>OVBL01000623.1:0-1296747 GCA_900406555.1 Pseudoturritis turrita | reverse complement strand
AAACCATTAAAAATAATAATAAATATCATCGTATCATATATATATATATTATATAAAGTTGGATGCGTTTTATATAAAGTTATGCATGTTCGTAAATTTTTATTTTATTTTATGGAATCAACTATCATATTCAATTCAAATTTTCTATTTTACTAAAATTTACCATTTACCTAATTCTTTAAAATGGAATATTATTTACTTCTATAAAACGAAAACACAAAATAAAAAATATTCTATTATATTAAAATAATTTATCATGTATGATTTGTGATTATTTATGGAATTTAAATTTAATTTTCTATTTTAGTTAATTTTACTATTTATTTAACTATTTTAACTAAATTACATGAAGAAAACTTCTATTTTACATATTTAGATTTGACACGTGTCACAATTTAAATTTAAATTAACACGTGTCATGATCTGATGAGTTATAATTTTGTCTATGTGTTGTGCTCACGTTAAGCACATCCTACTTTATATAATAAAATTTGTCGTTCTTAGTAGTTATTTCTGCCTTTTTATTTTTTGGAACATCCGAATATCCCGAGCTCTAAAAGCTTTTGTACTTAATTTTTTTTGTGTGTGGATAATATATACACATTTTATCATAAAAGAATTGATGTTAATATGCAATATTCTTAAATTTTAAAGTTCGTTCATGCAATTATATATTTTAACAATAATAATAAGTATTACACATTTTTACTAGATATTATATATATATATTATTATATATATATTATGCTTATATATTTTTTACTTAATCATAACTTTTTGTTGTTTATTTCGCTTGTAAACCAGTTTAGATCCGGTGAACATATATATATAACCCGTTTAAAACTTTTAGTGAAGAATAACATAAATTTCATAGATCTTGTATGATAATACCTTTATAAACTTGTTATGAAGATGAAGGGCATAGTATACAATAAAAATGGTCATAACATAAAATATGAACAATGCTTTTGTAATATCCTATGTTTTTCCTAATCTCTTGGAAGATATTTAAGTGGAATTTAGTTTTTAGCTTTTGAGTTTTGACTTTTTGGTTCTCTTGCTATAGATTTTCATTTTAAAAACCTTGAATGATAATTTGTTTAAATTTTGGTTTCTAAATTATTTTTTAAAAATTGACTTATAAGACATTTTTGTGGCTATTAGTTTTGTAACTTACATGTTCAGAGTTACTAAAATGTATATCTAAATGGTTATATTTTAAATAAGACTTGCTTAAGAATAAGAAAGAGCAATCTCATGCAAGCGGTGGAGCATGTGGTTTAATTCGATGCAAAGCGAAGAATATTACCAAGATTCGACATGCCGCGAATCCTCTTGAAAGAGAGGGGTGCCAATATAGTTTCTATGGATACAAAAGAAATGTATTAAATCGATTTTTTTTAACGAAGAGACTTGAATAGTAATGTTATCACCGACTAGGATTATCTAATTTTTTTATTATGGATCTACTACCATTATATTTTTATAAGAAATAAAAACTCAAAAATATTGTTTATTTCATGAAATTAAATAGAAAATGATACTCTTACCTATTAATAAAATTCAGTTGCCGGCCCAAAAAAAATGATACATGTTTTTTTTTTTTTTGAAAAAAATGATACATGTTGATGGATAATATAGTTATTTACAAAGAAATAAGGAAACAAACAATCAACGGGAGAGTAAGAGGTTTATTAGGAGAAAATCCAAATATCATTGTTTTTAGTTATTCTTTGAAAATTGATTAAAAATCAAAAAATTAGTTTTCTTAGATTTAATTTAGGGAAACTAATTTTTTAAAAATCTTGAATGGTTAGTTAGACTTTTCTATTTCTATGTTCTTTTCAACTTTTTGTAGAGCTCATTATTTGTTTTGCAATAAAATGTTAATCTTCCAATGAAAGAAAGTGAATGAAGTTAAATGTAGTTTGTTCAAGATTCGTTAAAAGATATTATTTCATTTCAAGTTAATCCAAATTAAGTTCGATATCACTTAGAAAAATATTAATTTGGCAAAATTTCATGAGTCTGGTCATTAGTCAAGAAAAGGCTAACTAGAGAAATTTGGCAAAAACGTGCCACTATATATTTATGTATTACACTGTGAATTACCAACCAAGTCCACGTTCCAATAGGGTCCACCACCATATCACTTCCACCATTGTTGATCTATGTGTGAGTTGTAACATAATTATTTGATATTATGTTTTCTAAAATCGTAGGTAGACTCTTGTCTCATTTTAGACCCGATAAGTATTTAATAATCGTAGTTGTCAAAAACAAAAGTAACTAATCATCATTGTCTATGTGTATAAATACCCCACCCCCCTTCGTAGTTCTACTTACTCACAAATCCATTCTTACTAGACCTCAAAACAAACGACCATCTCTCTCCTTTGCCTTCATAGCCTCTTTTTATCGATCGTTAACATGGCGACAATGACGGCAACATTGGCGGCTCCATCAACCGGATCTATCCCAAAACAAGATGAAGAGTGGCGTGCAATTTTGTCTCCTGAGCAGTTTAGAATTCTCAGACAGAAGGGAACAGAGTAAGCAAGCTCTTTAAACATTTAGCTTATTAAACTATATTTTTATTTACCATGACATTTTGGTAAAAGAACGATATTACTGATAGAGTGATGAGAGATAGAGATTGGAAAAATTGTGCATTGCTCTCATAAACATAAGCTATATAGGTTACATACACATATATATAGAATGATAAGAGAGCTGATGAGGAAGGTGGAGAGGAGCGTAGGATGAGGAGAGGAACAAGAGAGTATATAATATAATAGAGTGTGGGAAGCATAGAGTCATGGGCAACATATACTCCTTCAATAATTACTTAGTCCCAAAAAAATCACCTTAACATGTTGTCACTTTGTTAATCGCTCTCCTCTCTAGTTCGATTCTCACATTGTCTCGTGTGACGCTTTAAACCCATTAGCAAATTCTGTTATGAACGGATTAATTCACCCTATCAATTAACCGGACTTCAGCCCGGATCACCCTTTGTTAAAAAAATACACGTGCCCAAAAAATATAGATTCATTTTGGTAACTTTATTATGGTTTTTGTGCTGATATATCATGATTTTTTGTAATGGTTTTGATATAGAAACCGAGGAAAAGGAGAGTATACAAAATTGTTCGACGAAGGAACCTATTCTTGTGTTGGTTGTGCGACTCCTCTTTATAAGTCAACCACCAAATTCGACTCTGGTTGTGGCTGGCCTGCCTTCTTCGACGCTATTCCCGGTGCCATTAAACAAACGGTACGTGATTATCTATCATTTCTTATATCTATTTTAGTATACATAACAATAAAGATTGTTAATTAAACAAGTTTTATTATGTTTTTATATATCTATCAGTCGGAGGCAGGTGGGAGAAGAATGGAAATCACTTGCGCAAAATGTGATGGACATTTAGGCCATGTTGTTAAAGGAGAAGGTTTTCCCACGCCTACCGATGAGCGTCACTGCGTCAACAGTGTTTCTCTCAAGTTTTCCACAGAAAAATCTTCCCAATAAAATTGATATCCATACTGATTGTTTGGACCAATTCATCCCATTGAGAAGATTTTGAAAAATGGGAGTCTAATTGTTGAGATTGTTGATGTTATATATGTTCCTAGTCTTTGGGAAGCTCCCGTGATTGTTTGTTGTCCCTTTGTTTGCCCTTTTTTCTTAATATATTCTTTTTTATGTTCGTAATTCACCTTTAAATTGCATGTTCAATACAAGTCATATATGTAATATATTTTGGCATTTTTCGTCATAGCGAGCCTTAGTTAATTGTTTAATTAGTAGGTATGCTTTGATAAATACGATTGTGGGTCTACGCCAATTTCTTATTAAATAAGCTACATCGATCTTTTTTAGGGTGAACGAGGTATCTATCCATAGATAATAGTTTTATTAGGTAAATAATACTGATAAAATAATAATTAAATATATAATATTTATGTCTACAGAGAATACCAAAATTATCTCTACTATATATACTCACGCTTCAAGATTTGGCATTAATATGGTAGCGCGATAAATTTATATTTATCGTGTTAACTCAGTTATCATAACATTCAAAATATGAAAATTCAAATTAAGATCGTGAATTCTCTTACAAAATTAACATGATAACAATTATAAGCTAGAAACAAGTAGAACGAAAAAGACACTTTTGCCTTATTAAAATGCGGAAAAGAGCCAGATTTAAAGTTCAGATATGAGCCAGATTTAAAGTTCGAAAAGCACACATCATGGATGAATATAGCCTCGAGCCAACCTATACTAACCAAACCAACTCCAAAAGACGGACAAGGCGAACATATTGAGGACCGTTTTGGATGGCAAAATCAACGTAGAACACTATCCATACGCACCGAAACTCATCTGATCTTTAGAACTAACCGATTGGATATGAAGTCGTGAAGCCGACATCAAAAACAACTATGATGCACCGTCAAACAAGTCAGAAAACTTGATTTATTCGGCGCATGCCTCTTCACCAACACCAAGATCAATGACCATAACCGACACAAACCCGAAAGAGAAGCAGCAACAAAACGGGTCCAAGACCATCACATAATAACTATCGATCAGTCAAGAAAACTCAAAGCATAAAAAGTAAACATATCACCGGATCCGAAAAAGAGAACCAAGAGGCTGAACCATAAAAGGGCAAAGGACCACCAAAAACAGAACAAAAACAAAACCCTCATAAAGAACATATGATTGCAAAACATCTGTGGAAGATAAAATTTGTGAAGGAGCTGACCCTTACCAAAATTTAAGTCAAAGTTCTGTCTTGGTCTGCGTGGGGATAGCATTTCTCTTCTGGTCTAAGCAAGGTCATGTCTAAGGCATAAATCATGATAAAAAAATGAGCATATTTATAAGTTTATAGGGTATGACAACGGTACCAAGATACTATGTTAAATTTCATAAAATGAAAGTGAATTAATCCATGTTCTTTATATATTACTTTATGTCACTTGTAATTTTTGAGTGATTTTTTCATGATCGATCTCAACATCGTATTAGCTCTTGATGCAGTAAAATCGCTATTTGTAAATCTTTGAATTGGAATGCATGTTATTGTATAGTTAACCATTTCTTTTCAGAACGATTGTTTGGAGTTATTGAAGATGACACTAAATATTGGGACGTTTACTCAAACAACTTTGGAAAGTTTCTTTTTTACTAAACCAATGTCAATCTTTCATAATTACTAAAATAATATGTGTACCCATTTTACCTTTTTCCCCTTTTGCTGACAAAAAACGTATTTACAAAACTGTCATTACTATATTTTGACGGGAAGTTTACTCAAACAATCTTACAAAGTTTTTTTTTTACCAAAGTGATGCATCTTTCATAATTACTCAAACAACCTCCTCTACCTATTTTACCTTTATTTCATTTGAAACAAAAAACGTATTTACGAAACTGTCATTAATTAAGCCTACAGTCATCGTGATGGTAGATTTATTTAATGGTCGATAGATTCATAAAGGGTTTGGTAGATTTCATTCAAGTCTGTAGACTTAGTCCATGAATGGTAGACTTAATATTCAAATGGTAGACTTATTCTATAGACTTATTTTTATTTGGTGGTAGAGATGTTTGTGAGTGGTAGACTTATATTATGAGTGGTAGAGTTAACGCCAACGGTGGTAGATTTATTTTCGAGTGGTAGACTTAGTAGTTGAATGGTAGATTTATCTCGTAGATTTATTATTGAGTGGTAGATTTATTTTGTTTGACGGTAGACTAAATATTTGTGGTAGACTTAAATTCATGGGAGGTATACTTACACGTATTTTGGATCGTAGACTTATTTATAGTGGTGGCAGATTTATAATATGTCGTAAACTTATTATTGACGCGGTAGAGTTATTCAATCTTTCGAGTTTACTAAAACAACTTTCAGTTGGTAGATTTATTAGTTACTACAGCGGTAGATTTAATATGGTAGATTTGTATGCTTACATACAATGATGATAGACTTGTATGCTTACATACAATGATGGTAGACTTGTATGCTTACATACAATGATGGTAGACTTGTATGCTTACATACAATGATGGTAGACTTGTATGTATACATACAATGATGGTAGATTTTTATACTGACGTACAATGATGGTAGACTTGTATGTTTACATACAATGATGGTATACTTGTATGTTAATTTGTATTTAAATACAATGACTTTCTAATGCAAACGCCAGTCGCAAACGCCGTTCGATATACAAATCTACCATCATTTACAAAACAAGTCTACCATGATTTCAAATGCAAATGCATATCACAAACGCCAGTCGCAAACGCTAATTACAAACGCCATTCGTACACGCCAATCGCAAACGCTAATTAAAAATGCCAGTCACAAACGCTAATCGTCAATCGCAAACGCCATTTACAAATAGTGTTTGCTTATCATTTTTTTTTAAATTAAGTTTTTATTAAAATTTTATTTTAATATATATATATATTTTTTTTTTAAATGCCAATGACATTTTCGTTATTAAAAATAAAAAGATGTTTAAAGGTATTTTACCAATTTTGTAAGGTTGTTTTAGTAAACTCATTTTCTCCCAAAGTTATTTTAGTAATTATGGGACTTTCCAAAGTTGTTTGAGTTATTATCTCTATTTTGACACATAGGCATAATCATAGAAAATAAGTCTACCAAAAATGGAAAAGTCTACCATTATAGTGATGGTAGATTTGTTTCATTATTGTAGACTTATAACCGGTATGGTAGACTTAATTTAAGACGGTAGACTTAATATTATAATGATAAACTTTTTTCGTAGACTTATTTTTATTTGGTGGTAGAGATGTTTTCGAGTGGTAGATTTATAATATGTGTGGTATAGAGTTAACGCCAATGGTGGTAGAGATGTTTCTGAGTGATAGACTTAGTAGTCGAATGGTAGATTTAACTCGTAGATTTATAATCAAATGGTAGATTTATTTTGTTTGACGGTAGATTAAGTTGCATGGTCCATTTATTGTCATAGGATGTAGACTTATACGGGTTTTGGATTGTAGATTTAGAATGAGTGGCAGACTTATTATTGAGGTGGTAGAGTTATTCAATCTTTTGAGTTTACTAAAACAACCTCCAGTTGGTAGATTTATTGATTACTATAGCGGTAGATTTACAATGGTAGATTTGTATACTTACATACAATGATAGTAGACTTATATGCTTACATACAATGATGGTAGATTTGTATGTTTACATATAATGATGGTAAATTTGTATGTTTACATATAATGATGGTAAACTTGTATTCTTACATACAATGATGGTAGACTTGTATATTTACATACAATGATGGTAGAATTATATGTTTACATATCATTGTAGACTTGTATGTTACATACAACGAATTTTCTAACGCAACTGCCGGTCGCAAACGCCGGTCGATATACAAGTCTACCATCATTTAGAAAATAATTCTACCACTAATAATAACATATTTTTGCATACTACAAATAACTCTACCATAACATCTAAAAACAGTCCTAAAAATTTACCATGACTTCAAACGCAAACGCCAATCGCAATGGCAAACGCAAATGCCGATCGCAAACGAATGTCACAAACGCCAGCTGATGAAACAAATTTTAATCCCAAACTAATACCCAAGTGCAAGCAATCAAGTAGTAACCGAGGTATCGAACCACAAGGAGTCAAGAATAACACACTAAGAATGCAAGTAATTAATTAAGTTAAGCTAAATGATATTTTCGCGTTTCAAATCCTAATTACGAAATAAAACTAGGTGAAACGAGCAAACGATGATCCAAACGAAAGATTAACAATACCGAACAAGTAAACAAGATATGAACAAGATAACTTAAGCATAACCAAAGTCAAATGCAAAAAGTCAACCGTAAAGTCATCTACTAAAAACTTGATCAAATAATGAAAGCATGGGCTTTGGGCAAAACAATTGACTTGGGATGATCAATGTCTAAGTAATGATGCTAGGACTACAATTCTAAATTAATTCCATGGCATGAAACACACAAAGTAGACTAATCCACTTCCATGGCAATAATCCATTTACTAATCATTTAATTAAGCTAATTTTCCAATTGCAATTAAATGATCAATAATCATTAAGCATAAGTTCATATAACCAACTAAACACCTTAAGCATCAATTTCCATTGGTTAAGAATAAAAAGCAAGAATTAAAGTTCTCCTAGACATTTTGTAGAACATCTTCCGGGCACAAATGACCATGTTCTAGATTTTTGATTGATCATGTCAAATCTAGCATTAAGAACACCTTAAACTTTAGAAATCAAGAGAACCTAAGCCTAAGCATCACTAATCAACCACTAAACCTCCTTAATCTACTAAGCCCAAAAACCCATTAAAAACTACTCACTAATCATCATGCTAAACTCAAAGATAAACGTAATAAAATACACAATCATTAAAGAAATGATAGAGGTAAAGGGAAACTTCACTAAATAATGACAAATCCCAAGATTCAAAAACAAATCATGAGAAAGGTTTGAAAACTTAAAAGAGAAATAACATGGTAAGTGTTAGGGTATTTTTAGCCCCAAAACACATATATAGGCTTAGAAAAAGGTTCCCGGGTTAACCCGGGACAAACCGGGCCGGATCCGGGTCAAACCGAGAAAGTCAACATAAAAACAGAAAAGTCAACACAAGAATGGTGATCTGATCGACTCGTTGATCGACCCATGGGTCGATCAGAATGCAGCAGAAAATGTGAAATCTGGACGAATTTGATCGACCCGTTGATCGACCCAGCTGGGTCGCTCAGTCTGACATATCCTCACTAAATTGCCCATAACTTTTGAACTACAACTCCGAATGACTTGAAACCTCTTCTATTGGAAAGCTAATTTAATTTTCTATCTTTCCACCAAATTTCAGATTAATCCGATCATGGGAAGGCTTTAACAGACATGATTTTTGAGCCAATTTGGACTGAATCTGCATGTTTTTGCATTCTTGTATTTTTTTCACTCTCCTTCATGCTCTTCCAACTTCATTTGGTTCCTCCAACTCCTTAGACTTCATTGTACCTGGAAAAGACTAAAAATGCAATGCAAAAATGCATAATATGAAGCCTATGACTCTAGGACTTAACTTATTCTATATGAGATTCAAAATGAGGAGAAATATGCAAAATGCAAGTCTAATGACTATAAATGCACATGAATGTAAGTTATGGGAATGCACAAAAACACAATACATCAACTTCCCCGGACTTGTCTTTTGCTTGTCCGCAAGCAAACAACAAAACACAAACCCGGGAGAGAGGTTGGAAACGGGAATTCATATCTAAAACCAAACTCAAAAATCTATCCTAAACACCCAACATCCAATCTCACAAGAAAAACAACTCAATGATCAATCGCTCTTAACCAATTCTCATCACAAAACACAAGTTTTCATTCCAAAGAACTAAATCCACGCTTCCACTAAAATCCTCAACACTCTTTAACATTCATTATCCGAGATTCGTGAATCCTTATCAAGGGAGTATCTTTTGCTTCTAATCGGTTCAAGGGTGAAAGAAAGGGGCTAATGCAAAGAAAAGGCGGCTAACTTGATTTAACGGTGGTTTCTCTCAATGAAAGGAGCAATGCGTGTCAATGCGTAAAATAGCTCAAGATGGTGGAACAATTGATTCATACAAAACATTTGCTTCCATTTCCTACCCAACCTTAAGCTTCAAATCCTAGAGTCTAAGGAAATCCAAGAATGTGAATGATCAAATCTTAGCAATTGCAACGTCTCAAGAGTGTTTTTCAAGTTCAAACATCAAAAGGGGTTTAAGCTCGGTTTAAGGCATGGATTTACAAAGAAAGTCAATCATGATTCCCAATGCATATGCAAATGCAACCTATGAATGCACTAGACTCAATTCTAACATGCAAGAATGTCATGTGCACTACATGCTTTTTTTTATAAAGTTTTTCGAAATGTCATGTGAACTACATAATTTTTTTTTTTTTTTTGGGATTTTTTGTCGGTTTTAAAAGTATGTACAATGAAAATGCTAAAAACAAAAGGAAAACAACACAACTAAAACGTGATTAGCAACGTGTTCCCTCCCCCGAACTTATCTCTCACCGTCTCGGTGAGACACAAGAAACAAAGCTATGTGATATTTCTCATGAACTCCCCGATGAAATATTCCCAAGAGAGCTTCCATTGCCACTCCATGGTGTGGACAAGCTCTTGTATATCCCTTAAGGTGCTCCCAATCTTCATACAATGACTCATTCGCTCCTTTCTTGAAGCTTGTAATATCATTTCGAATTTTAGCCGTCCTTTGATTTGAGAAGAACTTGGAGAGAAACATCTTCTTGCACTTTTCCCAAGTGGTAATGGAGGATGTGAGAACACTCTTCTCCCATTGTGAAGCTTTATCTCCAAGAGAGAATGGAAAAAGAGTCAACTTGATGACATCTTCGGGCACTCCATTCATCTTAACCGTTGCACAAAGACGCTCAAAGTTATCCACATGCTCTATAGGGTGCTCCATGGGCAAACCGAAGAAACGATTGTTTTGCACCATGTTGATTAAGCTTGACTTAATCTCCCAATTGTTGTTCCTGCAAGGTGGAGCTCTAATACCCGTCCTTGTGCCATTGGTTATAGGCTCATCAAAGTCGCCTATTCTTCTTGCTTCTCACGGTTGGTGGATGGGCTCTCTAGCTCCCACATTTCCTTGTAATCCAACTCTATGAGCCTCTCGCTCTTGATCATTTCTTGGTGGTTCCATATTCAATCTCCTCAAATGATCTTGTCGTTCCTTTTCTCTTCTCGTCTCTCTTTCCAAACGCCTAATGTCCAAAACAAGGGGTTGGAGGTTTGTTGGTCCTCTCCTCCTCAAGTTCATACACCTATAGGGTTTAGAAAAAGCAAACTCAAAGCAGACAAGTTAGTATCAAAAGAAAAATAAAAACTTAGTCTTAATCAAATACCAAATCCTAATGGCTATTGCTAAACTCCCCGACAACGGTGCCAAAAACTTGATGAGACAAATTTTAATCCCAAACTAATACCCAAGTGCAAGGAATCATGTAGTAATCGAGGTATCGAACCACAAGAAGTCAAGAATAACACACTAAGAATGCAAGTAATTAATTAAGCTAAGCTAAATGATATTTTCGCATTTCAAATCCTAATTACGAAATAAAACTAGGTGAAACGAGCAAACGATGATGCAAACGAAAGATTAACAATACCGAACAAGTAAACAAGATATGAGCAAGATAACTTAAGCATAAACAAAGTCAAATGCAAAAGTCAACCGTAAAGTCAACTACTAAAAACTTGATTAAATAAGGAAAGCATGGGCTTTGGGCAAAGCAATTGACTTGGGATGATCAATGTCTAAGTAATGATGCTAGGACTACAATTCTAAGTCAATTCCATGGCATGAAACACACAAAGTAGACTAATCAATTCCCATTGGTTAAGAATGAAAAGCAAGAATTAAGGTTCTCCTAGACATTTTGTCGAACACATTCCGGGCACAAATGACCATGTTCTAGATTTTTGATTGATCATGTCAAATCTAGTATTAAGAACATCTTAAACTTTAGAAATCAAGAGAACCTAAGTCTAAGTATCACTAATCAACCACTAAACTTCTCTAATCTACTAAGCCCAAAAACCCATTAAAAGACTACTCACTAATCATCATGCTAAACTCAAAGATAAACATAATAAAATACACAATCATAAAAGAAATGATAGAGGTAAAGGGAAACTTCACTAAATAATGACAAATCCCAAGATTCAAAAACAAATCATGAAAAAGGTTTGAAAACTTAAAAGAGAAATAGCATGGTATGTGTTGGGTATTTTTAGCCCCAAAACACATATATAGGCTTAGAAAAAGGTTATCGGTCAACCCAGGACAAACCGGACCGGATCCGGGTCAAACCGAGAAAGTCAACATAAAAACAGAAAAGTCAACACAGGAATGGTGATCTGATCGACTCGTTGATCGACCCATGGGTCGATCAGAATGCAGCAGAAAATGTGACATCTGGACGAATTTGATCGACCCGTTGATCGACCCAGCTGGGTCGCTCACTCAGGCTGACATATCCTCACTAAATTGCCCATAACTTTTGAACTACAACTCCGAATGACTTGAAACCACTTCCATTGGAAAGCTAACTCAATTTTCTATCTTTTCACCAAATTTCAGATTAATCCGATCACGGGAAGGATTTTAACAGACATGATTTTTGAGCCAATTCGGACTGAATCTGCATGTTTTTGCATTCTTGTGTTTTCTTCACTCTCCTTCATGCTCTTCCAACTTCATTTGGTTCCTCCAACTCCTTAGCCTTCATTGTACCTCGAAAAGACTAAAATGCAATGCAAATGCATAAAATGAAGCCTATGACTCTAGGACTTAACTTATTCTATGTGAGACTCAAAATGAGGAGAAATATGCAAAATGCAAGTCTAATGACTATAAATGCACATGAATGTAAGTTAAGGAATGCATAAAAACACAATACATCACCAGCCGCAAACAGCTATCGTAAACATTGATTGAAAACGTCATTTATAAACGCCGATCGCAAACGCATTGTTATCATAAAAAAAAAAAAAAAAAAATTTAAGATTTTATTAAAATTTTATTTGTTATTATTAATATTTATCATTATTATTTTAATATATATATATATATATATATTTTTAATGCCGATGATATTTTCGTTATTAAAAAAATAGAGATTTAAAAGTTTTTTTAACTATTTTTGAACATTTCTCAAAACATTTTTGTTAATAATTAAAAACTTTTCCAAAATTGTTTGAATAATTATTTTTAAATATATTGGATTGACCAGTAGTGTCGACTTTGTTAACAGTGAATTTAAATAACCATTTATTATTTATCTTTTTATCTTATTTTGTATATGTTATGAATGTATAGGTAGTCAGTCTATTACATAATACTAGGTCTCGTTTTTATGATTTTTTTTTAAAATTAATAATTCTAGTTTGGTTAACCAATTTTTTAAATTAATATATTAATTTATGTAGCCTAAAACACTCGTCACCATTGGTTCGTTGGCAGCATTTATGTTGACCATTTCTACCGTAATATTCAGAGAAGTTGGCAAAGCCGTAATTAAATACTCTTATCAGTTTCTTACATGTTTTTCCTAATCTCATGGAAAATAGTTTTTAAGTGGAATTTTAGTTTCCACCAATAATGCAGGGAGCCGATGTGAGAAGTTTGTGCTTGAGAATTCCTTTGGAAATAATCAGTCTTCTAGTACCTAGTCGGAATCTAGACAATCGCCTAGACCGTAGAGATTACCTTATACACGTTAAAATTATGTATTTTTATTATTAAACAGGTTTAAACAGTTTTAAGTGATTCTAAGCATTTACGAGCAATCCTACAAAATCGTTAATCAATTATTCTTTAATTTAATTTTTTTTTCTATTTCAGTGTATTTTTCCAATTTCTAACTATATAGATTTAAATTTATAAGTTTTAACTCCATATACATGATTATAAACGTTCATATGTTGTTTAATATGAGTTAAATGAATGTCTTTGTTTACGATTTAATATTTTATTTTCTAGTGAATGCTTTTGTATAAATTTTATCTATAATATCATATTTATAATATTTTATGTTGTAAACATTTAAACCGCCTAAAATCACCGCCTGCTTAGCGCCTAGCGCTTTCTTGAACATTGGAAATATTACATATTTGTCGTTCTTAGTAGTTTATTTCTGTCTTTTTATTTTTTGAACATCCGATTATTCTGAGTTCTAAAAGCTTTTGTATTTAAAATTTTTTGTGGGTAATATATACATATTTTATCAAAAAAGAATTGATTTTTGTGAAATAATAAAATATTAAATAATAAAATATTAAATAATAAAATATTAAATAATAATATTTAATCACAAGAGGTTTCAATAAAGCCAGAAAATCTCTCATTTGTGATATTATGAGAAAATCTCTCAAAATTAAATATTATTATTTATTATTTTATTATTATTTTTATGAAAGAGACTCTTGTCAGAGAGTCTGCAATGTGGATGTTTTTATATACATATTTGTCACTTTTTGTTTTTTTTTGGGTAATATATACACATTTTATCATAAAAGATTTGATGTTAATATGCAATATTCTTAAATTTTAAACTTCGTTCATGCAATTATGATTAATTATAGATGCACTTTAGATTAGAACACGTGTGATACGTAGAATTTAATAATAATTTTATTTATATATGATTAAAAATAAAATAAAATACCCGTTGTCGGAAATCGATTAAACTTAATAAAGATAAACCGCACATTTATATACACTTACACCAAAACATTTGAGCACATAAATACATATATAAAAAATAACAGACAAATATATTACTGTATGAACTATTAAGAAATATAAAACAGAAAACCATTAAAAATAATAATAAATATCATCGTATCATATATATATATATATTATATAAAGTTGGATGCGTTTTATATAAAGTTATGCATGTTCGTAAATTTTTATTTTATTTTATGGAATCAACTATCATATTCAATTCAAATTTTCTATTTTACTAAAATTTACCATTTACCTAATTCTTTAAAATGGAATATTATTTACTTCTATAAAACGAAAACACAAAATAAAAAATATTCTATTATATTAAAATAATTTATCATGTATGATTTGTGATTATTTATGGAATTTAAATTTAATTTTCTATTTTAGTTAATTTTACTATTTATTTAACTATTTTAACTAAATTACATGAAGAAAACTTCTATTTTACATTATTTAGATTTGACACGTGTCACAATTTAAATTTAAATTAACACGTGTCATGATCTGATGAGTTATAATTTTGTCTATGTGTTGTGCTCACGTTAAGCACATCCTACTTTATATAATAAAATTTGTCGTTCTTAGTAGTTTATTTTTGCCTTTTTATTTTTTGGAACATCCGAATATCCCGAGCTCTAAAAGCTTTTGTACTTAATTTTTTTTTGTGTGTGGATAATATATACACATTTTATCATAAAAGAATTGATGTTAATATGCAATATTCTTAAATTTTAAAGTTCGTTCATGCAATTATATATTTTAACAATAATAATAAGTATTACACATTTTTACTAGGATATTATATATATATATATATTATGCTTATATATTTTTTACTTAATCATAACTTTTTGTTGCTTATTTCGCGTGTAAACCAGTTTAGATCCGGTGAACATATATATATAACCCGTTTAAAACTTTTAGTGAAGAATAACATAAATTTCATAGATCTTGTATGATAATACCTTTATAAACTTGTTATGAAGATGAAGGGCATAGTATACAATAAAAATGGTCATAACATAAAATATGAACAATGCTTTTGTAATATCCTATGTTTTTCCTAATCTCTTGGAAGATATTTAAGTGGAATTTAGTTTTTAGCTTTTGAGTTTTGACTTTTTGGTTCTCTTGCTATAGATTTTCATTTTTAAAAACCTTGAATGATAATTTGTTTAAATTTTGGTTTCTAAATTATTTTTTAAAAATTGACTTATAAGACATTTTTGTGGCTATTAGTTTTGTAACTTACATGTTCAGAGTTACTAAAATGTATATCTAAATGGTTATATTTTAAATAAGACTTGCTTAAGAATAAGAAAGAGCAATCTCATGCAAGCGGTGGAGCATGTGGTTTAATTCGATGCAAAGCGAAGAATATTACCAAGATTCGACATGCCGCGAATCCTCTTGAAAGAGAGGGGTGCCAATATAGTTTCTATGGATACAAAAGAAATGTATTGAATCGATTTTTTTTAACGAAGAGACTTGAATAGTAATGTTATCACCGACTAGGATTATCTAATTTTTTTATTATGGATCTACTACCATTATATTTTTATAAGAAATAAAAACTCAAAAATATTGTTTATTTCATGAAATTAAATAGAAAATGATACTCTTACCTATTAATAAAATTCAGTTGCCGGCCCAAAAAAAATGATACATGTTTTTTTTTTTTTTGAAAAAAATGATACATGTTGATGGATAATATAGTTATTTACAAAGAAATAAGGAAACAAACAATCAACGGGAGAGTAAGAGGTTTATTAGGAGAAAATCCAAATATCATTGTTTTTAGTTATTCTTTGAAAATTGATTAAAAATCAAAAAATTAGTTTTCTTAGATTTAATTTAGGGAAACTAATTTTTTAAAAATCTTGAATGGTTAGTTAGACTTTTCTATTTCTATGTTCTTTTCAACTTTTTGTAGAGCTCATTATTTGTTTTGCAATAAAATGTTAATCTTCCAATGAAAGAAAGTGAATGAAGTTAAATGTAGTTTGTTCAAGATTCGTTAAAAGATATTATTTCATTTCAAGTTAATCCAAATTAAGTTCGATATCACTTAGAAAAATATTAATTTGGCAAAATTTCATGAGTCTGGTCATTAGTCAAGAAAAGGCTAACTAGAGAAATTTGGCAAAAACGTGCCACTATATATTTATGTATTACACTGTGAATTACCAACCAAGTCCACGTTCCAATAGGGTCCACCACCATATCACTTCCACCATTGTTGATCTATGTGTGAGTTGTAACATAATTATTTGATATTATGTTTTCTAAAATCGTAGGTAGACTCTTGTCTCATTTTAGACCCGATAAGTATTTAATAATCGTAGTTGTCAAAAACAAAAGTAACTAATCATCATTGTCTATGTGTATAAATACCCCACCCCCCTTCGTAGTTCTACTTACTCACAAATCCATTCTTACTAGACCTCAAAACAAACGACCATCTCTCTCCTTTGCCTTCATAGCCTCTTTTTATCGATCGTTAACATGGCGACAATGACGGCAACATTGGCGGCTCCATCAACCGGATCTATCCCAAAACAAGATGAAGAGTGGCGTGCAATTTTGTCTCCTGAGCAGTTTAGAATTCTCAGACAGAAGGGAACAGAGTAAGCAAGCTCTTTAAACATTTAGCTTATTAAACTATATTTTTATTTACCATGACATTTTGGTAAAAGAACGATATTACTGATAGAGTGATGAGAGATAGAGATTGGAAAAATTGTGCATTGCTCTCATAAACATAAGCTATATAGGTTACATACACATATATATAGAATGATAAGAGAGCTGATGAGGAAGGTGGAGAGGAGCGTAGGATGAGGAGAGGAACAAGAGAGTATATAATATAATAGAGTGTGGGAAGCATAGAGTCATGGGCAACATATACTCCTTCAATAATTACTTAGTCCCAAAAAAATCACCTTAACATGTTGTCACTTTGTTAATCGCTCTCCTCTCTAGTTCGATTCTCACATTGTCTCGTGTGACGCTTTAAACCCATTAGCAAATTCTGTTATGAACGGATTAATTCACCCTATCAATTAACCGGACTTCAGCCCGGATCACCCTTTGTTAAAAAAATACACGTGCCCAAAAAATATAGATTCATTTTGGTAACTTTATTATGGTTTTTGTGCTGATATATCATGATTTTTTGTAATGGTTTTGATATAGAAACCGAGGAAAAGGAGAGTATACAAAATTGTTCGACGAAGGAACCTATTCTTGTGTTGGTTGTGCGACTCCTCTTTATAAGTCAACCACCAAATTCGACTCTGGTTGTGGCTGGCCTGCCTTCTTCGACGCTATTCCCGGTGCCATTAAACAAACGGTACGTGATTATCTATCATTTCTTATATCTATTTTAGTATACATAACAATAAAGATTGTTAATTAAACAAGTTTTATTATGTTTTTATATATCTATCAGTCGGAGGCAGGTGGGAGAAGAATGGAAATCACTTGCGCAAAATGTGATGGACATTTAGGCCATGTTGTTAAAGGAGAAGGTTTTCCCACGCCTACCGATGAGCGTCACTGCGTCAACAGTGTTTCTCTCAAGTTTTCCACAGAAAAATCTTCCCAATAAAATTGATATCCATACTGATTGTTTGGACCAATTCATCCCATTGAGAAGATTTTGAAAAATGGGAGTCTAATTGTTGAGATTGTTGATGTTATATATGTTCCTAGTCTTTGGGAAGCTCCCGTGATTGTTTGTTGTCCCTTTGTTTGCTCTTTTTTCTTCTTCTTAATATACTCTGTTTTATGTTTCTAATTCACCTTTAAACTCCATGTTCAATGCAAGTCCTATATATATAATATATTTTGGCAATTTTGGTCGTATATAGCCGTAGTTAATAGTTTATTAGTAGGTACATTTTTTTGTAAACTCCATCAGTATTCAAAGAAGCACATATAGCCGCAAAGGGAACATATGATTCCCAATCATCTGTGACCCAGAAGATTAAACTTGTGAAGTTTACAAAAATCAGGGCTAAGTAAGGTCCTGGCTAATGCAGAAATCATGATTAAAAAATGAGCATATTGTTAACTTTTATTTCAAAACTAAGATTGGTAGTGAGTGAATTGGTCATTGCTATTTATATATTATTTTATGTATTCGATCTTCCAATGTGAATTTTCCATGGTCCAACCCAACAATGTATTAACTCATGTTGCAATAACATCGTTCTTTGTGAATCTTTGGATTGAAATTCATATTATTGAATCAGAGGTTAGCCATATTTTTCATATAGATTGTTTGGAGTTAGTTAAAATGACGACAAATCCAGTGAATTAGCCAGTATTTTTGATTTTGTTAGCATAGCTTTTGGGCTTGACGATCCGTTTTTTTTTTTTTTTCTCATTTCCACATGTTGTGAATGTAAAAACAGACTGTATGCTAAATCTTTTAATTTATATTTTTAAAATCAGAAACTATTGGTCCTTTGGCAGCATTGGTTGACCAAACTATATATATTTTTAATACTATTACAAAACTACCTTAAAACCTCTATAAATTAAGAATATTAAGACTTTGAAAATTTATTAATTTATAGAGTTATTAATTAATCGATAAATTAATTTATACAGAGATTTTTCTAGTTCATCATTTTTGTAAAATATATTTTATATAAAATAAATAGTTTACTTTAAAATTCGTACATTTTTTTAACACTTTATTTATTTAAAATTTGTATACTTTGTTGTTTACGTATTCATCTTATTCCACATTATGTTAATAATCTTAGTTATCGTAATAGAATGGACGTAGCCCACTAGACTATCCGGATAAAAATGATACATACTAAAAAAATTAGAGTTTAGAAAAATTACGTTTATGATATTGAAGACAAGATAACACCATCCAAAATATTTACGCGTAATAAAACAATTATCATATCTAAAACTCTTTACAATTTTTGAAAGGAAATCTATATTACAACACCAAATTTTTTTGGCTTTTGTTATATATTTTAGTTTTACCAAGCGTTTATAGTTCACTTGGTTGCAAAGATTCTCTTAACGGTAGGTTCCCAAGTTTGAATCTTCGCTTGAGAGGAATATGGTTTATGTCTTAATAAGTATCACCAAAAACTGGTTACAGGTCAAACGAGATTATGGGGCAAAGACCCAAACAATTTCTTTGTTAAAAATAAATATTCTTTACTTTTGGAAAAACGGCTAAAAAAATTCTACTTATTAAAATTATTCATTTAATATCCAAAATATTTTAGATTTTGTTTTATTTATCTAAAGACAAAAAAAAATTTCACAAATAAATACCAATATTTTTTTTAAGTATTCTTAAATTCTCCGATATTAGTTCTATCATATTGTTAAAACGCCGTTCTCAATCCGTTAACCGAAAATGATGTGGCATACGCAATTGACGAATTAAATAAACCGTGAAGAACTTAAATTTATTCTTAAACCAAATGAAACAAAATAGAAAGCGACGTAAGATTAATTACCCATAGGATATATCGTCTCTTTATCATCTCCTCAAATCGATTTTTAGGAAAAAAATTCAAAAAACAAACTTCTTCGATTTTTATCTGAAATCGGTGCAATCTGTCTGTCTATATGTCAAACTATAACGAAAACATGTTGGATTGGCATGAAGAAATATCATGCTCTATCAATTTTGAGATTCGAGCAAAAGTAACAACGAAAACAGAGGCAATGCACTTTTAGGTGGAATTATTACTTGTATTGATGGATGACAAAAAAGTATCAATGATAGATACACGAGACGAGCTCCGAAGGGCAATATGATTGGAGAAGGAGTTAGAGAATGAGAATGAATAGTTGCGTTTGAATTTTTTGAATGTGAAGTATTAAACAAACGACTCAAAAAATCTAAATCTATGTATTTTCTTTATCGTAATTTGTTATGCGCTTCTCTATTGAAATGTGCATTGTTATTCTGACTGTTAGAAGTTTGTTAAGTTTATAAATATTTGATCATATGACATATTTGCTCACCCTTGCTGCGAACATTTTTTTTGAATGACAATTTATTTTGAATTTTGGTTTCTAACTATAATATCCTAAAATAGCATAAAAATAGTTTTTATTCCAAATTTAAAATTCCAAAAATAACACATATTATTGTGTGAAAAATACTTATTTATCCTAAATGAATTGTAAACATAATAAAACATTATATTTGTGTTCTCCTTTTCCAATTTAGAATTTAAATTAAGAAGGAGTTTTGAATCATTTTGATATTGAATTTATACTATTATTGGGAATTCAAAAGTAGTGGTGATATTTTTAGAATAAAAACTTTAAAATATGGTATTTTTGAGAGTCAACCTATTTTTTAAGAAACTTTGACTGATAAGTTTTTTTTTTGGCTATTGATTTTATTTTACTACTACAAGAAAATAGGACCGAACCGACGGTCAATTCTGTAGGATAATCGTCGAAAAATGCCTTATCCAATGGAAAAACAACACGGAAAATCCGTCGGATCCGTTTGGTCGGAAAAGCGAAATCCGTAGGAAATTAACGAGACCGTATATCCATAAAAAAATTCCGACAGATAACCGACGTGGTAAGTCGGTCGGACAATGTCAGACAGTTATCCGACGGTTGTATTTTCGACGGATAACCGACGTGGTAAGTCTATCCGACGGATTACCGACGACACCAAAAAATATAGAAAATAATAAATATAAATTATAAATTAATATTGTGATTATTTTAAATAATTATTAAATTTAATAATTATAAACATATTAAATTAAAATTAAAAGGTCTAAAATATATATATATATATATATATATATAATTAGTTTTGAAAATAAAAAACATAAAACACATTAATTATTTTAAATTTCACGGTAAAATAACCGAAACTGACTCGGGAAGGTTCGCATCAAAAACTCCTTCATCCGCGCGAAACTCGCTCGGGTTTCTTCGTTTTCCTTCGTTAACCTCTCCCGCTCCGCCTCCCGTGTCGCTTGCTCCACGTTGAGTACCTCGTTCAACCTCTCG
Source organism: Pseudoturritis turrita (assembly GCA_900406555.1). Classification (NCBI taxonomy): domain Eukaryota; kingdom Viridiplantae; phylum Streptophyta; class Magnoliopsida; order Brassicales; family Brassicaceae; genus Pseudoturritis; species Pseudoturritis turrita. The sequence goes on along the minus strand of OVBL01000623.1, from coordinate 1,275,325 downwards.
ATTCCTTCCACAAGATGTGGGGACTCGTAAGTCGAAGAAGAAGACGTCGCTTGGTTTCGATCCGAAAGTCGACCAACCCCATAAATCATGATGTCATTAACCAATTTCACAAAAGATGATAAACTAAGAAATAAATAATGGATCAAAAGATATGTGATTGAAGTTACCTCTCGTATTCCAAGACCTCTTCATAATTCGTAAGGATATACAAATGGAGATGAGCTCATTCCTTCTTTGTAAGCATTTCCTTACGAATTTTTCCACTAAGGCATCCGACTTGGGCGAATTCATCCAGGACATAAGCAGAGTAAGATGGGGCGATGCCACCATCATCATTTCTCACGAGTTTGCGACTCTTTGCTTGCCTTTCAGTGGAAAGTAAAATCCGGCGAAGTTAGCGTTTTTTTCATTGATGTTTTGCGCCACGATAGAACCCTCGACTCTGCTTAAATTCTTCACCTTCTTTTTTAGATGGAACAAATACCGGTACTGAACCGGCTTACCAAGTAATGCTTCTCGAGGGAGAGTAATCGGGAGATGCTCCATAACATCGAGGAAGGACGATGGAAATATTTTCTCTAAATTGCAAAGGATCCCGGGTATCTTCTTTTCGAAATTCCGAATACCTTCTTCTGTAAGTGATCTAGTACATAAATCCCGAAAGAATGAACCAATCCTTGCAATATAAAATTTAGTTTGTCAAATGATTCGAAAAGATTAAAGAAAATAGACAGAATAAGACACAAAATACAAAAGTATGTAAGCATACATGCGATGGCTATGTGTACTTGTCGAGGTAAAAGCCCTCGAAAAGCAAATGGCAAGAGGCGTTGCATAACAACATGGCAATCATGACTCTTCATCCCTGTGAATTTGCCTTCTCTTTTATCAATACAATGTCCCAAATTTGACACGTACCCATCCGGAAATTTTACGCTATTAATTATACACTCGAAGAACTCTTGTTTTGCAAACCTGTCCAACTGAAAAGTGTGGGAGTCGAAACTCGTACAACTAAATTTGGTAAATGTTTTTAGGGATTCGACAAACTTCTATGTAAAGAAACCAAGAAAAGAGATCCAAAGATGGTTTTTATTATCTCAGGTGTTTTGAAAGCTGTTCAAAAGATTAACAAGTGTTTTGCTAGGTAAAGTTGCGGATCCCCTTTTCAAAGAGGTACATTGTCTCTTTATATACGAATAAGTCGGCTGGGCCTTTTTACTAAACGAGAAAGGAAAACTTCCTTATTCTTCGGGATTTCCTTTCTTCTCTAGTTGGTTCGGATGTGGGCTTCTTACTTTGTCTTGCTAACTTGGCCCACCAAACTCTCTCGGCTCATTGCCTAGACATGTTAAGATATTGGACTCGTTGTTTCACTAGGTCATCGGTGAGCTGGCTCGTCGCCTATCTCGCCTACTTCTCCCAATGCCGAACCAAAGAAGAGTTGGCTTGCCGCGTCTCCTCATTGCCGAGCCAAGGAAATGTCGGCTCGTCACCCTTTCCTCAATGCCGAGCCAAAGAAGAGTTGGCTCGTTGCCTCTCCTCATCGCCAAGCCAGGGAAGTGTCAGCTCGTTACCTTTTTCTTAATGCCGAGCCAAAGAAGAGTTGGCTCGTCGCCTATCCTCATCGCCGAGCCAGAGAGTTGGTTCGTGACAGTGTTTGGCTCGTCACTAAATTTTGGCTTGCCATCATGTTGGCTCGTCGCCATTCGTTAGCTTGCCAACATGTTGGGCTCGTCCCCGTTCGTTAGCTTGCCAACATGTTGGGCTCGTCGCCTAGTGTTTGGCTCGTCGCCAAATGTTTGTGAGCCTAGCCAAGTTTTGGCTTGTCACTCCATCTCCTTGATGCCTAGCCAAAAGTTGGGTCGTCACTGCTTGTCTCTGTCGCCGAGCCAAGTTTGGCTCGTCTCCTGATTTCTTTTGTTGCCGAGCCAAGTTTGTGATACAATGAGTTTTAACCCTAAATATCACTGCAAGTGCACAGCAAACGGAGTAATAATTAGGGATCGAATCCACGAGAACCAAGTGAAACACTACGAATTCTTTGAATGAAATTAAGCTAAGATGGTAAAAATAATGTTGATTGCAATAACAAAGGTAAATAGCAAATTAAACGATGTGAAATCTATTAAAACAAGCGTTAAGTCTAGGGCGTTTCGCAGGAATTCAGAGATCATGAACCAGACAATTATTCAGGAAATGATAGAACACAGTCTCAACTCAAACAAGAATGTATAATCAATCCACTTTCGTGGTCTCAACTACTTTATCTAGCAACCTAAGAATCTAAACTGTCGTTTGATCTTAAAATTCTAAACAAGCATTAACGAACAGGTTTGATATGTTCACAAATTGCCTTAACATCAGCTTTCGTTGGTTAAGGACAATTTGCTCACCTATGTTTAATCAAGCAATCTATAGCACTTTTGATGAATAGATTAAATCCTAAATCAGAGATTAAGTGATCAATTTAATCTAAGCAATGAGAATAACAATAGGCGAAGACGATAATAATCCCTATCTATATCTGATTCAACGATTCATAGACTCCTTTGAAAACCCTAAACTCAACTAAGGATCTACTCAGACATGGAAAGAATCAAAGCAATCGAGGAAGAAGAAAAACTCATGATAAATTAGAATAGGGTTCAGAAATCTTCTCAACGATTGAAGAGTCAGAGATTCGTCTCCCACGGTTTACAGAATTTCAGAAAAACTAAAATCTCAAAAGTATGGAAGAGTAAAAAGAAGCTTAGCCTAAACAATGGCTTTAACTCGAATATATATCTAAGTCAAAAACGTTGGAGAGAAAAAACGGCAAAACCCTCTGAAAATAGGAAATTAAAAATTTCCTTTTTCTCGTCGAAAAATAGCTTGGATCGATTGATCCATGCTTGGATCGATCGATCTGAAGTTGGCACGATCGATCTGAGCTTCTCATGTCGATCAAAAAAGTCTCGGTATATTGGATCGATCGATCTAGACTTGGATCGATCGATCCAGTCTAGATCGATCGATCTGGTCTCATCAGATCGATCCAAAATGTTACGATGTTTTGGCTGGAGAGTTGGATCGATCGATCCAAATGTGGATCGATCGATCTGAGTCTTTTTCTGCTACTTTGCTCTAATCCTTACTCCTTATGCCTCTTTTCTCATCCAAACATGTTCTGGCCCTGAAAAGACACTAAAACCATAGAAACGACTCGAAAAACCGTTAAAAACATATGTTAGAGTGCATAAAAATGCAATACATCAGTTTGGCTCGTCACCATCTTGCCTCCGTCGCCGAATCAAGTTTGGCTAGTCGCCATCTTTCCTTTGTCGCCGAACCAACTGTTTGGCTCATCACTAAATGTTTGTGAGCCTAGCCAAGTTTTGGCTCGTCACCTAGTGTTTGGCTCGTCGCCAAATGTTTGTGAGCCTAGCCAAGTTTTAGCTCGTCACCTAGTGTTTGGCTCGTCACTTACTCCTTCTTGCTGCCTATCCAAACGTTGGCTCGTCACTGTTTCGTCAGTGGCCAATCTCGATGGGGTGGAAATCGACCCCAACAAAAAGCAAGGATCAGAGCTTTCCCTTGGGCATTAACGTGAAACATCCTTCAAGAACAGTGCTCCTTAAGGTCCAACCTCGACTTGAAATTATCATTCATCTTCTTTTGCACATTGAGGATGGTGTTCATGATGTTATCAAAAAAATTCTCTCAATGTGCATAACATCCAGATTATGCCTCATAAAATGATCTTTCCAATAAGGCAAATCCCAAAAGATACTCTGCTTGTACTAGTTGTGGTAGTCCCCATCACCATCTACACGGACATGTCCATTACCACCACATTCAACAATCCGATCCGCTCCAAAATTTCGTAACTGATCCAACATAAACTGGCCATCTAACACAAGCGGTGGACCATGGAAGACTTTTACATCCTTTATGAACAGAATGGTGCTCTGAAGATAGGGATAGTCATGGGGGAGAAACCGCCTATGGCAATCAAACGAACACATCTTCCTTCCGTGCTTTAACTGGAATGCATCAGTGCTATCTCCACATGATGGACACACCAATTTACCATGCGTTGACCATCGTGAAAGCATCCCATAAGCTGAGAAGTCGCTTAACATCCACATTTAAACCGCATGCATATCAAAATTCTCCTTTAGTGAGACATCCCACGTCTCAACGCCGTGGTACCATAACCTCTGCAACTCCTCGATCAATGGATGTAGGAAAATAGCAAGTGAGTTCTTAGGATGCGATGGCCCGGGGACTAGGATACTCAGGAAAAAAAGTCTCGCTTTATTCAAAGAGATGGCGGCAAATTGTAAGGTGTCACGATTACAAGCCATAGTGAATATTGCCTTCCATGCTTCCCGAAAGGGTTGAAGCCATCAGTACTCAATCCGAGGTATAAACGTGGGATAGACTGAGTTAAAATGTTTCCACGCTTCTGCATCTGATGGATGCGCTATTTGTCATTCCCTTCTATGCTCTGCATGCCTTCTCATTGCGGTCGCAGTTCACCCAGATTGTTATAACCGCTTCAACCTCGCTGTCGAAGGTAAGTACCACATTCGCTTAAACGGGACTGGAACTCTTCCGCTTGTATCCTTATACTGAGGATGGCCACAAAATCAACAAGACAGAAGGCCTTCGGTCTCTTTCAAATACAAAATGTAGTTCTCCTCGCAAACGTCTATCATCTGAAACGGCAAACCAAGACCAGCAACCAATTTTTGTATCTCATAGTACGAAGCTGGTGCAAGGTTATCCTCCGCCAAAAGACCTTTCCCAAAATTTGTGATCACATCCACAACCTCCTCGCTCATATTGTAATTCGACTTTATGGTCATCAACTTAGTCGTAGTTGACAATGAAGAATCACCATCTCTACAACCTTCGTATAACAGTTGTTTGGCTGCATCCAACATATCAAAAACCCTATATCATCTAAATTAGGCTCATGTACCCTTTCAGCCTCCTCCCTTAATCCTGATAAATTTTCTCGAAACTCATCATTCACCATCTGGACCATACATACGGTAGGAGGCACCGTTATTTTTTCTTCTATAATATCAGTTGCATAAGATGCACTAGAACTACCATAATCTACCATTGACTCCTCTCCATGTGAATACCAAATTTTCTAACCCGGCATAAACCCATAATTATACAAATGCCCATATACACCTTTAAACGTTTCTTTCCGATGATTTATACAATATGTATAAGGACAAGGAAGTTTAACAGTTCGTCAGATGTTGTCCGAAAAATTCCATAAATTGCTTAATGCCAGCCTCGTACTCCTATATTATCAATCCGGTCGTTTGATTGCGCATCGGCTTGTCCATCCATGATAAAAAATAATTAAATTGATTTGAAGAAGAAACCATATTTTACTCTTTTCCTATCTGTTTCTTGAACCAAAACGAATCAGAGCAAGGGGAGAAGGATGGTTGGTGGATATATACTAAAAATGGACGGATATCCTACGAAATTCAAACGGTTACAAACGACTATAAAACGGCTATATTTCCGTCGGTTATCCGTTGAAAATTTCCGACGGATAACCGACGGTGTGTTTTTTGTCAGAAACCGTCAGATATTTGTCGGATATTTCCAACGGAATATGGTTTGTCGATTATCCGTCGAAATTTTCCGACGGATATCTGATGCTTGGTCAGTTGTCGAAAAGATATCGAATAACCGTCGGAAATAGCCTTATTTTCTTGTAGTGTATATTCTCAAAATTTCTAAAATATAGATCTGTTAAAAATATTAATTTTTATAAGAAATACTAAATCACAAAATATTTACATATACTACAAAAATATTTATAAAAATGCGTATATGTTTATTTCATGAAATAAATAGAAAATGATACATGCTGATGGATAATATATAGTTATTACAAAGTAAAAGGGAAGAAAACAAACAGTCTACGTGAGAGTAAGAGGTTTTAAGGAGAAAAATCAAATACATCATGCTTTTTGCTTTTTTTTGAAAATTGATTAAAACGGTAAAATCAAAAAAAATTAGATTCTAGGAAAATATTTCTCTTGAGACACGTATTTTTGTTTGCGGAAATTTTTTTACCTAGTTCTCTCTTGGCGTAGCGTAAGCGTAGCCAAGCTACTTGTTCATTGATTCTGTGAATGCCGAACTAAGGAGCTCTTCTTGAAGGAATGATCTTGAAGAAGATCGTAACTCAAGGAAAAAGTTGATGCTTAGAAAGCTCTGTTTTATTTCTCAAATCAATAATGATCCCCTACAACACCCTCAAGGGTCATTTATATAGAAACGAACTACGAAAGTTAAGATAAACACAAATCCTTAATTAAAGATAAACACAAATCCCAAATGAAAGATAAAACGACTAAGCTGAAATAAAGGAAACCGCCAACTAAAAGATACGCCAATAACGGAATGAAAGAGCTGCATCAGGTCCCCCCGGGAAAAAGGAGATTCGCCTCTGAATCTGAACCGGAATGGTCACTTTTATACGGACTGAGATACTTCACATTGAACACGTTAGCTGTCTTGATGTGTGACGGCATTTCAAGACGATACGCATTAGCATTGATACGTTCTAAGACTTTCACAAGGCCTATCTTACAAGAACGCAGCTTGTTGTATTCATGGAGAGGCAAACGATCTTTGGTCAAAACCACCCACACAAGATCACCCGGAGAGAATAACACCTCCCGTCTGTGCTTATCAGCCGCCTCTTTGTAATGAATAACAGATTGTTGCAGGTGGGCGTGAGCCTTAGAATGGATGTCTTGTAAGGACTGTACAAAGTCAATAGCAGAACCATGCATTCCAGACTTATCTGGCAATGTTGTGAGATCCAAAGGTCCACGAGACACCACTCCATAAACAACCTGAAATGGACAAAATAACCCAAGCTCCGATTTGTTGCATGATTATGCGCAAATTCCACCTGAGACAACTTCGACTCCCAAGCCTTGATATTATCACCAACAAGACTTCGCAGCATATTACCCAAGGCACGATTGGTAACTTCAGTTTTCCCATCGGTTTGAGGGTGATACGCCGTGCTCATATCCAAACTCGTATTGAGAAGCTTCCAAACAGAGCGCCAAAAGTGGCTTAGAAAACGCGTGTCTCTATCTGAAACAATTGATGTAGGAAGGCCATGAATACGGTAAATCTCTCTAAAGAACAACTGAGCTACCTTCACCGCATCCGTTGTCCGTTTACACGGAATGAAATGGGCCATTTTCGAAAAACGATCCACCACTACGAAAATAGAATCATTCCCCTTTTGAGTTCTTGGCAAGCCGAGGATAAAATCCATACTCACATCGGTCCATTGCTGTGTTGGCACCGGTAAAGGAAGATATAACCCCGCATTTGAAGCGTGGCCCTTAGCTAGCTGACACGAACGACACCATTCAACAAAACGTTCCACGTCCCGACGCAACATAGGCCAAAAATATGACTTGGCAACGAGCTGGAGTGTACGATCACGCCCCACATGCCCTTCTGAATGTAATTCCTCAATAATGCGTAAGCGAATACTACAATCTGGGACACACAACCGAACACCCTTAAAAAGAAATCCATCTTGAAGAGAATAATCAGTTCTCATCGTATCTTGCACCTCACGCAAAACGGAAGCAAAGAATGGATCTGTCACATACAAGTCTAAAAATGCAGCAAAACCAGGAACAGTGGCATGCATTGTTGTCACCAAACAGTGTCGACGACTCAAGGCATCAGCAACTTTGTTCAATTGACCCGACTTGTGACGAATGGTGAATGTAAACTGTTGCAAAAATGCAATCCAAGTCTCTTGCCTAGCTGAGAATTTGGCTAGGCTATTCAGATGCTTGAGAGCGTCGTGGTCCGTAAAGAGCACAAATTCACGATGGAACAAGTAGTGTGTCCAATGTTTTATTGCTTGAACAATTGTGTAGAACTCCACATCATACGTACTGTAATGACTCCGAGCACCCGTTAGTTTCTCGCTGTAAAATGTGACTGGTTTAGAATGTTGACTCAACACCGCATCAATCCCCAATTTAGATGCGACGCAGTGCAGCTCAAATGGTGTAGAAAAATCAGGAAGGATCAATATAGGCGCTGTTGTGAGTTTTGTTTTGATCAGTTCAAATGCCTCGGATGCCTCAGATGTCCACACCAGCTTACCATCACGCATACAATCAGTGATGGGAGCCATTATCGAGCTAAAATGAGGTACAAAACGCCTGTAGAAGGAGGCTAACCCGTGGAAACTTCGAACTTCAGACACAGTGCGTGGTTCTGGCCAAGATCTAACAGCCAACACCTTACTCTCATCCATTGATAGCCCTGCACTAGACACCACATAGCCCAAGAAGAGGACATGATCAGTGGCAAAATCACACTTTTGTCAAGCCACAAACAATGTCTCTCGCCGAAGAGTCACCAAAATTTGCCTAACGTGATCCAAATGCTCCTCCAAAGAAGCACTAAAGACCAATATATCATCAAAGTATACCACCAAAAACTTCCCAATATAAGAATGCAACGCTTGATTCATAACTCTCATGAACGTACTCGGCTCATTGGATAGGCCGAATGACATGACCATCCATTCAAACAACCCTTCTCTTGTCTTGAAAGCGGTCTTCCACTCATCTCCAGGACGAATGCGAATTTGATGGTACTCGCTCTTCAAGTCTAATTTCGAAAATATCGTTGATGTTCCAATCTGATCGAGTAGATCATCCAGTCGCGGTATCGGAAACCTATACCTCACGGTGATCTTGTTGATTGCTCTACTATCAACACACATTCTCCAAGATCCATCCTTCTTAGGAATGAGTAACGCTGGAACGGCGCAAGGGCTCAGGCTCTCCCGGATATGTCCCTTAGCAATCAGCTCCTCTACTTGACGCCTCAACTCTTCGTGCTCCTTGGGGCTCATGCGATAATGAGGACGATTAGGTAACGTCGCTCCTGACACCAAATCGATTTGATGCTGAATGTCACGTAACGGAGGCAGGCCAGACGGTAACTCAGCTGGAAAAACGTCTTGAAACTCCTCTAAAAGTCGTTCAAGTTGGGGAAATGGTGCCCCAACTGCTCTTGTGTCAATGACCGACAAAACCAGAGCTCAAGTGATGCCTGCTTTCCTGAACTCGTATTCAAACACTGCCCTGGAACACAAAATTGTTTGTTGTTGTCCAGTTCCTTTTAACACACACTCCTCTTTCTTTTCCACATTTGGTGATGTCGCCTTAACTGTGTCTGCTTCCATAGGAAGAAGAACAATTTTACGACTCTCGAACACGAAACTATACGTGTTTCTCCTGCCGTCATGGAAAGTGCCTCGATCATATTGCCACGGACGATCCAACAACAGATGGCTCACATCCATTGGTGCGATATCACAATAGATTTTGTCTTTGTAATAACCTCCAATGGAAAATGATACCACTGATCGATGCATAATGCGAACTTCAATGCCTTCCATCAATCATGTGAGCTTATAAGGAGTAGGATGGTCTTCGCGCTTCAGTCCCAGCTTTCTCACTGCTTCCTCAGAAATTACGTTACGATAACTTCCCGCGTCAACCACGAATCTACACACTTTACCTTTGATGGTACAAGTCGACTGAAAAATGTTGGTGCGAGGCCATGGTTCTTCCAACGCTATAGGTGCCAAACAAACACGCCGCACAACCAACAAAGGGCCATTGTATCCACTAGTTTTTTCGATGGGAAGACCTTCATCATCCTCAAGAACATCATCTCCGTACGCAACGTTGTCGTCCCAACGCACATCATCAACAAAGAGCCCCCGTCGCATTTTATTAGGACAAGCTGTTTGCAAATTGCCTGATTCTCCACAGGTGAAACATTTTAAAGCATTAGGACGCATGGAACGGTGCAAAACTTGGTCCTCTGTCGTCGCTCCCGTGCGAGCCGTCTGTTGGTGTTTAGAACCCGTCACTGGTTCTGCTCCATCTCTGTTTCCAGCCGTATTATGTGACTGTTCCACGCTTGGTAGGCCACTGTTACGATTCCGATTTGAACCCAAATTCCAGCTAGTTGCAGGTGACTTAAATTGGCTCTCAAAAAACACTGCCCGCCTATGTGCCTCTGCCACAGTTGTAGGATCAAATTGTGCCATTGCCGTTTGAATTTGAAGCCGAAGTCCTCCAATGAAACGCGACACGGGTTGTACTTCGCTGTCATTGATATCATTTCGTGTTAACAGAAGATAAAATTCTTCAGCGTAGTCATCAACAGATCGAGGTCCTTGTCGCAAATTCTGCAGTCTTGTATACATCGTTCTATCGTAATTGTATGGTAGAAAGGTTTGCTTCAAGAGTTTCTGCAACTTCTCCCAAGTCTGAATTTTTCCCTTTCCCATACGGGCACGCGTCATCTTGAGTTGCATCCACCAAGCCGCTGCTCTGCCTCTAAACTTAGTGGCAACCAAAGCTACATGAAGATCCTCCGGGACTTATTTGAAGCTCATCAATTCATTCACCGTCACAATCCAATCCAACAAATCTTCACCACCCAAACTGCCATGAAACTCGGGAATATCCAATTTGAAACCCGATTCCCATCGTCGATCTATACGATCTTGATGTTGAAACCCATCTCTCTCCTCTTGACCGAACCTGTTACGGTTGCGTCTCTGAGCAAACGGGTTCTCATCGATCCCCTCTTCCTCCGCCTCTGACTCCTCACAACGATGCCCCTGATTTTGCAACACTACTTCTGCCAGATCTTGAAGCGATGTGGCGATGGTGGCTTGGATATTCTCCTGCATCGCCAAAAGGGTTGTGTGAAGCTCTGCCCAATCATTCATGTGATCCTCGTTACGCCGTTTAGCTGCCAGAGCATTGAGATTGCGTCGTGGAGGCATAATCGAATCAAAGGAAAAAAAAAAATTGCTCTGGTTCTGGAACATGATTGCTCTGATACCAAAACTGGCGTAGCGTAAGCGTAGCCAAGCTACTTGTTCGTTGATTCTGTGAATGCCGAACTAAGGAGCTCTTCTTGAAGGAATGATCTTGAAGAAGATCGTAACTCAAAGAAAAAGTTGATGCTTAGAAAGCTCTATTTTATTTCTCAAATCAATAATGATCCCCTACAACACCCTCAAGGATCATTTATATAGAAACGAACTACGAAAGCTAAGATAAACACAAATCCTTAATTAAAGATAAACACAAATCCCAAATGAAAGATAAAACGACTAAGCTGAAATAAAGGAAACCGCCAACTGAAAGATATGCCAATAACGGAATGAAAGATAAAGCTGCATCATCTCTCGTCGCCGCCACTGCAGTACCACTTCTCGTCCATTCATGTTTTGGCTCCGGCGTTTGGCGGCTTCCATAGCGCCGACGTCGATGGCCCTTGCTTACAGTTCTCCTGCTTTCCGTTTTGTCGGTTTTAGTTTCTTCGATTTCAACCAATAATTCTTCTTATCGGGGTGGTTTTCGTCGTTTGAGATCTGGCTCGGAGAAAAGAGGGCTCCGGTGAAGGTAGGCCTCAGGCGGTGGCAGAAGATGGGCTGGTCTTGGACGTTGTTGTGAGGGGTTCGGTTTTTCCGGATCCGCGATCTCCTTCTCTTCTTCCCAGATCTGGTTTTTCTTGTCGGTTTTGACCCTTATCGCTTCTCGTCGTCTCTTGGTGGTCGGCGGTTGCTTTGGGGGTGAGTAGAGTTTTGGCTTTGCTTCGGATCTGGCTGATGGCTTTGGTTTGTTTGGAGTTCCTGTCTCTGTCTTCTTTTGGTCGCGTTCTTGAGTTGAAGGATTCCCCTTGTGTGGTTTAGTGGCTCCCGGGTTTGGTCCTATGACCCTTATTGCTTTGATCTTGTTTATTGCAGTTTTGCCAGTTTTGATCTCCTCTATTCCTTGGGTTGCTTCTGCTTTTTCCGATTTTGATCGTGTACCATTCGGGGTTCGTCTTTGGTATAGTCTGGTTAGTGTGGGTTCGCTTTTTATCTCTACTTTAAAGATTTGGTCGTGATCTTGGATTAAAGGATATTATCTAGGCGTCGTCAAGTCGGTGCTCGCTCGGCATCGCCGTTTCTGGAAGTTTTGTGTGAAGATCCAGTCTTTATGGGTTCTTCTATCTTGCCGGTTTAGTATCCTAGGAATGGCTATGTGTTGAGGTAGACTTATTCGCCATAAAAAGAGCCACATATCGTTTGGCTGGATTTCTTAACCGATTTCGATTTGCTTTTTTTCAAGGTTTAGGAAGTTTGTCTAGCGAGATTTGTTGTGAGCAGGTTCAAATTTTAGTTGTGGTTTCTAGTTGTTATGCTGGGACTATAATCCCTTTAGTTTTAAATTTTTGTTCTATTTTATTTTGACAGTATCCATATCTCTTTTTCGCAGGGTTTAGACTGTAAAAATTTTATAGTTTGTCGATTTAGAATTCGAAGATTTGGTGATCTAGTGGTTTAATTTTCAGAATAATTTTTGTTAACCATCGATCGACTTTTGTAAGCTGTTATAAATTTTAATTATCAATATAATCTCGAAAAAGAAAAAGACAAATATTTCTCTTGAACGGTTACTTAAATTTTCTTCAACGAAAGACTTTTCAGGGTCAACGAGTCAATATTTTAAGAGGCGAATTAACGTGACCGATAAAATAAAAAAATGAAAAAATGTTTTCACATTGTGATGAAATGAAATTATATACAACCACAGTCAAAAGTCCACAAGTGCTACCTACATTTAAATTCTCTCTCTCTCCTTGCTGTGTCATTTTAGATCTATTGCTTTAGGTGTTACTAAATTAAAATTGTTTTTTATTACCTTCAATTTTTGGTTTTTGCTTTTTTATAACTATTGATTCATAATTTTTTTGATGTTTGAAGGTTTTTGATCATTAGTCCATAATTTTTTTGGATGCCTAAAAATAGAGTTGATAATACTGTATTCAAAACGAGTATTACTATATTCAAGTAAGATGAGCTAGTGCTCCTGAATATTCTAAAAGAACAACTATACCTACCAACTATTTGGTCAAAAATGATTTTGGTTTCTTTTGACGATTCCTTTTGTCTCTTAAAAAAAATTCCTTGTCTATGTCTATTTATACGCCCCACCCCATTTTTAATGTTGACTCACAATTAAACCAAGTCTTTTGTAAAACACTCTAAAACACAAAGCTATCGCTTTCTCTTCGATCTCTCCAAGCATCATTACATAAACCGATCCTATTTTTGTCATGGCAATGATCGCGACGGCTCCAGCAACTGGATTTGTCCAGAAACAAGAAGAGGAGTGGCGTACAGTTCTGTCTCCCGAGCAATTTAGGGTTCTAAGACAAAAAGGCGTAGAGTAAGCTCTAGCTTTTAGGGTTATTTTTTTCTTTCTTTTCTTATATTTTCTTGCGTCGTATAAGTAAGTAATTAATATGTTGTAATTGATGGTTTTGTAATTTAGGAAACGAGGCAAAGGAGAGTATATAAAATTGTTCGACGAAGGGACTTATTCTTGTGTTGGTTGTGGAAATCCTCTTTATAAATCAACCACCAAATTCGACTCTGGTTGTGGTTGGCCAGCCTTCTTCGACGCCATTCCCGGTGCTATTAAACAAACTGTAAACCTTATTCTCTATACTTTTCTTTTTGTTATTTGACATTTCTTTAATTATAAATATAAGATCTACATTTTCTTAAACAATATTTTTGATGTTTGATTTATCTTTTAATCAGTCTGAAGCAGGTGGAAGAAGAATGGAGATAACATGTGCAGTGTGTGATGGACATCTTGGACATGTTTTTAAAGGAGAAGGTTACTCTGTTCCTACTGACCAACGTCACTGTGTCAACAGTGTTTCTCTCAAATTCTCTTCTTCAGATTCTATTTCCGAATAATTAATCAATCTCAGATTATTATTGATTTCATCTTCCTCAAGAAGAAATCAAGAATCTTTATATTCTGAGCTTGCTATGTTCTATAAATCCCTACTCATGTGATATTCTCATGAGATATATTATGGTTCCTTGTGTGCATTTTTTATTTATTTCTGTTTTCACTTCCAAACATCGTTGTACTCTTTGTTCAATGCATGTCCTATAATAATTCTAATAAAACTTTGGTTGTCATCAAATTTCTCTATTTTCCCTATTGTCTTTTTGAAGCCTGTTGGTCTACATAAACCGATTTTTGTATTTTTATTTTGGATTTAAATATGGATGGCGACAACATTAACACATACCACTAGACTACATCCGAGTTAATCTCTTATTATAATTATTTATTTCAATTAAACCAAGACATTCCCAATAATCATTGACTACACATTCCCTTATAAATATAAAGCCTAACTAGAAAAAAAAAATAGTGGGCAACCTGTCACGGCCCATTTTTTATAGCCCAAATGATGTAAGCCCATAATTCTAGAGTTGCTGGAAATGGGTTGGTAGAGTTGGTGGAAATGGGTTGGTGGAGTTAGTGGTGAGAGTTGGTGAGAGTTAATCTCCACCGTTAGATTGAGTTAATCTCCACCGTCCGTTTTGGAGGTGAACTTGTAGAAAAGGGGGTGAGATCTTCATTTGTTTATCAAGCAAAATACAATAAAAATATTCCTCTAAAACTTCTCTCTCTAAGATACGAAAGTTTCTCTCTCTAAGTACTAAGGTCCGAATTTGAGTAAGGCTGACTTAGCAACCGCGAAGGGCGAAAATGTGCTAAGACCGCACGTACCGATTCGGGAGGAATCAGTCCGTGACAAGTGGTATCAGAGCAAATTTCGACCGGGGTTAGAGAGAAGTCTGTCTGAGAGAATGGCTAAGGGAAGCAAGGAGGTGAGCGCTACGTCCGACGTCCAGGACGAACGTGGAAGAGAAACCACGTCCGGCCAAGCAGCAAGCAAGCGGGAAAAGAGCATTTCCCGTGATGCTTTGGGGGTGGCCGTGGGTGAAATGACAGATAAGCTTGAAAGAATCGAGCACACCGTCACCGAACTGGAGAATCATGTGTTCGGTGGGCTGGAAGAAGTCAAGCAGAACGCAGTCGATCTAGACACTCGGTTCGTTAGATTGGAGGAACTAATGACCGAATCCATCCACGCCTTGCAAGACAGCATCGAGGGGATGAAGGCAAGGTTTGTGGCGGTGGAGGAGGATATGGTGCTATGCAAATGGGCAAGCGCAAATGGAGGAACCGTTGCTGCGGCAGTAGGGGGTCGAGGGGATTTCCCGAGACCGTCGCGGTTCAACGGGGTAAGGGATGCTAAGGAAGTTGAGAATTTCCTTTGGCAGATGGAGCAATACTTCGACAATCTCAATCTAGGGGATGAGACTGCGAAGATTAAAGCCGCGACGTTGAGCGGGGAACTTGCCGGATCGAGACTTGGGAGGAGTTCAAGAAGGAACTTAAGCAGCAGTTCTACCCGGAGAACATTGTGTATGAAGCCCGCAAGAAGTTAAAGGAACTTCGACAGAAAGGTACACATCGCGATTACGTTAAGGAATTTACCACTCTCATGCTCCAAATTCCGAACATGTCGGATGAGGATCTCGTATTCCACTTCACCGACGGACTGCAAAACTGGGCAAAGCAAGAGTTGCAGCGAAGAGGAGTTCAGTCGGTCAATGAAGCTATCGCGGTGGCCGAGTCACTAACTGACTTTCGCACCTAAAGTTCCTCTGAGTCCTTCAAGAGGAAGGAGAAGGTCGTGACCAAAGGTGGGGGAGAAAGGAGAGATATCGGCCGGCCATCAAACTCAAGGGGTTACGAGAAATGATCACGACGAGAGGAGTTTGAGGCAAAGAAGAAGTCGTTCGTACCAAAAGGTGGGTGTTTTGTGTGCAAGGGGCCACACCCAATGAGGGACTGTCCGAAGAT
The DNA here is from genome assembly GCA_900406555.1 of Pseudoturritis turrita. Classification (NCBI taxonomy): domain Eukaryota; kingdom Viridiplantae; phylum Streptophyta; class Magnoliopsida; order Brassicales; family Brassicaceae; genus Pseudoturritis; species Pseudoturritis turrita. The sequence goes on along the minus strand of OVBL01000623.1, from coordinate 1,259,483 downwards.
GGGGTCATTGTCCGCGATAATAGAGAATCACGAAGATGAGACCCAAGAGGTGGAGCCGGGAAAGATGGGGTCGTTACAACTCCTTAACGCTCTTAAAGCCGGTCCATCGTCTAAACCAATGAGCAAGGGGCTCATGTACGTGGAGGCCCGTATTAACGGGAAGTCAACCCGAGTTATGGTGGACACGGGGGCCACTCATAACTTCATGGCTGAAGATGAAGCCGTGAGACTTGGGATAAAGTGGACCAAGAAGGAAGGTTGGATGAAGACGGTGAATGCAAAGGCCCAACCTGTCAATGGAGTAGCTCGAGGGCTTGAGATGCGACTGGGTAGTTGGAGCGACCAGTAAATTTCTCGATCATACCCATGGACGATTTCAAGGTGGTGTTGGGTATGGATTTCATGAGACAAGTTATGGCAATCCCTTTGCCCACACTAAACTCAGTGTGCATCCTCGAGAAAGGATCACAGTGCATGATTCCGACCTTAGAGGAGAAGTCAGATGGGGCAAGGCAACTTTCGGCAATGCAGCTCACCAAAGGGGTGAAGAAGGGTGAACCGACGTTTCTTGCCATGATGAAGGCGGAAGACCAGTTCAGGAAGGACGAGCCAATCCCACCGGCCATCGAAGAAGTCCTTGAGCAGAACAAGGATGTTATGCCCGCAAAGTTGCCGGAAAAGTTACCCCCAAGGAGGGAGGTGGATCATTGGATCGAGTTGGAATTAGGAGCCAAACCGCCAGCAATGGAGCCTTACCGAATGGCTCCATCCGAGCTTGAGTAGTTACGGAAACAACTCGATGAACTCTTATCGACGGGGAAATTAAGGCCATCCAAGGCACCTTATGGCGCACCGGTTTTATTTCAGAAGAAACACGATGGGTCATTACGAATGTGCGTGGACTACCGGACACTTAATAAGGTAACGATCAAAAACCGCTACCCTATCCCTTTGATCGCGGATCTATTTGATTGACTTGGAGGAGCAAAGGTGTACACAAAGATGGACTTGCAAAAGGGATATTATCAAGCCCGGATCGCAGAGGGAGATGAGCCCAAGACAGCGTGCATCACGCGGTATAGGTCGTTTGAATGGCTGGTTATGCCATTCGGCCTCACAAACGCTCCAGCCATGTTTTGCACCCTTATGAACCAGATCTTTCAGCCGTATTTAGATCGGTTCGTGGTGGCTTACTTAGACGATATCGTTGTCTATAGCAACTCAATGGAGGAACATGTGAAACACTTGCGGATTGTTTTCCGAGTTCTCCGCGAAAACGAGTTGTTTGTGAGGAAGGAAAAGTGCACCTTTGCCACCGAAGAAGTTCAATTCCTAGGCCACATCATTGGGCACGGGAAGCTTAAGATGGATGACAAAGTGAAGGCGATTATGGAGTGAGAAGCCCCGACTAAGGTAACAGAGTTACGCTCTTTCCTTGGACTTGTGAACTACTATCGACGGTTCATTGAGGGGTATTCAAAGAAGGCGGCACCGCTAACGGACCTTCTTAAGAAGGGAAAGCCATGGGATTGGTCCGAGCATTGCCGGGAGGCCTTTGAGAACCTGTCCTTGTCTTACAAAAGTTCAGTTTGCCATTCGAGATACACACCGATGCATCCGACTTTGCCATTGGTGGAGTCTTGATGCAAGAGGGACACCCGATCGCGTTCGAAAGCCGCAAACTTAATGATACCGAGAGGCGGTACACAGTCCAAGAGAAAGAAATGACAGCTGTGGTCCATTGCTTGCGGGTATGGAGACACTATCTTCTGGGATCGCACTTCATGATCAGGACGGATAACGTTGCGACAAGCTACTTCCAAACCCAGAAGAAGTTATCTCCGAAGCAAGCGCGATGGCAAGACTTCCTAGCTGAGTTCGACTATACCTTGGAGTATAAGCCGGGGAAGGCAAATGTTGTAGCCGATGCGCTAAGCCGAAAGGCGGAGCTAGCAGCCATGAGTCAAGTCGAGGGCAACATTTTGGCTCGGATTCGAGAAGGGCTTGAGCGCGATCTCGTTGCTAAGGAATTGATGAAGTTAGCAGTAGAGGGAAAGGCACATCGATTTTGGGTCGACAATGGCTTCCTCTATGCAAAGGGTCGACGACTCTATGTTCCGAAGTGGGAGAGTCTCCGCCGGGACATCATAAGAGAGTGCCACGATACCCGATGGGCGGGCCATCCAGGACAAAAGAGGACGTTGGCACTAGTTGAAGCAGGGTATTTTTGGCCACGGATGCGGGATACCGTGGAGCTTTATGTGAAGACTTGTCTTGTGTGCCAACAAGATAAGACAGAGAACAAGTAGTCCACGGGTCTATTGGAGCCATTGCCAATACCCGAGCGACCATGGGACTCATTCTCTCTAGATTTTATCCGCGCATTACCAAAGTCAGAAGGGTTTGGATCCATCATGGTGATTGTGGATCGGTTCTCTAAGTATGGAACGTTTGTAGCTTGCGACCGGGACTGTACCGCGGAGGAAGCAGCGCGGGCATTCTTCAAGAACGTGGTAAAGATTTGGGGATTACCACGAAATATTGTGAGTGATCGGGACCCCTAATTCACTGGGCGGTTGTGGACGGAGTTGTTTAAGATGCTTAGGACGGACCTGAGTTTCTCAACGAGCTTTCACCCGCAAACAGATGGGCAGACGGAGAGGGTAAATGCCTTGCTTGAGTGTTACCTCTGACACTTCGTAGGTGCAAACCAAAGAGATTGGACTAAGTTGATGGACATTGCCCAGTTCTCTTATAACTTGCAACGAAGCGAGTCGAAGGGGCGGAGTCCATTCAAACTCGCAACCAGGTAACAACCTTTGACCCCACACACATTGGCCGCACCCACGACAGAGGGGAGGAGCCCATGGGCGTTCATAATGGCCAAGCAATGGGAGAAACACGCAGATTTTGCTCGGGTGTGTTTGGAGAAGTCCCGGAAGCGAATGAAAAAGTGGGCGGATGCGAAGAAACGGCCTTCCGAATACTTGGTGGGTGACTTAGTCTTTGTGAAGCTCCTTCCCCAACAATTCAAAATATTTCGGAGTCTACACAAAGGCTTAATCCGAAGATACGAAAGACCGTTTGAGATTGTGGCGAAAGTGGGAAAGGTGTCCTACCGATTGGACTTACCGGATACTCTTAAGATTCATTCGGTCTTCCACGTCAGCATGCTTAAGCCATACCATGGCGACGCAGAGGTTCAAGATCGAGGCATTTCCACCCGGGCACCACATATCATGACCAAGTCCTATGATAAGGAGATCGAAGAGGTGCTAGCATCTAAGGAAGTGCGAAAACGAGGCGTTCCACGTCAAAATCACTTCCTCATCAAATGGAAGGGGCAGCCAGAGGCAGAGGCAACGTGGGAACCGGAACAAGACTTATGGCAATTCCGGGAAGACCTCAAGGCGTATACGGCGACGAGGGCGTCACCGACTTAGGTGGGGGAGGATGTCACGGCCCATTTTTTTTAGCCCAAAGGATGTAAGCCCATAATTCTAGAGTTGGTGGAAATGGGTTGGTGGGGTTGGTGGAAATGGGTTGGTGGAGTTAGTGGTGAGAGTTGGTGAGAGTTAATCTCCACCGTTAGATTGAGTTAATCTCCACCGTCCGTTTTGGAGGTGAACTTGTATAAAAGGGGGTGAGATCCTCATTTGTAAATCATCAAGCAAAATACAATATAAACATTCCTCTAAAGTTTCTCTCTCTAAGATACGAAAGTTTCTCTCTCTAAGTACTAAGGTCCGAGTTTGAGTAAGGCTGACTTAGCAACCGCGAAGGGCGGAAAGGTGCTAAGGCCGCACGTACTGATTCGGGAGAAATCAGTCCGTGACAAACCGCTTAACAAAAGGTTAGCCAATGCATTAGCAATCAACAAAAGGTTAACCGAGTGCATTAGCAATCAACAAAAGGTTAGCACATAGGCATTTGCGGGTCGATAGATATTGCCATAGATATGGCCATCCGAAAAAGACCATCAACCATGCCATTTTCACTTGTCTCACCATCATTACACTGTTAAACATTTTCAAGTATACTTTTAGTTCTAAATATATTCTCCCCGGAAAATATCTTGGTGAATATAGACTACCTTTTTGGCGTACTTCAAGTAGAAACAAAGCTAAAAATGGTTTCTCCTGGATCATGTAGCATATATGGAAAAAGCGAAATTATAAAAAATTTAATGTAATTGATCGATCACCTTTGGAGACATTGGATATGGTCCGAAAAGAAGCAAACGCATGGTCCTCGGCCAATTGTGTGAAAGACATTCGTATCGGTGATCCCGTGCGTGAGAACCCTAGTAATTTAAACACATCGTCCTTCACTTCTTTTATTGATGGATCTTGGAAAGGCGAGGAAAAAATTAGTGGTGTGGGTTGAGTTCTAGAACTTCAGGATGGGATGACAGATCTTTTAAGATTTTAGGGTAGTTGCCGAGGCATTACTAACCCTCCAAATGGAACTACATTGTGTGATATGGGCTATGACGAGTTTGAAAAGAAGAATCAATTTTGCTCATATTTTGTAACGGATTCTTTTTTTTTTGGTCGAAGGAGGAGAAGACACAAGGTCTCCCCCATTTTATTAAAAAAAAAAAACTAAACGATTACATTCGGACTTGTCGTGAAACCGTAATCCCACTCATATCCTCCATTAACAACAAATTAACTGAATCAGGAACCAACTCTAGTAAATGAAAGCCCAACGGTAAAATAAATGCATAGTTTGCTAACTCATCAGTTAGACGGTTAGCCTCCATATACACGTGAGAAATACGGACTATCCAGTCCCTCGATAGGTTAATCCCTATTTCTCACGTGTATAGGTTAATACTAGGAATGACAGGGGATGCGATGCATTAATCCATGTCTTAAGAAAACCCACCACTATCTCCGAATTCACCTCAACCTCTAACCGTGTAACTCGCCTCTCCCAAGGAACAACCAGACCATAATAGACTCCCCATAATTCAGCTAATGGTGCCGAGCATATCCCTATGTTCGAGGCGAAACCCACACACCAAAAACCATCTCCATCGCGTAAAACCCCTCCCGCCGTGGCCAATCCAGGATTACCCCACGAAGCTCCATCTGTATTCAACTTCATCCATCCCTCTCCTGGTCTAACCCAAGCTATCAACCTCTCAATCCGGACCGGATGAACTTGTACGTGATTTTTTTCCTTCAAGTGAGCTAAAGATACCTCATACGCCAACTCTTTCAAGAACCGAACCCGATCTCAACATTTCCCATAATTTCCAAAGACGTTCTCACAATGCCACTTCCACCCCCACCAAATACTCATAGCAAACAATGTAGACCACGTACTATCTCCCAAAACTACATAATCCCCGAGATTCCTGTATAACCATTCAAAAAGAGTCATGGTAAAGAAATCTCTTCTCGACCTAGATGGTATCAATCTCCGCCAAACGCCTTCCATTGCCGGACAATCACGGAGAATATTGATGATCGTTTCATCACCACTCTTACAAACCTGACATAAACCCAGTCACTTAGATGTCTCCTTTGACGCTCAATATTTGTCATCAGCACTTGATGCACACCCAACCAAACAAAAGTACGAACTCTCTCCGGTACAATTAGCCGCCAAACACGCTGAAACAAAGAGCTCAAATTCTGTCTCGGTGTCTCATCCATAATCAGCCTCGAGTATGCCGACTTGACGGTGAAAAGCCCATCCGTACTACCTCCCCAAGCCATCATATCCTCCGCCCCGATTACATTATCAAGCACCACCGAACCAAGCCGTAAAATAATATCCTCTGAGACATACATACCAATATACGGGATCAACTAACCTATCCCATTCCGCCATAAATTACAAAGCCGAACTCCTTCAAAACCAGCCGGTAAAGTCATTATAATGACGTCCCTCAATGGTCGATCCAACAGCCATGTATCCTCCTAAAACCGAATCCTCTTCCCATCACCGATAGCCCAGCTCATTCCCGGAACCACTATGTTTTGTAACGAATTCTACGGAATTGACTTTTATAATGTCAAAACCTGATGATTTGCCAATTTTTTTTATCAAAATTAAGCGAGTTAGCATCAATCCATGTTTTTTTCCGAAATTTTTTATATGTCATTGATCTCGAGACGAAAATAAAAAAAAACTGCTTTGCTAGCAAAAATTACAAGTGCTCGAAAAATCATTTTCTTATAGATATTTCTATTCTTTATTTGTTTATTAATACAAAAAATGTATTCATTTAACTGATAAATAAAATGCGTTCAGTGCCAAAAAAATTTCCATTAGCCGATTAGTTTTACTAAAATCTAAACTACATTACATATACGAATTTAACATTAACTCAATAAAAGAAATTGAAAAATATTACTAAACAATACTCGCAAGTCGCAGTATTCACCTAATATTTATTGTTACTAAAACTAAAAGATGCCAAATGACATGTATTATGAAAATTTAGGTAAAAGGGAATTTTTAAAAAAGGAAAATTTTAAACTTGTAATAAACGACACATATAAATTTAATATACATGTATAGAATATCATTTTACATATATTAGTTGTCAGTTTAATGTCCCAATCAATGTTTTTTTAATGGTGAAGTCAAAATTAGGAAACTTGTAGTCTTTATAGATATCAAAACTTAAAAAAAAATATGGCAAGAAACACAAATTATTAAGAATTAAATACATGGGAAAAAAATAAAATCATTTGAAAAGAAGTCCACCACCTTTGTCTTACCTCTGTGTATTTGTATTGTTTAACCATTGTTTGGGCAAATTTTAACAAATTCGAATTGAGACAATCATACGGAATGATGAGAAGACATTGATTTTATTGTCAACGAGCTTTGACAAGTAATTGATATAAATTACAAAGAATCAATATCAAAATCGTAAAAAGATGATCTCGTCAGTCGTCTATCATTCGTCGAAAGCAATGCCAGAATTCTCGTCGCTCATCGTTGAGGAGCAGCAAGAGTTGAGGTATTTAAGGTTTTTGTGTTTGTTGTGATCCTCATGTCCTTGTCTTGGGCGTTCCTTATTTATAGATTTCATAAACCCTAATCTTTGTTCGACCGTCTGTCGCTGATCCATCCTAATGTTTTTAGGAGTAGGACGTTATGTCGGTCTTTCGTCATGTTTCCCTTAGAAATAGGAATATGTTGGAAGTGGAAGTCGGTTACTTTGACAAACCGTTGATAAAGGTTGTCGGTCAATGGTTAATCAATGGCAAAAATTATGTCGCTGCTCAAGACTGATCGTCACTGCTAAAGACTGCTCGTCGCTGCTAAAGACTGTTCGTCGCTGTTCAAGACGGTTCGTCGCTGCCAAAGACTGCTCGTCGCTGCCAAAGACTGCTCATCGCTGCTCACTTTTCACTATTCTTTGGACAGCAACAACGTGGTCAACGCCGTGAACTGTGACTTCGGTTTAACTTCCAAAGGCTGTTGGGAGCTTCCAATAGAAAAAAAATAGCAGCGACTGACTGAGCAAATCACAAAATCGGTTTAACCTCCAATGTATGAATTGGATTTTGACAGTAACCAGCTGGTGAATTTATTTCACCCAACAACCACAACTCAGGTCTTCAATTTCACTTCGATGTAGTTACAGTTGTATTATTATCGAGTTTGTGTGATTTGTGCTAATGGTGATTTTATTTTTGTCATAGACATATATACTTGTTTCGATTAATTTTTCTCGTAGTTTTGGTTTCGCTAAAAACGTGATTTCAGAATTTCTGATCGAAATTTTGTTGATGATGATGGTAATGTTATGTTTACCATTATTTTAAAAACTACAAACATTCAAGTCTTAAACTTTCTATTCAACTAAAGGCTTTAAAATATCAACGAGACAAATATTTTATTTTAAGAGAGGGAAAAACTTGACCGATATAAGGCAATTATATATTATACATCAAATAAACACGGTCAAAAGTCCAAAACTGCTACCTCCGTTTAAAATCTCTCTCTGTCTATTTATACCCCCAACCCATTTTTAATGTTGAATCACAATTAAACCAAGTCTTTTGTAAAACATAAGCTACTCGCTTTCTCTTCCATCTCTCCAAACATCATTAAATAAACCGATCCTATTCTTGTCATGGCAACGATCACGACGGCTCCAACAACTGGATTTGTCCAGAAACAAGAAGAGGAGTGGCGTACGGTTCTATCTCCCGAGCAATTTAGGGTCCTGAGACAAAAAGGCTTAGAGTAAGCTCTAGCTTCTAGGTTTTTTTTTCCTTTTTTCTGCGGTTTTCTTGCGAGGTAAGTAAGTAATTAATATGTTGTAATTGATGGTTTTGTGATTTAGGAAACGAGGCAAAGGAGAGTATGTAAAATTGTTCGAGGAAGGGACTTATTCTTGTGTTGGTTGTGGAAATGCTGTTTATAAATCAACCACCAAATTCGACTCTGGTTGTGGCTGGCCTGCCTTCTTCGACGCCATTCCTGGTGCTATTAAGCAAACTGTAAACTCTCTTCTCTATACTTTTTTCGTTATTTGATAATTTCTTTAAGTATATACATAAAATCTAAATTTCTTTAAACAATATTTTGATGTTTGATTTATCTGTTAATCAGTCTGAAGCAGGTGGAAGAAGAATGGAGATAACATGCGCAGTGTGTGATGGACATCTTGGACATGTTTTCAAAGGAGAAGGTTACTCTGTTCCTACTGACCAACGTCATTGCGTCAACAGTGTCTCTCTCAAATTCTCTTCTGCAGATTCTAATTCTCAATAAATTATCTCAGATTTGTAATGATTTCATCTCCTTCAAGAAGAAATCAAGAATCTATTCTGATCTTGGTTTGTTATATATATTCCTACACATGTGATATTGTGGTTCCTTGTGTACTCTTTATTCAATGCATGTTCTATAATATTTCTAATAAAACTTTGGTAGTGATCATTGAATTTCTCTATTTTTCCTTATTCTCGTTTTCGAAGTATGTTGGTCTATATATACCGATATTGTATTGTATTGTATTTTTCTTTTCCTAACAACATGTACTACGTTGGATTTAAACATAGATAATGACATAGTGACGCTATTAACACATGCCACTAAACTACATATAAATGTTTCCAATAATCAATTGACTACACATTCTCTTTTGAATATAGACATACTAGACATCCTCTTTGCCGATACTAATTAGCAACAAATTATAAAAACATAATTGGTAAAGCTTTAAATGGTGCAACATAGACTGGTTTTTGCAACAAATTAAAAACCAAATCAATCATTTTTTTGCTATTACAATACTGCCAATTTATCGTTGAAAAGTTGTATCGTTAAAATCCATTTTCGCAGCAAATAAAAAGTTTTTTTTTGTTTAAACAAAATATATGAGCGTTAAGAAGCACAAATTTGATGTTCAAATATCTTGAATCAAGATTAATTAACATATCTCTGAACCAAAGTCAAAAGTATAAAACTCAACTCGAGGCGAAAAGAAACAAGACCCAACAAAAATGAATGACAAGATTCACAAACTTCCAGAGACAACGAAATCGTAGAAGAATCAACAAATTTTTTTTGTTTGAGGTTAAAATCGTGTTATTTCATTAGTTATATTTATATACAAGGGTTTATTGAATAACAAAAATATGAATTATAATTAAGAATATAACTTTGAAGTAAAAAAACAAAAAAAAACTAACTAATGTTATATGCGTTAAGTTGTTGTCTGCTAAATTAATTACCGAATCACCAAATTTCAATAATTCAAAACTTATAAAACAAGTTTTTTTCTTTCATTTGTTTTACCTTGAATTCGTCGAAGATCAAATAAATAAATCACTGATCCAGCCATTATATATTATCATGTATTATATTTTTGTTAGTGTAACTAAACATACATTATACATTATTTTAATTCAGATTAGTAACTCTAATTCTAGTTCGTGTAGGTATGGAAGATTTTTCCTTTAAAAAAAATACTCGCAGTGTTCACCTAATATTATTAGGACGTAAAGATGCCAAATGACATATATTATGAAAAATTAGGTAAAAAGGAATCTTTTTCTAAAAAAGGGGAAAATCGTAAAATATTGTAATAGACCCACACATATAAATTTAATATACATATCTATATATATAATATCATTTTATATTATTTGTCAATTTTAACGCCGCAATTAATGTCTTTCTTATGTTGAATTCAAGATTAAGAAACTTGTAGTCTTTGTACATATCAAAACTTTATAAAAATTATTGCAAGAAAAACAAATTATTGAAAATTAATTATTGAAAACAAATTATTGCAAGAAATCGTGTTATTTCAATATTATTGCAAGGAAAAACAAATTATTGAAAATTAATTAATTACATGTGACAAATAAAATCATTTGAAAAGAAGTCCACCAGCTTCTTACCTTTGTGTATTTAATCACAACTTAACTCGATAGAATCATTTTAAAATGTATACCTTTTAAAGAAGAAAAACTTAATAAATGGCCTCCCAAATAAAAAAAATACAATATTTTGTGATTCGATTGTGTAGATAGTACTGGAACTGTCATTGTTATTGTTCATTTGTTTTGCTCTCTTCTCTTTTTTTGTCTTTTGAGGTTTTTCTCTTTCAAGTTCGATCATGGTTTATCTGTGATTTAGACATATACGTGTCTCGGTTAATTTTTCATGTAGTTTTAGTTTTACGTGTAATATATTTTAAATTGTGTTAGTGAATGTTTCACATTTGTAGAATTTGTGAAGTAGCACATAATAGATTATGAGCCAATCCACTCACTGTCAATTAATTTTGAGTTAGAAGCCCATGAAATTTAACATGGTATCAAAGCTACCCAATTGTTGGGTTACCCCGTGGATGTTGTTCCCACAAAAGCTCACGTTTCAGATGTTCATGCATGAACGTGGGGTGTTAGTGAAAGTCCCACATCGGTAGATGGAGAATTTGTGAAGTAGTACATAAGAGATATGGGCCAATCCATTGATTGCCAATTAATTTTGAGTTGGAATCCGATTCATGTGAAGTCATATATAAACATCGAATCAAGAAGTTGTGACAATAGACATAGACATAATGATGCAGAAGAACCGTTATGTTCTAAAATCGGCAAGGATTCTTGATTCTTCAAACAACACAAACACAACTGAGTTTGAAGCTCAAACCAACAAAATCATTTGTTGTTGGTTATAAGCTTTAGAAGCTCAATAGCGTCATTTAATCTTCTCTCACTCTTTTCTCTTATAGTCTGACCCTTTACGTTTCTGAAATCACACACCATTCTTTAACTTACTTACACACTCTAATTTTACCCTCACTAGATAGTAAAGATCCAACTAGGCGCTTAAACTTTACATTTATAAAGTTTTAAACAAAACCACAAGTGCATGATACACCGATGTAGTATTTAAGGATCGATTCCAAGGAACTAAACCTTGCACACTAGAGATGCGAGAAACAAACTAATCTATAACAAATATTTTTGAGTTTTTGTTTGGTTTTAAGACAAAGAAATGCAAGAAAGTGAAATGCAAGAAGCAAAACAAAGAAAAGATATTGGACAATGTGTTTAACTGTGATAAGAAGGGATTAAGAATCAAACAATGATTCAAAATATTGCATTAAACATCATCCTAGAACATGGAATTCACAAATATGACTAATACACTTCCATGACACTAATCACTTCACTAATCACCTAATTAAGCTAAACTTCCGTTTGCAATTAGATAATCAATGAGCATTAAGAAAAAGTCCAATTAGTTCAATAAATACTCTAATCATCAATTACATTGGCTAGGTATGTAAAGCTCACAAAATGTTTCGTTCAAACATTTTTACAAACACCTTCCGGAGGTGAAATGTCTAAAGTCGAGATTTTCAATGATCAAGACAAAACTAGTATTAATCTTAACCTAAATGAAGGATCTAATAAAGATCAACCTAAATCATCATCATATAACCATCGAATCATCATAATCTAGCATTACCCATGATCTAACTAAAAACTAATCACTAAACATGATGAAGAACAAAGAAAAAGACATAAACATAATAAAAAGGGAGGTTTACTCAAACAACCTTACAAAGTTTTTTTTTTTACCAAAGTGATGCCCATCTTTCATAATTACTGAAACAACCTCCTCTACCAATTTTACCCTTATATCATTTGAAGACAAAAAAATGTATTTACGAAACTACCATTAATTAAGTCTACCGTCCTCGTGATGGTATATTTATTTAATGGTCGGTAGATTTATAAAGGGTTTGATAGACTTAATTCAAGTCCGTAGACTTAGTCCATGAACGGTAGACTTAATATTCAAATGGCAGACTTATTCTATAGACTTATTTGGTGGTAGAGATGTTTGTGAGTTGTAGACTTATATTATGAGTGGTAGAGTTAACGCCAACGGTGGTAGATTTGTTTTCGAGTGGTAGACTTAGTAGTTGAATGCTAGATTTATCTCGTAGATTTATTATTTAGTGGTAGATTTATTTTGTTTGACGGTAGACTAAATATTTGTGGTAGACTTAAATTCATGGGAGATAGACTTACACGTGTTTTGGATCGTAGACTTATATATAGTGATGGTAGATTTATAATATGTCGTAGACATATTATTGACGCGGTAGATTATTCAATCTTTCGAGTTTACTAAAACAACCTTCAGTTGGTAGATTTAGTAGTTACTACGGCGGTAGATTTAATATGGTAGATTTGTATGTTTAGATACAATGATGGTAGACTTGTATGCTTACATACAATGATGGTAGACTTGTATGTATACATACAATGATGGTAGATTTGTATACAGACATACAATGATGGTAGACTTGTATGTTTACATACAATGATGGTAGACTTGTATGTTAACTTGTATTTAAATACAATGACTTTCTAACGCAAACGCCGTTCGATATACAAGTCTACAATCATTTAGAAAACAAGTCTACCATGATTTCAAACGCAAACGCAAGCATCAATCGCAAACGGATATCACAAACGCTAGTCGCAAATGCTGATTACAAACGCCAGTCGCACATGCCAATCGCAAATGCTAATTACAAACGCCAGTCGCAAACGCTAATCGTCAATCACAAACGCCATTTACAAATAGTGTTTGCTTATCATTTTTTTTTTTTAAATTAAGTTTTTATTAAAATTTTATTTTTATTATTATTTTAATATATTTTTTAAATGCCAATGGCATTTTCGTTCTTAAAAATAAAAAAGAGGTTTAAAAGTCTTTTACCAACTTTGTAAGGTTGTTTTAGTAAACTCATTTTCTCCCAAAGTTGTTTTAGTAATTATGGGACTTTTCAAGGTTGTTTGAGTTATTATCTCTAATAAAAATGCATAAATAAAAAGAGAAGAGATCAAAGTTTGAAGAATCATTATCTAAAGTGGCATGAGATGTTGAAGATCAATCCAAAATATCAAGAGAAGAATTTCAATCTAAATCCAACTCTAGAGATAATAAAACTTAGATTTTTATAAAACTTTAAAATGTATTTATAGAGGTTTAAAACGCACCCGGGTCAATCCGGGACAAATCGGGTCGAACCCGGGACAAATCGGGTCGAGTCAACTCAATTAAAAAAAGTCAACAGTTGCAGGACCAATCGGTGTGGTCTCACTTGGTGTCAAAACCGAGTGGCTTAACATCTTGGTTCCAGAGATATTTTTGCACTCTCAGTCGGTGGCCTTTCACTCGGTTTTGCTCGATCGGTGAAGCAGCTCAGCTCCATGTCTTCTTTATTCGCGACAGAGTTAATATGTGTCCAGTAAATCAGTGATAACTTTTGAGATATAGATCCGAATGACTTGAAACCATCTCCATAGGAAAGCTAACTCAATTTCATGTGTCGTGTAACAAAATAAGCTCCATAAGCCATTGGTAAGGCCTTCATCCGATTTGATCTTGAAGCCACCTCTTTTGGGCTCTGAATATCAACCTCTTGTATCAGTTTTGGGTTAAATCCCTCATCTTCTTCTTCATTTACTCTTTTCTCTCCTCCATGCCAATCTCCAATCTTACATAGCTCAAAAAACACCTAAAAAGATCAAAAACAAAATGCACAAATGACAAGTCATATACTCTAAATGCATCTAAAACTAAATGAGACTCGAAGAGTGTACCAAATGATGCAAATGTGACCCAAAGAAGATGGAAAATGATGAAAACATGAGCTCAAGACGGTGTAAAAATATCAAATATCACTTACAACACGTTCAATTTCAAATAGTGAAACTTAAGCCTAAAGCTTCATAATAGAGTTAGTGAACATTCAGATAAATCACACAAGGAAAACAAAAAAAATCTAACCTTTTCTCTATATTTGCCTTACGACTTAGTTCCTCAACTAAGGCGTGTAATCGTTTTACCAATGTGGGAGAAATCAGTTCCGGCACTACGTGTACACTGTGATAATCAATCGGCTATCGCACAGGCACTGAATAATTTCTACAATGGTAAATCTCGTCATATAAGAAGACGACATAAAACCATTAGAAATTTGATCTCAAGTGGTGTAATCATAATAGATTATGTAAAATCGGCTGATATCCTAGCTGATTCATTTACTAAAGGTTTGGCAAAAGATTAAGTGGTTAAATCATCAAAAAGAATGGGTTTAAAGTCTATGACTTAGGAAAAAGTTTGATGGAAACCCCACCTACGTGACTGGAGATCCCAAGATGTAGGTTCAAAGGGACAACTAAATCAAACTAAATATGCTTAAAGCACTGAAACTCACCTAGTTCCTAAGATGATGTACAGTGCTTCCTGTATAAAAAGGATAAGTGTTGTTTTTAATGATATGAACCATAGCTTTGATATACCAGTGGAGTACTACATGATACTTCATAAAACAAAGACTAATGGAATATCACATAGTAAGTGTGAAATGAGGCCGTTTCTAGGAAAATAAACGAAAGGCTATATTCTCCAAATTCACTCATAATAAACCAGACATGTTCAAGGCCACAATAAACACAATAGAGAACCTATTTCTGTGAGAAAATGAAGTTGTGTGATAGGTGTTGTCTCGGTTTACATCAAAGCCTGGGTGGTTCAAGATATCATGTTCACATCCTGGTCGAGTAAATCCTATAAATATTAATAATAACTGGTTCAAGGCTGCAAAATGCTACCAACTCATATACAGTGGATGTTTCTCTTGTACTCTCAAAAGTCTTTATACGAGTCTTCATTTGTTTAAAATCATTTCTATTCATGTGGGGGATTGTTGGAACTCAATTTTAAGACATGTTGTGCCGGTACTTTTCCGGACAACTTTCCGATATATTCCTAAGGGAATGACCAGATTACGAGAGCGATGGATGCATCACCGCGAACACTATAAACAGAGTGTACTCATATGTCAAAATTGGAGTTTGTTTAAATGAGAAATGATCGTCCTAAGTCTGTTGCATGAAAGGCATGAAATGGGCATAGCAGATATTGTGGAGAAGTCCTAACAATGTTAAAGACTTTAGGACAATTGTAGAAAAGGGTGAACCCATACTAAACCAAGCGTACGCGCCAAGCTGAGCCAAGATGGGCTTGGCTTAGATTCAGGTTTATGTGCCGATTCGGGTATATGGGTTTTGGTCCAATAACCTATCTTTTTGCATCAAATTTTTATTTGTGTAATTGATCACTACATAAATTTAGACTTTGTCAAAAATAAATAATTCTCTTAGAGAATTAATCTTGGTCAAAAGGTAAATAATTCACTACAAGAATACATGCCTATTTGCGACTACTCTTTCGGTCGCAAATGCCTCGCAAATGGAAAATTGTGAGGCTTTTGCGAGGAAATCGGTATCGTCGCAACTAGCTGACCGCAAATGTAAAATCTCCGCAACAGCATCGCAAATTTACGAGGCGAAAAGTCGCAAAATATTTGCGACCAATTTGCGAGGATGTAGTTTTGCGAGGCGTTTGCGTCTTTAAATTTGCTAGGCATTTGCGTGAAAAATTAGCTAGGCATTTGCGAGTAGGTTTTGCGACAGTTTTGCGGATGTTGAAGTCGCAAATGCCTCGCAAAAATATTTAACTTATTTATTAAAAATCTATTTTTTCATAAAAAAAAAATAATAAAGTATTTAATTTATTTATTAAATTTGTTATTTTTCGTAAATAAATTAAAAAAAGAAAAAAAAATTTAATTTTAATTAAAATTATACATCAAACCGAGTATTTTTACAATGAAAATAAAATAAAATAAAAACTAGCTATTCGATATCTTCATAATCCGAGGTACCATCGCGAGATGTTCCTGCAGCTGCAGCTACGGCTTCATTCTTCTTCCTCATCATCTCACGAATCGCGGGATTCGTATCCCCAAGCAACTCAAATTCCGAGATATGAGAAGTCGATGTAGTAGGACCTCCGTGTCGTGAGTGAGATCCGCCACGTCTCGGTACAAGTGTACCAGAGACAGATAGAAAGCTAGTATACTCATTCCTCGGATCACCCATCTGCAATATAATATTTAAAAAAAAAATTATATACTCAATAAAAACGTTTACTAATACAATTAAATGTAAAAACTAATATTTTTAACTTAAATCTAAAATTCCATTCGTAAACTAATATTATCAACCTAAATATCTAAAAAATATACGAATTTATTCCATACTTATTTCTATCCTGACCATTCGAAAACAAATATATAAAATATTAAAAATTAAAATTAAAAAATACCTTGTTTTGTAGAGAGAAGGTGTAGAGAAAAGGTGAATAGAATGGTTATGAAGAGAAAGCAACGAATTTTACTGAGTCGCAGTTTAGTCGCAACTCCGTCGCAAAAGTTCACCGATTTTTCACCCAATAGTAATTTTGACCAGATTTGCGAGGCATTTGCGACGCCACGTGGCAAATACCTCACAAATCTGGTCAAAAATTTGCCACTCTTCAAACATGCAAAGTTAATTTTTTGTTTTACTGCAAATATTTGCGAGGCATTTGCGACGTAACGTGGCAAATGCCTTGCAAATCTGGTCAAATTTTCAACACGCGGCAAAATAAAAAAACTTAATTATTTGTATAACCGCCAAGTTTTGCGAGGCGTTTGCCACGTGGCGTCGCAAATGCCTCGCAAATTTTGGCAAGATTTGCGAGGCATTTGCGACTAAAACAATTAAACAGCATACAAATAGGGTTTAGGGTAAACTCATAGGTGATACATAAAAACATGCTATAAACATACATTAGGATTTTGGATTTACGGTTTCGGGCAATTATATAACTGATTCGACAATCGATCGTAAAGTAATCGAGTCATCATGCATGAAGCATATATAGTTACATACGCTTAATCTCTTTAGCTTTAACCAAAATATAGATGTTGTCCGAGAAATTAAAAAATCCATATATGTAACAATATTTACACACTTATATCTTTAGTGTTTAGGATATAATTAGTATTTATGGTCTAATTAGAGTTTCAGGTATAATTAGGGTTTAGGGTATAATTTAGCTTCTGATTTTGCGACTAATTTGCGTCGGTATGTCGCAAACTCCTCGCAAAAATTCATAGTTTGCGACTAATTTGCGTCGTTTCCTCGCAAACTAGTCGCAATTTGAACTTTTTTTATTTAAAAAAAAACACATGATACATAATTCCTGCAAAAGCTAGTAAAACACACGATACTAAAAATTACTCATCATCATCAGGATCGGAAACTTAAGTTTGTCCATTTTCGTCTTCTTCGTCGTCATCGTCAACTTCGTCCCCTTCATCAAACTCGTCGAACTCCGCTTGACCATCGAACTCCTCACATATGACTTCAAGTCCCCTATAAAGCGGGTCAATTCTAGTTATATCATTGCTTGAATCGACGGAGATGTAAACTTCTTCTGTCCTTTAAGGTTGAACGGCGGTAGATCAACATCAGCATCAGCTAACCCCCCCCCCCCCCGACAATTCGACCCCATGGATTAAATTTAATAACGGACAACCAATTCTGATCACGGCAGACCCGAGTACGAGGGTAAGGAATGAAAACAACTTGCTCCGCCTGAGATGCTAAAATGTACGGCTCGAGCTTGGCAGTGTAACTCATGTGTCCATGGACATCCATGACTCCGAATTTGCTTGATCTTACGCCAATCCCAACAGTTGGATCAATACAATCACTGAAAACGTGTTATACATACTTGCTAAATATCTTCATAAATCAGTCGCAAAGACTAGAAAATATTTTTCGAGGCAAATGCCTAGCAACTTTGCAACGTGTTTGCTACGAAAACTCTTGTCGTCGCAAATTACTCACAATTTGGGAGGCATTTGCTACGAAGGATATTTGTCTTGCAAATTAGTCGCAAATTTGCATATATTTGCGATGAAATTTTTCCACGCAAATTTGCGACCACAATCGCAAAGTCGTAGCAAACGCCTCGCAAATTTGCAACCACATAATGTAGTCGCAAATTCTCCTCGCAAATGAGCATATTTTTTGTAGGGATTCTCTAAATCAAATAGAGAATTAAACTTGGTCAAAATTAAACTCTCCTCTTCAAATGAATAATTGATTATAATCAATCAATTATGTAACTTCCATTATCACCATAATGCCTCATATTAATTGTGTTTAATTGAGTATTATGGAGACCTCAATTTTGAGACTTGAAAAAATATCTCTTGCTCATTCGTAAGAAAATGGAATAACAACAATTCTCTACAACTTTTTTCTTCTTCTCTTTGATTTTTTTCCATGAAAATACAACACAAAATAGGGTTCGAAAGTTTATGATTTTGAGTGATGCAAGGCATAAAAATCATGTAATTGTATCATGGGATTCGGAATGTCATGCAATCGTCACACTACGAGGAGTTTTTAGAATTAAGGAAAGAGCCTCTCGCCTCTGCAGATCCATTCTTTTCCAAATTCTTGCATTGATATTTTCATTGTATTATCAATTTATTTTATACAATTTTTTTACAAATATTTAATATATCTTTGTAAAAATAGCGTTTCTACACGGAAGACCGTAAAATATTAACGAGTCAATATTCTAAGAGGAAGAAAAACGTGACAGATAAAATAACAAAATAAAAAAATGTTTTCACATCGTGATAAAATGAAAATATACTTATATTATTACATTAATTACAGTCAAAAGTCCACAACTGGTACCTCCATTACCTCCATTTAAAAATCTCTCTTTCCTTGCTTTTACCTAAATAAAAAATTGTTTTTCTTTTCTTATTATCACAGAGTACCACGAGACCACCAAGGTACCTACAGCTATTAATTATTTTTATAAAAAATTGTTTTGGTTTCTTGTGACGATTCCTTTTATCTCTTGGAAAAAATTCTTGTTTATGTCTATTTATACCCCAACCCATTGTCAAGTTGAATCACAAATTAAACCAAATCTTTTGTAAAACACATAGCTACTCGCTTCCTCTTCGATATCTCCAAGCATCATTACATATCACAGATCCTATTTTTGTCATGGCAATGAGCTCGGCTGCTCCAGCAACTGGATTTGTCCAGAAACAAGACGAGGAGTGGCGTGCGATTCTGTCTCCTGAACAATTTAAAATTCTCAGACAAAAAGGCTTAGAGTAAGCCCTTTCAGGGTTTTTTTTTTCTTCGATTTTCTTGCGTACTAAGTAAGTAATTAATATATGTTTTGTGATTTAGGAAACGAGGCAAAGGAGAGTACGTAAAATTGTTCGAGGAAGGGACTTATTCTTGTGTTGGTTGTGGAAATGCTGTTTATAAATCAACCACCAAATTCGACTCTGGTTGTGGCTGGCCTGCGTTTTTCGACGCCATTCCTGGTGCTATTAAGCAAACTGTAAACTCTCTTCTCTATACTTTTTTCGTTGTTTGACATTTCGTTAAGTATAAGTATAAGATCTAAATTTCTTTAATGTTTGATTTATATGTTGATCAGCCTGAAGCAGATGGAAGAAGAATGGAGATAACATGTATAGTGTGTGATGGACATCTTGGACATGTTTTCAAAGGAGAAGGTTACTCTACTCCTACTGACCAACGTCACTGCGTCAACAGTGTCTCTCTCAAATTTTCTTCTGCGGAATCTAATTCTCAATAATTATTAATCTCAAATTTATAATGATTTCATCTCCCTCAAGAATAAATCAATAATCTATTCAGAGCTTGCTATGTTCCATATATTCCTATACTCATGAGATATATTATGGTTCATTGTATGCCTTTTTATTTGTGTTTTCACTTCCGAATTCATAGTTTGTACTCTTTGTTAAATGCATTTCCTATAATAATTCTAATAAAACTTTGGTTGTCATTAAATTTCTCTATTTTCCTTATTGTCTTTTTGAAGCATGTGGACCTGTGGTCTATACCGATTTTGTATTGTATTTTTTCTTTTGTCAGTAACATAGAATTGTGAACATAAAGTGTTGGTTCTTTTGTATCCCGGATTCAATTTTTTATTGGGATGGAGAGTTATTATTTAAATCGGAATATCTAAAATCTGGTTTCGGATACCAAAAAATTATGGACCGAAGATTCGGAACTCCCACGATTTGTAAAATAAAATAAAAAATAACATAAATTACATTGGATTTGAACATGAAAATGGTGATCCAATAACGGCATTCCCACATATCCCTAGAATATATATTCGGGTTAATCTCTTATTGTAATTATTTATCTCAGTTTCCAATAATCATCGACTACATATTCTCTTTTGAATATAAACCCTAATTAATTAGTAAAAAAAAAAAAGGTTGGGTAACCGCTTAACGGCATACTACACATCTTCTTCGTCGATACTCATTAGCAACAAATTATGAAAACATTATTGCTAAAGATCAAAATCAATAAGACCAAATCAACCATTTTTTGCTATTACAATAGTGCCAATTTACATATTGATGAAAAGCTGTATCGTTCAAATCCATTTTCGCAACAAATAAGAAGTTGTATCGTTAAAAAAATCCATGATCGTTAAGAAGGACATGTTTGATGTTCAAAAATCTTGAATCAAGTTTAATTAACATTTACGAATCTCGGAATCAAAGTCAAAAGAATAAAACTCAACTTGAGGCGAAGAGAAACAAGACCTAACAAAAATCACTGACAAGATTCACAAACTCCAGACATCGAAATCGTTGAAGAATAAAAAAATGTGAAAAGATTCCATTTGTTTTACCTTGAATTCGTCAAAGATCAAATAAACAAATCAAACATATCAGAGATCCAATGTTAGCTGATTAATATTATGTTTTTTTAATTATATATATTGTATATTTAGTTTTCAGTAGCCGATTAGTTTTACTAAATTCTAAACTACATCTCGCATGTAAGAATTTAACATTAAATCAATAAAGAAGTAAAAAATATTATTAAAAAAAAAATTTGCAGTGTTCACCTAATATATATTATTAGATTATGACATGTATGATACACGGGTTTTTAATAATAACTTTATTTAAAACATCCGTTGTCGATAACTGATTAAAATTAATAAAAATAAAACGTACGAAAATGTAAAAAAAAAGGTTAATTTTTATTGATATAAAATTTATATTCTTATTGGTAACATGCACACTTGTATGATAAAGATGATCAGTAAATGATATATATAACTATATATGCATGTTCATAATTTTTTTTTTACTTTATAGAATTAATTATCATATTAATTTTAAAATATCATTTTTACTAAAACTTATCATTTGCCTAATTTTTTGAAATAATTGTTTTTTTATTTTTACAAAACACAAAGCAAGAAATGTTCTATTGTATTGGATATTGTTGGGGATAAAATAATTTTTTCGGCTAAGTAAATAGCCTGAAGCCACGTATTCCACGGTGTGGTGGAAATGTTTAACTCCTTTGATGGACCTTATCTCCTGACAAGAGCCCTCAGAGGAGTTTGGACCTGAATCTACAATGGCCCAAACATACAGGTGATGTCACTTGGGCCTGGCCCCATCCCGGGAAGCGTACACCTCTACTCGGGGTGATCAGGGATCCGGAATCGGGTGATCAGGCGTGCATGTACTTCTCTTCCCGACACTCTGAGACGGAGCACGACGCCCGAGTTCCCATATCAGGAACTCGGGATAGGTATGAAATATATTCTTTAGGTGTTAAGTTCAAATTCTTATGGTCTTTTATATTTTATTTCTTGGTCAAAGGGTAAAAGACATTCACTTTGTGTGTGCAAGGGTCAAAGCAGGTGGTCCATACTCGAGGAACGATTAAAGTATAAAAAGAACTGATTCTGAGAGAGCATTCCGGCGTGTGACCCGCCGTATCAAACGCTGCCATCAGTGCAGAAGGTCAGGTGAAGCGTAACATAGTCGTATGGTATTTCTCTCTTCCTATCTAATGTTGGCTCGCTTTGTTCCCAACAATGGTTAAAGTTCAGTAGTTTCTGCCCTAATGCCCTCAAGTTTTAAGAAAGTTGAGAGCTTCTTAATAAAGACTTGATTTTTCATACTGTGGTAGTAGTGTTGACTGCATTTTCTTTGGATTTTCACCTTTTTTGTTCAAATAGAGTTTATAGATTGGTGATTTGCCTTAAGCTTCTGAATTTATTATATAACACTTATGGAATTTATTGTGTTTACTCTTCTCTTGCTCTTTCGTTGTTTGTAGCATAATGGAAAAAGAGACGGTTTCGCTTGCTCTAGCTATGGAAATTGTTATCATTCGTCTTTAGGTAATAATAATATCAGTAATTTCCTTTGGATTGGTGATTGCTTGCATATTCAAAATTCGACTGAGAATACCACTGTATGCTTGCATATGCAAATAAACTGCAAGTTAGCTGTGTGCTTGCATATGCAAAACTCGACTGAGAAGAATCTGAAAATAAACTGCAAGTTAGCTGTGTTTGCCAACAAATATTGCGTTGATATTGTTTGGAATTAGATAATCCTTTATTCTTCACGTTTTTATGTCAAACCGTATCAAGAGAACCATAAACTTTAGCTACTTTTCCAGATTTTATTGAACTTAGTGGAAGTAACATGTGAACTTAGTTGAAGTAACATGTAGATTGGATGCTGGTAAAGTCTCTCTCTTTTTTTCTTTAACATATTTGTTTACTTGTTATTGTTTTTGTCCTGGAGTGTTATGTTTTTAAGTTTTATTTTTGTCTCTTCTGAGATAATATTAATTCATTGATTACAGGAGTTGAAGTTGATCACAGAAACAGCTTCTCAGCAGAGAAAGCTCCCAACACAATCAAGAATACCAAAACTGGTATAATTATATATTTAGTTACAAATAATGATATCATCAAACTAAGTGAGTTTTTATGTTATTGATAATTTCTTGGTTTTATAGAGAACTTAGTAAGAACTGGGAGCAGCAAGCTAGGCAAAGGAGAATGAATTATGAGAATCCTAGGATAATTGATGGCCAAAACTACAGGTATACACACACACATCCATGAACATATGTGTCTGTAAAGTGTCATTCTTACGATCTATTGCTACTGAAATTTAGTGTTGATTACTTTGAGCAGCATCTTTGTAGCTACCTGGAATATAGATGGACGCTCTCCTCCTTCTGACTTAAACCTTGATGAGTGGCTTCATTAATCAGCTCTTGCCAAGTGACTTCTCAATGTCTTCAGATGATGATAATGGTCTTGGGGATTCTCCAAGCACTGTCTTGTACTCACCAAGTTCTGCGGCAAATGAGAACGGGTATAGGATCCCGTGGAACTCTTCGCATCATTGTTTAGTAGCTAGCAAACAAATGGTTGGTGTTTTCTTAACCATTTGAGTGAAAAGCGAGCTACGGGAACATGTCAAGAACATGAAAGTATCTTGTGTTGGCAGAGAACTGATGGGTTATCTTGGGAATAAGGTAAGACATTGTTCTTCATTACACAGTGCTCTGTTCTGTTAGTTAGTTAGCCACTTTGTTACAATGCCTTTTGCCTCTTTGGTTCTATGTAGGGATCGATCTCAGTAAGCATATTGCTCCATCAAACAAGCTTTTGCTTCGTTTGTACACACTTGACTTCTGGAGAAAAAGAAGGTGATGAGTTAAAGAGAAACTATGATGTCATGGAGATACTCAAGAAAACGAGGTTTCCTTGCGTTAAGAGTTCAGAGGACGAAAAATCCCCTGAGAATATCCTTCAGCATGAGTAAGATTGATGATCTTACTTCTCATACTTTAGATTGAAACTGGATTTCAAGAGTTTATTGGTTTTTTACCAATCTCTTAATCCATTTCATCGTATCAAGTTTGTTTTTCTTTATTCTTTATCTCATAAACCCTTATGATTAGCATTTTTGTTGTGTGGGAGTAGTACTTTTTTATTTAAGATTTGGTTTGCATTAGAGTTTGTAAGACTTGTTATGTTTTTATGGATTTTGTTTTTATATGAAAAATATATTTAATATATATTGTTGACCAAATTTAATTTATATAAATATATATATATATATATATAAATATAATGCAAAAATGAGTCAAATTTAATTGAAAAAATCGGAAAAATGCTACAATATATTATATTATAGCCCATAAATTATGCTATAACAAAGGAAATAAGAGCATTCGTTATACGCTATGATATGTTAACATATAATAGCACAGTAATAAAATGCTATCGTATGTGGTCAGCCTATTATAGCTCCGGCAAACATAGCGTTTATGAATACGCTATTAAAATGATATTATAACGTTAATCGTGTATTAAGAATGTCCATATTTCTTGTAGTGTTTTCCGGTTGTTTAGGACCATTCTTCCCAATCTCATATCGGATTTCTCTTCTTCTCCGACTATTCTTTGGCCGAAATACTACTCAACAATCTCTCTCTCTCTCTCTCTCTCTCTCTCTCTCTCTCTCTCTCTCTCTCTCTCTCTCTCTCTCTCTCTCTCTCTCTCTCTCTCTCTCTCTCTCTCTCTCTCTCTCTCTCTCTCTCTCTCTCTCTCTCTCTCTCTCTCTCTCTCTCTCTCTCTCTCTCTCTCTCTCTCTCTCTCTCTCTCTCTCTCTCTCTCTCTCTCTCTCTCTCTCTCTCTCTCTCTCTCTCTCTCTCTCTCTCTCTCTCTCTCTCTCTCTCTCTCTCTCTCTCTCTCTCTCTCTCTCTCTCTCTCTCTCTCTCTTCTCTCTCTCTCTCTCTCTCTCTCTCTCTCTCTCTCTCTCTCTCTCTCTCTCTCTCTCTCTCTCTCGCCCTACCACCAAATTTCTTCCGCCAAACTCTTAGAGATACTCTGCGGACCACCCTCTTTTGGCCCGGATTCATCCATTCTCTCTCCTTTTCGTTTTCCGACTTCCTTCTTCTCGCTCTCCACGTCTCCTCGTGGTCCTTTCTCTTTCTTGCTTATTTACTCTTTTCTGACTTGAGCGTCGGATAGCCGTCGAAAAACACCGTCCATCGTGTTTTCCAAGGTCTTCACGTGTTTGTTGATTGTGCAGGAGCGGATCCCCCAATGGTTATTTAAAAGGACATAAATTCTCCGAAACAGAAATGAATGATCATGTATATATGATTTGAGATTAATTATGGAATTTAAATTCAGTTTTTTATTTTAGTCAAGTTTACTATTTATCTAATATTCTCGATCTATTATATAGATATTAATGACCACATATATTTTTGAATTAATTTTTTACATCTTAATCAAGTTAACCTTTTATTTTTTAACAAAAAAAAATTACATTTTATTTCATTTTTAGTGAAAACTTTCTTCAAATAATTTATAGAATAATTTTTTTTAATATTTTTAAAAACTGGAAATAATATATCTTTTTTTTCTTTCTCTTATTTATAATTTTTTTTAAAAAAATAATTGTTTAATAATATATATTTTTCGTTATATGATAGTTTGATTTAAGCTATCATTATCTAATTAGTAATGATACGTGTCGTGATTTGGTGAGTTATAATTTTGTTTATATATCATATTCACGTCGAACGCGTTCAATTTTATATAATAAAATTATTTTAAAAAAAAAACATGCCACATGACACATGTTATGAACAATTAGGTAAAAGGGAATCTTTTTTAAAAAAAGGAAAATCTTAAAATATTGTGACAGACCAGACATATAAATTTAGTATACATATACAGAATATCATTTTATATTAGTTGTCAGTTTTAATGTCACAACTATTGTTTTTCTTATGGTGAATTCAAAATTAGGAAAATTATAGTCTTTGTAAATATCAAAAAACTTTTAAAAAAAATTATTGCTAGAAAATTAATTACATATGAAAAATAATATCATTTGAAAACAAGTCCACCTTGTTACCTCTTTATATTTGATTTTGCATGTTTAATGAATCACAACTCAAGTCTTTGATTTCACTTCGACGTAGTTACAGTTTGCATTACTATCGAGTTTGTGCGATTTGTGCTAATGGTGATTTTATTTCAAATTGTTTTAAGAAAACATATGTTTTGTTTTTTTTTTATAAAGAAGAAAACATATGTTCAATCGCAGAAATGATAAATTAACTCAAGAGCTCATATTTTTCTCGAACTAAAGATAGAAAGCAGGAGCTCAAGATCTAATCGAAACACTGAATATCACAAGAAGCTGTAACAATAGTAATTACAGACCCTAAACAGAGCAAACTTGTGGCTGTGGGTAGTGTGCACTGATCAATGCACTTCAAACAACACAAACACATCTGAGTTTGAAGAAGCCCAAACCAACAAAATCATCATTTGCTGGTTATAAGCTTTAGTAGCTCAATAGCTTCCTTTAATCTTCTCTCACTCTTTTCTCTTCCACTCTGACCCTTAACATTCCTGAAATCACACAACATTCTTTAGATTACAACACATTTAGTTTCACATAGCGAGATTTAAGCCTAAAGCTTCATAATAGAGTGAAAATTCAGACAAAAAAACGAGAAAAACTAACCTTTTCTCAATGTTTGCCTTACGAGATAGCTCCTCAACTAAGGCGTGTAACCGTTTTACCAATGCAGGAAGCTTGCGAATTGCTTCTACGCCTTTATGGCTGATGCACATCTTCTTTAGGACCTCTGACGCTATGAAATACGCTTCTTCTTTGTTCCTGAAATAAAAACAAAACAGGAGTTAGAAATGATCAACCTCGCAATCTTAAAGAGTAGATTCTAGAATTAAAATCAAGACCTGAGTAGTTCCCAGAAGATTGTCTGGATAGATCCTTTAGTGTCGATTAGCTCATCTGCCATTTGTGGATAACGAGCCAGGTGTCTCAAAGTTGAAAGAGCATGTTTTGAAACTTCTTGATCAGGTATGCTTCGGCTTGCAGACCGGATCAATGTTAGCAACTTGTCTATAGCTCCAGCTGCCACAAGCTCTTCACAGCATTTGTCAGAGTATTTTGTTGCCGAATCTGTAGAAGGAAACATGTTATAGTCCATTCACATGGTTTTGTAGATAAAGGAAGCTGAGAAACTCACCCAAAATTTCGCAAATGTGAAGAATGTTGTGGACCTTTTTCATGCTCAGTAGCTCAGAGAGCGCAGAAAGAAGCTTGTTTATCAGCCGTTTCTTGTCATCTATGTTTGCTGCAGAAGTTTGCATTCTTACTCTCAGTTCCAAAACTTGAGCTTTCGAGACTTTGCGTGTGAGATAACCTCTCCAGTGTGACTGACAGATTCAAGGATAGAAAAAGAGAACTCTTAGCAAATAATGCCACGAAGAAACTTCAAAATTTTAGTTCAAAAGAAAGCTAAATATTACTTGAATCATGACAATGTAATGTCTTTCCATAGAAGTTCTTCGCCTGGCAAATAAACCTCGAATATGTCTCTGTATTAAGACTGCTGATTTTCTTCGAACCTTCTGTGAGTGAAGAAACCTCCACCAACGCTGCAGTTTAATGACGGAAGATAGCAGTTTTGTCGTCCCAAAACTGTGTTGGGGAAGTCTTGAAACGCCTTCTTTGAGTTGTGAGAATTGGTGAGAAGCTCCTGTGATAATCCAATTTGGGAAAGATATTTGTATGTTAAGCAGCCAATCGTCCATCCAGAAAAAAAAACTGATGTGTAATCAGCAAAAAAGGAAGATCCTAAAGAAATGGTTAAGCTGAGCACCTTGAAGCCTGCTTCGAACAAGTTGTCCTCTAACGAGCCTTTGAACCTCCGTGGCTGCATGCTTATAACGATGAAACGACATCACGCAGTTAAATTTTCGGATAGCACTTTGAAGGCATATCGTTGCTTCTCTATGAAGATATAACTTCCTTCTCGCCAGCCAACCACGGCAATATCTCTGCAGTAAGTTGCACAAAGTTAATACATTGAAGCAGCAAGTCAGAGATACAGATTCTAGATTAAAATCAAGGTCACTTGGGACAAGCGGGAAGTAACAAAAGAGCAACAAGTTTTATTTTTTAAGTACTTAACGATCAACTGAGAACTTAATAACTTACTTGAATGAGTATGGAAGAAAAATTGTATGCCCTATTCATTCTGCGTGTGATCCATCCACGAACATAAGATTGGATGATGATAGAAGAGATAACTTTGTTTTTATAACTCTTCCAAGCTAGCTGAATTTTGAGTGCTGCTTTCAGCTCAGAATGAAGGTTTCTCTGATGCGGAGTGCACACATCATAAGTGGTTAAAAGCGCTTGATTGTGCCTCCTTACAGCTTTCTGAATCACCAAAACAGATTTCCTCAACTTGATGAAGCGACTTCGTTCAACAATGAACTTGACATATCTCGCTACAGGTTTCAAGTTGGCCGATCTTTCTGCAGGAATAACAAAAGTTTCACCAGAGAGTAACTTGTTGATCTGTCAATGGAAATGATCACTCGCAAATCTGATAATTACCTGATAAATGCAAAGTAACTTCCTCAACAGTTAATTTGTCGAGAACTTCTGTATGTTTCACTGACAACCATGTCCGGATAGCAGCTTGTAAGAAACGGATTGCACTCATCTTCTTTCTAAACTTGCGGCGCGCATGCAGTCCCCTAAGATTCGATTGTATGACCGTCGCTGCAATTTCTGTAAGCAAGAGATATGCTGAAATCAAATAGTGGATACATTCTAATGTGCAATGCTCTATCTACCAAGAAACAGAAGATATATAAATAAATCTCTGAACCAAATGTAGTGATACGATCAAGTACCATCTATAATAGTTAGATCATAGAAACAAGATAGTTATCGAAAGCAAGCTTATGATATAACAGTGAGTAGCTATAGAGCTTGAATCACCTCGTTGGAAAACCGTAGTGCATTTGCTAGACAAGGAGCCTTGCAGAGTATGGTTAGTAGCTTTTCCAACAGAACTTTGGTTTTGGTTAGCCATGTCCTGCCACCAGGCTTTGATAGCCTTGAACTTTTTAGTAGCATCTACAAACAGCATCACACTTTTGACAATCAAGACCAGCGATACTTGTATATATCACCAAGCATGCTTGCATCATTCAAACGATTGTAAGGAGCTGAAAACTCTATTAACAAGAAATCATACAAGGACTGCAAAGCACTGATAGACTTGCATCCATCTAAAAAGTACTACTACCAATGATAGACTTGCAGGCATCTAAATAAACAGGTCTTTCACAGACCAGCTCTTTCTAAGATCAGATACTTTAGGGCAAGTCAGAATTAGATGAGTGGGAACCTTCGCCATTTTCTTTGTTTGGTTCCTCATTGTTAGCTGCTTCAGAGTTGCTGCAACTGATGCGCGAATATCTCCTTTCCTGAGCTTGACAGCTAGAGCATAGTAACTTATGAAAGTTCAGTTGCTCCTGAGAAAAGAAGGAATTTTAATATAGCCTGTCAATGAAAAATCTAACTTCCATCCAGAAAATTACTCAAGGACTGTCATATTCTGTTGGTAATATAGCAGTACCATATTCTCCTTGACAATCAGCTTTGAGGATAGGAAAGCCAACAGTATAATCACACTTTGGTTGCTAAGTACGGCATTATGTTCCAGTAGGTCACCAATCTGTAGAACCTATAGATATAAAAATTGTTGTTAAGAAATTAATAGGATTTGACGCAATACATACAAAAGGAGACCTTATTGTAACTCAGTTTTCATATCTCTAGTAATCTTTTCTTCTTCAGGATATAGCAGACCGTCAACTTAAGAAGAACTTAAGACATTCACACGCTGAATTTTACCTCAGGAAAACTTCCCAAAAGTGCTGTCAACTTCTGCGACAGAACAAAATTGTGAACTGCATCATTGTAATCTGTATTGGACATCACCGATTGAGGGCCTTGTGTACCACTAGGATCCTGGATAAAAATAATTGTCCAGAAAGTATAGCACGGCGTGTATTAAAAGGGAGGTGAGAGAAATGGCCTAGGTAAACTTCAATGCACAGAAACTGATTTGGAGGTAAGAACATTTCATCATACCTCTTTGTGGAGACAAGGACAGCAAACTTCTCGACGGAAATAGTAGTCAAGCAAGAACCATATCCCCTTTCCATCGACCAATGATGCAAAGCTTTCTAACTTGAAGTCATACTTTCTGGAAATTGACTGAGTGAAGAATGCAAGACATGAAAGTATTGTACATGGTTAGACATCTAGAACATTGGAAAAGAAAGCTCCCACAATTTGGCTGAAAACAATTCCAAAGAGTATCATAATAAAGAAAGTAATAAGAATAGACTGATGTAATAAAGTACCTGGATCCAGTTCAAGAGCATTTCCAGAGGACTAGACATAGTAATTTCATTATTCTGTAAAGAAACCTGAAAAATAAGTAATTGAAAAGAGAAAAAAATAGTGTAAGTGGAGAAATGTCACCATTAAAGATCTGATTGAGAAATTATTCTAGCCTTCTAGTTGAATGTACATATAGATTCAAACAACTAACAATGACCAGAAATGGGAAAGAATTATCCGAACCAAGGAAATCAAGTGAGTCTTAGCCTTACCTGTTCCAGTCCCTGAACTTTGTAGATTTCCTCAGTCAAGAGTCTTCCATTGATCAGAAGAGGCAGCTGCCAAGTCCAAAGAGCATAAACAATGAAAATCGGAAGACACGTGCAGCAATCTGCCAAAGAAAATGGCCGCAAGAAAACAAGAGAAACTCACCTGCAAATGTACAAACATGTTCCATAGCAGTGAAATAGTGAGCTCTCTGTCCCCATCTGCAACATCTTCTCCAGTTATCATAATTCCTTCGTCATCTTTCAACGGAACACCAGCGCCCTTCAGATATTGAAGTGCGAGTCTACAATTGGCCAAACTCTTCTTTCGATTGTCGGATGGAACTACCATTTTCTGATTTGATCAAAAGCGATAAAACTCACTCCTTAAATAAGACATAACTGGAAGTTCTTGACTGAAAATCAATTTAAAGACAAACCGTGAGAATGGACGGATCATGAAGAAGTAGTTGAATGGCTCTGCAGAGCCGCACACCATCTTGGAGGTCACCAAACAAGTTTCTCACTCCAAACTCATATTCAACTATAGGAGACTGAAAGAGCCATTCCAGTTATTGCAGTGAGTGAAACATGTTATACTTAAGAAATCTAGATTTAATATAAGACATTGCATTGACTCTTAACTAACAATTACCTGCTGATAAGGTACTCTGTACCCTATAATCACTAGATGTGCCAGGAGATTCCCTTCTCCATGCATTACATCAGAAGACAAGAATTCTATATTCAAAGCAGAAGATGGAAACTTAGCAGCAATAAACATGACATAGGCAAGAAAACTGACAAACCAAATAGCAAAATCTAAGAAAGTACCGCATAATAGTTGATGGCTAGACTTTATGCTAGATTTCTCTGAAAACATGAGTGGTGAGCCACCATCTATCCCATCAATCCCGTACTTGAGCGAAAGGCAACTTTGCGATTTAGCTCTATCAATTATAAGCACAAGCAACAGAATCCTCTTCATAATCACGGTTCCAAGGGCTTCATAGTACCCTGGTCTGTATAAACCCTCAACCATCTTGTTATAGGCATAACCTCTAGCAAGACCATCATGGGAGAAGAACTGCTTGTTAATTACCATCTTCAAGAACGCCATTTCTTGATCTGAGTTAACTTCACTGTCAGACAAAAAGGAATCACCACCAAAGATGATATATAACCCTAAACGAAGCCAAACTTGGTTGTAACACATCAATGCCTTGATGGCCTTCTCCTTCAGTCCAAAATCAGTCACAAGGGGGCATTGTGGTTTCATTTTTATCCTCCCTTCATCGATATTCTGAAACAAGAACAAGTAGATTGAAACAACAAACAGTATAAAGGCACTGTCTTTGATACACAACACACAAATCCAGATATGCTTACCTTGGTAACACGGGTCATCACATCGAAAATCTCTTTGCAACTTCCCAAACTCAAATGAAATTGCATCCTTTGCTTCAAATCATCTAAACTACAAACATCTCTCAAAGATTCCCTCAGCGTTGAATACTTACCAATTTCCGATCTTTTCTCACCGTACCAACCTAAATCCCTCAACCTTTTAGGGCTTCTCCACATTGTATCAACTCCCACAGCTTTACTGTTTCGTAAAGCCTCGCCACTATCTCTCTTCGCCTTACCCAAAACTCCGACACTACCAACACCGGAATCATTCTCGAACGGATCGCAACCGCAAAATTTAGGGTTTTCAAACAAGAAATTGAGCCATACAGTAAGTGATTTAGCAAGAGATCTAAGACTCTTCTCTTTCCTCAACTCAGCCTTACGAGAAGATTGCGATTGCTGAAGCTCGAATGCCCTAAGCCGCCTCGACGACGGTGCGGCTTTGGAACGAGACATGTGAGAAGGAACAATGGACGGACGACGGAAATTAGAAAACGAAGACGAAGACGAAGACTTTGGTGTTTGTTTCGATGCAGTGAAGAACTGTGGATACGGAGAGTTTATAAAATTTGGATTTAGAAATGAAGAACGACGCGGCGTTTTGAAATTCGATATGTCCGTGAGTAACGTTGACGACGGAGGATTACGCGGCGGCGCCGGTGAAGCACACGGTGGTTCGTTTTCATCCATCGGTGGTTAGAGAGAGAGAAAAGAGTCGTTGTTCGAAATCTCTCGAGAGTTTTTTTTGAATTTGAAATTTCGAAAGAAGAAATAATAAACATTAATAAATAAATAAAAGATTTTAATTGCAACGGTTGTAAAAAACGTTGGCAATCACGCCGCTTTACTTTATTCAATACGAACATCCTGCCGTTTTCAAACAACGAAAACGCCGAGACGTTTACGATTGTTTTTACTTTTTAACGCGCGTTTCGTCTTTCACCAAAGGCTGACGTCAGAATACGTCTCACGATTGGTCCGTGTGAGTCAGCGCTTTCTTATTCGTTGAAGTGTTGTCACACAGATAAATACATGTGCGTTTTTTTTTTTTATGTATAAGCCAAAAAAAACAAAAAGTTTATCAGTCTTATAGAGATATATTCTCAAAGCTTCTGTAGAGTTTTGATTTAAATCGAAAATTTATTGCAACGTAAGAAGCTTCTAGAGATTCCGATTTGGGTTTGGTTAAGATTTTCCGGTCAATTGTTCGGTGATCGAAATCGAATCGACGGCGAGTTTGTGTGTGGTAAGAGGAGATTATGGCTCAAGCTGTAGAAGAATGGTACAAACAGATGCCGATTATAACCCGTTCGTATCTCACGGCGGCTGTAGTCACCACCGTCGGATGTTCGCTCGAGGTATGTATGCTTCGTCGCACTTTCTCCGTTCCCGAAAACGTTTTAAAAGTTTGAAGTTTTCTGGCTCTTTTAATCCTTAATTTTGCTCTCATTTGATCTGATTAGTTTTGTGATTTCAATTGTGGGATTAGGGTTTCGGTAGCTTAATTCCAGTTTTTTTTTTGGAAAAATTGAATCTTTGTTTGCATGTGTGTGGATGGTTTTGTTTTTGATGTAAAAGGTCACTCTTTATTGGAATTTGGGGTGGCTAATGGTTAATGTTGGAGCTGAGTGTTGTAGTGTTATGGCTTATGTTCTTCGTTTTTGTGGAACATTTTGCAGATTATATCTCCTTATAATCTCTACCTTAATCCTACCCTTGTGGTGAAGCAATACCAGTTGTGGCGCCTCGTTACAAATTTCCTTTATTTCAGGAAGATGGGTGAGTTTCTTGTAACTCTGGAGTTGGATACATCATTAGTATTCAGAGAAAGTTTCTTTTCTTTCTTATCTTGATGGGCGTTTGAGTCTTTGGCGATTGATTTTTTATGTTATGCTCCCTATATGAATTCATTTCCTTTGTAATTGTCAAATATAAGTTTGAGTTTCTCTTATTTATCAATCTTTTGCAGATTTGGACTTCTTGTTCCATATGTTCTTCCTAGCTCGATACTGCAAACTGCTCGAAGAAAATTCCTTTAGGGGAAAGACTGCAGATTTCCTTTACATGCTCTTATTCGGAGCAACTGTTCTAACCGGTATTGTTCTCATTGGCGGAATGATACCTTACTTGTCCGTCTCATTCTCCAAAATCATCTTCCTCAGCAATTCTTTGACTTTCATGATGGTACCTTCTATCTCTCGATGCTGCAATTCAATACCAGTTCTCTAATGGTTTAAAAGTCATCTCAAGACCATCTCTGTTCTGCAGGTTTATGTATGGAGCAAACAAAATCCTTATATCCACATGAGTTTCCTTGGCCTTTTCACTTTTACAGCAGCATACTTACCATGGGTGAGTTGGACGTTGGACTTTCTCATTTTCTTGTTGGAGCTCCGTAACTAGATCGATAATTTAAATCACCTCCTGCGCCAAATTCTAAAACTGCAGGTGCTTCTTGGGTTCTCTATCCTTGTTGGTGCAAGTGCTTGGGGGGATTTTCTGGTAAACAATCTCTCCTTATTTGATTTTCACCCATTTCTTCTCCCCTCTCTCTCTCTCTGTTCATCCTCATCCTTAAGCTTAATCCAATATACAGGGAATGATAGCGGGTCACGCATACTACTTCTTGGCATTTGTGTATCCAAGAATGACGGATCGACATCCTTTGAAAACTCCATCTTTCCTCAAAGCCTTATTCGCTGATGAGCCTGTCATGATTGCACGGCCAGAAGATGTGAGGTTTGCTCATGCGCCTTTTGATGAAATCCACCAAGACTGAATCTTTATCTTCCACAAAAAACCAGCCACAGGCAAAACACCAAGCGTTATTCAGATAATGTTAAAAAAAAGGAAGATGATGAACACATTCATTGACTCTGGCCTTTGTAGCTGTGGATATGTGGTGGTGATACAAATTTGTTTCTCTTAGTTTCATGTCTGATTTTCTTGTTGTGGTACAAAAGTCTGTTTTTCCCCTCCTTGTGCATATGAACGAAGATTGTACACACAATCTCCGAAATTCTGATTTATAGTCATCAGATAATGTCTCACAAAAGGATTCAGTTCCTTGATTTTTAGCTACATAACTGGGAAACAAGGACACGACACGAAACAAACCAGTTAAAGAGACTTGATAAAGTCTGAAAGATGAGATTTTTTGGTCCTTCATAGGTAGTAACGGTTCATCTCTTCGTCGTCTTCATCATCCTCATCAATGGCATCATCACTGTCTTCCTCAATGTCCTCATCATCCTCCTCTAGCATCATCTTCTCTGTTGCATCTCTGTCTTTCAAACCAGTGTTTAAAACCACTGTCCTTCCCTGAGAACTCTCCATATCCCTTCTTAGTTTCTCCATTTCCCGTTCAGTTCGTTCTTCTTCCAACCGCTCCTTCTCCGCCTTTCTATTGTCAAGATCAGCCCTGAAGAAAACAGAAATATCATAAGCAGACAGATCCTGCAAAGATCGTAAACCGAAGGGAAGAGCGCATCATTACTTGTAAGTTTCCATGTATTCCTCAGCACTTGCTTCAATGGCTTTAAAGAAGTCATCCATTCCAGCACCAGTGATTGCAGAAACACCAACAGATTTTATATTCCGGTAGAACTCGAAGAGTGCAAGGGAGAGACTGTTAGCTAAGGTTGACGTGTATGAATTATCAGTCTGCAATGCTGCTTGAAATACCTCGAAATCTTCCATCCACTGCTTAAACCCAAATCAATACCAAAGGATTAAGAGAATACTACATCAAAAATACAAAGAGGTCGGGGCGGTGATCATCAATAGAATTCAATACTGAATGACAGTTGAAGAAATATTACCTCTAAAGCAAACTTGTGATCTGCAACATCCGTTTTGTTGAAAGCCAAGACGAGAGGCAACCGAGTCTTGTAGAGAATACTACAAGCATAGAGCATGTTGCTCATAAAGGTGATCGGCTTTGTGGAACGTGGAGTATCAACCACATATGTGACAACAGTTGGGAAGGTTGACGCGAAAGCTTCAGTGATTATAGCTCCAGAAGCAGACCATGTAAAGATTTCAATCTGGCCAGGAGTATCTACAAGGACATAATCAAGCTGGTCTGCACGTTTCTCAATCACAGAGACAACCTAAAACAAGCAGCAAACAAAGTCAGAACAGTCGAGAGAAGAAAAACCAAGAACCACCATCATGTGTGATAAAGCCGTTGCTTGGTCCAAGTTCTTTTACCTCGTCGAATTTAGTAGCAAACAAGTTGAGTGAGGTGAGAATTCCACCGTTAGGCCCCAAATTATACTGCTTCATAACTTCCTTGTACTTGACTGTGTCTCTTATATCAATGTTGGCAGCAAATGGTAGAGACATAACAGCAGGGTCAAGGTTCAACACATAGCCACGGCTTTTCGAATCAAAGGTATGGCAGACCAAACGATGAAGGAAACTCGTTTTTCCGCTACCTACGCACATAACAACCAAAAACCTCACATCAAACTATCGAAATCCCTCAACACTTCAACATAGTGAATCTTCAATGAACATTAGTCAAATGACTGACCTACCTGCCATTCCAACAACAATAATAATGACAGGCTTCTTCTTGAAATTCGAAGACGAACTCCCAGCACTAACACGAAGCTTGTCCATTGAGTCAACCAGCTTCTGACTCCCTTCAACAAAGTCCTTTACAAGACAACAACAACAACAACAACTTTATTTCACATTTCTTTTGTTTTTGATCTTTGCAGTAACTTAACCAGCTTTTGACTCCCTTCAACAAAGTCCTTTACAAGACAACAACAACAACTTCATTTCACAGGTTTTGTTTTTGTTTTTTGCAGTAACTTAACCAGCTTATCCAACAAAGTCCTTTACAAGACAACAAGAACAGCAACAACAACTTCATTTCACAGTTTTTGTTTTTGTTTTTTGCAGTAACTTAGCCTAATAACACAATGAAACCTATAAGCCGCCATTAGAGTGACAGAGATAAACTCCAATACCTGTTCACCAGACGACTCCATGGGATCCATCAAGTGACAAAATGCTTTTCTTGTATGGTCTTAACTGGTAAAAAAAATCACCAATAATCCCAAATTACTAACATATTCAGTTTCCTCATCCCAATTTTATATCACAGCAAACACAAAAACCTAATTTTCACAAACCTAATAGCCCCGAAAACACCACAATTTTCAAGTTTACAAGTTTCTAACTTTCAAGTTTCGTCTATGTAACTAGTTCAGGCTCAAACATATTTCCCAGAAAAGGGCAGAAACAAGAACTTGAAAGATATCTTTTTTCATAAATTGGAACTAGAGTTGATTCGATAACCAAAAGGGATTCAACAAAAGTGCGACTTCATACGAAATTTTGGTCCTTTTTTACAGTTTAGAAACAGAGAAACTCCAGAAAAGAGAGAAGATCGACGACGAGAAACGAGAGAGGAGAGACCTCGTCGTGAAGGAAAAACAAAACGGAGTTAGGGCTTTGATTTGTGTGTGTGTTGACTGTAAATCACATATAAATATTAATGTGAGCGACCATTTTTGGAAAATAGATTTTTCTTTTCTTCTAGAAGGCCCGATAAGTTATTTGCCAAATGGACTAACCGGCCCGTTTGATACCCATTAATTAAATAGGGTATCTCCTCAAATGTTTACACAATTCGGTTTAGTTTCGGTTTTTTTTTTTAATTTACGGTTTTGTTAAGAGATTTTAATGGAAAAAAACCTTCATATCCATTATAAAATCATCAACTAAATTTTTAATAAAAGAATCTCTCAGCTAAAACTTTTTAATAAAAAACCCTTCAAATAAAAATCTATTAACGAAATTAATCCTTCGTTTACAGAAATTCTAAACGGTTTCCATTTAATAATACGCAATATTTTGATTTGTTAAAAATTTATATGTTCGCGATTTGGTGGTAAACGACATTGTTTTTTTATTAAAAAAAAACAGCATTCAATTTAAGGTATAAGAATTGATTCCAAACAAAAATCATTTGTATTGCAATGTGATTTTGGTTCGGTCTAATGTAATTTTGTTTGATTCGGTTTTGACTATGTACTGTTTCAAAATATCAGTTTTGACAACAAAAAAAACAATCATTTTGTCACAATTCGTATTCAATCTCTAAAAAAAAAGGAATAAAAAACATGTTTTCTTTTTGGCTGGCTTTTAATTTCTCGGTTACATTTTTTTGTCCAAACTTCGTTTACATAAAATAACATTGGGATTTGTTATTTGCAACGCAACATAACATAACAATCAAACATCCACCAACAAATGTTAAACCTCTTGTCCTCGCCAGATTTTCAAAGTAGTAGCAGAAGAACATGTTGTAATTTAACCGACATAATAACACAGACCAACCAAAATCAAAGAAGGCTACTACTAAAGCTTGTAAAATCATTTGATCGTGCATTCAAAAAACTCACGCAGATTCCACACCGATTTCTTCTTCTTCTTCTTCACCTTAGATTTTTGCCCCAATTGTCTTCTTTACTCTCTTTAAACATCATCAGACACCGTGTGATGATTCAGATAATGTTCTCTACTGGATCGGATGGTATTGAGCTGATACTCTCTTCGGAGGTAGCTTACGGAGAATGAAGAGGACTAGCGCCGATGGAAGTACTTCAACGACCTGTGTTTTGGTGGTTTTTAACAGTTAATGAAGAAACAGAAACAGAGATTAAGAGATGGAGGACTAATGAAAGTGTAGTTACTTACCATATAGTAGATTAAGTTCAGAACCGGATGATCAAGAACATCGAGCGTTAAATCCATGTCAAAAGCTGATACCGCCACCTAAAGTTTTGCAAGAAAACACTCACTCATCAGCATCTCGGATCTTATAACCGAAGATAAAAAAACAAAACAAAAAAAATCATGTTTAGTGTTCCATTTCAAAGCTTACCACAATGCATCTTATGAGGAAGCAGGTGAAGCATATGGCTGTCACAGACCCAACCTGCAATGAAACCATATCGATTACATAGGCCAAGTGATGAAAAAGCAACAAATTTGAAGGCAAAGATGCTGTGCTAAACGTCCTATGAAACTAAATAAGACAAAGAACTAATTATGCAAGCACAATCATACACATACATATATACAAATCTGAATACCTCATGGAGTTTCTTCCTTCTTCCTTTTGACTCGATAGGGAACCTTCTTAGCATAAAAAACAATCTATAGCCAACAACAACAACAAAAATACATGAGAAAAGGCTTCCCAGTAAAGCCATTGAAGAACTTCCATACATTTTGAGTATGAGACACGTAGAAATAACAAAAACACGTACCTTCCCCCATACAGCAAGAAGCCTAATGCAGCGATGAAAGACACAACTAGAAGAAAAAAGATACCCGAAAAAGTCGATATAGAGTTAAGATAAGAGAGAAAGTAATGAGATTGACCAATAACGGGAAACAAAAACTTGCTTCACCAGACAAAGAACCTACCTGCCATAAATATCTTTCCAACTAACTCCACAGTGCTGTTATCATTTACCCAGATGTATGCCCAGATACCAATCTGATAGAGACATCAATTGCATGTCAAATTAAGTTTTTTGATTCACCAAAAAATGTCTAGAAAAGTGACTATGGTTCACTC
Organism: Pseudoturritis turrita; assembly: GCA_900406555.1. NCBI lineage: Eukaryota > Viridiplantae > Streptophyta > Magnoliopsida > Brassicales > Brassicaceae > Pseudoturritis > Pseudoturritis turrita. The sequence continues at coordinate 1,219,648 of OVBL01000623.1, read as the reverse complement.
AGATTCTTCGTAGAAAACATGCACAATCAATAGTTTCTAAACACTATGATGGCAAAAGATGTGTGTATAAATGGATCTCATGGTTCTCAGCAACTTCAACATATAAAAATGAAAAAAAAGAAAGAAAAGAAATATAACAATAAGAATCAGACATGAACCTGAGCCAAATATACAACCACATTGACTGAAATATAGGTTATCCGCAGCTTATCCGTTGGTAAGCTTCTTGCCTGTTCATTAGTGACAACAACATAATTATTCAGAGCTTGTCTGGCATTTTTAAAAGAGAGTAGATGCACATCACATTTTCTTTTTAGACGTTTTACTTGCCTGGTGATATATCTCTGCCCAGAACAGTACGAGCAGTGTGTATGCCGAGAAAAAGAGGAGGCCTGGAAGATCCAATAATATCAAGCAAAGAGCCTGCATAATCTCACACCAACTTTGGATAATCAAAAGATGAATCCTTCAAAAGCCATTCTTTTTAAATCAAGAAGACATACAAATAAAATTAAGTTGAGAACATATAAGCTTTTCAAAGTCGAATTTTCTTTCGCTCAAATCTTATGCAGATTCTCACCTTGGGATGCAAGAGGAATACTTGTGCGTGAAATCCAAACAGAACCGCACGAACTGCACACATGAAAACTCAAAAACATAAATCCGAAGTTGCTGGCAGGAAAAAAAAACACAAAAACCCTATCATATATCAACTGATAAACACGGATTATCACCTCCATTGACGACAAAGTTCATAAGATGAAACACTTTCTGAGTGGTCCAACCATATTCAGGAACTCTCATTTGGATCCTCACCAATTGGACCTGCCATTTCAGACAAAGGTTAGCAATTGCAACACATCACACAAAATCAACAGGTGCAAGTAAACTCAGAACCTAAAAATAAAGTATAGAAGAAACAATCAATCAACCACACAAAGTCTTCCCCGATCAAATAAGTTCCCGTGATTTTAGACAGAAAACGATGTTTCATTGCCACCAGATTTTTCCCACTTAAAACCAATGAAAGATTGCAAAAATGCTCTTTTTAGCAGAAGAGGAAAGACAGGTCAAGCACGCAATAATTTTGACCTAGACCCTCAAAAATCAAAGCGTAATTGAAAAAAAAAACCTAAATTCGCATAACCCACCCAAAAAAAAAAAAAGATCTGTGTGTGGAATTTGAGATAAATCATACAAGAGCAACGGCGGAAACAAGAGCATAAGCACCACAGAGAGCGAAGAAGATCCCATCTTGCCAGTGAGTTGACTCGTTAACATCGTCCCACCAATTCGTCATCGCCGTCGCGAAAACTCCAGCTATCTCCACCGGCATCATCATCAGACTCGAATCCTTCATAGTTTCCTCCTCGTTATCTGCTATCTTCCCGGCTATGCCTTTGGGGGGGGATTATACTTCTTCCCCAGGAGAAAATAAAACCCAGAATCCGGCGAATCGAATAGGTACGGTTTTCAAATCGAGAAACCCTAATCAGCTCTTCGAAATCCGAGAGGCGAAGAAGAGGGTGAGAAGTTTGAATATCTGCAAACCCACAGGTCAGAGAGAGAGAGAGAGAGACGAAGATGAGAGATGAAGAAGAAGATCCAACGGTTGTGAAAGTTGCGATCTTTTCGACACTGTAGGCTGTGTGTAGCTTCTTCTGGCTTGTTCCCTCACACGTCCTCTCTGAATATTATATGATTTTCGTGGCCGAAAATTAAAAAAAAAGAAAAGGAATTTTCTTACCCCAAAAAAAAACATTTTTCATACAAATTAAAAAGGTTAAACACCATTAAACATAAGTAAATGATAATTTGGTTAGATTATATTTGATAATTTTAAACTTCGAGATACACATAAGCCGGCACTGGTATGATCCCCTCCAGAGCCAAAAATCCAAATAAAAAAACCAAAACAAAAGAAACAAACCGACATATTATATCCCCGAAAACAGAAAAGTTAAAAAAACCACGAACTAGAATAGAAAATAAATACTAAAATAGAGAGGAAAGATATCGATGGATAAGGAAAAGAAACTAAAGCCAATATAACTTACACTCTAAACCAAAAAACACTCTTGCGATTTCTCCGAGAGAACCTGTAAGAGTGGAAATTGAACCAACAAACAAGAGTTTCGAACAAGAACATTGGACAGAAACATCTCCAGAAGATCGGAGAAACTGTCGACGGACCTAAACCGAATTCCACTGATATCAGCACTAGCAGGAAAAGACCGCCGGACCAAGAAGAAACAGAGCTAAGCAACCACACCAAGACAATCTCTCCAGAGAAATTTGGGTCTCGAAAAGGAGTTAGGCTCAAGGAAAACCTTGATTTCCGATAGTGGAAACACCAAAAAAGATTTTCAACTTTTACACGCGGACACTTGCAAGCCAGCCGTAATTATCTACAGCTTTAACTAGAGATGTTAAAATGGACTAGCTCGGCCCATTTAGGCCCGACCCGTTTACCTGTGAACCCGTTTAAACTCGTTTAGGAATATACCCATTTTGAACCCGTTTACGTTCAGCCTGCCAGGTTTAATAAGGCTCGTTAAGGCCCGTTTGCAGATTATTTTTTAAAAAGACTGTGATTAATTAGTGAATAATATGCAATTTTGACATTTGTTCTGTAACGTTTTTTTAAACGTAATCATTATAACGTTTTGAATATTGAGAATGACAATTGTTTCCAAAGATTCGGAATTCATTCTGAAAATTAACCTGAAAAAGAAAACAAAATCGAAACTGAAACATTAATCAGGGACCATTACTTTCAAATTACCAATGAAGTTTACATAGCTTTTTAAACTTGACAAAACAACATTAACAAACCAAAGTTTCTCAAATCAACGTTAAAAGACAAAACACATACACTAATAACCTTTGAAACAAAATAAAAATCAAAGTCTAGCTATTGCGCAGCTCCATTCCATTTCATTATACCAAGCAATTTGAAAATGGAGAACTAAATCTTTGATTAAATAAAGTAATACAAAGCAAAAAAATTGAACAAATTCTGTGGACGAGTGAGATTCTCTGTCAAAACTTAAATTAAAAACAGTGATGATTACAATAAGTTCTCCACAGTCAAAAAACTCAGAAAATTTCAAAAATTATATCTCTGCAAAAAAATAGAAACGAGCAAAATCAAACAAATCCGGAGACATTTGGAAACTTCAGATTGATAAAAAATATCACGAACCTAAAATCCAAAGCCGATGATGATTCGCTGATAGAAGGATGCGACTAGTTTAGGAATGCGAAAGAGGTGGCGGAGGCGGCAATTGCAAACGGGAGAAGAGAGCTCGACCACCAATTTGGGAACCTCCGGCGTCCCTTCTTTGATAAAATGACGGTTGATTCACCGGTTGTCTTGGACGTCGAGTTTATGGGTTTGGTGGAAATCTTTAGTAGCATTCGTGCCATTCACTAAGAGTCGAAGACAGAAAAAGAAACTTGTTTATGATTTCAGATTGATAAACTCCATAAGTCATAAACCCTAACATAATCGACGAAACGATGTCGTTTTAGAAAAGAAAAAAAAATAATAAAAATAAACGGATCTAAATGGACTGCCAATTTAATTGCGATAAATCCGTTTAATAAACGGATCTAAACGGGCTAGCCCGTTTAAAGCCGTTAACACTTGGTTCATAAACGGGCCTAAACGGACTCATTTTCATAAACATGCCCGTTTAGACCCATTAAATTTGAGCCCTACTTAACATCTCTAGCCTCAAATATTTTGGTTGCTTTTGTTAGGAGTCTTTTGATTTTTAATTTTTCTCTATAATTTTGGGGGTTTTCCAATTAAAATGAGATTTTTTAGTCTTTGGTTTTAGTTATAGTTCTTTATGACATTTTGAATGATAAGATGTAATTTTAACCCTATTTTTGATTTGTGTTCATATATATTGGATTTCATATTATCTTATCCATGATTTGTTACTAAGAATAATTAAAACAAGACAAGTTGTTCTCTAATAAAACCAAAAGATCATTATGTTTATTTACAAAAAAAAAATTGTGAAAAATGGGAATGAATTATTGGAGGTGATTTTCCATCCGTCAATATGCTAATTGATAGCGATACTTAGATAAACTATGTCGAAAATATTCTTAAGATGAGATGGTGAAATTTCCAGGGTCTCTTGAAAGAATAAGTATGTGGCCAATCACGTAACCAAGTTCACATGATAGTGTCTTTGGAAGCCATATCTTTCAATCACTTTTACATATTTCTAGTAGACGGGCCATTATCCAAAATCGATCAAACATTAAATATTCAATGTTTTAACTTGAACAAGATCATAGCACTGTTTTTTAACCAAAAACGTCAAATCAAAGCTAGACCGGAGGATTGCTTGAGACAATCCGATCATACCACTGTTGAAAATATGCGACACTTGCGGCATTATATAAAAAAGTGCGATACTAAACAATAATTTGTTTCTTTGAAATAACGGCTTTTTTAATTCATTAATCTTGAATTGTATCTCATATTCATTTTGAATCGGTTATATCCATTTGAATTTACTGAACGTTAATATTATGTAAGGTTATGAGCTTTCAACAAAATAATTGACAATTAATAAAAATACATATTTCTATATATGTTAATACTGAACTATCTCTATTTTAATATTTTAATGTGAGACACTCTAACCCTCGAATATCCATCTTCTAATTAGGATTACTTTAGTCTGGCCGCATCTAACTCTATCTACCACAATAGTGTCCAAGGGATTACAGTATTATAAAAATTTAAGATTTTTAATTTTAAACCGTTATCGTTTCTCATTTTTGTTTTATACAACAAGGTGAATTAGGTAGACGGCATGACCGTTTTGAGTGTCGGAGACGTGTTGATATATCAAGAATTTATGTAGACATCAAAAACACGTGTGTACACGTATATAAAGCCTCGAACACTTTTTCATAGCTCTAAAATTCATAAGATTAATAAAAATAATAACTATGACAAAGAAGAAAAACAAAACTAGGAAATCAATGATCTTAAAGAAGATAATAATTGAAAGAAACGTGTATATAATAACAAAAACAAAACTTCAATGATTTCGATTTGACGGTCCATGTGGACATGCTTCTCAAACTTCGTCAACCAGACAATCTTTAGCATCCCAAAGGCAGCGAAGAAGATCATTTTCAAGACAATCACAGCGCAAACTTAGGCTTCTTGTTGTAAAGACAGCGAAGAGCTAGTTGTAGTTGAAACTCAAGAGCCATCAAAAACTCAGATCCAAACACAAGAGCCATCAAAAACTCCATAAGCTGTGATTGAAGTCATTAGCCAACCGTAAAACCAAAGAATTCAAGAAGATCATTAACCAGAATTCAAGAACACAGTCCATAAATGTGGTTGCTAAATAAACCTTACATTAAGGAAGTGGGTCATACCAAGTAGTTTTTGGTCCATTGGCGTAGATATGACATTTTCAAAAAAGTAAAAAATTGTGTTCTCCTGGATTCGAATGATGTTTGAGAGGGGTGACAATTTCTATTTAACAAGAACCTGGAAAAAATTAGCTCCGACAAAAAAAAACTATAGATCTTGGTCCAGAACTTCTTTAAAAAAAAAAAGTGACCCATATTTGGAACTATGTGTTCTCAAACTCAACTTGAAGGAGTACGGCCAATACTAGAGCCAGCTGCAAACCCTTATTCAAATCTAATCGAGTTATTTTTTATTTTTTTCGGGTCAAATCAATTGCAGTTTTACAAACGTGATTATCGATTAATTAAACAATTCAACAATTATATTTCATTTGAATAATTATAAAGAGACAGAAAATTGGTGTTGTATAACGATTAGAGAAAATTGTTTGTAATATAAAACAAAGAAGTAAAAAATATGGAAAATGTGTTTTACTTGCATAACTGAAGGGAGATTGACATAGTCAACCTTTGTAAGTATGAGATCACAGCAGCTAGGTTGTTATGTCCTTTTATATACTTGTAACATTTCAAAGTGTTTCACACTTGAAGCTGTAGTGAGGTCAAAACTCAAAAGGAATCATCTCAACATTCGAAGCTGTAACATTTCAAAGTGGCTACCGAAACTAGAAAGTTAATCTACAATAGCCTTAGGAACAATTGGTTGAAGTGGTGAATGCTAGATTATGATAAACATTCGAAGCATTCCTTTTCATTATATCCCACAATCAAAGTTAAATCTGAGGATGTAGCAACAAAACAATAGAACAATCAACTAGGGATTCAAAAGTTTACTAATTGAAGCGATATATAAATCAATTTGTGGAAGCAAAACTCTGATCTTGAAACCTCTTCAACCTAGTCAAGTCTAAAAATTCTGGTTTGGAACTAGAATTGACTTGTGCCACGTGGAATCCATATGTACACGTGGCATGAAGATAGTCAACGATATACCGAGTGGAAATTTATTTTCGAACCGGGAAGGTAACGGAAGCCTAGTTTTAACATAGACCGGACCGATTACAATTGACTTTACCATAAATCACGACTAAACAAAAAGAAAATCCATGAGGATAACTTTTTTTTTCATGTACTGCTAATTAAAGTTCGGATACGCTCATTGTAAGATGAAATGAAACACATTCATACATAATTTAAATCATGCAAAATTAAATAAAACAGCCTGTTTGTGCATGATTTCATATTTACCGTACGTAGAATTCCACATAAACAATCCTCTACACACGCAAACTCTTCTCATCACTCTTCAAGATCCTATAGTTGAAACCCGGAACCCGATTCTCGCCGGAAACCTCCACCGCCGAGCACATACTCGGCAAAAAATTGCCACCGGAACCGCGACTCTGCCGTTTCTTCTTTCTCCAATTGGCTCTAGAGAACCAAGAACTCAGCCGTGACGAGCCATCTCTTTGTTGAAAGTTACTATTTTTGGAATTGTCTTTCCGCGGATCGAATTGGGGACATGTATTGAAGCTTTTGAAGTAGTCGATTTCTTTACGGACAAGCGATCCGATAGTTCCTCGTGTCCCTATGGCGATTGGAGCAGCCATTGATAAGACTTTTGTGTGCAGCTTCTTAGTTTTTTTGTTGTTGTTGTTCTATTGATCAAGTGGTAATGAAGTGATGTGGAGATGCTTGAAGCTAAAGTAATAGAAAATGTTTACATCTTTTTTTTTTATAATATGATTGCTTTGGTTGGTCATCCATTTCTTTTTCTATTTTCTTCCTTTTACTTTTTAAAATTATTATGTTCAAAATCCAGCTAATCTCAAGGTTAATAATATCGATCATATCGACATTTTAGACGTAGATGTGCTTCTTAAAATATGTATTATTATTTTGGAAATTTTAACAAAGACATGTATATTTATAATATAAGTATATAACAAAAACAAAAATAAAAGATTTGACTATTTTAAGCAAATAGAGAAGTCAAGATGTTGTTGCAAAAAGAACAACGTAAATGATGCCCTATATAATGACATAAGGTTGTTGGAGAGAGGACAAAATATAATGACATAAGGTTGTTGAGAAAAAAAAAAGAGGACAAACTATGTTTCGGTCGATAAAATTACATAAACTATCTTAAATTAGTCGTAGAATATTCGAACAACCCAAATTTTGTTTGTTATGTTTTTGGCTACACCCAACTTTTTTATTCAAAGCCATATTACAGAAATGCGACCTTTCTTTGACATTTAATAATCATGATGGGTTAATTCAATTACTTTTCCTTCTATCATGCCGTGGATTAATTTTCAATGAGATTAATATGTTTTCTCTTTTTAACCCTAAAGTCAGGGAACATAATAATTTCGATCAATACCCACTAAAACTACATACTTCATAATTTTTATTAGTAGTCATAATTGAGGTATATGTAGTCCTCGAAGCTACGATGTTTCATATAATGTCTAAAGAAAAACCACAAAAGATGCATAAAATAACATAATAATAGTAAACAAAAGGTAAAAGCAAACTTCAAAACTTTCTTGGAACAGTTTAGATGTACCATTTCCTTAAAAACTAGTTCCACTCTACCATTTCCTTAAAAACTAGTTTCACTGTTTTTTTCTTTCAAATCTTTCGTTTTTCCATAGTCTCAAGAACCATCTGAGGTATACAAGGGAGCCTAACTATGTTATCACGAGGCTTCGGCATCGCCACATAGAGCCTCTTCAGTGGTCTTTAGCCTTTACCCTTTGATCTAACAGTCTCTCGCAGCATTCTTCACAGACATCACATCTTCATCTGTCAAAATACTCATCTTCAAGACCACTGCTTCTTCTTCACTTGCTCCCATGGTAGTCGTCTTCATAGCTTTAGCTTTCATCTCTTCAATCAGTTTCCTATCTTCTTCAGATATGTTTTCCATAGGCATCAAATCAGTCTTGTTGCAAACAATCAACAACGGTTTGTTCGTAAACAGAAACTTTATGTTGTGGAAAAGACCAGCCTGTTGAGAAATAGTGTAACCACACGAACCAGAAATATCCACAAAGAACAAAACAACACCTCGAAGATGAGCCAATGCGGTGAAACTACCCATTTCAACCTTGTTTCGATCTTTAAACGGCCTAACCAAAATCTTCGGTGTATCAATGACTTGATACCTCACATTCTTGTAATCAGTATAACCAACAAAGATAGATTTTGTGGTGAAAACATCAACATCAACAACAACATTAGCTTTGGTAATAACTTTGTTCATAAAACAAGTCTTTCCCACATTAGGGTATCCACAAATCAAGTTAGTACACGTGTTGGTATCGATCGAAGGAAGATTCGCCATGTGCTTCCTGATCTGCTCAAGATAAACCAAACTAGGAGTGATTCTATTCAAAACAATGCACATAAGACCAAAAGCGGCAACTTTCAGACACATGCAACGGTACAAAGAATCACCATCCTTGAGTAGTTTCACATAATCTTTAGCGATTTACTAATCAATTCCTCGCAGTATTCACTTGTCTTAAAGCGACCTTGTAGTGATCTTTGTCGTACGGCGCCACGTGAAGAAGAAGAAGATCGCTATAGAAAGGATGGATTTGATCAATGTTATGAGGAAAATCTTCAATGATTGTAGATAACTTATCATGCAAGTCTGTCTCTATGTACTTAACCTTAGGCATCACTTACGGAAACGGTTAATCTTGTAATCGTTCTCGACAATTGTTGGTGTGATCGGACGACGCTGATGAGTCCGCGAAAGGATGATGTCAATAAACTCGTCACCATTGGGCACTGAAAGTACGATTTTGTGGCTAGATCTATACGTTTGTGTGTGTAACGAGTATGTATGAGCAAAAAGTAAATTGACAAAAGAGATTTGTTAACTAGGGTTCGGTTTTCCTACTCCCTGGGACCACGTCCAGAAATCATCCACTAGAACAAGATTGCAATTACAATTGCATATGGTATCCGACACTACAATTTCTACCATTCTTTTCTAGATGAATTAACCAACTACGAAGATAGGTATCAAGCTCGCATGCTTGACTACCAATCGGCAGCACCGGTGCATCATCGTCTTCTCAATGACTGCAATTTTCATCGACAACCACCAACAGATCTACGAATCTGTATGATGGGACGACGCCACACACATGTATACATCTCACAATAGAACCCTAGGCGCGTGAGTATTCTTGTCACCGTCTAGTCTTATTTAAATAAAATGGCAAAACCCTAAACTTCCACGTGATGTTCAAGTCTTCACATGACATTGGGCTTCTCTTAGATCAAAGCCCATATGACTCCTCTTTTGTCTCGAAGCCCACATGGCCCTTCTATCTTTTTCTTGAATCTTTTCAATAAGACTCTAAGTACCACGAAGTTAAGCCCACTATGTCTTAACTCGTTAACGTATCTCAATAAGTCAAGCATCCACTTTCATATCATCATTATTGCTACATCACAATTCTGTTTTGCGGCAATAACTTCATCAAGCACTGCTCAACAACTGCCTCAGCATCTGCTTCAGCTATGTCTGTCTTAGTGCATCTATCTCAGACTTTATTCTCTTCCTGTTCTAAGAGCTTCTTAAACCAGTCAGTAATACACTAACAATCTCCCCCTTGATGACTGAGGTTTAGAACTCATGCACTCAACGAATACCTCAAATGATGCAACACATAGCAAGATACTTTGATAGTCTTTAAACTCCTCTTCAGTCAAATCTTCTGGTGTATTAGCACTAAACTCACAAGATATAACATCTTCATTCTCCCCCTTTTTAACTTAGTTTGATACTCAAGCATCTATGTATTTCACAACCTCTTGCATTGCTCCCCCATACACCATGCTTCCAAGGGAAGCCTTAAAAACCACACACTATCAAATTAGTGATCATATCTTAGAAGCAACTGTCCCAACATCAAAAGATACCGCTGTCGCCAATAGAACAAGGTCCAAGCATGTCGTACGCACACGAGAGTTTCTTATTGATGTGGTAGCAGTTCACAGAACCCACAATTTGCCAAATAGCACATATCTCCCCCTGCTTGAGTGCATAACTAAGTTAAAAACTCTCAAACTAATCAAGGCATTGAGGCATAAAACACATATACTCACTGTGTGGATACTGAAATCTTCAAACTATGTCTCTGTTTTGAGCCATGTCCCAACATCATGCCTCTGCATGGCTGTTTCAACCTCTGTTTCAGTTCTTGTGACACCTATTTTCTGCAAGTATGATCGTTCATCATGAATCAGGAAGCAAACCAATGGAGATGATACACGGTCTGATCTTGGATCTTCAAACTGTCTGGAAATCTAGTTTTGAGACACACAATCTTCTGATGACACAGCTTGGCTCTCTTACAATATCTCATGTAGCCTTCTGACGTACTTCTTTTCAAGACAGAACTTTCTATGCATAAACACAAAAATCCACGATGAAATTTGAAATTTTGGCAGCGGAATACAAGAAAGACTTATCATTTTTGCAGGTTGAGTCCCCTCTTGAATGTCTTTAAAAGCTAATCTTGGACAACCCTATAGTTCTTCTCTTTTGAACGGTACGGTATGACACGACTTATGTCAATCTCTAATCATTAGAAATCCTTGATGCTATCCAGCTATCCTTGGAATTTGTTCCTCTGGCAATAGAAGGTTTTCTCCCCAAAACATACCTTGTTTCTGCTTCACTTGACTCAATTACAGCTTAAGTCAGCTGCTATCATACAAGTTTCTGATTGTGAACATTTTTCACTTCTCACATTTTCTGTTGGAGCAGTCCTGCAACCATCTTACAGAGTTCTGTTGAAGATGGAGTTTTCTCATACTCTGGATCATTTCATTTCCTCTCAACAAGAAACAGATCCGACGACAAAACCTTCGGCCAGTGCTCGTTGGCTTGAGACTTCTCTTCGCCGACTTTGGAGAACTCGTGATGTCTTCTTCTCGATGACGAGAGATGCACCTTGCTTCTCCGATTTCAAAGACCAACCTTAATGCTCCTTTGGCCATAATCTCTGTCTATTCCGGTAGTTGCGTCGCCGTCCACCTCCTCTGCGAACCTCTAAATTTCACAACACCACCTCTTTAATTGCAACAGCTTCTTCTCTGAAGAAATTCTTTCCAGATTGCAAAAACAAATCTGATGCTCTCCTTCGCCTCTGATAGTGGGAAACATACACAATTCTGACCGCGAGCTCTTCCGACGCATTACACGTCCCCTTTCGCAAAGTCAATAGCTCCTTTTATCGGTGGGATTCTTCGCCATGAATGTTCCTCCATCCCAAAGACCAAAGTCAAAATGAAGAAGAAACATCTCAATTTCTCTGTCACGAATTTAAAAAGAATTCAATTTTTTTTTAACCAATGACACTGATGCAGAATGATTACCCATACTTAACTTCTGATTCAGGACCGTGATTCCATTTCACAATCTTGCTACAACTTCATAAGATTTCCACCTTCCAACTCTAGCGAGTTTCATCAATAACTTCAGCCATCTTCTTCTTCCTTAAGTTCTTGATGTTGTTAGTGTCAAGACTCCTTCAGTTCAATTTTCTTCTGATTTCAAACTATTGAAGTCACCTCATCTCTTCTTCACGTTTATTCCATGGGTTGAAATTCACTAAAAACCATCTGCTCATCCTGTAACAAATTAAGCCCATCTCTTGCTTCAGTTCGGCCCACAAGAAAGAAATAAACATGCCCATTAGATAAACAAACCCAACTTGGCCATTCTTCTTCTCCTCTCTTCTTCGTCAATGATTTCTTTTCACTATGACAGGACATATATTTGACGATGGCAACTCCGACCAGCCTCATAGACTTTTCCTTTCTGAATACAGAGACAGACCTCACTTCTCTTCTTTGAGACCCCTGAAGCTTGCGTCACCACTTGTTAAGTCAACAACATCTTTAACCTCGATGGCTCCCATCTTAGATTGTGAAATCAAACCCGATGCAACCATGTTGCAATTTCCAAAGATAAACTCTTCTGCTTCCAGCGACCCTTCCGATGACCGTATTAGCTTGAGGCTTCAGCCTTCGATTTCTGATATCTTGAGTTTCCAAAAAATATTAACACAGAGAATTAAACTTACATCATTATCTGAAATCTCCTTCACATGCAAGCTTCTCGAAGTTCTTTCCATAGAAACAAAATAGGATTCTGTTAGATTCTGTTACTGGGTCTTTCTCCTTCAAGCTCTCGTTGTCTCTAATTTCTTTCCCAAGGATTAAGAATCCTTTTGATTCTTCTTATATTAATGTCTGTGAATCCTCCATTCTGATCCCATAACCAAACACCGTCTTATCCGTCGATTTTCTCCATGGTGCACATTTTTTATTGATTCCTCACACACCAACAAGATTCTATTCACTTCCGCCTCTGAATCTTAGAAAGTATGAAATCGGCTTCTTTTTGGAATTTTGTCGGCAAACAAACGAATCGGAAAGGAAGACTCTCGATATTCAATTTTTCCAATCAAAATCACATGTGTGATTGCACACGTGACCACTTTCACTTTAACACTTTGGGTTTAATGGCCCATCTGAATATATTAAACCAACACAAAATAATAGGTCTGATCACCATCTCTGCAACTCCAGTGCCTCCTGAAATGATTAATCCTCTTTGCTCTCTCACGTTCCCTTTCAAAACTAGAATACAGAACATGCCCATTAACTTCAAACTTCTTCTTTATTAGCAGGAAACTTGATGAACCTAATCTCAAACTTTGCTCTTCAATCTCAACCACCAACACCGAATTCAGGATCATACCCGAAAATAAGAACAGATCTCTATCGAGTCCTTCTCTGATACCAATTGAAAGTACGATTTCGTGGCTATATTCATACGTTTGTGTGTGTAACGAGTATGTATGATCATAAAGTAAATTGACAAAAGAGATTTGTTAACTGGGATTCGGTTTTTCTACTCCCGGGACCACGTCCAGAAATCATCCACTAGAACAATATTGCAATTACAATTGCATATGGTATCCGACACTACAATGCCTACCATTCTTTCTAGATGAATTAACCAACTACGAAGATATGTATCAAGCCCGCATGCTTGCCAACCAACCGGCAGCACCAGTGCATCATCGTCTTCTCAACGACTGCAATCTTCATAGACAACCACCAACAGATCTACGAATCTGTATTATGGAACGACACCACACACATGTATGCATCTCACAATAGAACCCTAGGCGCGTGAATATTCTTGTCACCGTCTAGTCCTATTTAAACAAAAGGGCAAAACCCTAACTCCCACGTGATGTTCAACTCTTCACATGACATTGAGCTTCTCTTAGATCAAAGCCCATATGACTCCTCTTTTGTCTCGAAGCCCACATGGCCCTTCTACCTTTTTCTTGAATCTTTTCAATAAGACTCTAAGTACCACGAAGTTAAGCCCACTATGTCTTACCTCGTTAACGTGTCTCAATAAGTCAAGCATCCACTTTCATATCATCTTTGTTGCCACATCACAATTCTGTTCTGCATCAATAACTGCATCAAGCACTGCTTCAACAACTGCCTCAGCATCTGCTTCAGCTATGTCTGTCTTAGTGCCTCTGTCTCAGACTTTATTCTCTTTCTATTCTAAGAGCTTCTTAAACCAGTTAGCAATACACTAACAGGCACAACTCTTATCTTCTTGCAATTATATTGCACCATTGTTTAGCTTCTCGACGTCGACAACTCAAGGAAAGGAGACGGTAAGCGGCGAATATAAAGGTCGCCTGCGTCTAGGGTAAATTCGAGCCGAAATAAAACCGGAAACAAACAAAAAATTAGAGGTGTTTCAATCCGGCTAAACCGATCCGAATTGATAGAAAACCGAACCATAATTCACTTTTTATATATGAAAAACTGAATACGGATCCAAACTGAATAGAAAAAGTAAAAACCGATCTAAAACCAAATTTCTTAAAAAGATTAAGAATATATTTGGTTAAAACTCGAATTTGAACCAAAACCGTACTAAACCATCCATAATACTTTTTTATAAGTGATGTTTAAGGTTTTTACACAAAATTAGTTAATTATTTAATTTTTATTGCTTTCTAAATTAAATCATAAAATATTATCTACCTAAACACAATTCAACTAATAAAAATCAATCTGCAAAATTTAAATAGTATAAAACAATAAAAAAAAAATCAATTAATTTTACATAGAATAATAAAAACATCACTTAAAAAATATATATTACTAAACGAAAAACTCGAATCGAAATCGGATTGAACAACAAACCAACCAAATTAACCATCGAACCAAGTTTCTAACTCGGCCCAAAACGATGTTTCGTCTCGCCCCAAATCACACATATTGGCGCTATAACGATAACGCTTCTTTCTTAGGGCATAACCACAGCATCAATTGACCAACCATGGCTTCGCCGGCGCTAACAGGCGCTTATCGGAATCTTAGTGCGCCGGTTTCTCTCCTGCGCACTTTAGCATCCACCCGTATCATAACTTCGTTAATCCGCTCCAGTGAAATTCACTACAAACACTCTCCGCGTTTCATTTCTTCTTCAAGGAGATTCACTTGCTTGTCCTTACTTCAAACCGATTCTCCGAATCAAACCATTCTCTCCTCTTCTTCCAATTCTGGGTATGCTAAAAGTTTCATCCTTTTTACTCAATTCGTCAAAATTTCGATACTTTACTCTGAAATTCTCTGATGGGTTTGATTTGGGGTTTTGTTCAGATACCCGCAATACAATCGATTGATGCCATGTCCTAAGCATAACTTTCCTCCAAGAATTGAGCATATGGTTGTTTTAGAAGACGTTAATGTGGCTGAGTTTATCTGTAAACAATTGGATCTTCCTCCTTTGTAAGTTACTCTTCTTCTTGTTCTTCAACAAAGAAGTCTATAATCTGGAGTGGAGTATATAAAATTTTCATTCTATGAAGATATGTTGCAGATCTTATACGATTTGGAGCTGTACATTACGCTCTTGTATGTCCTAAACCTCCATCAACTGCGACTCCTGAGCAAATTAAACTGTTTGAAGAAGTAACCTCTCCTTCTGTACTAAGCAAGAGATCTTCTATCAAAGGGAAAACTGTTAGAGAAGCTCAGAAAACGTTTCGTGTCACTCATACTGATCAGTATGTAGAAGCTGGAACTTACTTGCGTGTGCACGTCCACCCAAAACGTTCCCCAAGGTAGTAGACATTTGGAGAAATGTGTTTAGAAATTGATAGTTTTGGAGATAATCAATTGACGTGAGGGTTTTTTACAATCAGGTGTTACGAAATTGATTGGAAGTCTCGGATTATTGCTGTGACTGACTCTTATGTTGTTCTGGATAAACCTGCCGGCACTACGGTATGTAATTCATCCGTTAGACTTTCTTGACCACTGTAGTTGCATTATAAATCTTGCAAAAAGGTACTTCGTCTCGTGAATATGGTTGGACTAATTTTATACATTATTGGATTGTAACTATCTATCAAAATGTTTTATTGTGTTCCATCTCGTAATTTGAAGTGTTTTCCTTCTTCAACTCCTAAGAAACGCTTGATTTGTGTTTTATACTGGAATCACGGTGCTCAGAAATTGACTGCGTTTACCCACATTGACTTATTTTATCAGGTTGGTGGAACCATGGATAACATCGAAGAGACTTGTGCCACATTTACCTCACGCGCATTGGATATGCCAGAACCATTGAAAACAACACATCAGATTGATAATTGCACAGAAGGCTGGTACTTTCCAGTTAAAAACCTTTTCGTGCTTTAAAGTTTGTTTATTTAACATAAGTGACTAGTTCACATTGCTTTTCTTCTTTCTCTACAGTGTTGTCTTTGCTAGAAGGAAAGAGTACTGCTCGGTCTTCCACACAAAAATAAAAGTGAGTTTCCTTGCCTCTATTTTGTTGGACTGGAAAACCAAGAAGATGTGCTGAAACATTTCATTGTTTTCTATATGTTTTTCCTTCTTTTCAAGAATAAAGAAGTGAAGAAACTCTATCGTGCTCTTGCTGCGGCACCACTTCCCAGTGGAATTATCTCACATTATATGCGACCAATTAATATGGCTCCAAGACTCGTATCCGAAGGTAACTTCATTTTGAAATTGTCAAGAATCATCAAAAACATAATTTGTATATGATTCTGTGGATTTTTCTAACAATGTGAATATTCTTTGAGATGCAGATTCAATCAAAGGCTGGCACTTGTGTCAACTTGAGATTTTAGAATGTAAGAAGATTCCTTGGCCCGATTCAGCTACTGAGAAGAAACATGATATTGAAGACTGTGGATGGACTTCAAAAGAATTTGCTTACGAGTGTACAATAAACCTTTTAACAGGCAAGACTCACCAGGTCAGTTCATCGGCACTAATCTCCTTCGTAAAACATGAATCTCATCTGAAAATGTTGGGATCATCTAATTGCTGCGTTGAATGGTTTTCAGATCCGGGCCCAGCTTGCAGCTTGTGGGGCCCCATTGGTGGGTGACTCTATGTACATGCCAGCAGCGATAGCAGAGACTGTGAATCCTGGGATCAATCCTTATGGGAAGGCAAAGAAACATCATGCAATGGAGGAGGATGATAAGGAAATCGCAGTTGCTGAATGGATTGAGAGGCATGGGAAGGAGCCAAGGGTAGGAATCGGTCTTCAAGCTTGTCAAATCTCGTGGGACGATAATGGTGGAGAGCATCTCTATGAAGCCGGGACTCCGTGGTGGAGATGAAACACTTCTTGATGTTGAGGGTCTCTTATCTAAACTTGCCTCGGTAATTGAGAGGTGAAAATTTTTCTTTTATTATAAGCAATGAAAATTTCTTGTTTATTGTAACTTATCTTCATAAGACATCTTTCTATTACATAACTTTCCGCATTATTGAAGAATAACCAAGAGAGACAGCAACTCGGGTCATCCTTTTATTTCAGGCGTCATCATCTTTGGATTGAGCTCTGTGCTGGAAAATGAAGTTTTTGTACCAAGAAGCCGATAGTCTCGGTGTTCTCTCTAGAGTATCGAAATCGACGTGGTACAGACCAAATCTTATGGTATAACCAGATATCCACTCGAAGTTGTCCAGTAAAGACCAGGTGAAGTATCCTCTTACATCTGCTCCTTTCCTGATTTCACCATTAGCTTTAGGGATTAAGAATAAAGACATATATAAGTTTTTGCCTGAAGTTGAAGCAATTATTATTACCTCATTGCTCTTTTGAGTGCATCTAAGTAGCTACTCATGAACTTCACTCTCCGGTAATCATTTAACAATACTCTGGTATTGTTCTCACCATAACCTGCAAAAACACCCGGGAAGATAAAACTTTTGCCAAAACCGCACAGTCTCAGACAGTCTGGGCCACATGCTTACCGTTTTCTGTTAGATACAATGGAATGTTTTTGTATCGCTCTGTTGCGTACATCAACATCTTCTCCATTCCTTGAGGATAGATACGAAACCAACTTACTCCAGTCTGCATCATTACCGAAACAAGAACTAAAAAACTGTTTCTGAAAAACTGTTTACATTCGGTCGGTCGGTCTGCATACCGGTTCTCCTATAGGTAGACCATCTTTTAGAGCGTTTGTATAGACGAAACCTTCAGCTCTCGAACCTCCTTTGCCTGGTTCACATGCGGAATGCAGACAGTCTTTTGCGTAGCTGCTTGTGTACTGATTGATCCCAATGAAGTCCAAACCATTCTTGGAGATTATAAGATCATCCTTTGTGAATTCAGGAAGATCTTTGCCAAGAATTTCCTGCATTTCTCTTGGATATCTTCCAAACACAACCGGGTCCAAGAACCTGCATTTCACACTCTTTTGATTTTCGGCATTTGGTTTAAGAAGATAAGAATCATAATCTTCAAACGAGATAAGCTTACCAAGTAACGTAGAAAGCTTGAGCTCTCTCAGCAGCTAGTCTGTCTGCTAAAGAATCACTAACTGGTTCAAACCAGATTGTGTTCATGACGATACCGATCTTTCCTCTTTGTTCTTCCTGAACGAAACCAATTTTGAGTCAAACCGTTCTGATTTATTGGTACGGTTATAGTTTTGATTTACCTGATATTTCGTGCGGTATATATTGACGGCGGCTAGATGTGACCGGATAATGTTGTGGGCGGCAACAAGTGGCTCAATGTCGGAATCGCCACGTGTGCAGTTTCCGAAAGGCTTGGAGCATCGTGACGGTGGGGAAATCCCTTTCTGGTAACCGAAAAGCACTTGAACGTTTGGTTCGTTGAACGTAGTCCAGAATTTAACTCTGTTCCCAAAGTATTGGAAGCAAATCTCTGCGTAGTGTTCGAAATCTTCCCTGAAAACAACAATTTATCTTAACTTTCCTCGAACATATTTTCGTTTAACATATATGTGTTTACTTACCGGATTTGAGGATTTAGCCAACTTCCATATCTAAATTCGAGTTCTTGAGGAATGTCGTAATGTGTCAATGCTACAAATGGCTCGATCCCTGAGATAAGATTGAATCAAGTTTGGTTTTTTCTTTCTTATGTCTTTTGAAACTTTCTCGGATATTTTCTCGAGAAATTGTTACCTCTTCTGAGAACAGCATTGATCATTCTGTTGTAATGATCAATACCAGCCATGTTCACATCTCCAAATCTTCCCTCTACAAACACAACAAGGAGGTTTTGAAAAGGATTTCGAGCTAGAGGAAGATCGGAGAAAAAAGACAAGAATCTCTCACTTGGAAGAATCCGAGCCCATGATAAAGAAAATCGATAGCTATCAACTCCAAGATCTTCCATCAGATCCAAGTCTTCCTGTTGAGTAAAAACATCAAAACTTCTATTTCTTTCTAGACACTTTTGTTTTAGAGATTTGTATCGAAATAGATTTACAGTCGATTTACCGGATATCGATGGTAATGATCAACAGCAATTTTCCCATCGCTTCCATCCACAATTTTTCCTATACAAAGACAAATCAAGAAAGGTTTATAGACAGGTTCGTATGTCGACTTGAGCTACAAGAATGCAAACAAAACCCGAAAAGTTTTCTTTTTTTAATCTCTTTATTCTCTAACTGGTTACATTGCAGAGCTGAGGTCACAATTCACAAAGGGTTCAAAGAGATCTAACCAGGGATGCTTGTGAAAACGTCCCAATTGCTTAGAGCTTTGCCATCAGTTAAGTAAGCTCCTTCATACTACATTAATCATGTTAGAAATGGAGATTTTTTACTGAGCATTGAAGTAAAAGAAAGAAGAGAATTTAGAACCTGGTAAGAAGAAGAAGCAGTGCCAAAGAGGAAGTTTCTTGGGAAACTGAAATTCTCTTCTTTGTTAATCTCTCTCAATGAGATATGATCATCATACCATGACGATGATGATGAGACCAAGGTTATGATGAGGAATCTGAAGAACCAAAGTTGTAACAGAGAAAGGTACATTGATGATTTGGTCTCCAATAATTCAGCAACTGGTAAGAGAGATTGCTATTTCTTTTTCAAGATTGGTGGTTAGTATATGAAAAGGACAATGAGTGGGTTACTCACTTTTAGATTGATAATTTATATTTCACTATTCAGCGACTTGTGATTAAAAATGTCTTTGTTTATTGGAACTTATTTTCACAAAACAGCTTTCCATCACATAACTTAGTCGCTTTATTAACTAATCAATCAAGAAAGACAACAATTTGGCTCTTGTTTTGCTTCAGGCATCATCATAATCTTTGGATTGAGCTCTGTGCTTGAAAATGAAGTTCTTGTACCAAGAAGCCGATAGTCTCGGTGTTCTCTCTTGAGTATCGAAATCGACGTGGTACAGACCAAATCTTATGGTATAACCAGATATCCACTCGAAGTTGTCCAGTAAAGACCAGGTGAAGTATCCTCTTACATCTGCTCCTTTCCTGATTTCACCATTAGCTTTAGACATGTTTTAAGTTTTTGTCTAAAGTTGAAGCAATTATTATTAATTACCTCATTGCTCTTTTGAGTGCATCTAAGTAGCTACTCATGAACTTCACTCTCCGGTAATCGTTTAACAATACTCCGGTATTGTTCTCACCAAAACCTGCAAAAGTGATAAGATGAAAACTTACGCCAAAACGCGCATTATACTAAGAAAGTTTGGGACACACGCTTACCGTTTTCTGTTACATACAATGGAATGTTTCTGTATCGGTCTGTTGTGTACATCAGCATCTTCTCCATTCCTTGAGGATAGATATTAAACCAATCTACTCCAGTCTGCATGATCATTACCAAAACCAAACAACTCAAAAATTTATCTGAAAATCGGTTTTTAACTTTCGATTGGTCGGTCTACATACCGGTTCTCCTAAAGGTAAACCGTCTTTTAGAGCATTTGAATAGACGAAACCTTCAGCTCTCGATCCTCCTTTTCTCGGTTCACATTCGGAATGTAGACAGTCTTTCGCGTATCTGCTTGTGTACTGATTAATCCCAATGAAATCTAATCCATTCTTGGAGCTTTCAAGATCGTCCTTTGTGAATTCAGGAAGATCTTCGCCGAGGATTTCTTGCATTTCTATTGGATATCTTCCAAACAGAACCGGATCCAAGAACCTGCATTTCGCGCACTTTCGATTCTAAAAACAGGTATTTGGTGGATCAAATCAGAATCTTTAAACCAAGACAAGCTTACCAAGTAAAGTAGAAAGCTTGAGCTCTCTCAGTAGCTAATCTATCTGCTAAAGAATCACTAACCGGTTCGAACCAGATCGTGTTCATAACAATACCGATCTTTCCTCTTTGTTTTTCCTGAAAAAGGGTTGAATCAAAAACCAATTTTGAGTAAACTTTTCTAAAATATCCGGTACGGTTAGAACTTTAGTTACCTGATATTTTTTCCGGTATATATTGACAGCGGCTAGATGTGACCGGATAATGTTGTGGGCGGCGACAAATGGCTCTATGTCAGAGTCGCCACGTGTGCAGTTTCCGAAAGGCTTGGAACACCGAGATGGCGGGTAAGTCCCTCTCTGGTAACCCAAAATAACTTGAACGTTTGGTTCGTTGAAAGTAGACCAAAACTTAACTTTGTTCCCAAAGTATAGGAAGCAAATATCTGCGTAATGTTCGAAATCTTCCCTGAAAACAACAATTATTTTAATTTATAGTATCAAATGTACGTAACTACGCGTAGTGTATACTCAGGTCCGGTCCAGAGCATAGACAGGTGAAGCCATCCTTGTAAGAAAAAAATTTAAAAATTATTCATTAAAAGAGAAAAACATGAAAATGAAGGATGTAATTTTTAATCTTGCGCATGGTATCCGAAAATATTGAACCGGTCTATGTGTATACTTACCGGATTTGGGGATTTAGCCAACCTCCGTATCTAAATTCGAGTTCTTGAGGAATGTCGTAATGTGTCAACGTGACAAATGGTTCGATCCCTGAGAATGATCATTGAGTTAAGTATGGTTTTTTTTTTTTCTTTCTTGGTCTTGAGAAATTTTTTTGAAAAAAATATATCAATTAATTACCTCTTTTGAGAATATCATTGATCATTCTGTTGTAATGATTAATCCCAGCCATGTTCACATCTCCAAATCTTCCCTCTGGAAACACCAAAAAATTAAAAGTTTCTGAAAAAGAGTTTGATATAGAGAGATTGAAATAAAGACAAGAATCTCTCACTTGGTAGAATCCGAGCCCATGATAAAGAAAGTCGATAGCTATTAACTCCAAGATCTTCCATCAGATCCAAATCTTCCTGTTAAAGTTAAAAAATCACAACTTTTTTCCCTTTCTAGACACTTATTTAGAGATTTGTATCGAAACTGATCGATATTAGGTATCTAGATTTACAGTTAAGTTACCGGATATCGATGGTAATGATCAACAGCTACTTTCCCATGGCTTCCATCAGCGATTTTTCCTATACAATGACATATCAAGAAAGGTATGTAGACATTTCCTTAAGGGGGCTTGCGCGACAAGAATAGAAACAAAACCCTAAAAGTTTGAAACTTTTTTTTTTTAAGCGAATCACATGGGGTTTAATGAGATCTAACCAGGAATGCTTGTGAAAACGTCCCAATTGCTTAGAGCTTTGCCGTCTGTTAAGTAAGCTCCTTCATACTACAAAACCAAAAGAATATGGATGTTAGAAATGGATATTTTAGCTAATAAATGAAGCAAAAGAAAGAAGAATTAAGAACCTGGTAAGAAGAAGAAGCAGTGCCAAAGAGGAAGTTTTCTGGGAAATGGAAACTTTCTTCTGCGTTAATCTCTCTCAATGAGATATGATCATCATACCATTGCGATGATGATGATGATGATGAGACCAAGGTTATGATGATGAAGTAGAGGAACCAAAGCGGAAACATAGAAAGGTACATTGATGATTTGGTCTCCATTGTTTCAGAAACCATAGATTTTTTTTGTTGGTTCAAGAGTAGAGATTATATACAAAAAAGGAAAATGAGTGGCTTTGTGACACTGTCCACTTTTAGGTTGATAATGATATTTCACCATACAGCTACTTTATCATGATTTGAAAATCTAAAATTTTGAGAGATGAAAAATGACAAATAGTATCCAAAAGTTTTGCTGGACCAATTGTGTATCAGTCATTTTCTTTAAGAAGTGACCCATGGTATATAATTTGAAATTAGGGTGTCAATCTGAGCCAGCTCGCTCGGCTCAGCTCAGCTCATGATGAGCTCGATTATTTCATGGCTCAGCTCGGCTCAACTCATTTATTATATGAGTTTATATTCATAAGCTCGAATTCAGATCATCTAGATCGTGATCTAAATGAGTTAGCTCGCGAGTTATTACGAAATAAATATAAAAATAAAATAATTAAAAATTTAAACTATTATAAATCTAAAATTAACTTTAAATGTTAAATATTAAAGAAAAAATCTCACTGCTAAATTAAATCAAATGTCTAATAATAAAAATTAAAATAAAATAATGCAATGATCATCCAAATGGTTGCTGAATCTATTCTACCTGAGAATCAAAAATTCAAATGTAAAACAAAAATATAAATATAATGGATTATATAAGTAAAATATAAATAATATTTTAAATCTTAAAAAAGAAAATTGTTCCTGAGATAGCTCACGACTCATTAGAGCTGGTTCGCATAACTCGCCAACTCAATTAAGCTCGATTATTTAACTCGTTTATTAAATGATCCTAAAAAACATAGCTCGGACTCGTGAAAATCTGAACTGACCTGAGTCAGCTCATGAGCTAATTGCTCATTTTGACACCCTATTCGAAATTATTACAACGTGACAAAAGCTCATATAACATATAAGTCATTGTTGTCTTAAATCAAACGAGAACCACATTGTTTACTTTTTGTAAAATTGGCAAAAATCTTTTGATTATATTGAAAGAGATTGAAAGAGATGTAAAAAGTAGAAGAGAAATCCCCAAGTTTTGATTAAAAACAAAGTTTCATCGACAATATATAATGTCATTACCACAAGAGTGGCTTAATAATAACAAGGAATAACAGCATACACTTTGATAGTAGACGCAAAACGCTAAAACATTCGCTAGTGAATGATAAAATAATAACAGAAAAACGCAAAACGCTAAACCGCCAGACGCACAATAAACCGATTTTTTTTTGTTCCAGCAGAAGTCAATACCCGAACCTCATTACCCTTTTCTTTCTCAAAGCCTCTTCTTTTGGCCAAACCCGCAAACAAACGCGGATTGAGATCAAACGCAAAAGGTGCGTTCTTGACTTCCTTTGGAGAATTCTCAAAACACTATTAAAAAACAAGAAACAAAATATTACCATTAAACTTGTTGAATGAAAAACTCCTAAAAACCTTCCTTTCTCCTCCCCTTTGACTCTTTGCCCTTACTTCTGCAAAAACACAAACAAACAACAAAAAAACTGGCTTTTATCATGTGCAATTGGTGCATTCGAACATGGTCGCGATTTAACACATAAAATATACGTTTACTAAATATATTGCACAAACCATTCAAATGGTTTGAGACGGTCTTAAAAGAAGGTAACATAGAGCATTGCTTGCCTGAAAACTTCGATCAGGCTCCCTCTCAGGCCACAGCGGCTTTAATTCGTTCCACGGTGCATTTGATCAGACTATTGACTGTAGCCACTGACCCAAGAGATAGTTTAGCGGTTGGAACAGAGTCAACAAGTATCTGAAACGCTACGGTGAGTAGCGAACCGCAATTACTCCCAGTAGTAACCACTTCAAGATTATTTCCTTCTCCTACAGCTCCCGAACCAGCATTTCCTTCTCCTTCTTTTACAGAGCCATCAGGCAATATAGCGAAACCGGATGGTAACAATGCGACGTAATCCGGATCTCCCCCACTAAGGACGACATTCATAGCCATTATATCGACTGGTGCGTATATCACATACGATCCTGACGCGTCCGTACAGCTTTCTTGTAAGATCAACATGTTGCTCTGTCCTGAGTTCCCACTCTGTTTTAGACAAACAAAAACACTTTATAAACAAGAAAAAATGAAGAACATGTTCTTTTTTTTTATACAAGAACATGACTTACATTGACTCGAAGCAAAGAGACACAATTCCCATGATCACGACCATTTGCGATATGAGCCATTTCTTGAACCAAGCCTCCGTTCGAAAGTATATCCCACTGCGAAATCAAACCCAATATTCACCGGATTTCTTAATGGACCTAAGACATGACACCATTTCAAGAAAGTAAAAAATGGGTTTTTTTCTTTTTGTTTCGATTTACCTCGCTTCTTGAGTTTTCGTCTCTGAGGAAATCGAATACACGTTTTGGAGCAACAGGGATCCAGAAAGAAGTAGCAGCACTCAAGACGATACCCGGAGGTCTTCCCGGATCATCCATGCTCTTCCGGGTCATAACCCGAACGTCGTCGGATCCTGTGGCGGCCAATGTCGTCCACGCGTGTGCAGTCGACGCACCGACTCCACTACAGAAGCTCATCACCATCCTCTCCGCCAGTTTCAGCATGCTCTTTCTCCCCTCAGGGCTCGTTATCACTTTTATAATTACCACAAAGTAAAAGGACCCAATAAGTAATTACTCATGTTTTTAATTTAACCCCAGAACTTTACTAATTGATCAAAATGGCCCCCAAAAACATACCGGAAAGATCACTGGCGGAGATGTTGCTGGCCATCGAACTAGCGAGCCGCTCGCATTGACGGTCAAGTGTAGCCACCCAACGTTTCGCACCGAAAGCTAAACCGGTATTAACCAACGGTTTATACATATGGTGAACCGATCTATCATCCACCTCCGCATGCTCTACCCATGTCACCTTCCAAAAAGTATCAATAAAAAACCCATCAATTCTTCTCTTTTCAAATTATCTACCTCGTACTTTAATAAGTATCAATTTAGACCTTCAAATTTACCTTGGAATAACCATTCTGCAATTCTTGAATCAAACAACCAGACGGTCTTCTTCTGCTTCTAATGATCGGACTCGGTCGCAGGCTGTCCAAAGAGACATCAACAACGGCCCAAATACCATCGCTATGCTGTTTACAGTACCTTACAAAGTAGTTCTCACGCGTTGGGACAAGCGGTGACGGGACTTGGAACTCTGCTGTCATCTTTCACATACCGGAAAACAAAGATCAAACATACAAGAAATCAATTACTACATGATTTAGAATGATAGCTTGTTAAACAAGTAATCAATCGATAGGGTTTTTATTTAATTTTAAGTCTCATACCACTTGTAGTGCCCCATTGTAGTTCCCTGCAACGCCGGTTGAGAGAACTTCTAGCGTCAATGCTCTCGACACAATCCCGCAGAAGACAGAAGACCATTGATTCTATATAGAGGAAAAAAGATCGAAACTGTCAACTAAAAGTTAGAAACTTTGTTGAAAGTTTGAGAAGAAAAAGATTTAAGGAAACAGATTGATACCACATCCATTAGAATCTCAATGAGATTGATATGATTCATGATAACGACCGTGGACTCTCTTGATGCTTCTGATCTCAAACCGATAGGTTTCGGTCCGATTCCTCTAGGGAACGTTCTAAAATACTCTTCTTCATTGAGAATCTCAACCGAATTATCGCTTGAAACCCACAAGGGATCACCAGTTTGAGCCATTCTCACAAGCTCCTCCATGGCTGCAACCGCTAACTCGACAATCATAGGCTTATCAGCCTCAGAAGGGATCGAAACCGACCTCAAAATGTCGCTTGTTCCATACATTTCTCCTACGAAACCCGTCTGGTTATTGTTATTATTCCCAAAGTTTCCAACTTCAAGATCAAGCGAGCGTGAGGCAATGTGGTGAGAGGAAGTGAGCTGAGGGAAAGACGAGGAATTAGCCAATAATGGTTTCCCTACGTATTTAGCAGCTATGGCAGAGATTCTATCGATTTCTTCGCGTAGACGCGCATTTTCGATCCTCAAATGCTGTTCATCAAATGACATTTCTCCTATAGCCGCGGGACCACCACAATTTGGACATGTTGCGTTGTTTAGAGCATCCTTGTACCTGTTGTTCTCTGCTCTGAGCTTGTCGTTGTCTGACTTCAAGATCTGGTTCTCGTGCCTCTCTTGTTGCGCCTACAAGATCACAACTTTCTCTTCTTTAGGTTTGATCTCAAGATAGAGCAAGTAAAATGGATATATAGTTACACTCTAATGACCACTTTTTTAATATTTGGAGCTATGCTATATATGCAATTAACTTACATCGTGTGTTTAAAGATATAGGTTCATAGTTAGCCAAATCGATTAAAATGTAGTTGGAAACCGATTTACTAATTAGGCTTATAGCTATTAATGACACGCCAAAATCATTTGATTATGAAATAAACAACAATATTATTGAAGATCCGGGGACAATTCATACAAATTTATTGAACATTAATGAGTAAATAATTGAAATTAGTCTTAGTAAGTACCTTCATTTGGGTGCGTTTGTTTTGGAACCAAAACTTGACTTGAAGAGGTTCCAAACTTAGCTCGCGACTCAGCTCTTTTCTTTGTTTATCGTCTGGATGAGGACATTCCTTAAAGAATCTAAAAACCAAAACCAAACAAATTAACAATCATAAACCCTAAATATCCAAAAAACATTAAAAATCTTTCAAGTGGGATTTTTTTTTCTTACGACTCAAGCTCTTGAATCTGGCGTTGCGTGTGACGATGGTAACGCTTCTTTTTGTTCGGTCGCTGGTTAGGATCTTGAAGCTCTTCTTCTAAAGGATTCTCCATGGTGACTTCTGCACCGGACTTGGTCTCGAAATCCTCTTCTCGGCTTCCGGTAATACCCAAATCGTTATCGGAGTTTTTCGGGGTCATATCAAACATATGATGATGAGACTCGAACATGTTTGGATGATACATGGTGATGATTGTTTGATTCCTCTATCGATTTTGGAGTTTTTATGAACTTTTTGATTCCCTTCAAATCTTGAAGATGATTATCCAAATCATGTTTGTTAATTTAACTCGATTTTCTTCTCCCAAGTATCTCCCACTGTCCAAAATCAAAGATAAAATGATCATGTTTATATATATGAAATGAGGAGGAGGATCAAAATAGAAACGGAAGATAAATCTTGTTATTATGGAAAGTAATCCTCTATATATTATGAAACTATACTTACCTTTAATGTATATATTTATATGGTCTTTTTCATTTTTTACAAGTAACCGAAAAGCAAAATATTGGTATTTTCTCCTTTTTTTATTGTTATTTATATATCTAAACGCTTACGGCTTACATAACCATATGTTTTCATCTTATCAAAAAGGGTATATGAATATAAATGCATCCACTATGTGACATAACCTCGTTGCATATAAAAACCAATTTCTCGGGAAATTCATATTAAAAAAAAAATGAGATACGAAAATTCGGATGAATATTTAAGTATAATGTACAATGATATAAGATTAATAGAGATAAATTCAAGTAAAACACTATAAGGACATATATATATATATATAATGTTTTAAGAAAATTCAAGCGCATATATCCAATATTGGAATATATACACATACACAAAGCAGACAATCATATATAATAAACAATAAAATTAGAATCAATCTTGAAAGTCACATGACTGATGAGCGCATCATCGGATCTACAAGAAAAGTAAGAGGTGGACAAAGAAGAAACGAATGAAGAGATTGTTGATCTCTAAGAAACCCTAATTTTCTATTAGTTTACATAAAATTATATGCGTGTACTTACTTTTTAGAGTGGATTCAAAATCGATATCATTTGGTTGATTCTTTTAAGAAAAAGAATTTGAAACCCTATAGACGGATCTCCTTTTTTTTAATTGTTGGTTTGGTTTCTTGAAGTTTTGGATCGAATTTAATGATTTTTTTCTCTCTCTTTTTGTTTCTCTGTCTACATAAAAGCTAGTGAGATAGAGAAATTCACAAGTAGCCAAGAAAAAACGTTTTTAAGTAAAAAAAATAAAGAAAAATGATTTTTTCTCTCTCTCTCTCGGTGGAATTTTTTTAAATTGACCGTGTAGTGAAAATTAAAAAGAACCGTTTTAAGTGAAACATAATTGAAAAAAAAAATCAAGGGAACAAAACAAAAACTAAATAATAAAAAAAAGTATAGATATATAGAGTTAACTAAAGAGTTGACATGAAGTCAATGGCCTTTTTCTACACAAACTACCAAGTTAAATTTGTCAAACTCAAACCCCTTTTACATTTCTAACTCCAAAGAGGTTTATTTTGTTGTAACGCTTGTTTTTAGATCGTCACAAAAAACCACCCATTGAACAAAAAATAAAATAAAATGCAGATCTTAAAAAAAAAAAGACAAAATAATTAAAAGGGATCGGTTACTATGAACAACAAACATGCAATATAGATCTGATTGCTCAGCGAAACAAAGACAAAACTACACATGTTTATACATAAGTATTGGCTCTATATAGAGAGAAAGAGATCTTACTTTTGGATACACAATGAAACCCTAGCTTAGGCGCAGAAATAAGAAAAGCAAAAGGGTTCTTAGGGCACCGGTGAAGACGTAACCGGTGGTTTTCAGAGATTATCTTAAACCGGAGAGATGTAGAATCACTATTCAGAGAAAAAATGGAGAATCTTGGTTGTTAAAAGGAAAAAAAAATGGAGAATTTTGGTGAAGGATGAAACAAAGGAGAAGAAGAAGGGAGAAGAGAAAGAGGTGAGGAGAGGATTGTGGCAGAAAGAAAAGGAGTTATTGCGAAATGCATAGAGAGGGTGCATTGCATTTATGATTATCGAAAGGTCCATTAATGCTTTTAGTGAGAGAAAAATTCATACTAGTACTTATATATTTTTCTAGAGAGAGAGAAGAGAGTTTTAAATTAATTCATCAAGTTTCAAAATTAAAATTTTTTTTTTTTCACCGTTTCTCTTTGACCTCGCTGTAAAACAATAGAGGAATAAAGAAAACTTTTAGAATTATTACCATTTCATGGTTATTAACTTATTATGTTCATGGTTGTAGAACTTGTAGTTTATTTTTGTATCTATAATACTATATCAGATTAATACGTATTTATATTAATGTGTTGTGCATATTGCACATCCATTGCATGTGTGTCCAAGAAATATATGGACATATAAATGCTTTGTATGGTTTAACACACTCAGTATTCATAATTTATGTCAGTCAATAATGCAACATGAGATTCTGATTCCTTGATTATATTTTTTAAAATATAATTTTCTATAAATTAAGCATAATGCTTGAGCTTAATTAGTATTATTTAAAAAGCTGCAGATATTTATTACTAGTATTAGCTTCTTTTGATGATGATGAAATTAAATACTATAGCAAGAATATTGTTCGATTACATTCTTAGGCCTTAATTATACTGTCGTAATAGTATAATTACAATCTCTAAGTATAAGATTATATGCAATTCAATTGGTAGGCGCATGTTTAAGAGATTACAATATTAAAAAAAAATCAAAATTCATGACATTGACACCCCCGATCGTCATCAAAATAACGAAGCAATCCACAAAGTTCCTAAATTATTAATTACAATTTTTATTTATACATCGCTATTAATTATCTACATCTCCCTAATTCCACCTTCTTACACATGTATCCCAATTGTTGTTTTGTTACCGAAAAAATTCTCTCATTTTTGGACATTTAGTTTCTTTCGGTCATGAACCAATCTATGATCCAACTCTAAAGAACTGATGTCCTTTCTAAACAAAAATCGAACTAATTTTTTAGGCAACGTAAATTTTGAAAATTCCGAAAAAACACCACTAATCAAATATTCACTTGGTACAACTATTCGAAATTGATCAGAATTCATATTCAAGCAGTATATAAAATCTACAAGAGTACTCATAATTTTTGTCCAATAATTTCATTTTGGCTGATTTCAAATTGAATTGATCAGTTTGGCTGGTAAATTACTGTACGCGTTTTTTTTTTGTCATATGTGTTTTTATACCAAAATACTACAAGAGATATGAGATAACTTTTGTGATTGGACCCACTTTCAAGGAACAAAAGAAAGGGATGAGATGGAAACTACGTAAGTTCCAAGAATATCTAAAAATGACTAAAAAAAAGGTCAAAGTTATATTAATGGTTTGTTTGGATTAATTATTTTAATCAAAAATTGGCCACTCGATTGACTAATGTAGTTGGGGAGCAATATCCATTGTGGACCATGGTCCAAGAAACAGCTCATACATTCAGATTTACATCACATTACATATATACGTACACTGATTCAGACATTCATGTAAACATACATGCATTATGCATACACATGCACACTGCATACACATACACATAGACATACAGTTATGTTTCCATGTCATGTACCTATCGATGTATGTACGAGGCTACACATAATATGTGTGATATGTATAAAACTATTATTTTTTATGTAAACTAAGTACATGACGTGTATATATACACCACATAGATTGCCAAAGTTGTGTAGATTTACCTGACGTGTTATGCGTGTGGTCTTGGATTAAGCTATGCTTTGTTTGCACATACCATATATGTTTTCAACAAGAAGATGACAAGATTCACTTTTACGAATGCTTATATTCATATATAGATACACATCATATATTTATATACGTAAACATATACTGATATACACAGAGTCCTGCTTGAGACATTCCTAAACAATTTTTGTTTTTTTTGTCAACAAACATAATTTTGTTTTTGGCTCACAAAACTATACTTTAAGAAATCATATGTATATATATATATATAGCAAAAACGTAAAGTTTTTCATAAAACACAAATGCCATAAGGAAAAATATATATATGTTAAACAATGTTATTAAAACCAAAAACAGATTAAAATCATTATTTTCTTTATAAAATAGGGCTCCAAAAATATTTAATAATTTATGGGCATATTGCCTATGTTTTCCTAAGCATGTCTCAGGCACGACAGTAAATGTGTGTATATATATATTATTTGTGTAGCAACCCAAGATCTCTTGGTTGGAAAAGGTTGGTTGACACTCGTCTTATCTAGAAAAGGTTGAATATTTGTTCACAAGTTCATGATTAGACAGTACCTCATTTGGTTGACACTCATCATTTTTAGAAAATGGTGATTTTTTTCTTCTCAAATGCTTGACACTAAAAAATGGCCTAATTTATATGTATGATTTTATGTAAGCTATAGATCAAAAGTTGACAAAAACATTTTAAAATAGCTATGGATCAAAAACTATTTGACTGGTAAATAAAGAAACTTAAAGACAAAACAAAAAAATATTAAAGAAATTTTTTGTGTGCCATTTATTGCGTTTAAGCTGTTGACCCCTAAATGAAGGTTTAATATTGGATCAGCTTTTGCAATAGGTGTGGATATATAAACCAATGCAAAAATGAATCTTCATCTTAAATTAAATAGACAATGTGTGGAGTGGTACATATACATATATACTAATAAATGTCCACTTTTAATGTGATCTAAATTAATTATGCACTCCGTTACATCCAATCATGATTATTTCAAATGTCTATTTAGATTAATATCTGTTTTTTTTTCCTGCATTTGTCGTCTTCCTCGTAAATTTTCAGATATAATTGCCCATTTTCTAATCATTTTTTTTTTAAGTTTGGTTTCGATTTTCATATATGACTTAGTATGGATGACGAAGTACTTAACTTATTCCGTTAATTATGCTGATCATGTGATATTAAACTATAATTTATACTGTGTGATTCCCCTCTTTATGTTATTAATTATACAATTTGATTCAAGTATTTTAAAAAGATAAACTCTATGCAGCTTGTCATTGTTAAACTCTCGTAGGGGGGGGGGGGGGGGGGGGGGGGGGGACACTAACTAATTGCTTTATTAAAGTGATTATAAATTTTGTATCTAAATATTTATTTACATAATTCTTGATGCTTAGTTGTTCTTGTCCCATTAGTTTAATTTCTATCTATACTATTTCATAGATAATCTAACCTGTAAAATTGTAATAAGAATTAAGAATCCTTTTTTAAAAATGTGTAATAAAAATTAAAACCACGGGTAGTTCGCTTCGTCTAGAAAGAAACGACAGGGTGTGTAAAAGATGCATGGTAAGAGAGGTAATTTGATAGATAACACGAGGGTAATTAGGTAATTTACAGAAGCTGAAACGCCTTGGAGTTGTGGGGACGTCATCTTCTTCTAATAACAGCTAAGTGGGAAAGATTGACTTCTGCCTACCAACTAACTCATTTATTGTCTCCAATTTTTTTTTTTTTTTCTTGTTTTAAAATTTAAAAACCTAAATCCAACTTCAGAAATTCTACTACACTGATATTTATTTATATTCATTTAATTTTTTATGGTCCAGTGAATTGATTATTTTCAGTAATTTGAAACAAGTTTTTAGACGATAAATCATGCCTCAGTTTTTGAATATTAGCACATTTTAGAAACTATGCATCGTTTTGTTCTTGTTTTTTCTTCCAAAAACCCAATTTTTTTTTTTTGTCTTTTGTTGATTTACGAAGATATTGGATACACTTCAATCAAATAAATATAAAATGATGAATTATATATCAAATAATATAAACTTTAGTTTCTTAGTTACTACCATATTTTTCGGCCAATTCTACCGAATTAAGTAAGTTAATAAAATAAATCCAATAAGAAGGATCTCACTAATAGAAAAATAAAAATCCACAAAAGATAGACATAATTTATACAGAATTTAGACAATATTCGCTAAAAACGAATCATAAATTTTTCGAAAAACAAGATAATTACTACCATTTTCTACTATTATTAAAGTTAATTGTAAAAGCTGTTTTTATTTTCTGAAAAGCTATTTAATATTAGTTACTTTTAAAGAAAAGACTAGTAATCAAATATAAAAGATAATTGCTATAAAATTACTTGCAAGAGATTATTGCGTGTATAACCTGAATAAGAATGTTTACTTACTTCACAATCGGTTAAATATAGTCAGCTTTTGTGCCTCTAGTTTGATTATCATTAAACTATAATTCTACTTTTATGTTAAAACTTATAATAACACGATTTTTTGTTTTTTTGTAAAATAACATGTAAAAAGTTTGTCACAATTTAGTAATATGCGAAAAGTAAGCAAAGATACTCAAGGGAGAGTTTCATTTTTTTTTTAAACAATTATTCCAAACTAAGATATACATCTAGTTTTGAGTTAACATGTAAAGCTATAGTATCTTTTATTGTGTTTGCAAAAATAGCTTCCATTTCTAATTTAATTTGTTTATACTTTTAATTATTTATTTTTAATATATATTAATAATTTATTTTGGGACGCAATGCCCCTAATTTTTCAAAGGCCTATACCATGTTTATCTTCTTTTTTTTGTCACAAAATTTTCATTGATTTGTTACTCTCCATCAAAGAAGAAAATGTTTACAAAATATCAAGGCCATCAAAGCCAACAGGAACAATGCTACAAAAACAAAGCATAAAGCATGGAGAAAATAGATAGAGGCGAGCCAAACGCTTAAACAACTAAAGTCGTGGAGGTACTCAACGCCATTGTTGCTAAAAGGTGAGACGACGTTTCGGGAATCAAAGAACACACTCGGTGATCTGATGTCCGGGATTGAAACTGCAACTAAGACAACATTAACAATCGAGATATATGCTACAAAAGCAGAGGTACACTGCCTTGCTGAGTCTTTGAACAAGGTGAAAATGGAATCATCTGTAGACTTCGGCACAATACTCCCTACAATGAAGCCACTCAACAGAAATAGAAACATTAAGAGAAAAATGTGCTCCGTAACCGAAAAATCATGGCAATAAATGCCCAAACCAACAAGATTCACTAGAAGAATGGCAATATCAAGATCATTACTTTTAACCAGCCACATAAAAGGCAAAAAGAACGTCATTATACCAAACATTAGAGAAAACAACCTGCACTCAGCAGTAAGGAATCGCACAATGGCGAAATGCGTGGCGACAAGAGAAACTAGACACACCCTAGTAAGACCCTCAATACGAGGTAAGGTAGAATCACACCAACTGTGATAAAAGGAAACCACAAACGACAACCCAAAAAACAACCAAAGAGGATAAACAATCTCTAGTTCGATCCCTGCAACTATCGAAGAATTGTTTTTAGCGATTAAACTTGGAGAATCCACAAGTGGGATCCGAATAGCTGTTTCACAAATCCATCTAGAAGGATTGACTAAATTTTTCTCATTTCCAGATCTAGAATATCGAAGATCCATAGAAGCATGAGGTGAAGAAAGCAAAGAGCGAGTATAGAACCTAGTCGAATGATGGTTAAGCCTAGGCTTTGGAGAGAGACCGGAGCGAGACGAAGGTTGCAAGGATTGCACACCTCCGAAACAGATTTGTAGACAAAGACTGCACTCGGCAGTAGAGAATCGCATGGAGGCGAAAATTTGGAGCATCGACTCCGATTCACCGAGGTCAAGAGCAACAAAGGCGGTTATCGAAAGGAGGAGAAGAGCTTCTGGAGGATTGGATGGAGGCGAGGTAAAGGGGAGAGACGGCGAGGAAACTGCTAAAAACGGTGCATGGCTTCGAAGAGAGACAATGGGATTGCGAGACAACATAAGAAGTAGCATCGAGAGACTAAAAGTGGAGCAAAAAAACACAGAGGAAATCGGACTCGCCGAGGCTTTTCTCACGGCCTGAGGCCTGTTAGTCAAAGTTCTAGAAACTTTGAATTCAACAATGGAGGTTCAACAATGGAGGTTGCTAAATTCAACAATGGTGGTTGATTTCTTCAACATTTGTTGGCTCACCAAACCCCATCTTCTCCTATAAATAAGTGATTAAACTCTTCTCCAAAAACCATCCCAAAACACAAAATTAAAGAAGAAGAACGTGAGTGAGGGAGAAAAAAAAGAAAAAAAAAAATCTTTCTTTTGGTTCTTTTTTTTCGGGTAAGAAATTAAGAATAATTTCTTGTGTGTAATTGGGATCGGGGTGAGTTGAAAGTGTTGTAAATTTTCCCGGTGAATAATAAAAGATCTGCAGCAGGTCCAGAGACATAGGCAAAATTGGCCGAACTCCGTTAACAAATTTTGTGTGTGTTTTTTTTATCGTTCCCATAAATCTGATTTATCGGAAATTTGACATTATTTTCTAACAACTGGTATCAGAGCTCGGGTTGTGGTGATTTCGGTCAAATTTTTTGCGAGATTACTATTCACGTGAATAGTGAATTCGTGAATAGTAAAATTTGTCGGCGATATCGGTTTGTCGACGGAGATGTTCTAATACACGGTGGTTCGCAAAAATAATCAGAAACGATGGGAGGCGAAGATGGTTCAGCACACAGTATCGGGAAATTTGACGGTACAGATTTTGCATTTTGGAGAATGCAAATCGAAGATTATCTGTACGGAAGGAAGCTTCATCAACCACTAAGCAAGAAACCTGAGGAGATGGACAAGGAAGAGTGGGATCTCCTTGACAGACTGGTTCTGGGTGCTATCAGGTTAACACTGTCGAAAAATGTTGCTCACAACGTTGCAAAGGAGAAGACCACGGAAGGGCTGATGAAAGTTCTCTCGGACATGTATGAGAAACCTTCAGCCAATAACAAGGTGTTTCTCATGAAGAAACTCTTCCACTTGAAGATGGAAGAAGGTGGCCATGTTGCAACACATGTGAATGAGTTCAACACGATTGTCAACCAATTGTCATCCGTTGAAATCGAGTTTGATGATGAAGTGTGAGCATTGATTTTGCTTGCATCTCTGCCAAATAGTTGGGAGCCAATGAGGGCTGCGGTTAGTAATTCTGTGGGTACTCAGAAACTAAAATTCAATGATGTTCGAGATCGTATCCTTGCTGAAGAAGTTCGTAGGATAGACTCTGGCGAAACATCGACGAGCTCTGCTTTCATCGTGGAAAACAGAGGGAGAAACCATAACAGAATGAACCAGAGTAGGGGCAGATCAAAGTCAAGGAATGGAAGGGGTCAACCCAAGTTCAGACAGCCTGTTGAGTGCTAGAACTGTGGAAAGACAGGTCATATTCGAAAGAATTGTAGGGCGCCACCAAAGAAGGATGACAATAAAGGCGGTGGAGTCAATGCAGTTACACATGTAATTGCTGATGCATTAGTATTGACTGTTGATTCTCCGAGAAAAGGTGAAACTCATGATGCAGCTGTAAACACCGCCAAAGCATCGATCTCCTATGTTGATAGCCCAATCGATTCTTGGGTTCTTGACTCAGGAGCGTCATTCCACACCACACCACACCACAACATTATGGAGAATTATGTTGCGGGAAATTATGGAAAGGTATATCTAGCTGATGGTTTACCTTTGGACATAGTTGGTATTGGAGATATCAATTTGAAGATGTCTGATGGACGCGTGTGGAAGATCACAAAGGTTAGACATGTGCCAAAGTTGATGCGGAACCTAATCTCCGTAGGACAACTTGATGATACGGGGCACAATGTTAGCTTTGGTGATGGAGCCTGGAGAGTGAAGAAATGTTCCATGGTGGTCGCTAAAGGTCATAAAAGAGGCAATCTTTATATGACAATGAGTTGTCAAGATACAGTTGCTGTTGTCGAGAATGCCAAACAGACCAAGTTATGGCATTGTAGGTTGGGACACATGAGTGAGAAAGGGATGAAACTTATGGTGGCAAATGGCGTGCTTCCAGATCTGAAGACGGTGGATCATCAGATGTGTGAAAGTTGCATCCTTGGAAAACAGAAACGGGTTAGTTTCTCAAAAGAAGGTAGAGAGCCAAAACCCGAGAAGCTAGAGCTGGTGCACACTGATGTGTGGGGACCCGCTTTTGTTGCATCGTTAGGAGGTTCACGCTACTATGTGACCTTTATTGATGACTCCACAAGAAAGGTGTGGGTTTACTTTATGAAGAACAAGTATGAAGTGTTCTCGGTTTTCAAAAGATGGAAAGCCATGGTTGAAATTGAGACGAATCTCAAATTGAAGTGCCTAAGGTCTGATAATGGTGGAGAATATATTAGCAAGGATTTCAGAAGATATTGCGCTAATAATGGGATCAAGATGGTGAAGACTATTCCTGGAACGCCACAACAAAATGGAATAGCAGAAAGGATGAACAGGACGCTGAATGAGCGTGCAAGGAGCATGAGATTATATTGTGGATTGCCTAAGACTTTCTGGGCAGATGCAATCAATACGGCGGCCTTCTTAATAAACAGAGGACCG
Source organism: Pseudoturritis turrita (assembly GCA_900406555.1). Taxonomy (NCBI): domain Eukaryota; kingdom Viridiplantae; phylum Streptophyta; class Magnoliopsida; order Brassicales; family Brassicaceae; genus Pseudoturritis; species Pseudoturritis turrita. The sequence continues at coordinate 1,181,568 of OVBL01000623.1, read as the reverse complement.
TATGTTCCATTGGAATTCAAGATCCCTGAAGAAGTTTGGAGCGGCAAGAAAGTAAATCTTTCTTTTCTAAAGGTGTTTGGTTGCTTAGCTTATGTTCACGTTGATGATGCTGCAAGAAGTAAACTTGATGCAAAATCTAAGAAGTGTTACTTCATTGGTTATGGTGACACGGAGTTCGGTTACCGGTTTTGGGATGATGAAAATCGGAAGATCATCCGCAGCAAGAATGTTGTGTTCAACGAAGGAGTGTTGTACAAGGATAAGCTGAAAGAAAACTCAGAAAAGAAGGAGTCTAAAGCTGTTGATTTGGGAGATATTCTGGCACCAGAGTTGCAGCAGGATACTACAACAGCAGAAGAGCATGTTGCTCGAGAAGAGGACAGTGAGGCAAATCAGAATGTTGATTCTGAAGTTACCCCCCAGACGCCAGCTCCACAATTACGGCGATCAGATAGAATCAGCAAGCCTACTGTAAGATATTCTCCATCTCTCAGCTATATTCTACTCACGGATAGAGGTGAGCCTGAATGCTTTGAAGAAGCAATGCAAGCTGATGAATCGATTAAGTGGGAGCTTGCAATGAACGATGAGATGGACTCGTTGATGTCCAATCACACGTGGGAGTTAGCTGAGTTGCCTAAAGAGAAAAAGGCATTGCATAACAAGTGGGTCTACCGGATAAAAGAAGAACATGATGGAAGCAAGCGTTATAAAGCAAGGCTTGTTGTGAAGGGATTCCAACAAAAAGAAGGCATAGACTACACAGAGATATTTTCTCTTGTAGTCAAGTTGGTGACAATTAGAACAGTTCTTGGGCTGGTAGCAAAGGAAGATTTACATCTTCAACAAATGGATGTGAAAACGGCATTTCTTCATGGTGATTTGGATGAAGAAATTTATATGAAGCAACCCGAAGGCTTTGAGGTCAAAGGGAAAGAAAATCTTGTCTGCAAGCTTAAAAGGAGTCTGTATGGCTTGAAACAAGCTCCAAGACAGTGGTATAAGAAGTTTGACAGCTTTATAAAAAATGCTGGTTTCTTGAGATGTGAGGCTGACCACTGTTGTTACTTCAAGAGGCTTGAAGAGTCCTACTTGATATTGCTCCTGTATGTTGATGACATGCTGATAGTGGGAGCAGACTTGCATGAGATCAACAACTTGAAGGCGAAACTCTCAGAAGAGTTTGCGATGAAAGACCTAGGAGAAGCAAGACAAATTCTTGGGATGAGAATTTGTAGAAGCAAGGAGGGTCTTAAGCTATCACAAGAGGAGTATGTGAAGAAAGTCCTCAAGAGGTTTAACATGGATGACGCGAAGCCAGTTAGTACTCCCCTGGCAAGTCATTTTCGGTTATCCAGAGACCAGTCTCCAGTGACTGAAGACGAGATGGTATATATGGATAGAGTTCCATATGCTTCTGCTATTGGCAGCTTGATGTACGCGATGGTATGTACAAGGCCAGACATTGCACATGCAGTGGGAGTCGTGAGCAGGTTTATGAGCAATCCAGGCAAGGAACATTGGGAGGCTGTTAAGTGGATTTTTAGGTATCTGAAGGGTAATCCAAGTGCAGCTTTATGTTTCAGGAAATCTGAGATAGGATTGCAGGGATATGTTGATGCTGACAATGGTGGTAGAAAGAGCACAACCGGGTATGTCTACACTTTCGGTAGTACTGCAATTTGTTGGGTTTCAAAATTGCAGAAAAGCGTAGCTCTGTCAAGCTGTGAAGCTGAGTATGTTGCCGTCACAGAGGTAACAAAGGAAATGATGTGGCTACAATCATTTCTACGAGAGCTGGGCCATGACCAAGAGAAAAGTGTGTTGTACTGTGACAGTAAAAGTGCCATTGATCTGGCAAAGAATCCGGTTTACCATACTCGGACGAAGCACATACAACTTCGGTATCATTTCATCAGATCAGCTTTAGAAGATGGAGTGTTGGTGCTTGAAAAGATTCAAGGAAGTAAAAATCCGGCAGACATGCTGACAAAGGTCGTGCCGTTTGATAAGCTGAGGTTATGTACAACCTCAGTTGGCTTGCTAGAGTAACAAGCCTGGAAGACCTGCTGTATTGATAAAGTGTGAAGACAGATTGAAATCAGTCTTCAAGTGGGAGAATGTTAGTCAAAGTTCTAGAAACTTTGAATTCAACAATGGAGGTTCAACAATGGAGGTTGCTAAATTCAACAATGGTGGTTGATTTCTTCAACATTTGTTGGCTCACCAAACCCCATCTTCTCCTATAAATAAGTGATTAAACTCTTCTCCAAAAAACCATCCCAAATCTTTCTTTTGGTTCTTTTTTTTCGGGTAAGAAATTAAGAATAATTTCTTGTGTGTAATTGGGATCGGGGTGAGTTGAGAGTGTTGTAAATTTTTCCCGGTGAATAATAAAAGATCTGCAGCAGGTCCGGAGACGTAGGTAAAATTGGCCGAACTCCGTTAACAAATTTTGTGTGTGTTTTTTTATCGTTCCCATAAATCTGATTTATCGGAAATTTGACATTATTTCCTAATAAGGCCGGGGAAAAGCTCGACTCAAGACCAGACAAGAGGTGGTCACAAGAGGAGGAGACGAGAAGGGGTGCGTCAAACTGGACCGGTGGTGGTGAAGAGATCGGAGGAGAAGAAGAAGGAGATACGGTGCCTCGAAGATTGTGCCTGGAAGAAAATGTTATTATGACGAATTTATCCAAAAAAAAACCCCCACACTATGTTTATCATGCATACATTATGTTGCGTTATAAGAAATTTCTAAAAAATTTCAAAAACTTATACAAATTATTGAAAAATTGTCAAAATCTTGTGAAAGTTACGGTAAGTTGAACAAGTTGCTATGTGGTGTTCATCATGTATGTTGTAATTTGTCATATGCAACTTGGAAACAAAAATAAACTTGTAAAGTTGTCGAGAATTAAAAAAAAATACAGTGATTTTGGAACCAAAGAGTACTGTATTCCAATTAACCAACCGTTTAATACTCAAACCTCCACACTCTTTTAGTATACAAACTGATTTCCAAGCTATCTTTGCTCTATAGCGGTGGACAAAACCCTTTTTGATAAGAAGGCATTGGGCATCTCTTTAAATTAATCTCCAAACATTGATTATAAATAAGGAAATATGAAGTCCAAGAATTGATCATATTGTCTATTACTAAGCTCAACAATTGTAGTCTACATGCGAAAGACAAATGTTTAACAGTCTAGGTTGGCATTAGAAAGAAGACCTTGTTGAGGAGCGGTTGGTAGTCTTGCTTCCGAAGCTTATGGGAGATTAAAAGGATTCCAAGGTAACCGACCACAAGAGATCTATGTTATAATATCCATAAGCTTTGTGATACTACGAATTAAAGAACCATTGTTACCATCTATGAAAAGTGAAGATTTCTTAGGATTGATTCCATGGTTAGAGGCATGATAAAAGTCTTTGAAAATGTAAAGTATGCTTCCAATTCAAAATCAATTGGCAATTAGTGGATTAGCACATGTCCTATATATATCTTTCAAGGTCTCATCACACTTCCGATATGTGATATTCTCACAGAGATACCGGATCCATTAAAGAAGAACAATACATTATTTGCAAAACTCATTCTTTGACAAAACAGTGTAACGTCCGCATTTTCTAGAATATTTTATGTTAGCTTTTTGTAGTTTTGTACATATCTATTTCTTGTCTAGTCGTTGACAGAGATTTCAATATGTTTTACTTATAAACTCTAGGTTGAATCATTTATTTTATCGTGATCTCATGCATTATATTCACATATCGAATCATCCATATATGGATTGTTAAGCTCAGAATTGTAGTATATGTCACTAAAATGTCATTTAATAGATGGAAAAAAAACTAATTATCCTATATAATTTTATCCCATTCACTTCGTCACTTTTAAAAAGATGAAGAAGTTTGGGCCGTGAAAGCTCTAAGCCTCAGCCTCATTTGTTCTTGAACCACTATATATTTGTATTTAGCCTTTAACATTAAGCAACAAAAAGCATCACTATTCACGTTCGTTGCTTGGCTTTTCTTAAAGAGTATCATTGTTTTTTGGATGGCTGTATTAAACAATATAAACGTTAATAAATCTCAATAATGTATTATTTAAGCCTCCTAACTCATAAAGGCTATAAGGGTATTATGCATACATTTTCTCTTGAAGCAGATAAAAAAATCAAAAAGAAAAACTAAAGACTGTTTTTTCTTTCAAGAAAAAGTCTACCCAAGGGTTTTTTTGTTTTGTTTAAAATAAATTCCATTTTTCCAAACTCATTATCCAAATCGCCATAGTTAATTTTTATCACACAAATTAATGTATTTTCTCCTTTTTGTACTTCTTTCTAAATGCAGGTAGAAGTTGATCAAATTCAAAGCTACAAAATAATAGCTTTGAGCCTTTGAAGGAAAAATAAATCACCGGAACTACAAACAAAAAGTTCCTTACATATGCACAATATTTGGCACCAAGCTTTCATATTTTTTTTTTTCATTTTACTTTTGAATTCACCTTTTATGCGTTAGAGTTCAACCGAGATGTCATTGATTTATACGGCGATTTTGATAAACCTGTCGATCTAGAAGATTTTGGAGATGATTTGGATCTTGGTGATGATGTTGAAGATGGTTTCTTTCTCCTACTTTTGTTCTTTGTGTGAATCTTGGATACATCTACTGGAATTGGAGGTACATCTCTTAGCCTATCCGGTATAGTTAGTTGGCTTGATCCTTGATCAAAATCTGTATTTTAACAAAAAATACATAACTCCATTAATTACCTAACTCTGAGTAAATTATAAATACACTCAATCAATCTAAATGCAACAATGAACAAAACAAAAAAAAAAATTATAATTACCAGTGGAAGAAGAATTGGTGAAGAAGGAATTAGAATGCCTTGCATGACTAAAGGATGATGCTCTTGGAGATAAAAGCTCTGCTGCTACCTTGAATTCACTCATCTTCATCGCCAAAAACAATTTAATTTTGAAATAAACATCATGAAACAATTAAATTATCTCACACACACATAAATTATATTAAATTTCGATTTTATTGCAAGTAAACTTTAGAGTTCATAGCTTACTTCTAGAGTATAGTTTTTTTTTTGTCAACTACTCCTGGAGTATAGTTGAGGCTTGATAAGTGTATATATTTATTTTTTTGACATAGTTGAGGCTGGATAAGTAATAGAAGTTGGAGTAATATAACAATATAATATATATTAACTATTAAGATATTTTTTTTGGGCCAGATATAAATTCAAAATAACAAAAAAAGGAGAGAGAGAGAGAGAGAGAGCTTACCCAACCAGGAGCACTGCCAGAAGAGCCTTCCCAGCCAATATGAGCCACATGTTTTGTTTCTGTTGGGTACCCAATTTCCATTTCTCTTTCTTTCACAACTGCTCACCAAAATAAATGTTTTTTCTTCTTAAAAAAAAGATTTCATCATTTTGATAGCTGCTCTTGGACAATATTAATCACAGAAAACATCACTAAGATAATTGAATTCCCTTGTAGCTAACAAAAGTAGTGGCTAAGAATGAGCTGGAATTTTTTTTGGGTGTGGTTGAGCATAAGAAATTGACACTTTTAAACCATAAGATTAAGGATCAATTAGGTAGATAAATGATAAACCATTTTGTAAGAGAAAATTAAGTAAATGACTTTGTTTTAATTCGTAAACAAAAAATACACTTCATTGGGTATAATTTCCTTAAATAGCATGCTATTTGGTTAAATAACATGTTATTTATAGAAAAACAGTGTGTTGTGTTATAATAAAAATGTTATTTAATAAAATAGCACTCAATTTAGTACTTTGTGCAAATAACAAATAATAGCTATTTACCTAATTTAATCAAAGTTTATGGTTCATTTAATTTAGTACAATTTCTTAAAATTAATTCGTATAAGTTATTCCATGTTTAATTAGAACTTTTTAAGTTTAATTACATGGTATGCCGTTGGGAGAATTTTTTTTGTTAGATCATATAAAATGGAGTTTAATAAGATAAGAAATAACTATAAATATGGTAAAAAGGTATACCAAACATTTGAGAGATGGATTTGAAGCTTTTGTAGATGCCCTTCATCTTCATTGCCATTGTTGAATGTTGATGGAGAAGTTCAAAAGCCAACTCCAAAATGTTTATGATGAAATTATTTTTATCGTAAGAAGATCAAACACACACACAAACAAATATGAGAGAAGCTCTTCTTTCATTTGATGGAGAAGCCTCTCTTGATGAATATTCACAAAACATATAAGTATAAAACTCTCACTAAACAAACATAATCTCCCATACAAATTACGCACACAAATATCAAGATATATCCAAATTTTAGAGAATTGTGATGAAGAATCTGAAGAGGAATCAAGGAAATTAACAAAAAAAAAGAGAAGATGAATCAAGGAAGAAAGAAGAATGGCTTGATCGGGCAAGAGAGAAGAGAGTGGGGAACCATGACACTACATGTAATATACAATCATATATGCTAATAATTTCTCCAATAAAAAACTAATTTCCCCATTTATTCTAAGAATGTTTCAGAAAAATAAATAACCATTGCCTAGTTGTAGTATATATAGAACGTTAATCAGTAACACATGGAATATGACGAAATCGTTTTGCAACTTTTATCATGATTATACAAAATTGTGATATATGTTCAACGATTCAACCATTTCACGATTTTAGTGATGGAAATAAAATATTTTTCGTCATTCCGTCATTTCTCAATTAATTCAGACCAACTTTATTATGTGATTTTATTTAATTTTATACGAACTTTTCGTTTCATATTAATTCATAGTAGTATTTTCAACTAGAGTCATAATATAGCATTAAATAATGCATCTTCATATATTTTAGCATACCAAATGAGATATTTAATACCTAGTGAAAAAAATGAGATAACTTTTACAAAAAAAAAGTTGCAACTAATAATGGAATATATCAATCTACTAGCAGCTAATTTCTTAGGAAAAACTAAAATTTTAATTTAAAGGAAAGGTTAGGATTTGGACCACTATGGTAGACAACTGTCTAATGCATGCATATTGAATTATACTAATTACATATTGAATTACACAATGCAGCTTCGGCATATTTGTTCAACCCACGATTTGTGTTTTAACTTTCTTGGATTCCTCGACAATTATATTTTTTGTTAGTTGTATATCCATACTATGGATATTACACACTTTGGATTTTAGAAAACTAAAGAAGCGTTTAACCCAAGAAAATAAAAAAGTAAAGAAGCGATATGTAACCTTGAGAGATATATACAGATGCAACATGCAAGAGGCAATTGAATAGATCGTATTGTAAGGTGAAAGTGGTCATATGTCCGACAATGTTTAAAAAGACAGATGATTGACTTGAATTCTATAGCTTTTGTTCCAAAAGACTCTGAAATGTTACAAACCTAGTCCTTATTTGGTCTTAATTTTAATTATAGGTTCAGCTTTGATTTGCCATGTCTACGGTTAACAAAAAAAAAAAAAAAAAACATGTAGCGTTTATACGACTTGGAACGATGCTAGACTTGATTTCCTAACATTTATAATTCATAGCATAAACTGATCTCTTGTAGAAAAATCCGATTTGCGGGCTTTTGAGCTTCTACAATGTATATATCTATTTATAAATAATATTTTTATGCATAACTCTAACTTTTTTATATGAAACATACTATGCTTTTAATTTGTTGTTATCTAAAAATTTCAAAATTTATCCGAACACAAATATGAAAAAAAAATTTGGCTAAAAGAATGTCGCTAACCTATCATAAATTAAAAATGAAGTGACGGTGTTTTTTTCCAAATTTAGCAGAACACAAAAATGAAATTTCCTATAATCTAACAATATCATGTTGATTTTGATGATAAATCATAAGAAATTATGTTGCTAATAATTTTTCTTGATGACCAAATAATTTTCCTAGCTACTACCAAACTCAGCTACCAACGATGGGTCTTACTGATCAACTTTCTCCACAACAGATATGTACACCACTATTAGTGTAGCTCCCACAACATGCTAAATATTCCTAAGAACTTAAATTCACAATTTGCAAGATTTTGCATACTCTAGTGATAAAGTTGGGATATAAACATCGATCGAGTCAAAAACACTTTTAACAAAAACTTGATAATTTTTTTTTTCTTTTTTTGATTACAATTCATACTATCGGTTTTGAATTCGAGTTATGATACGGCGACGATTTACTACAAATGAGTAAGTTATAAGATCCGGTCAACATGATAAACAAAATCACAAAAAATAAAAAAATGTTTGATCGTAATTTAGATGGTAGTTACAAATCAAGGGGGATACCACATGATCATGTAACAACGAACAATGGCTAGACAATAGGGTAACCACATTTGACTTGGAAAAATCATCTGATCAGATATTTGGGACCCATTGTTTAGAGAAATATAAAAACTGGCGCATCTATATAATTTAATGCTGCCATCTAATGAAATACTATTTGATCTTCTATCACAATTTTGATTCTCACTTATTATTGTTAAAACTGTTAAGGAAATTCAAGTGGAAAAATCAAAACCTCCATCTAGAAGTTTTTCACCAGTTCCCTTTAGAAGTTCTGTCTAAAATGTCAATATAGACTACTGTCTTATAGGAATATCAATATAGGTTACTGCCTTACAAGTCCATATAGGCTACCTTAGAAGTCAATATAATCTGCATAGAAATAGTCTGAAATTTCTCTATATAAAGAGATCCAACATGTAAAGAAACAACACACATAAATACAAGAACAATTCAGATATACTCTTTCTCTCTAAAACTCTATACTCTCTTTCTATTTCGTCCATCCTCTTCTCCACCATTATTATTCACTCTTATTCTCTGATTTCTTACATGGTATCAGAGCAACACGCTCATTAAGACCTATATTTCCGCAAAGCTATTCATTTTCTAAAATGGAAAATCAGAAGCAGATTGTTCTACCAGTTATTCTTAAAGGAAATAACTATTTGTTATGGTCAAGGACAACCAGAACGGCCTTAAGGAGCCGTGGGTTATGGGAGCACATCGATGCCTCTCTAATGGTGTCTATGGACAAAGAAAAAGCTGTAGCGGATGAGGAAACCCAAGGGACTTCTGAAAAAATTGGAACCAGCAAAGAAGATCCGAAAGTAACTCCTGTCAGATCCGGAACCAGCAAAGAAGATCCCAAGTGGATCCAGGAAGATCAGTATGTTCTTGCTGTTCTTCAGAGCTCTTTGGAGCAGTCAATCCTTGCAGCTTACTCATATGCTGAAACTGCAAAGGAATTGTGGGACACACTCTTAGGTGTGTATGGTAATACCTCTAATATCAGCAGAATATTTGAGGTAAAAAGGGCTTTGAATGATCTTCAACAAGAGGAGAAAACATTCAAAGAACTGTTTGGAGACTTCAGAGCATTGTGGGCAGAAAATGGAGATGCTGCATCCTCCAAACACTAATGAAGGAGCTAAATGAAAGGCGTGAGCAGGATCGGGTCTTTAGACTCCTCCTAACTCTCAATGGGTCGTTCAAAGGACTGGTCCATCATATCCTCAGATTTGAGAAGCTACCCACCTTGAATGAAGTGTGTATGATGATCCAAAAGGAAAAAGGGTCAAAGAGTCTCTTTCAAGGGACAAGTGAAACTGCCCATATGAGCCGTAGTACTCATCAGCAGGCAGAAAGGAGGAATGTATGGTGTGACCACTGCAAGATGAAGGGGCACACCAAAGAAAAGTGTTGGACTCTCCATCCTCATTTGAAGCCAATGAAGCTAAGAGGATTGGTTCAAAGTCCCAAAAATGTTGCCATGGCAGCAACACCAAGAGATGATGATGTTGTGAGGAAATCAGATTTGGAAAATCTCATAAAAAGCATCGCCAAGCTAACTAGATCTGGTAAAGCTCTCACTTTCTTATTTAAAAAGCCTATTGTAGTTGATTCAGGTGCCACTCATCATATGATTAGTGATGCTGAACTCATCTCCAACATTAAACCTCATTATAGCAATGTTACCATTGCAAATGGGCAGGATGTCCCAATTAGAGGCATTGGGAATCTGGAACTTTTTGAAAAGAATTCTAAAGCTCTGTTTATGCCTGAATTCAGTTCAAACTTGATATCAGTTAAGAAAGCAACAAAGGATCTTGATTGCTTGGTTGTTTTCAGTCCTAATTATGTGCGGTTTCAGGATATTAAGTCGGGAAAGACCATTGGTGATGGAAGCACAAAAGATGGTCTATATGTTCTGAATAAAAATGACACTATTGGTGTTTCTCATTCTGCTCTTAGCTCAGCCTGCTCCAGCTTGATTTGGCATGCTCATCTTGGTCATCCTCATTCCAAGACTCTCAGTCTAGCCATACCAAACTTGACCCATGATCATCAAAGATGTGAAGCATGTATTCTTGGAAAACATTGTAGAACTGTTTTTTCAGAATCATCCACTGTCTATGATGACTGCTTTGGTCTTGTTCACTCTGATGTATGGACTGCACCTTATGCTTCTCGTGATCAATATAAGTATTTTGTTTCATTCATTGATGAGAAGTCCAAGTATACGTGGGTCACTCTTATATCTTCAAAAAGTAATGTGTTTGAATCCTTCTCAAAGTTCCACAGCTATGTCTCTACACAGTTTGGGGCTAAGATCAAAATCTTGAGGAGTGATAATGGAGGAGAGTACCTAAGTACCCAGTTCAAAGAGTACTTGGGAGAGCAGGGGATCATTCACCAAACATCATGTGCCTACACTCCTCAACAAAATGGAGTTGCTGAGCGCAAGAACAGGCACTTAATGGAGGTTGCTAGGACAATGATGTTTGACAGAAATGTTCCAAAGTTTCTATTGGGGGGATGCAGTAATGACAGCATGTTATTTGATCAACAGGCTGCCAACAAGACTCCTTGGAGATGTGTCTCCATATGAGGTATTGAATAATACGAAGCCAAGTATTGATCATTTGAGAGTTTTTGGATGTGTATGCTATGTGTTTGTACCAGAAGCTCAGAGGAACAAGCTGGAGCCAAAAAGTACCAAGTGTATGTTTATTGGCTACTCCTCAACACAAAAAGGGTACAAGTGTTACAATTCAGAGACAAAGCGAGTGCATGTCTCCCAAGATGTCAAATTTGATGAGGAAAGAAGTTATTATGGTGAGAAGAACTAGGATAGCTTGAAGGATATGACATCCTCTGGAATTGATCGTGCTACCACCTTGAAATTTATAATCAATGGTTTAAATTCATTGATAGAAAACAAGAATGCTGCTCCAGAGGAAGAGAGAGTAGACAATCAAACTGAAGCAATTCAAGGAGAGACTTCAGATTCTGGTAGTGGTGATTGTCATGAAGTGGAAGACACAGATGAAAACACTGAAGAAGAAACTTCTTCACAAGAACGTGATGAAAGTTCTAAAGGGGAAGAAACTCAAGAAGAAGAAGGAGATTTGACCCCAGAATCACTTGAAGAAGTTGTTGTCCAAGATTCTGAAGAAAAAGAAGAGGATGCATCAACAGAAACTGCTGCTCTTCCTCTTCGTAGAAGTACAAGGCTAAAGTTTCCTCCTTCTCAGTGGAAGAACACAAGAGTCTACTTTAACAATCAGGCTGTGGCTCATCCCATTCAAGCCTATTGTTCTGTTGCACATCTTTTAGAAGAGCACCAAGGATTTCTTAGCAAGATTGACAAGGAAACTGTGCCAACTACCTATGAAGAACTGGGCAAGAGCAAAGTTTGGGTTCAAGCCATGAATGAAGAAATTGACTCTATGAAGAGGAACGATACTTGGGATATGGTTGATCTACCCGAGGATAGGAAGATGGTTGGTAGTAGATGGGTGTATACCATTAAGTATACAAGCAGTGGAGAAGTTGAGAGGTATAAAGCTCGACTAGTTGCCAAGGGATATACTCAGGTCTATGGAGAGGACTACACAGAAACATTTGCTCCGGTAGCGAAACTTCACTCGGTTCGTGTCCTCCTCTCTGTAGCTACTAACCTCTCTTGGGATTTATGGTAGATAGATGTTAAGAATGCATTCCTCCAAGGAGATTTGGAAGAAGAAGTATACATGGTGCCTCCCCAGGGTTTCCATGATGCAACCAACAGTAGCAGAGTGTGCAAACTCAAGAAAGCTATCTATGGTCTTAAACAATCTCCCCGAGCTTGGTACCAGCGGTTGAGTAGCTGTCTACTTGAGAAAGGATTTCGTAGGTCTGAAGCTGATCACTCCTTATTCATAACTCAGGGAGAAGAGGGTATTGTTGCTGTCCTCATATATGTTGATGATATTATCATTACAGGTGATAATGTTGCTGGAGTTAAGAAGACAAAAGAATTACTCAAATCTTCGTTTGACATTAAGGACTTGGGAGAGTTGAAGTATTTCATAGGTATAGAGATATCTCGGTTTGATGAAGGAATGTTCGTCTCTCAGAGAAAGTACACTTTGGACCTGTTAGCTGAAACAGGAAAATTGGGTTCAAAGCCAGCCAATACACCCATTGAAGATAGTTACAAGAACTTTCGTGAGGGGGAACCATTGGCTGATATCAAACAATATCAGAGGCTTGTAGGTAAACTAATCTATCTTACAATCACTAGACCTGATATTTGTTTTGCTGTGAACCAAGCAAGCCAGCACATGCAAGCTCCCACTGAACATCATTGGAGTATGGTGGAAAGAATTCTCAGATACTTGAAGAGTAATCCGGGAAGAGGTATATGGATGGGCTGCAATAACAATACAGAGATTATTGGGTTTTGCGATGCTGATTGGACAGGAGACAATATGGACAGAAAATCCATAACTGGAGATTGTACATTTGTGGGAGGAAATCTTGTTACTTGGAGAAGCAAGAAACAGAAAGTGGTATCCCTTTCAAGTGCTGAAGCAGAGTATAGAGCAATGAAGGATGTCACAAAAGAGTTGATTTGGCTGAAGGAGCTTCTTAAAGATCTTGGAATCAATAGGACTGAACCTATTACACTACACTGTGATAATTTGGCTGCCATCTACATTGCATCTAATTCTGTCTTCCATGAGAGGACAAAGCACATTGAAGTTGATTGCCACTTCATTCGTGAGAAGGTACAAGAAGGTATTATCTCTCCTTCATTTGTTAAGAGTTCTGATCAGTTTGCAGATATTTTCACAAAGGCAACCACGTCCAAGGTATGTGATAATATTCATGGCAAGATCGGCTTATTGGACATCCACCAGCCAATCTTGAGGGGGAATGTTAAAACTGTTAAGGAAATTCAAGTGGAAAAATCAGAACCTCCATCTAGAAGTTTTCCACCAGCTCCCTCTAGAAGCTCTGCCTAAAATGTCAATATAGGCTGCTGCCTTATAGGAATGTCAATATAGGCTGCTGTCTTACAAGTCCATATAGGCTACCTTAGAAGTCAATATAATCTACATAGAAATAGTCTGAAATTTCTCTATATAAAGAGATCCAACATGTAAAGAAACAACACACAGAAATATAAGAACAATTCAGATATACTCTCTCTCTCTAAAACTCTATAATCTCTTTTTATTTCATCCATCCTCTTCTCCACCATTATTATTCACTCTTATTCTCTGATTTCTTACAATTATACACCTAGAATCAAATATATGTATTATATTTATAATACATTAGAAATTAGATTGTGCTCGTTTTATAAAAAACCCATTAGATTGTGCAGTAAGCATAATGTACTCAAAATTAACATAGTAGCCTCGTATAATCGACTATTCCATTATAACTAATCTGCGTTACCAATTTACAGAATAAAATTTGGAATGCGGTCAGAGATACTATTTTAATCAGACAATAATAAAAAGAATATATTTTTATGCTATTTTAGTGACAACATTTTGCTGTACAATTGAATTGTCACGGGAATAATTTGATATCATTCTTTTTATGAAAGAACGAAACTATTTTTTCTACTTGAATGTCCCTTTCAATTGCTATAGTTATTAAAAATCTTTTTTTTTTTTAATTACTAACAAATTTAACAGTTAACAATCTCCATTTCAACACTTACACAACATTACTTCAAATCGTTCGAACTGTTTTGACTGACGTGACTATCTTTGATATTACAGATTCAACAATTGCTACCATTTAGACTTGCAAAATGAGATCATCATTTCAAAGTTTTATGCTCTTTTTTTTTTTGGCAAAGTTAAAGTTTTATGTTGTTTATGTGACAATGTAATAGTTCACGGGATAGCGGTGGATTAACGTGTTTGTTATCCGATAAAAAAATCATGCAATAGAAAATATTCATCTTCAGACTCAACGTTAAACTTCTAATAATAATAAACGATCACATTAAAAAAATAATAATAATAATAAACGATCACGGACCACGACGAACTTTCCATCAATTATAATGTTTTTTTAATGTGTGGACACGAACCTTCCATTTCCATAAGTTGTTGACATTAACAAATAGTAATAACTAATTAATTTTCTTCTTATTAATCATTTTATTATAGAGATTAGATCAAATCCGAAGCCACAGTCATGAGTCAAATAATGGTGTAACTAATGGTGTAACAGTGCTCCAACGCGACAAAACATAAAAAGTCGTAGAAATAAAGCAAAGTGCTATTAAAAAAACAATTAATTTATACAGAAAGTAAAAAATATCAAATTTTATAAAATCAAAATCGAATAATCTCCTTTGAAATAGAATCGGTCGATTGATTATGTTTCCGATACCTAAAGAAGTAAACCAAAGTGAAAACCACCAGAAGCGCAACGCCGGAGACACCGCAGATGATACTCGCCGCAAGAAACACGTGCCTCATCACGTGATCTCGTCTGTCCTTGGCTCCGTCTCGCCACCACGAGTCATCACCGTCGTCTGCCGCCGTAGCTTTAGGGAGGAGCTGAGAAGGAGAAGGAGGTGGAGAATGAGAATTTCCGAAGAAAGACATCATTTTTCCCGGAGGTGAGTGAGACTGAGATTCAGTCGGTGGTGAGGTGAATTGGTATTGTAAGCCATGATCCGACGGTCGTAATTCTCCGGCGAGTGATACTCCGGTGAAGATGAAGAGGAATGTTAGAGTGAGTAGAAAGATCGAAGCCGATCTAACGCGGTTTAAGGGAAGAGCCATGTGAGAGAGATAAAAATAATTTCTTTTTTTTGTTCCCTTCTTGTTTTTTTTTTTGTTGTTGTCAACTTTCCTTTCTTGTTTAACTAAGTTAACGCGGTTTTGAGCTTTATGTGATGTGATAAGCTCAAAACGACACCGTTACTCTTGTGGGGTTCGTAATAGTTAAAGAGTATTTTACAATCTTTCATCTACCGAGTCTCACCAATGTTTTGATAGGTTATATAGCTTAATAGCTACGAGATAATTTTACAATTTGAGATTTTACTTAAACTGTCATGTATGTAGCTACGACATAAAGTAACATAATAATGTGATATAGGACATAAATATTTGAAATTTCTCAACGGAACTAGTGTTATTTCTTGTGATTTAAAATCTGAAATGTACTGCAAAAGAGTTTTTTCAGTGAGCATGATGAATGCCATGGATCGAAGGTATATTTTATGGATATAAATATTTCGTATTCCTAGCTATATCGGATTTTGGAGTTTATATATATATGGGTTCAGTGGTGGATCCAAAAATAAATTTGAATGGAGGCAAACTAATTAGAATTTGACTAGTAGTTTGTACGATATTGAAATCACAATTCATTTAAAAAAAATTGTAAATATTTTTTTTTCAACCACAATTTTGTAATAAATTACCAGTCACATAAAATAATATAATTGTATTTGGTTACGCATAGATCATTATTTCGTGTAAAAACATATGAGTATAATATATTATGTCTTTACTCGAATCATTAAAAAATTTAGAAGAAAATTCATTCAACTATTTTACGGTTCCAATATTTAAAGTGTTGTTTTACGATATTAAGATATACTATAAATATACGTTTTATAAATATATCGGCTTACATTATATCACGTTTTTCCTAATTATATTCTAAAATAATTTTATAAAAACCAAAATAGTATATAAAGAATTGAAGTTCTCACCAAATTAATTAATTGGTTGGAATTTTTTGAGAAATCTTAAACTAAAGATTATAGATTCTAGCCGCAAGCGATAGACGTTTTTCTACTCCGATAGCACCGACGTCGGTTCTAATATCTCTTCCTTTCTTTGTTTTTCATCTTGCTTCGGATTTCACAGCCGTCTTGCAGGGTTTCGGCTTTTGGAATTGAGGTTTATGGCAGTAAGAAAGGTGTAGATTTCAGCTGGGTTTTGGTCATATTCATGGTTGAAGAAGCGCCGGACCTGTAGCTCGTCGGTGCTCCGGTCCTAGTCTTGCCGGAGTAGTCAACGCTTCAGATCTACGTTCTCGGCTCAGATCTATTCGTCGGATCTGTATCTTCTCTTCAGTCCCCTTTCGCTGGCCGTCTTCATTCTGGGTATAAGATGGGGTGTCAGGATCGAGTGTTCTCTCTTTGTTAGAGCATGCTTTGTCCGGACAGATCCTTTGGGGCTCCGCTCCGTCTTGTTCTTCTAATCGTGAGATCTGGTTTTTAGGCGATGAGGCCTTTCATCCGCTACTTCGTCCATGTCTGGGATCGTTCCCATCTGTGGTGTTTTTACCTTGGTGTTTCGTGTTGCCATTACTCTGTCTCTTTTGTCCTGCAGGAATTTTGCTCGGTTTGATATTTAGCTCCGGTCCGGTGTCGTTCTATTACAGCTCTTACCGAAGAGCGGTGATATCCGGGTGGGTTCTAGTGTCGCTCCTTGTCTCTACTCACCGGCTTCGTTCGAGTGCTGGCTTGTTTCATTAGGTTTCATTTTGACGCTTTACTGGGTCGCATTCATAGCGATTGCATCGTTCCGGGAAGGTTGTGGGAAGAACAAGTTGATGTTCTATCTTGCCGGGTTTTGAAGCCAACGATCTTTTATTTCAGAGGTAGTACTTATTCGTCATAGGAGGATGGATGCCGTTCACTTTGACCATTGTTGGTTTTCTCGGTTAGTCGTTTCAAGGGTCTTTTGGAGCGAGAATTGTGTGCAGGCACGGGATATGATTTATGGCCCGGAAGTGGTTTGGTTTATGTTCTACATATTGGGGCTTGATCCAGTTTGGTTATAGGCTTAATTATGTCTTTTGCTATGGTTTTTATCTTTGTCTCTCTTTCGCGGAGCTATCGTCATTATCTTAGTTTCTCCTTTGCGGAGCTATCTTCCGGAAAAATTTTGATTTCGTCCGGCTATGTATTTTCATCAAATTTTAATAATAATAATTCAGATGGAAGAAAAAACAAATTATAGATTCTTTAAATAAAATAAAAAGAGCTATGTAATGTTTGGTAAATTTAATATTAGATTTAGTTCTTTCCTTTTGTAGTAAACAAATTCGACGAATGTATCTTAATGGGCCGAAGAAGATTAATATGTCCATTTGGACTTTTGATTTCCGTAAATTCAATCTAAAACCAATATCAATTTCAAGGGAAAAAAATTTATTTATTTTTTATGTGGGGGCAATAATTTTTTTCTTTTGAAATTTACACTAATCATCCAAATTTTAAAGATGGCAACTGCCCCTTCTTATTGTACATGCATCCGCCCCTGTATGGGTCATAAAGGTTTGTAATTAATCAGATATATAATTAATAATAAACTCTAGACACAAATGTATTAGCCTCAATACGATTTTTCTCTAAATGTTTTATTGTTTTCGTGTTTTTCATTGGTTTTTCTTAGTCGAATTCAGAACGACTAGAAAATTAAAAAAAAAAAAAATTCTTTCTTTTTTTTTTTGAAAAAAATGTGGATGAAGAAATCACTATAATGCGTTTACATAGATATTGAATAAATAAATTATAATTTTTAATAATAATTTTTTTTGTTATGTATCTTCTTTGTTTCCTATTGCTTTTTTTTTTTTTTATCTCATGTTGCTATAAGATTATTTATACCGCGCTATGATACAAAAGTTCATGCTCACCTAGGTCTTGAATGGTTGTATGTTTAGATGAGTTTGTCATGTTTGGTACAAATGTTTTGAATGGCTATTCGATTATTTATAATGCTATCATACAAAAGTTTTGTTTGTGTTCTTCGCCAAATACTAATTACACTTGGGTTTGAACGAGTTCACCAATTAAAACTATCGACAAAATCATTTAAAAACCTTTAAAACCTACATGCATTTATTTTTTGGGTGGTGGTTCCGTGGTACAAATCAATCTAGTTTTTTTATTTTAACGAATCCCGAAACATGCATTTATTCTTTGGGTGGTGGTTCATGACAGACTAACAATCAGAGATCAGCTAATAAATTGAGGGTTGACTCTTCCTAACTCTTGTCTTTTGTGTTCTACAGGTTACGAGTCCAAAGCTCACATATTTGGTGGATGAAACTTCACAAGAGAAATTTGGTTTGCTTATTTTTTTCACCATTCTCTTTCTCCTCCAACATCATTTGATACTCTAGTCTCATGGGTAAGAACATCAACGGTTAACACCAAACGCAAGGTTATTTTGAAGCTTATAATCCAAGCATCCGTTTACGAGATTTGGAGGGGGAGAAACGCGTGACTCTATTCAGTCACTCGTCAGTTTCAAAATCAACAAGTCAAATCATCAAACAAATTCACCAGGTCCTTCGTAGCAAGCTTGCGGGTCTAGATAGATGTTCTATTAACAAGGTCCAAGATAGCAAATTCCATGGTTGGCTTCTTGAAGATCCTGTTCAACACATGGAGCTATTTGATCGTTTATGCGGGATGACAAAGATGAATGTCATTTCCGAAAATGCCTTCAAACTTAGTCTATATATTTCCTTTCTCATAAATATTATCAAATATATATGTGGATGGAGATACTTTGTATGAGTGGGCAAGATAGTCTATGATTTCTTTGTATGTGTATACACGGTTATATAGCCTATGATGTGTATACATAAGCAATATTTGGCTGAATATCGTAGGTGGGATCCTCCACTCATGCCATTAAAACGACTGTAATCTCCTAGCACTTCGCCTAACGATAGGCACACTCTCGGCATGCCTTGTTTTTCTTGTAAAGTCGACTTTTTAGAATACGTTCTACAATATTTAGAGGGAAGAAACTACAAACGCCACAAGCATTTTCCAGCCTCTTCAGCTTGGATTACTGTCGTGGTTTTCTGTTGCTATAGACAAAATAACCACGGAATTATGAGCATATGTAAGAAACATGTCGTGGCTATTCAATTTTTTTCTTGTTATGCCAGAGATAAGGCCATCCGAGATAGACTTATCTCCATTCACTATTTTCATGACCATCGTTATGATCACATGCTAATGTATTGGTTTAAGTTTAACACTCGACCTTAGCATCTCTTCTTACTTTTACCTCTATTTTGTGCTTTCTATTCAAAAAATATGTTTCTCTTCTTATTGTCCACATCAAAAAAGCTGTAACACTCTTATATAAAAGTTTTTTTTTTTAAATAAATATATATGACATTACAAAAAAATGTGTATACATACATGCCGAATTACACATATTCTAAAGAACAAAATAGATAGATAAAAAAATTGCAAACTTTACCTTTTTTTAGAATTTCCCTCTCTTTTTTTTTGTTGTCATTTACTTAAAAATGGGAAATGTCCAATATAAAAAACGAAAGATGCAAAATTTATATATTTTCTATCAACTACGTATTATTAAGAAATGAAAATGCTCAATATGATGAAATGGAAACATTACAAAGAGAATCTCAAGATTAAATGGAAGGGAAATTATCATAAAAAACCTTAATTTTCATTTTTTTCCAATTTGAACATGTAATTTTTTGTGTTTTCAGAACAAATTTCCAACTCAATCATTTTTCTGAAATAAATTTTTAAGTGACCAAAAGTGTACGTGATCGAAAATTGACCAACGGTCAACAACAACTCCATTAAACACTCTTAACATCCGTTAAAAGAAAATTAACGACAGTCACTTTTTAATTGAGCTACGAATTGTGGATATTGTGATTATAATATATTTTCTATTATAATTACAAACAGAGCAATAAAAGATAACAAATCAAGATCATAAACTTTACAAAAAATAATCAAGAGCTATAACGGGCGTTATTGGTGTTTAATGGAGTTGTCGTTGACCGTTGGCCAACCTTCGAACGCATATATTTTTTGCCACTTAAAGGTTTATTTCAGAAAAATAATTGAGTTGAAGGTTTGTTCTGAAAACGCAAAAAATTGGATGTTTAAGTTGGAAAAAAATGAAAAATTGGAAATTTTTTATGTTAATTTCCTTAAATAGAAACAAGAATGTCCGCAAATTTCAAAAATATTTAAGGAATGTTTTTTTAAAAGGAATTTTTTAGTTAATATAAAAAATTATGATGTCATGTCACAGGCTAATATGACGTAGGAGATTGACTTCTCATCTATTACAAGTTCCTGATTTTTCTCGTGTTATAGGCCGTACTTTTGACTCATTTTAATTAAATCAAAATCCACGTGTCACCTTGTTATTGGAAACATGACTTGTGCTACAGTGCTAGGGATATATATATAAATATTATTTCCACGTAAGTATCCCCCAATATCGAAAGGAAAAAGATTTTAACCCTCTCGCCGTTTATTTCTTCTCAACGAAGGAAAAAGAAACGAAAGTAATGTCGGAATCACAGTCCTCCATGAAAGTGACCAACACTCCGGCGACAGAGCTAGCTTTCACCAACTTAGCTTACTGCTCCACCTCTGATCTCCGTCAGTTCTCTGTTCCCGGCACCGATCTCTTCCTCGCCAACGTCGCCGACGTCTTCATTCTCTCCTTCTCATATCCTTTTTTTTAATCTTAAAAGGTTGGATTTTTTTGTTTGGTCGGATTTGAAGAGGTGAGCTTTATTTGGTCGGATTGCTGTTAGTTAAACTTAACTGATACATACTGGACACGAGAGAATCAACGATGGAACCATTGCTCTGAATGCTGTTCAGCGAAGCCATGCTAGAGTTTCTACTGATGACATTGTAACTGTGCGCAGGTAATTTCTTACACGGGCGGGTCTTCTTAAGGTCCGTTTTTATTTGTTTCTAAAGACTGTTCTGTTCTTGCAGATTTGTTCCTCCTGAAAATTTTGACCTGACTTTGGTGGCACTTGAGTTAGAATTTGTAAAGAAGGGTACTAAAAACGAAGAGGTATGTATGCATTTTGTTAGACACATTTGGTGTGTTTCTTGTGAACATATATATGTATGATATTACTTCTTTTTCAGGTTGATGCTGTGCTCCTTTCAACCCAACTCAGGAGGAAATTCATCAATCAGGTAAAAGTTTTGAGGAATCTTGGTGTGTGTATGCTTGTAATCTCGCCAATGAAAACATTATAGCACTGATTTATTGAAACTATGCATTACTTATATATATGCAGGTCTTGACAGTAGGCCAGAGAGCTACATTTGAGTATCATGGAACTAACTACATTTTTACGGTCAGCCGAGCTGTGGTTGCAGAGGGTCATCAAGACAAGTTTGATGGTATCGAAAGAGGGATGATCTGTAAGGATACATATTTTGTGTTTGAAACATCAAATGCAAATGGCATAAAGGTCTGGTTTTTGATCAATTCTCTTGTTATTTGTTATCCTATATATCATCCTTTTAAACCTTGTTTTGTGTAACTCCGTATACAGATTATGAACCAACGAGACGCTGCAACTAGCAAAATATTTAAAGAAAAGGAGTTTAACCTTCAGTCTTTGGGTATTGGTGGCTTAAAAGCAGAGTTTGTTGATATATTCCGAAGAGCTTTCGCTTCTCGTATATTTCCTCCCCATGTCAGGAACAGGTTTCTGTGATTCCTTCTTCAAGCAGATAGATCTTTAACAGTTTTTGCTTTGTATAAGTTTTATTCTTTTTGATCCCGCAGACTCGGGGGAAAGCACGTCAAAGGGATGCTTCTTTTTGGACCTCCTGGTACCGGCAAGACCTTGATGGCACGCCAAATCGGAAAAATGCTCAATGGAAAGGAGCCAAAGGTATAACATTTCTCATCTTCTTAACTCTGGCCTTGTTCAAGAAAAGTATACATTGTGTGTTATTAATGACTTTTAATTCTTTCTTCTCTTGACATGATATAGATCGTGAATGGTCCTGAGGTGCTAAGCAAGTTTGTGGGTGAGACAGAAAAGAATGTAAGAGACCTGTTTGCTGATGCTGAGAATGACCAGAGAACACTTGGTGCGGAAGAATTGTTTACCCTCCTCACTTGTGCTTTTGTGTCTTTCGAGTGTGCTAATTTGGCAATGCTTATTAAACTTTCAGGTGATGCCAGTGAGTTGCATGTCATCATCTTCGATGAAATCGATGCTATTTGTAAGGTACACGACTTTATAATTCAAGATTATGTCAATTTCGACAATAAAACATTCATGACAGTATTGCAAATTGGTAGGCTATATGAGTTTAAGTTATGAGTTCTTGAAATTGTATGTATTGCAAAATTTCAGGCAAGAGGATCAAGCAGGGATGGCACAGGTGTTCATGACAGTATTGTAAACCAGCTCCTGACAAAGGTTAGCCAACTTTATGTCAAGCTATTAGCCAAAATGTTTTTCATATGGCTAACACTTTGTTATATTTTCCAGATAGATGGTGTGGAGGCCTTGAACAATGTCTTACTTATTGGAATGACAAATCGGAAGGATATGCTTGATGAAGCTCTTCTAAGGTCATTTAATTTATAATCCAATGAGTTTGTTTATATTTATATGAACTTTGGCTTTGAGTTTAGTAGATAATCATGTTTTTGAGTTTCTGCCTAACAGGCCTGGAAGGTTAGAGGTTCATATCGAGATTGGACTTCCCGATGAAGCTGGACGTTTAGAAATTCTTCAGATTCATACGAAAATGATGAAAGAAAACTCTTTCCTTGCTCCTCATGTCAATCTCCAAGACCTTGGTAATGCCTTCATATGGGGATTTCATTACTTGGTAGCATAAAAATCTGAGTCTTGACATGATTTTTCCAATGGTTTTTGAATTGAAAAGCTGCTCAGACAAAGAACTACAGCGGCGCTGAGCTTGAAGGTATAGTGAAAAGTGCAACATCATATGCTTTGAACAGACATCTGAGCATGGAAGATCTTACAAAACCAGTTGATGAAGAGAATATTAAAGTTACAATGGAAGATTTTCTTCAAGCATTCCATGAAGTTAAGCCTGCTTTTGGAGCCTCTCCTAAAGACCTTGAAAACTGCAGGTACAAATTTGTTTGAAATCAAGATTTTGATCTGCTAATAATGCTTATTTCTTATATTTTACAACATGTGAATATTAGACCTAAGGGATTTGTGGACTGTGGTGATCGGCAAAAGCTCATATACGAAAGAGCTATGTTTCTTGTTGAGCAAGTTAAAGTCAACGGAAGAGGTCCTCCAGTCACTTGCCTTCTTCAGGGACCTAATGGAAGGTATCTTTCATAACTTGTGATTATTTCAAACGCCATTTATGCGTTTGCGTCTACAAAAATTTTGGTTAAAATGTCAAAAGTTATGTTTTATTTCAAACATTTTCGCGTTTTGTTTATAGCTCTTGCTGATTTTTTTAAGCTTCATGAATGGGCAGTGGGAAAACTGCATTAGCTGCGACTATTGGCCTCGACAGTGACTTCCCATATGTCAAAATAGTAAGTGTCAAGTTTGAAACCTTACTTTGGCCTCTTTTTTATACTAATTTGTTTCAATGCTTTGGCAAGGTCTCTGCAGGGACTATGAATGGTCTTCAAGAGAACAAAAAGTGCTCACACATTACCAAGGTCCCTTTATTGTTTTGTTCTCCTTTAATTCACGTTATCTACTAATTAACACTCTTTTTGTGTGTGTGTGAAATGAGAATAGGTCTTTGAGGATGCATACAAATCACCATTGAGCATAGTTATTCTTGACAAGATTGAAAGGTCAATATTGTTTCCTAGTAAATTGGTTTCAAAGCTCTTATTTTTTGGCAATTTTTATTTCTTTGGGGCTCAGTTGAATATCTATAACGTCATTGTAGGTTGTTGGACTACACGGAAATTGGACCGCGATTTTCGAATGAAATTACTCATACATTGTTAACGTTTCTCGAACAGCCTCCTCCAGAGGTGTGTATGGTTGCAAAATTTATATAAACTGTCATTACGGTAGATATTATACAACATCTCACTAACTTGGTAAATGTTTGTTTTGTTGTTGACAGGGAAGCAAACTTCTTGTAATCGGTACAACAAGTGATGTGACATTCTTGAAAGCTGTTGGTTTGCGCAAAGCTTTCTCTGTTACGTACTCTGTTCCATTACTGAGGACAAAGGATGCGAAGAAGGTAATCTAATCTATTTCCTTGAACAAAAACTACAGTTTCTAACCTGTTCCAATGAATCAGGTGCTGGAGCAACTAAACGTGTTCTCAGAAGATGATATCGAAGAAGCTTCCAAAGCCCTTAATGATGTATCTGCTCGATCTCACTGATTATTACCCTTAATTAGGATATATAATCATTTTTCTTACATCTCTTTTTCAGATTCCAATAAAGCAGCTATACTATGTTATCGAAATGGCAGCACAAAGAGATGGAAAGTCTAAAGAGCCGATCTACACAAGGGAGGAGAAACTCAACATCACTCATTTCTTAGATTGTCTTGAAGAAGTTACCCAAGACATCTCAAGTTAAACAGTTTTATTTTGTATTGGATTTTATTAAAATCGATTTGACTATGATTATGGTTTTGTTTCATTACTATATGAATTTTATTTAGTGGCTAATTAATTACTACATGTTCGAATTTCACAATGTAACGTTTCATTATGGACACTCTCGATATCAAACAAACCAGTGAACCAAAGTCAATGGCCCATGGAAAATACAACATTTTCTACACCTAAGATTAGATTAGTTATATACATGTTAAACAAGTTTCATAGTTGATGTGGAGTATAAAACCGATTGGTCTCGACTGGTTTAAGCCTTACCTGGATTTTTGACAAGTTTCATCAATATTTGTGTGAAGCCTTTTTAAAGTGTAAATGAGACACAAACCAAAGCTTATATACAAAGTAACGTAAACCAAAGATAATAAACCCAACTAAACCAATAACAAGCCAATAGCTAAATTAGATAAGCAAAGAAAGAGAAGTGTAATTGTGTCATTGCTGATCTTGACCTAAGTCCTCTCTTCTCCGCGCCGTCTTCATGTTCATGGAACAGAGCTAAAAATCATGGAAAATATATCAGCATATCATCTAGAAGCTTAAAAGTAAGAAATGACTAAATCTCTACTTTCGGATCATGCTTCTCTAATGTAGTAGATGATGATATGATGTATGTGACACTTTTTGTATAATTATGACCTATACATATTTTTCAAACCACGTACCAAAACATATTTTAAAGATGATGGAAAAAAAAAAATCAGCATCAGCTAGAAGCTTAAGTTAAGAAATGAGTCAAAAACTTATACCTTGACCTTTTAAGATCCTCTTTCAAAGACTCCATTTCAGGCTTCACTACATCCATTGCAGAGATGAAATCCTCCATAGTTAGCTTAATACCTTCAGTAGTGGGAATTCCCTTATTTTTCAACAACTGTGAAGCTAAAGCACCTCCTTGTGCAATTTTAACCAGAAGCTCTAGTTCAGAACCAGTGTAGTTTCTTGTCTGAGCAGCTGTGAAAAAAACAAGAATCATGTATGTAACAGTTGAAAGATCTATGCATATAAGTCTAAGAGACACATACCTATGACCTCGAGTTTCAGGTCAAGGTCAAGTGCAGACTCGTTCTTCATCTTCTCTGTAGCTTCCTCAAGTATACCTAAACGTTCAGCCTCACTCAGAGTGGTAAGCTCACGCTCAACCTCTGATCTCACATTTCCATAGTCACTCATATTGTGTTTGTGAGTCTGAAATCTGAAGAAACAACAAGAGCAAGCAAATCTGATCTCAGTGTGTGTCTATATATGGACAACTCCAACTTGAACAGAGCAAGCAAACCCCTACCTTCGTCAGAATATGACATATTAAGCTGGGAAGTTTCTGGGAAGTTATCCCATTTGCATTTCCCTCCTTGTAATGATCCCTTTCAGTATTGTTTCCACTTTGAGAGTAATCAACTAACTAATCCTCTACCTTCATCAAAACTGCCCATGGAATCAACCTTAAAATGGTACACCGCTTGAGGTTTTATAGCCGAAGCTACATAATTATGTGTATTTTCCTCCTAATTAAGCATATCACTTTTGGACACAAATCATGTGATATACACGACCCTAAGGAAGGTTGTGACATATACAACTTCTTCAACAGACCTTTTTTGGGAAAAAGGAAGTTTTCAGGTATGCTCCCTCATTTGGAAACAAGTTTGTTACTGATATTATGAGTGTGTTCAGACACAGAAATAGCTTCTGTTGATATGCCTAATGATTCTTATTTGAAAAGGATAAGTATACACTACTTGTAAACAAGTGTGGATATTTTTCTGCAATAAGTGTATTCTTATTTGCTTAATTAATTAGTTGTATAATGGAATATTTTTTTAACCCTATGTACCCCCTAGTTAATCCACAATCAAATCGGGTGGGTTCATGAGGTCTTGGTTGAAAAACATTTTGTTAAATTTCAGTATGCATGTAAAAAGTAACCTGTTGCACATAAGAAAATACTCTATGGATCCTATATATATTGCCATTACAAATATATTTTTATCTTTTATAATCTTATGCTATTTCTTCATGTTATATTCTTTCCGTAGATTAATTTCAAAAGGATCTCAATCTAATCTCAAAATTTATTAAACCTAATTGGCCAAGCAATACCATTATATATATATATATATAATTGAGCATGGTTCTCTAATCTCAGTTCTTTCATGTGCATGAGAGTATCCCACCTTTTGTTATGGTATCATATGATATACAAATGTCAGTTCTAACAATGACGTTCGCATGTAAAGTATTATTTCCAAAAGAGAAATAATATTATTGTAAACTAATTTTAACATATATTTTTATTTTATTTTAAATATTAATACTTATTAGTTATTACATATTAATAGTTATTACATACTAATGTTGTCACTATCAGCATCACATGATCACACCCCCTATTTCCAGAACACTCTCAACAGGATTCATCATCAGTGCCTGAACTGATGCTAAAATGAAATAAAAGAAAAAAGATGGGTATGATCCTGAAAGAGTGTTAAACAACAATATGGATGGAAATATAATATTATCTACCTGTTGTGACCATGAGTAGAATTAATTCCGATATTTCATCAAATATTAAAAAAAAAAAATCCACAAAACTACCATAGTTGAAACGAATATGTTTTCAATTTTGTGTAGAGAAGTTTGTCAAGGAATTTTAGTTTGCCTAATCAAGTGGTGATGTTAGAGTTACGGTTAGAGTTTAGGAACATGAACTCGAGTTGTTTGTGATGTTCTAGTTCATTAAAAATGTCATAAGGTCCATCTCCATGGGACGAGTCCCACTAATATACTCTCTATTTCAAAAACTATCAAGAAAATGGACCAATTGCTTTGAAATTGGCTACTCTGAACACTAATATACTCCCTCACATGTTAGATACCAAAAATTGAGGAACTTCAAGTAGGGTTTAGGGTTTTGATATGTCAAGCGGAAGTTGCGGGAACATCCTTAGTAGAAGACTGGAAGACAATCTATCACAATCTGCTCAGACACCTATCATATCATCAAAGAGAAACCAATACAAATAAAACCTCAAAAACAATAGCAAACCCTAGGAAACAATCTCCAATCCCACGAATAAAATGCGAGAAAAAAAGAGAAGAAAGAATATCGAGAATTATTGTGGAGTCAGAGTCGGATGCAAGATTTATCTGCCACCCCCAAAGGTGGAAAGCTCCGGAAACCATGGTTCGAACCTTGTTTGGGAGGAATTTATTTAAATTCTGATGGAGAGAAAACTCCTCAGTTAACCAAATATCAAATAAAATAAAAAGATTTCGTTTCATTGTCATTCTGGTTTCGGTTCGGTTGGCACAATTCGGTTCACTGATAAGTCGGTTCCGGTTCATGACGGTTCGCTTTGATCTCGTTTGGGCTACGGAGGAAAGTCTTTACAGGAAAGGAATGGGCCGGGACATCTATTAAGTAATGTATTCAATTAAAATAATTGATGCAATGAATGGTTGTATGGTTATTGGATTTTAATTTTTGGTTTTTAGTTTTTGATTTTTGAGCTTTTTTATTTTATTTTTAATTTTGCTGTAGATTTTACTTTCTTCAAAAATTTGATTGTTATTTTGTTTAGTTTTTGTTTTTTTAACTATAATTGTTTTTTAATTTACTTATAAGATACTTTTTATGTTTTTAATTTTTAGTTTTTGTATTCTGTGTTTAAAATAACTAAAATATTTAAAATTTGAGTAGCAAAAAATATTATTTAAAAGAATAGTCACGAAAAAATTATAAGTATACACAAGATTTATAAGTAATAAAATTATAATAGAGATGACATATTTTTGTGTTGTAGTACAGGGAAGTTTGCTCTTATATAACAAATTGGATATTTAGTTAAATATTGATGGATAATTATAATATCAATATGTCAATTATGTATTTAATAAAAAAAAATTAAATTCATGTGTTATTGGATTTCATCTTTTTAAGTTATTTTTAAATTCTAGTGTTATTCAATTATGAAATATTTTAATTCTATTAAATATTAGTGTTATTCAATTTTACGACAGTTTTTATGGTATTGTCATTTAAAAAATTATAATAAAATTTTGATGAATAAATGTGAATAACCAAATCCGAGTTTTTATGTGTCATTTTAATAAAATTCATTAAAATCTCATAAAAAAACCTTTACAATACTTTAAAATCAATCACTTATGAATTCATTTACACTCTCTCAAATTCAATTATTCAACATCTCCTCAATTTTTCGATTTTCTTTTTTTAAATATTTAAGTGATTAGAGTTTAATTTTATTTCAGTTTAAAAAAGAGAGTTTGATTTCAATTACAAAAGGTGCAAATGAATGTCCTTTTTTAGTTTTACAGATAAAATATAGTAGAATAAAGCATTTATAAATATTTGTTAAAATTTCACTATTTATGATTTTTTGTCAACCAAACTATTAATTAAAAGATGCCACCGTAATTTTACCATTTATATTGAATAGATCAATAAAATGGAATGAATATTCCATTTACTCCACTAAAATGTAAACAAAATTCAATAGAAAAATATATCTTTGCAATTTTTGAGGGAAATGAGTTGGATACATTTGTTTCATTAGTTTTCAAATATTATTATTCTATATCACATTCATATTTATTCCATTTATTTATTTTATGTTTACCATGTAAAGCCGAAATATATGAAATATATTGTAAATTAGAAGATGTATTAACATCTTTGTACGTAAAAAATAAAAATAGTTGTCTTGATTTTTGCATATTTGATGTAAAGTTGTTTATAGGTAAATATTTGAGCGACATTTAATACATAATAGATAGGATATGAATAAGTTTTGTGGCTGTTGGAAGATCTAATCTAAAACATTACAAAATACAAAAATGAAAACAGTCTCATTTATGTTTTGAGATTAAAAATAATAATAATAATTCATGTATCAATCTATAATGTATTTAGCTGTTAGCAAGAGAGATCATCCATTCATCTTTTATCCATAGGAATACTTATATCATAGATTTATAGACTGTGTTGTTCGCAACAAATAATAAAAATTTAAATTCCTTTTTGGAATGTTTTATTATGAAATTCTATAACGATATTAATGTGTAACAGCTATTTTAAAACTTGGTTAGATTTTAAAAATATGTAAATAGAAAGAAAAACATTTATTTCTAAAAGAAATAAGATTATTTTTTCCATCTTATTTGCAAAAAAGAGAAATACTTTAACAACGACTAAAAACCCAGACAAAAACATATCACCCAATCGATTACACATATATCTCTGATCTCTCTTAGTAAATTTTATTTATTTTAACCAATACGAAAAACAACACACCATATATTTTTCATTCCGCTTTTTTGCAATCAACCATGCTCCACGATCAACACTCAATTGTTCAAACATTAATCTCCCAAAACATTATAATACACAAACCATTCTTTTATGAAAAAAAATATATTATTTGTGCTTGATATATGAATGTTTTCACAACCTAAGAGATGCTTGTATCTGAATTTCTTACAATCTTATATGAGTCGGAACCAGAATTTGACTGGTAAAAAACTATTTAAGGCTTTTTATTAATTAATTATATAAAAATAGTAGTTAAGAAAAAGAAAAAAAACAAATGGTTAAAAAATGAAGAGAGACCTTTCGTGTTTCCCTTTAAAACCCCAATGACGATAGCTAATGCGTTTTCACAAATCTCTGACTCTTCGTTAACCTCTGGATCTAGGGTTTCTTCTCTCCCAATATCGTCCGCTTCTGATTTTTTATAGAACGAAAAAAAAACCCACAAAAAAAAACCTAATTTTTCTATCAGACAACAGATCAATCATCATCATCGAAGAAGAAGAATTAGGGTTTTTGTTGTTTGATTTCATCATCATCGGTACTTTACAGATCTATATTCAAAGGGGTGAACAAAAATCTTAAAGAAAAAATCAAAACACAAACACTAAATTTCCATCCTTTTTTCTCTACCCATTTTATCAAATCGTTTCCTTTTTTTTCTTGAAACTCGGATCCAATTTTCAAAAACTAGTGTGAATCAATCAAATCAGGCCAAGGGACAACGGAAAACAAAAAAAGTAAAGATTTTTATGAACGAATTTGAGATTTGAGAACAATATATATACATCCATTGATCTGTAAAGTTTCTGATACGGATTTGCTTAAAAAAGAGAGGAGATTTAGAAAGGAAGTTATGTATAGTAATAGAGTAGAAGTGTATCATGGAGATAGGAGAGTTGGGGAAATGGAGATTTACCCTTCAAGGGAATCACACCAGCAAGAAGACGATGTGATGATGAAGCAGAGGAAGAAGAAACAGAGAGAAGTAATGGAGGAAATGAAGATGGGTATCAGAATAAGCCATTTTTCTGAACCTAGTGAGAGGTGTCCTCCTCTTGCAGTACTTACTACGATTTCATCTTCTGGTCTATGTTTCAAATTGGAAGCTTCACCTTCTTCTCCTGCTCAGGAACAACTCGGTCTCTTTTACTCGTCCTGTCTCAGGGACAACAAGGTATACCGTTGCCTTATGGAACCTAACAGCCCTATTCAACTTAAGATTTTATGGATTAAAAACATTTAACGAAACTGGGATTTTGGGTCATAAATGTTAGAATCATGCTACGAGTTGCATAAAGTTCGAGGCTTTAGACGCTTTTTCCTGATAGTGTAACGAATGTTGGATTTTGTGTGGTTTAATGTCTTTATATGTTACTGGAATGAGTTTGCTTGGTATGAAGACATAGTTGACTGAATTAACTTGTCTCCAGGTTAACGAGATTGCATATGACTATGAGAACTATTACAAATTATCCTCATATTTGTGATTTTTGGTTCTTACAGACAGCAGTAATGCTCCTGGGAGAGGAAGAGCTCCATTTGGTTGCCATGTACTCGAAAGATATCAAGAATGAACGTCCTTGTTTCTGGGCATTTAGCGTTGCTTCTGGAATCTACGATTCTTGTCTTGTCATGCTAAACCTTAGATGTCTGGGTATCGTCTTTGATCTTGATGAAACCCTTGTCGTGGCGAATACCATGCGCTCATTTGAGGATAGGATTGAGGTGTTGCAGAGGAGAATTAACAATGAGATGGACCCTCAACGCATTGCTGTTATGGTGGCTGAGATGAAGCGTTATCAAGATGACAAAAATCTATTGAAGCAATATGTTGAAAGTGACCAGGTTGTTGAAAACGGGGAGGTGATTAAGGTGCAATCTGAAATTGTTCCTGCCTTGTCTGACAACCATCAGCCTCTTGTTCGTCCCCTGATAAGGTTGCAAGAGAAGAATATTATCCTGACTCGTATTAATCCAATGGTATGCAAGTTTCAAGTTAATATAGGTCTGTTAGTTTCTTTTCCCGGTATACGTATTTGTTTGGTGCTTACTAAACTTCCAAAAGACAATTTAATTAGTGGTTTGCTGTCTGGTGGTGGTATTCCATTAACGACTTCCATAACAGGCAAACAATTTCCATGAATGTTTGACTGGATTACATGGGAAAAAATCTTTCGTTTTTCGTTCATTCTTTCCTTTCTTGAGAACCTAGATTGTTCGGAATTCTTGAGGCTGAGACTCAGTTCCTATTTGTACACACAGATTCGTGATACAAGTGTGCTTGTGAGATTGAGGCCTTCATGGGAGGAGCTTCGGAGCTATTTGACAGCAAAAGGGCGCAAGCGGTTTGAGGTATATGTTTGCACGATGGCTGAAAGAGATTACGCCTTAGAGATGTGGAGGCTCCTTGATCCAGAAGGGAATTTGATAAATTCAAATGATTTGCTGGCTCGCATTGTTTGTGTGAAACCTGGTACGCTTTTTATTAACTTATACCTGCTAATTATCCATCATGGTATCATTTTTAACAAGCTTTTAATTAACCACAACAGGTTTAAAAAAATCACTGTTCAATGTGTTTCTCGATGGAACCTGCCATCCAAAGATGGCACTGGTAATTGATGATCGACTGAAAGTTTGGGATGAGAAGGATCAACCGAGGGTGCATGTGGTTCCTGCATTCGCTCCCTATTATTCTCCTCAAGCTGAAGTAAGTATAAATTTTACTTTGGTTGAAATCGGTTATAAAAATTGCAGAAGTATGTTAATCTGATAAGAATATTGGTATTCAAAGAATCCCACATTGGACAGAAGGGATCAAATCAAAGCCTTATAAGACCTAAGCGCACACTAACCCATAAGCTAGCTTTTGTGGTGATTTGGGCCCAATTCCTATCAGAAGCCATAGTCTTGAATCTTTGAAATGAATGGTGTAACATAGCTCATTTCCTTTTCTGTAGGCAGCTGCAACACCGGTACTGTGTGTTGCCAGAAATGTGGCTTGCGGTGTCAGAGGTGGATTTTTCAGGTAAGATGTAAAATTTGATTATAGACGTTTGTTACCTTGACTTCTCTACTAGATCAAGGGTGCTCCCTTAGAACATTCTGACAGCGAAATGGTATTTGAACTTGGTAACAGGGATTTTGATGATAGTCTGCTACAAAGGATTGGTGAAATATCTTATGAGAATGATGCTGAGGATATTCCTTCTCCGCCTGATGTCAGCCATTACTTGGTCCCGGAGGTTAGTCGTGATTGTTTTTAGTGATTGCGAGCAGATAATTTGTTGGTTCTCTTCCATGCTTTCTGGGAGCTTGTGTCATTTGTATGTTACAATGTAGATTTTACTCGCTCTGCAAACTGTTTCCCAGTAGCTCATTCTCTTTTCAATATAGGATGATACATCAGGTTCAAATGGGAACAAAGATCCACTTTCTTTTGACGGGATGGCTGATGCTGAAGTGGAGAGAAGACTGAAGGTGATTACACTTTTAGGCTCAATTGTTATATAGTTACTGGGGTGATCCATTAAGGGTGCCAACTCTAGCAAACATGTCTTCTGCTGTTTCTGTCCAATGTTGAGAGTTAAACACATTTATCCTTTTTTGTCCAGGAGGCAATTTCTGCATCTTCAGCCGTCCTTGCAGCAGCAAATATAGATCCGAGGATAGCTGCTCCTGTTCAGTACCCCATGGCTTCTGCTTCTTCTGTTTCAGTTCCAGTACCAGCTGTGCAACAAGCACCACAACCATCAGCTATGGCCTTTCCAAGTATTCAGTTTCAACAACCAACATTAATAGCTAAGCACTTGGTTCCTTCTGAACCAAGCTTGCAGAATTCTCCTGCTAGAGAGGAAGGTGAGGTACCTGAATCAGAGTTAGATCCAGATACTAGGAGGAGGCTTCTCATATTGCAGCATGGACAAGATACTAGAGACCCTGCTCCAAGTGAACCTCCATTTCCTCAGAGACCTCCAGTTCAAGCTCCACCTCCACATGTGCAGCCAAGAAGTGGTTGGTTTCCTGCTGAGGAGGAGATGGATCCAGCTCAACTTCGTCGACCAGTCCCCAAAGAATATCCATTAGATTCTGAGATGATGCATATGGAGAAGCACAGACCTCGTCATCAATCCTTTTTTTCTAAGATTGATAATCCAACTCAATCTGATAGGATGCTTCATGAGAATCGAAGGTTGCCAAAGGAGGTACCACCACTTATCTATTTGATCAATGATTTTCAATCGCCAATTTTGTTGGTCTTGATACTGCTATATTATGCTGTTCATTTCTCACTATCATATATTTGCAGTCGCGTCGGAGGGATGAACAGTTACGGTCAAACAACAATGTACCAGGCTCTCATCCTTTTTATGGTAAACCATCAAAGTTATTTCTTCTTGTATACTTTTGTTGTGAGGATAGATTACTGACTTGGGATGGGCTCTCTAGGGGAGGAGACATCTTGGAACCAATCTTCTTCAAGGAACAGTGATCTTGACTTTATACCTGGACGAAGTGTCTCAGCAACAGACACTCCAGCTGAAGTTCTACATGATATTGCTATCAGATGTGGAACTAAGGTGTGTGAACATCATCATGATTACCGTTAATTCCCATTCACGAGTTGATTTGTTATATTTCCTGATATTGTAGGTGGAGTACAAACCGGGTTTGGTTGCTAGTACAGATTTGCGGTTCTCTGTTGAGGTACTTATAGCTCTTACACTTCTATCCTTTTGCAATTACCAAAATTTCCGCTCTTGGATATTGTATGTTCTGAGTAATTTTGGTGTAACTGATGCTACGGTTTAACATCTTTGAGATCGTCTTTTCCCTTAGATGAGTTACTTTTAATGATTGTGCCAACTGTCCATTTAACCTATCTTTTTCTTTACAGGCTTGGTTTTCTGGTGAAAAAATTGGAGAAGGGATTGGAAAATCGAGACGAGAAGCCTTGCACAAGGCTGCTGAAATTTCTATCCAGAACTTAGCTGGTAAGACTTTCTGGCTCATGAATTACTCGTGTTTTAAACTTTGTCTGCAGAGTTACTGTTAGAGATATTGTTTGAACTTGGAATTTAAGGTGGATGTTGTTTGACGTTACTAAACCACCTTCTCGTTGCTGGTAATTTAAGGGTGTAGATCTCAAACTTTCAACCAGTCTTTGCGATAGTTTGTTAGGAGCCCTCGTCAACTACTCATAAGAGTGGTCAGTGTTGTTTGTAGACCTATGGTTGCTTCCTACTGGTTCTCGTATATGGGTAATGAGCATGAGAACTGCCACCACAGACGGTTGCGTGTCAGTATGTTATGTTATCACATCAACAGATGGTGTTCGAACGTAAATGTATTACAAAACTGTGGGTCCCTTCCCCTTACAAGAGTGAGATCTGTCTTGGATTTGTGGGCATTTGGCTTAGATTTAGTATTTTACTTGCTTTCTTTTGTTTGTTTCCTGTTTTTTTGAGTTTCTTATGCATTTTCTGTAGATGTATATGTGTCCCGTGCAAATGGTGGTCCAGGATCAAGCCACAGGGATGCTAGCCCCTTCACCAATGGCAATATGACTATGGGAAATGCAAATACGCTTGATAATCAGCCGTTTGCCAGAGATGAAACAGTGATGCCAGTTTCTTCTAGACCTACAGATCCGAGATTGGAAGGCCCTATGAGACACACCGGCTCCATTACTGCACTCAGGGAATTGGTATCTCTTTAATTTGGATACTGTTGCTTGATAATGTTGCTTACTCATATCCATATGTCATTTTTCTCATCTTTTGGTATCTGTCCTTGATCAAATTCCAGTGCGCATCGGAAGGCTTTGAGATGGCTTTTCAATCTCAGCGTCCACTTCAATCTGACATGGTCCACAGAGATGAATTACATGCTCAGGTTTGCACCCATGAAGATTCAAACACGCAAATGATAATTTTATCGAGCTCAAACGATTGAAAAACTTCATTTTTTGTTTTTACTGCATTCATTACAAAAGAGAGATTTATGACATCTTCACCACAACCATCAGTCTATTCCATATCTGTTCATTTGGTTTGAAGTGTCTGAAGTGCAGACCTCGCTTGGTCTCTTTGTACTATGTTTCAGGTTCAAATAGATGGGCGTGTTGTAGGGGAAGGCGTTGGATCGACATGGGACGAAGCTAGAATGCAGGTAAATCAACTAAATGCTTGCCTCGGGTTTATTCTGATCTTAATCGCCCACTTTCACAGATGTTCTTTTCTTACCTTTAGGCTGCTGAGAGAGCACTTTGTACTGTGAGGTCAATGCTTAGTCAACCTCAGCATAAACGACAAGGATCTCCACGGTTTGTTCTTGTTTACCTTTGATTATCAAAATAGATTCGTAATTGTTGATACATATTAAAACCAGTTTTCTTGTCTATGTTTAGATCATTCGTGGGAGTGTCAAACAAGCGTCTCAAGCCAGACTTTCAACGGTCAATGCAACGAATGCCATCTTCTGGAAGATACTCTTGAAGATAAAACAAAACACAATCCACATCAATTCCATTCTCTCTTTGGTAAAAACAGCGACCAAGACAAATTCTTGTCCAAGTTCCCTTCTTGGCCTGACGATGAACCTGAGAAAGAGAGAGAGAGATAGAGTTCGCTCTCTTGTCTCTCTTATTGTAACAACATTTGGGGAGAATCACAATTTTTGTATAATCTATCAGAAACTCTGAGTCGAAGCAGCAGCTCGAGGGACGCCGAGCACCACGTTCACAAGACCCAAGCATGCACGGTTCGGCTTCTTCTCAGGCTGTAAGTTAAGTATAAATCAGTAAAGTTGGTTTAATAGTTTGCGACTTTTTCTGCAGTTTTACCATTAACGGTCCCTGTTTTCACTCAGACAATTAAATCTAATCTGATTTTACATTGTAACGTTTATTGTGCTATTAACTATTTAGGCTTTGCCTGATTCCAAGTTTTATCACATGAGAAGCCACCAAACCAATCTTATCGTGTTGGCCTCTGTTATGATAATATGAGAACAACAAAGTTGCAACAACTGTGAATGGAATCAACTTTCTTTATTTAGAAACAGCAACAAAACTTTGCACAAGAATAGCAAAAAGAAAAACAAAAACACAAAGACCAGTTTATATAACAGAACAGGCTCAGCTTTTGACATTTACTGTCCAAAGCTTCACAGCATAAATCCCAAAACTCTTTGGCTCTGATTTAGACCTCCTCTTCAGTCACTGACTCAGAGAAGCTTGCTTCAGACTTGATATACTTATACCATTTTGCACATACGAGGTAAACCACGAAATCAGCTGCGGTTAGACTAGCTAAAAGGAAGTAGAACCTGTCTAAGTTAAAATTTATGAAAAAACAATTACCGAAAAATAATTCAGTTTACAAAAATCTATAAGTCTTGACTGTTTACATACGCATGTTTCTTTAAAGAGTTCAATTTACCCCAAAAGTACCTACCCTTATTCCACGAAAAAAGTAATTCAGTTAGATTTACAAAATAATTAAATGCGGAAACTATTAATTATACATCAATTTACTTAAAATATAGTTACTATCACTCTAAAGATTTCAATCTAGGTTCCAAAAATCGTTACTTGAAATTCAAATCAAACAATTTTTAATATAGTTTACAGATTCTATATTCTTTAG
Organism: Pseudoturritis turrita; assembly: GCA_900406555.1. Taxonomy (NCBI): domain Eukaryota; kingdom Viridiplantae; phylum Streptophyta; class Magnoliopsida; order Brassicales; family Brassicaceae; genus Pseudoturritis; species Pseudoturritis turrita. The sequence goes on along the minus strand of OVBL01000623.1, from coordinate 1,143,820 downwards.
TGCTGTATTAAAATATAAATAGTATTGTTTGATATATTTAAAGAGAAGTAAATATCGAAACTGTATATAATTCCAATTCTAATAATATCTAAATATTTACATGTGATTGAATCCGTTTTTATATATATGCTTATGTGTATTTAAATAGTAAATGAGCATTTTATTTTTTTCAAGAAATATGTATGTGTAAATAAATTAATTTGTGTACATATATTATCTTTTTGAATATCCATATGCAATAAAAAGGAAGTAAGTATCAAAACAAATCAAACCAAAACTTAATGAAAATTTTCTTAATCAGATACAACAATTTGTTTATGGAAAAACATATATCAATGGATTATTCCATGTCTCCACTGATAAGAAAAATATTTTATTATATATATATATACTTGAAAAAAAATTCTAGACTTATAAATAGTACCATCTGCTCTTCTTTTAAAATCATAGAAATTTTTTCTTTTTACTACTTGATTTCTTAAAATAATTTAGATAAATATATCAAATAATTATTGAAAAATCCGTATTTTGGTAAAAAAAATTATTAGTTTTTTCTCTATGATTTTTACATGTTTCTTTAGAGTCTATATGATAAAAAAAACTTTCGTTTTTTGATTAATACAAACAAAATTTACAATCATATAAATTGTATTTTGATAATAATTTAGATACTATTAAAGATCGAACATCTTAGCAATATTTAACCATAATGCAACATATTTTAATTTATTAAAAATTTTAAAAATTTTAATCCGGATATTAAGCGGGGAATCATCTGGTTCATTCTATTTAAACGTCAACGATAATTCTCTTCAAAGTCTCTCCCTGTCGTCGAGTCTTTCCTATTCAAAAGTCAGTTGACTCCTTCCTTTCTGACTCTTTTACTTTTCTTCTAAAGTATGATTTCTGGGGCATATCAAATTATCAATATTATACTTACTTTTCTTCTATCACTTGTTTGTTGCTCTATGCATTTCGATAATCAGATTTTACTTTTCTTCTTAAGTATGATTTGGCAATGTCTACAAAACGTAAGTATCCTGACTTTTAAAATTTTTCCAGTAGTTTCCTATCTTGATCAGAAGGAGGCTTTTGTGTGTAGTGAGTGCCTCATTGAAATGTAATTACACTCATTATGAGATTATGGTCCCGATTGGTTACGGCTGTAGCTCTAAACTTTTTGCTGTAGATTTTAGGTCGTAGATTTTTCTGTTTTAACTTTAGGATTTTGGCTGTGATTTTTAAAAATGAAAGTATGATTGATAATTGTGTGTTATAGATGATAAGTTTATCATCTATATTACAAATTTTTTTAATATTAATAAAAACAAAATATAATAATTTTTCATTTTGTTTTAGTTAGATAAAAATAAAATAAAAATAATTTAAACATAAAAGTAATTTTATTAACATGTTTAGATACATAATTCGAATAAATAAATTAAAATGATAAATATCATACTAAATATTTTAAATATTTAAATAAAACTATGATATATGGACAATATATATATACACACACGCTACCATTTTTATTATGATCATGATTATAATTGTATAATCGTATATATAATAATAAAATTAAACAAATGCTTTGAAGCTAAAAAGTGCATATGTTTTTTTTTTTTTTTAAATGTCAAGTAAATGATTAAGTGGCAAAGAGAGACACCGTGAGGAAGTAAGATGAAAAGGAAAAAAATACCAAAGCATTGTTTTGGTCGCTGTGGAAATATTGGCTGTGTAAAGCCAAAAGCCATTTTATTATATTTTTTTAGCTGTAGCTTTGAAAAATATTTCTAGAGCATGATTGGTGAAATTTAAAGCTGTAGAAATATTAAAGTGGTGTACACAACTTCTACAGCCTCTACCAATCAAGCCCATATGTAATTTTCGATATTCTGCTCTCTCATTGGTTCTTAATTTCCTTGTGAAGAATAGAGTGGTATATTGATAGACAGGACCGGTCCGGAGCATAGGTAAGTGAAGCAATTACTTAGGATTTCATATGTTTAGACGTTAATTTATGTAGAAAAAAAATTTCATTAACAAAATAACATAAAAAAAAAGAGCACCATATTTTTAATTTCATGTGGGATATTAAAAAATATTGGACCGGGCACTGATAGATGTGTTTTCATCTTAAATATGAAAAAGGTCATTAAAGATATGTTCGGGTGGTTTTTTTTATCATACAACAATACCAATAGGAGAGGAAAAAGCATATTTATATCGTGTCTGCACAATTAACCTGGAAAATATCAAGAAGAAAGGTGCTTATCTTATTATGCTAATGAAATTCCTAATTGTATATATCTGTGTTTCTTTCTTCATCATTTATTGTGCTTACTGTTCCAGGAATAAGAATTCTCTTAAATAGGGCCATTCACTTTGTCACCCTTATCCATGTGGCTTTGTGCAGCTTCACTTCGCATGGATTGTTGGATAAGCTTCAACATTAGTTTAAAGTTCAAGATATCTTTACTAAGTTGGGTTAGGATAAGATAGGCTTATACAATCCTAATAGAATTATGAGTTATCTAGTTCTAATAAGAAGAGGATTAGCAAATGTGTGCTACCTCTATAAATATGTTTGTTGAGTTGTGACAAAGATTTCAAGAACATTAAGGGGTGTTCATCAATGATGGATTTTAATAGAGTTTAAATCTAAGCAGAATCCACTGTTATTCAATCAATGATTCTAAATCATACTTTAAAATCTGATGTTATTGGATGTGGTGTTTGTAAATCATGTCTTAAAGGTTTTAAAATCTGGTGTTATTCAATAAACGATTTTAAATCCATCATTAAAATCCAGTGTTATTCAACATTAAAATATTCTGAAAATCTTTGTTTTTTAATGGATTTGAAATGACTTGTAGATGGAGTTTAATTAACAAATGATTGGAAACAAAATCCAAGGTATACTGCAGAGATTTTAAAATCCACACACATAGACTCCATCCAAAATTAAAATTTTGAAGATTTTAAAACTGATGGAATTGATTTCAAATCATTGATTCAATAACACCCCCTAAGAGATTTTGTTTGTTTAGTTTTGAATGATTTTTTAAACAATAATAAAGAGAGTTATTCTTTATCATAGGCTAAGTGTGTTTTGAGAGATTTTGTTTGTTTAGTTTTGAATGATTTTTTAAACAATAATAAAGAGAGTTATTCTTTATCATAGGCTAAGTGTGTTTTGAGAGACTTTAATTGGTATCAGAGCCTTTTAAATTATCGATTCTGGAAGTTTTGCAACACGAAGATATTACGAACATATAGTCGTCGCAACCAAGCCATGGGAGACGACAACACAACAACAACTCGCCCGAAGGAATTCTCACCACCATCGATCCAATGTCCGATGTTAAACGCAACTAACTACACGGTGTGGACTATAAAGATGAAAATATTGCTGAAAATATACAAAGTGTGGGACACGAATGAACCTGGAACGGATGATTCCGATAAAAACAATGTCGTAATAGGATTATTGTTTCCAGCAATTCCGGAGGCTCTTATCTTGCAAGTTGGCGAACAAGACTCTCCAAAGGGAATATGGGACGGAATAAAATCAAGACATCTAGGAGCTGATCGTGTTAAGGAAGCAAGACTTCAAATTTTGATGTCCGAATTCAAAAGAATTAAGATGAAGGATTCAGATACAATCGATAGCTTTGCGAGAAAGTTATCGGAGTTAGCATCTAAATCGGCTTCACTCGGACAAACAATTGAGGAATCAAAACTTGTGAAGAAATTTCTCAACAGTGTGCCAAGAAACAAATATATCCATATAATAGCATCTCTCGAGCAAGTTCTAGATTTGAAATCAACAGGATTTGAAGATATTATTGGAAGATTAAAGGCATACGAAGAAAGAATTCTTGATGAGGAGAATAGTGGAGAAACGGAAGGGAAACTTCTATATGCTAGTTCAAATCAACAAAGTTTTGTGACATCACGAGGCAGAGGACGAGGTAGAGGAGGACGAGGATTTAGAGGACGAGGCAGTGGAAGGTTTAACTTACAAGATAAGACAAATCAAACCGATCAGAATCAAGCAAAAGAGAAGAAGGATAGATCGAAAATAATTTGTTATCGATGTGATAATCCTGGACACTTCGCCTCGTCATGTGCCGAGAGAACCCAGAAAATTCAAGAAGAAAATAAAACGGAGACAGAAGATGCCGATACAGCGCTTTATATGCATGAAGTTGTGTTCTTAAACGAAGAAAATCTTATACCAAAGAATTACAAAAACAAGGATGGAGAATGAGGAGTTTGGTACCTTGATAACGGAGCAAGCAACCACATGACCGGTAATAAGACTTTCTTTTCCGAGCTCAACGAGAAGATAAAGGGAAAAGTAAAGTTCGGAGATGGATCATGTGTAGAAATAGGAGGAAAAGGATCAATTCTTTTTCAAAGCAAAACCGGTGAACAAAAACTTATTACCGATATCTACTACATTTCCGATCTCAAGAGTAACATCCTTAGTCTAGGGCAAGCAACCGAAGCCGGGTGTGATGTAAGGATGAGACAAGATTATCTCACACTTCATGATCCAAGTGGAAGACTTCTAGTAAAAGTCATAAGATAATCGAATAGACTTTACAAGATAAATCTGAAAATTGGCAAGCCTATGTGCCTAAACACGAGACTAGAAGACGAGACATGGAGGTGGCATGCAAGGTTAGGGCATATAAGTTTCAAGACAATCAAGAATATGTCCCAACAAGAGATGGTTCAAGGACTACCAAAAATAAAGGAGGAAATGAGAATTTGTGAATCATGCCTAGTCGGGAAACAAGCACGCCAATCCTTCCCAAAAGTGGCAACATTCCGAGCCTCTAAACCACTAGAACTTATACACGCTGATCTTTGGGGTCCAATAACACCACCGACCATTGCTCATAACAAATATATATTTGTTATCATCGATGATTTTTCGAGATATATGTGGACGATATTAATGAAAGAGAAAAACGATGCATATGGGAGATTCAAAGTGTTTAAACAACTAGTGGAGAAAGAATTCAAGAAGGAAATCATGACTCTAAGGACTGATAGAGGAGGTGAATTCACGTCAAGGGAGTTCAATGATTTTTGCGATGAAAACGGGATCAAGAGGCATCTCACGGCACCTTATACACCACAACAAAATGGTGTGGTGGAGAGGAGAAATAGGACTTTAATAGAGATGAAAAGGAGCACTCTCAAGGCTATGAAGGTACCTAATTACTTGTGGGGAGAAGTAGTTCGCCACTCAACCTATATCATCAATAAAGTACCGACAAGAGCACTTGAAAACATGACTCCTTATGAAAGCTTGAGAGAGAAGAAACCTAACCTAGATCATCTAAGAGTTTTCGGTTGCTTAGCTTATACAAAAATTGAATCTACACATCTCAAGAAGCTAGACGACAGATCGCAAACACTTGTACACCTTGTGATCGAGCCAGGAACCAAGGCCTATATACTCTATAATCCAACGACACGAAAGGTAGTAGTAAGTAGAGATGTAGTGTTTGATGAAAAAATAAGTTGGAGCTGTGATAAGACTATAAACGGACCGAGGAGGGATCCAGGTATGTTTCGTATGAGATGGGGTGAAGTAATCAATGCTGGAGAAGAACCCGTGGTAGTAAATAACAATCAACACGAAGATCATGATCATGACGAAACCGAGAGCAATAACAATGATTCCGACGATGATTATGATCACGACGATGGAAATAACACGGATGAAAACTCTCACACCAGTTATGATGATATGCCACAGCAACAAGAAGAACAACAACCACAAGTGCAACCTCTAAGAAGAACGACTCGTCAAATCATTGTTATGGACTACGTCACAGATTTTTGTGCATACTTTTCCATAGTCTAATCATTCCAATTCTATGTCATAAGTGTTGTTATGAAAGCTCAAGGATAACTAAATTTTTTATTATGTTTAGTAGCTTTCCCCTGTGATGGTTTGTGTTATTATACAAGCATTTGGGCTGCATTTGCTAATATTATAAAATTGAAAGACATTTGTAGGAACACCATTTTGGATGGCACCAGAAGTGATTCGGGTATAATGATAAGGTATCTCGTCCATCCACCGTAGTTCTTTGGTTTTTCTAGCTTACCCAATCTTCTGTGTACTTGTTTTGTATCTCTTTCTAAGCTTTTGTCTGTTCTGTTGCTGGGTTGGTAACTAGTTTCCAGGCAGATATTGAAGGAATTTGTATCGTTTTGTTTGAAAAAGGCTCCTGCTGAGGTACTTGTAGTGCACTCTCTGATCTTTATTGGAAAAATTCTCATAAACTTGTCAAAAAAATATATATCATGGTCTCTTGTGTTTCAAGTTACGTGGTTAACCATCTTCAATTTGATTTTAAGTTCCTTTCACTTGGAGGATAATGTACCCTGGATTTATCAATATGCAATAAAAGACCGAGGTTTACTTGGTTGATGGTTAGTATGATGATAGTTTTGAGTTTCTGAAATGTGAGAATTTTAAAATCAGGAGGACGAACAAACATTTTAGAGTCTTGGAAGCTTGATTATAGGAAGAAAATCCATCGGATTAGGAAGGAAATCGAATTTAAGTCTAGAAAGATTTTTAGGAAGCAAATCTGATGAGACTTGTAACTGACGCGAATACATAGCAAAATGGCTTTCATTTGTGTTTTAAGCTTTTGGGACTTAAATTGTCAATAATCATTTTCCTTAGATAACGGATCACATCATTACTTAGTTGTTGAGTTGGTTCCATGGTTTTTGGGGTGTGGATCTTATATATATATTAATTGAGAAGATATAAGTATATATGGTGGAAATCTCTACATATTTTCATTAATTTTTAACATCAACTTACAAATACATGTGTTACAAATTTAAATCCAACTAAACGTAACATTTTTCGTTAATTTTAATATTTTAATATTTTAAAATGTTATATAACATAATGTTTTAACGATGAATCATTTACTGATGAATCATTTACCGATGTCAATTACTTTATAAAAAAATGTATTAATGTCCATTTGGATACCACATTTAAAAATATGATTGATCATATACTTATTTTCTTTAAATAACGCTTAATTAATATCCATATTACTCTAATTAAAGTTGAAGTTTTGTTATAAATGTACAACTTTAAAAATAAAATATTTTTACAATTTTTACAGAAAACAAAATAGGTTTATTGATAGAAATATATATACACATATATATAGGATTTTGATAATTCTATTTTAAGAAGATGCAAGAATCATTTTCACTTTTTATTATTTTTTGATTTTTGATTTTAAATGATTTTTTCATACTAACGAGATATTTTATTGGTTTTGGTGAACTCAAATAAATTTGAGATAACCCACAATCTCAAACGTATTCAATTTAAACCAACAATGCTTACATTTAAGACAAGTGTCATACAAATTAAATTTTGAAAAAAATAGCCAAAATAACACTTTGTGGGAGAGGCTGTGTGTTTTGACACATTATCGAAAATGGTGTCATTTTGGCACTTTCCAAAATATGTTTGACCATTTTGCCCCTGAAACGCGTGTGTACGATCTGGCGCGAGTGGACGAAGTACATGGAAAAGCGTATATCATAATTGATAGAAATTAGTGTACGCGTACACATATAGCATAGTATATATGTACATACATACCATAATTGATAAAACCTAGTGTACACGTACATATAACATATTATATGTGTACATGCATACCATAATTGATAAAAAAAATTATTGTACACGTACACATATATCATAGTATATATGTACATATTAGTGTACATGTATGTGTATGACATGTACATATTTAGATTCGTGGATAGTTATGTATATGTCTATATGTTTATATGTACGGGTATGATATGCGCGTAGGGGCATTTCGGACAATTGAGATATGAAAGTGTTAAGTCCACTAAGCTTTTGAAATAAGTGTTATACACACATACGAAAGTCATAGAAGTGTTATATAGTCAATTTTTGTCTTAAATTTTAGGGTGAATTTACGGAATAGAAAAAAAAAAAAAAAATTCTACAAAAAACCCTAAAATGAGGAGTTGGAATGTTGACACATGGGGTGTGTTTGGTTAGATTTTAAGTTTGGTTTTGTTTTTTGTGTTACTTGGCCAATTTACTCTAAATTTTAGAAGATAAAATATACTTATTTATATAGGAAATGCACTATTTGATCTTTGTTATTTCTAATTTTTCCGATATATTAAAAAATAGTTCATGATTTTGTTTTTCAAATATACTAATCCCGCGTTTAACGCGGATCAATATCTAGTTCCATTATAAATAGAAAAGAAAACAGAGAGAAAAATGGGTTTCTTTTGTCTTTTTTTAAAGCTGGCATTGTGAATAGTCTTTTTTTTTTTTTTTTCTTGGCCTCTTTGTAGCATTTTTGACAGAATCATGATCGTGGTGAATCTTCAAAGAAAGTCCATATAAAGGAAGCAGATGATCGTGGTGAATCTTCAAAGAAAGTTCATATAAAGGAAGCAGCTCCTGTTTATCGACCTGGTGGTTCTCGTCTTGGTGGTCACAAAGAAGGCTCCAAATGTACACCTTGTCTTCTTCTTTCTGATATTTAGTTTTCACAAATAAGAGAGAGGCTTACTTACTTCTTTGTTTCGTTTGTGTAGCTGGCTTGTTCAAGGAGGCTACATCTTCCCTATCTAAGTGGTATGATCGTGGTGCCACTGTCTATCAAGCAGAAAAATATCACAAAGGAGCTGTGAAAAGTAAAACTTTCTCTTATTCCATACCTTTTCATTTTCGTTTTGATAATCTACTACTATCCTCCCTCTAGCACTTCTCATTTTATCCAGTTGTGGTGCAATCTTTCATGACTGCAAATCTTGTTTTGAATCTAAGCTGCACGGAATCAGAACCGGTTAAGTGGAAATAGAAGCGTTTGGAAGCGCGGAAGCGGATTTTTGGAAAAATTTAAGAAGCAGATACGCGTTGGAAGCGTGTATATATATATAATGAAAACATCAAACATAAAATCATATTTAAATTTTTTTTAAACAACACAGATCCAGTACATGCTATTAAATAAAGATAAAAATTATAACACTCGAAATCAAAGATTTAGAATATCGTCTTCATACAAACTACATATATATCTCTAAAATAGAAAAATCAGAGCATCATTCATTATTAGTAATTAGCAATTATTGAGCAATGTTTCATATGAAAAAGTGACTTTAAAGTCTATTATTCGGAAGGTTAAAAGATATGATTTGAATATTTTATCAATATAATCAAACCAATGTGATAAAAAGATCAAAAAATTAAAATTATGTGGCTATGCTTCTAGAGTTCTAAGTTACATTGTAGAGACCCCGAAGAAAAAAAAATCTAGTTTGCAATTAATGATTAATATTCTTTCAAAATAATTAAAGTTTTTTTTAAAAATTAAGTTAAGAAATATTAAAAATACTTCCAAGCTTCCAAATTATTTACATAATTGCGCTTCCAAAATTGGAATCACAAAAAATTTAAAACTTTCAAAATGGAATCGGTGCTTCCAAAACGTTTTCAAATTGACCTTTTTAGGAATTGCACTTCCGCCACGCTTCCGATTCCGATTCCGAAGCTGATTTATTTTTCTGTAAATTGTTTTTTCTGTAAATTGTTTTTTCTGTAAATTTTAACTTAGATTCTACTTCCTTTTAGCTGGTCTAACCGCAGCTGATTTCGTGGTTTACCTCGTATGCGCAAAATTAAATCTGATTTTACATTGTAACGTATATTGTGCTATTAACTATTTAGGCTTTGCCTGATTCAAAGTTTTATCACATGAGAAGCCACCAAACCAATCTTATCGTTTTAGCCTCTGCTATGAGAATAATCAACAAAGCTGCAATAACTGTGAATGGAATCAACTTTCTTTATTTAGAAACAGCAACAAAACTTTGCACAAGAATAGCAAAAAAAAAACAAAAACATAAGACCAGTTTATATAACAGAACAAGCTCAGCTTTTGACATTTACTGTCCAAAGCTTCACAGCATAAACCCCAAAACTCTTTGGCTCTGATTTAGACTTCCTCTTCAGTCATTGACTCAGAGAAACTTGCTTCAGACTTGATATACTTGTACCATTTTGCGCATACGAGGTAAACCACGAAATCAGCTGCTGTTAGACCAGCTAAAAGGAAGTAGAATCTGTCTAAGTGTCCTTTGTTGAGATTTGATGGTATCCAACCAGGCAAATCATCTCTTATAGAGATCTTCATGACAATGGAAACCAACAAACTGCTTACATAGTTCCCAAGCGATATCGAAGCCATACATAGCGCGCTTGCAAAGCTCTTTAGCCCGGTTGGAGCTTGGCTGTTGAAGAACTCGAGTTGACCAACGTACATGAACACTTCTGATGCGCCTATCAACATGTACTGAGGAACTTGCCAGAATATGCTCAGTGAGCTCGAGCTTGAAACCGAGCTAGAACTTTCCGGTTCCTTGTGTTTTAGTCTGTATATCTCCACGATTCCTGCTGATATCATTGCCATTATCGCAATCACGAGACCAATCCCCATTCTCTGAAGCTCAGTGAGACCTTTGTTGGGTTCTGTTTTGTTAAGTCTTGCAAAGAGCGGGTCGAGAAACCGCCTGTAAGCGAAAATGAAGAAGGCGACGCTGAGAATGTCGAAACTCGACATGCTTGAAGCTGGAATCCGGAAGTTTTTTATGTTTGTTTTCATCGCCGCGCCTTGCTCGACGAACAGTGAAGCCATTTGAGTGAAAACTACAGAGTAGAGAATGGTGCAGAGCCAGATTGGTAAGAGTCTTAACACACATTTCACTTCTTCAACTTGAGTCACCGAGCAGAGCCTCCATGGATCGTAAGTCGATCCGCTCTCCACCTTCTCGGCCTCATCATCAGGCGTAACAACCGCAGCTCTATCCAAGAATCTGCATTAAACAAAAAGAGAGAGCGAGAGAGAGTGTGTTAAAGCTGATCTTGAAGATAGTTTCTGAGGTTATAACTGAATCTTAAAAGCTATTATCTACCTAAAGCCTTTGGTATGAAGAATCTTCTTATCTCCGGTCCGTTGAGTCTCAGAATCATAGAGATTTAAGTCATCATAGTCCACATCAATCTTAGCCTTTCTTGTTGCAGCAACCAAGACTTGACAGAATCTAGACCAGGGACTCTCTCTAGGCGTAAAATGTCGGTACTTTGGCGTACCAGTCAAGAAAAGTACTAAACCCGCAAAAGCAGAGCCCGCAGACGCCCAAAACCCTAACGGCCATTTCCCTTGATCTTCAAAATAACCCAAGACGGTATTCGAGAAGAGCGATCCGAGATTAAGAGCCAAGTAGAAATAGCTGAAAAACGCGATTTTCGAGTGTCCTTCAACAGAGTCCTCTGCATCAAACTGATCAGCTCCAAAAGTAGCTATGTTAGGCTGATAACCACCATACCCTAACGCGATCAGATACACCGATAGATAAAAAACAACCGTCTTGATCATCGAGTGAGGCTTACAAGGCGATTCTTCAACACCACAACCACTTGGTTCTAGTAAGAACGCACCAGTAGATAAAGATAACAACACCAATCCCTATATAACCCAATAAAAACAACGTTAACTTATGACTCAAGAAAACAAAAACCCTAGAAAAAACAGAGTAGCGTTAAAAGAGAGAGACTTACTGCAACGAAACTTGCTTGAAAGATTGCACAAGTCTTGTAACGTCCCCAATAAGAATCACTGAGGAAAGCTCCAAGCAAAGAGAAGATATAAACAGTTCCTGTCCATTTACTGACACTATTAGCTGCTTCTGCATTGTCTTGTCCCATCACTCTCGTCAGAAACAGAACCAAATTCACTCCTACACCGAAGAACGCAAGCGTCGCTAGCCCTTGATTCACTATATCAATCGAAAAAAACTCAATTCTTTTGAATCTAAAACACAACACTTTAAGACTAAGACTAAGAACAATCTATATATGTATATATACCTAGAATGAGAATAGCAGTGAGCCATTTTCCGGTTTTGGCTCGGATTGCTGGATTTCCATGACGATCAACGCTTCCGTCTTGAGTGAAAACCTCAAGTTGTCTAACTTTTTGATCCATCGATTCGATTTCGTGTAAGGATATTCAAAAAGATTCCTTATCTTGATCCTAAAGATATATAGATGATTTGATTTGCAGAGTATGGTTAAAGAGTAAACCGGGAATCGAGAAGAAAGGAGCAAAAACCCTTTGGATCAAACACAAGAATTGAGGAAAGTGAAGAAGAGAAAAGGAAGTGAAAGATTTGAGAGTTTTAAGAGTTGCGATAAAAGTGTGAAGGAGAGAGGTATTATTTATAGAGCTAACCAAATTGAGTCGGAAGAAGAAGAGATCCTTTCTTTGACGTCTCTTTCTTTCTCTCTGTTTTTTTTTAATTTAATCTCTTTTTTTTTTTTTAAAGATTAAAACGGGATGCCAAAATATATGTTCGGTGGATTTTCTCAACAGAATTTAAAATTGATTATAATATTTTAAAAATATATTTATATTTTAACTAGTTATGTGAATAGATAAGTGATAAGAGAGAAATCTTAATGATAATTTTTTTAATAAAAAACAGTTATTCAATATGTAAGAAAATTGAACTTTTTGAAAGAAGTTTGTTTGAAAGTCCGTGTTGAGAAAAAAACATACGTACAAAGTTTTTCATTTAATCCTAATAAGATCTATATATCTTTATAAAAAAAACTTAATAAATTTGTTTGAGGATTATTTTATTTATTTAAAAAAGAAAAATCAGAAACACTACTAATGTATACCAAAAATTAAATACTATGGCATGTGAATTTAAAACCCCCAAAAAATATTATTATTAATTAAAAAAATATTTACCCTAAAATCAATAAAGAAAGAGAAAAAAAAACACCTGGTTAAAGGTAAGCCAAGCTTAATGTGTGTCCAGGTACACCTGGAGGGCTGCTGGAAGAGACTGAAAAAAACTAAAAACGTGAGGAAAAAAATAAGTAAAAATGTAAAATCAATAAATAAGATAAAAATAAAAATAAATAAAAGTGGGGAACAAGTGAAAGTAAAAACAAGTTCGTCCCCCACTAATACAGGATTTGGTGTCTCTTTCAAGCACGCAACCCTCGTGCGTAGCTGTCTTTGATTACGACTTTTTTCTCACTCCTAAGTTAATTTATTTTAATCTTTCCTTTAATTGGTCATTCGTCAAGTCCTAATTTAAGTCTAAGCTTTTGAGACGTTTTGGTGTTTTTTTCTCCTTTTTTTTCTTGTGTTAGATCTTTTTTTGTGTCTCACATATATGATATATGTTTATTTTTCTTCTCTTTGTTATATATAGATAAACACAAACATGTTTGGTATAGGTAATCAAAACTTTGATACCAATTCGATGATACTTGGTAAATAAAAATACGAAATACGTACATCCAAATGTAATCTAGTATTTGACGCAAATCTTATCCGAATGTCGTCTACATTCATAGATGCTGCAAAATATTATCAAAATTTCAGCGTTTAGATCTATATATATGCGAATCTATAACTCTATTTAAATTAATACTAAATGTAGAACGATATGATATAGCTAGTAGTTTAAGAAAGGACATACCTTGATTTAGTGTTTCTTCGATCGGTCGTTGGAGTGTCGATATCGATTTGATTCAAAACTACTTTGCCCACAAAAACTTACTAAGCAATACGAAAGATCTTTATATATATATGCGTTTGCATAAATCATAATCCAATATCTTATTTTAATAAGACTCAATAAGTGTTACGTTAAATTCCTATTTCCCAAAGGATTTGGAGTTTTTGACTCTTTTTGTGTTTTGGCAATTTTATTTAATTTGCTAATTAATTTAGTTTATTTTCTTTTAGACCCCAACTATTATGATCATGAGTAAACACATTATTAGTGTAAATGATCGTTATTGTTCATTAATGATCTTGTGTTTGTTACATTTCTTATATACTCACAAACACATTAAACCGAAAATGAACACTAAACCATCTACACCATAAATACAATAAACCGAAATCTTATTCTATGCCAAAACCTCTATACCCATATATACACACTCTAATACCAACCTCTAATATTTGTTGAACTTCTCTTCTACCTAGACTTTTCGATTTAAAAGCTATTACTCTCATGATTAGTTAGTTCAAGAAAATTTATTTGGTTAATCGTGTTTCTTGAACTTAAAATCAGACTAATATCAAGATATGTAAATCATCACGTTAAGTATGTGGTGCATGTGTATACACTATGTATAAATATGGTCACGGTCTCTGTTGGACAAATTTTTTGAACTATAACCATTTAATTATGCGATAATAACATTGATTTACAAAAATAAATATATTTAGATATATCGATAAAAAAACATAAAAATGGTAAAATTAGGGATATTGCAATGGACCAAACCAGCCTAATCCGATTCTAAATTTACTGTTTAAATTTGTTTTTCGATTTATGGTTAACCGCTAAATATAGAAAAACGATAAATTTAGCATATTTTATATATTTACGATAAATTTAGCATGTACAAATCAAATCAGATATAACACTATTTTTAAAAAATTTGCTAATCGGGTCCACGAATTGCAAATCTGACTTGTAAACTTTTAGCCTACCATATCGCTAAATAAATTATGATTGTAAATGGTATAAAACTGAACATTAGGACCGGAATATAATCTATATATACCATAAGTTATTACAACACATTTTCATCATTTGAAATCATTGATCCAATGCAATTATATAATATAAGTTGAACAGATTATTACAAGTTAGCCAGAATAAGTTGATCATACGATGTCTTCTAAACAAACGAAGCACAAATTTAAGGAACACGTAATAACACAATTTGGTTAAATTTCCTCCTGTTTTTGAGCAGACAAATTAAAGAAAAAACTCAAAAGAAACACGCTAAAAGGTTTCTCACGAAATTAACGTGGACCTAAAGACAAATGCCAACCACCAACTTATATATAACGACAAAAATAATATATTATTTCTTAAAAAGAATAACAAGTGACGTTTTTTCTTAATTTTAAACTAAGCAGCCAATTTGAGGAATCAAGTGGCAACTTGAAGGATGTTGTCGTTTGCAAGCTGTTCTCCAAAGTTACTTTGAATATTTTTAAATTCATCCAACCAAGAAGCTTTATGTCTTCCAACGAAAACGACATTTATTAGAAAATCAAAACTTTGTAAGACTTAAGTTTTTTTTTAAAATATAATTTTTAATAGACTAATTAGGTTGTGGCTAGTAAAATAATAATAGGCTAAGGTTTAATTTGTGTGTTACATTGTTTTTCTTACACAATCTAAATTAATCTTAGAATTCGACAAAATATAAAGAGCTTATAAAAACTTTTTACCACAAAACATGATCTATATGATCTCAGTTTCTAATGTATACTATTATGAATCTAATTGGTACATAAAACGATACACATTTTTTTAGCAGAAAAATAAAACAAAAAATAATATTAGAATCGTTAGAAAAAGTAAGAAGTAGTAATTAAAAACAACGGTGTAAAATAAATATGAAAATACTGTTTTTGGTACTGTTAAATGTTAATATTTGGTAACTATTATCACTGCGATAAAAAATTACCAATGAAATTCGATGTATCCAAATATTCCATCTATTTTAAATTAAGTGTCATATTGGTATTTTCACTAGAATTAAAAGAAAAAACTAAATGTTCTATTGTGCCATTCATTGACTATTAAAATTTTATAATTATTAGAATTTTTATTTATTTAATTAGAGGCAAATGAAATATTTTTTTTACTAAAAGTTAAAAATATAAAATTCTAATTAAAACCATAAATAACACTTATTTATTAAAAAAAAAACTAAAAAGGTATTTAATTTGAAAGAGAGGGAATAAATATCACTAGTCCAAATAAATATATACAAAATTTTAGTTTTTTGTTTTGGCGTCATATTTATTACCAACTACGATTTTGGTCGATCTTTTTTGTTTCTCTTTTAAAAAAACTTATGTAACGTCAAAAAAAAAAAAAACTTATGTAATTAGTGATCGGCTACTACGTGGAAACTGCAAGAACGATAAGAACAAAAAACTACCAAAGACAAAAGTGGATTGCTTTGACTTTGATTCCACAACTCAAAATTTGCTTGCGTCTGCAATTTGGCGTTTCGGCTAACAGCTCTCTAAATAAGTAATTAATTTGTGATTAGTTATTAAACCACGGGGATTAAGACAAATGCTTATGGTCAATATATTATAAGAGCTTTCAATTATCTATTCCGATTTGTATATCGCTTATCAACTTTATCATCGTATATAACCTAATTTCTTAAAGCTGTCAAGCAAAATAAGCAAGTTGCTTCTCATTTTATGTTTTCTTATTGAATAATTGGTAAATTAGTTTCCACATTGTTTGAATACTTTATAGTTAGAGATCACTCTAGAGTGACATCGCCTATTAGTTAATCATAAGTACTATACTTAGAATATCCTTCGGACCGTAGGTATATGAATTAATAAGACCACTTGGAGATTAGAAGGTATGAATATAAAATCAAATTTAAGAAAATTATCGAAACATGAAAGTCTTTATTATTCCCAGCAATGTGGATATTAGACTGTATGAATATAAAATCAAATGATATAGAGGAGAGCTTATATCAAATCGTTGTGCTTATTGTCAACCACATACATCTTGATCAACCTATTTAATAAAAAAACAACTTGTTCGATATTTAAATACACACACAGACAAATGCAAATATATATTCTATAGTTTCTGAAGTCAGCAGACAGTAGATAATTTTGTTTTTACATTTCAGAGATAAATTTCAGAGATAAGAATAAGAGGCAATAAATGAAAAAAATTGGCTGACGCCAACTTCATTAATTGTTATCTTGATTCAGTGAATGAATTTATCACGCGCGCTATATATAACTTGAAGAATCGCATGTCCAAACCAGATCAATCTCTAGAATCTGTTTTTTTTTTTTAATCTATTTTTTGTCATTTAATACGTTTATAGTTATTAAGCAATAAATAAGTTAACAATAAACATTGATAAATTCGATTCGATCTATGATCAAGATCCATTACCATTTGACATCTAAAACATCATATATTTCGAAAAGGGGAGATTTTATACATGGTTTCGTTTTATTTATTTCTAAATCAAAGTCCAATATTATACAATGTTTTTTTTTTTAAATTAGAATTGGAATTGGTATAGTTCATAATAAAAGATTACAAATATTACAGATTTCAAACTAAGCATCTAAAATTTTCCGAACATGGTTATTGATAGAGTGAATAGATCTACCATTTCTTAAAATCTCTCCTCATACTCAAAATTAAAGGAAATGATAAGTTATTGCATAAGCTTTGTGTAAAAGCTAAAAGATGAATCTACTCTTATGTTGTTGACAAATTTTGTTTTTTTTATAGAAACATGGTAATTTTGAGCAACTTGGAGATTAGCTGGAACGAATATAAAATCAAATGATTTTAGATTAGAGCTTATGTAAAACGAAATCGACGTCCTTGTGGTTATCAACATGGGAGCTTATTATCCACCTCATACATATTGATCCACCTAACTAAAAGAAATATCACTCGCTCATTGTTTATACACACAAATACGTATTTAGTTTTCTTGTTCGATCTGTAGTTTGTGAAGTCAATATATAATTTATTATTTTTTTACATTTAAAAGGATAAGAAGAAGAACTAATGACAAAAATGGCTGATGTTAGATTATTTGACTTCTGTGTTAATTTGGTTCGGTGAATAAATTTATTATATAATATATCGAGGAGACGACGGCTTATATATCTGATAATTTTCTAAAACGAGACATGACAAAATGTGTATATAGAAATAACTCATATTATAAGCACGATGAATTATCTAGTCGAATCATTCATCTTATCAAAACATGGTTTTTTTCCCCTTCTTCTTATCTGGGGATAAGCAAGTTGCTATTTAGTTTATAGATAAATTTTATTTTCAATCAAGTGGCGTAAGATGATCTTTTAGAGAAACTCCAACCTTGATATTATATTTGGTCTTAAAATTACACTAAAATTGATGTTTCACTATCATAATTCTTTTTTTTAGCCTCTAACCACAACACCAAATCTCATACTAAAACAATATCCATTATTATTATATTATTAATTTTTTTTAATAGTTTGATAAATATTAATTATTCTTATAACTGATTAATTATAAGCGAAATATAAGATTACAATCGGTCGACCAATAAAAAATTACAATTGATAAATTAGAAAAACGGAAAATAAACTACATCGTACTAATTCTCAGAATTAATATATTCATACCACAAATGTTCAGAGACCACAAGAAGAAGGTCGTAATGTTATGTCATATCCATCATTCCAAGATGAACCGTTGCCATCTTCTGGTATGAATTCATTCGATCTGAATATGAATAAAATATAAATAAAATAATATTTTTTTAGTGTTTTGTGATTCAAATATGAGTGACACTGTTCACAAAACACTAAAACCAAAATTTGCCGTTCGTTATTCCGTCCGCTTGGACCAAATTTGACATCATAATTGGTGTTATACCGTCTGTTTGGACATGCTCCTAGGGCAACTCCAACCATCACAATAAATTTAGTGTTGAAATCACACTAAATTTGGTGTTTTAGTGTCTCAGTTTTTTTTTCATCTCCAACCACAACACCAAATCTCACACCAAAAAGAATATTATCTATTATTATATTATTAAATTTAAGATTTTTTATTTTTTAATAGTTTGATAAATATTAATTATTCTTATAACTGGTTAATTATAAGTTAAACATAAGACTACAATCGGTGACGACCAAAAAAGAAAGATTACAATCGATAATTTAAAAATAGCGAAAAATAAATTACATCGTACTAATTCTCAGAATTAGTATATTCGGATCACAAGTGTTCAATTAATACATTTCGAAGTTCAATATAAGCTTCCGGGTCCTTGATTTGCCTATGTCGAGCTAAGAATTCTTGAAATCGAACATCATCATCACCCACCATCTCAACTTCTGCAGTTGAGACTTCAACTCGTTCTTCAATTATTGCATCAAAATCACGTTTATCCTCTATGATCATATTATGCATTATGATACAAGTTGTCATGATATCATGTAACACTTTCTTACTCCAAAAGCGTGCTGGTCAGGTCACAATTGCAAATCTTGACTGCAATTATGTATTATTAATCTTGACGCTATATTATGTATTTTTAATCAATTTGCATATTAATTTATATATTTTGTATTAGCTAAAATTTAAAGACACAAATATAATTATGGTATATCTATTTTTAAGTTGCAAATTTTAATCACATTATTAAATAATAATACAAATTCTATTTAGTCTAATATATTTAAATAAACTATTTCAATACATAATAATAAAAAAGTAGATTTGCCGTCGCTACAGTGTCTCACCAAATATAGTGAAACATTGTAGCAACATACTATAATAATATAGAATTTGCAATTCGGTTGGAGTAAATAATTACACTACTTTAGTGCTATATCGTCCCATTGGAGCAGCCCTTAGAACTTTATACAAATTTAAAATAATTTTGTAAACTAGCAATTTGAAAATTTATGATTTTATTGGTAATCTTTTACTACCATTTTAATAGTTACCAATTATAAAAATGGTAACAATTAGCAATATCGAAAAAAATATTTTATATTTTTTGTACTGTTATTTCTTACATCTTTTGAGTATATTGATATCGTTTAACATTTTTTCTTTCTGTTAAAAAAGTATTATCGTTTCGTCTCACCATTCAGATTTTTATTTTAAAAACTAACATTTATTTCGAGTTTCAAGAAACCAACACCTTTTCTGATAAAATATTGATTTATCTTTTACTGGTGAACGTATGTATGGCCCTGATTGGTATGGCTTATATTAGAGCAGTAGCAGAAAGCAATATAAACAGTATGCTCTAATTAATATACACATTTTAAGTGATTGGTAGAGCTGTGAGTAACTAAATATAAAATAAAAATATTTTATTATATTATTTATATGTATTCTAATGCATATTATATATATTATTATATATATATATATATATATTATTCTCAAATTATAACATCAATTTTTTATAAGTTTTTTTTAATATTTAAATTATTTTGATTAAATTATTATTTTATTAGCATATGGTAAATGTTAATTTTTAATTTTAATATAAATCTATTTATAAATTATAACATATTTTTTTAATATTTAAATTATATTTTATTATAATATTATTTAAAAATAATAGAACATATAAAACAATGATAAATATTAATATAAATCTATTTTATAATTACATAAATACATTTATATTTATATTTATTTTAATGCATTGTATATATATTATATTTATAAAGTATAACATAAGTTTTTATAATCTTTTCAAATTTAAATTATATTTAATTGAATTATTATTTTAAAATAATAGAACAAATAAAATAATGATAAATATGAATTAAAATTATTAAAGATTAATATAATATTTTTTGATGTTATATTTAAAAATAAATTAGTTATATAAATTTTTAAAAAAATATATATTATAGGTTAATGCTCTGCAAAAACTCCATCTGAAAGCATAGAGAGTATGAGCATCTGCAGAATATTTGCAGTTTCTAAATGTTCAACTTTATGCTTTGTGAACAAAAGTTAATTGACCGAATAAAAAACATAATGTTATTCTAAAAACTCTGTCAATCAAGTCCTATATCAATTTTCATATTAATGTACGTCGATAATATACTAGTATAGTTTTGCATATTGATATATACGTTCACAAATATAAGGATAAACGATTATATACGGTAAAAAATGTTACTTTTCTAACTAAAACTTAAATTGTTACTATTTGACAACAAAAAAAAAGCTAACAAAAAACAAACTGTTAGAAAATGTTATTTCGGACAAAAATATATATTTCAAACGTACATGTTGCTTTTGGCAAAATAAGATTCAAGCAGGTGAAGATGTACTATATCAGGTTTTCCGGAATACAAAAAAATTCATCTTCAAATTTTCTGGTTCTGCTGGATCCGTGCTAGGCATAATATGTTTCACGTTAAAAACATCAGCATTGTTTAAGTGTGGAGGCAAATGAAGGCGGTATGCGTTATTGTTAATCTTCTCCACCACACCCAACGGTCCGATCTTCCATACTTTAAGTTTGTTGTAGGTGCCCGGAGAGAAGCGGTCCTTCGTAAGAACAACCCACACTTTGTTCCCAACACTAAACTGCAACTAATGCCTATGAGTGTCGACCGCCTTCTTGTACTTTGATTTTGCCAATTCCAATTCTGTATTGACGTGTTTATGCAACTCAACAAATTCTTCTACCATGTCACAAGCTCGACCATGAAACCGTATCTTATCACGAGCAATAGTAAGGTCCAGAGACCCATGCAAATTGAACCTTGTGCTGCGATTTACCGCATCATTGTGGGCGAACTCAGCCTAGCCCAACACTACATCCCAAGACTTTATGTTATTGCAAACTAGACAACACAAAAAATCACCCAGTGCTCTGTTTGTAACTTCGGTTTGGCCATCCGTTTTCGGGTGGTAAGCCGAGCTCATGTCTAAGCTAGTGCGTAACAATTTCCAGAGAGACCTCCAAAAATGACTAAGAAACCGAGAGTCACAGTCAGATACAATCGATAGAGAAAACTCCTATAATTTGTATATCTCATGGAAGAACATGGACGCTACTTGCGTTGCATCTGTCATCTTCTTGCAAGGAACGAAATAGACCATTTTGGAGAAATGATCGACGCCAACCACAATAGAATCATGCCCTTGTTGGGTGTACGACAAGTCGACAACCCAAGTACAAAGTCCCATATTCACATACGTCCAAGATTGAGTAGGAATTGGTAAAACGTTATTTTGGCCGAAAAACATTATTTTGCGTTTTGACGAGAAATCATTATTTTGTGGTGTTGGTAGAAAAACATTATTTTTAATTTTTACGGAAAATGCTATTTTGCGATTTTGGTGAGAAAATGTTATTTTGCGGTTTGATGGGAAAACAATATTTTGTGATTTTGGCCGAAAAACACTATTTTACGAGTTTGGCAAAAAAAAACTATTTTGTTGTTTTTACGAGAAAATCCTATTTTGCGGTTTTTGCGGAGAAAATGCTATTTTACGGTTTCGACTAAAAATGTTATTTTACTGTTTTGGCGAAAAAATCCCATTTTGTGGTTTTTGCGGAAAAAAATTATTTTGCAGTTTTGGTAAGAAAACATTATTTTATGGTCTTAACGGAAAATACTACTTTTGAGTTTTACGGGAAAACGCTATTTTGCAATTTTAACATAAAACATTATTTTGTGATTTTGACAGAAAATAACATTTTCGGTTTTGACGGAAAAACGTTAACTTGCAATTTGGCGATAAAATTCTATTCGCAGTTTTAACAAAAAAGCAGTTTTAACAAAAAAACATAAACTCGCTGTTTTTTCACCAAAATTAAATTCTGCAATTTGTGCACCAAAATTAAATTATGAAATTTTGGTGCAAAAAACGATTCTGCAATTCCAACATAAAAATATAATTTTGTAATTTCAGCGAAATTTGTTATTTATTTGGATAAATACAGTAATTTATATAAAATATAAATAATTCAAATTATTATTATGAATGTAGGTACTTTTGAATTTTGATAATTTTGGACGCATTACGTGCATCCAAACTTTGGTTTATAATGCATCCAAAATATCCAATTATTTTTCATGCATTTCCTTGTGCATCCAAATACATTTACTTAATTTGACAAAACGAGCAACATTTAAAAATGAAACGAACAACTCCCTTGACAAGTTGTACGTAAGAGATTTCACTCTCATGATGACTTAAGTTTACGAGGACCTTAGACTATTTTGACTCTCTTCAACAGTTTGTTTGAACCACTTGTTTGGAAAACCGTAAAGCATCTTCACAAGCTGAGTTTCCGCTATCAAACTGACTTTGGTTTGAGAAGCTCGAAGTCTCATGACTGTCTTCAAGAGTTTCTGGAACCGTTGTTACCGCGGGTAAACACCAGAGAGGTTTAGGTGGAACTTGGAGAGCCTCTAGATTCCCCTCTAACATTTCAATGACTTTGATCATTGGTGGACGATCAGATGGATTGGTCTGAATACACCATAGACCAATCAATACCAATTTTTTTGCGATTTTCTCTTCTTCTTCGGTTATCTGATTTCCGAAAATCTTCATGTTTTCTCCCCTATCAAAATCCTTATAGATCCAATCAGGAAAATACATTGAACTATTGTTGGATCCGGAATGTTCAACATTTTCTCTATTCCTTGCTCCAATCATCTCAAGAACCACCATCCCATAACTATACACGTCCGACTTATGCGAAACTCCCCCAAAATTCTTGGAAAACACTTCAGGGGCAATGTATCCTGCCGTTCCTCTCGCGTATAGCATTGACATGATGCTCTCTTTATTTTTACAGAGCTTTGCAAGACCGAAATCTGAAATCTTAGGACAAAGATCTTTGTCCATGAGTATGTTTTGCGGCTTTATGTCGAAATGCACAATCCTTGATACACAACGATTGTGCAAATACTCTAGGCCGTGAGAGACACCTAACGCAATGTCATTTAACTTTTCCCATTCCATCTTGGTTGACATATTCTCGGAAATAAACTTGTCGAGGGATCCATTTGGCATGAACTCGTAGATTATAGCTCTTTTGTTCCCTTCATAACAGAATCCAAGCAAAGAAACAATATTAACATGAGATGTTCTACTCATGCTAGCTACTTCATTGATGAACTCTTCTCCGTTCCCCTCTGACTCCTTTAAGATCTTTACCGCAACATCCTGCTTGCCATCGGGTAACTTTCCTTTATAGACAGTTCCAAATCCTCCTTTACCAAGAACATGCGCAAATGAGTTTGTCATTTTCTTGACTTTTGCGTAACTATATCGTTTCAACATAACAACCGCTTCAAAGTTTTCGCCACTCTTTCTTGCCTTCTTTGCTCTCACCATTATCGTGACCAAAATAATGATAATCACAACTGAAGCTGCTGACACTCCTGCAATAAGAGAACAAGCCTTTAAACTTAGGTACTATGTACATGAGAGTACTCTCAAATGGATTGAGGGATAAAAAGTACCGAGTATGACTTTTAACTTCCAGTTGCCTTGTGTTGCAATCAAAGGTGGGTTAATTAGCAACACTGGAGCGCACACTTTAACATAAGAAGTACTCAGAACCGATGAGCTCTGGTACCCGGTAAAGAAGGAACCGGGTTGTTTTTGCCAACAATTTCCTGACCCATCAGACATGGAGACAGAAGCAAGACAAGTACCGCTAACAAGACAATTGTATCTACAAGGCGCTCTACCCGCAAAGAAAACCTCCGAGTTTGGGTCCTCTGGGTATGTAAACAAGCTGGTGTGATCCAAATTAAGCAAGGTTATGTTACCAGAGCAATCACTTAACTCAGCTTTTCTCTTGCAGCCTTTTCTTCTATCATTCACATCAACAGGATCAAAGTTGAGAGACGGACACGAGCAAATTGCATTGGTATCTTCGTTGTAACTACAAATCCCAAAGTTTCCACAATATCCATAAACGAGACACTGATTAGCAACAGCAGACCAATGAGGCGACACAGGGCCACTGTTTCTACTCGCAGAACTGTAGATTCTCAAATTCCCATCATCGTCTAGCTTCAAGAACCTAAACGAACTGCTACCATCGCCGTAATCGTCACTGTAAATAGTTTCAGCTCCGCCACGGAGACTGGGATCGAAGATTGACACAACTCCGTTAGACTGTAACCCTAAGCTCGGGGACGATAGATTCGAGCTGAAGGAGGAATTTAGCCCACGATTCCAGTAAGTTATGCTATTGTTCCACCTAAGTGTGAGGTTTCCGCTTCTCTCTAGCTGAAACGAGTAAAGACCAGATCGGATAACCTTACCGACGGTGAAATTCTGAGATTGGACGATCGTGTCCGTCGAGTGATCGAAGGAAGACCAGACCGTGATGTTCCGATTGTTGAGGAGTAGAAGGTTACCGGAATCTTCAATCGAAGCGGAAACGACGCCGATACGGTCTGTTCCGGAGCTCCAGACGGTGGTGTTGGAGCCACTGATAAGGCGGAGGGAGCCAGAGGAGTCAAGGCGGAGGGATCCTCTGGAGTCAACGCTTCCTGCGGACCATATGGGAACGTTTCCGGCGAAAGATACGGCGGCGAGGAAGGAATTAGGGGAAGACGGAAGAAAGGAGACGGAGAAAGTTGAGTTGGGAGACGACCAAGACTGGCTTGAACCGGAGGCGTAAAGAACAGAACCGAGAGGTATGGTAGAAGCTGAAAAAGGGAAGTGGAGAAGAAGGAGAACAAGAAGAAGAGAAAGTAGTTTTGGATATGGCGTCTCCGCCATTGTTGTGATTGTGAAGCTTCTTCTCTGTCCTCTTATTACTCATTTCAGGAGCCAAATTATCAGTGAAGACTGAAATGACTTTTGTTTTTTGTTTTTAAATCAATAATGTATTAATTATTCTCAGTCTCACATATTATTATTTTCCAAAGTTTGACATTTCAAATCAGCGTTATTATGATTTACCATGACTAGTCCACACATTACGTACCGGACAATATTATTATTATTATTATTTTTTAAATGTTTATTTAATATTCAGATATTTTTAATTTTTTTTTTTTTTTTTAAACAGAATACTACATAAGTTCTTTTTTTAAAAGTGTTCCATTTTTTAAATCTTCATATGTTAGTTCTGTCAAATTGTTAAAAATCCGTTTTTAATCTGTTAATAGAGGATGACGTGACATATGCAATTGACGAAATTATATAAAACCAATTCGTTTCACTTAACTAAATCAACCATAAAAAATAACGACTTAAAAATTAAGCATTTAGATAATAAATCAGAAGAGATAAATTTCGTATTTGTTTGTCTTAGTTTGATTTTGGAAATAAAAAAGAAACATGGATGACGATAACAAAGGCATGTAATGGAAAAAAAGTGTTCACTGCGAAGGTGATCGAATGCTCCATGACCAATGCTTGTTAACTTTCCAAACTTATGAGAATCAGAATGACACTGTTTATTCTGATAGGAAAGCATAACAAACTGCGACAAAGAGAGTGTTTAGATTTACATTCCCTGAGTCGTTTCTTCAGTGTTTCATACTCAAAGAAATTCAAACACAACTTTCATTATCCTTCTTCAGCTCTCTGTTTCTAGTATATATCCTCTGAATTTTGTCTCGGGCTTCTATTATTGTTGTTTTTTTTCATCTATAGATACAACCAATATCTTTCCGCCTATTGGCCGTTAGAAAATCATCTTCTTGGATTTAAATATGTCCAATATTTTTTTACAATAACCGGCAAATTATAATGACATATCACTTATGTCTTCATTGTCACTTTTGCTCGATCCCAAAATTGTTAGGGCATGATACTTATTCATGCCAATCCAACATGTTTTCGTCATAGTTTGACATCTACACGGACAAACTGCTCTGATTTAAGATAAAAAATAAAAATAAAATAGGGTTCTTCCCCAAAAAGCAGGAAGTGATAAAGAGATTTAAGTTTTCATGGTTTGATTCAGTGAAGTGAAACGGTCGGTTTATTCAATTTTTTCAATTCCATATGCCATGTCATCCTCTGTTATCGAATTAAAAAAAAACATTTTGATCATTTGACGAATCTAATATATGAGGTTCTAAACGAACACTTTTAAAAAATTTTGGTATTTATTTATTGAATTTTCTATTTTTAGAGGAATAAAACAATTTTTGAAAAAATATAGGTATTAAATGAACACTTTTAAAACGTAAAAGTTTTTTTAGTCATTTTCTCTTATTATTATTAAAAGGTTAATATAATTTTAGTTATGCAATTTATTGTAAACAATAAAAGTGTACTGACTAAAAAAATATTCGAACTTTCAATTTTTGTAATTAATACAATTGTAAACATGTGAATTGCAAATCATTACGCTAATCATGCAATTGAAAAAATATATATTTTTATAAAACTAAAATATTTATAATATTTAAATTTGTTAT
Source organism: Pseudoturritis turrita (assembly GCA_900406555.1). Classification (NCBI taxonomy): domain Eukaryota; kingdom Viridiplantae; phylum Streptophyta; class Magnoliopsida; order Brassicales; family Brassicaceae; genus Pseudoturritis; species Pseudoturritis turrita. The sequence goes on along the minus strand of OVBL01000623.1, from coordinate 1,116,668 downwards.
TGAGTTAGAATTTTTGTAATATTTTAGTATAATATTAAAATATTTATATTATTCAGTTTAATTATGCGGTTTAACTAAGAAACTGAAACAAACTTTCACATTGGAATGCCTATTAAGTGAAGTTTCCTATTCTTATAGTTTCTCATCATTTTGGTTCTTTTTATAATGTCTCCGGCTTTTGTAGCTCTTGTAATGTTTTATCATCAATATATATATTTCAGATGGAAAAAAAGACAACTACTAATCATCATATCTGATGTGAGACTTTTGACATATTGTTTTTCTCATAGATTTAGTAATTTATGTTCGTTTTTTAAAATTCGAAGTATGACATATACAAAACAAAATATAGTTTTAAAATTATATTGATGATGTGATAATTCAATATATTACAAAAATAAGATCAAAACAAAAATGAAAAGTAAAACGTATTGATTTAAACTAATTAATGTGATCCTTCCAAATAGAAGGTCTGATATTCTCTCTGTTTTTTCTCCTCCCCCACTCTTGATTTTATGCTTTGAACTTCAACTCTCTTTGATCTTATTATTCCCCTTCTCTTGTGGCCTCCAAATCCATCTTAACTCCAAAATAACTTGAAATAATGCAAAAACAATATGCAAATGCAAGATTCTAGTCTATTACTAATAGAGATTCAAAGTAACAAACGAGAGTAAAAAATGTACAAAGTGATGCAGTATGATATGAATATGGATAGAAACCAATGAAAATAAGGCATAAAGGAATGCAAAAACTCAAAATATCAATTCTCACAAGATATGCATTCATCCCAATTAGACAGCACATAACCACCATAAGTTAGCCTTTCGTTGGATGCCTTCCCGACGTTGGAGTTGGATGAAATTTGGTGACAATATATATTTTTGAGTTAAATTTTATATGGAAGTATTTTGGAGTAATTTGGATCAACAGTTGAAGAGTTAAATCCGAATTACTAAAGACATGTTCATCTTGCTCGCAAAAAAGCAAGCGGAGGAAAGCAGATGCAGCAAAGGAGCCATCATCGGTTACAGGATCCCAACCCCTCGCAGCGATGTGCCTGAGACCGATGTACTAGCATCGGCCAAAAACCCTGATTGGTGCTCCTGACCATGCAAACCCATCTGTATAGAAATTTTTTTTTTCCCTAAAGTAAACCCTAACCGACATATGACTTCTCTAAGCCTATAAATATTTGTTTAAGCCTTTTGTTAGACACAACTCACGACACAAGCAGCCACAAAACATTACAATAAACACAAGCTAGGTTTTCTCTTATCTCTCTTTATAGTTTTGATTCTAAGAGTTTCAATGAGAAGATCTCACTTTGTACTTTGTATATTTCTTAACCCTTAAATTATTTACTCGACTTATCTATGATATTTTCTATCTACTCTTGATGATGTGTTCTTACTTTAAACATGTATGAGTAGTTAACTTGTTAGGTTATAAGTTTTTTAATAATTCCATGATTATGCTTGTTTGATATCGAAATTTCTAGGATTTATCTATAAGGTTCTTCACCTTTATTTGTTCAAACTGATGTTTGCTTGGTTGACCATATAGTGAGCTAATCTTAGGATAATATACTCTCCAAAAACTTGTTATATTTCATGAACTAATATTTGGTGAGCATTACGTCATAACCTGCGAAAGTTTCGTTATGGAGTATTGTGAACAATTGAATCTTAAATGAATTAATACATATTTTTTCTTGTAATAACTTGAGAAAGTTGAGTCTATTAGATTGTTAAAACATAGTGATCGGAGCCACGAAATCGGAATGATTACACCTCCGTGATTTGAATTCTAGAACGGTTCTTATAAAATTCTTAAATCGATATCTATCTTGTGTTTCTTGAGTTTTTGCAAATTCTTATTGCCTAAAATTTATTTTATTGATTTCTCTTGCTTTCTAATTGCTTCTATTTACTTTGATAGGTCCCAAAAAAACTTGAAATATATTTTGTCTTAACTAAGTTTGGAGTACTACAATGTAAAACTATAATAACACATTACCTTACATACAAACTATAAGATATTCTATATAAGCCTTTGTCAATATAGGGATAAGACTATATAAAACCTTTGAAAGTGATAGTTAATAAATGAAGAAAGAATACATGATTTATGGGTAAATAACCATAGTAAATCAAAGAAGACAAAGACTTGACTGATTAAGTGGTAGTGTTCCAAGAGCCACGAAATGTCTTAAAAGTTTGAAATTTTTCTTTTCTCTCTCTCTTCCTAGAGTTCGCCCTAAACAAATTTTCGTCGCCGCTTCGGTGACCGGCGCTCCTCGCCGTCACTGGGGAGACACCTCAATTTAATTTTCGCTTTTTTCTTTGCCATACATCACCTCTCGATTATGTCTTGTGGAGGTTCTTCCGATTGAGATCTTCTTTGTGGCTCGACAAGTTGCAGATTCGGTGACACCAGTCGGATAATCTCGACCTTAGCATGACGCCGGTTTGGCCAATCGGCGTCTACTTCTTTGGGATCTCGTCAAAGGTTGCACTTTGGTGGGTCTCTCAGGTTCGGTGACAGATCCGGCCAGATCTTGCTGCCTTCGTCGTGTTTGCTCGGCAGCGTGGTTCAGAGCTTCGGATTAGCTATTTCTTCTGCTCCGTCGGCGTTGTTCTGAGGTCCGTGAGGACTGGGCTTCTCCACTGCCGAAGGAGTAAATTGGTGGTTACTCAGTTTTGATGTACCAGATCTGTGGGTTGGGCTGCTTCTTTAGTCTAAATCGGCGACATGGTAAGTGGACCTCTGGTTTTTGGCTAGGTTCGGTTCTGGTTTTGGCGGGTTAAAGACGCTTGTTGCTGTCTCATAATCCGGTAAGTCATCAATCGTTTTAGCTTGCTTCAGGGACCGTTTGTACATTGGCTCTGCTGGTGATCGTTGTGTGTGGTTTGGATAGTGTCAAGGCCTGTTACATGGAGTAGAAGCTTCTTGTCGTCTAGAATTTGTTTAGGGGTTGCTTGAGGTTATTTTTTGTATAGCGCTGTGTGTTTTCTCTTCGGAAGATGTAGTAAGGCTGTTGAGTTTTGGTGTTGCTTATCTCTCTGCTAGCCGACTTCAGGGAGAGAACTTGCCTAGAGTGAGTAAGCTCATTACGTTCATGCGGTTCTGTAGTTCTGATTTAGCGCATGTTATATGGTTTGGACAGGCCTCGATTCACAGATAATGAGGACAACCTCTGTTCGTTGGCTTCTTCTCTCCCAAGATGGTGTTTTCCTCGGACTACTTATGAAAAAACTTTTGTTCAGTTTGGCAAGTGTTCTATCGATCATTCTTTCTTATCCTTCTCGGTTTTAACGTTGGTAGATTTTACTCGAGTTTCAAGATTAGTATCGCTATTTCCTCGGTTCTGACTGCTTCACTGCTACGGTCCCGATGGAGTACCGATTATCTTTGCTTTCATATTTTTTAATTTTTTTTGGAATAGAACCAATCATTTTAGGCTAAGCAAATTTGTAACACAATTTATAAAACCTATAACTACATTTTCTAAATGATATTCACGTACTTATCAAAAAAAAAATCAAAGAAAACGAAATATGGAAATACACATGCATGGCACAAAGATGGAAATAGATCTTAAATCTCAAGGAAACAAGACGACAAAAATAAAGGAATTAAGAGAAGAAGAGAAAAGGACAAGAGAAAGGCACACGTGTATGTTAGAGTTGTGTATGGTTGAATGGTTAAGAAAGCACCTGAGCTGTTTAGACAAGACTCATGGAGAGAACAACTTTAAATGCTCTCAATAATATTGTCACGAACCCTTCTTCCTTAATGCGACAAACAGTATATACATAGCTCCTCTATATACATATATATTTTCATGGCACGAAAAAAGTCAACTTCCCATGCATGACGATGCACCAAAGCTAAACAGTGCAAACATATATCGTATGTAATAAATGTGTTAAATTATGAATTGTGATATAAACATTCATTAGTTTTTTATTTTAGTTTTTAAAAATAAATCTATCGTAAAACCATCCGGTGGTTATTGCGACAATTGACAAATAATTTAGTCACCATTTTGTTGCGAATTTCATGAAAGTCCTCAGAATATTTTTAATGAATTTGTGATTTAAATTTAGCTGATAACGATAAGTAAGCATGTATATCCGAGCTTTGTCTATGCTTTTTGGGTTTTGGGCCTTTTGGTTAGTATCGAATCCCTTATGCATCAATCAAATAAATTTCAAAAGGCTATGATTGTGTCTGAATACTAAAAAAAAGACTTGATATTTGACTATCAAATCATATATAAAACAAAAAAATAACATCACTTCAGCAATGAAATCCTGTCCAAATCTTTCCCCCAAAAATAAGAACAAAGAAATGTAGATCTATAGTTTCTCACTCTCTTAACAACAACGACAAAATCATCTACAAGATCCATAAAGTAAATAGCTATTGATATTTGCTTTCCCTAAACGAAAAATATCTCGTTTCTTTACATCTTACACTTGTAACATACAAAGAGAAAGAAAAGACAAATAGTAAAATATATAATAGCTCTTATTTACATTGGTACACATTTGTATGCCTCTCTCTCTCGACTATATATATATTCTTGTAGTTACAATGTTTCTCTCCATAAAAAAAGCCTCAAAAGAAAGAAAACAAAGAATAAATCCTACACATAAAACCATGAGCTCGGTCACACAACTATTCAAGAACAACCCCATGAACCGTGACCGCATCATCCCACTAGACTTCACCAACACCAAAACCCTACCCGACTCTCACAACTGGTCCAAAGCCGAACCCGAACCCAAACCCATTACCCGACCCATACCCATCGTCAGCTTGTCCAACCCAGAGCAAGTGCTACTACGACATGTCTGTGAGGAATGGGGTGTGTTTCATATCACAGACCATGGGGTCCCACACTCGTTACTCCACAACGTCGAGTGCCAAATAAGAAGGCTTTTCTCTTTACCCATGCATCGTAAGATTCTAGCCGTCCGATCACCCGATGAGTCTACTGGTTACGGTGTGGTTCGGATCTCCATGTTCTATGATAAGCTCATGTGGTCTGAAGGATTCTCTGTTATGGGTTCCTCTCTTCACCGTCACGCTTCACTATTATGGCCCGATGATCATACCGACTTCTGGTGAAATCCAAAACAATGATATTATTATTGCTCTTAAATAATGCTCATTACCTAGAAAATTCCTTGGAAGAAACTAAAAATGACTATTTTTGTTTTTACATATTATTAAGTGAATATATAAATGTAGAAAAACTATGCTATATATTTATTTTGAAAGTGTCTTACCCAAACCCAAATTAAATATAACTAGAATGTCTCATATTGAAGTGAAGCATGTATTCAATATATATAGAATATAATGGATATGTCTTTTCACTCATTTACAATTGATTTATTTTGAATTGGAAGCCACGATTTCTAGAATTTTTTTGTGACATATAATATAACTAATCAGAAAAGGATCAAATTTTCTTTAAAAAAATTGTTTTTTTTTTTTTTTTTTTTTAATGCAAATGCAGCAATGTGATGGAAGAGTATCAGAAGGCAATGAATGATCTAAGTCGAAGACTAATAAGCATGTTGATGGGTTCGTTAGGGCTAACACATGAAGATTTTGAATGGCTTGTACCGGACATAACCGGTTCAAGAACCGACTCGATCCAATCCTTTCTGCAGTTGAACTCCTACCCGGTTTGCCCTGACCCTCATCTAGCCATGGGCTTAGCCCCTCACACTGACTCCTCCCTACTCACCATCCTCTATCAAGGCAACATTCCAGGTTAGTGATCCGGATATTTACCAAAAAATGTCAATTATCTATTTTATTTTGATTTTTTTTGTTTATAAGTTTAATATCAAATCTTATACTTTTCACATATGACACCCAAATATATATCATTGATATATCAGAAAATATTAGACATAAAGATAATTGATAATTGATATATATTTAACAAATATATTAAATTGGTTTGAAATTAATATTTTAAAAAGAATAATTTCTGAAAACGGAATAATATTATTTAATTTGACTAAAATATGATTTTTTAGTATGAACTTAAAAACTTCATAGGGTGCAAATGGTTGACATATTAGAAGAAAAAAATAGGTGGAATCTTATTTTGAAAGAGTCTATGAGTTTAAAACTTCATAAATTGGTAAACATTCTGATGCTTAATACACAAACCAAATTTATGTTTTTTTTACTATAGATTGGTACTCCTCAAAAAGGAGAGTAACACCAATTAAAAAGGACTAATATAGAGAGAAACGGATCATGAATATAACAAATCTATATATTCATTCCAAAATAGCATGTAATTATAAATTATGATCTATGCATGCATTGGTCAGGTTTAGAGATTCAAAGTCCACAAGAAGAAGAGTCGAGATGGGTTGGTGTGGAGCCAATAGAAGGTGGTCTTGTTGTAATAATGGGAGATTTGTCTCACATCATATCCAATGGACGTTTCAAAACTACGATGCACCGTGCGGTGGTGAACAAGACGCACCACCGTGTCTCAGCCGCATATTTTGTCGGCCCACCAAAGAATCTTCAGATCGGTCCGTTGACCGACGATAAGAACAATCCTCCGATTTACCGGCATTTGATATGGGAAGAATACCTTGCAGCCAAAGCAACGCACTTTAACAAAGCCTTGACTTTGTTCCGTTGCTGAAATAAAAGATAATAATTAACGTCTACTTTTAGTTATTGTTTTAATTTGTATCGTTGACATTTATAAGTATGTTCGGTTGTCTTCGATTTTATGTCGAAGTTTCTACACAAATGTTGAAGTTTTTTTTTTTTTTTTGTAGCTCAATACAATTTGGTTTATTTATCTATTTTTGTCGTCGGTCAATCTTCTATTTTGAATCGTTAGTTATTCGAATCCATAAACGAACCACTTCTATTTTGAATCGTTGGTTATTTGAATCCACAAACGAAGCAAAACTGTGGAAGCCTTAGGTTAATGATCAATGGTTTAAAAGCTTCTACACACTAGGTCTAAAGTTTGATTCGTAGAAAATGCAGTTTTTAATACTGCCGTTCGACGTGGTTTCGTGAATTCCAGAAAGAATTGTCCATCGTCAATATGGTACGAAATCGTCCGTCCATCATGGATCCGTGTATTGCGGAGAAAGTTGCGTCATGGAGTTCATGGAATTGTTCATCATAATTATTGAATTCCATTGATTCATCATTATTTATAATAAAATCAAATCAAATATCTCAAATGATGGTGTAAACAACGACGGAAAAATCGAACCATAACTAAAATTACTTCCAAGCTAAATCCATCCCAAAATCCAAAAAATCAAATTCTCCGACAATTTTCATAAGCTCGCCAACATAGATTGGTTCATTTCAAGAGAATAAGCTTAGTAATCTAACACTCTAACCCTAAATCAAACTCCAGATTGATTTTTCTCGAATGTGGTAAAAAAGTTTATTTTTCCCCAGACACAAATAATAATTAAACAAATTAAAAACTTCGAAAATTTTGACTTTTCCTATGATCCAAAATACTTCACCTCGTCACAATGTTAGAAAATACTCGATGAATTTCTGACAAAAATTTCAAATAATTTTTACGAATAGTCATTTCTGACGAACGATTCCAATAAATTTTTGTATGTCACCAATTTGTCAGAAAAGTCATCTTTAACAGATTTTGGATTGGCTGCGTATTCTCCCCTTTAAAAGTGCAACCAAAACGATTTTTCTCCAGACTTTTTACCTATTTGTTTTACTACACAAACAATTTAAACCGATCATAAAACTATATGAACTTATTATCTCTTTAAAATTGACCAAATGAAATTGATTTAGCTAATTTCGTAATTAAACCGTAACCACGGTTAAGTAAACCAAAATCGCGTTTTGAAAATCACTGCGTATTCTCCCCTAGAAGTGCAACTAGAATGATTTCCCCCCAAACTTTTACCTCTTTGTTTTACTACACAAACAATTTAAACCGATCATAAAACTACATGAACTTATTATCTCTTTACCAAATAAAATTGGTTTAGCTAACTTCGAAATTAGATTAAATAAATCGTAATCGTGTTTTAGGAATCACGATTAGCCTAACCGAAATATACTATTTTTGCCATGAAGGTATTCGGGAGGACGAGATGGGGCCATCGCACGAAAGTGGATTTAATGAGGAAGTAAGTGTAGGTTTAGTTTAATGACATCTGCCATTTAGGATCAAAGTGAGACGAATAGAAAGACGTTCTTAGGGATAGTGGAGTTGGAACTCTCTCCAAAAAAAAAGCTTACCGAGGTAGGGATCTCTCGGTTCCAGTCCCGTCTCCTTCGCCCTTCTCTCCTTCCTTTCTTCTTCGATAAGTCTCGTCAAATGACCAATTGAGGAAAAAAATGAGATGACAAAAAGATATATTTCGGCTAGGCTAATCGTGATTCCTAAAACGCGATTACGGTTTACTTAACATAATTTTGAAATTAGCTAAACCAATTTTATTTCGTACAGAGATAAATAAGTTCATGTAGTTTTACGATTGATTTAAATTGTTCGTGTAGTACAACAAAGAGGTAAAAGTCTGAGGGATAAATCATTTTAATTGCACTTCTATGGAGGAAAATACGCAGCCAACCCACAAATTTTCGACGGATATAACTGTAAAATATAATGTTGTTTTCGGTTCGATTCAAACAATGAACACCATCTTTCAATCGATCACCAAAATTTTACTTTGTTTCCACGTTGTTTATCGAGTTAATGTTCATTAAAATCCGGATGTAACACCATCAAAATAAATAAATAATAATAATTGATTTAAGTAATTAAAAAAACGTTTGAAGCAAGCGGATCTTGAAATCGCGGAGAGAGGAAGGAGGAAGAAACAGAGTATGCGAAAGTTTCTCACTTCTTCCTAACAATGGCGACTTTCCGGCCCCTATCCTCATTTCCAATCTACCCTTCTAAATTCCTTTATTTACAATCATGCCCTTCTCTCTTCTTCCTCCTCCTCCTCCTCCTCTTTCTGACCTCTGCAACTTCATCCCTAGCAAATCCTCACTCCTTCACATCACCGCTAATACCGTACTCCGATCACTGCAACCTCATAGTTCCAGAGTCTCCGATCGACCCTTCTCCCTCCGCCGTATTCAGCCGCGCGTCTCTTGCTTTCGATATCAGCTTCTTCTCCGGCGGCGACTACTTCTTCAATCGGTATCAACCACGGAATGGTGAGACTAAATCGGCTAGGTTTAGGCCTATCTCTTTCCGCAAAACTTTCGGCGATGGGAAAATTTACAAGGTTGAAGCCAGATTGACTTTACAAATCTCCAGAACATCAGATTCCTCTTCTTATTACGCCGGCGATTTAGGTCAAGGAAAGCTTCAAGTTACTCAGATCAACGGACGCAGCTCTTGGGGTGGACGCAGATTCGATTTTTCTGGGTTTTGGTCAGAATCTACAGGACAAGTCTGTATGGTTGGATCAACCCAGTTTTTCTCTGAGGAAGGTGCTGATTTGAAGTCCTTTGATGCTCGTCTCGTGCTTAACTATTCTAAGGACTCAAATATCTATGGGAGTTTAGTTAAGGGAGTGTTAGAGAGTGTGAATAAGGAGACTAGTTTCGAAACTGTCTTGATTCTTGGTGCAAGAAACACTCCTTTGAACTATGAGTACAAGTTTTTAGAGCAATCGAAATCGGATTGCGGGACAAACAGCGAAGAGAGCTTGTCGTTAGAGAGTGTTTTGGGAGAACTGTGCAATATGTTTGGTAGAACTCATATCTTTGGTCTAATGTACAGAACTGATTGTGGCAGTAGTAACAATAGTTGCAGTCCTTTTGGAAGTGACATTGAGTACAAGCCGGGTTTCATGTCTCTCGTATCGTTTATGTGTGACGGGGAGAGAATGCGGATGCTTTTGTCATTTAGAAACACAAGCAGTTTTATCAGTTTCTTTCCGTTTGATCCCAGCACCACTTTGGTTGCAGAGGGAGCTTGGGATGTAGAGAGGAATAGGTTCTGTGGTGTTGCGTGCAGGATCTTGAATTTCTCAGACTCTTTGAGTAACGCTGTGGTTGATGATTGTTCACTGAGGTTAAGTTTGAGGTTTCCGGCTGCCTTGTCGATAAAAAGCATGGCTCCGGTAGTTGGTCAGCTTTGGAGTGCCAAAACAGAGAGTGATCCAAGCTATTTCAGAAAAATTGAGTTCTCGAGCCTAAACGATCAACTGTGGCGTTTCCCGGGTCTGAGATATGAGTATACAGAAAGCGAGAGAGTGAGTAAATTATGTGGCACCAGAAAGAGTCGCCCCAAAAGCAAAGGAGAGAATTACCCTGATGTTCAAACCTCAGACATGAGATTTGTCATGTCAGTGAAAGATTCTGTGGGAGGTAATGTGCTGAGATCTGCCCGTGCAAGCCCTTACTTTGTGGGAGATCGATTGTATCGTACTCTTTTGGTTCGTGGGCAAGGAGCTGGGATAACTGGAACCCCTATGAATGTCTACTATGTCACCAATAGCTTCACAAATATCACTTACAAAATCCACTTTTTAAATCCTTTTTCTGAATCTCGTGGAGATATCTATGCAGAGGGAACATATGATCGGGATACAGGCGAGCTATGTATGGTAGGATGTCAATCAGTTAGGCTAAAGAGCACAGTGGCAATGCGAAACGAGACCGTGGATTGCAATCTTGCAATCAAGATCAAGTTTTCTCCAATTGATTCGAACAGCGATGACCGTTTAAAAGGAATCATCGAAAGCACACGGGAAAAGACAGATCCGCTTTATGTTGGACGCATGGAGGTTTTGTCAAGGTCAATCTATGTTCATCAAGCCAAAGAATCTGTTTGGAGAATGGATTTGGAGGTTGCTATGGTTCTAATATCCAATACACTCTCATGTCTCTTTGTGGGGATGCAACTCTACCATATGAAGAAACACCAAGAAGCAGTTCCTTTCATCTCCATTGCAATGCTGATACTTCTCACATTAGGTCACATGATTCCTCTGCTGTTGAACTTTGAAGAACTCTTCAAAAACAGCCAAAACCAGCAGAGCCTGTTCTTGGAGAACGACAGATGGCTTGATACCAAGGAGATTGTGGTGAGGATAGTGACAATGATAGCTTTCTTACTCGAGTGCCGTCTTCTCCAGCAAGCTTGGACTGCTAGAAAAACCGAAGACCATTATCACCACGAAGGCGTGTGGAATGCAGAAAAGAAGGTTTCTTATGTGTGTTTACCTCTCTACATCACCGGTGGATTGATTGCTTGGTTAGTTAACCGTAATAGAACTCCTAAAAGAGTGGTATACGTAGGGAAACCGCGCGCACGGAATCTCTTGTACCGTCCAGTGAACCTGAAACGCTCGTTTCAGCGGCCTTCTTTGTGGAAAGATCTGAAATCTTATGGAGGATTGATGCTTGACGCGTTCCTCCTTCCTCAAATACTCTTCAACGTCAGCAACTCGGACTCAAAGGCTCTTGCCGCTTCGTTTTATTGTGGAAACAGCATGGTTCGATTGCTTCCTCATGCTTATGATCTGTACAGAAGTCGCAGCTATGGGAAGATTCTTGATTGGTCATTCATTTATGCAAATCACAAGATGGATTATTACTCCACAGCATGGGATATCATTATCCTCTGCATTGGTTTCCTCTTTGCATTTCTGATTTTCTTGCAGCAGCGATTCGGTGGCCGTTGTTTCATTCCCAAGAGATTCAGAGAGAATGTGGGATATGAGAAAGTTGTAGAGCTACAGCAAACACAATTACAATGATTCTTGACAATATACAGACACGGTTTTGTTGTTATACAATTCAATTATCTAATTTTTGCTGTAATCTCTACAGTTTTTTTTTTTGTGGGAAAACAAATTGTTACAGATGGATATAAACTTCAATAAAAATGAAACCAAATTGCATCCTTGTGTTCTATTGAGCCAATATGAGAGAGTAATCCACATTTGAACAAGAACAGAGGATTCTCTTGTATATGAAAATCAGAGTGCAAAGAGTGTTTTTGACAACACGAGACATTAAATATGATGTTTTTGTCAGAGAATGAGATCCTCTCCAGGTCTTTCTTTTCTCATGGAGGTTTGCAATTCATATTCTGTTTCAGCTCATCAGAAATTAGTGTCAGCTTCATGATTCTTGTATAAATTTATGGAGCTGCAGGGCAGGGCATTGAGGACCTCAAAGCGACTATCGAAATAGTATTTTCCAGTTCTGGTGCTTGTGGTATCACATCAAGTAAGAAGAAGAAAAACTCAGCAATGTCTTCTTGTGCTGAGAATCGCCGTGGTTTCTTCATCGGCTTCAATGTTGTCGTCTTTCATTCGCTGCAACAGAGTATCAATGTTGCTTCCGCCTTCTCTAATATCAGCCTTGACAAGAGCATGATACATCTGTCTGTTCACACCAATACAATTCCTTAGCGATGCAACAAAGCTTTCTACTTCTTTCGAGCTTCCTTCATCGCCGAGCCAACTCAAAACACTTGTGACCAGCTTTAACCCGGGTCTCCATTTTCTTTTCGCCACTTCTATATCTAAGGCAGTTTTCAGACACTTGAATGCATTATCTAAAGTACCCTTTTCCGCATAGGAAGTAGCCACAAGTCCCCAAGAATCTGGTGTAGTAGCTTTCCCTCTCCTCGCTAAATCTTCAAGCATAGCTTCTGCTTTCTCCTCCATACTTTTTCCAGCATACCCACGAATCACAATGTTAGGCACTCGAAAATCATAACAGTTTCCTGATGATTGCCATTCCGTAAGCACTTCCTCAGCTTCTTTGAAAGCATCAATCTTCACAAGTGACTGCAACACAGTAAGGTAATCCTGATTTATTCGCCTTTTACAAACATCTTTCTCCAAACCCCATAACCTTAATACCTCTGCCTTGTTCCCTAACCTAGCATAGAGCGTTATGAGATGATTATAACCTTCACCATCTTTATTCTCCAATCTATTTTCCGACATTTTCAGAAGCTCAATCGCTCTATAACGGTCACCACCATCGATATAGAACTTCGCAGCAACACAGTAAGTGTTCCAATCCATTGTAATATCCGGTTCCCTCTCCATATCCCTCAAGATCTTACCAATCCTTTCAAGATCAGACATAGCACCAAAAGCATTAATACAGATCCTGAAACTGTAATTATCCGGCGCAACATTCTCTTCCTTCATCTCATCGAAAACCTTAGGAACTTTTTCGTGCTGACGGATATTCGTGTAGAGACACATGATGTTGTTGTAAGTAAGAGACGAAGTAACGAAACCCATCTCCTTCATCTTCTGAAAATGCAATAGAGATTTCTCAACGTTCTGTTGCCTAACGTAACAATTCAATAGCGCACCATAAGTCTTATCGTTCTTGTATTGTTCTTTAAGGTTTTCGAAATACTCTTGTGCAGAGACAAATCCATTAACCCTACCAATGAGATCAAGATGAACAGCGTGTTCTGTCGGAGAGAACACACATACACCTGTCTCGTTCATCCATTTCGAAACCTGAAAACAACAACAAAACCCTAGAAATTTGTCGGAAGCTAAAGAGAGAAAGAAGAGACTTTGATTTCATGAATCGCTTACCTCGAGAGCGTGGAGGAAGCGTTTGCGTTTACGAAGATCGTGAACGATGCGAATAAGCTCAGCGACGGAGACTTTTTTACCGCATTGGACCCAGTTTTGGAGTTCTGGGTAAACGCTTGATTTAGGGTTTCCTAAAGGACTGATTTTGGAGTAAAGCGTCGTCTTCTTCACTCTGTTAGTGTAGTAATATCTGCTCGCGATTAAATTCGCCGGAAATCGTCTCAGTATGTTCATAGATTCCGGCGAAGAAGATGATGAAAAAGCGGCGAAAAGTCTGTTTAGTATTTTGAACGAATTGCGACATTACATAAAGGTCTTAGGTTTATGAAATATTGAAAATTAAACCTAACCTTTAGTTATAATTGAATTTGAAACCTGATTCTTTCTTTGTTTACTTTTAACCCCAAAAACCTTGTACCTCCTTCTTCCTCTTCGCGATCTTCAGCAAATTTGAAGGTTGTCTTAGCATTTAAAAGCTTTGCTTCAATTCTCATTTTGGACTTACAATGCAGTGAAATGTTTTTATGATCTTTACCTTTTAATGTTTAGCGTTTTTTTTTCTGATTTGTAATGCCTTGCTTACAAAACCTTTGTTTTAACCAGCGGGAATCCAAGAAGCTATTTTGCAATTTCCGGATTCTTCATCTGACGATCAAGTTCTACTGCGAAAAGGGTCTTCTCGAGAAAGAAAGCTGAAGTAAAGAGGTTTGATCCGCCAAGTATATAACTACTAAAATCGCTGTGTAGTTAGGAGCCGAAAAACATAAAGAATTAATTTGAAAATACATCATATACCTTTCTAGTTTCAGAAGAAATACATAAAACCTTACACAAATTTGTAATTTGGTTTTGTTACAAAGCTACCGACCAAAAGAGGGGAAGAAATTTCGAATGTTTTGCAAAATCAGAGAGCAAAGCTCCTCACCTTCTGCCTTTATGCGATTTCAGTTCTTTAGTTAGCATCCGTGGCGCAATTGCCATTGACATAAGCTCTTGAAAGAGTAATTTGCAAGCATATGGAATGTGAACCTGTCAAGATTAAGATGAAATGACATCAGACAAGTGAGCATGAAAAAGACAAAAATACGAAGCCAAACCGTGTTTAAGGTTTTGGAAACTTACCTGAACAATATCTGTTTTGTTCTTGCAACCTCTGCATTCAAAAGAATTCTTCTTCAGATTTGCAATGGCGATGAGTCCACAGACTTCACACACGTGTACCCTATACGCATCACTCTGATCAAACAGCCTCTCTTTCAGAAAGTGAGCAGCACCATGTGCAATCATGCAATCGCGTTCCATTTCTCCAAAACGGAGACCACCATCACGGGATCGCCCTTCAGCTGGTTGCCTTGTTAAGATTTGCACAGGACCTCGTCCACGCGAGTGAATCTTGTCATCAACCATATGCTTCAATCTTTGGTAATACGTTGGTCCAAGGAATATCATAGCTGTGAGTGGCCTTCCCGTGTGACCATTGTACATTCTCTCAAAACCACGCATTTGGTACCCACATTTATGAAGAGCTTTGCTTATATTATCCACCTATAGCCACAACATTGGTCAAATTTATACTAAGCCTGTAAGCCACAACCAAGCAGCTAAGGAAAATGTAAGTTACCGTGACATCAGTAAAAGGAGTAGCGTCTCCTTCTTTTCCCATGTGGGCTGCCACTTTTCCCATGATGCACTCAATTAGCTGTCCAATTGTCATTCGAGACGGAATAGCATGTGGATTCACAATAATATCGGGAGTGACGCCTTCAATCGTCCAAGGCATGTCTTCTTGCGTATAGGTCATGCCAACAGTTCCCTTCTGACCGTGTCTACTACTAAATTTGTCTCCAATTTGAGGAATCCGAACAGATCTAACCCTCACTTTCACAAACCTCAAACCATCTGCATTTGTAGTCAATAACACCTACAAGGAGTTCAGAAGTTATAAGATTAGAGAACTTTCAGAACCCCAGGCTTTATGTTAAACAAGATGTGATCAGTATCATAATTCGCTGAAACTATCTAAACTCAAATGCAAAGAGATACCCAAGTTACCTGATCCACCATTCCAGTTTCACTATGTCGCAAGCTTATACTATGATCACGTCTAGTGTATCGTGATGATTGTCCTTGAGCCTCATCTTGAGATATTGGAGTGGTTTTCCCAATGATTACATCTTCACCTGAAACTCTAGTACCCTATACCAGAAAATAAAAAACGCTTTTAATATTAATCACCTAATCATATCAGATCTGTCCATTAAAGGAACAATATGTTATATACTTACAGGAGGTGCAAGACCATCATCGTCCAGTTTTTCATAAGAACCATGTCGCATACCCTGCAGCAGAAACCATAAGTGTTTAAACTCCACTTACAAATAGCACCACAAAATATGAATCGTAAGGGTCAAATTATGTCTTACCATTGTACTTGCTCTGTCTGGGCGCCCGAAGTCTTCTTTGACAAGTGTCCCCATTTTTTTCTCCTCGTCTCTGCCAGCAGACAGATTGCAGTATAAATAAATGGAAAGACCGAAAGCAAATGTCCACAAGTATGGCAAACTCACCTGTAAGACCGAAAGAACAAGGATCGAAAGAAACCACGGTCTATTGAAGACTGATTCATGATGACAGAATCTTCTTGATTATATCCAGAATAGCAAGAAATGGCAACAATAGCATTCTACACGAAGAAAAAAACAACGTTTGAGAGATTTGATAGAAGAGTAAAAGCTGAATTCTGAAAGGCTTCTAGCAAAAATAACTCACAATTCCTGCTGGAAGTTGCCTAAAGTGAAGATGCTCCATTGCTCTTGTGGTAACCAGAGGCTTTTGAGGGTAATAGAGAACATAGGCTAACGTATCCTGGTTGACAGAACAATAATAATAATATCATTAAAGCATGTAGTGTTGTAACAAGAGATGGCAGGATACGACCACAAATTAAGAGCCTAGAACATACCATGCGAAATTGGTAGTTGGTGACATAAATTCCCATTGCTTGCTTCCCCATAGCAGATTGATATGTATTACGGGGTGACTAATTCATCAAAACACAGAAGTGGCAGGAAAAAGTACTCGAGTTAGTTAGCATAAATTTGAATTTACATAACAAAATTGCTTCTCATAGACAAGTCAACTGAGAGAGAAACCTGATTATGGTCGGGAAATGGTATGATTGAAGCACAAACACCCAGTATCAAAGACGGGTGAATCTCACAATGTGTGTAAGTTTCAGAATATGCCTCGTCGGGACGGAGTCTAGCTTGCACCAGATCCTAAAACAAATTTTGGATTGAGTTTTCTGCGCAAATGAGTGTGGTGCATTTATTCACATCAGAAAATTTAACCTTTAGACATACTATTACTTACACTGATAGTCATGGATATCATAGTCGTCTCCTCTTCCTCAGTGTCTATGTATTCTATAAAGCCCTTTGCAACTAGATGATGCCAACCATCTTCTTCTGCGCTTTCCTGGGTTATGAAAACAAATATTGGTATAATGGGGTGATAACAAAAGTACTTTGAGAACAGAAAACTAGAATTTTACCCTTTGTTGCAGAGCATAGATATCTCTCTTCTTTATTAACAGCCTCTGATTATCCACAATAAACAATGGACGGCTACAACGGCCATAATCAGTGTATATCCGAAGCTCTTTTAGACGAATATCTCTAACAACGCCAACTTCAGTGTTAACATCAACCTGCAAGAGGAAAAAGCAATATATCACATCTACTAAAACCTGCAAGTTATGTACTAAATCATTTGGAAACGTGAAAGAAATTGCATGCTTACCCTTCTTCTCAAACGTCTCAACGTTTTCACTAACATGTCAGGGTCTCGATGAACTCCAACCCACATTCCATTGACAAAGATTTTTGTGGCTTGGGGTATAACAGATGGAGAGATTTCCTACATTCAAGTTAAGACCTTCAGGAAACCACAGTAAACAAAGTGGCAGAAATTGAGTAAGAAACTAACTGTGAAGTGCTACAGACCTCAAAATTCTCAGTACCCCATTCTTCCAAAAATTCCAATATGGGATAAGCAGCTGACCCAACTGTTATGTAGACCATGAGCGCCAAGTTTTTCACTAGACCACAAGCCTGGCACAGTGACGATCCAATGAGCAATGGAACTAAACGAAACCTGAAACACCCTAATTTCTATAAATGTTACAATTTTACCTGTCCTTCAGGTGTTTCAGCAGGGCACATCATTCCCCACTGTGAGTTGTGCAGTTGTCTAGGCTTTGCCAATTTTCCTGGCATATCAGACTCGATTAAGATTCAGGTGGGATAAAGAGAACTACAAGCCAATCTAACTTGCAAGGAAGTGGATAATAAAGAGCACCATGACTAAGATTATACACCAACTGCACTAACAGATATACTATCTAAGACAAAATAGAAGTGCAGGAAAAGAATGAGGCTTTACCTTCGCGCCCTATTGGAGAATTGAGACGCCTCAGATGTGACAAAGTGGAAGCATATGTTAACCGATTCAGAACCTGTTGTTAGTTAAGACGTTAGAACCATGTAAATCATGCAATAAACTATGATTGACCAAAACTGTATATTTATTTGAGCTGAAAAACAGAAGAAACAAAGAAATATCCTAACCTGAGAGACTCCAGCTCTTGTCCCAGCAGCGTTTGCCTGGCCCCAGTTCCCAGTAGCAAGAGAATATTTCAAGCCAGAGGTAATTGTTTTAGCCTTAATGGCAAATTGAAGATTGACTTCTTTGCCATTGTCAACGCACTGTTAAAATGACATGAATCAGACTTCCAAACACAGAACAACAAGCTAGAATTGAAGTCATCGGCTCGAGAAAGAGTAACTATGTAAGAGACCTTCTGAACATAAGATCTCACATCCCTTGTGAGCTTTCTGAAAAGCTGCAGGTATAAAGAGTAAGAAGTTGTTAAGTCAATAAGAGATAAAAAAAAACCGATACTTGACATTCTTCAAATTTTCACTAATGCATGATTGTGGGCTGGGAACAAACCATTCTAAACAGCCCTCCAAGTAAGGGACCAGCAAGATCCAGCCTTTTGTTACCATAATGATCCCTATCATCTTCTGGCCTTCGGCCAAGAGCACAAAGCAGCAGCCGGTGTATGATATACCTAAGGGTTATAACTTAATATAAGTAACACAGAAACATATGAAATCTAAAAGAATACAAACGAATTAAATACCTACCCAAAATAGTAGGCTTTCTTCGTCTCACAATATTCCCCAATTCCTACATGAGGAAGCATTTCTTTCTGAAGGATATCTTTCGCATACCTGCAATGATAATATTGCAATTGCAAACCTCCAAGGTGAAGATCTCAATAGTTGATATCTTAAGATATAGCCCAACTTAATTGATTTATAACATACTTTATCCTCTTTTCCTTGGTTACACCAACAGTTGCACCACGTTTCCCAATATAATCAAGTGCAACCTGAAGCAATATGAAGGTTATCGACTGATTGCAGGATCAATTCTTCAAGCACCCAACATGAGAAGAGCCAGAATAAAATTTGTCATTAACCAAGTGTAGGATCAGTGGATACCTGCTGATTTTGAATAACGAAAGCTTCTTCCAAGGAAGGCCTGAGCAACTCCATCATCTGAGTGTCCGCAAAATCATAGCAAATGTGTTCCAATATGTCCTTATCAGCAACAAATCCCAAAGCACGAAATACTATGATAATCGGAATTTCTGTTCTGATGTATGGAAGTGTACAACGGATATACTGCCCAGATGAACCCTGCATCCATTTACCACATAGAATTTAACTTATATACCATTTTCTACAATTTAAAAAGAAAAAATATCAAGCAAGGATATTGTAGAGTTAAGACTATTCGCTTTCTCTTACCCCTTTCGCACTAGCACGAGCAAGCATACGCACAAACATTGTGCTTGGAGGCCTATTTTGGTTCTCAGCCATGGAACGGACTTCACCAACATACGCATACTTATTTGGCTGTCTCTTCTTGAAAACATAAACGTGGTTCGTACTCATCTTCTCCTGAGCAATCAGAACCTTTTCACTGCCATTAATAATGAAGTATCCGCCCTGATCATAAGGACATTCTCCAAGCTCTGTCAAATCTTTCTCCGAGTTCTGAAACAATGTACAGTAACTAGACCGGAGCATGATGGGAACCTAGCAAAAATCAAACAAGAAGAAAACATTTCTACTGTCAGAACCGTAAAGTAGATGCAGCTTATTAAATCTTGCACAAAAACTAAGTTTACACACCTTTCCAATGAAAACTTTGGTAAAATCCTGTGTCTCTGTAACTTCCTCACCATCATGCCCTTTCTTTATAACTCTCTTAGTAACATCGACATACAAAGGAGCCGAGTACGTGAGGTTTCTCAACCTTGCAGCCTTAGGAAACAAGGTGGCAGTCTCTCCATCAGATTCCGTCATCATAGGTTTACTCAGATAAATCTGTCCAAAGCTAATCTTGTAGATTGTCTGCAGGAGAACAGATATATCAGAGCTAAGCAAAAAAAGATACCACACACATTTTCCTAGTTGCAAAACTGATTTGAGCTTCGACCAATATTCAAAACCACCAGAAATACACCATAGCTCAAGCATTGAATGCAAAGATAATCCCGAGACATCAATGAGATCAGCTATTCGAGAAGGGAAAACCCTAATTGCAACGAAACTGTACACGCTAAATTAGATTGCCTGCAGGCAAAATAGTCATAGCAGAGGTACAGCAAAGAAGAGAGCAAACACATTGTCCTGTTGCAAAACTGATTTGAGCTTCGAACCAATATTCAAAACCACTAAAAATACACATAGAAAAAGCGAATAGCTCAGCATTCAATGCAAAGATAATCTCAAGACATCAATGAGATCAGCTACTCGAGAAGGGAAAACCCTAATTGCAACGAAACTGTACAAGCTAATTTAGATTGTCTGCAGGCAAAATAGTCATAGGAGAGGTACAGCAAAGAAGAGAGCAAACACATAATCCTAGTTGCAAAGCTGATTTGAGCTTCGAATCAGTATTCAAAACCACTAAAAATACACCTAGAATAAGCGAATAGCTCAAGCATTGAATGCAAAGATAACCTCGAGACAGCAATGAGATCAACTACCCGAGAAGAGCAAACCCTAATTGCAACAAAAGCTAAAATCGAAACACTTAAAACCTCCGCAAACACAATAAACCCATACACATAATTTCGATTTCCCGTAGAAACCCTAGAAAAAAAAAGACGAGGAAGAACCAGCTAAACAACCTCGGCGAAATCTGATTGGTGACCAGGATTATGCTGGGATTCAGGTCGGATCTCGATATCAGCAGACTCATCAACGATTTCTTGCATAGTGTTCTGAATAAACTCATCAAACGAATCAAGCTGTTGACGAACGAGACCTTTCTCTTCGAAGTAAGCAGATATAACAGCCCACGCGTCCTCCTGAGTAATTTCCTCATCGTCATCTTCCTCCATATATGGCGGCGGATCCTGTTCGTATTCGTTATACTCCATTGTTTTTCTCCTCACTGAAGATCAGAGCAAAGCGAAAACACTACTCAAAGCGAAGAACAGAGAGAGAGAGAGAGACGCAGAGAATGAGACGGCCCCGTGAGTTTGAGAGTTTATATAAATGGCCTCAGGAGGAAGAGTCGGCTTATTTATGGAAATAACCGGTTTGATACGATAACCGGTTTCAAGCAATGGGTTAGATAACCGACCGGTACGATCTCAGAGGGATAGTCGGTTTGGTTCGATTGTAAGATCCTCTTTTATTTAAAAGGCCTCCTCAGAGTCAGAGGGACAACAGTCGGTTTAATTCGATAACCGGTTTGAGTCGATGGGATAGAAAACCGACCGGTTCGATTGTAAGAGCGCTTGGATTGTAAAATGACGGAAATACCCTTTATATATAGGAATTCTTGGCTCTTTTATGGCTTGAGCGATATTTTCGGCAGTAGAGGGAGGGGGAGAGAGAGAGAGAGAGAGAGAGAGAGAGAGAGAGAGAGAAGGCGGAGGAAGAGAGAGAAAGAGAGAGAGATGATACCGCAGCAATGGACGCCGCCGTGTGGGAGTGAGTGCACGCATAAATACGCAGCTCTTACGCAGATTCCATGTATGTATCTCTCAATATTCGATCCGTAATTGCTCAATCAATTTTTATGTTCTTGGCTCGTTGATTTTGATGTTTTAGTTCGCGGTGATTAAGAATCACTCTTTTCTGAGTATTTATTGTCAGGAATGTATGTTGAATCTGGTGAAATTGGGTTTTTCTTTGATGTTGATTTGGGTTGTTGATTGATTTCTTGATAATGGATGATTCCGAAGTCCATTAGTCTTCCGAGGGTTTCTTCTTTCTTTTTTGTCATTGGGAACTGTTACTTGATAGTTTTGGTTTCTTTTTGTTACCGTATTTTGGCTATAAACCCTAATCGATTGTTGGCGAATTTTGCTTTCATACAACTTTACTGAGTATCCGGAGAATGATCACTTCTTTGGTTAGATTGGTCCAGAGATAACTCACAGTGGTAGTTGCAAGTATTAAAAAACACCTTCTTGCTTCTGTTTTGAGTAGTGTAATTGAAGAATAAGGCATGTCTCTGCTGTTTGTAAGTAAGAGGGTTTATGCAGAGTTCTTAAAGCATTTCTTTCATGTAATACAGAAAATGGTTATGTTAATAGGAGAAGTAGGAAGATAAGAAGTTTTAGTTTAAGAAAAAAATAGAAATATAGAAGAAGAAAAGGGGCATGTAGGGGGTAATAAACGATCCACATAGATGCTTCTTTGCTTATGTTGCTTCCATGAACCATAGACACATTTGTGGTAACAAGGCTTGGTTTCGCTGTTTCTGATGAGAGCTTTTCATTATTTGATCTCTCGGTTCCATTCGTGGTCACAAAAGCTAGATGATTTTATATTTATCTCTCCGTGTTGTTGTATAACATTCTTTCAGGATCATATCAATCCATTTTCTGTTTTGCTTTAGCATCAATTTAGGCACTGACGATAAATCCTGAATCTGTGTATAGGGAGAGTGTTCTGCAAAAAGGGTTGTGATGCCGATAGTGACACGTGGGAAGAATGTAAGCATTTCTCAAATCTTTGAAATCCATAGTGAAATTGTTAATGAACTGACGAGCAGATACATCTGTGTCCTCACTATGCAACATCATAAACCAAACTTGTCTCCTACATTATGAAGATATCTCCTCTTTTCTCAGATTTTAGATTCCTAGTGAATGAATTCGTTTAATAGTGTACTCTTTATAGGTATATCAGACTGCAGCGAGATATGCTATAAAGATCCTGTGATAAAAGACCGACAATGGAGTGCATTTATAGATCGTTCTCCTGGTGCTGCCATCTACTCTCAGGTATCCACACTCATCTTTTAAAACCCTTTTCTTAATTAAAAATGGCTATGAATACAGATAAATAAACCGAACCGTATCTAACATGTTCCCCTGTTTTTCAGGAATGCTTTCGGGCGTGTGTTTCAGGCTGTGGTTACAAGGTTTGCTTCGACCTTCCATTGGATGCGTTTGCGAATGTTCTTATTTGTTTCTAATTTAGTGAAACAATGAACGCGTGTGGCTATTTGTGTCATCACACAGTTTGATGTTGAATCTGAGGAAGTCAGTAAAGCGAAGCCAAAGAGACCACCACCACCACCACCAAAGCCGCAGCCACCACCACGGTCTCAACAACCAGTGCAGTCTCCTGCCGAGGATGTTCCTGAAACTTCCGCTTGACATATCAAAGGCTAACCCTACTTGAAGCTCCTCAATTTTTTGGTATCTAACATGTGAGGGAGTATATTAGTGTTCAGAGTAGCCAATTTCAAAGCAATTGGTACATTTTCTTGATAGTTTTGTAATGGAGAGAGTATATTAGTGGGACTCGTCCCATGGAGATGGACCTTACGACCATTCTGGTTCCTAAGGCATATTAATGAACTAGAACATGACAAACAGCTGAAGTTCATGTTCCTAAACTCTAACAGTAACTCCAACATCACCACTTGATTGCTCAAAACTAAAACCCTTAAGGCAAATTTCTCTAGACAAAATTGAAAACATATTCGTTTCAATTATGGTAATTTTGTGGATTTTCTTCGAGACATCTCGAGGAAAAGTTTCATCCCATCCTCTTAGCCTTGCAGTATCCGTTAAAGAGAGCATTAAAAGTAACCAAGTCTAGAGAGCAGTCCTTGGTAATGGTAGCCATCGAATAAAACATAAGCTTCACATCATCTTAAGACGATTATGCTTGCAAAATCCATCCACCATTGAGTTATAGGTGATCGTATTAGGAAATATACCCCTAGGGAGCATGCATTGATCCATTTACAATTGTTCCATAAGTAAATACGTTAGGTTCATGACCTTTTTCCACCATCTTATTGACCAAAGCTAGTGCCTCGAGAACTCGACCTTCTAGAGACAGAGACCATTCATCAGTGTGTTGAATGTTATGACACTCTTCGATCAAATATATTGTGAAACGTTATATTGTGAAATTTGAACATGTAGCAACTAATTAGCCACTATTATATAGTAATGAAACAAAACCATAATCATAGTCAAATCGATTTTAA
Organism: Pseudoturritis turrita; assembly: GCA_900406555.1. Classification (NCBI taxonomy): domain Eukaryota; kingdom Viridiplantae; phylum Streptophyta; class Magnoliopsida; order Brassicales; family Brassicaceae; genus Pseudoturritis; species Pseudoturritis turrita. The sequence goes on along the minus strand of OVBL01000623.1, from coordinate 1,092,459 downwards.
TAAAATCCAATACAAAATAAAACTGTTTAACTTGAGATGTCTTGGGTAACTTCTTCAAGACAATCAAAGAAATGAGTGATGTTGAGTTTCTCCTTCCTTGTGTAGATCGGCTCTTTAGACATGCCATCTCTTTGTGCTGCCATTTCGATAACATAGTATAGCTGCTTAATTGGAATCTGAAAAAGAGATGTAAGAAAAATGATTATATATCCTAATTAAGGGTAATAATCAGTGAGATCGAGCAGATACATCATTAAGGGCTTTGGAAGCTTCTTCGATATCATCTTCTGAGAACACGTTTAGTTGCTCCAGCACCTGATTCATTGGAACAGGTTAGAAACTGTAGTTTTTGTTCAAGGAAATAGATTAGATTACCTTCTTCGCATCCTTTGTCCTCAGTAATGGAACAGAGTAGGTAACAGAGAAAGCTTTGCGCAAACCAACAGCTTTCAAGAATGTCACATCACTTGTTGTACCGATTACAAGAAGTTTGCTTCCCTGTCAACAAAAAAACAAACATTTACCGTAATGACAGTTTATATAAATTTTTCAATTTATATGTCAACATCTCATTTACCAAGTTAGTAAGATGTTGTATAATATCTACCGTAATGACAGTTTATATAAATTTTGCAACCATACACACCTCCGGAGGAGGCTGTTCGAGAAAAGTTAACAATGTATGAGTAATTTCATTCGAAAATCGCGGTCCAATTTCCGTGTAGTCCAACAACCTACAATGACGTTATAGATATTCAACTGAGCCCCAAAGAAATAAAAATTGCCAAAAAATAAGAGCTTTGAAACCAATTTACTAGGAAACAAATAGTATGATTGACCTTTCAATCTTGTCAAGAATAACTATGCTCAATGGTGATTTGTATGCATCCTCAAAGACCTATTCTCATTTCACACACACACAAAAAGAGTGTTAATTAGTAGATAACGTGAATTAAAGGAGAACAAAACAATAGAAATTAGAAAACTTTCAAGGGACCTTGGTAATGTGTGAGCACTTTTTGTTCTCTTGAAGACCATTCATAGTCCCTGCAGAGACCTTGCCAAAGTAGTGAAACAAATTAGTATAAAAAAGAGGCCAAAGTAAGGTTTCAAAATTACTAACTTGACACTTACTATTTTGACATATGGGAAGTCACTGTCGAGGCCAATAGTCGCAGCTAATGCAGTTTTCCCACTGCCCATTCATGAAGCTTAAAAAAATAAGCAAGAGCTAGAAACAAAACGCGAAAACGTTTGAAATAAAACATAACTTTTGACATTTTAACCAAAATTTTTGTAGACGCAAACGCATAAATGGCGTTTGAAATAATCACAAGTTATGAAAGATACCTTCCATTAGGTCCCTGAAGAAGGCAAGTGACTGGAGGACCTCTTCCGTTGACTTTAACTTGCTCAACAAGAAACATAGCTCTTTCGTATATGAGCTTTTGCCGATCACCACAGTCCACAAATCCCTTAGGTCTAATATTCACATGTTGTAAAATATAAGAAATAATCATTATTAGCAGATCAAAATCTTGATTTCAACAAATTTGTACCTGCAGTTTTCAAGGTCTTTAGGAGAGGCTCCAAAAGCAGGCTTAACTTCATGGAATGCTTGAAGAAAATCTTCCATTGTAACTTTAATATTCTCTTCATCAACTGGTTTTGTAAGATCTTCCATGCTCAGATGTCTGTTCAAAGCATATGATGTTGCACTTTTCACTATACCTTCAAGCTCAGCGCCGCTGTAGTTCTTTGTCTGAGCAGCTTTTCAATTCAAAAACCATTGGAAAAATCATGTCAAGACTCAGATTTTTATGCTACCAAGTAATGAAATCCCCATATGAAGGCATTACCAAGGTCTTGGAGATTGACATGAGGAGCAAGGAAAGAGTTTTCTTTCATCATTTTCGTATGAATCTGAAGAATTTCTAAACGTCCAGCTTCATCGGGAAGTCCAATCTCGATATGAACCTCTAACCTTCCAGGCCTGTTAGGCAGAAACTCAAAAACATGATTATCTACTAAACTCAAAGCCAAAGTTCATATAAATATAAACAAACTCATTGGATTATAAATTAAATGACCTTAGAAGAGCTTCATCAAGCATATCCTTCCGATTTGTCATTCCAATAAGTAAGACATTGTTCAAGGCCTCCACACCATCTATCTGGAAAATATAACAAAGTGTTAGCCATATGAAAAACATTTTGGCTAATAGCTTGACATAAAGTTGGCTAACCTTTGTCAGGAGCTGGTTTACAATACTGTCATGAACACCTGTGCCATCCCTGCTTGATCCTCTTGCCTGAAATTTTGCAATACATACAATTTCAAGAACTCATAACTTAAACTCATATAGCCTACCAATTTGCAATACTGTCATGAATGTTTTATTGTCGAAATTGACATAATCTTGAATTATAAAGTCGTGTACCTTACAAATAGCATCGATTTCATCGAAGATGATGACATGCAACTCACTGGCATCACCTGAAAGTTTAATAAGCATTGCCAAATTAGCACACTCGAAAGACACAAAAGCACAAGTGAGGAGGGTAAACAATTCTTCCGCACCAAGTGTTCTCTGGTCATTCTCAGCATCAGCAAACAGGTCTCTTACATTCTTTTCTGTCTCACCCACAAACTTGCTTAGCACCTCAGGACCATTCACGATCTATATCATGTCAAGAGAAGAAAGAATTAAAAGTCATTAATAACACACAATGTATACTTTTCTTGAACAAGGCCAGAGTTAAGAAGATGAGAAATGTTATACCTTTGGCTCCTTTCCATTGAGCATTTTTCCGATTTGGCGTGCCATCAAGGTCTTGCCGGTACCAGGAGGTCCAAAAAGAAGCATCCCTTTGACGTGCTTTCCCCCGAGTCTGCGGGATCAAAAAGAATAAAACTTATACAAAGCAAAAACTGTTAAAGATCTATCTGCTTGAAGAAGGAATCACAGAAACCTGTTCCTGACATGGGGAGGAAATATACGAGAAGCGAAAGCTCTTCGGAATATATCAACAAACTCTGCTTTTAAGCCACCAATACCCAAAGACTGAAGGTTAAACTCCTTTTCTTTAAATATTTTGCTAGTTGCAGCGTCTCGTTGGTTCATAATCTGTATACGGAGTTACACAAAACAAGGTTTAAAAGGATGATAAAGTGATTAAACATAGTACCAAGAGAATTGATAAAAACCAGACCTTTATGCCATTTGCATTTGATGTTTCAAACACAAAATATGTATCCTTACAGATCATCCCTCTTTCGATACCATCAAGCTGGTCTTGATGACCCTCTGCAACCACAGCTCGGTTGACCGTAAATATGTAATTAGTTCCATGATACTCAAATGTAGCTCTCTGGCCTACTGTCAAGACCTGCATATATATAAGTAATGCATAGTTTCAATAAATCAGTGCTATAATGTTTCAATAAATCAGTGCTATAATGTTTCAATAAATCAGTGCTATAATGTTTTCATTGGCGAGATTACAAGCATACACACACCAAGAATCCTCCAAAATTTTACCTGATTAATGAATTTCCTCCTGAGTTGGGTTGAAAGGAGCACAGCATCAACCTGAAAAAGAAGTAATATCATACATATATATGTTCACAAGAAACACACCAAATGTGTCTAACAAAATGCATACATACCTCTTCGTTTTTAGTACCCTTCTTTACAAATTCTAACTCAAGCGCCACCAAAGTCAGGTCAAAATTTTCAGGAGGAACAAATCTGCAAGAACAGAACAGTCTTTAGAACAAATAAAAACGGACCTTTAGACCCGCCCGTGTAAGAAATTACCTTCGCACAGTTACCATATCATCAGTAGAAACTCTAGCATGCCTTCGTTGAATAGCATTGAGAGCAATGGTTCCATCGTTGATCCTCTCGTGTCCAGTATGTATCAGTTAAGTTAACTCACAACAATCCGACCAAATAAAGCTCACCTCTTCAAATCCGACCAAACAAAAAAATCGAACCTTTTAAGATTAAAAAAAAGGATATGAGAAGGAGAGAATGAAGACGTCGGCGACGTTGGCGAGGAAGAGATCGGTGCCGGGAACAGAGAACTGACGGAGATCAGAGGTGGAGCAGTAAGCTAAGTTGGTGAAAGCTAGCTCTGTCGCCGGAGTGCTGGTCACTTTCATGGTTATGACGACGGAGGACTGTGATTCCGACATGACTGTTTCGGCTGGGAAAAATCTTTTTCCTTCGTTGAGAAGAAAAAACGGCGAGGGAGTTGATAAATCTTTTTCCTTTCGATATTGGGAGATACTTGCGTGGAAATATTTTTTTTCATATATATAATCCCTAGCACAAGTCACTTTTCCAATAAGAAGATGACACGTGGATTTTTATTTAATTAAAAGAGCACGGGACATAAGAGTAAAACCAGGAACTTGTAATAGATGGAGAAGTCAGAAGTCAATCTCCCACGTCAGATTAGCATGTCACTCTTTTATAACTAAAAAGATTCCTTTTTAAAAACATTCCTTAAATATTTCTGAAATTTGCTAACATTCTTATGTCCATTTAATCTCAAGATTCTTTTCATAATGTTTCCATTTCATCATATTGAGCATTTTCATTTCTTAATATAGTTGTAGGTAAGTTTTTTTTTTTTTTTTTTAAACTTTATATGTGTACGTAGTTGATAGAAAATATATAAATTTTGCATCTTTCGTGTTTTGTATTGGATATTTCTCATTTTTATGTAAATGACAAAAAAAAAAAGATAGGGATATTCTAAAACAAGATTTAAACTTAATGACTTCGACATGTATCATTTTGACCTGCGTCAAACGCATGATTAAATAGGTTGACTAATCGATTTTAACATATATAAATTTTTAATATTTAAACGTGTATGACAAAACATATGAATTCTAACATCTATAAATGTACAAAAATGATATGTAATAAAGTTGAATACTTTTGATCAAACATATGTATATGCCATTAGTTTTAATATTTTATGTGTAAATTGATCAAAATATATACAAATGTTATTTATTTCAATATCTTTTAAGTGTAAAATTGATCTTCATTATTCGTGTAAATTATAAAGCATACGATAAATCATATAAATTTTAGATTTATATGAATTTGTGGGACATAACAAACAAAAAAATATATGTTTTCCACTAATGAATTGTATAAATATTTGCAAATGTGATTAAATATGTATAATAGATTACATCATAATAAAAATATTTGTATAGTATACTAATCTAAATACATATATACACAATAGATAATATTGTTATAAATATAATAATAAAAATTTGTTAATATATCAGAAAAAATAAAAAATAGATGATATGGTAAGTGAGTTTATATTATAAAATTAATGAAGATATGTAGAGATTTCCACCATGGCATATAGTTTTAATTGAAATGTTCTGATTGATTAAATTAAATGACATGTCCCTTAAAATATTCTTTGAACGACACATAGAATTTTTTTTGTGAATGTCTCATCTATTAATATATATAGGATATATAGGACGCATACATTTTTCTTTTTGTAATGTCATATTTATTATAAAAAAAAAACTTTTATATGAGAGTGTTACAACTTTCTTGCGGTGGACAATAAGAAGAGAAACCAAATTTTTGAATAGAACGCAGAAAATAGAGGTAAAAGTAAGAAGCAATTTCTCTTGTGTGCATATTAGTATGAACATGTAAAAAATTATGATATTTGGTTTAAAAAGAATTTTGAAAAACATAAATGTATGATATGGAACCAAAAATATAAGGGTAATTATCAAAAATGCTATAAAAATAATTTTTTATTCCAAATCTACAATTATTAATTTTCTTTTCTTCTAAAAATACCACTAATAATTCTTTAACTAAATGAAAATCAAACCTTGACAAAAAAAAATGAAAATCAAACTCTAATTACTTAAATATAAAAAGAAAATCGATAAACTAATAGATGTCCCGGCCCATTGGTTTCCTTTAAAGACTTTTCCCACGCAGCCCAAACGAGATCAAATCAAACCGGAACCGACTTATCGATGAACCAAATTGTGCCAAACCGAACCGAAAATAGAATCACATATAAATTTTGCAATCCGACTCAACCGTCCGCATTAATCCTCAATATCCTTCTTCTTCTTCTTCACTTCTCATCTCCGTCTCTCTTCGCATCACCGATTCTGAGACTTCACCGAATATGACCGCCGACACAACCGCCGCGCACGATAATACCGTCGCTACGAACGGAGATGCCTCCAACGGTAACATTACCGCTTCCTCGAAGAAATCTCGTGAGACCGACCGTCGCCGCCGCAGACGGAAGCAGAAGAAGAGCAACAAAGCATCAAAGGCCGATGTAGTTGAAGCGGACGTTTCTGGTGCTTCTGATTCTAAGGATAACGCGGATCCGCAGCAACAGGTTAGCTTCGTGCTCGTTTTTTTTGGGATTAGAGATTTTCTAGGGTTTACAGGGTGTTTTTGGTTTCTTTGATGATGATGTGTGCTCTTTGTATCTTGATAGGTTTCTGAGCAGATTGTGATAGAGTATGTTCCAGAACAGGCCGAATTTGAAGATGGTTTTAACGATGAATTTAAGCAAATCTTTGAGAAGTTTAACTTTCGGGAACCTGTTGCCTCTGAGGTACGTCTCTTTTTGGCTCTTAATCGTGACTTAGAAAGTTCATCAATGCTTAAATCTGAACAGAAACTTTTTTTGCTTGATTAGGACGATGGTAAGAAGGATGAGTCTGAGGAGAAAGAAGATGTAAAGAAGAAGAAGGTTAATTCAGATTCAGATGAAGATGAAGAAGGGCAGGATAACCAACAAAAAGAGAAAGGCATCGTCTCTAATAAGAAGAAAAAGGTCTATATCTCACAGCTTATTATTACCTATAAATTCGTTTTCCTTTGGATATTACATCCTCTGGTTGGGTTTATTGTTTGAAACTCGGTATACTTAAAATCCTGATTTTTTGTTTTCTCAGCTTCAACGTAGGATGAAGATTGCTCAGCTGAAGCAGGTATCCGCTAGGCCTGATGTCGTTGAGGTATGGATGCATTTTGGTTGTGCTAAGAGTTACTCATCTCAACTCCACCATACTTCACATTCATATTCTGCTGTTTTCATCATTGAGCTATAAGTTAAGAGTGTTGATAGGATGCGTGAGTGAGTTTTTCGTATGGTATACCGGAATTTGACTAACTTCTAATAGCCTAGAATTTCATGTAAAAAGTTCACATGTTATGGTTTCATTTGCATCCCATCCATATCTTTCTAAGGGAAATCCTTATCTCGTTGTGTAGCTCTCTATAATTTATTCCTAAGTTCTATTTTAATTATTTTTAAGGTCTGGGACGCTACTTCAGCAGATCCAAAGTTGTTGGTGTTTTTGAAGTCATATCGGAATACAGTTCCTGTTCCAAGACATTGGTCCCAGAAGAGAAAATATTTGCAGGTTTGTGATATATCAAGTAATGGTGCTGTAGTTAATAATATGTTTCTGTGATTTGTGGGTGTGGCACATAGGGGAATTATATCAACAGGGATAGAACTCATCATGTCAATTAAGTTCCTTATACCTATATATGTGCTTCTTGCAGGAGAACATCTGTGATAACCATGGAGCCTGGACTTGTAGGTGTAACAGGAGAGGACTCTTGATTTTTGTTTATATATGAAATATGTGGTGCTTAGTTTGTGGAGACGTTTCATACTTCTCTGAGAAAAAGTGTTTTATGTATCAGTTGGGTGTGATATTCCCTTTCTGAAACCGTATTTTGTTTTCGTATGCATTTTAGTGATCTTGCTTTTAGATGCATCTGGTTTGTAGTACTCTTAGGATTCAGTCAAGTTTCTTTGCGCTTAAGTCCATTATATTGCTTGCTCTCTCTTTCTTAAGTTGGTGGCATCTCAGCGGGGTTTCAATTTTTGCAGGGAAAGCGTGGTATAGAGAAGCAGCCATTTCATCTTCCTGATTTCATTGCTGCAACCGGAATTGAGAAAATTAGACAGGTAACTTGTCTTGGACCCCATGATTTTGCTCTTCTATTGACCTGCACATATTTCCTCCAGAAGGTGTTTGGTTTTGTAGAAATATTTACTAATTAGTTATTAGGACAAATGCTATCATAAAAAAGATTTTGAAAATCTCCACATTTCACTTCGACCTTCCATTTTTAAAAAATGTATATGATACTCAAGCTTTTGTCTAGGCAATGTCATATTTTTCTTACCCACACCACTAGACTTCTGGATGGAAATGGCCATTTATTGTGTGCTTTTGACTTGTTCTCTTTCTTCTCAATCTCAGTCATACTTTATCTGCTTTATAGTTTAGTTATTCTTTCTTGTTGCCATATAAAATTTTCAAAATTTAAGTAATTCTTTATCAATTTTAGTTGGATCTGTTTAGGTGTAAGTCGCTAAATGTTTCTACTAGTCAGAGCTAATTCTTTTGTGGTTCTTGTGCAGGCTTACATCGAGAAAGAAGATGGTAAAAAGTTGAAGCAAAAGCAACGGGAGCGAATGCAACCAAAGATGGGAAAGATGGACATTGACTACCAGGTCTCCTTTTTAATTTTTATTTTTTTTTGTGGCATTTGTTGATATCCGTTCTATAACTGATAAGTGAAGATTGTACCTTCCTTTCTCAGGTCCTCCATGATGCATTCTTCAAATACCAAACAAAGCCTAAGCTGACATCTCTTGGCGATTTGTATTTTGAAGGAAAAGAATTTGAGGTACTTTCTTGTGGCATGTTTTGCATCTTTATTTTTTTATTACATTGCTTGGTTTTATTGCTTTGTGTACCTGACAATCGTTTGGGAAATAGGTTAAACTGAGGGAAACGAAACCAGGGATATTGTCACATGATTTAAAAGAAGCTCTTGGTATGGCTGAAGGCGCTCCTCCCCCATGGCTAATTAATATGCAGGTTAGTTTATTGTAAATTGTCTTTATGATTATTCTGATTGAAATGGAATTGTTCACCTTAAACCCTTCTCCAACAGAGATATGGTCCTCCCCCTTCTTACCCGCATCTGAAAATTCCTGGTTTGAATGCTCCTATTCCACTTGGAACTAGCTTTGGTTATCATCCTGGTGGCTGGGGGAAACCTCCAGTTGATGAAGTACGTATTTTATTCTTCTTTTAATTACTTTCTATGCCATCTATTTAACTTTCTTTTTGGTTGCTTATCATTGTTTGTGTTATATAGAATGGACGTGCATTGTATGGAGATGTCTTTGGTGTCCAGCAACAAGATCAGCCTAACTATGAGGTAATCGTTCTCATCTCTCTCTGCTCTTCTCCTTGGTAATAGCATATAGTGAACCCAGCTAAACGAACAAGTGGATAGAAACTACAAAGTATAAGCTTCCTGTTGAATATTTCGAGAGCATCAAATTTGGTGATGTAATATGATGGTTGTTCTTTTATCATTATCTTAGGGGGAGCCTATTGATAAGAGCAAGCACTGGGGTGATTTAGAGGAAGAGGAAGAAGAAGAGGAGGAGGAAGAAGAGGAACAAGAAGAGGAGATGGATGAAGAGGAACTAGAAGACGGCATTGAATCAGTTGATACACTGTCAAGGTATTGTTTTGCCTTAAGCGGTAAATGACGAAGTGTATTTGTTTGCTTATCATAAAATATAAATACGAAAGTGGATGATTTTTTTTTCTTCTTTTCAGCACTCCAACTGGCATAGAGACACCGGATGCAATTGAACTTCGTAAAGAACAAAGAAAGGAACCCGATAGGCCTCTATATCAGGTAGGAAACCTAATTTTGATTGATGCAGTTTCACTTTATCTACCACCTTGTGGGATATTCTCTTATTTCGATATTTTACTGTTTTAACTTTTTTTTTTGGTTTGGTTCTTTAATGCTGCTCTTTATAATTCTGAAGGTACTTGAAGAAAAGGGGGAGAGTATCGCTCCTGGAACATTGCTGGGAACCACACACACATACGTTATTAAAACTGGTACTCAAGACAAGATGGGAGCCAAAAGGGTAAGCAATCTGTGCTTAAATTACCAATGATGTGTTTACTAAAGGAATTGGTAGACAGTGTAAATGACCCACCTTCTTATGTCGTAGCCAAATTATAGCAATTCATGGTTAGTTGGAAATGAGTCGAGAATCAATAATTTGATCTTTTGACGTTGTTAGGTCAAAGGGTCGTGTTAGTTTTGTAGTCTCATGTGTTTATGAGAAATGCCGTTTTGGTTACTTGGAAAAGATTAGCAAATATATTTGTGATGGTTGATGCATTGAGGTATACGGTATAGAGATTCAGTTAAATATATGCATTGTTACGTCCTCGATTTGCTGTTTTGCTCAATGAAAAATGGGTAATTATGCAATTGTTGTCTATGTGACCAGGTTGATTTGCTGAGAGGGCAAAAGACAGATCGTGTGGACGTCAGTTTACAGCCAGAGGAGCTGGAAGCGATGGAAAATGTTTTGCCTGCCAAGTAAGTAGTTGAAACACTTTGTTGATTGTAAATCTGTAGATGAATTCATTAAAGATAAAACCAGAGAATAGTTCTAAACTCTACATTGACTTTTGAAGGTATGAGGAGGCACGAGAAGAGGAGAAACTTCGCAATAAGCCAGAGGACTTCAGTGACATGGTCGCTGAGGTAATTACTTTTTCGATATTTATCTCTTTTTTTTTAACTCAATTGATATGAATGCGCGGATGATTAACCTTTCGTGTGTCTAATTTGGTGGAATGGTTACAGAATTCGAAGAAAAGGAAGCGTGACAAGGAAGGGAAGAAAAAGAAAGATTTCAAATTCTGAGGTAGCTTGGGATTATTCATGGAAGAACCCACCATGCTTTCTGGATTCTGGACATGAGAGAGAGAGAGAGAGATTCATGTTCCAGAGAATGTGTTTGGATTTTTTACATAACACAGAGAGAAAGATGAGGTAGAAAATCTTGAGTTTTGTCTAAATGCTATATGGATTCTCTTATACTGTGTTTACCTGAAGTAAAACTTGTTTAGGGATTTGGACAAATTCAAAGCCTGAAAAAACTTGGAACCAAAAACTGCTTTGTTTCGTAAGCGACGTCGTTTTTGTTGAGATTCTTCATACGATCTTCCTTGTTTCAGATGCTTTGTTTTTGATAAAAGAATTTTTTAAAGTAAATTTGTATTTTTTTTAAACGTAAAATGTAAATTATGTGCTACGACTTTACATGATCTGTTTCATAGACTCGTATTTTCTGTGTATATATATGTAAATATTTATATATTTTGTATCAATGTAAAAAAAAACGTTAGATGGACGACAAGCGCCTAGTGCATAGAACTCAATAATTGAGGTCTAAACAGTTTTAGGTGGTTTTAGATTTTATAAAAAAAAATAATACATGGGAAACTGTTTCTAGTCAAGTGGTTAAATGTCTTGGTCTTTTCCACCAGAATTCGACTCCTGTACTCACGTTACCCAGCGTTATAGGATTTAATTGGCAATGGAATAGATTTTGTCGATCCAAATAATATCAAAAAAAAAAGAAAAATGCATCTCATAAAAATATATAAATAGCATAATTTATGAAATATCATGATTTATAAATAATATTTTCAAATATTCAAAACTTTAAACATAGATTCAAAACTTACATTAAACAAAATATTCAAAGGAAATATTATAAATATCAAAAGGAAAATAATATGAAAGAGAAGTAGACAAAAACATCCACTTAATTCAATATCAAACAACCTATGAATTTTTATAATCATGACTATAAAATAAAACTTTTAAATTCAATTTTATTTAGTTAAAAATTGAAACCGACACCGAAACAAACGAAAAGTCAAACTAAATTATAATTGATTATCGACTTCATATGTCCATCTAGAACTGTCTAAAACAGATTAAAATTATCTAACTCCGCTTAATAACTCTAATGTTCAACTCCAACGTCTAGAATGTAATCGTCATGGTTTGCGCTAACGCCTCACGTTTATGCGACGCGTAGACCGCATTAGAACACTGATTGGTATCACATATTTATTTTTTCTATTGACTTCCAATACTGAGAGACTAATTATCTGAGGACCCGCCATTCGGCAGAGCAACAGTGACAAAATGGAAAGATATGACCGGTAATTATGGTACTCATTGCCCTACCACTATGCCATGCATGATCATGATCATGGTGACTTCGCCTTTGTTCACCATTCTTTCAACATTTCTCTTTTTCTTTTTCTCACTGATAGATCATCTTGCAAAAGAAAGACTCATTTATACCATTTTTAATTCAAAAATGACCAAACAAATATATGACCAAATTTGAAATATTATTTAAAACACAACATATTTTAACTATGCCACAGTCGCTTTAACACTTAATTATTTAAACGACTGAATTTTGCTAGGTAAAAAATAATAATCTCAAAATCAAGATAAATACCAGAATATATAAGGTTGTAATGAGAGAGATTTGGCTTTACCACATATACAAGCCCCACTCGTGTGAAGGTCTTTCAAGGTTTTAAGCTAAAGTGAATTTCGCTGTTACAATGATTAATGTTTGCCATTTTGGTTTTTGTCGACCGAGTTTTTCATGTTTGAGTCTATCTGAATATAATGGTGAGTAATGTGTGTGAAAGCGCAATTAGCTTTTTTAACAAGAAAAATGCGTCTAATAAAAATTCCACATGCATTACGATTGTTTAAGTTTTTATTTAATTGGGGATTCTCTATCGTTTTAAAAATCTTATAAGAAAGCGTAAATATACAAAATCGTCATGTTTTGTGTATGTATGTTGTTTAGGGACTGTTGAGTATGAGCAAAGTTGTGAGATCTCTCTGCTCGATACTAAGTAGTTGAGTAACAACCTCATCATAGGTATGTATAAATATTGTCAAACTTAATTTTCCAAGAACTTTATCTTTTTTTTTCTAAGAACTTTATCTTTTCGAACGTGCTGAAAAACGAAACACATAGGATTCCACTATGAAAAAGATTCAACTATCATTGGTCACTATTTTATCTGCCAAGTGTGAAAAACACATTCAAGATCGAGACTATATAAATAGGTACACACATATCGGAGTACATCCTCTAACACCCCTAATCCGGATCCATTGGAAATGGGTCAAGTCCAAAAGGAAATAAACCCTAATAAGGATAATTCAGTCTTTTCTGCACAAGACCTAGGGTTTACACATTCTCCTCTATTTAAAGAGAGTGGATGAGAGAGAGGGGCACGTGAGAGAGCAACATTCGACGAAGCCCTGCCCAATTCTCGAGCTTGTCGCCGCCGTGAGAGAGAGAGCTTGTCGCCACCGAGAGAGAGAGAGATTTGTGCGTGAGAAAGAGATCTGTGCGTGAGAGAGGAAGGAGAGCCTTCACGTGTGGGGAAGAAGAGAGGGAGACCGCGTGGAAGAAGGGCTGTCGTGGAAAGAACCGTAGCCGCCGCCGCCGAAGGGATCACCGGAGCCACCGTAGCAACGAGGAGGACTCGTCGGACGTGGGAGCCAAGTCGTCAATCGCTTGAAGCCGCTGCCACCGTTTGTCGCCACCAACACACGGCTGTCCGGAAAAGGAAACCCTAGCCGCCGACCTTGCTTCTCAATCAAAGTAACCTCGAAACCCTAGATTTGGTTTAGGAAATCTTAAATGTTCGTAAAAGAGAAACCCTAAGTTCCGGAAAGGGAAAAACCTAACTTTCCGAGTTGGGAAACCCTAGAGTCTCGGAAGGGGAAGCCAATCTTTCCTGAAGTAAAAAGTTTCCGTAAATGGAAATTTTTCGAAAAAGGAAACCATCTCGAAAAGGAAAGTTTCCTAAAATGGAAAAGTTGATCGGAACCCTAATTCCCTTTTGTGTTTATGCAGATCCGTAGTGGTTCATCTGTGAACCGAAAGGTTAAGATGAGGGGGTGATATGTGGATTCACAACATTCGTAAACATTCTTGTATACGTTTATAGTATATCTAGAAGTAGAGATGTAATGTTGCTTGTAGTATGCATGCTAGGATGATTGTGGCATGATTGGTGTGAACGATGAATAATGACAATGATTGTGATATGAGATGTGATATTCTGTCATGGGTCATGGGACCGTGTCAGATGTTTGTCGGCCTGTGACGGTCGAGAGTACCGTACGTCCTGTAGTATATATTGTAAATACTATTGTGCAGCAGTGGACACGCTATATAATACTATTGTGAAGCAGTGGGCATGTATGTGGGCTGAAGGCCATGAGATTATAGGTCGGAGGCCGTGTGATAAACGGCAGGTAACTATGGGTGTTGTGGCGGATGATTGGGCACTTGTGATTGTTGAGATTGATACGCCTTTGACTGTGAATGTCCATTGCATATCTATTTCTAGATCTGGTATAGATCGATGTATACCGGTTCGTTTGTGTGTTCTGTGAATCATGTGGGCAGGCATGAGCCTTCCTCACTAAGTAACTTGTTACTCATCCTTTCTTTTTCCCTCCTCAGGTGATGGGAGGGATTAGAAGCTTGGAGAGGGCTGGGGGGGGGGTGTTTATTTGGAAAATGCCACGTTGCTTTTATTTCTTTAAAGACTCGGTATTTTAAGATTGATTTTGATTTAAGTTGGATTTCGGTTTACTTTTGCAAGACTATTTGTATTCTGGTTTAATTCCAATAGATGCATTTTCAAATTTATTCGCATTTATTACTTATCCAAGGACAAACCGTTCCATTCGGATTTCGAAAATTGTTCTAAGGAGTTTTGAAAACTTGAGTTTTGGTGTTTACGATCTTTGGGGACAAAAATGGGGATTTTAAAAGTATGGGAAGCACCACCCGCACAGCGTCTAAGCATAGTAATCTTAGTGAGTCGAGTCGATTGGTCCATTGGGAACCGGTTTTGATAATGGTGCGTTATGTATAGATGGCACGCAACTTAAGAAGTGGAAATGGAATCAATGGGAGGAACAATGGTTCCCCGGTGGAGGAACCACCGGTGAACATGAACGGAGCGGGAGTCAATGCCAGGAAAGTGCCCAAGGGAGCCACTCCGGGTGTGGATGCCGCGGCGGCTAACACCGCCGTGTTGCAAGGGATCCAAGGGTTTCAGAAATTGTTTGGGCAGCTTCTTCAGCACCTGCCGATTTGGGGGGGGGGGGGGGTTCAAGCTTCCGTAGCAGCCACAGTACCACCGCATGGAGCCGCTGGAGATGATCCACCGCCACCATCGGGTATCAGTTACTGGGATGATTTGAAGCTCATGAAGGAGTTGGGACCAAAATCTTTAGTGGTGATACGAATTCTCTTGTGCCAGACAATTGGAGGAAGGTCTTCGTGAGAAATTTCGAGTCCGCAAGATGTCCCATGAATTAGTAAGTTTTTTCAAGTCCTCAAGAGTGAGCATAAAACCCAAACCGATAAATAATTGAAACAAAATGAACCGAATTGAGGTTTGGTTTTAGATTGGTAAGTTTTTTCTCAAACCAACCAAAAAATGAATACAATCTCGTGCAACGTAAGTTATTATATCCCACTAATGATAAAGCCGAACATAAACCAAAACCAAGTCAAATTAAATTGAGTTTGTTTTGAGTTTTGACATTCCTTTTAAATCGAACCAAACCAAATCCCTGATACCAAATCTAACCAAAACTCTAACTCTGGTGGGGTTGGGTCATGAACTCTGAATTGAAAGAAAAATGATTTACTATTTTATTATATAAAATAGGATGTTGAAATGCATTCAAGTGAACACGGTACATATCAAAATTATAACTTACCAGATCGCGACACATGTTAATTTTAATTTAGATTGTGACATGTGTCAAATCTAAATAATGTAAAAATACAAGTTTTCCTTCTGTAAATTAGCTATTTCTTAGATCAAACTGGTGTGTACCTAAATAGAAATAATAAAATAAAAAAGGAAAATAAAACATAGTATTGGACAATTAACAGAAAATAGAAAATAAAAACTACAAAAAAGGAAAATAGAAAAAGAAAATAAAACATATTTTAGATAATTAAAAGAAAATAGTAAATAAAATCTACAAAAATAAGATAAAACATATTATTTCGTGTTGCACAAAAAAATATTATTTCCTATTTCTAAAAGTATTAAGAAATTTTTTCCTATGCGTGATTTGAAAGAAAGTTTTCATTAAAAATTGAAATAAAATGTCAATTAGTTAAAAAATAAAAGCTAAACTTGATGAAGATATAAAATTTAAATTTAAATTTGATGATTAATTGCAAAACATATGTGATCATTAATATCTATATAACAGATCGAGAATATTGAAAAAAATATATTTAAAGTAATTAAATAAATAGCAAACTTGCTAAAATAGAAAATTGAATTTAAACTAACCACAAATCATACATGACCAATCATTTCAATATAATATAATATCTTTTATTTTGTGTTTTCGTTTTATAGAAATAAAAAAAAATTCATTTTAAAGAATGAGATAAATGGTAAATTTCAGTAAAATAAAAAATTTGAATTTAATATGAGTTGATTACATAAAATAAAATGAAAAATTATGAACATGCATAACTTTATATAAAACGCATTCAACTTTATATAATAATATATATATATATAGATATCATACGGTGATCTTTATTATTATTTTTAAAAGTTTTTTGTTATATATTTCTTAATAGTTCATACAGTAATATATTTGTATATTATTCTTTATATATGTGTTTATATGCTCAAATTTTTTTGGTGTAAGTGTATATAGATGTGTGGTTTATCTTCATTAAATTTAATTAGTTATCGACAACGTGTATTTTACTTTGTCTTTTATCATATATAAATAAAATTATCATTAAACTCCGCGTATCACGCGGATGATAATCTAGTTATATATAAATTAGGAAATAAATCCGCGCGTTACCGCGGAAAAATAAAATCTATTAGATTCATCTCATAACACCAATTTAAAGTTATGAATTTTTTACTTTTTGGAGAATTCAAAATTAACTCATACATAACTCTATTTCTAGAATCAATCTTTCAGAATTAGTGTAAATGTACCACGGAGGGTTTAGGATCTGTTAAAACCCGTTCAATTATCTTCTTAAAATTGAAGGTCTTTCATTACTTTAATTTGAATTATTATATGGAAGATATCCAATTTAACTAAACCTTTTTTTTATCATCCATAAAACTCGGGACCAAGGCTGTACGTCTCTGTGGGCTATGGGTTAGAGTTGGGTAAATGTAACCCTTTCCAAGAGGCACTTGAAAGGAGTGATCTGATTGCGGCTTTGTTGCCCATAAATCTGAAGAATCAATATATATTTTTGGGATTCAATATCTTGTGAGAGAATCGGAAGGGTACGTTTGTGAGGAAGATGTGACAGTGAGATAGATAAAATTGTTTGTTTCGAAAATATAGTGAAATATAGAATGCCAAACACCTAGAATGCAATAATAATAATTACCCTGATCCCTGAGGCAGCAAAGCTTTCTCCTATAAGCAGATTCGTCAAACCTATCAAAAGTATTCCAATATGACATATGCTCTTCATTTTCCTGATAAAAGAACCAAAAAGACATCTAATGAGCTTTTTCTTCATTTTATATTGGTTTCTTTCCAAAAAAAAAAATAGAATCTTACATGACGTTGGAAAATAAATAAACAACGATCCTGTCCCATCCATCAAAATTCAACTCATTTTTTTTCAAAAAAAAAAAAAAAAATTACAGTCGTTTTAACAACATGTGATTCCTGTGTTCGTCACAAACTGCTTAAATATAAAAACAGTTGTCAAGTGTTTTAAACAAAATGACGAAGAAGTAATTATTTACCTCTTATATCTCTTCACCCATACCAAGGAAATTGTTCAAATTAAAATACCTTACTCCAAGATTTTTTTTTTGGTTTTACGTCCTTACTCCAAGTTTTTTCTTCAAGGTTATCTATTGATGGTTTACCTTTGTTTAACAAAAAGTTTTACAAAAGAAGTTACAAAGATGAAGCACTGTGAGCGTATACGACATCATATATAGACGAGAGCGCTTAAGAAGCGGTGGGACAAATATTTAAACCATACCACCAAACAAATTGATTAAGAAGTTTAATCAGCAACTACATTTCCCTCAATCACATGGTAATAAACACATGCAGTCCCTTTTTTGGAGATATTCAGAATTAGAGTAAGCAATGTAGAAAGATTCTGAAGGAGAGAAGTACAAGACAACTATCTAGAATCAGTAGTCTTATACAGTCTCCCACCAAGGATCACAATTGTTCATAAAAACACACAATCATAGATGAAGACTGAGAAGATATAAATAATTTTATAGATGAAGAGGATCGATAAAACTGCGATACGCGGGGAAAAAATCACAAAGGGATTAGATGAGTTGAAAAATTATTAGCGTGCTTGAGCGGAATTTTAATCACCTCTACTATTTGTTGGGCTACTAGACCTATTACCTGTAGATTTGGTTCTGAATAAGATTCTACTTGTGATCGAATATTGGAACAATACCTCTTGATGTATTGTCAGCATTTAGTAGAAAGTAAAAGGAAATACAACAAACCTTTCCGTGATAAAGAAAGCATACAAAATCCACAATATTATTCATAAACTTCTTTATAAAACTTAATTTTTTGTTGGTCTGACTTTATAAAACTTATTAAGATACCAAAATACTTCATAAATTCGGCAGTTGAAGTAACCAATACTAAATTGTTTTCGTTAGAGTATACTGTTTTTTCCATCGAACAACTGATTTCCTCGAGTTCAAAGTCGTTGCACGTTTAGCATCCATCAAAATCTGTCGTCATTTAATCAAGAAACTGAAATCTGGAAAATGTATTTGTAGAACCCTCTTTCCTTTGGATTTATGCGTTTCAAGAGCGAAAACCCTAATTAGAGGCTAAACCACAACAATTATAACGTAAGTTTTCACCATTTTTTAAAGTGTGTTCCGTAGAATCTCTCCAACTACAACAAAAAGTCTCGCGACCACTATTAAGACGTGATTCACACAACTGCCCAAATTTTATGGAGAACATAAAGTTTATGAAACCAGAAGAATGTCAAAAGAGAGACGGAGCGAATACGCTTATACATTTACACTCATGATCATGAATGTAAATGTATCTACCATGTACATTCATGATCATGAGAGTCAATACAATATTCTTCAAATCCTAAACTCTCATCACTCTATCATGCTAATCAGTTCAATAGTGCCTGAAAACCTCAACCGTTTAGTTTCAAAGAAAATGAGAGAATACGCATTTTTTGGATTGTAGTCTCTTTCCATCATATTAACTAAACGGAATATTACTTGTCAACTTTTGCGACTACTCAACCAAAACCCTTTATGAAGAGATAAAAACTGCCGTTGAAGACGGTTATCAGTGTTGTCGCCGGTGTTGTTAGCAACGTGACAACGTCTCTCATGATCGCTGGAATTTCTAGCAACACCTTTTGAGTAACACGGTCACCGACATACCTTCTCTATTGTCGGTAGGCGAGGAACCAATTACCCGACGAGAGGGGAATAGAGAATAGAGGATTGATGGAAACAAACAGGCAAAATCGATAATGACTACAAAGAATTATCTGAAGAGTAAAGAAATAAAAAGAAGCGAAGAGACACACAGATGATTGAAAGAGGAGACACACCCTTTCTTGTTCTTTTTGAAACGCCAAAGGATGCCATAATCGCAGATTTACTACCATCCCTTCCCAATTTAATCTCCGCCGTTGAACAAAATTTTAACTTTTAAAATGTCAATCAGAACCGTTAGATTAGATTTTTTTTTTCCTATAAAAAAAAGATGACGTCAGCGATCTTAAAAAACAGGTTTGCTACTATATATAGATAACCATAGAGGCTTCTATGCTACACACACTTCTCACTTAAGAAAATGGAGAAGTCTTTACAAATTTCCAAACTTGTGCTTCTATTGGCATTTGCTTTGGTCCTGTTTCTTAACACGGAGCTGAGTTTTCTTGCGGCTGCAAGAGCCCTAGACGATAATGGCAAGGCATGTAACACAAAAAGGTTCTTTCTCTATTTGCGAAAACCGCTAAGAGTTTACTGATTTTATTTTTTCTCGTGTTCTTTTTCCACGGATTTAATAGGTCTATATAGTGTATCTTGGCGAAAGAGAACACGATGACCCAGAACTTGTCACAGCTTCTCATCATCAAATGCTTGAATCACTTCTTGATAGGTACTTGCTTTAATCATATCTTTTCAAAAAAGGCCAAATCTCTATAGATATTGAACATTTACTATATTGACCCACGGAAAAGTTTATATATACAGTGACTGTGTTATCAAAGCTGCCATAGTTAACAAAAAAACATTGAGAAATCTGAGTGGTTGATTATATCTTACTCTCATTTCTTGTCACCCAAGTAACTCCTCTCGCCATGCTCTGTTTCTTTACAGAACCTAGGTCCTCCTCTGTTTTTTCTTTTGTTTGTCATAATCTCTTCTCTCACTTCACTAGTATCTCTCATGTTATATACAGCAAAGAAGACGCACATAACTCAATGATCTACAGTTATCAACATGGATTCTCCGGTTTCGCGGCACTTCTTACATCCTCCCAAGCAAAGAAAATATCAGGTAGTCAAGAAAACTCAAACTCACATTTGAGAAAAATTTCATATCTTTGAGCATTGAAGATTTTTGGTCTCTAAAGTGGAATCATGTATATAAACACAGAGCATCCAGGAGTAGTACATGTTATACCAAACCGGATTCTGAAACTAAAAACCACAAGAACTTGGGATCACCTTGGCCTACCTCAAATTCCAACTTCTTCTTCCTCATCATCTTTAAACGGTCTTCTTCATGACACCAACATGGGCAGTGAAGCTATCATTGGAGTCATGGATACCGGTCTCTCTCTCTCTCTTACTCTAACACACACACTCTCTCTTTCCCTCCCCTTGGCTCACATTATGTTTGTATAAATAGGGATATGGCCAGAGTCAAAGGTAGTCAACGATCAAGGCCTTGGACCAATACCTAAGCGTTGGAGAGGAAAATGTGAATCAGGAGAACAGTTTAACGCCACAATACATTGCAACAAGAAGCTAATAGGAGCTAAGTACTACCTAAACGGCCTACTAGCCGAGATTGGAGGAAAATTCAACAGAACAATAGTCCGCGATTTCAAATCCAACAGAGATGCAGTCGGTCACGGCACACATACAGCCACAATAGCAGGTGGCTCATTCGTCCCCAACACAAGCTTCTATGGTCTAGCCCGAGGTACTGATATATAGCTTGGCCTAAACCCAGGACCGTCCTTGGAATTTATGGGGTCAGAGACAATTTAATAGAAATTTTAATTATTTTTTTAAAATATAAATTTGGGGACCAAAGGCCTGTGCTTCATTTCGCACCCCTCAGGGCCGGGGCCTGCCCAAACGA
The DNA here is from genome assembly GCA_900406555.1 of Pseudoturritis turrita. Classification (NCBI taxonomy): domain Eukaryota; kingdom Viridiplantae; phylum Streptophyta; class Magnoliopsida; order Brassicales; family Brassicaceae; genus Pseudoturritis; species Pseudoturritis turrita. The sequence continues at coordinate 1,071,063 of OVBL01000623.1, read as the reverse complement.
GGCCGCTAAAACACATAAGCTAGCTTAAGAGTGAAGGTACCGGTTTTATAAGACATTAGTTTGTTTCCTTCCTAACCGATGTGGGATTCTTCATTAGGTACGGTCCGAGGTGGTGCTCCTCGGGCCCGTATAGCCTCGTACAAGGTGTGTTGGAACATAATACGAGATGACGGAAGAGGAACCGATGGAAAATGCACATCTGCTGATATGTGGAAGGCTTTTGATGATGCTATACATGACGGGGTTGATGTTTTGTCTTGTTCTATTGGCGGGACTGTTCCCGAGGATTCTGAGGTCGATAAGCTCGATTTTGTCGCGGCGTTCCACGCGGTGGCTAAAGGGGTTCCGGTTGTGGCTGCGGCTGGTAACGAAGGGCCTGGTGCTCAGACTGTTACCAATGTTGCTCCTTGGCTTTTGACCGTTGCTGCAACTACTATTGACCGGTCTTTTCCTACAAAAATCACTCTTGGCAATAAACAAACCATCTTGGTACGTTTTATGCCTTAAAAACTCAAATTAGTTAGGGAAAAAAGCTCAAAGTTTCGACATTTTACTACCAACAACTCAAATTAGTTCAAAGTTTTGAGCTTTTCTAACTTCTTGATATTTGGTGGTGTCTAATTAGGCTGAATCTCTGTTCACTGGACCGGAGATTTCAACCGGTTTAGCTTTCTTGGATCCAGAGAGTGATGATAATGTTGATATGAAGGGGAAAATAGTTCTTGTTTTCGATAGTGAGACTCCAATTGCAGAGAAAGGTATAGCAGGAGTCATCTTTGCCCAAAAGCCCAATGATCTTCTTACTCGATGCCACGCTATACCGTGCATTTTCACGGATTACGAGCTTGGAACCGACATTTTACAATACATACGTACCACCAGGTCCTCTATCTTGCAGCAAATAAACTCTGTTTTATTAAGTCCATTTTTTTCTTTTTTCTACATACATCATATGATCCATCGAACCACAGATCACCCACGGTGAGAATCAGCGCAGCTACGACATTAACGGGTCTGCCTGAAACTACTAAGGTTGCTGCATTCTCATGTAGAGGGCCTAATTCGGTTTCACCAGCCATTCTCAAGGTTATAAAACCCATTGTGTCTCTTATCTTATGTTTACTTCAAAAGTTGAAACTTTTTTTTTATAGATAATTGATGAGTTTTTTTATAGATATTTGGTCATGTTTTACTCTGTAGCCTGATATAGCAGCTCCGGGTGTGAGCATACTCGCGGCAGTAAGTCCGCTTGATCCTGATGGACACGATGGATTTGGATTTGAATCAGGGACATCAATGTCAACTCCTGTTGTTTCCGGAATCATAGCTCTCCTCAAGTCTCTACATCCTAATTGGTCTCCTGCTGCAATTAGATCAGCTTTGGTCACAACAGGTTCTTCTTCATTCCATCTTCTTCTTACTCGCCAATTGTTTTTGACTAATCGATTTCTTTTGAAGCTTGGAGAACAAGTCCATCTGGAGAACCGATTTTTGCTGAAGGATCAAACAAGAAGCTTGCAGATCCATTTGACTATGGAGGAGGACTTGTAAACCCTGAGAAAGCTGCAAAACCCGGACTTGTCTACGATATGGGGATCGAAGATTACATCAACTACATGTGTTCCGCGGGTTACAACGACTCCTCAATCTCCCGTGTACTCGGTAAAAAGACTAAATGTCCAACTCCTGAGCCATCAATTCTTGATATCAACTTACCTTCAATCACAATTCCAAATCTTGAGCAAGAGGTCACACTCACAAGAACCGTAACCAACGTTGGAGCCATCAAGTCGGTCTATAAAGCCGTGATCGAGCCTCCTCTCGGTATAACTCTCACCGTGAACCCGACCACACTCGTGTTCAACTCTGCAGCTAAGAGAGTACTCACTTTCTCGGTTAAGGCTAAAACCAGTCATAAAGTCAACACTGGTTACTTCTTTGGAAGCTTAGCATGGACTGATGGTGTTCATGATGTCACAATCCCTGTCTCTGTTAAGACAAAGATCATGATCAAGCCTTAACAAAGAAACGATTTCGATCGAATCGATGTATTAGAACTTCGAAGAGCCATATGGTGCTCATTGTCTCTGCAAGTCTCATTTCAAGTGTGTCGAATAAAGGATCAAATCACTAAGAACTTAGAAATCTCTCTCACACAAACACAAATTGAGAAAACCGTAAAGGTTCCTCATTTATTTATCACACTCATATATTATGCATACTACAAATCGAATCTACACAAAATGGACCTTAAGCAAAGATCTCCGAAAAACTCCCCGATCCCTGCGACTACGAATTTAGAAAAAAAATAAAATAAGAACAACTACAGGGGAGAAGTATATAAAGTTATCTGCTACTGCTTCATGGACATTATGGACATTTTTTGGTAGATGTTCGGCTAATCCAAATGGGAGCAAACACTGCATGAAAACATGACAATCGTGATTCTTCCTACCATATAATTTACCATTATGGTCGTCAACGCAATTGGATAGGTTTGAAGCATATCCATCAGAAAACTTCACATCATCAATAGAAAAAAACTCGGATCTCCCATTTGCATCTAATCTGAATATGAGAACATGAGCTTTGCCATTGTCCATCATTTTCTTGTAGTGTTTACATAAAAAAAAAAAAATTTGAAAAATACCTTATTTATGTTTTAAATTTTGAAAAATACACTTTTTATTTTGTTTTTGAGAACTAACCTTTTTAATGTGTGGTAAGCCATTTTTGTCCTAATTTAAATTAAAAATTACATTTTTAATAAATCAAAATTAAAATTCGAAAAATAATATTTTTATATAGATATTAATTATTAATTAAATTTTAAATTTTATTATTAAATAAGTCTATTGAAATATTTCGAAATTTATCTTAAAAAAACTACGTGCCTTATATATATATATATATAAAACATTCACCATTTTGTTAAGAAGAGGCCAAATGAACATTCAATGAAATCTAAATTCTTTATTTTCAAACTAATCATTTTTGTCAATTTTGATTGGTTTAATTTAACCAATAAACTTAGCATAATTTCCATTATCCTAACAAAAAAAAAGGTTGGTCTTGGATCATTGGTTCAATTAAACATAAAGATGCAAAACCTTTGATAGCATCAAAAGCTTAGGTAAGTGCATATTTTTTATGAATAAAATCGAAATTACAATTTAAAATAATATTATCATAAAAAAACTATTTTGTTTTTAAATATATATAAGATAGAAATTATTTTTTAGTTTATTGAAGTTATTTGGGGGATTTTGATAAGTACCCCAAATTTTATAGCAAATTTGAAAACTACACTTAATCTTATAGAAATTTGAAAACTATACTTTTTATTATATTAAAATACGTAAATACCCCTATATATATTTAACTATTTATTATATTAATAAATTTAATTAAAAATAACTTAAAATTATTTAATTTAAATTCAAAATTATGTTTAAACTAATTAATTTTCAGTTCTAAATTTTAATTTCGTATTTAAATATATATTTTTATAAAATATATTGTTAATTAATCAATATCTAAAATATAAAATTTTGATTAAATAAAAATAATTAGTCATCTCGACTTGTTTTAAAATAGTCGACTTATATTTTGGTTGGTTGATTTTTTACTTTGTCGACTTATTTAAACTATTGACTTATTTTATTATTTCATCGACTTAATTTTATCTTTCACCGACTTATTTTAAACAGTCGATTTATATTTTGATTGATTTTTTACTTTGTCAACTTATTTAAACCATTGACTTATTTTTTATATTCATCGACTTAATTTTTTTTTCACTTTAAACAGTCGACTTGTATTTTGGTTGGTTGAGTTTTTACTTTGTCGATTTATTTAAACTGTTGACTTATTTTTTTATGTTCGTCGGCTTAATTTTTGTTTTGCCGACTTATTTTAAACTGTCGACTTATATTTTGCATAGTTGATTTTTTATTTTGTCGACTTATTTAAACCGTTGACTTATTTTTTAATCTTCGTCGACTTAATTTTTTTAATTCATCGGCTTATTCTAAAACAGTCGATTTATCTTTTTTGTTATTTGATTTTTTACATTGTCGACTTATTTAAACCATTGACTTAATTTTTTTGTTCATCGACTTAAATTTGTTTTTCGTTGATTTATTTAAACTGTCGATTTATATTTTGGTTGGTTGATTTTTTACTTTGTCGACTTGTTTAAACCATTGACTTAATTTTTATTTTCGTTGACTTAACAAATTATATCTATATTAATTAAATTTATAATTATAAATTAAATTTATAATTATAAATTAAATTTTAAATTATAAAATGTAAATTCGTAGTTATTTTTTTTTATAAAATTAGTATTTTGTTAAGTTCGTAATTAATTTAAATTAATTAAAAAAATATTAGCTAACATTTAAAAAAAAAAAAAATCAAATTTTTGTTATTTTTTCTGAAATTTTATGATTGACTAGGGACAAAAATGTCATTTTAACAACAAAAGAAGATATATTTCAAATTTTTAAAAAATTTAGTATAGATTTCCAATTATTAATAAAATTAAGGGTATACAATCTAATTTTCTCAAGTTATTTTGGTAAATTTATATTTTAAAAAGTATAGTTTTCAAAAAAAAAAAAAAAAGGTATATTTTTCCAAATTTCCTCTAAATTGAAATTAATTAACAAAATGTATATATATTTGAACGTAACACAAAAGATTATGATTATACAGTGATTTATTGTGAATTCTTTTTAAAAGATTATTAAATCAGTTGTATTTAAATAGCAAATAAAAATATAAAACATATAATTGGATCCAAATTCACATTTTACATATTGTTGTTATATACACACATTCAATATTCTTTGTGTCAGCACATTATACCCTTTTTCATCATAAAAAAAAACACACATTATACCCATAAATGCAAAAGTTGAAATCGGTTTGCTCTCCTACGACCCTATCTTTAGGTTTAGAGTCTAGTACCAACATACTTTTTATCTGTAACTAATTTCAGTCAGTCATGGTCTAATACAACTTCCTAACCATAGTGTTTAACTACCTAACTAACTGAATTATTTCGACATGATTGATATCCTCTTATAGTCAATTGAGAATATTTAGGTATACAAAACTATATGTTTCTAATAAGAAAGACAACAATTTTCAGAAAGGATTGGGCCTTTAGTCGCATAGAAGATAAAACCGGTCTGATTCAGAAATTACTCTACCCGGTTTAACTTGAATAAACCTAATTTTAGTCTTAAATTTTCAATTTTTCTTATACACCAGAAAACCAAACCGATAATTAATTGAAACTAAACGAACCGAAATGAGGTTTGGTTTTAGTTTGGTAAGTTTTTTCACAAACCAACCAAAAAATGAATATAATCTCGGTTCAAAGTGATAAAACCGAACATAAACCAAAACCAAATCGAATCAAAGTGAGTTTGTTTTGAGATATTCCTTTTAAACCGAACCAAACCAAACCAATTTCAAAATTGATTCCAAACCGATTTCGAGTCTAACCGTAAACTCCAACCCGTGAATTGAAAGACCAATGATTTACTATTCTATATAAATAACCCATAGAGGCTTCTAATGCCACACACACTTCTCACTTAAGAAAATGGAGAAGTCTTTACAAAGTTCCAAAGTTGTGCTTCTATTGGCAATTGTTCTGGTCTTGTTTCTTAACACGGAGCTGAGTTTTCTTGCTTCTGTAAGAGCGCTAGACGATAATAGCAAGGCATGTAACACAAACAAAGAAAATTCCTTTCTCTCTATGTGCGAAAACCGCTAAGAGTTTACTGATTTTGGTGTTTTTTCGCGGATTTAATAGGTCTATATAGTGTATCTTGGCGAAAGAGAACATGATGATCCCCAATATGTCACAGCTTCTCATCATCAAATGCTTGAATCACTTCTTGAAAGGTACTTTAATCATAAATTTCAAAAAGGTCAAATCTCTATAATATCGATATCGAACATTTACTATATTAAGCCGCAAAAATGTTTATATAAACAGTGACTGTGTCATCAAAGTTGCCACATATATATATTCCTTATCTTCATTAGTTAACAAACAGAAAAACATTCAGAAATCTGCTAGGTTGATTATATCTTATAATTTCAGTTCTTGTCACCCAAGAAACTCCTCTGGCCATGCTCTGTTTCTTCACAAAACTTAGGCCCTCCTCTGTTTTTTCTTTTGTTATTCATGAGCTCGTCTCTCACTTGTATCTCTCATGTTTGCTATATACAGCAAAGAAGACGCACATAACTCAATGATCTACAGCTATCAACATGGATTCTCCGGTTTCGCTGCACTTCTTACATCTTCACAAGCAAAACAAATCTCAGGTACTAAAGAAAACTCAAATTCACATTTAAGAAATATTTCATATCTTTGACCTTGAAAATTTGGTTTCTAAACCGGATTCTTGTATATAAACACAGAGCATCCAAAAGTGATCCATGTTATACCAAACCAGATTCTGAAACTAAAAACCACAAGAACTTGGGATCACCTTGGCCTCTCTCAAATTCCAACTTCTTCTTCATCATCATCATCATCTGTAAAAAGTCTTCTTCATGACACCAACATGGGCAGTGAAGCTATCATCGGCGTCGTGGATACCGGTCTCTCTCTCTCTCTCTCTCTCTCTCTCTCTCTCTCTCTCTCTCTCTCTCTCTCTCTTTCACTTACTCTAACGCTATCTCTCTGTTTCCCCTTAACTCACATCATGTTTGTATATTCAGGGATATGGCCAGAATCAAAGGTATTCAACGACCAAGGCCTTGGACCAATACCTAAGCGTTGGAGAGGAAAATGTGAATCAGGAGAGAAGTTTAACGCCAAGATACATTGCAACAAGAAGCTAATAGGAGCTAAGTACTATCTAAAAGGCATGCTAGCCGAGATTGGAGGAAAATTCAACAGAACAATAATCCGCGATTTCAAGTCCAACAGAGATGCAATCGGTCACGGCACGCATACAGCCACAATAGCAGGTGGCTCATTCGTCCCCAACGCGAGCTTCTATGGTCTAGCCCGAGGTACTGATATATATAGCTTGGCCTAAACCAAGGCCTCAAAACCCACAAAAGCTAGCTTAAGAGTGAAGGTACCGGTTTTATAAGACTTTATTAGTTTGTTTCCTTCTCAGGTACGGTCCGAGGTGGTGCTCCTCGGGCCCGTATAGCCTCGTACAAGGTGTGTTGGAACATAATGCTAAAAGGCAAAGGAGGATGCACATCTGCTGATATGTGGAAGGCTTTTGATGATGCTATACATGACGGGGTTGATGTTTTGTCGGTTTCTATTGGCGGGACTATTCCCGAGGATTCCGAGATCGATAAGCTCGATTTTGTCGCGGCGTTCCACGCGGTGGCTAAAGGGATTCCGGTTGTGGCTGCGGCTGGTAACGAAGGGCCTGGTGCTCAGACTGTTGTCAATGCTGTTCCTTGGCTCTTGACCGTTGCTGCAACTACTCTTGACCGGTCTTTTCCTACAAAGATCACACTTGGCAATACACAAACCCTCTTCGTATGTTTTATGCTCAAGAAAACTCATATTAGTTTGAGAAAATAGCTCAAAGTTTTGACCTTTTTATACCAAAAAGTCAAAATTAGTTCAAATTTTCGAGCTTTTCTAACTTCTTGATCTGTCTTGGTGTCTTTTAGGTTGAATCTCTGTTCACTGGACCGGAGATTTCAACCGGTTTAGCTTTCTTGGACTCAGACAGTGACGAGAATGTTGATGTGAAGGGGAAAATAGTTCTTGTTTTCAATAATTTCACTCGAATTGTAGGGAAAGATGTAGCAGGACTCATCTTAGCCCAAGAGCCCGACGATCTTCTTTCTAGTTGCGGTGCTTTCCCGTGCATTAGCGTAGATTACGAGCTTGGAACCGACATTTTACAATACATCCGTACCACCAGGTTAGAGATATACATCTTGAAGCAAAGAAAAAAACTGTTAAATAAGTCCTTTTACATTTCTTCATATATATACATCATTGATCCGTCGAGTGAACAGATCACCCACAGTGAGAATAAGCGCGGCTACGACCTTGACCGGTCTGCCTGCAACGACTAAAGTTGCTGAATTCTCAAGTAGAGGGCCTAATTCAGTCTCACCAGCCATTCTCAAGGTTATAAAACCATTGTGTCTCTATTCTATGTTTACTTCAAAACTTGAAACCTTTTTTGTGAAAAACTTGTTAAATATTTGGTCATGTTTTACTCTGTAGCCTGATATAGCAGCTCCGGGTGTGAGCATACTCGCGGCAGTAAGTCCGCTTCATCTTGACGAACACGACGAATTTGAACTCTATTCAGGGACATCAATGTCAACTCCTGTTGTTTCCGGAATCATAGCTCTCCTCAAGTCTCTACATCCTAATTGGTCTCCTGGTGCAATTAGATCAGCTTTGGTCACAACAGGTTTTTCTTCATTCCATCTTCTTATTATTCGCAAATTGTTTTCGACTAAATCGATTTCTTTTGAAGCTTGGAGAACAAGTCCATCTGGAGAACCCATTTTTGCTGAAGGATCAAACAAGAAGCTTGCAGATCCATTTGACTATGGAGGAGGACTTGTAAACCCCGAAAAGGCTGCAAAACCCGGACTTGTCTATGATATGGGGATCGAAGATTACATCAATTATATGTGTTCCGCGGGTTACAACGACTCCTCAATCTCTCGTGTGCTCGGTAAAAAGACTAAATGCCCAACTCCTGAGCCATCAATTCTTGATATCAACTTACCTTCAATCACAATTCCAAATCTTGAGAAAGAGGTCACACTCACAAGAACTGTAACCAACGTTGGACCCTTCAAGTCAGTTTATAAAGCCGTGATCGAGCCTCCTCTCGGAATAACTCTCACCGTGAACCCGACCACACTCGTGTTCAACTCTGCAGCTAAGAGAGTACTCACTTTCTCGGTTAAGGCTAAAACGAGTCATAAAGTCAACACTGGTTACTTGTTTGGAAGCTTAACATGGACTGATGGTGTTCATAATGTCACAATCCCTGTCTCTGTTATGACAAAGATCATGATCAAGCCTTAGCCCTTAGCAAAGAAAACTCAATCCTATCTAAAAATAAACGATTTTCGATCGATTCAATGCTCATGGTCTTTGTTCTTATGTAATTTCTTGCAAATCTCAATTCAAACTAGGATCAAGTCACCAAAAACTTATAGAAATCTCTCCCAAACACAAAAGAGAAAACCGTAAAGTTTCCTCATTTATTCAACACACTCATATATATTATGCATACTACAAATCGAATCGACACAAAAGGATCCTTATGATCATTATCTATAAGCTAAACAACATAGCAATACATATATATAATCATCATAATGACTATATATTATAAAGATGGAAACTTTTAATTTTTTAACAATAAGCGATACACTTCTTCTTACAATCCATGGTGCATCCACCTCCGCCGCCACCGCCGCCGTATCCTTTCCCGGAACGGCTAAAAGAGCTGAAACACTTGGCCGGACACCTAAGCTTCTTACCGTTACAAGGTCCTTTCTCTCTACAAGTCACCGTTGGTCTCACCACACCTCCTTTACCAACTCCACCGCTCGGACCACCGTAACCTCCGCCGTATCCACCACCAACTCCGGTACCCGGAAACCCGTTTCCAAATCCCGGTATTCCAGCAAATCCGGATCCGGGTATTCCACCGAATCCTAAACCATCGTTTCCACTCTTTTGACGTGCTGATTGAGTTGCAGAGACGAAGATCAAGAGGAGAAGAGAAGCTAAAAGGAACGATTTTGTAAACATTTTTTCTTGGTGGGTTTAGTGAGAAGATTAAGAACGAAGTTGGATTGAATATAAATAGAGATTTGAGCATTAAATTGGAGAAGGTATGAAATACAGTTAAGACATTGATTCGTGGACTTTAGTGTGTGAAGATCACTTTAATGCTCGCACTTCGCAAACAAAAGTCTCTCTCTTTCTCTATCACTTCCGTAACTTGTTGAGAGACTGTACAGATATATATATATATATATATATATATATATATATATATATATTTGCAAGCACTTGTGGCGACATTTAATTTAAAGCATGTGTTATTTAAAATCAGGACAGGTCTTTTAAATTCTTATTTTTTAATTCTTTGAGGGTTTTTGATTCCGACAGATGTGTTGATGATAAACTAGAGATAAATAAATATCTACCGAAAGTTTGGTGAAACCCCAATTCAATTCAAGTGTTCTGAAAGTTGGGTGAAATTCAATTTAGGAATGGTTTTTATTTTTTAAAATGTCGACCATAATATTCAAAATTCAAAACTATTGAGATTTTTTTTTCTGATATTTGTTCTAAAAGTGTACTGAGTTCCTCTGATAAATTACACTCAATAGTTTTTTTTTTTTTTTTTTGCTAAAATTTACACTCATAGTTGTGAAAATATTTTATATTTTAGAATTTGATTTCTTTTATATTTTGTTCATCATTTTCTTCCCTGAGTATTTGGTAAGGTAACGTTAGTATTTTGATAATTTGCCATTTGTTACTTAAGTGGGTATTGAGTTAGTGGCAAATTATCAGACCTTCCAAACGTTGCATGCGTCTTTGAGCTTCTTAATTTAAATGTTCCGACCGAAGATGTATGAATTACAATCCAAAAAATTTCGATTAACTAGAAAAAAAAAACTATTTTACTCTCATCAAATTTTTTTTTGTACTGTTCATAATTTAATCTATTCCATAAGGCCCACTCATTAATTAAACCCCAACCATATCATTTTAGTCTTAAATCAAAATCTATGCAGGTCTGAATAATAGGTATACACCGCTTAATAAAGTAAATATTTGTCCAAGGTTTCATTAAATTTTAGTGTTGATTAATTTCACTCCACATTAAATTGGTTTTGTTGACAAGTTGGTTCACCACACAGCCCCTTGTCGTCTCTCTCCATTGAGGAACCACCATCTATATATTTTTTTTCATACTAAAAATTAGTTTTTTATATTTGGATAATACTCCATGTATCGTTTGCCATTTAATACAACCAAATTATTGAAATTCATTGACAAATTCGTCCAAATAGTGTTTGTATTGAAATTCACCTGTGAATATGGAAATTTTTGATATCTGATCTGAGCTGTGTTTGTATACATTGGTCCAGTACGGAAATCGAATTAAAAATGGATGCAAACATTTAACCACTATTATGTAAAGACAAACCACATGATGAATATAGACATTTGAATAAAATACCAATTTGACAGTAAATCTAAAGCATAGAGCTAAAAGAGTAAATGACAAGTGAACATGTATCTGGAAAAGCATGTTAATTCAATGATTATTATTGATGGTGATTTTGTTTCATCTATCCTCCAAATTATGACAAGTCTTGTTATCAAACCGGTAGAAAAATTGACCAAAAACCGGTTTAGGGTTTAAGTCTTGCTCACCGGACACTGCTGAAAGTTTTGAGTGGTCCTTGCTGCACAGACCATGGAGGTCGTTTGTTGTTTTCCTGAAATTTAACAGAAGATAACTTAACTTGGATATTGGAAGTTATCGACTCTACCAAGAAATTTTCAGTTTGCAATTAGTAGCATTTCAGGCATGTAGCACGAAAGGATCGGTACAAGGGTTTTAAACAGATCCAGCTTTTAGCTTATCCATAACCAAAGAAACCAAAACAAAACCATGTAGAGATGCTTGCGAAAGGAACTTAAACTGAAATTGGCAAGTTACATACTCTGATATCTGTGACAGAATTGCAGGAAGAACATCTAACAGATGGAGCTCCATAAGGATACATCAAGAGCAGTTTGCAATTGTTGCAATTCACCTGACCAACCTGATCAGCTGCAAACAAAGAACGACAAGTCAAAACCGATACGAAGACAAGGGGTTTTTATCATCTAAATTACGGAGATCTTGTGTATAGAGAAATTACAATGGAGTAGAGGCCGAGTAGTTCACAAGTGTAGAAGAAGAATCTTTAGCTAAAGATCACACAATTGCCCCAAGAGTAGTAAAACTAAAGAATAAAGATCTAAAGATCACATAGATTGTATATAAAGGAGCAATTATGATCGGATAGACACCAAATGGCTAACAAGCTAAAGAGAAGAATCTAAGCCAAAGATACTTCTTGTTTCAAAGCTAAAGAACCAATATTAATTAGTCTCAGGAATATTACACATAGAGATTCTCAAAGAACGGATTCGCGCGATGATCACAGAAGAAAGAATGTAATCAGCAAGAACATAGAGATATCATTCACACATGCCAAGTAAAACCAGTTTGAGAGAAAGAGAGACCATTCCTAAGATTCTTCATTTAAACAGTTTCAAGTCACTGAGATTATTAACACAAGATTTCAGTTGATGAATACGAAGACATGGAAGAAACCTTCAAGAACGAGATTAACAGTCTGGCAACACGAGCACTTGACGTGTTTGGATCCTCTTGGATACGATAGTAAACGCCTGCAAGATCCACATACCATTTGCACCATTTCTGCAAACCCCCCCACAAAACAAAAACAAAATTGCAGAAAATCACCAATTATTCGCGAAATCGAAAGTGGGTTTCCTCTAAAAACCTACAAAATCTACTCAAAATCGCTAATTTCATCAGACAATACCAAGAAATGGATCAAATCGATAAACCCTAAATAACCCTAAATACACAGACTACTGGAATCATCAATGGCTTACCGGGAATTTCGGCGGTGGTGGTGGTAGTGGTGGGGTTTACGACGGCGGCTACGGTGGCGATTGGAGCCTGTGGAGGAGATGGAAGAAGTGCAGATTCCCATCCCGGAGGAGGACCTTCCTCTTCTTCATCTTCTTCTTCTCGGTGTTTTTGTTCTTCCTTCTTCGTTTGTAACTCTTCCATCACGCCTCCGATCTCTGCTCCGGCGATCATCACTCTCTCAAAAAGTTAAAACTTGCATATTCGCAATACGATGATCAGAAGTTTTAACTAAGGTGGGCATTTCGTTTTATTTTCGGGTTCGGTTCGGTTCGGTTAATTCAATTTTAAAAATACTTTAATCGAACTCAACCAAAATTAATTTGGTTCGATTTATATTCGGTATGGTTTATTTCGATTTGATTTATGTTTAGTTCGGTTTTAGTTTGGTCAAATAAATAAATCAATTAATGGAACATAAAGTAATGCGGAATTTTGTTAACGAGTAAAAATCCTTGGGTTCCGAAATAAGTAAACAAATTTTATTTTATTTTATATTACTTAAATATATTAAAAAATAAAATAGAAATCAGACGTATATGGGTTTAATTTAAATGACTCACAATATTATTTAATATAGTTAATCAATTATTTAAATAAATACATTGGTTTAGTGCTTTGGTTCTATTCCGAACCGAACTATTCGGATTAAGAAAAAGTTTAACCAAATGGTTTGTGTATAGACTATAGTTTGGTTTAGGTCTGCTTGAGTTCGGTTGGTTCGGTTTGATTCGGTTAAAATGTCCACCCCTAATTTTAACTCGTGAATTTTACTTTTTTCTAACGTGGATCATTGACCAATCGTTGACTTTTTTTTTTATTGAGGTGCATACACAGTAACACAGTGTTATGTATTTGATATTGTAGTTGCATACACAGAGTTGTCTCTACATGTGTTTACGTCTTCGTATCGAGTCTAGCCCACTATGTTGGTTCACTCTCTGTTGGAGACCAAATAGCTCGAATTTTTTTTTTAATCCTGATTACATCTCCTAATTTTCCATTTGCATCATGGCAGACTATTTCAGTGGTTCGTCTAAATATCTACGCTATTGGAAAATTATGGTTAGGACATCCACCCACGTAGACCTCTGCCGCTTCTGGATTGTGAGGAGGAATGTTTGTAAACTGCCTCCAAAACTTGTCTATACCCAACGAAAAAATCCAACACTCCTCATATGAGCAGTTTCGCTTCATGAGTAGCAAGATTTTGTACAGATTTACTTGAGGGTGGTCATACGCAATGTAGCGGTTTGTGTCTCTCCTAGATGAGCCAATACAGGGCAAAGCAAGGCTTTTTCGTAAACTGTGAACAGCATAACAAGATCTGCCGGGTATCCAGTCTCGCGAGACATATGATAGTAAGGAGACTTTGTCACTGAGCCTTCAAATAAGATTTATGGAAAAACATGCTCCTAGTTATCGATTTCCACGTTTTTGATGTGCAAAGTAGCCTGTAAAGCCATTCACCAGAGAGTCATAACAACACCCCTTCTAACTCATCTTTCATCAGTACTACTCTTTGAAACATTTTGTACATGGTTTGCACACATCTCCTTGGAAATCATATGCAATGTAACGGCGGTGTGGGATTCACGGACATTGAAGATTGTGGAGTCAACTCAACACCAAAAGCACCAAATCCAAGGGTCACCAAAAGATCAACAAGATAATCGTAGTTACCCACTTGTTAAAAAAACAAACGTTTATGAATTTTTCTATTTGGGTTTGGACTGGTTTGAACAAATTCATCTTTTAAACTATCTAATGTGCTATAGGATTACCAGATGTGAACCAAATTATGTTAGATACATACTTTTTAATGGGCTTCTTGTTTCGGTTATTTGATTCCCTATTTCAAATCTTATATCTTCCCTTTAGGAATATATATTGTTAAACATAACAGATTTTTCTAAAGGATAGATATGATGGTATCGGTGCATGTTTAATATTCTTTTTTTTTTTTTTGGGTCAACACTCAACAGTTTAATACTAATATACTATCATCTCTTAGACATTAGTTATTATTGCTTGCTAGGTAAATGTTTTTCTGTTTTTTTCTTTGGATCAAGTTGGTTGGTAAATGTTTTAACGTTGAGAAATAATGAAAAGAAGAATGAGATCCATTAACAATTCACATTGTTATAAAAAAGTGTTAGTTTCATGATCCAAAGAGCTTCGGTTTTGCAGAAAAGATCCGGTTAAGAGTCGCTGCCAACCGAATCCCGCCTTTTGCAAGCCTCTTCTCTACAACGGGTAACCGAGAGAGGAAATAATCATCTGCAGAGATGTGAGACAAAGCAAAAGATCACGCCGTTATCTCATATAACGAGAAGAAATATGTGTCTGTGGTTAACGAAAAACTAAGATCTTGTTTCAAAGAGTAGTACCTCCTAAAGTAGTCCCTGGGGTGGCATTCCTGTAAGCATACTTGCATGCGAGATCTATGCTTTCAGAAGCAAACCTGAACAAATTACGAACTTAGGGAATATGGGAAAAAGGATATGATAGCTAAAACCAGATTTCTATGCTATTAAGCAACTTTACAAATCTTTCAATGCAAATGTTCTCCAGTGTTTTTGCAATTAAACTTGCTACAAAGGAAAATTTTCATTCATAGATAATATATGCTTACTCATTTGGACAGGCCGTCTGGTTAAGTTGACATGACTCCCACAACGGAACATCATTTGACCAGCCGTTCTATATTAAGACAGCAGTTAAAAGAAAGTAATCACTGTTAATTGATCTTTGGATATGGTTATAGTGTGCTGAAGCTGGATAAAGAAAGTAAGATCGTACCGTGAGTTTGGCTTGAAGGGCTTGAATCATGACTGGAAGACTTGAATTGTAGTATGTTTTAAGAGCAGATTCAATTATCATGTTATCCCACACCTTCACAATTAAAGAGACCTTTTAGAATTTGGATCTTGAAAATGATCTAAGACCGTTCCAATTCCGAGTTAAGAAAGATACTTTTTTAGCATCAATCTGATCGATAACAGAACACTTACATGGTGCAAATTTGTTTTGCGATTGTACCAGCGGACTATTATCGTGTTACCACCTAGATCTCCAAGAAAACCAGTATGCAAGGGCTGTAAAAAAATCAAGATCCACATAAAGATTAACCATACTCGGTGTTGTTACTAAACACTAATCGCAGCTCCGTAGCCTCAAAAGCATATAACTCAGACAGCATTTGGTTCTAATATGATTCGTTTGAATGGCAAAGGCCTTAATTACCTGATGGACATCTCCCATATAATGTGATAAGAACATGAGAGCCTCTGTCAAATTATCTGCAAATGAAAAAAGACTAATCATCACACTATGCTCCATGTAACTCATACACAAATTAGTTAACTGAAACACACAAAAAAAGTATCAGATACACTAAAAATCTTACTCACAGTGGACTAAAGTCTGCGAGTTTTCAGAACCTGACAATAATTGGTTTGTGTAATTGAAGATAGCTCCTGTCACACACCAGTCTTTATGCTTATGACTGTCGTGGCAGTCCCCTTCACAGAAGACAAAGGACAGAGATTTGACTTAGCACAGAAAAATTTAAGCAAATGCATACACAATTGAAACAGAAAACCCACGACAATATTCTTAGTTGCATCTGTATTCAGGAGTGTTATCATAGTGCAAGACGCTAGTCCATTGCCATTTCGAGAGGTGTTTAATCTCATCAGGCCAAGAGCAAAAAGCTGCTAGATCTCCCTCAGCAGATTCAGGCAGAAGTTTCTTCACTGCAACTATAGTTTCTTCCTCAAAGTATCCCTGAGGATTTGGAAATTGCAACAACAACAAAAAAAAACCGAAATCACCTCATAGAAATTCGATGAAACTCGAAAAACAAAGACCAACCTTTTTTTTCCATCCTAACAAATAAGCTCTTAGATTATTGATTAAACACTCTCAAGAATCACAACAATCAGAACAAAGCTCCTCACATCTAAAATCACAGAGATGATTTCAGAAACTAATTAAGAAATATTCACCTCAGCTATTTTGCAGACAGTGTAATGACCTTCCTTCCCCCAACATAGAGCTCCATGGACAAGTTGTGTAAGCACGAGAACACTCGCAAACAACATTCTCACCGACAAGCCCATTCTGAAAAAAACTTTCAATTTCTTAACAATCACATAAAGTTTCAGATCAATCTAGTCTAATCTTGTATGTGCTCAAGAACGAGATTCAAGCAGAAATGAAAAGTCAACGAATTACCTGAAAAAGCTTTGATCTTTTTGCTCTTTGCCTCACTTCTCTGATTCGATTGCTTTACTCTCTCCTCTTCCATTGGGGATTAAAATTGATTCTTCTATTTGTGTTTTTTTTTATTGCCACGTTTGTTTGTTTATTCAAAAACTATAAACTGACAGTTGTTTTATTCACATGGTTAAGCAAAAACTAAGCTTGAGAGAACATTCTCAAGATCCTTCCTTTACAGTTTCAAAGTGACTGAGATTAGCACAAGCTTCACCGTACTTAATTATGTTATAACTTATAAGTAATGGAAGGAAAACACTACAAGAGTTAAAAAAAAAAAAAAAAAAAATCAAAACAAAGTGATATTCTTTGCATGGGTGATTTGTTTGAATGTTCACATGATGATGCCTCATATTCATCAAATGGTAGTAGCAAGAGCATGCACTACACTAGATAGCTCATTGGTTAAAACCACTCTAGCATCCCCCAAATCTCCCCTTTTTGACGCTTATCAATCGCAATTTCCGCGCACCAAATGATTTTTTCCCTATGGTTTTGATCAAACACGTACTCTTCCCACAAAACCGCAATTTTTCCACCATAATCCACCAAATTGACATTAGCATTACAAGGAAACCTAGGCAATCTTTCCAAACCCTTCAAAGCTGTCCATAATCTTTGTTTGGAGTCATACCAATCGATCGTCTTGTCAAAATAACGGTAGAACACGTTCTCTATCACACAATGAGATGATGAGCGACCCCATCCATTACTCATTTTTAAGTCTAGCTCTCTCCATCTACCTTTATGCAGCTTGTAAGTCGCATTTGTTCCCCCTGATCTCACATAGAGAGTTCCTTCATACCATACGCTTCTATAATAAGAGCCTCTGCATATCTCCTCGTTAGGGGTCTGCAAAAACTCCCAAGTTTGTGTCTTTGTATCAAAAACCTCCATCCATTTCGTTGAATCGAGATTTTCACGGCCTGCTGTTACATATATTTTCCCGTCAAAGACACAAGCAGAGTGGTACACACGAGGCACCTGCATGCTTGGGGCCTCACGCCATGTGTGAGTACGACAGTCCATGACCATGACGCTAGACGAAGCATCATTATCCCTATTATTTATGGTTCCGCCAATAGCGTAGATATTAGAACCAACCACTGCAGCAGTCGACCATGGTGCAGATAGAAAATTAGGAGATGAAATCGGGATCAAAATTTTTTTCGAGCTATTTGGTCTCCGACAGAGAGTGAACCAACATAGCGGGCTAGACTTGGTAGGGAGATGTAAACACACGTAGAGACAACTCTCAGTGCGGCCTAAGAGGGCTCGGGTCTGGTAAAGCTCTGTTGATGCAAGGAGAAAGCGGAATCTCTTGGAGACTAAGGAAAGAGTTGGGTAGTACAATCTTGAGACGCGGGCTAAGCAACTTAATATCAAATCATCGGGAAGCATCAGAATTGTCATCCGTCTTCTTTTAAAAGCTGGCTCTTCTCCATTCATGGCCATGGAAGTTGTGGATTGCCTTTTCTCTCTTAGGTGGGGTTATATAAGGTTGCTTTTCACGTAAGAAACTCTCTCTCTCTCTCCCTCTCTCTCTTTTTGCCCTTCCGTCTTCTATGTCTCCACCAATCTCACCACAAAGTCTTTATATAGGGAATTGTCATTCCTAATCTCATTAGGAAAATGATATTTTTTTCTTTTTTGCTCACTTTCCTTTTTGAAAAAAAGAAAAAGGAAACTAATGCACAAACGTTAACAAAGTGTGACAAGAGATGGAAGATTTCAGTCCCACATGACTTTGGGAGAACCGTCATGGTTACACAATAGAATCGCCGAGGAAGCAAGATGAAGATTACCGGCTTGAATTCAATCAAAGTTGAAGAGAAAAGTCTAATATATATATATATATATATATATATATATACACACACATCTTGAAGCAAAGAAAAAACTACTTTCTGATTAATGAAATTTGATGAACGAAAAAAAAAAATTAAAACAAATGACATTTTACAATACATCTGTACGTACCACCAGGTTATATATATACATCTTGAAGCAAAGAAAAAACTATGTTAAACAAGTCCTTTTACGCCTAATGCGGTTATTCCTCTAGTATTTTATATTATATTAGATTAGGACCCGCGTAATACGTGGGGTTTTAATTATAACTTATTTATAAATGATAAAAAATAAAGTAAACCGTGTCGGTAATCGATTAAATTTAATAAAGATAAAATTTATAAAAATGTAAGAAATATATTTTAAATCTTGTTGATGTAAATATTTAGATTTTGATTGTTACTCACACACTTATTTTAGATGTTGATTAGTAACTTTGTTTCAAACTGAATTTCAACTCCACGTATTTCATCTCGCAATACAACTCATGTATTTCATCCATAATATTAAAACCATATTTTTACTCCATGCATTCCTTGTCAATCAATAATACCCAAAATTTTCACATCAAAATAATATATGCATAATACATTCTATCAAATTTATGTCTATATATGTCATTAGTGTTAAACAAATAGTAAGAAAATTAACAAAATATATTAGTAAATAAATTTAAAAGTATTAACAAAACATGTCGTAATCTCATTAATATCAATTTTTTATATGCCGCACTAATACTTTTAGAAATTGGAAATAATTTATCTTATTTTCCTTTTTTAGTTTTTTTATTTAGTATTCTTTTTAATTTTTTAATAATATATTTTATTTTCTTTTTTTTACTATTATTTCATTTTAGTTACACTACAATTATAAATACTTTGTCTTATTTTCCTTTTTTTAGTTTTTTTGATTTACTATTTCCTTTTATTTTTTTTTAATAACATGTCTTTTTTTTTAGACTATTATTTCCTTTTAGTTACACTACACTTTGATTTAAGAAATAAATAATGTTGAGAAAGAAAATTTATATTTTTATATTAATATATTGACACATATCACAATCTCAATTAAAATTAACACATGTCACGATCTGGTGAGTTACGATTTTGCCTACGTATCACACTCACGTTGGGCAAAATTTAAAGTAAAATAGCTTTGATCGATTTATGGAACTCTCGAATTCATGATTTGCTTGAATGATGTATTTTTTTTCTTTTTTTTCTCGATTAGTTATGGCATTTTTTATTTTTTTTGTTTCTAAAAGTATTGACATGAAACAAATTTTTCCTCTTTTTTAATGATATTTTTTACAAATTTTCTCTTTTACCTTTTTTAATGACATTTTTTACAAATTTTCTTTTTATCTTTTTTAGTGACATTTTGTTTACAAATTTTCTCTTTTTTTAATGACAATTTTTTTTACATAAGGATATTGCCTTTTTTTGTTACGTTAGGACTTTTTTTTTTTGCGATGATGTAGTTTTCTTTTAACTTTTAGATAAAAAAAAAATATTATTTAAATTAAAATTAACTTTATACGTTAGTATATTAACACGTGTCATCATCTCAATTAAAATGACACATGTCACGATCTAATGAGTTATAATTTTGAGTGCATTCTTCTTTATATAATAAGACTAGAACAATATAACTGGGTTTTTTTTGTAAGTATTGAGTAAAATAAACAACTTATTTACAAAAATATTATCATGTTATTTTGTAATTATTGAGTATAGCAAAGTCATTCCCTATTTCAAATCTATATATTCCCTTTATGAATATATATATTGTTAAACATAACAGATTTTTCTAAAGGATAGATATGATGGTATCGGTGTATGCTTAATATTCTTTTTCTTTTTTTTTTGGTCAACACTCAACAGTTTTTTATGACCGCAAATTTTGCGAATCTGTCTGCATTTCTGATAATTTTACAGCACTAAATAGTAACAAAAATCTATATTTACATGTGTATATATATTTTGTTACTATTCAAACCGTCATGCACATATTCCGTCATGCACATATTCCGTCTCGCACCGCATTGTCACCATTCGAAGCGAATATAATAAGAGTTTGGGAGGCTCCCGACAATGGAAAGGTTAAAAGTAACATAGGCTTCTCTTGGTCTCAATCTAAACGATTAGCAGGAGTTTCATGTGTGGTGAGAAATTCTAATGGCAAAGTTCTATATCATAGCCGAAGATCATTTTCCAATGTGGAGACTTGCTTTGTGGCAAAGAAAAAAAAGTTAGAAATGGGGTTTGGAAAGCATAAGAAACTTGAGGATTGAGAATGTTATCTTTGCTACAACTTCTATGGATGTGATCAAAGCTCTCCACAAGTCTAGAGATTGGCCAGCTTATTTGGGACATATTGCTGAACTTTGATATTTGGGATATTTGGGACATATTGCTGAACATCTGGAATGCAATAAATGAGCTTTTGAGATAGCCAAAAGTGTCGTCATGGATTTCCGTCTCCCATCGTAAGTAGTTCAAGGTGAATCGTGGTAGCTTAGAGATTTTTACCAAAAAAAAGACGAATATATGTGTGTAATCGTCTCTTTTGTGTTTTGTTTTTGTTTCTCTGGTTTTGAACGTTGCCAGTTTAATCAAGGAATGTTTTCAAAAATACCACAAAAATAAGTCAAATACTTTTTTACGAAATTTAGCTATCGTATTAGTTAGCCTTTTGAAGTAAACAAATCGTTTCATTTTTGTTGTTGTATTTGAGCTATTGTTAGCTACATTATTTAAAACTTATATTTACGATTATTTACTTATAGAAAAAATAAACACACAATTGTATCTTTTCATCTAAATAAATGCTTAAGCCACATAATGTTTTATATAAAAAGATCTATAATTACCAAATTTTTTTTTTAATTATATATGAAATAGGAAAACAAATGACTAAACATCACAAAAAGTTTCTATATATATGTCAAAACACGGCTAATGCGGCTACTCTTCTAGTATTTTATATTGTTCTTTTTATATTATACTAGAACAATATAATTGGTTTTTTTTTTTGCTGAGATGATATAATTTTGGACAATATGTATAAAAATGATGTGGTGGCATTTTATAAATAAATTATGTATTTTATTATGTGTGAAAGAAAAAATGTGATATTATGTAAAATAGCGTGTATAAAATAATATAATATTTATGTGAAATTCATTTTAAATAATATGCGCGATATAATAAACAACTTATTTACAAAAATATTATCATGTTATTTTTGTAAATAGTGAGTATAGTAAAGTCATTTACTATAACTATCTAAGATAATTAAATTCAATAAATTTTGAAGGAAATGAGTGTTTAGGAGTTGACATAAAAAAGGGTGTCTTTATGACTTTATCAACCTTGTGAAGAATCTTATCATATTTTTGGTACTGAGATGGTATCTACATAAGACATTTCATAATCTCATGATGTGATCCATCAATGAATAGAATAAACGTAAAACTTTATACGATGTAAATATGTAATTAGTTTACCTGTTTTTATTTTCTTTAGTAATTAACATAAAACGAGTTTGAGTTAATTTCACACACCAAAACACCATATAACCTTTCCATTTCTCTGAGTTTGAGTTAATTTCACACACCAAAACACCATATAACCTTTCCATTTCCAGGAATTAGAAGTTAAAAATAAAATAAAACTTTCATTACCTGGATAATTAAGAAAACGCATGTGTGTATATACATGCCATTGTTTTTCAAATATTAGATCTAGTGGCGGATCCAAAAATATTTTTGATTGGGGCAAAAATACAAGACAAAATATTTAAATTAATTTAAAAGATATATATTATCATCATAAATTTTACAAATACATTTTATATCTTGTTCACCTTGCTTTTTAAATTATTTTTTTAGAAAACTAACAACGCAAACAAAAGATTGTTTTTTTTATCAACAAAAGATTGTTTCTATTAAAAAAATATATATATTGTTGCTCCAATATGTTGTACTCTAATTAATTAGTTACCAATCAAATCAAAGTATATATGTTGAATCGTTTCAAATATTTTATCACTATTTTTTGTGGATAAAAATCATAAAATACTATCTTATCAATAATCGTTTCAAAGATTGTTTTTTAATCGTACTCTAACTTTATTACTATTTTTGTTAAACATATTACATATGGTTTACAAGATCTTTTATCTAATGAATAATAGAAAATATTTAGAAAATAAAAATTTCTTTCATAAATTAAAATGATGCGATATGTTTGAACATGCAAGTTTAACTCTATGTAATTTGCAAGCTAGAAAAATATAAAGAATAAAACGCTTTTCTAAAGTTTAACTCCTTGAAATGTCCTAGTTTGATTTATATACATATTTAGAGTAAAAAATAATGAATTAATAAATGATCTTAGGAGAAAAAAGTAAGTAAATCGTTATGTCATCAAAATTGAATGGATGCAATCAAGTTATATAGAAAGAATTTAATTAAATAACAAGAAAGTAACCGAACAAAAAATCAATGGGGGCAAATAAACAATTTAGAGTAGGGGCAATAATTTATATCTTTAACAAATTACATTAATTAAAAAAAATTTACTTGTGGCAGCTGCACCGGCCATTCCCTACAACGTGCCTACTAATTACCAATTCTTCAGCTGCTATCTATACATTGGCTAAACCGGTTATTTATTTGATTGTGAATTTATGGAAATCAGATGGCATGCAAACCGGTTTATCCCAACTTTATCGATCGGTATAACACAAATCGAAATTGTAATGGTAAAAAGAAGTTAACAGCTTGGGGTCACATGTATTACTCTGTTCCTTTCACAATGTGATGAGTCTCCAAATAATATATTCTCAACTCAAAGGACAATCTTGAATTTTCTATTATTCCATTTTATCCGCAAAAACTGAAATTAGTGGCAATTCTTTATAAAGAAAAGGAGTAGAAATATTATAAAGAATCTTTCTATTGTTTCTGCGACGATCGATTTCTTCTGTTTGTCGATCAACCACGAAGACTATGATTCCAATCGTAAGAAAAATCCAACACGTGGATTTTAATCTCGCGGACTATTTACGATCGATGCCTTTGGAGTAGTGTTAGTACGAATATTTTTTTTTTTTGAAGAAATAGTACGAATATTAATTATTCACATAAATTCGAATTTGATAATATAAGGTCAGCCAACCTTTTAAAGTAATTATTGTATTCAATATACGATTGTGGTCAAAATTCCATTTTTTTCCTTCTTGCTTGCATGCACTAAAAGACTAAAACCATGCATGAAAAACTTTAAAATTTCAATTAAATTAATCCACACATTTCCCTCTACATCTTCCTATAAATACCTCCATTACGAGTAAGGGCTTAGACATGGCAATATCACAAAGATGAGACTAAAAGGTAGAGAAAAAAATGATGATGATGATGAGAGTCTCTTGGTGTATCAGAGGGTCTTGCATGGAAGAATAGAGAATGAGGATGAGCCAAGGATGACTTGCCGATCTTATTACCAAAGAATCTAAACTGATTTTGGTGTTCGGCAAGTTGACCTTGGCTCTGTTTCCTTCTCTTCTTTTCGATGTCAGACTCCAGATATCGATCTCTACTATATATCATCATCATCATCATCGTTATGAATCTTGTGATTAAGCTTTTGTTTTCTTTTGTTTTTCAACCGTCGTGATTAGGTTTTGTAATTTCATTGAAATGTGCATTTTTGTCTGCAAGTATTTGATGCATCATGGTGATAGCGTTTGCTTCAAATTATACTCTTACTCTACGTAAATGTCGATATTTTGGTTTATTGTTTATATAGTTTATTAGGATTTCATTTTTTCGGTTCTATATAAGCTGAAACCAAATAAAACAATTTGTCATTCGATTTGATTTTGGTTTAATTTGACACAATTTTCATTTGGCCCATTTTGGTTTAGATTCGGTTTTAGTTAGAAAAATAATTTTAAAAATAGTTTGGATTGGTTCAATTACAAGTTGCTGAACGTTGACTAAATATTGACTTTTTCGGGTGTATAGTGTATACACTACAAAATTACATATCCATAACAAATGTTAATGTGTTTAGTTTATCTCCATTAATTAATTGGTGGTGTTGGATCTTACACAAACAGACCAAACCCATTTTATCAAAAGTCCGTCATCTCACGAGGTCTAAGAAGATACGTCAAATGGTCAAATATTGACATTAATTTGTGATTCAATTTATGAATTATAATGGTCATGGTCAAGTTTTAAAATTAATTTGTGAAATAATTACAGAATTAATGGCTAAATAATGACAATTATGGAGAATGAAGATTATAATGAGGAGGATGACAAAAGAAGGTCAACTTTTTCTAGACCATTCACCTCACGAGGAAGAAGACTTCTTATTGTCTTAATAATCATTAGTTGTTCTTCTTCTTTCTCCTTTATAATCCATATCAAGAATTTAGATTAATAAGATCTTTCTTTCACCTTCATTCTTGATCCCATCTTGTTCATGTTTTCACCCTACTTAGTGTTTTATCTACGAAACATTTGACCCCGATTGAGCCTGGTGAATCAATGGTTGGAAAATTGAAAAACAATCATCTTAAAATGTTGCCTTTTACTACTTTGTCTGAAAGAATCAAAGACACATTGAATATAGATCTCCAAACAATAGCAATGCATAACATAAACTTAACAACCATTACATAAGAGCTGAGATGTTAGGAGGAGTGCATGCTTATCAACAGACAAAATAGACCTCTTTTTCTTTAGTTTCATGCGCTAGCGAGCTTCGGTTTTGAAGAAAAGATTCGGTTAAAGAGTTGCCGTCAAGCGAATCCCGCCTTGTGCAAGTCTTTTCTCTACAACGGGTAACCGAGAGAGGAAATAATCATCTGCAAAACAAATGTGAGAGAAATCAGAATATCAAGGCATTACTGCATATTAGAAAGCTAAGAAGAACTTGCGGTAGCGTCCATCTAAGTATACCTCCTAAAGTAGTCCCTGCGGTAGCGTCCTTGTAAGCATATTTGCAGGCAAGATCTATGCTTTCAGAAGCATACCTGAACAAATCAAGAACATACAGAATCAACAATGTATGATAACTAAACCAGAATTCTCCTGCAACTTCACGGATCTTTCACCGCGAAATTTTATACTTTTGTTTTGCTATTAACATTGCCGCAAAGGACTAATCATAAGCGCATTTTATATATTCTTACGGATTTGGGCAGGCCGTTTGGTTAAGTTGACATGACCCCCACGACCGTACATCATTTGACCAGCCGTACTATATTAAGACATCAGTCAAAACAAACAACCAATGTGAGTTAAGTTTATCTTAAACATGGTAATAACTTGCTGAAACCGAACAAAGAACGTAAGAATATTGTACCTTGAGTTTGACCTGAAGGGCTTGAATCATGAGTGAAAGGCTTGAATTGTAGTATGTTGCTAGAGCAGAATCAATTATCATGTCGTCCCACACCTTCATAAGTGAAAAAGTTTGATCATTAGAAAGATTATAGAATACAATTTTCTCGATCCAGTAGATTGTTCCAGTTCCGAGTCAAGCCAATCAAGAAAGATATAACTGTCTTTAAGAGCATCAACATGAATCGAAAACAAAAACACTTACGCGGTGCAAATTAGTTTCTTGCTTGTACCAATTGACTTTTACCCTGTTACCACCTAGATCTCCAAGAAAACCTTCATGCAATGGCTGTGAAACAAATCCAAAACAGGAATTAGCCATGTTCTGTGTTATTATTACTATACAGTACTAACCGCAGCTGCAATGTAAATAGCGACTCAGAAATTGCAAAAGGGACTAACCTGATGGATATCTCCCATGTAATGTGATAAGAACATGAGAGCTTCTGTCAAATTATCTGCAAACCAAAAAAAAAAAAAAGAGTAGTCACACTCTGCTCTATGTGACTCATACACAGATTAGTAAAGTGAAACATAACACTTAAAAATCTCAACTCACAGTGGACTATACTCAGTGAGTTTTCAGAAGCTGACAATAATTGGTTTGTGTAATTGAAGATTGCTCCTGTCACACACCAGTCTTTAGGGCAGTCCCCTTCACAGATAAGACAAAAGAAGACACATAACATTTATGCCAATAATCAAAACAGAAAACATGAATGAAAACATGAATGCTAGTTCACCATTTGCATATTCAGGCAGAAGTTTCTTCACTGCAACTACAGTTTCTTCATCAAAATATCCCCTAAGGATTTGAAAAATGGCATTGTCAGAGAAATCACACAAAGGTACTAAAAAGACATCCTTTTTTCCACAATCTAATCAAGAAACTCAATGAGACAGTCAAAACAAAAACCAAAAACACTCCTCAAGTATTAAAGCTATCAGATCTATAATCACAGGAGACAAGTTATTAAGACAAATTTTTCACCTGAGCTATTTTGCAGACAGCAAAATGACCATCGTCTCCCCAAGAGAGAGCTCCATGGAAGAGCTGTGTAAGCACGAGTATGCTTGCGACCCACATTCTCAGAGATAATCCCATTTCTGAAAAGAAAAAAAGTTTCCATTTTTATCACAAAAGTTAGAAAGAGAGAAGAAGAAGTAGAAAAAGGAGTTTCTTACCTCCAAAGCCTTGAAATTGGTTTTTGTTTTCAAGCTTCTTTTGTTTGACTTGCTCTACTCTATACTTCCATTGATGGGAGATTTGTATATAAGCACATATTTAACTATTTATATGTTGGGAGATTAAAAAAAAAAACGATATTATAATGACACGCAAATAACATGGCCCCTTTTTTTAACCTAACCACAATTCGCAAGTAACATTTTTAATACTACAAACAAAAAAAAGGATTTTTCACTTAATAAACAAAATTGGAAAATAGAGAAGAGAAATGGAATTAACAAGAACATAGAGATACCATTCACACGCTAAGTAAAACCAGATTGTGATTAACACAAGCTTCAGTTAATACACATTGAATATGGTATTGTCCTAGATGTTTGATAATAGATGACAATGTCGGTTACTAAATTATTCTAGTTAAACTAAGAACAAAAGCATGGCATTAACTTAATTAGCATTACATGAGAGCTAAGGAGCTAATAGAGTGGCTGCATATGGTTCTTGGAGACCTTTTTCTGTAGTTTCATGCTCCAGCGAGCTTCGGTTTTGAAGAAAAGATACGGTTAAGAGTGGCCGCCAAGCGAATTCCAGCTTGTGCAAGTCTCTTCTCCACAACGGGTAACCGAGAGAGAAAATAGTCATCTGCAGAACATACAGACGTGAGAGAAAGTCGAAGATCACAGCATTGCATACAAGTGATAGCTGAGATGAACATGTTTAGGTCAAGAAAGCTAAGATCTTGTTTCAGAGTTGAAACTGATATTTCCTATAAACTTTTGAGTATACCTCCTAAAGTAGTCCCTGGGGTAGCATTCCTGTAAGCATACTTGCAGGCCAGATTTATGCTTTCAGATGCATACCTAAACACATCAAGAACCGTACTGAATCAACAATGACGTAATTCGAAAAAACAATATGATAATGACAGCTACAACCAGATTTCTCTGCTAGTTCATCAACTTTCTAGATCTCTTAACGCAAATTTTATCCATTTTTCTGCATTTAACATCGCTGCAAAGGACTAATTATATGCATATATTGATTCTTGACAGAAAATGATATATCTATATATGCTTACGGATTTGGACAGGCCGTTTGGTTAAGTTGACATGACTCCCACAACGGAACATCATTTGACCAGCCGTGCTATGTTCAGACAGCAGTTAAAGAACATTATAAGGTTATAACGTACTAGCACTGGAGCTCCACAAACAAAGAAAGTGAGATCGTACCGTAAGATTGGTTTGAAGTGCTTGAATCATGAGTGGAAGACTTTTATTGTAGTATGTTTTAAGAGCAGACTCAATTATCATGTTATCCCACACCTTCATAATTGAAAGGACTTTCTTTTAGATTGTGGATCATCAAAAGATCATAAGAACACCGTAACTTCCTAGATCGTTCCAGTTACGAGGTTAATCCAATCAGGAAGGATAACATTTTTTTAGCATCAATATGATTGATAACAAAATACTCACATGGTGCAAATTTGTTTTGCGACGATACCAGCGGACTGTTATCGTGTTACCACCTTCATCTCCCAGAAAACCAACATGCAATGGCTGTGTAATTACATAAAACTCAGACAAAACTTGTTCCGATTTGATTCATTTGAATGGCAAAAGGATTTTACCTGATGGACATCTCCAATGTAATGCGATAAGAACATGAGAGCCTCTGTCAAGTTATCTGCAAAACAAAGACTAGTCATGGCTCTATGCT
Organism: Pseudoturritis turrita; assembly: GCA_900406555.1. Classification (NCBI taxonomy): domain Eukaryota; kingdom Viridiplantae; phylum Streptophyta; class Magnoliopsida; order Brassicales; family Brassicaceae; genus Pseudoturritis; species Pseudoturritis turrita. Next base: position 1,041,860 of record OVBL01000623.1, on the reverse strand, counting down.
CCACACAACTCAAAACTGAAGCTTTAGTATCAGATTCACCAAAACCTCATGACTCACAGTGGAAAATATTCTGTGAGTTTTCCGAAGCCGACATTAGTTGCAATGTGTAATTGAAAATCGCTCCTGTCACACACCGGTCTTGATGCTTATGAGTATCATGGCAATCCCCTTCACAAAGACAGAACATATCGATTTGACTTCGAATATATATATATATATCGAAAAAATGTAAGAAAGTTGGAAAGGGAAGACGAAAACCGACGACAATACTCGTAGTTGCATCTGTAATCAGGTGTATCAACATAGTGCAAAGGACTAGTCCATCGCCATTGCCAATGGTGTTTAATTTCATCAGGCCATGAACAAACAGATGCTAAATCTCCTTCAGCAGATTCAGGTAGTAGTTTCTTCACTGCAGCTACAGTTTCTTCCTCAAAGTATCCCTGAGGATTTGAAAATGGCATTATCAGAGAGATCACAAAAAGGGTAATAAACTTGTCTGGATGAAGATCCAATCTCAATTATTCTCCACCATAACAATAATCTCCTAGAGCTAAATTGATCTTCAAGCATACATAAACATCAAAATTTGGTAATAAAGTTCTCATATTTGACAAATTACAGTGATTTCAGTAATTTTTAGGGTTTAAGCTCAGAATCTAGTTAAGAAAAATCGATTGAAATTTCACCTCGGCTATTTTGCAGACGGCGTAGTGACCTTCTTTCCCCCAACACAAAGCTCCATGGATGAGCTGTGTAAGCACGACTACTATCGCAAACCACAGTCGCAGCGATAAACCCATTCTGAAACAGTTACAAAGTTTCGATTTTTTTGAAAAACCACTTTTGTCGAATATGTTCGATTTTGCAAGAGATTTCTATCTCGGTGTTGAATTTGGGGGAAGTCAAAACTTTCAAAGAGATGCCTTTACAAAAGCCTTGATCTTGATCTTTTGCCACACTTTCAAAATTGATTTTTTTTTTTTTTTTTTAATTATCCATTTTTGTGTGGAATTATCGTTTTTAATCTGGAAAATTATCGTTTTTGAGTATACAACATTGCAACAGAAGTAAATATTTGACCAAATCAGAGATACATAAGCCAGTGAACAAACTCTTGTACATATATCAAACACAATGCACCAGATTTTATTACTATTCACCATGATTTTTGTCTGAACCATTTCTTCTTGTGCAGAGAATCAAGTCACAAGTAGAATCTTACCAATATGGTTACTACTCTCCATAAGGCTATGAGCTTCTGCTGCTTCTGACAATGGTAAATACTTGTAAATCACCGGTTTTACCTTCCCTGATTCTATCGCTGGCCAAACAATCTTCTCGACTTCCGCTACAACAACCGCTTTGTTTTCCGTGCTTCTTGGTCTTAACGCAGCTCCTGTAGGAACAAAACAGATCAAGATTTTCAATAGATCTCAGTTTTGATTTTGAGATATGATTGATTGTGTGATTAGTACCTAAGACAGTGAGACGTTTTGGAAGTAGACTACTTAATTTTATTTCTGCAACGGCTCCTCCCATTAAACCGATAATACATAACCTTCCATCGAAGTTTAAGCTGTCGAGGTTTTTCTGCAGATACGGCGCCCCGATGCAGTCCAAGATAACATCCACACCTTTCCCGTCGGTTTCCGATTTTACCTTTGCGACAAAGTCCTCGGTTTTGTAATTTATACAAACATCAGCCCCGAGTTCTTTGCAAGCAGCTAGTTTTTCCTCATTCCCTGTCAGTTAAAAGAAAATTGGAACATTGTCAAAAAAAAAATACATGGAGGTTATCGATAAACTGAAGCTTTAGACCAAACCTGCTGTGACAAATACTCTCACTCCTTGATGTTTAGCCATCTGAATTGCAAATGTCCCAATCCCACTAGAACCTCCATGAACCTAAAATCTCGGAAGCTATCAACATTAGCAAGGAGATAGACAAGAAGAGAACAAAATAGTCTGAGAGAGAACACAAAGGAAAAGCTGAATAATAGATGAAGCCTCTAGTATTACCCGTAAAAAGGATCGGCTCCTAACAAACCGTAGAAAAGGTCTTATACGTAGCAAGAGGAGAAGTGAAATACCAAGAATGATTCACCAGCGGAGAGACGGCCCATCATGAAGACAGTTGACCAAACAGTGCATGCCACTTCAGGGAAAGCCGCTGCATCTTTTAGAGAGATACCGGCAGGGATTGGGAGGATTTGACCAACGGGAACAGCAACTTTCTCTGCATAACCTCCTCCAGATAGAAGAGCACACACCTGACACAAAGAAAGAGAGTCAGAAATTTAATCCAAGACAGCAACTTTATACTTCAAAAGTAATTTACTGGCCTAAGCAAGCCTAAGTGTAACTGAAAGCAATCCAACACAACAGTAATAAGCTTCAACAACTATAAACGAGACCGCTCCAATTCTACTTTAAATGCTCTGTCACTGAATCCTAAATCACTAAGAACATGAGTGTGAGCACTGAGCAGCAGCATATTCACACCAGTCTTAAGTCAAAACTCATAGATTCCATGGCACTTAACACAGAGAAACCAAACCCTAAACCCCAAATTGAGTATTATAAAGCCCTAAACACAATTTTCCCCAATTTCACAGGATGTGTAAATCAGTTATATCTTACCTGGTCTCCGACTTTCCAACGAGAGACAACGCTCTTTCCGACAGATTCAATGGTTCCAGAACACTCGAGACCAAGGTAAGGGCTTGAGCCAGGTGGTGGATTGTAAAGGCCAAGTCTTTGGAGAGTATCGGCGCGATTGAGAGCAGTAGCGTGAACCCTGATCAGAACCTCGTCGTCTTTCACTTCTGGGTCACCCACTTCTCGCAATTGCAGAACCTTTGGCTCTCCTGGCTCCGAGATCACGATCGCCTTCATTTTTCTCTCGCTTCCGTATCAGAAACTTGTTTCTTTCAAAGACTCATGGATTGAGCAAACAGAAGAAAAGCATTGACCAAATTGCCCCCTGATGTTTTAACGGTTCTTTGTTCCGTAGAAGTGAAAAACTTTTGGGGTTGATTGGTACCACTCAACCGCCGCGATTGGGATTGAACCGCAATTGTTTGTTATCAATTGCGTTTGCCGTATGAATCGACGGTAGAAAGTAAGCGGTATAGAGTTTTAATTACAAGCGGTGAAGTGACTGTAATTTAGTGGCATTTGTAAATCTATCTAGAACAGATACCATCATATATCGAGTCCCTTCCCCTCTCTAATGTAAGTATTAAGCCAATGGATCGACTTGTCGTGGAGCAATATTGACATAATATTTTAAGTTTTTTTTTAAATAATTTTAAATTAATAGTAATTCAATAAAATATTATTTTTAATCCATATTTTAAAAATTTACAATTTATTACCATTAATTAATAGAAAATTATAAAACTAATTTTTATGGAACAAGAAAAAAAATTAAAAAATCATTCTTTAAAAATGGAGGGAGTAATTTACACCGAAAGACTTTTGAATTTTTTTATATATTAGTTTCATTTGAAATGAATTTCAATTTAGTTTCGTAACTAAATTATTAAAAATAAAATTATTACGGATATATTACCGAGATTTTATAATTCATACACGTGAATTCTATCAAAATTTTAATTTTAAAATTTATAAAACACATATAATTAACTTTAAATCATTCATAACATCCTTTTAGTTATTCTACTCGTTGTTAACATTGTCACATGTCTTTTGCACTTTCAATCTTAGCTTACTTCTTAAATAATTTAATTATTTAATTTAGTTACAATTATTTTTATTATTAAACCGTACAAATGTCATCAATTTAAACCGCTATTTTTTACCGCACTACCTTCTTTTACTACCATTTCATAACCGCAAAAGTAACCTTTACTTGCTTTGTTTAAAGTTGGTAATACCAATGAGATCTTTTGAGTTTCTCTTGTAGATTTTGTGCTCAGCCATCAGTTTCACCATCATCACTATTCACTATCATCATCAATTTCATGAACCCTATCCAAATTCCTAACTGCCAAAAGTTTATAAAGGATTTCCATTTAACTTTTGGACCATATATCATACCGACTTGTTTTAGTTTTTTTAAATTTTGAGACTTTTATTTCTCCGACAAAATCCAAAACCGTGTGAGCCAATCACAGAGTCACATGTAGATCATTGCCGACTTGTTTATGCAATCGTAGCGACTCACGTGGTAAACGCGTCGCCATATTTTAATACCCAAATTATCTCATTACTAGGGACCCATGACTCCATTAATGGCGGTCTTGTGCTCCCTCACTTCTTCATGATCTAATAAGAAGAGAGATCTGACTCCATCTCCTACTCTCACTGTCTCTCTCATCTTCGCTTCTTCCGTAGTTCTTCACTGGTTAGATCTTATGTTTTTTGCTTTGTTCAGATTTGCATAGATCGCGTTGTTTCTTTATCTTTGAATCAGTCTTGGAATATTTGAAAAAATCGAAACTTGGCCTTTTAGATCAATGGGTCTCATTGGGTTTAGGGGTTTCATCGATTCTTGATTCCAGTCAATTAAAAGTTTTGAGTTTTTATTTTTAATCGGCTAGATTCAGGGAGATTTCTCGTTAGCGTTTAGCATTCTAGATCTCATGAAATGTTTGCTTTTTTATCGCACAACTGATGCATTTGAATGTTAGATTCGAGAATAGGAAAGAAATTGCAGCAAAGATGAACACTTTGGGAGTATGACTAATTATCTGAACATAAAGTTGAAACCTTTGTGAAGATTCGATGTATGATTGATTAGAAACGTTTGTGGTTTTTTTGATGCTAAAGAGTTTGTGAACATTCTGATGCAGGTTTGGATTGCAGGAAACAATGATGGAATATCTAATGAACCTGAAACCTCCACTGATCACTTTTTATTGCTCAGCGTTTTCTGTCTTGCTCACACTTTATTTTACGATACAGCTTGTATCGCAGCATCTGCTTCATTGGAAGAACCCTAAGGAACAAAAGGCAATACTTATCATTGTTCTTATGGCTCCAATCTATGCCGTTGTTTCCTTTGTTGGTTTGTATTATGTCAAAGGAGGTGAAATCTTCTTCCTGTTTCTAGAGTCCATCAAGGAATGCTACGAAGCGCTTGTGAGTAGTTTTATCGCTTATATCTTTTGGTTATCTTCAACATGATGTAGAGACGCTTACCAATTCTCGATCTTTCTTGTGCAGGTGATTGCGAAATTTCTGGCATTGATGTATAGTTTCTTAAACATATCTATCAGCAAAAACATTGTGCCTGATGGAATCAAAGGAAGAGAGATTCATCATTCTTTTCCAATGACTCTTTTCCAGGTTTGTCTCTATCTTTGTATGGTTTCTTCTATATCTATTGCCTCTACCCTTAAATCTTTGTGTTTATTGTTTTGACAGCCTCATGTAGTCCATCTGGATCAACGCACTCTGAGACTTTTGAAATACTGGACATGGCAGTTTGTGGTTATCCGACCCGTGTGCTCCATTTTGATGATAGCTTTACAAATCATCGGGTTTTATCCATCTTGGTTGAGCTGGACATTCACTATGGTTCTCAATGTCTCGGTTTCTCTGGCGTTGTATTCTCTTGTGGTTTTCTACCATGTGTTTGCTAAGGAGCTTGCACCTCATAATCCACTCGCAAAGTTCCTCTGCATCAAAGGAATCGTCTTCTTTTGCTTTTGGCAGGTAAATGCAACAAAACAAATGTTTCGAAACTCTTTTCTTGCATTCATATGTCATTGAGACGGTATTCATTAGAGTCTTTTGATTCTGAAACTGCAGGGAATAGTATTAGAGATTCTGGTGGGTATGGGAGTCATAAAATCTCACCATTTCTGGTTAGAGGTAGAACAAATCCAGGAAGCTATTCAGAATGTGTTGGTATGTCTTGAGATGGTTATCTTCGCTGCGGTACAGAAGCATGCTTATCATGTTGGTCCTTACAGCGGCGAGACCAAGAAGAAACTCGATAAAAAGACGGATTGAGCTTTGGCTCGGTTATGAGTGAAATCGATTGGTTCATATCAACCATTTTATAGCGAGTCCTTTGTGCTGTATGTTGAAGAGAGATCAAATAATCAAAGCTTTTTGCTTTAATGGCTGTTATGATGCATCATCCCTTTAGCATCAAAGAGGTTGGATACGAAAACTTTTGCTTGTCATGATTGGGAAAAAGATACAATAATGTTTAAAAGTTGATGATATGGACAATAATGTTAAACCACTACAATTGGCTCCACTTTTGATTGGCAAACTCATACATACACAGTTTCACATTACTTTCTCTTGGTCAAGCCTAAGATTTGGTTATGGATTTCGCAATGAAAACATATATAAGAAATATTTAATCATGATTCAAGAGTTAGCACTAAAACACAAATTGATAATAAAGCAAGAAGACTAGGATTTTATATAAGATGAAAACAATTGTGCTCCATTCACATACATATCTTGAAAGGAAACCAATGATCTATAGGTCCATGTAGGGAGATATTTCTGTTCAAATCAATATTTCTAACTGAGAACATATAACCCGGAGAGTGGCCAAAATTCTATACATAACTCAAAGAATTTACGCGTTTCCAGAGCGTATTTCCTTCGTTCCCCCTCCCTCCCCACGGGCATTCACGCTTCAAACAGATCATTTAACTCGTTTAGCTAGATTTCATATTACCAATGTCAATTTTATCGGTTATGCTGTTTCGGTGTGATTTGTCACACCACCTCAAAATTGAGTAATAGAATAGCCATTCGATGTAAAAGAAAAAGAAAAAAAAATGAGAACATGTAAAATGACTAAAAAGGAAAAACTCTTAATCAATCAAACAATTTAGCAATTTCAATTTATGTTCAAATCATTATGTTGTTATGCAAGTTTAGTGCCAAAAATTAAATTTATCAATCATTTTTTAATACCATCCAATTTACTCTGTATTTTTTGCTTGTTCTGAAATTCTGTCAGTCCCCATTATTACCTCTATTATGTATTTAATTAATATTTATTGATCATAGCCATTTTTTATTGGTTGAAAAATTGGAATCATTTTTTTTTTTTTACCGAATAATCGGAATGGTTTATTTCTCTTATTAGTATGGGGAGAAAAGGGTAAAAATCGCACGTAAAAAACGGGAAAGCGTGCGAAAGGACTAAACAAACGTTTCTCTGATCATCACAACTTCTACACGCAGCCGATTTTTCTCTCTTCTGAAGCATTAATGGTGGCTCTCTGCTCGAGCGATTCTCTCTGAAAACCTCATTTCTCTTCATCAGATTCTCTCTCTTCGTCGACTCCCTCAGGTCAACTTTCTTAATTCCAACTCTCTCTCTCTCTCTCTCATATATGCGTTTTAAAATTCGTTGCTAAGATTTTCAAAAGAGATTACATAAAGGTTGTGTTTTTTTGATTTTTGATTTAGGGTTTAATCGAGTTTCACGCGACGCGTTTTTCGAAACCAGTTTCAATAAATTTGGGTTGGGTTTTTGCATCAATAAAGTTTTCGTTTTTTTTCTCTCTAAAATTTGACGCGAGAATCGATGCTGATTGATTCGTTGATCCAGACAGTTTCGTTGCCGCGTGAAAGCTTTCGTCATCAAATCGTAAAGAGCCGTCTAATTACACGCAATCTCTTCTCTCTCTCTCTCCAATCTCCATATCTTCTCCTCTAATCCGGAAATTAGTTCGACCATCGAAATCCCCAATTTTGCTTTCCTGTGAGTATCTTCATCTCTCTCTCCATATATTGTGGTTTTTGCTTCACTAGACGAAAAAAGTTGGGATTTTGAGTAATGGGTTAGAATGATTTAGGGTAAGATCTTATTGGGTTTCCTCTTCTCTCTTATCCCCATTTCTCTCTTTTGGTGATTATGATCGTTGTTGCATATGATCTGACAATGTCTTGTGCTCTGTATGGTTTTCTTTTGGCTAAATGATTCCTCTCTCAAGCTTCTGAGACTTCTGAGATTTAACCATCTCTCAGTTTTACAATCAACTTCTGGATCTTGTTTGATCTCTACCTGTAGTTCTCTTTTCTTTTTGTTAAATGTTAATCTCCTTAATGTGATTTATTAACTTTGGTATTGGTGATTTTGTTGATACAGAGAGGAAGTTTTTTGCTTTTTTTCCGTCTTTGCGCGTGTCCCATTCTCTTCTCCATAGTTCTGTTGTATACTGAAAGCTTATCAAGTTTAGCTCTCAGTTGTTAAAGATGGAGGTCAAGTTATGGAACGATAAGCGCGAGAGAGAAATGTATGAGAATTTCGCAGAGCTATATGCTATCATCAAAGCTACTGAGAAGCTCGAGAAAGCTTATATCCGTGATTTGATCTCTCCATCAGAATATGAAACTGAGTGCCAGAAACTCATTGTCCACTTCAAGACATTATCTGCTACGCTCAAAGACATGGTTCCAAACATTGAAAGGTTTGCAGAAACATACAAGATGGATTGCTCAGCTGCAGTTTATCGTCTTGTGACTTCCGGTGTTCCAGCTACTGTGGAGCATCGAGCTGCTGCGATAGCTTCTACTTCGAGCTCTGCTTCCGTTGTTGCTGAGTGTGTTCAGAACTTCATCACTTCCATGGATTCTCTGAAACTCAACATGGTTGCTGTTGATCAGGTGTATCCGTTGTTGTCTGATCTCTCGGCTTCTCTTAATAAGCTAAGTATTTTGCCACCGGATTTTGAAGGGAAGATCAAGATGAAAGAGTGGCTTGTGAGGCTGTCTAAGATGGGAGCTTCAGATGAGCTCACTGAGCAACAGGCAAGGCAACTTCACTTTGATCTTGAGTCCTCATACAACTCGTTCATGGCTGCTCTGCCTAACGCTGGTAACTAACCGACTGATGTGTGTTCGGTTTATTTTGTTTAGACTTGGCTTTATGTAGTTATAATGATGGCTTTAGGACAATGATTTTGGTTCGAGACAATTTGCTACGTTCTGGTAGAAAAAAACAAGCCATTCCTATTTTTTGTGTAAAGATCATGCCAAGTCATAAAATGTATGAATCTAAAATCTACTTTGTTTGCTCTATGCTTTATGTTGTTAAATTGGTGGATAATGATTGTGTTTTAAGACAATTTGCACATTCCAGAGACGAATGTTCGTAGACAAATGTATAAATCTCTGTAATCTGCTTCTGTAGACAAATCAAACACCAATTATAAGAAACCTAAAGAGGAAATTAGCCCATTTTCATTAGCTGCGAGTCGGAAAAGTAATTTGAGCTTTTTCATCAGTAAGTATACTAACTGCCCTTATATCTACAAATGTTCAAAAGGTTAATTTTACCAGACGCTTTCTGGCTTCTGCCATCATATTCACCTTGCAGCAATATGAGTCGCTGCGAAATCTACGAGGAGCTTTTAGTGATGTCTGCAGTTTCTGTGTTTCTCTTGAGTTTTCCTTCGTCTTCCTTGTCAATTTGGCTATAAGGACTTGATGAGCTTGGTGGCTTGAAGCTAGACTTTACTGTGTCATCATGATGCAGGGACTTGTTGTTCTTGGTAGTTGTGTTAGAACCAGTAAGAGATTCTTCGTCTTTCTCTGGTTGGAAATTCAAATCTATTTGTAAGGTCAAAGGCGAAGTATGATGATGCTCATGGTTCTTACTGATGTTAACACATTGACGAAGTTCCTCATCAGAGTTTTGCGACTCGAGCTCCTTGTGTGCATTTTTGTCTTTCTTTATCTGCTTCTTTTCTCTCCGTAGCAACAGAGAACGCCGACGGCGTTTCACCGCATCGCAGACCGTACAAGAACAGCATTTGTCGTGTTTGGGACCTGCCCCACTCGGGGATTGTAAGCAAACGATGCAAGTGCAGCCAGTTCTATGTCGTGGGTGTTTTGTGGTTGCTTTAGGTGACATCAAGTGTTGTTCAATTCCCATCATTGCTTCCTCATCATGTTCATCATATGCAGAGCATGTTGATCTGACACTAGACACAATTCAAAGAAAAGAACAATAAACAGAAATTCAACGAGCTTCCAAACAGCTATTTACTGTAATGCTAATGCTAGAGGACACTTTTCAACATTTGGCAACACACCTTCGGACCATGCATGATTAGTACCAGTTAATCTAATTTGAATCCTATCTAAAATAATATTTACCATTTCAAACAACTGAAAGCAAAGAGGAAAGCCGATAAAGCGATGATGTATGGGTTATTAAGATACTATAATGAAAAAGACTTGAAATAGGCAATTTACCCTCTACCATCGGTAGCACACACTGTTGGCTTCCCAATGATTGGAGCATCCTATTTTTTACACAATAAAGAAAGAAATTACTCGGTGAATGATATGTTCCATTAAGAAAGTAAAGCATGATTTGGAAAACACAACAAAACAAACGATGGTTGATAACAAACAAAATGACATGGCAAATCAAAGGGAGAGGCTAATCACTCAGGTGTTCAAACCAACTGCGTCGCTAAGTCATTATTACATCTAAAAGGATAACTGTTCACTAAAGTTTTCAATCATCATAGAAAACTGTAATTTCCAGTCATATTTGTAAATTCCAGTCATTACACCTATATCTCTCTTTCTGTTTAAGCAAGAACAGCCCAAGTCAACTATGCTACAAACAGCACAGAAGCTTGAGACGGATAATTTCTAGTCCCCCAATGTGTATATTCTAGCATGAGCGCACTACTTGATTTCAATATCATGAAATAATTTGTCTTCCAGATGAAACTATAGAAATTTCTGCCAAATCATAAAGTAAAGGAAAGACGAAAAAGATTCTAAAGAGGCATAGATCACAAATGCAAATTAGTAAAGCAAAAAACATATGGATGTACCTCATACTCCTCAAACTCAAAATCCTCTATCGCAACTATAGATGGAGTGAAGTTGGGAGGAGGCATGATAAATCCTTGAGCTTCTTCCCATGTTAGCTTCAGCTCAGCGAGGTCTCCCTTTTCAACTTTTTGACGTTTACTTCTTGTAAACATCATGCTGCTTTTCTTCTTCCCGGAAGAAAATTTAGATGGTGAATGTGTATCAACTGGTTCAGTCTGCTAATGGAAATGCAGAAGAGATGTAACACTATGTCTTCCTCACACAAGCTAACTTTTCAAGAAAGGGTGTTAGTTTCGATTTTGAACACTTACATCTCCGTTTGTGCAAGTGTCACGAATGTTATTCGCCGAGTCAGTTTCCTGCAAAGACACATTTGATAAATAACAATATGTTCTAGTATATGCGTCAGTTCTGAGTTTCTCAAGCTCATATATTCTGCTGAAATCTAGAAACAAGCCCATTTCAAAATAGCACAAAGTCTGCTTCTAATATAAATCCATGTACAAGCAGAATCAATCATTCCTTGTCCATTTCATCTGTCCAGAAGGAACTTATCTTGTAACCGAGTTCCATGTCAAAGTAAAAAATGAAGAACTAGTCCAAATTGCGAGACGGAAGAAACGATGATATCATAAAACCAAATTCAAACTGCATACTTTCGAATTTTGTCCAACCTATCTAACCACTATACACAAACTGATCAAATTAGAGAGAAGTAAACAATGTGTTTTCACTCATTATACTCCATTGCGGTATTCGTATTTGTGTGTTGACTATATTCTAAAGTGCAGCTGACATTCAGGAAAGATTCTTAAAACTAGCCGTTAGATGACCAGTAAATTGAAATTGTAATTTTAGTGAACCAAAAGTACTTACAAACAAGAGCTATCTAGTTAATTTAGAAAGTAACCTGATCCAACGATTGAGCAACCGAAGCCTTTCTGAAATCCATGATGAACTTCCTTTGTGGATCTAATCGACTAAATATAACTAAAAAGAGAATGGAATTCAGTTCCCCAAGCATAAGCTCTAATAAAAAGACATTATCAGAAGAATTGTAATATGCTTGACAAAAGATATCAACTAAAAGTGTTAATTGAGCGATAAAAAAAAAGAAGCTTCCGCATGAAACAGGTGAAACTGAGAACAGTGAATGATACCACATAAAACATATTTGAGCATTATGGTAAACCAAATTACTATATCCCCAACTACATACCTGTATCACCAGCCTGCAACTGCATACTCTGTATGCATGCAGTTACTCCCTCTAGAACATACATTCTGCTATTGTTGTTGGGCCAAAAGCGAAACTGAAATGTCCACTCTCTACCCATTGGGTCCTGAACTTTGAGAGGCACACCTTCAGTGTGGGAGATTTGGGGAAAGAAAGCCTGTTACATAACAGATGCAACGTTCATTAAGCATCTTTTATTTATTATGGGACAACTGTAAAGTTTACACATATTAATTATGACTACTATACTCATGATACAAAAGTGGTAAAGTATTTGATATAAGCAGCAGAGAGTCACATCCCCAATTCTTTCCACGTGAATTCCCCAGTCAAATAAGAAAACAATAATCCGTAATTGCATATGCAAACAGTTATTTACCTCTGCACATTTTTTTGGCAGCACCAGCCGGCCAATTCGCCCAGCATCACTTGCACTCAGCATCTTCTCAAAGAGTGGAGTGACAACAAAGTTGGATCTTGCAAATCGTTAAGGTTTCAGTAACTTAAAAGTAGCAAACATTTTGTTAGTTTTACATGCCATGAACCTGAGCGGCTAAGAATCCAAGCAGAAAAGTAAAATCTATCTATAAAACCATTTATCCAAAAGGCTTACATCGACCCTATTCTACAACCTAGTAGTAGAGACAATTTTACTTCAAAAGCTAGAAAGAAAAACAAAAAGCAAGAGGAATAGAACACTGAAGTATGAAAAAGAAAAGCATGATTCAAATGCTTATGGTAAACATACAAAGTTATATTCAATAGAGTCTGTATAAGACAAGAAGGATACTCTTTGGATAGATTCTGCAGATATGCATTTTTATATAAACCCTTAGGCCTATATCGTGGAACCACCTGATACTTTCCTGGCGTATCAAGATGAGTCCCCAAATTCCAACTCCTGCTTTTGCATGTCGAGTCTGCTCCACCATTCAAGTCATTGGGTAAGTGACTCAGTGGAGAAAAATTAGGTGTTTGCTGTAAATTACTTCCATCTAGTCTCGAATGACCATTTGTCACAATTGGTGTTGTAATTGGCGCAGGAAAAGCAAGCTGTGTCCCACATGGACCCTCCGTTAACGAGATCACTGGATGATATACATTAACATTTGGACAAGGAGGTACTTTACGATTAGGTCCTGCAGTTAAATGTTCACTTTTAAGCAGCCTGCTTTGACTAATAATTCAAAATCCTCTCAACCTGAAAACAGGAATGAGATTGCAATAAAAGTAATATGACAGTCTTCTTATATAAGAGTATGAACCTGCTTTCTGGTTATTATGTAGGCCGTCGACTGTGTGATTTTTCGAGTATTCACTCATGAATTTCCCCATCAAGTCATTTATTCCCCTTTTTTTCTCCACGGAACATGCAGTGGCCCTGTCTTTAGAAGTAGGTTGACTAAATCTACAACTATCTCCACGATTATGCGAATCAAACTGCAGAACCGAAGGACTTAAAAAACTAGGAGGCCGGCAGCTTATCTGATTTGACCTGGTTGAAGAACTCCAATTGATCGACAAGTCCCTGAATTTCTCAGCGATTGGAGATTGGAGAAAATACGACTGTGGCGACGCAAAATTGGGTCCCTGAAGCACATGAAGTAAAAGACTGTTATAGCACATACACTACAGCTCAAAATAGATCCTCAACTTGAAAAGGATCGTTGTACAGGTGAAGTTTGTTTGCTAGCTTAAGATATATGATTCGTCACAGTTGGTGAACATCGCAAACCATTAGGACAAAATTTGAAATCCTCCCTCACCAAAGCAACTTTTTTTCTTGCGCAAGCCAAGCACTCAATTCCTCCAGCATCCAGCAACGTAAAAGCAGATGAAGAAACAATACAACCACAATGAATTCGCTGCACGGAATGATAATAGTGAGAGACTTCATAACTGGAAACCCCGAGTAGGATTTTGTAATGCCGAGGAGACTTAAAAAAAAAATTAACCAATAAACCATGTCTTACCTTTCCACATGACTCACAACACCTCCATCCAGAAGCCCTTACGTGAAAGATGTCACAAAACTTTCCTTGCTCATAAGCAGACCTGGAACCAGAATATAATCATAATATCACATGCTAGTTGCAAACTGATAATACGACAACGACTTAATTGTGTCTGCAGTGTACTGAAATCAGACAAAGAACAACCACCCTCTTGTGTCTATTAATTCATAATGCAATTAGAACAACTTGAAAGCTTTAACTTGTGAAGGTAAGCCCATCTCGTTCCCTAGTTGAGTAAGTAAAACTCTCTTTGATATCTGATTTTCTTATCACCAGGCAGTAAAACCCTGATGCTCAAAGGCTTTGCAATTCCATGAAAAGTGGCCTTGTGGTTTACATAGAACCAATCACTTTACCCAATTCATTATTTCACAAAATGCACCTTAACACGCCTCAGGAATAGCACAAAGTAAGCCTAAGAAACCCATCTCGTAAAAATTTCTAACTTTGATACAATACAATATAATTTTTTAAAACCCACTAGTGGACAAACTCTCCATTCTGGTGATCTGAATGCAATGTAGCTTCCTATTTTTTTTTTTTTTTTTTTTAATCCCTCTCCTGTCCCTCGACTTTGACCCTCTAGATTCTCTACTTGGTACACAAACATTGATGCCACATGAAGAATTTTAGCTGAAACCCATTACTCCTCCCCACTTCGATTGGAAACCACAATGCTCAAAATTTCTAATTCAACAGCGTGCAACTATCACAATCAACATTCAAGAAACAACCCAGAAAGAACAGCTCCCTAATCTCTCGGATTGTAGCTAAAACAGACGCATACTCGAATAAAAGAAAAAAAAAAAAAAAAACTCAGAAATCACCGTTTCAAAATTTGTCACCAGTGTGACAAGAGACACACTATCACCACAACAACTTACAAACACAAACCCAAATTACAGGAAAAGGAAAAAAAAAAAAAAAAAAAAAAAAACGTTCGTCAAAATCGAAAACAAGCACTCCATAAAACCGACCTGATCACTCAAAAAAAGAAGGAACAGAGAGTGAAGTGAGGGAAACGGTTTGCTTACGCGCAACGATCACAGAGGTCGGCGAAATCGCCAGTACGGAGACGCCAACCAGGACGGTAATGGTCGAGTTTGAAGTCAGAACATTCTCGGTTAAAGCAAAATCTAGAGGATAAGGAAGAAGAAGACATGGAGGAAGAAGCAGGAAGCATAAAAAAAACCCTAGAAAAAGCGTAAAATTGAAGATGGAAGAGAGAAAATAAAATGGTGAAAGCTGAAGACGAGAGAGAGAGAGAAATAGTGAAAGTGGTGGGTTTCGCATTGTTTGCCTGATGAGGATTTACGGAAAAAGAAAGCTTTTTTTTTTTTTTTTCCACTTTTTCTATGATTTATGTTCGTTTTTAATTTTATTTAATATATCCAATGTATATGCCAAGTCATCATGAGTATGGTAGGTCCAAAATAAATTTTATTATTTGATAAATATATTATGTCGCATCAACTTTTAGTCATATGCTAGTTGACAAAAATAAACTTCAAATTATATGCCAAAAGGCTAAGCTTTATTGATATTTTACAACATCCACTTTTTTGTAAATGTTAGAAGTCATATTGCTGTTTTCTATCCATTCTACCAAATTATTGGACTACACTAAGCTTTATTATGATTATTTTATACACTTTACTGAGGTTTTGCATGTTACGTATTTTTCATCGAATGTAGATAATTACATTTCGATATTAAATCCGATTAATGATACAAAACGGTAAAAAAAAAAAAAATTAATGGAAAAAAAAGAAGGTAAAAATGGCGTAATATCTATAAATGGTATGAGATAGTTGTACAAAAAAATAACGGTGGTAATTAACAAGGAAAACTTTTTTTTTTTTTTTTTTGGCTGAATGGAATTTCTAACTTTTAGTCATATGCTAGTTGACAAAAATAAACATCAAATTATAATGCCAAAAGGCTAAGGTTTATTGATATTTTACAACACTTTTTTGTAAATGCTAGAATTCATAGTGCTGTTTTCTATCCGTTCTACCAAATTATTGTACTTACAATAAGCTTTATTACCATTGTTTAAAATAAGTTGTTTGCTATGATTATTTTATACACTTTATTGAAGGTTTGCATGTTACACATTTTTCATCGAATGTAGTTAATGTAATATCGACATTCGATCCGATTAATGATACAAAATGGTAAAAGTTTTAGAACCAAAATTCCAACAGTTGTAATTAATATTGACATAATAGAAGTAAGTGGATCAATTTTCAATGGGAAGAAAAAAAGGTAAAAATGGCGTAATATCTAGAAATGGTATGAGATAATATATAGAAATGGTACAAAAATAATGGTGGTAACGGTAACAAGGTAAACAATCATGGGAAGGTAAAAATAGTTCTTAACAAAAAGAAGAAAACTAAATCTGCAACTTGTTGCACATTTAGTATTTATGATCTTTATTGGTCCTTTGTTTTTTCTTTTGTCAAGTATGATTACATCTTAATTTCCATAACTTCCAACATTAATATATAGACTGCAATATAAAGTTTCCACAAAAAAAAAAAGTCAGAAACAATACCTCGTCGAAAATCAGAGAATTTATTATAAGACACTTCTCAATTTCTGTTAAATTTACATGTGCATCAATCAAATTATATAGCTGTTACAAAGGCAAAAAAAAAACTCGCAAAAGCTGAAACATGGTTTACAGATTATCAAGTGAATGTGTTATCATCAAATCTCATGTGTGACATTTTATAAATCAGATCTATTCAGGAGAGAAGAGAGTGGCTAAACCTTGATCAACTGTAATTTGAAGCTTGTCGTAAGACATCAAAGCCTTTTGATCACATTTATATGTTCTTCTTCCTCTTGCCAATACCTCTCCGTCTGAATCTATGATTCCTTCCTTGTCTGATTCGTCTATGCGTGCACCCGGTTCAAGTACGAATGCCTTCACCTTTTCGACAGTAAAATCACCGGGTAAACTTTTAGTCAAATCGCAAAAATGCAGATTCACAAGGGACATCTAATCCATCAAATGAAAGATTACAACTATATAAATGGGTTAATGATTTTGGATGACAAACCTTTAGATATGATACATATGGTGACTGAACATGTGTTCCATCACTCAACTTTGTCATAAGTGATAGCAAAGCAAGCTTAGGGCAGTCTTTCATGACAATCAAATCCAGGAAGCCATCAGAAAACTGCTCATCAGACAATATACAAACAAAGGTTTCACGATTTGTTTTGCGACTAAACAACCATATGAAGGCCTCTTGGTCGTGCACAACAAAAGAAGATCCAAGAATGGTGGTTTTTGGTTTGAAAATGTTATAAAATTTGTAACTGACCTTTGCGTCAGGAGCAGCTAACGTGTTCTCAGCACCCCAGGGAACATTATGAAGCCATACTGAAACAAATGGGCCTTTGATTTCTCTCCATTCCTGATCTTCAAGTTTAGCATCAGGTCCTTGGTATCCGAGCACCTTATCGCTAACAGATGACTCTTTGTCTAGACTGCAACTGCACGGTTGGCCATAGCTTTCAAACCCAGGAGCCGGCACAAATAGAATCCGTCCATCGTATTGTCTTAAGCATATTATCCTCTGAAGACCCTGCAAATACAAGCCATAGACGAGAGGGCACAATATCTCTTTAGTTGAATAAGGCAACATCCGTTTAGAATCATAAAATCCTAAGACTAAACACACACTTAAGACCTATAATGCAGAAAAATGTCAAATTTTTCAACTAAACATACATAGACATCAAAGCGAGCACTGCCCATCCATCTGAACTTCTCTGACTCGATGTCTATATCAGCAACTAAACCTGAAATAAATTGAAATTATCTCAATACAACCAACAGTATAATTCATCAAGCTCAGGTACTACCTTCATTTGCAAATAAACTTCTAGAGTAATATAGAACCAAGAAATAGAAGTCACTTGCATACCCCAGGCAAGCATCAAGACGCTGAAGAATTTGGTAGTCCCTTGTGAGATAGTTGCCACGTCTAGAGAACGTGTACAACCTACCAATACATAAATATTGTAACATTCAGCTGAATCATGAGGAAAAGGAAAACGTTTTTCTAGAATAGAGTATTGTATGGCATGGAGCAGGACCTCGGATTATCGAAATAGTAGCACTTGTTGCACTGCAAGGAAGCCCAACCGGGTCCAACAATGATTTTATCATGCCATTTCCACTTCCTGCCATCAAGAATTTTAGTGCACATGAAGAAAAACAAAGTCTAAGCTAAAGTTTCTCGTGCACAAGATATCAATTTTTGTATCATACACGGCAGTTGTTTCGATCTTGCTGAAGCATAACCTTTACATCTAAAATTTCACATGGAAGACACAAGACAAGAGAAGGATAAAACAGAACAAACCTGCAGGGACCATTCCGATAGGCAATTTTAAGGAAGTTCTCCAGTCTGCTCTTTCGAGCAGTCCATTTACAACCTACTAAATTGGGAACCAATTGTAGGAATCATCAACAATAAAACAATTTTTTAATCCCAGACTCAAATCTAAAAAAAACAGTAAACATATAATTAAAACAAGATTGCTTCCTCTAACAAATACTTCCAAAAGCAATATGTTTTTCCTCTAACTTCGTCGAAGAAATGATTTCTATAAATTCCAATAGCACAAAAGACACGCATCATCACTTTGAATTTAAGTTAATCCAATGAAATTGACACAGAGAAAATGATACTTCCACAACAACAAAAAAGCTTCTTACTTACCTCAACAAGGACACCATCGCCGCTAACACAAACAATACCATCGTATTTTGATACATCCATCGACCTAACAATCTCCTTTGCATGCAACTGATACTTGGTTTCTGGAAAATCATCATCATCATCAATCCGATTGTTACTTTCCCGGAAAAAAGTTCTAGAAATCAGGAAGAATCAAAATGGAAGAGAAATGTAGAAATGTAGAACCTTGAATATCAAGTTGAATCTCAGCATCTTCAAACAGTGGCTTTACTTCCTCGAGAAAAATCTTCCTCGCCGATTTCTTCCCACCAAACGGATTCACAAATACAAGCAATCTCTTGGGCCGACCTAGATTTCCGACATGGAATTACCAAATTTAGCAATCGAAGTTCTTAAGAAAGGCGACATGGGTTTAGCTTAGTTTTCGATTTTTTCAAAACTAACCGAGAGATTCGAGGTGTTGACGGAGCTTATCGCACCATAGATTTCTAGATTCATCAGAGAGAGGCTCGAAAACGAAATCCTTCCTTGCGTAATCTCCAGCACTTTCTCCACAGCAGATTCCTCCTCTTCTCTCCACCACTGTCTTTACTCTAACCTTGTTACCTTCCACGACGAAACTCAGGATTTCCTTTTCAACCGTCGATTTACGCCGTCCAGATTCCGTCCACCGTAGCTCCCCGTCGGCAGTCAATGCTAACGGCGTCACAACCCCGTTTAACCGAACTCGATCGGAAATCACCGCCGGAGATAATGGTTGAGCATTCTCCGGCGGAAGATTCATAGCGAGAGAGAGAAAGAGAGAGAGAAGAGTTTCGTCGTCGGTGAGCTTAAAAATTACAAAATTGACCTGAAAGCTGATCTTTGGTAAGACTTCTCCGATCAGGTGGAAAGTGAAAACCACGCGCCTAGCCTGGCGAGTGGTTAGATGACGTGGCACAATCCTGTAAAACGACACCGTTTTGTACAAATTCAAGGAAGTGACTCTCACGTCTCTAAACTTTTACAGAAACATTTCACGGCAGTTAATATGGTAAAAAAACAGACTTACCATTGGAGGAGATTTACTTTAACCTCAGAGATTTCTTCATAGCAGTTAAACAATGGAGTCCTGGAGAAAAAAAAAACAACTGTGAGGATTTATGGTAAATAACCACCATGGCACAAAGAACATGAGAAATGGTAAATTTAACATTACCTTCAAAATGGAGTAGCTTATACTCGGGTTAATACCAAAGTTTTACACTTCAAGATCGAATAATCAGAAACAAATCTTCTGTGGAATCTTATGATTAATTGTAAGAAAAAAACACAAAACATTTGTTTTGCTTCTCATTTGATGTGATGTAACTATACATGTGAATCAATCAAATTACAACCACAATGGAACAACATTTACAACAACAACAAAAAGAGATTAAAAAAGTTTGTATGAATTTTAATGTGAATGTGTATTCACTCTGACGTGTATGGTGTAACATATATCAATATTCAGGAGAGAAGAGAGTGGCTAAACCTTGATCAACTGTAATTTGAAGCTTGTCGTAAGACATCAAAGCCTTTTGATCACATTTATATGTTCTTCTTCCTCTTGCCAATACCTCTCCGTCTGAATCTATGATTCCTTCCTTGTCTGGTTCGTCTATGCGTGCACCCGGTTCAAGTACGAATGCCTTCACCTTTTCGACAGTAAATCATTGCACAAAATCACAAAACGCGGATTCACTAGGGACATCAAAGCCGTTTAATGAATGGCTTCAGATGACAAACCTTTAGATATGATATATATGGTGATTGAACATGTGTTCCGTCTTTTATCTGTGTCATTAGTGATAGCAACGCTAGCTTAGGGCAGTTTTTCAAGACAATCAAGTCCAGGAAGCCATCAGAAAACTGTTCATCGGACCATATACAAAAGAAACTTAAGCGGTTTTTTGCAAGTAAACGACCCTATGAAGGCCACAAGATCTTGGTTTGAAATGTTAGAAATGTGTAACTGACCTTTGCATCAGGAGCAGCTAAAGTGTTCTCAGCACCCCAGGGAACATTATGAAGCCATACTGAAACAAATGGGCCTTTGATTTCTCTCCATTCCTGATCTTCAAGTTTAGCATCAGGTCCTTGGTATCCGAGCACCTTATCGGATGACTCTTTGTCTAGACTGCAACTGCCTGGTTGGCCATAGCTTTCAAACCCAGGAGCTGGCACAAATAGAATCCGTCCATTGTATTGTCTTAAGCATATTATCCTCTGAAGACCCTGAAAAGAAAAGCAAACACCCGAATAGAATCATACAGTCTCACCAGCGGTTTAACAACTACAATGCAACAATTGTCAAGTTTTTCAACTAAATATACATACATAGAAGTCGATGCGAGAACTTCCCATCCATCTGAACTTCTCTGACTCGATGTCTATATCAGCCACTAAACCTGAAATAAAGTGGACTAATTCAATACAACACAGTAATTTAAGCAAACTCAGGCACTAGTCTCAGTTGCAAATAAATCTGTGAACCCTGGTGTAAGATAGAGCCAAGAAGTAGAAATCATAATTTGCATACCCCAAGCAAGCATCAAGACACTGAAGAATTTGGTAGTCCCTTGTGAGATAGTTGCTACATCTACAGAACGTTTATGACCTGCCAATACAGAAATATTGTAACAGAGTTGAATCATGAGGAAAAGGAAAACGTTTTTCTAGGATAGAGTATTGTATGGCATGGAGCAGGACCTCGGATTATCGAAATAGTAGCACTTGTTGCACAGCATCGAAGCCCAACCGAGTCCAACAATGACTTTATCATGCCATTACCAGTTCCTGCCGTCAAGAATTTTAAGGCACTTGAAGAGGAAAAGAAAAACATTTCGCTAAAAGTATGAGCAAAGGCAAGGGAATATCAAACTAAACCTCGAAAGATCTCGGATTAGAAGCAATGTCCGAGATTTTCTTATGAGGCGAAGAAATGGGAGAACATGTACAACAACCAATGCATAAACAATGGAAGTCAAGAAACTTAAGAGGAGTTTCCATCTTATATGTATTTAGGGATGCAAAATGACGCCTATTGCAAACGGCTTGGAAGTCCGAGGATCACATGAAAATTACAATATAGATGGACACAACAAGCAAAGTTCTCAATGATTCCTCATATCATGTGAAGAACACAAACCTGCAGGGATCATTCCAATCGGCAATTTAGAGGCAGTTCTCCAGTCTGGTCTTTCGAGAAGTCCATTTACAACCTACTAAATTAGGAACCAATTGTAAGAATCAGAAACGATTAAGAATTGCTCTCTCGCAAACCAAAAGCAAGACATGATTTCTTAATCTCTTTCAAAACAAGCTATCCAATGATACTTCCACAACAAGAAAGCATATCACTTACCTCAACAAGGACGCCGTCGCCACTGACACAAACAATACCATCGTATTTTGATACATCCATGGACCTAACAATCTCCTTTGCATGTAACTGATACTTGGTTTCTGGAAAACCATCATCATTATTAAATCCGATTGTTAATTTCCCGGAGAAGAGCTTTTGAAATCAGGAAGAAGAAAATAAAATGGAACCTTGAACATCAAGACGAATGTCAGCATCTTCAAACAATGGCTTTACTTCCTTCACAAAAACCGTTCTAGCCGATTTCTTCCCGCCAAAAGGGTTCACAAACACAAGCAATCTCTTAGGCCGACCTAATTTTTCGACAAGGGAAATGTACCAATCTTAGCATTTTCAGACTTGTTAGTGGAGTTTTATCTCCGTGTTACCCAAGTTTTCTTTCTTTTTTCAAACCCAAACCTGGTAAAAGGAGAGGACTAACCGAGAGAGTCGAGATATCGACGGAGCCTGTAGCTCCATCGATTTCGAGCATCTTCAGAGAAAGGCTCGAAGACGAAATCTTTCTTGGCGTAATCTCCACCAAGTTCTCCGCAGCAGATTCCTTCCTCTTTCTCCACCACTGTTTTGATTCTAATATTCTTACCTTCGACGATGAAACCGATAACATCCTTCTCCATCGTCCAATAACGACTGCGTCCTCCGTACTCGTTCGACCGTAAAACTCCGTCGGCGGTCAACGTCACCATCGCGAATTCACCGTCTACAAAAACTAGGTCGATGATTATTACCGCCGGTGACAACTGTTGATCCATAACACAAACCTTCCGTCGTGAGAGAAGAGCTTCCGTGAGAGAGAGAGATTCGTTGTTAGCTTCGCAGGTAAGCTCAGGACAAAGAAATTGACCTGAGAAACTGACTTTGGTTTTGTCTTTGTCTGATCAGATTGAAAGTGACAACCACGCGCTTAACTTGGCGAGTGGGTGAGATGACGTGGCGTAACGCTCTTTAATTATGATTTATGACTAGTAGTGTAAAAAGAAGACTCATACAAAACATTGAAGTCGTAACTAACAAAACGTCACCGTTTTTTACTAATTCAAGAGAGTAGCGAGCTTTCAAACAAGTTCAAACTAATCTGCAGAAACAAGTAAAGCAAGACATTGGAGGAAGTTTTAGTTTTACTTGTCGTCGGAGATTTCTTCTTCGTCTTCATCTTCTTCCAATATATACACCAGAGCACGTCTTCTTTCAGCGAAAACACAAGCCACTCCTCTTGAAGCTGTAAGATAAGCAAAAGATTCCGTGAACTTGTAAAGCATGTTTGGTTTGAAGGTGTAGCTAGAAGAATATAATCTATATATATATCCTATGTTGATTAACATCTTCGAGTAAATAAGTTCTCTGTTTGCTTCTTAATCCTTATACTAGTCTTAGTGAGAGTACTTAGGCAATCTCTCGTCCATTAAAATTTGCAGTACCTTTGATGATTTTAGACTATGGAACCTTAAGACGGAAATGGAATATGAATGAGGTAGTTGAAAATGAGAAACTCACCGCTTACTGCTAGCGGAGCAATGGTAGAATGTGGAACTTTGCGAACCTTTTCATTCTCCATTTGCAGGTAAACAATGGACTCCTGGAGAAAGAACAATTTGTGAGGGGTTTTAGTAAATAAGATCGTTTCAAGATGGATAAATACTTAGATAGCCTTTCACATGGAGCGCAGAGAATGGTTAATTTTCATAAAATGTTGATGAGAAATGGTTGAAAATATCTTTACCTTTAAATCGTCTAGCTCCCATTGATTTAGACAACGAGATCTTGAAATGGAAATGAATGGAAGGTCTTTAGTTTGTATAACCATCATGCAGGCTTCTCCTGAGCCTTCGGGATTTGCAGTTGTTTTGTTCAATAGTAAAACCAGTTCCTTATCCTGTTTCAATATTTAGAGAGAGAGAGACAACAAGGTGACACGAAGGAAAAAAAAGATACAAAAAAGAAAGAGAAATCGAGTGCTGAAGAACAAAATGAGTATTCACCTTGTAGAGAGACAAATCAACACAATGGTAGTCACTAGGTACAGATAACAAAACAGCTTCCAGAGAAGTATAACCATTTTTCTCGTTGTTGGTGTTTTGCTTAAAACCCTTAGCTATACCAAAACAGTTCTGAATATCCGGGAAAGCTTCGTCGGGGACTTGAAATGATATGTAATCAGTGTACCCACTTTCACAAGGTGTATCAGCAGAAAGTTCATTCTACACGAGCAGATGAAGATTTTAGTATATCAGAAGCAGATTTCAGCTTCGATGATTATAAGAAGAAATCTCTTCCTAAGCATGTCCTTTGAGATAATAATGTAACTTTAGGATTGATGCTGCAAGTACCTTATAGAAGGAGAGAGACATGGGAATGGAAGTACGCGTTTGAATGGTTGACAACTGAAGAGGGCAAAGCGGCAACAACTTCATACATGATATCTTTCTTGATATGGTTGTAAAGGGCATTTGAAGAGCCATCTTGAAGCTAAAAATTGTTAAAGCAATAAAATCAAATTTTGATGTATAGTCGCTGAAAGAAAGCCATGAGAGAGTATGTCTGACTCTAAAAAACTCAGCACACATGTTTTGACTCAAAGCATATACTATGGTTGTTCAACAATTATATTCTTCCAAAAGGATCAGAACTTTATCTCTACCATAGCCTTTTACATATAACAGTTTACTAATGATGTCCTCCATGATGTAGCATGTTTAAGAAATTATTTGTTTTGAGAAGTGAAAAAATAAGGAAGAATACCTAGACTCCATGTGTTGGAATTCCTTTGCCAATGTTCTTCGCAGAAAATCACAATCTGAAAACCCTCCCAGCTGAATTAACTCTTTGACTCTTCCAATGGTTTTGCTGAGACATTAAGATATCAAGGGTTTATATGAATTGAAGGACAATTACATGAAATGAACAGCCTTGGAGGATTCAATGGACTTCATGCTTCATCCGTTTCTATGTATACATAAACTTCTCAAACACACATACGCGCACACATTACCCATATCTGAATTTGGTTTTAGGGGGGGTTAGAGAAAACCCCTTTTGAGAGATCGCATTGGACTACCCCACTCAATCTGGTTATGGATATGGCTTATGAAGTTAGGTAAAGTGACAGAGATTCTGGTCTACTACAAGATAATTACGTAAAATGGATGGCTTAAAACGTTAGATAAAGTGATAGAGATTCTGGTCTACTAGAAGATAAGTACGCAAAAAGATGGGGTAAAACTGCAGAGGTGACCTACCGATCAATTTCAATGTCATCACCAGCTTCAGATATTTCCACAAGGTCTTTCACCGGATCTTGATCATATAAGAACTTCAAGAATACCACAAGGAGTTCACTGCCACGGAAGCAAACAATGTAACTGTAAAGATTTGGCTTTAACGCCATTATCAGCATAGAAACACACGTGCATACCTGTTGTATGAAAAAAGTTGATCACTTGGTTCTTGCATGAGGTACTTTATGCTTTTGAGGAGCCAGTTGAAGAAATTTGAGAACTGAAACAAAAATATTATATCTTTATTGAAATGATCATTGGGCGGGAAACATGGGACAACCAATATTCTGAATAACTATGATTTTCAGTGTCTAAAGGGCTGCACGCCTCTGTACCTGTTGGACAACAGAAGATAGTACCATCATAAACCGTTGCACTTGTACAAGTAGAAGACCAGCATTTTCAGTTGCTTCATTAAGGAGTTTCTCATCTAAACCAATGCCTTGGTATCGTGCACGCCACCTCGATAGACCTCTTAATTCACCCATCCTGAATCCGATAATTTCTGCTGCAGGCTAGGAAAGAAAGCTTATTCGTGACAAAACTATCTAAAAAGTATTTGCAGGGTAAGCAAACGTTACTTAGTCGAACCATACAAAACTCCATTTCCAGGAATGTGAAGATACTAAACCTGAAGATGGTCAAGGACAACTAGCTGCAGCTCTTTTCCAGTACCACATACTGACTTTAAGACACGCTTCACACCCTACTAAAAAAGTTAACTACTTAGTGGGATATGTAAAACTAGTACCCTGAAGAAGATTAAGCATGTGAAGCTTACCACTTCACCAAGAGAGTTAACTAAAAACTGATTAAGCGCTGGACTTATTCGCGCACCACCCAAAAGGCTAAGAAATTCTTCTTGAGGAGATGATTCCAGTCCTATGAGAAAAGCAACACAGGCCAGTGAATCTATGAGCCAAAGAGAAAAACCTCAACCAACAAACTGATAGTGGCAAATACCATTATCTATGATCAAAGTGGAAAGAGAATGAAACTTGTCGTGAAAAGTTTTCATGGCATCCGCCCATTGTTTACTCATAACTGACAGGGATGCTCGAATAACCTCAGTCAAATCTTCAATGTTGGAAGCTTGTTGAGCAACCTGATGAAGCTCATATTTCCTGAAATAAAAATTGGAAGAGAGAATGAATATGACAGACGCAAGGCATACAAACGAGGAAAAATGTCATCTACTAACACTTTCCGGAATAGAAATCCAGATTTAAAAAAAGAAAAAGGAACAAAAGAAAGAAACAGCGGCGAACTATACATAATTTAGTGCGTATTCATGGTTTCTGCGGAAAAGTTACCTCTTCCAAAATATAGATGTGTCCATTGCAAGGCAATGTAAACCATGCAGATCTTGAACACTAAAATTTTCCTCTCTTGGCTCGATATCACAATCCCTAAGCTCTCCTGTGCACATTACTACCAGGCGACAGAGATCTTTCGACAAAGCAACCTAAGAAATGTGATATAAAATTATTAGTTTGGATCTAAAGACTCTTTATCATACACTGCACCCTCCTTTCTTTGTTCCCCCACAGATATTTACTGTCAGATACATAAAAATTAAAGAGACGTCATTAATATCATTTGGAAAGGATGGCTCTTGAAAGGATTCAAATACCTTGTAAATGGAAGCATTAAATAGTTTGTAGGAGGCATGCTCATCCAGATCGGTCACAGGAACAGACAGCTCGTGTATGTTCTGATCATTGTTTTGCAGGAGTAACAGTGCAAACACATGAAACGAGAGAAAATAAGACTTAAACTAAAATAAAACAAGAGAATAGTGCTCGTAGCTAGAGATGAAAATTAAAAAAAAAACTTGCAAATTGTTAAACTTTACCCCTAACATTATTAATGCTAAAAAATATGTAATAAGAGAGCAGCTAAAGATTTCAGGAAAGAGGAAACAATTTTCATATGCAAACAGTGTTGGAAATTTATTAAGCATCCTGCTTCTATATGCAAGCAGAATTGCTAATTTCTTGCAGTCAAAAGAGCGACTTACAATCTTGCCTATCTGAAATATTCCAAATATATTAAAGCATATGCTCCCTTCCCGATCTCCACTGCAAAGAATGTTAAACTTCCGAAATGAGGTATTGGATAGTTCTGCCAAAGAGTCTTCACCGTCATCCATGAAACTGGTGTCACCAGCAACCAGTCCAGGTATCTTCGGAGCTCTTGGAGCAGGAGGGAAAAAACGGGAGGTCCGGTCCTCATAAATCCCAATTTCATCCTGAAAACCAAACCCTACGAAAGCGTAAGCAAATCTCAAATAGCTTTTCATGTGGACAAAGAGAGTTGGGGGCGGAAAAAAAAACTAAACACACATATGCTTCAACTGTGATTGGTAAAAGATACTTGTTTATAGTTGCTCGATATCAATATAATCGAAAGAATACACTTTGTTATAAACAGATCATGAGTTCTTGTCCAACTAATCAGAGTAGGAAACATACCGTATTGGATTGTCCATCCTCCTCCCAGTTAAGACACACCACAGCTACAGCATGGGGTTTCAAGCTCCTCAGTAGCTTCCCGTTCTGCATGAAAAGAGTATCAACCACTTTCTGAGAAGCATGATCTACTTCCTTTTCGACCCTTGGACAATTTTTTTTACTAGTTTGCCATAGCAGGGCTCAAACTGTAACTCCATCAAAAACTTCATAATGGAAAACATGGAATGAGCTTCAATCTAAACTTGCCTCAACATCGTGAAGCTCAATGGTTCCATCCTCGAGTCCAACAGCTATGGCTTTACCATCAGGACGCCAACATAAAGAAGTAACAGGCCTTCCTATAACCCAAAAGAAAGGAAATAGACTTTAGTACCAGAAAACATATACTATTGACAAGCTTTGATAATCTACTTCAAATTGCAATCCACTTTCAATTTCAGACAATAGTTAAGAGCCAAGTTACATAAATCAAAAACCAATCTTGTATTCAAATTGTCTACTTTATATCTAACAAAGTGAATAAAACAGAAGTTTTACCTGGAGAAATTGTCCATAATCTCTGCCAATTAAACCGATGCAGCAAAATCTTTGAGTCCTCCGTAACCATTGCCAATAAATCCTTCTCTGGGTTCCACTCAGCTATCTTAATCTAAAGAAATCGAAACAGCACAAGGCAACAAAACATAAATCCATGTTTGAATCACACCAAAAAAACACGAGATTTGAGCAAAAGTGGAACAAAACCTGAAAAGGTATGGGCTTGTCAAACTGTAGCTGGAAAGGAATTACGCTTTCGCCTTCGTCACTCTCCATTTCCGAAAATCCGAGGTTTTACAAAAATTAGAAAATTAGGGGCTTTTGGAATTCTCAGTTTCTTGTAAAGCTATAGAAACTTTGAGAAACTTGAGAAATAAATAAACTTAGGAAAACGGACGGAGAAGACGGCGGTCGCCGGAATCCGCCGCGAGCAGAAAGACGAAACTAATGACGAAACCTGGCGGGACTTTCTTCCAAAATTCCAATAAAAATACCTAATCCGGTTTTTGGTTCGATTTCGGTTTGGTTTTCAAATTTTCGGTTTGAGATTGAAAAACCCGGTTCGGGTTTTGGAGATTTCAATAAACCTCTCTGTAATACATATCCCTCATCGAAATTGACTATAGTTTATAATTATTACTAGTGCGGATATTATGACTTCGAAAATTAATTTTTATACACGTCAACATGTATTTATAAATAGATTTTTTATGATGAGTATTGGTTTCAGGTATTTATAAATTTTTATATTTATAAAGGTACTAAACCCTAATATGTGAGTCTAAATCTTCGCAAACGCACGTAAAATATTAAAAATAATTTATAATTTTAGCAAACTAAGGATACCAAACCCTAATAGGTGAATCTAAACCCTCATAAATGCATGTAAAGTATTGAATGATTTAGATATATTGTTAGTTATGGTTGGGTTGATTCGGTTTATCGGTTCTTTATTTTTTCGGATTGGAATATTCTATTGAAACTAACTGAAACAATCCAATAAAACTATGATTCGGTTCAGCTCAATTATGGAAAAGTTTGGTTAGTTCATATCGGTTAATCAATGGAAATGAGATGCATAGTTAACTAAACGAAAAATTCAACTTTTTATCTTTTATAAATGAAAAATCAAAATAATTGAACACTAAAATTTGATTAAAGAAATCGTTTGTAAACAGTAAGATGAACATCGAGTCACCGAAGGATCCAATTCAAAACCATAGTGGTAACGACGGAAATGTAAAAGTGCATTTATGTTTTTGGTCGATCAAATAAGTAGACAATATTCATAGACCTGCTTTGAGGCTTCCCATTTTTATCCGTGATCAATATTTTTTAAATAAGATATCGAAGTTACCCTTGACACCACAACATACAACATGTGTGAAAACTGGTTTTCGAAGTACAAACCGGTTTTCGAAGTACAAACCAACCTTCTCCAATGTTCGTCTCTCACTCTTATTTATGGTCATTGCAAAAGCAATCGCAAGTGAAAATTGCTCGCGTCTCATACAAAAATGAAACTTTGCTTCTGACGGTGAAACAAACATTCTAGGGATTAAGACATTTTCTTCAATGTTATCATTAGTTATAACCCTAGCCCCAATGACATGATCTGCCATTTGAGTTATTAGAAGCCTTGTACCATTGCATAAACCACTTTTAGAATCAACCTTTCTTAGTAACATGAAAGGAGTACCAATTTTTAATCGAAGACTATGGTTAGGCAACCTAGATCACTTGATGGTATTCAAAAAATCCTCAGTGTAAACCATATAATCGTGTTTGCTTGAATCAGATGTCTAGTGGAGGTTTAAATTATTTTCGTATATATACAAATGATTTGATGAGAGTATAAATGTGATTTACAAAACTTTATTGTTTGTGGCATTTCCTTGTTAAGTATATGAGATAACGCGTAATTCATTGTTACGATTACAATTTTGGTTGGATAACATTCGTCTCTTTGAATGGGTTTCTCTGCAACATATTTGAGAAAGTATACTTTATATGACACTATGAGGATGTTGTAACCAAAGACCCGTGCAATAGAGAGCACCGTAGCATAAATCCAAAAGAAATATATAATATGAAACTGATGAAACTGAATCAAACCCAAAAGAAATATATAACCAAATACTGCAATTCAAGTCTGGAGTTGAGTGGTATTGCTATTTTCTACTGCAATTCAAGTCTGGAGTTGGAAAAGCCTAGCTTTCGGAGGAGCCCCTATTTCGAATACGGATCGCATTAAGCATTTTTCAGGGAAAATTGAAATGTATTTATTATGTGAATGTACTAGAAGCATTGGAATGTACTAGAAGCATTGGAATCGGAACAACGTCATTCCAGAAAGCGGAACAGAGCAGAGTAACCACGATGCTAATAGGTTCTTGAAAGGTTATCTTTCTAATTTAGTTTGAATTTTCAACAATATATTCACTTAAAATATAGTGAATATAGTTTTAACTATGATCCAAGTGTCGTTCGCTTTCTTCTTTAGTTCCAAGGCCATTCTATTGATTGATTTCATTTTACTAAATCCATTCAAATCAGATTGATCAAAAGTATTTAACTTTATTACATTTATGCATAATATATATCATATTGTACGTTTATAGATATTATAAATCATATACTTTGTTATACACGTTTAAATCTTAAAAAATTGTATATGTTAAAATTGATTTGTCAACCTATTTAATCATTTAATCCCGTGCTTGGCGTGGGCCAAAATCTAGTAACGTAACAAACGTACGTTAGCTTTGTTTCTATAAGAGAAACCATTGTTCTTCTCATTATCAGACTTTGATCACACAACAAAAATGAAAATCCCCTTCATGTCTCTTATCTCAATTTTTTATGAGTCTTGAGAGTACACACGTCACTAGCGTTCGCGAGACTTCTGATTTTGGGTGCTGCGAATCAGAAGATAATGCGGTTGTATCTTGATATTCTAATTGCTTCAAATCGTCACACTAGGGACAATTAAAAAATTAAAGAAAGAGTGTCTCGCCTCCGCACAAACTGTTCTTCACTAATCATATTTTGGTATCCATTGCTGTATCTTAATTCTGTTTTGTATCAATCATATATCGCAATTATTTATTTTTGCCATATCGTAGAAATCATGGTCCTACAGTCTTAATTCTTTAATTTTTTCGTTATTATACTAAAAATAATACTGATTGTTTGCTAAGTTTTGATAAGAACAGGTGTTGCCGAATTGGTTTGCATCTATTTTTGTGCACTGGTTTGATCAGAATCTGGATTTGTTCTCGTTATTTCGATCATTTATGTTATGCGCTTACGGTTCTAACTTGGAGAGATTTCTTCAATCGTTTTTTCATATATATTTTTTTCGATCTGATTTTCTCTGCAAATCTCGTGATTTAGTTTTCCGATAGCAAAGTGTTCGGAGTTTTACGTTTTTTCGATCTGCTTCATCAGATTCTTTTACGATCTGCTTTACAGATTGTTCGTTGCTATTTGTTTGTGGGGGGGACCTTCTTTTACGATTTTGGTGAAAAAATGTGGTTATACGGTTTTGGTCAAAATCGTTAAATATAATAATATTTTTTTTAAAAATCAAACAAAAATGGATTAAGAAAAAAATATAATATACAAAGCTCATTTTTATATTAACTAAAATAAAATAAAATATTAATCTAAAACACAAACTAATATAATTTGCTTCTTTAAAAAAAAATTACAGGGATGAGTTAATCCTGATTTAGTCCATTCATATACAAATTACAGGGTTAAAAAGAGTTAGGATTAAAATAGAACTGGACTTATATTATATAGGGATGGTTGAGCCAAAACCCTTCATTTAACATCCCTATCTTCAACACTGCATGTCGTGTAAGTTTTAGATTAAGTAATTTGTTATTCTAATTTTTTTTTTTAAGCATTTGTTATGTTCTTATTGTTGGTAATGTATTTTTACGATTTTTAGGTTTTACAGATTCGTTTCCTAAGAAGGAAATATATGACGGGTTTCAATCGTCTGGATCCGTGTCGAGTAATACTAATAGATCGGTTCGTTGTTATGGAACTCCTTATGCTTTTGTAGATATAACTATGAAAAGGTATGAATCTATATGGTAATCTCTTATGTTCTGTGTTTTTTTCAGGTTTTTTTATATAACGAGTTTTATAGGTTCTCAGTGTCAGTTTATTTGGGATCCCGCACTTGAGATTTGGAATGTGCGTCGGAGTGATATGTTGGTTGAAAGTAATCTTTGTAGCAACACAATTACTATAATATGGGTAAATTGATATTTGTAAAAAAATTGCATAAAATAAATCGATAATACCACAAAAATACCGATACAAGAATTAGGAAGAAGATGGATTTGCAGAGGCAAGATATGATTTTTATCTTTAATTCTGAAAATGTCCTGTAATGTGACGGTTGTGTGGCATTCCGAATCCCAGAATACAACTACAATCGATTCTGATTTGCACAACTGAAGAACAGAATCTAACAGAATCCAATCCTTATTTAGAGATTAAGCTTGGTATCGGGTCTGGAATCGATTTTTGTTTGCTTACGTTTAGCTCTAATACAATTAGTTTATTTTGGTATTTATTTACTAGAGTGTATTCATTTCTACTAATTCACAGGTTACTGCTTCACTTAAAGGAAATTACGTTTTTAAAATCATGTGTATTCATTCCTTTAAGAACCATGAAAATCTGTGTAAATCGTTATTTCTATCCTTCTCATAGTTGTATAGACTCCAGATTTTGGTCTCATAAGTTTGATAATAATTTCTATTTTTATGTCTATCAGATTTTTTGTTTGTTTAAGAG
Source organism: Pseudoturritis turrita (assembly GCA_900406555.1). NCBI lineage: Eukaryota > Viridiplantae > Streptophyta > Magnoliopsida > Brassicales > Brassicaceae > Pseudoturritis > Pseudoturritis turrita. Next base: position 1,008,565 of record OVBL01000623.1, on the reverse strand, counting down.
AAGTCGAAGCTTAAGGAGCGGATAATCATGCTCAGCATTTGAGAAATTATCCATAACATATGCCCTGAACATGTGTTATCATTTTGTCATGAAACAAAAGATAGAAACGTGTTTGTTTGCATAGTCAATAATAAACATGCATGTTTGTCTCCATATGTTTGTTTAGCTTTTCTGCTTTTAGCTTTCAATTTCTATAAAATGCTTAAGGGTTTGATTTTTTATTTACAAAATTTGCACTGGCGTTGTTCATTTCTTTGTGTACTGAATGTTTCGATCATGCCAATGCCGATGAAGAAAAATGGTATTTTATAATCTATGGTTTGTTCAATTAATTTGGTTTACTTTCCTTTTAGCCTTTAGGATATAAAGTTGTCAAGAATGGGCGGATAATGGCAAGGTTATGCATGTGGAGAAAGTCGTTGAAACTTCCAAAGCAACAAGAATAGACCAATAGGGAATTACGATATGTTCTTCTATATATAGTCTATATGTGTTATCCTTTTGTTATTTGGTGTTATAAATATGTGGTTCTAGGTTGTGATTTGCATGAAAAGTTTCTGATGTTGGATACATGTGTGTTATATATTGCCAAACTCTGTTTAATGAATGTTGTCGTATATTATATATTTCTTTGGGGTTTGATTCAGTTTCATCAGGAAGAACAACGTGAAAAATACCTCTCAACAACATCGTAGGAGCCTAGCTTTTGGGGTTGATTGCAGTATTTGGTTATATATTTCTTGTTTGGCGTGCAACACTATGAGGATGTTGTAACCAAATACTTAGAGAGCACCGTAGCATAAATCATAATCACGGACATTAATAATATAGGTTTCAAATTATTTTTTGTTAGAAAATTTACCTTGATTCTTTACTTCCTATTGAAATTCGATGGTTTCAAGAAAAACAATTACACTTTTTGATGTACTTTATTTTCACTTTTTGATGTCTCCTCAATTTACGAATTGAAGAAATAAGGGATCATAATTCAAATTGAACACTCTTAAACCGGATTCTCAATAATGCAAATAGTTTTTTAATAATATTAACCTCACACAAGGTTAGAAATGATTTGGTTTTGTCATTAAGAATAAGCCTAGACAAATAAATTGAATCGAATTTTTCGAACCGAACCAAATTGAAGTTTGGTAATTTTGGTTTTGATTCGGTTATTGTAAGAAAACCGATCCGCATAATTTTTAAATATCACCAGCTCTCGGTTCGGTTAGGCCAAACCGAACAGCTACCCAAAGTATTTTTTTAAACTCCCAAAATCTAATTATCCATCTCATTTTCATTGGTTAATCGTCTCAAACTAACCGAAATTATCCGGACTAGCTAAAATTAACCAAACTATCCGAAATTAACCAAAATTTTCACTAAAAACCAAACCGAATTAACACTTCGATTTAATTCGGCAACATTACATCATAACCAAATTGAACCATGGTTTTATTCGGTTAGTTTTAATAGAATATTTCTAACCCGAAAAAATCAAAGAACAGACGAATCGAATCGAGCCAACCGGAACTAAGAAAGTATATCTAAACTTCGGGTAAAGTTTTGTATTTGGATTTAGGTTCTGATGCTAGAATTTAGAGTTTAGGATTTATGTAATGTTTTCAGAGTTTTACGTGCATTTGTGAGGGTTTATGCTCATTTATTAGGATTTAGTACCTTTTAATTTGCTAAAAATATAAAATTATAAATCATTTTCATCTTTAAATAAAAACTATATCAATTTTATTAAAATTTACTATTCTTTAATCAAAAATTTTACAGACACACTTCTTTAATTTTTTTGTTTGTGTTTTTCATTTATAGAATGATAAAAAAAAATTGCATTTAGTTGTTCTATACAACAAAAATATAATAATTAACACATAACCAACATTCGGGTCAATACATGTCAAAAATAATGCTTTTCACTCTCTCTGATATTCATCTCCTGACGAACGCAGATCAATATTACAGACATAAAAGCAAAAAAAAAAGAAAAAAGATATCAAAGGATTCACCTTTTGCATTAATGAGCTTCACACTGGGTTTCATAGATTGACCTTTGAAACAATCCATTTCACCATAAGCCCTGATTGAAATGTCACCACAATAACCACAATTTTTAAGTGCCTTTCCAATGTTGTCCAAAACAGCATCAACGCTGAGATCCGCAGGGACCGGGTGATCCACTGTGTCCCAGAAGACGGTGATAGCTTCTGCGAGGAAAAAACGCATAACCAATTACGAAACGCAAAAACGAATGAAAAAACAATCGACATGAGAAAAAAAACGACAAACTTGGATACAATGTGGAAAACGTGTTTTTGACAGAAAAATGCGGAAAATAAGTTTTTGGCTAGAAAATATGGAAAACACGTTTTTGGTGTAAAACGTGGAAAACGTGTTTTTGGCAGAAAAATACGAAAAATCCATTGTTGATAGGAAAAATACTGAGTTTTTGGCAGGAAAATTCAGAAAACGCTGGGGGAGGAGGGGGGGGGAACGTGTTTTTGACAGGAAAATACGAAAAAACGCGCTGTTGGTGGAAAAAATAATGAGTTTTTGGGGAGAAAATTCGGAAAACGCATTTGTGTTTTTGGCGGAAAAATACAGAAAATCCGTTGTTAGCGGGAAAAATACGGAAAATGCGTTGTTGGCGGAAAAAATACGGAAAATGCGTTTTCGGCGGGACAAGTGCGGAATACGCGTTTTTGGCGGGAGTGGGGAAACATGTTTTTGCCGGAAAAATACGGAAAATCCGTTGTTGGCGGGAAAAATACGGAAAACGCTTTTTGGTGGGAAAAATGCGGAAAATGCGTTTTTGGAGGAAAAAACGTGGAAATCATGTTTTTGGCTGGAAAACACGAAAAATGCGTAAACGCGTTTTTGGCGAGGAAAACGTGTTTTTTTGGGTAAAACGCATTTTTGGTTGGAAAACGCGGAATCACGTTTTTGACGGAAAAACGCTGAAATGCTTATTTGGCGGAAAAATCTATAAACGCGTTTTTGGCGGAAAAACATGGAATCGTTTTTTTTGCGGGATAACAAAAATTTAATTTGTGTTTGTAATTTTTATTAGTAATCAAATATTTTTATTTTTAATTTATATTTTTGAAAGTTTAAAAATACAATAATACATAAAAAAAAAAGTAACACTGACACAAAATATCATTTTTAATAATTTTGCATTCTAATCGCACTCGAATCGTATTGTCATTCAAAAATATAGGATAATCGCATCGCACCACATCTCCATTCACAATTTTAACTAATCGTATTGCTTCCAAAATCACATCGTCCCCTCACACGAATCGCAATCGCACTCAAAACGGAGTACCATTCGGAGCCTTAGAAAGCCTCACAAGCCACTCTTTCATCTTGATCTTCCCTCCAAAATCTGGTGGCAAAATACTTAGTTTATTAAGAGAACTGCATCTTTTTCATATATTTATTTCTGTTTTCTTCTTCTTTGTTTATATTGCAGGGTCCAGAAATAATCGGCACCGTTTTGGTAAGAAAGATGTTTATATTTTTGTCGATGTTTATATTTTTGTCTAACTCATTGTGTTATTTGCAGATCCCAGAGCCAGCCGTGACTCTTATCTTTTTTATTCTAATTTGAGATTTTTCTTGTTTTGTTTAGTAGTTTAGTATCTGTTTGTGTGTTATTTACAGCGGCTAACCATGACAGTGATGACATTGATGGTAAGAACAATGTGGTTCCTACCTTTTTCCTGATTTCTTGAATGCTTAGGCTCATTTACTCATTATTCCTTTGTTACGTGCAGCGACTGGGGAAAACCAATACTCTGACTGAAAGTATGAACTATTTCTGATCTTAAGATCTACACTATTTCTTTTATCTGATTCCTAATTTTGTGTTTCCTAATTATGTGTTTATATTATTGCAAAAACTAACTTGGGTTTAGGGTTTGTAAGTTGTTGAGGTAGTGTCTATTTTGAAACGGTGATTCTGAGTTTTTGTTTTCTGAATCTGTGTCTGTTTAGCTATAATCCGCGAGTTTAGGAGCTGTTCTTTTTGGGTTGTTTCTTTAATGTTGATTGTGATAGTTAAAGAAATTTAAGAAATAGGAAGCTACATTGCAATTGGATCACCAGAATTGAGAGTTTGTCCACTAGTGGATTTTATTATATTCTATTGCAAAAGTTAGAAATTTTATGTGATTGTTTGTTTAGGTTTATTCTGTGCTATTTTGTGAAATAATTAATTGGGTAAGGTGATTGATTCTCTATGTAAACACAAGGTCACTTTCATAGAATTGCAAAGCCTTTGAGCATAAGGGTTTTACTGCTTGCTGGTAAAATGTAGTTTTACTTATTCAACTAGCAAACGAGCTAGTTTTTCCCTCGCAACTTCTTGATTGTGAAAACTGCGTTCTTGTGTTTGAGAGGTTTTGATGGGAAAGCATTTATTCAGCTTGATGATATTGGTGACTCTTCAATGATTTATTCCTAGTATGTAGCGTGTTTCGTACATACTAACATTAACCCAAAGCTAGAGATACTGGTTTGACAGAAACTAACATTTTTTTTTTTGTGCATAAATTTTCATATGATCATTTCATGTACGCTCCTATTGGAATCTTTTGGGACGTGGAGAATTGCGACATCCCAAATTCTGAAGATTGCATGGAACTCGATACCAGATTTGAAAAATCTCTTCAACTTGCTGGATATTTGGGAACAGTCGAGAAGACCATTGTTGATGGTCATGTTACTCCCTTTCTTTCCGATAAATTTGCCAAAATTTCTATGTTTGCTGATATAGAAAATGTCCCGCCTCAAAAGGATCAACATGGGGATAAGATCAAGGATCTCTCGGACAAAAAAATATTGAAAGTTATATACACGTGGGTGGGTAAGACTTTTGAGCCATTGAATATTGTTCTTCTCTCCAGCGACGTGGACTACATTAATTTTCTTGTCGGACTCAAGGAAACTGGGAATTATAACCTCATGTTGGCGTACATTCCGGAAGAGGCTGCTGATGCTACGGTTCAAGCTATTCCAACGACGTCGTTATTCAAAAATTTATTGTGGGTACAAAACCCTTGGAAAGCCCTTTTTATTTAGGTTTTTCTTTTAATGGATTTTTTTCAACTATGTTTCATAATAGTATTTTAATGGACTTTTGGATGGTTGTGCTTTGTTTTGATTTTTGGGTTGTTATGCTTTGTTTTATTTATTATCTTTTGTTTGTTGTTTGCTTTGTAACACGTCTTCTTGTCTCACTAAATTGGTCTGCTCGTTTCACTAATCTTCAAGAAAGTCTTGAAGTTGCTTGGAAGTGGCAAAAACTCATCCTTATGGTTATGCTTCCTTTTAAAGACAAGAAAAAAAGTTTTAACTTATAGAAAGGAAAATTGATTTATTACAGACTTTACAGTTCAATAATTAACATTATGGTTATTTAATACAATTTATGTAATAAACAATCAGTGACTGACTTTATATTAACAGATGCAATTTTGTGGCACTTTTTAATCAAATTACAACAACAAAAAGTGTGATGTTTGGGTTTAAAGTTTAAACTATGTGTTTTTTTTTTACTACATAAATCTCATAAGAAGGTGGCTCCATAACAAATACATATTTTGTGGCCATAAATTCAAAATTCATGTGCTTGGACTAAGACATGTTCATGAGAAATGTCAAAAGTTGTATTAGAACATCCTTGAGACAAGCCATTGTAGTGCCAACAAGTCTAGAGAAGTGTTAAAAAATGCATGTGTTTAGAGATTCTTTGCCAGTAGATTAGTATAATCTTATACTATATAAAAATTCATTAGTATAATCTTATACTATATAAAAGTTCATGCTATTAACTTTTAAGGTTATCCACAGGATTTAAAACATCTCATAATAACATGACACATCAACATATAATATTAAGTTAATTTCCTTTTTATTAATAAGAAGTTTTCTATTTTTTTTTAAATTCGTTTTCTTCTATTTTTCACAAACTTTTACATTTAACAAAAATTTATGTATTTTGGAAAAAAGTAAAGTGAAATGTCATAGTTAATAAATTTTCTATTTTTTCAATTATATATTTTTGTAAAAACAAATAAAATGGATAAGTAAACATGGCAAATAATAATGAAATGGCAATGTAATATTACAACGTTTACGAATACCACAACGTTTACGAAATTAGTGGGTTTTCATGAATTTACATGTTATGTTGAATATACAGAAACAAACATACCATATATATATGAAATAATGAAGCAAATACAATTTTGGTAATACATGGAATTTACCAAGTCGATGGATCCAAATGAAAACAAGAAAATGGAAGATTATATAATAGAGTGAATAAAGAAAAAAATGTTAATAGGAAATGTGTATTAACGTATGTTCGTGATTTTGTATGTTCTTTTCAAGTTTTTATGCATACATATTTTGATTTTTTTATATGTGTGTTACTCTCAACAAATTATATTAGAAGAATAATGTGCTTAACTTCTAAGGCTGTCCACATAGTATTTAAAACATCCCATAATAACATGACACATCAACATATAATATTAAGTTAATTTCATTTTTGTTAATAAGAAGTTTTTTTTTTTTTGAATTCGTTTTCTTTTATTTTTCACAAACTTTTACATTTAACAAAAATTTATGTATTTTGGAAAAAAATAAAGTGAAATGTCATAGATAATAAATTTTTTATTTTTTCAATTGTATACTTTTGTAAAAACAAATAAAACGGATAAGTAAAAATGGCAAATAATAATGAAATGGCAATATAATACCACAACGTTTACGAATACCACAACGTTTACGAAATTAGTGGGTTTTTATAAATTTGCATGTTATGTTGAATATACAGAAACAAACTTACTATATATATATATGAAATAATGAAGCAAATACAATTTTTGTAATACATGGAATTACCAAATCAATGGATCCAAATGAAAACAAAAAAATGGAAAAGACATGGGGTAAGTTTGGGAACAGTTGAGAAAATTTTTGTTGCTGGTCATGTTACTCCCCTTCCTTTCGATAAATTTGCCAGAATCTCTGTTTTTGCTGATGTAGAAAATGTCCCGTCTCAAAAGGATCAACATAGGGATAAGAACAAGGATCTCTCAGACAAAAAAATATTGAAAACTATATACACGTGGGTGAGTGAGACTTTTGAGCCATTGAATATTGTTCTTCTCTCCAGCGACGTGGACTACATTGATTTTCTTGTCGGATTCAAGAAAACTGGGAACTATAACCTCATGTTGTCGTCCGGAAAAGGCTGCTGATGCTACTGTTCAAGCTATTCCAACAACGTAGTTATTCAAAAATTTCATTGTGGGTACAAAAGCCCTGGAAAGCGGTTTTTTTTTTGGTGGACTTTTTCAACTATGTTTCAGAATAGTATTTTAATGGACTTTTGGGTGATTGTGGTTTGTTTTGACTTTTGGGTTGTTATGCTTTGTTTTATTTATTATTTTTTGTTTATTGTTTGCTTTGTAACACGTCTTCTTGTCTCACTAAATTGGTCTGCTCGTTTTACTAATCTTCAAGAAAGTTTTGAAGTTGCTTGGAGGTGGCAAAAATTCATCCTCATGGTTTTGCTTCTTCTTAAAGACAAGAAAAAAAAATTTAACTTATGGAAAGGAAAATTGATTTATTACAGACTTTACAGTTCAATAATTAACATTATGGTTATTTAATACAATTTATGTAATAATCAATCAGTGACTTTATATTAACAGATGCAATTTTGTGGCACTTTCTAATCAAATTACAACAACAAAAAGTGTGATGTTTGGGTTTAAAGTTTAAACTATGTGTTCTTTTTGGAGTACATAAATCTCATACGAATGTGGCTCCATAACAAATACATATTTTGTGGCCATAAACTCAAAATTCATGTGCTTGGACTTAAGACATGTTCATGAGAAATGTCAAAAGTTGTATTAGAACATCCTTGAGACAAGCCATTGTAGTGCCAACAAGTCTAGGGAAGTGTTAAAAAATGCATGTGTAGAGATTCTTTCCCAGTAGATTAGTATAATCTTATACTATATAAAAATTCATATTATTAACTTCTAAGGCTGTCCACATAGAATTTAAAATATCTCATAATAACATGATACATCAACATATAATATTAAGTTAATTTCATTTTTGTTAATAAGAAGTTTTTTTTTTTAATTCGTTTTCTTCTATTTTTCACAAACTTTTACATGTATTTTGGAAAAAATTAAAGTGAAATGTCATAGTTAATAAATTTTCTATTTTTTTAATTGTATATTTTTGTAAAAACAAATAAAACGGATAAATAAACATGGCAAATAATAATGAAATGGCAATATAATACCACAACGTTTACGAATACCACAACGTTTACTAAATTAGTGGGTTTTCATGAATTTACATGTTATGTTGAATATACAGAAACAAACCTACCATATATATATATGAAATAATGAAGCAAATACAATTTTGGTAATACATGAAATTACCAAATCGATGGATCCAAATGAAAACAAGAAAATGGAAGATTATATAATAGAGTGAATAAAGAAAAAAATGTTAATAGGAAATGTGTGTTAACGTATGTTCGAGATTTTGTGTGTTCTTTTCAAGTTTTTATGCATACATATTTTGATCTTTTATATGTGCGTTACTCTCCACAAATTATATTGGAAGTTTTTGAATAATGTGCTTAACTTCTAAGGCTGTCCACATAGTATTTTAAACATCCTATAATAACATGGCACATCAACATATAATATTAAGTTAATTTCCTTTTTGTTAATAAGAAGTTAATTCGTTTTCTTCTATTTTTCACAAACTTTTACATATGTATTTTGGAAAAAAGTAAAGTGAAATGTTGTAGTTAATAAATTTTCTATTTTTTCAATTGTATATTTTTGTAAAACAAATAAAACGGATAAGTAAACATGGTAAATAATAATGAAATGACAATATCATACCACAACGTTTAAGAAAGTAGTGGATTTTTATGTTATGTTCAATATACAGAAACAAACTTACCATATATATATGAAATAATAAAGCAAATACAATTTTGGTAATATATGGAATTACCAAATCGATGGATCCAAATGAAAACAAGAAAATAGAAGATTATATAATAGAGTGAATAAAGAAAAAATGTTAATAGGAAATGTGTGTTAAAGTATGTTCGTGATTTTGTGTGTTCTTTTCAAGTTTTTATGCATACATATTTTGATTTTTTATATGTGTGTTACTCTCCACAAATTAGATTGGAAGTTTTTGAATAATGTGCTTAACTTCTAAGGCTGTTCACATAGGATTTAAAACATTCCATAATAACATGACACATCAACATATAATATTAATTTAATTTTCTTTTTGTTAATAAGAAATTTTCTATTTTTTTTTAAATTTGTTTTCTTTTATTTTTCACAAACTTTTACATTTAACAAAAATTTATGTATTTTAGAAAAAAGTAAAGTGAAATGTCATAACTAATAAATTTTCTATTTTTTCAATTGTATATTTTTGTAAAAACAAATAAAACGGATAAGTAAACATGGCAAATAATAATGAAATTGCAATATAATACCACAATGTTTAAGAAAGTAGTGGGTTTTTATGGATTTGCATGTTATGTTCAATATACAGAAACAAACTTACCATATATATATATATATATATGAAATAATGAAGATAATACAATTTTGGTAATACATGAAATTACCAAATCGATTGATCCAAATGAAAACAAAAAAATGAAAGATTATATAATATAGTGAATAAAGAAAAAAAAATGTTAATAGGAAATGTGTGTTAACGTATGTTCGTTATTTTGTGTGTTCTTTTCAAGTTTTTATGCATACATATTTTGATTTTTAATATGTGTGTTACTCTCCACAAATTAGATTGGAAATTTTTGAATGATGTGCTACTTAAGTTACTACATTAGATTGATGTTAAATCATACTTCTTTGTTTTTTTTTTTTGTTATGTAGAGCGTTTTGAATTATAGTGATAACCACCACCTACGTACATATCTTTGCCACCAACCTTGTCATACTTCCCACCGAAGTAGCATCCGAAAGTTATCAGTTCTTCCATTACTTTATCACGGCAAAACGTAGCAGCTAACATAATTAAAACCAACTTAAACTCTTTAACACATTTAATCAAACACTTGGTAGACATGTTTCAATCGCACTCTATAATCATGAAAATCGAACGATTAAATGGCAACACAAGCTTTAATGAACGAATCCTAGATGAAAATTAATATACTTTGACACCTACAATCTACTCAGAACTAAGAATTTGACAAAAATCAAACTCGATTTACTTCATTGTCGACACTCGGGAAACACACCTCTGTCACTCGGGAAGACACCTTTGTAACTCGATTTGATGCGAAACCCACAATGAAACCTAATTCTCTCTGTCTCTCAAATTCTCCATCTCTCAATCTCTCTATCTCTGATTCTCCTCTTCCTCTCTATCTCTCAAAATCCAAACCCGATAAACAAAATTCCTAAACCCTAATTTTTTTTTCCAATTCTAAAATGTCGTCGTTTTAGACTCATATTTTACCAAAAAAATTGATTTCAGTAAATTCTATACCGAAACAAACTTGTTTGACACATGTAATCCACGTCAGCATCCGTTAACGGGAAAGTAACTACGTTTACAGATTTGTTGGAATTGACCGTATTTCAATACCTCATGTGGTAAATTCAAAACTAAAGCTAGTTGATGTGTGTTTTAGCATGGGTTCATAGCTCGTGTATGAATAATCAGAAACTAGTGAGTTCATAGGGAAATATGCCGTTTTTCCGTTACAACATATATAAACTATGAGTTGTTTATAGCCTTTGGACAAATTGAAAAAATAAGTACAATAATCATCAAGTAACATATATATATATATATATATATATATATATATAATTCAAGTATTTACTCATACATAATTAGTTGACTATAAGTATTACAAAAAAAAACTAAAAAATAACTAAATTTGCACATTAAAAATCCAATAAATCAACCAAATATATAAAAATATACACAAATATATTATATTATTGACCATTGATAATCAACTTATGTTATAGATTTACACTGTTAGAGTTTTCTGAATTATATATTTAAAAATTATAAAGATAAAAATCGTTATGAATGTTTTTAATATATTGGATGTATATTATTACCATAACAGATATAGAAAAAATTATTTTAATAAATATTATTGGTTGCTAATTTTTTAACAAAAGTTTATGCAAAGAATTCGCGCATAATGCGAATCCAAAACCTAGTAAATAAAGAAAAAATTGGCCCGTTTAACACCCTGTTTATTGCATACACCCTTACCTTATTAATATAATAACCTTCCATGTCGTCTGGGTCAGTCATTTCTCCCGCATTAAATACTTCCATTGCATCGAAATTGTGTCAGTTCGGATGGCATCACCTACTGCTCGCATGTACTTTGGCCAATCGCACTCCAACGTCCAAAAAATATTGGAAAGTGTCAAATGGACACAGATTCGAATTAAGTGCCAAAATACCAATGCTTTTTTCGAAAAGTGCTATTTTCCCCAATTATCTCATAAATAAATCAAGAATTGTAACTTTGGCAACTATTTTTATTTGCTTTGATTAGTCTAAATGCTTTGTTATTGCTTTGGTTTATTTATTTTATTGCTTTGATTAGAATTCTTGTAGGTTAATGTGTTAAATTCTTTCTTCCTAGTGTTCGACCTTAATATTATCCTAAAACGACTAATAAGTGTGTTTTGAATGTGGTCTAGGTTTTATTTGAGTACGCACAAACTAGCTACATTATGTCTCTTCGTATTTAGCCAAATTTGTAACCTGATTTGGAGATGTTTCTGCATTTTCTCCAGTTTTTGAACGAAAACATTTTCTGATCAAAATTGTAAATATCGATTTCAAATTGGAGTTAAAAAAATGTTTATCGATTCTGGGTTTTTTCTGATCTAGACTTGTGAGTCTTATGTTTTGTTTTCTTCTTATCTAGAGATAGATCTAGACGTTTCTTCTTGTTTGGTCATTAGATCTTGACGCTGCTTCTGATTTAGGCCATGTTCGTTTGGCAGTCGCTAGCGACTGCGACCAACGATAGCGACTGCGACCAACGATAGCGACTAAATGTTGTTCGTTTGGGTGTCGCAGCGACCAGCGACTAATCGCAGCGATCAATGACCAGAATTTTTAGTCGCTAGATTTTTTAGCGACTAATCGTAACGATCAGCGATCAGTCGCAGCGACCAGTCGCGCGACACCAAATCGAACAATATTAAAATTAAAATTAACACTAAATAAATTAACACTAACTGATCACTTCTCTCTCTTGGCTATATAGACAAGCCTCATCTCTTCTCATTCTACAGTCACTCATCTCTGAAACATCAGAAAGAAAAACTCCAGCAATCTCTCTCTTTTCTCAGTAAGTGTCTCGAGAGTATAGCGTAGATTCTTAGTTCGCAGATTATATAGTCGAGTGTCGCGACTATAGTCTCACACAGTTTTATGCTGGGATTCAGAATCTCACAGATCCGCCACACTGCATGATATTTTATGAATTAAGGAGAGAGATTATATTTCGATTTTTTGTTTTTATTTTAAATCATTTTATATTATATCGTTTAATGTTTTCTTTAATTCGCATTTTTTTTATTCGATTTTTCGATTCCTACAGATGATGTGTTGATTTCACATCAAGTTGGGTAATTATTAGTCCTCGAAAAGACCATCACTTTGAAATATCATTGATTCATTGTTACATCTTTGATTCTTTATTGTATCATCTAAGCCAAATAAAAAAAACTACCTACTGAAGAGCTTACAAATAATAATTGCCTCAAAAGATGCTCCGAATTCTTCTTCTACAATGGACGAAACGATGCGTTTTTGTTCACCGTAGTGTTTTTTAGGTGAAGCCCCCAATACATTGTGTCGTCTTTCTCCAGAACCCGGAAACCCTAATCCTTTTCCAATGGAAACACCAAGAAACATCACACATCTCTCAGCGGCGATATTGACGGAGATCCTAGCGAGATTACCCCAGAGAAGCATCTCAAGATTCAAATCGGTTTGTAAGACATGGAAATCGACACTCGAATCTGCGTATTTCCGCCGTCTCTTTGTCTCTCTCCACAAAAACTCATCTTCCTCGTGGTCGCTAATGTCATTGGGCATATCCGAAGAACTCATAGGTTTCCATGGATGCGAGACATGGGATCTTCCAAAATCTCTATCTTCATTCATTCCACCGTCTTTTAGATACATCCATACTTTTCAGAACGATAAATTCGATCACGTGGAGTCTTCCAATGGATTGGTTTTGATTGAAGGAACTCGTTATGCTTGCTATGTGGGTAATCCAGTTTTACAAGAGTGGGTCAAAATCCCACGACCTCCAGATGATTCTTCCTTGTTTGGTTTGGTGACTCGTGTGGACGAGGATGGTGTCGTTTTGAGCTTCAAAGTTGTTAGCTTCAAAGCGTACCATTCAGATGTCTCTGATACTTTGAGTGTGTCTCTGTATTCCTCTGAGACAGGGATTTGGAGTTCGAAGCTAATTCACTGCCCTTATCAAATCATGAACCCCGAATTCATGACTCTGAATGGTACGCTTTACTTCCCTTTTCTATCTGAGCGTAGAGTATTCGTAGGTCATGATTTCTATTCTGAATCCGACCAATTTCGGGTTGTACATTACCCGGACCATTCGGTTGACAATTACCCGGAATTCAAAAGAGCCTTTACTACTTCCGGAGGGTTTGTCATGTATATCAGAACATTAGCTCAAAAGGAAGAAACTGCTTTCAAGGCTTGGAGGTTGAACAATGATGATGAATCTTGGCAACTTTTGTGGGAAATCGGCATTCCGATTATCGGTACTTATACACCCATGGCTATGCATCCATCTGATAGCGGTATTGTGTATCTATGGTGTCTACAGAATCGTCATTTGGTATCATGTAACTTGCGGACGCGAAACTACAGAATCCTCAGAGATGGATATAATGATGGTCACCAAGATTGTTTCATTGGCCAGTCTGTTTGTGAACAGAATATGGATTGGATATGGGGATCAAGATTATCAGATTGGGAGTATGATGCTTCGATCGAGTTGTTCCAATTTGTGCTCCCACCGTGGATGGAATCGGTGCCTCGTCCTCCCCAGGTTGAGATGATAAATACAACTTCACTACTTTCTTACATTGCTAAAATCCAGAAGACAAGAAAGCAGAAAAGAGGCGACGATAATTGTTGGGATTGCTGATTTCAGTATGTATGGTTTTCTTCTTCTTTTCTTTGTCTTTCTTTTTCTCTCATTTCTAGTTAACATAATTCGATGAAAACTTTTCTGACTTTAAGATATTTTATTATGTTACAAAAAAACAAAGAATGTTGTATTTGGATAATCACTACCAAGAGTTTGAGATTGCTACTTTCGGTTTACACTCCAAGAAAAGGCCTCTGTTTCTCGCTTTTTATCATCAGAAATGATGCAAGTATGATACTCGAGTATCTGTGTTTACAAATTATACACCTAGCCTTTTATTTACACCCCGATATTGAAATTTTTCTCACTCCAAAATAGAGTCAAGAAACAGAAAAAATGATGTACCAAAATACACGACGCTCAAGTGTAAACTCAAAACCAAAATACACCAAGCTGGCGACTGCGATCAGTGATAGCGACCAGCGATATGTTATGTTGTTCGTTTTGGAATCGCTGCGATTGATTGCTCTGTTGTTCGTTTGGCTATCGCTCCGACCAACCGCTGCGACTGGTCGCTGTACTGTTCGTTTAGCTGTCGCTACGACTGATAGCTGCGACTGGTCACTGCGATTGATCGCTATGCTGTTCGTTTAGCTCTCGTTGGGATTCATTTTTTTTTTTTTAAATTTTTTAAATATATAATATTCTATGATTTTTATATAAATAAATGCAAATTGATTTAGTGTTAAGTATTCTTCTTGTTTAGTTCGTTTTCTAGTTAGATTTTGACACTGCTTCTTGTTTAGTTCGTCTTCTAATTAGATCTAAACTTGTTTCTGATTTTTCTTGTCTATTCATTTTCGAACTGTTTATATATTTTATGTTTATCTTGACGCTACTTCTGATTTATTTTTGCAGAATTGTGGAAGGAGTTTTTCTCGCTAGTATATTGGTACACTAGCGGATGAGACACCTTTAAAGGTCTTGCGTGCTCTTCAAAAATCAAAAAAAAATCGACAAAAGCTGGTATGCGTTTGATGAAAAGCATTCTAAAGAGCTGACTGAAATTTCAAACTTGTGGGCAGTAATACAAACAAGATCAGTTGAGGCAACAATAAGCCACAAGAAATCATTGGAAAGTCAATTATGATTGCAAAGAAGTATTGTGAGTCTTCTACTGAACTGGTTGACCCTTCACAACCTAAAACATATCCGGAGGAAAATGTAACTTGTAAGTTTGAAAAATTTGAACATTTAAATTGTTTTTTATTTGACAAAAACTTACTTTTAATTTGAATTAGATGCAAATGTTAAAGATATGGTGATGGCTGTCACAGAATTCAGTGCTTCTATGGCAATGGTCCAAAATCCTCAGCATGTAAGTATTATATATTTATTATGCTAAAAAAAAAAATTTATTTGTATTTAATTTGTTTTTCTTGCAGAAATTCGCATATGAACATTTCAGGAATGCGCTAACAGCTATATTTTGGAACTTCGAGAATTGCGACATCCCGAGAAATAAATGATACGTTTATCCCAGGGAGAGATTTAGAGATGCCCTTAAACATGTTGGTCTTTCATGTAAAGTTGATCTTACTCGGTAATCTGACACCAATTCCTTGGAAAAAGAGCAAGACTCCATGGACATGGAATGGATTTTCAGAATGTCCCTCTGCTGAAAAGATGGAAAGAAAATGAAGGATTTGGCTGACAAGACATTACAAAAAATGCCGATTTGCGAGGCATTTGCGACCAAACAAGAATCGTCGCAACTAGCTGGTCGCAAATAAAAAATCGTCGCAACTGAATCGCAAAATTCGAGAGGAAAGAAATGTTGTCGCAAATACCTCGCAAAACTTTTGCGACGAATTTGCGTGGAGGGATGTTTTGCAAAATCTGTTTTGATTTGACGATTCATACGGCAGATACGATTGAAGATGCTCTTCATCGTTCCACCAACTGGATAGACGCGAAGGAA
The DNA here is from genome assembly GCA_900406555.1 of Pseudoturritis turrita. Classification (NCBI taxonomy): domain Eukaryota; kingdom Viridiplantae; phylum Streptophyta; class Magnoliopsida; order Brassicales; family Brassicaceae; genus Pseudoturritis; species Pseudoturritis turrita. The sequence goes on along the minus strand of OVBL01000623.1, from coordinate 992,345 downwards.
GAAAAGGCCGCGCTCGCCAAAAAAATTAAATCCCACAAGCCGGTTCAACAGACCTCCCCTAACAATTTTGAAAGGAGAGATAGCAAAGACTCTCGAAGTTACGGTGGCGGTTTTCACACTTACGCCCTAGCTCGCCATTCCGACAAGAGGTCATCCGGATCATGGCCGAGAACCATGGGCCGGAATGAAAATGCGTTTTGCGAGATCTATAAATGTAAAGGTCATGCTACACAACATTGCTTCAAATTAAAAAGATTTCTTGCTGCGAAATTCGCATCGGGAGAGCTAACGAATGTCGGACTGGACATAGAGGAAGCTTTGTCGGGTATCAGAGCCTTCTGATTCGATGGGCGATAATGATGCAGTCATGAAGCAACTTGTAAAACTAATGGAGATGGTGCAAGAGATCCATACAACATTGGGTCTGATGAAACCATCACTAGTGGAGCTTCAAGAGATGACAACAATGCAAAAACAAGCAGCGTTAGAGGCTGTCACAGTAGCACAAACGGAAGCACACGAACAAACCAAGGAGATGGTAGCTGAAAGTAGCCAAGAGCACACTGCATTGCTGGAGAACGTGGGGACAAAACAACCTGCGTTAGCCGACATCGGTCTGCTGGTGGAGGCAAGCGGTGGTAAGGAATTATCGTCTACCTCTAAAGAAAACATAACCAGCGGCTTGCCTGCAGGAAGTGGGAGAAATTTAGAAAACGAGCAGAGAATAATTTACTTTGGAGGACCATGGCCAATGCAATCAATAGGCAGAGAACGAGGTCACCGTCATATGGATGGAGGAGGTGATTGGCACGTTAAACCAATTGTAACACTAACCAACGAATGTCAGCCAAGCTATTCTCGAGATGATGTTCGGGGCCAAGAAAGAGGAGGTGGAGACAACAACTCAGACATGTATGTGGTACCACCATCGAAAATGCAAAGAAGCCGCAAAAGGAAGAAGAGGAAGACTTGATGGGAACTTGTGGAGTGTGGTGGAGCTTGTGGGAGAAGCCGCAAAAGGCATACTTCGAGTTGGAGTTTGAGGACAATCTCCTAGTCGAGGAGGGGAGTAATGATGCGGTTACTGGGTTTTCTAAGAGTTTTGGTATTTTTCCTTCTTGCATTAGAATTAAGGTTAAGGTGTTTTCCTTTTTAGTTTAGATTTGAGGTGTTTTTCTTTTTACGTTAGATTTATGGTTGATTATATCTTGGCCTATATAAGGGTCTTTATTGATTAATAAAAAAATCAACTTCCAACAATTAACCTTATTCTCTAAGAGAGACTAGGATTACAAGTTGCGGTGATACACAGAGTTTTAACCCTAAAATATCACTGCAAGTGCACAGCAAACGAAGTAGTAATTAGGGATCGAATCCACGAGAACCAAGTGAAACACTACGAATTCTTATGAATGAAATTAAGCTAAGATGGCAGTAATAATGTTGATAGCAATAACAAATGAAAATAGTAGTTTAAAACGGTGTGAAATTAATTAAAAGCAAGCGTTAAGTCTAGGGCGTTTCGCAGGAATTCAGAGATCATGAATCAAAAAATTATTCAGGGAACGATAAAATGCAGTCTCAACTCAAACATGAATGTATAATCAATCAATTTTCGTGGTATCAACTACTTTATTTAGCAACCTAGGAATCTAAACTGTCGTTTGATCTTAGAATTATAAACAAGCATTAACGAGCAGGTTTGATATGTTCACAAATTGCCTTAACATCAACTTTCATTGGTTAAGGACAATTTTCTCACCTATGTTCTATCAAGCAAGCTATAATACTTTTGATGAATAGGTTAAACCTAACCCACAATTTCACAACGTCGTCTCTAAGCCTTTCATTGCTGGGTCTCATCAGTGATCTCAATGCAAAGAATCTTATAGACTCATTCCCGTCCAATGCCATGACAACCATCTATAAGATCCTTGGTACTCTTTCTCTTCCCCAAACTTATTCTTTGTTTTCATTCTTTCTTTTCTTTCTCTTTTTTTTTTTTTAATTTCAAAGGTGTAGGCGAATAATGGTCTCATGAGAAATTTTCCTAACCTCGCTTCCAGCCCTTGTGTGATCATTCCTCTCAAAGTAAAATAATGGGATCACAGAAAATTTTCCTAACCCTTTACCCAAGAGAAAATCCTTTCATCTTTTCTGCTTTATTATTTTTAGAATAAGGGAGAGGAGTACCATTATATTTCACACAGGATGTGTTTATCAGGCAACAAACAAAGAGTCAGACCCTATGAGCATCAATCACGTCTGATGAAGTAAAAGGAAGAGCTCAAAAATCAGCTCGGGCTTAGTGGATTCTGTTGGAAATGTGGATGTCTCTAGTTAGCTGGTCAGCTTTTGGATTTTTCATTAGTCAAATCTGAATGGATTCTGCAATAATGGTCACTAAGATAGAAGTATCAAACAACAAAATCAAGAGAATGATCATAATACCCAACAGAGTTTTGACTCAATAAAATATCTTAGACTGACTCAATAAAAACATCAAAATGACTCAAGAGAAACAAAACAAAGAAAAATGGCGTTAGTCCCAGCAAATACCCTCCCCCAGACTTACTTCACACCGTCTCCGGTGTGAAAATAAATCAGGAGAAGGATACGACTTACGCAAAAAGTACAGAAAAGAAAAAAAATGAAAAATGAAAAAGACAAGGGAGATAGTTAAATCTGGGCTGACACTCTGTCGCACTCCTGGTGCTCTCCTACGCCTAGAAAGGCGTGGGCCATCGTCAGACTCATCCTCATCAGAAGCCCTGTGTCCAGGAACATCAGGAACTGCAGTAGTGGGGCCGGTCTACCAATAGAGGGTGCGCTAAAACATGATGGTGGTCTCGGGCATGTAAGTCTGGAAAGCGCTCCCCAAATCCTCTGCATCATCGAGTTGTTGGTCCTCTGGAACTCAACCATCCAAGCCCAACGAGCCTCATCTGAAGCATCTGCAGGTAGATGGGGAAGATCGTACTGACCATTATACTCTGGAAGAAGCTGCTCCATCGTAGCTTGTGCCTGAGACATATGTTGTGCAGTATAATCTGGCACTCTATCATCCTCCAGGTGAGGCTGCGAAGTACTGGCTCGCGAAGAGCTATTCCGGCGTCTAGGTGCAGCGGAGCACAGGAGCTCGAAAGCAGGTAAGAACTCCAGGTTCTCCCTGGATGTGAGGGCAGTGAAGGCTGGAAGCGGTAGCTGGCACAGATGAGAAACGCCCGCGCGATCATGGAACTGATACTTCAGGCCTGCCTTGAGAATTTTGTTGTGCCTGAAGTACTGCTCATCAAAGTGGTCGAGTGTGTCGACACACTTGGTCGCAGTGAGGTCAATCCCATGGTACCTGAAAATAGGGGTCAAGAGGCTCCCAACACACTCCGTCCTTGCTCTCGAAGTGTTAAGTTCCCGAAACTTCATCTGCACTAATACTGCTGCAAAAATCGCTCTGAAGTGCGTGTTGAGCCCAAATCAAGGTGGCTCGTGGTAGATGTCACGAACAAAAGAAGGAAGCCCGTAGTGCAACATCTGCAACTCATCAAAGCTCAAAGAACCTGCTTCCTCCTTAGCGAACAAGCTGTGCCCTATGATCTTAGCAACTACTCTAATCGCCGGGTTCCGGATCAATGTCAGCTTAACCTCCCGTGATGTGTAAGGCCCAGACCCAATCAAATGCCACAGCTCAGCAGCCTGTGGAAAGTCAGCCGGGAACCTGCAACTCTCTCTGTGAGTATCAAAGTCGTAGAGGTTACCTAGCTCGTTGAGTGAAATCTCGTATAAGAGACTGCTGGAGAAGTATGAAAGCTTCCATTCACTCGGGACATTGATCGCGATGTCCTCGTACTTGATCTCTGCAGAAGCTGGGAATTGTCTGACCAACTTCGGGTAGAGGGGATATGTCTGGTACGCAAGTGTGCCCAAACCCATAGGCTGCAACATGGCTCTCACATCATATGCGATGCACATCCTCTGCAAAGTTCTCTCACAGATGAACTTAGTAGGTGCCATCTCAACCCTAAGCAGACCGTTGTAGCATGTGCTATTATGAGGAGCCCATGGGTCCCCATATCGTCACATCCTATATCGAGTGTCTTTCTGCATTTCTCCAATCGTCATGTGAGGAACCATGATAACTAGAAAGTCTTCGATGGGCGTATTATCGGGTCGATGCCATGGAGCAGTGGTATGCTCTCCTTCCTCCTCGTACTCCTCCTCTGCGATATTAGGGACCGAAGATGTCGCTATCCCTTTATCTTTTCGGTGCCTCGGAGATTGTACATTCGGGTCGACTTGTGATCGTGGTTGTGGTGGCGCTAGACCCCTTGTTGGGTTTTTCCTGACAGAGCCGCCGGTTCTAACCATTTTCTGCAAAATTCAAACAATACGTATATTTATCGAAATTTCCGAAAAACACACATCGAGTAGAAATTCGCAAATATCTATCATCATGCAATATCACAAGAAATTCCAACCACCAATGCAACGCAATACTCCACAATCAACACATATATCAAGCAATTTCGAAAATCTTCACAAATTTCCAAAATTTCTCTTTAAATTCCAAATTTCCATTCTAATCACACCAATCAACGAAACAAAACATGGAGGGGTTTGAAATCATCCTAGAATACCATAGCAAGCCACGGAAATCACTAGGAACAAACCACAAATCCGAAAATCCAAATTTTCAACAAAAATTTCGGACCGGAGAAGTGGAAAAAGAGGTGCATACCTTTGCAGATCGAGTAAGTGAGTGTTAGAAACAGAAAGAGGACGAAAATCCGAGTGATATAGGCACAAAAATCGTTGAAATCCGTCAAGAATTGAGAGAGTTATGGAGATTTGAAAATTTTGCTCAAGAACTCCAAAAAAATCGCAAAGGAGAAGAAGAAAGAAAGATTTTCGGGTTTTTGGATTCTGAAAAACGTGTGTATGGGATTTAAATCATGTTTTCCGGTTTAGTTTAAGTGAAATAAACCAAAAATTCGAAATATGAAACTTACCTGGGACCTGGATCGATCGATCCGTGATTGGATCGATCGTTCTTCTTCAGATCGATCGATCTGAAAACTCTCGGCTTTTTAGCTGGGTGACTGGGTCTAGATCGATCGATCTGGCATTTTTTTTTTTTTTTGAAGAACCCTGAAACGGTGAAAACCAAAACTAAAAATTAGAAAACAAAACGAAAAGTTAAGTATGTACACTTACCGGTGGGTTGCCTCCCACCAAGCACTTGTTTTAAGTCATGAGCTTGATTTGGATGCCGTCTAGGCTTGAGGCGGATCACTGAGGGGAACGATGTCTCCTTCAGTGATTTTGGTATCAGCAAGATATGGCTTTAGGCGTTGACCATTAACCACAAATTCTCCTCCTGCAGTGTCCAGCAACACAACAGCTCCATACGGTCTTACTTCTTTGATGGTGAACGGACCAGACCATCGCGATCATAGCTTTCCAGGGAAAATTTTCAGGCGAGAATTGAAGAGCAACACCTGATCATTCGCAGCAAAATTCTTTGGAATGATCTTCTTGTCATGGTAGGCGTGAGTCCTCTCCTTGTAGATCCTTGAATTCTCGTAGGCCATATGACGAATTTCATCTAACTCGTTAAGTTGCATCAAACGTCTCTCAGAAGCAGGCTTGATGTCAAAATTTAACAACGTAACGGCCCAAGCTGCCTTGTATTCGAGCTCCACTGGAAGATGACAAGACTTTCCATAGACGAGATGGAATGGTGTCGTTCCCAAATGTGTCTTGTAAGCAGTCATATACGTCCAAAGAGCGTCATCAAGCTTCACGGCCCAATCTGTTCTTGTGGTGCTTACAGTCTTCTGCAGAATGCTCTTAATCTCCTTGTTGGAAATCTCGACTTGCCTACTCGTCTGCGGATGGTAAGGGGTGGCTACCTTATGCTTTACTCCATGCTTCTTTAAAAGACCCTCAAAGACCTTGTTAATGAAGTGAGATCCACCATCGCTGATTACAACTCGAGGCACTCCGAAACGTGGAAAGATCACAGACTTGAACATCTTCAAAACCACTTTGGCATCATTGGTTGGACTAGTCAGCGCTTCAACCCATTTAGATACGTAGTCCACTGCGACAAGAATATATTGATTCCCATAAGAGGATGGAAATGGACCCATGAAATCAATACCCCAAACGTCGAACACCTCAACCTCCAAGATAAAATTCTGAGGCATCTCGTTCCTCTTGCTTATATTTCCTTGCCTTTGACATGAATCACACTTGGAGATGAAGGCATGAGTATCTCTAAACATAGTTGGCCACCAGAAACTAGCTTGTAGAGCCTTGGACACCGTCTTGAAAGTAGCAAAGTGTCCTGCATAATTAGAACCATGGCAATGAAAGAGAATACCAGGGACTTCTTCCTCTGAAATGCATCGTCTGAAAACGCCGTCTGAACACTGCTTGTACAAGTATGGCTCATCCCAGAAGTAGTGTCTAATGTCTCTCAAGAACTTCTTCTTTCTATACCCAACAAAATTTTCGGGTTCCTTTTCTGCAGCCAAGTAGTTCGCAATGTCTCCAAACCAAGGAATCTCAGGAAGTGTGGTGTCGCGAGAAGATATGTAATGGTCCATGTTCCCAAGGCTATTGGCATAAACATACTCCTCAGGGAGGCAATCATCCAAAGGGACATCTTCCTCTACACGTAGTCGAGACAAATGATCCGCAACACCGTTTTCAATGCCTTTCTTGTCTTTAATTTCCAAGTCAAACTCCTGCAGCAGGATAATCCATCGTAGAAATCTTGGTTTGGCATCCTTCTTGGTGAGAAGGTACCTCAAAGCAGCATGATCCGTGTGTACAATCACCTTAGACCCAACAAGATAGGACCGGAACTTTTCAAAAGCAAATACTATGGCAAGAAGCATTGAGCATCATCAAGAGTCCTGCTCTCATAGTAGATGACATGAAGCTTCTTCTCTTTCCTTTGTCCCAAAACAGCCCCTACCGCGTAGTCACTAGCATCAGTCATTACCTCGAAAGGTAGCTCCCAATCTGGTGGTTGGACGATTGGTACGCTAACAAGTGCTCCCTTGATTGTAAGAAAAACCTCAAGACAAGCGGTATCGAAGTCAAACTTCACGTCCTTGCACAAAAGCTGAGTCAAAGGTCTAGCAATCTTGGAAAAATCCTTGATGAACCTCATATAGAACCCAACATGTCCCAGAAAACTCCTAATCCCATTGACAGATTCAGGTTGTTGCAGACTTTTCATCACCTCGATCTTTGCCTTGTCTACCTCGATGCCACTCTCTAAAATTCGGTGTCCCAAAACAATTCCATCTCTGACCATGAAGTGACACTTCTCCCAATTTAACACAAGATGCTTCTCCTCATAGCGTCGTAGCACCCTGCACAGATTAGAAAGACAAACAGAAAAAGAAGATCCATAGACAGAAAAATCGTCCATAAAAACTTCCATTATGTCCTCAATCATGTCAGTGAAAATCGACATCATGCATCTCTGGAACTTGGCTGGTGCATTACACAAACCAAATGGCATTCTGCGATAAGCATAGGTGCCATAAGGACATGTGAATGTGGTCTTCTCCTGATCGTCTGGATGGATAGGAATCTGAAAGAAACCAGAATAACCATCTAGAAAATAGTAGTAAGCGTGGTTAGCCAACCTCTCAAGCATTTGATTAATAAAGGGTAAAGGAAAATGATTTTTACGAGTAGCAGAGTTCAATTTTCTATAATCTATGCACATACGATGGCCAATGACCATCCTAGTTGGGATCAACTCGTCCTTATCATTCTTAACCACAGTCACTCCACCTTTCTTTGGCACAACATGGACTGGACTCACCCATCTACTATCAGAGATATCGTATATGATGCCCGCCTTTAGAAGTTTCATTATCTCCTTCTTTACAACATCTTTTAGATTCGGGTTTAACCGTCTCTGATGTTCTATAGAAGTTATCGACTCATCTTCTAGATGGATTTTGTGCATGCAAAGATCGGGTGAAATGCCTGGGATATCATCCAGTGAATAGCCTAAGGCCCTGTGATACTTTCTAAGTTCACACAAAAGCAAAACAGTATCCGCATTGTTCAAATTAGCAATTATGATCACATGATAGGAGGAGTTAGGACCTAGAAATGCGTACCTTAGCCCGGCTAGAAGTGTTTTGAGCTCTACTTTAGGAGCTTTCAGCTCGCTCCATGGGTTAGATGGTGCAGGAAGGATTGCTGCTGGAGAATTCTCGACAGCCTCGTCCAAGCTCATGTAGGCTACCATCTTCCCCAAAATCTGGCTCGAGTTCAACATCTCTGCATACCCAGTCGCGTCATCACTCAAAAATCCATGCTCGTTTGCAGCCCTTTTCAAAGCAATCTCTAATGGGTCATCAACTAGAATCTCTTCTGCAGCCTCGTTAGAGATCTCTAGTGAGTCATCGATCGAGAATGTCTGCCCATATAACATAGGCTTTTTCAACAGCTTGTCCATCTCAAATTTCATGATGATGTCTCCCAGGTGGAGATCTATTCGCCCATTCTTCACGTCTATGATAGCCCCAGCAGTGCATAAGCAATGTCGTCCCAGGTTGAGAGGATCTTTTGGCTCTTCTTCTAGCTCTAGAACCACAAAATCAGCAGGAACAAAAGCATTGCCAATCCTCACATGTAAGTCCTCTAGAATCCTAACTGGCAACTTAACAGAACGATCGGCAAACACCAAGGAGATTTTGGTCGCCTTGAACTTTGTGAATCCAAGTCGCTTAGCCACGGAATATGGCATCAAGTTGACACTTGAACCTAAATCACACAAAGAACAAGCAAACGTCATTGCTCCAATCTGCATGGATAAAACAAACCTCCCTGGATCTCCAAGATTTTTAGGCATCTTGCTTTGAAGGACGGCGCTGCAATCCTTTGAAACCTTGATGAAGTCATCTTCTCCAGAAACTTTACTTGTCACCAAGCCTTTCACATATCTCTTCATCGCAGGTATCATCTGGATCGCATCGGCAAGAGGGAGCTTCACTGTTAGATAATCTAGCATCTCCTTGCACTTCGCCTCTTCTAAGTCCTTTTGCGACTTCTTGGGACGAGTAGGGTATGGAACCCTTGGAGCATAGACACGCGCAGGTAGTGGTTCCTTTGCAGTCGTGCCATCTGCAGGTTCTCTTGCTAACTCAGCTTCTGAGTCGTCCTTTTTCTCCAAGTCAATGACTTCATCGGCATTTCCCTCTTTTCCCGCAGCAGGTTCTATCACTTTTCCACCCCTGAGTGAAATAGCATTGACAAACTCGTTCCTAGGATTCTGCTCTCCCTTTCCTAGAAGGACTCCATGTGGTCTCTTGATTGCTTCGGCCGTCTGAGCTATCTGAGTATCCAGCTTCTTCACATGAGCAGACAACGACTCAAATTTGCCATTAAGATCATTGTACATGCTATCCACTTTAACATTGATCTCGTTGGCAGATTTTTGTTGGTTGAGCAAAAGCTGCTGCATGAGAACCTTGAGATCGTCACCAGAGTTTTTCGCAGAACTCGTGGAGGCTTGGAATGGGGCTTGGGTAGTCAGTTGGAAGTTGTTGAACTGCTGTTTCTGTGTAAATCCCCCTTGAAATCTTTTCTGGCCCGAATTTTGCACGAACTGATTTCCCTGAATACCTTGAGAGAAATTTTTCTGGAAATCCTGGTTTTGCATGCCAGTCTGTCCTGAAAATCCCTGAAAAGCAGGAACGCCCGCATTTTGCACGGTTGGTTTTCCTTGAAATTGTTGATCCTGAACGTTCACTTGCTGTGGATAGACTTAATCTTGTGGATTTTCGACGTTCGTGCTCCGATATGACAGATTCGGGTGATTTCTGTAATTTTGGTTAAAATCCATGTTTTGCACGAATCCTTGTCCGTTCACATAGTTCACCTCTTACAACTCTCCAGCCCCTTCTTCAGCAAACTCTTGACAGAAAACTGGATCAGCTCCATTCTCGCAAAACTGCACACCCCTCTGATTCTGACTCGCCAACAATAGCAAATTCACCTTCTCATTTAGCTCGTCGATTTTCTGAGACTCGACGCTGTTAACCCGCTTGGACCTATCATACTCCGCACAGCGATTGTTGGAACTTGCAGCCAAGTTCTCAATCAATTGGTAGGCTCCTTCCTTACTCTGAGTCATGAAGTCCCCATTACTAGCAGCGTTGAGAGCGTTCTTGTAATCCCACTCGACTCCATCATAGAAGATGCTTAGAATCTGCCCATCTGAGTATCCATGATGAGGGCACTCTCTGTGATACTCCTTAAATCTTTCCCAAGCTTCACAAAAAGACTCTCCTGAATGTTGTTGGAAAGCAGTGATCTTGTTCCTTAACGAAGCCGTCTTGGACTTAGTGTAGAAATGATCCAGGAAAGCAGCTCTGCATTCACCCCAAGTGGTGATAGACCCAGGAGGCAGAGACTTGAGCCATCTCGATGCCTTGTCCGCCAGAGAGAAAGGGAAGAGTTTGCACATAATGTAGTCGGCGTTTACCCCATTCGACTTGGCAGTGCTGCAAATCTCCTCAAAGTTCTCTATGTGGTCCATTGGATTCTCAGCGGGTAGACCATGGAACACATGCTGCTTCACCAACCCTATCATCTGAGGTTTGATCTCGTAGTCATTCCTAGTGATGGCTGGTGGACAGATAGCAGCTCTGTTCTGGTAGAAAGTGTGGGGAGTGTCTGCATCACCAATTGCGGGCAGTCGTTGTTGTTGCAGCAACTGTTGTACCTGCTGCTGTAGCCTCTGAAGTTCGGCTGTAGTAGCTAGTACATTGTTGTCGATTTGATCACCCATTGTGAATTGATTCGACCTTGTCTTCCTGTTTTCTCTTTCTACCCTCGCAAGTTCCTGGTTATTGAAGTTGAAAAGGTTGTCAGCTCCTTTGCTTCTTCTTTGCATAAACCTGAAACACACAAGAGAGAAATTTAGTAAACCTTAGACTAAATTTCAAAAAGAAACTCGAAGGTAACGCAATTGGTCCCCGGCAACGGCGCCAAAAACTTGATACACAGAGTTTTAACCCTAAAATATCACTGCAAGTGCACAGCAAACGAAGTAGTAATTAGGGATCGAATCCACAAGAACCAAGTGAAACACTACGAATTCTTATGAATGAAATTAAGCTTAGATGGCAGTAATAATGTTGATAGCAATAACAAATGAAAATAGTAGTTTAAAACGGTGTGAAATTAATTAAAAGCAAGCGTTGAGTCTAAAGTGTTTCGCAGGAATTCAGAGATCATGAATCAAACAATTATTCAGGGAACGATAAAATGCAGTCTCAACTCAAACATGAATGTATAATCAATCCACTTTCGTGGTATCAACTACTTTATTTAGCAACCTAGGAATCTAAACTGTCGTTTGATCTTAGAATTCTAAACAAGCATTAACGAGCAGGTTTGATATGTTCACAAATTGCCTTAACATCAGCTTTCGTTGGTTAAGGACAATTTGCTCACCTATGTTCTATCAAGCAACCTATAACAGTTTTGATGAATAGGTTAAACCTAAAATCAGAGATTAAGTGATTAATCTAATCCAAGCAATAAGAACAACGATAGGTGGAGACAAGATAAATCCCTATCTATGTCTGATTCAACGATTCATAAACTCCTTTAAAAACCCTAAACTCAACTACGGATCTACTCAGACATGGGGAGAATCAAAATAACAGAAGATGAAGAAAAACTCATAATAGATTAAATAGGGTTTAGAAAAACTTCTCAACGATTGAAGAGTTAGAGATTCGTATCCCCGGTACTTACAAATTGCAGAAATAAATAAGTCTCAATAGATCTCAAAAATATGAAAAAGTTTAGCCTAAACAATGGCTTAAACTCGAATATATATCTTAAAAATGTTCTGGAGAAAAACAAACGGCAAAACCCTGTGAAAATAGGAAATTAAAAATTTCCTTTTTCTGGCCCAAAAAACTTGGATCGATCGATCTGATGATAGCATGATCGATCTGATGATAGCACGATCAATCTGAGCTTCTCACGTCGATCCAAAAAGTCTCGGCATGTTGGATCGATCGATCCGGGTCTTTTTCCGCTACTTTGCTCTAATCTTTGCTTCTTATGCCTCTTTTATCATCCAAACATGTTATGACCCTGAAAAGACACTAAAACCATAGAAACGACTCGAAAAACCGTTAAAAACATGGGTTAAAATGCGTAAAAATGCAATACATCACCTAACGAATGTCGGACTGGACATAGAAAATATTAAACGAGAATTGATCGACGACGATCAAAACGATCGCGAAGATACTTCTGCCGCGAAAAGAGGAAGGTCGGGAGAAAAGATAGATTCACATAAGCCGACACAGAAGAAAAGGATCGACTTCATTATGGAAGGATCCTAGTATTGTCGCAACACAGTGACATCGATTAAAAATCACCAACGGAAAGCTGACTTCGGTCAAACGCGATTTACACCCGAACCCGATATCGAGATTTCGTTCTCTGAAAAAGACACTATTGGACTCAACAAACCGCACGATGATGCATTAGTTATCCAACTAGATATCAGAGCAAACTGCAAAGTCTCAAGGATTCTCGTCGATCCTGGAAGTTCTGCCGATGTAATATTTCTTGATACGCTTGTTCGTATTTGAATTAACAAATCCGAGGTACGAGGAGTTCCGACTCCAATAACTGGATTCAATGGTATGACCGAGATGTCAGTTGGGACGATTCGATTACTCGTATCAGCAGCCAGAGTGCTCAAACTAGTCGATTTCACGGTCACTGAACGTCCGGCAACCTATAATGTGATCTTGGGAATTCCATGGATTTACGCAATGAAAGCAGTTCTGTCAACATATCATCAATGCGTTAAGTTTCCAACACCAAATAGAGTTGGCGTTATCAACGGTAGTCAAAACGATTCGCGCATATGTTACATAAGTGGACATAAGCTAAAATTGCAATAGTGATTAAAGTAAAAAGGGGAGTCATCTTCGGAAAAAAAAACTTGACAATCCGGATTTTCCACGATTAACTATGATAGTTCGGATTCCCCAAATTACTTAACAATCCGAATTCACCAAGTCAAAAAGACACTTCAGAGTTCAGACTAGTGCGTCGTAAAGACGATTCGAAAATCAGACCAATGCGAGTAAGCAAGACAGTCCAGAGATCTCGAATGACCCAAGTTGTGAACTCGAAAAGTTCGAACTGACAAGTTGTGAACTCAGAAAGTCCAAGCTGGCGAGTTGTGAACTAATCATTGATCGATATCCCTCGCTATCCTTGGCCTCATTGTCCTTGATGGCCTTGTACAAGTCCCATATACATAAAACTTGTTCAGCCTTTCCTGCATCACCATACAATACCATTAAGGACTCGTAAGCTAGCTTCTTTGACTTGTTATCTAGTACTGATTCCTCGGCTCTACGCAGCATCTTTACAGCCTTTACAACTAATCCAAGTCTCAAGTAAGCTTTTGCAATGCTGCAACTCGTGCGCCAATCCAATGTGAATCCGATATTCATATTGCACTCTGCTAATAGCTTCTCCAATTTGTACATGTTGAATTCAACTGCGTAAAACCGTAGTTTAATGTTTTAACGATAGATTGTCAGGCTCGACATTGTTCTTCTCCATTTGGCGCAGAATCTTGTGGACCATTTCTCCATTTGGCGCAAAATTGCGGATCTTTTTTTCAAAGGTGTACATGTCTATTTATACAAAAATAAGTCGGTTAGACCTCTTCCTAAACGATAAAGAAAAACTTTCTTATTCTTCGGGATTTCCTTTCTTCTCTGATTTTGCTAAGTTGGCTCGGGTGTGGACTTTTTACTTTGACTTGCTACCTCGGCCTACCAAACTCTTGTGTGTCGTTGCCTTGACTCAACTAGATGTTGGGCTTGCTGCTTCGTCAGAATTTTAAACAAGCAAAACGGAAGAAGAAGACGGCGGTCGCCAGAATCCGCCGCGAGCAGAGAGACGCAACTAATGACAAAACCTGGCGGGACTTTCTTCCAAAATTCCAATAAAAATACCTAATCCGATTTTTTTTTTTTGGTTTTCGAGTTTTCGGTTTCAATTACCGGTTTGATATTGAAAACTCCGGTTCGGGTTTTGGAGGTTGTCAATAAACCTCTCTGCTACCTCCCCCAAAAGCTCTCCGGCGACGACGATGGGTGAAGAAGAAGAAGAAAATGGCGGACTTAAGGTCGATTCAGGAGAGCAAACTTCATCATGGCCCACCATGAGATTCGATGTCTCTGCTTACAGAACACACCATTTCTCTAAGCAGTTTAGGGCTTCTCGAAACCCTAACAATTTCCTCAAGGGTCTCAAATGGTACACTTTTTTCTTTCTTGTTTCACTCTCTCGATTTAGGGTTGTGTTCTTTTTCTCAAAGTTTGGTTTTTTTTTCTTCTCTTCAACTTTTGAAGTAGGGATTTGTTACTGCTTCTTACAGGTCACCTGATGGTTCGTGTTTCCTTGCAAGCTCCGAGGACAATACCCTAAGTCTGTTTTATCTGTAAGGAGAAGAAATTCAACTGAAAACTCTTAATGTAGCTTTTGCTTTAGTTTCTTAGTTCTCTGTTGAATCTTTTCGTTTTGCAAAATTGTCCATCAGGCCTCAAGATGGAGGTGATTCTAATGCTTATGGAGTGCCAATCCCTGAAGAAGGTAAGCTTTTGCCATTTTATGTCGTCTCAAATGCTATAAAATGTGAAGTAATTTTGTGATTCATGGTGTGTTTATTATGTCTTTCTTTCAAATTTTTGGAATTGTAGATTCGTATGGTGCGAGTCTCCTTGTGGATGAAGGTGAATCTGTCTATGATTTCTGTTGGTATCCATACATGTCAGTTTCAGGTAAAAATCGAACTCATCACGAGAGGATATTCTTTCTTTTTTGCTTTGATGATGTTTTCATTATTTGAATCTCACTCATTTTGGCTGTTGACTGATTGATTCAGACCCATTAACATGCGTTTTCGCTACCACCACTAGAGACCATCCAATCCATCTTTGGGATAGTACTTCTGGTGAGGTGACGATTTTTCCATGAAACTTTAACAATTTTTATTGGAGAGCTATTCTACCATCATCTAGTGTATCTTGGTTGTTTATATCTGAATATAACAATGGCAGCTTCGATGCACATACCGGGCCTATGATGCTATGGACGAAATCACCGCTGCATTTTCAATTGGATTTAATCCTGATGGAACCAAGTAAGCAAGAACTTCATCCATCTTCCCACATGGTAGAGAGTTTTATTATCAGTTTTCATTTGCCTCTTTTGTCTTTAGGATCTTTGCTGGTTATAACAGCTCTATAAGAGTGTTTGATCTTCATCGCCCGGGTAGAGATTTTGGGCAGTATTCAACTCTACAAAGAAATAAAGAAGGCCAAGCAGGTTTTTTCTTAGTTTTCCCCTCCGACGATGCATATTATTATTATTATTAGATATTATACATAACAATAACTATTGCTTTTGCTGTTTTTGTAATTTCCAGGTATATTATCTACTCTTGCTTTCTCCCCAACAAATTCTGGAATGTTGGCTGTGGGCTCTTACGGACAGACTACTGGGATTTATAGAGAAGACAACATGGAGCTATTGTATGTTCTACATGGTCAAGAAGGCGGTGTTACACATGTAAGCAATGGTCGTTAAGTTTTGCTTTATTCTTGTGCGTTGGGATATGGTAATTCATAAATCGAACTTTTACTTTCTTTCAGGTCCAGTTTTCAAAGGATGGTAACTATTTATATACAGGAGGTCGCAAGGTAATATGCTATTATAAACCTTTTTTCCCTCTGAATGTAGTCTTGAGCATATTTATCCCAACTTGATTTCCATGATATTAAAGTACGATATGAAATGTGAATCATGTTTGTGGTAACCTTACCAAAGAAGTTTTTCTTTGTTTGCACTTTTCAGGATCCTTACATTCTTTGCTGGGATATGCGGAAATCTGTTGAGATAGTTTATAAGTGAGTATTTAGTTGACTCTTGGTTCGGGTTGTCTTTGGGTTTCTAAGCTTATAGTTTTCCAAGAATATAATCTAATAAACGAAAACAAGGGCTGGAAACAATATGAATGCTAGTGAGCCATGAGTAGCAAAAACTAAAGGCTACATTGGTTCTTAAGTTACTAAAAGTATTAGCTTGATGAAATGGTAGATGTTGAAGCTTAAGTATGAATGAAATGTATTGAAATGGATCTTTCTATATGTGTATCAGATTGTACAGAGCAACAGAGAACACAAACCAGCGTGTGTTCTTTGATATTGAGCCATGTGGTCGACATCTTGGCACCGGTGGTCAGGTACTATTTGATCTTCCTTTCCCTAAACTTGAAAGAGTCAAAGCAATCTTTTTTCCTCTATCAACACACTTATGGTTAAATTGATTTACCATTTTCTCATTCCCGTAGGACGGGCTCGTTCACATGTATGATTTACAAACCGGAAACTGGGTCTCTGGATATCAAGCTGCTTCAGGTGAGCTTACACTTGGTTCTTGATTAAATTCTCCAAGTTCTTGATGATATCCTAACTTTTAGTATATTTACAATGAATTTTGCAGATACGGTCAATGCTTTTTCGTTCCACCCATATCTTCCAATGGCTGCTACATCCTCTGGTCACAGACGATTCGCAATTCCCAATGATGATGATGAAGAAGATAAGAACAATCTTCAATTGAAAGGTACACTTACACTACTAAACTCTAATTAGTTTCAACATCTTTTCTTCAATTAAAAGACACAAAAATCAAATCTTTCCTCTCTTTTTTTTGGTACGCAGCTGATGAAAACTGTGTCTCTCTCTGGAGTTTCTACGTTACATCAGAAGATCACACTGTTGCTGAAAACGACAGTGGCGTTACAAGCAAATCTCATCACCAAAATGTCACAGAAGAAGAAGCTTAAACATTTTTTTTACACTAATGTTTTGTTTAAAGAAACATAAATCTTATCCAAAAAAATGTGACCATATTCTTATTTTAGTGCATTCATTTATCAAAAAAGAAAAAGAAAAAAAAATCTCATACTTATCTCCACGTGGCACAATCAAACAAATTTTATGTTTTGGTATCCAATGAACACAACTCAAAATCCTCTGTTTTCAAACCACCAAACTCCTCATCTCACTAAATCGACACCGTGCAAAATTCTCAGACTGACACGTGGCAAACGATCAATGGATAGTGCTCTGATTATCCCATGTTCAAACTTCTTAGACGGACACGTGGCAAACGATCAATGGATAGTACACTGATTATCCCATGACCACACACACACCCAATGATTTTCCCTCCCGATTAAACCGCGTTATCTTTGTACAATAACCGATACAGAAGGCTTAACCAAGACTGATCGAGACACAAAACGTCAATGACGGCTAACCAATAACAAACCGCCACGTGTCCGATCTCGAATCCAAGCTTTATATTCTGCAAAATCTCTCTGTTTCTTTCTCTGTGTAAGTCGTTTGTGCGTACTCAAATAAACCCTAGACCACATTCAAAACACACTTATTAGTCGTTTTAGGATAGTATTAGGGTCGAATACTAGGAAGAAAGAATTTAACACATTAGGCTACAAAAATTCTAATCTAAGCTAAAGGAATGAGATTTTTGGTTGGTTTTGTGGTTTTCCTAAAATACTACTAATTACATAAAATAAATAAACAAAAACAATAACAAAGCATTTAGACTAATCAAAACAAATAAAAATAGTTGCCAAAGTTACAATTCTTGATTTATTTATGAGAAAATTGGGAAAATAACACTTTTCAAAAAAAAATATTGGTATTTTGGCACTTAATCCGAACCTGTGTCCGTTTGACACTTTCCAATATGTTTTGGACAATTTTGCCCCCACATACGCGCGTGGACGTTGGAGCGCGATTGGCCAAAATACATGCGAGCAGTAGGTGATACCGTCTGAGCTGACACAGTTTCACTGCAATGGAAGCATTTAATATGGGAGAAATGACTGACCCAGATGGTATGGAAGGTTATTATATTAATAAGGTAAGGGTGTATGCAATAAACAGGGTGTAAAACAGGCAATTTTTTCTTTATTTACTAGGTTTTGAATCCGCGTTACGCGTCAATTTTTTGCATAAACTTCGTTAAAAAATTAGCAACCAATAATATTTATTAAAATATGTTTTTCTATATCTATTATGGTAATAATATACATCCAATATATTAAAAACATTCATAACGATTTTTGTCTTTATTATTTTTAAATATATAATTCAGAAAACTCTAACAGTGTATAACATAAGTTGATTATCAATGGTCAATAATATAATATATTTTTTATATATTTGTTGATTTATTGGATTTTTAATGTGCAAGTTTAGTTATTTTTTAGTTTTTTTTGTAATACTTATAGTCAACTAATTATGTATGAGTAAATACTTGAATTATATATATATATATATATGTTATTTGATGATTTTTTTTTTTTTTTTCAATTTGTTCAAAGGCTATAAACAGCTCATAGTTTATATATGTTGTATCGGGAAAATGGCATATTCCCCTATGAACTCACTAGTTTCTGATTATTCATACACGAGCTATGGACTCATGCTAAAACATACATCAACTAGCTTTAGTTTTGAATTTACCACATGAGGTATTGAAATACGGTCAATTCCAACAAATCCGTAAACGTAGTTAGTTTCCCGTTAACGGATGCTGACGTGGATTACATGTGTCAAACGGGTTTGTTTCGGTATAGAATTGACCGAATTCAATTTTTTTTTGTAAAATATGAGTCTAAAACGACGACGTTTTAGAATTGGAAAAAAAAATTAGGGTTTATGACATTTTGTTTATCGGATTTGGATTTTGAGAGATAGAGAGGAAGAGGAGAATCAGAGATAGAGAGATTGAGAGATGGAGAGTTTGAGAGACAGAGAGAATTAGGTTTCATTGTGGGTTTCGCATCAAATCGACTTACAAAGGTGTCTTCCCGAGTGACAGAGGTGTGTTTCCCGAGTGTCGACAATGAGGTAAGTAGAGTTTGATTTTTGTCCGATTTTTGTCAAATTCTTAGTTTTGAGTAGATTGTAGGTGTCGAAGTATATTAATTTTTGTCTAGGATTCGTTCATTAAAGCTTGTGTTGCCATTTAATCGTTCGATTTTCATGATTATAGAGCGAGATTGAAACATGTCTACCAAGTGTTTGATTAAATGTGTTAAAGAGTTTAAGTTGGTTTTAATTATGTTAGCTGCTACGTTTTGCAGTGATAAAATAATGGAAGAACTGATAACTTTCGGATGCTACTTCGGTGGGAAGTATGACAAGGTTGGTGGCAAAGATATGTACGTAGGTGGTGGTTATCAGTATAATTCAAAGCGCTCTACATAACCAAAAAAAAACAAAGAAGTATGATTTAACATCAATCTAATATAGTAACTTAAGTAGCACATTATTCAAAAATTTCCAGTCTAATTTGTGGAGAGTAACACACATAAAAAAATTAAAATATGTATGCATAAAAACTTGAAAAGAACACACAAAATCACGAACATACTTTAACACACATTCCTATTAACATTTTTTTCTTTATTCACTCTATTATATAATCTTCCATTTTCTTGTTTTCATTTGGATCCATCGATTTGGTAATTTCATGTACTACCAAAATTGTATTATCTTCAGTATTTCATATATATATATGGTAAGTTTGTTTCTGTATATTGAACATAACATGCAAATTCATAAAAACCCACTACTTTCTTAAACGTTGTGGTATTATATTGTCATTTCATTATTATTTTCCATGTTTACTTATCCGTTTTATTTGTTTTTACAAAAATATATAATTGAAAAAATAGAAAATTTATTAGTTATGACATTTCACTTTTACTTTTTTCCAAAATACATAAATTTTTGTTAAATGTAAAAGTTTTTGAAAAATAGAAGAAAACGAATTTAAAAAAAAAAGAATTCTTATTAACAAAAAGAAAATTAACTTAATATTATATGTTGATGTGTCATGTTATTATGGGATATTTTAAATACTATGTGGACAGCCTTAGAAGTTAAGCACATTATTCAAAAACTTCCAATCTAATTTGTGGAGAGTAACACACATATAAAAAATCAAAATATGTATGCATAAAAATTTGAAAAGAACACACAAAATCACGAACATACTTTAACACACATTTCCTATTAACATTTTTTTCTTTATTCACTCTATTATATAATCTTCCATTTTTTTGTTTTCATTTGGATCCATCGATTTGGTAATTCCATGTATTACCAAAATTGTATTTGCTTCATTATTTCATATATATGGTAAGTTTTTTTATGTATATTCAACATAACATGCAAATTCATGAAAACCCACCAATTTCATAAACGTTGTGGTATTCGTAAACATTGTGGTATTATATTGTCATTTCATTATTATTTGTCATGTTTACTTATCCGTTTTATTTGTTTTTACAAAAATATACAATTGAAAAAATTGAAAATTTATTAACTATGACCTTTTACTTTACTTTTTTCCAAAATACATAATTTTTTGTTAAATGTATAAGTTTGTGAAAAAAAAAAAAAGAATTTAAAAAAAAATTAGAAAACTTCTTATTAACAAAAAGGAAATTAACTTAATATTATATGTTGATGTGTCATGTTATTATGGGATGTTTTAAATCATATGTTGACAGTTTTAGAAGTTAATAGCATGAACTTTATATAGTATAAAATTATACTAATCTACTGGCAAAGAATCTCTAAACACATGCATTTTTAACACTTCCCTAGACTTGTTGGCACTACAATGGCTTGTCTCAAGGATGTTCTAATACAACTTTTGACATTTCTCATGAACATGTCTTAAGTCCAAACACATGAATTTTGAGTTTATGGCCACAAAATATGTATTTGTTATGGAGCCACCTTCGTATGAGATTTATGTAGTCCAAAAAGAACACATAGTTTAAACTTTAAACCCAAATATCACACTTTTTGTTGTTGTAATTTGATTAGAAAGTGCCATGCATCTGTTAATATAAAGTCACTGATTGATTATTACATAAATTTTATTAAATAACCATAATGTTAATTATTGAAATGTAAAGTCTGTAATAAATCAATTTTCCTTTCTATAAGTTAAAACTTTTTTTCTTGTCTTTAAGAAGAAGCACAACCATGAGGATGAATTTTTGCCACCTCCAAGCAACTTCAAGACTTTCTTGAAGATTAGTGAAACGAGCAGACCAATTTAGTGAGACAAGAAAACGTGTTACAAAACAAACAACAAACAAAAGATAATAAATAAAACAAAGCATAACAACCCAAAAGTCAAAACAAAACACAACCACCCAAAAGTCCATTAAAATACTATTCTGAAACATAGTTGAAAAAAGTCCATTAAAATAAAAACCTAAATAAAAAAATGGTTTTCCAGGGGTTTTGTATCCACAATGAATTTTTTGAATAACCACATCGTTGGAATAGCTTGAACCGTAGCAACAGCAGCCTTTTCCGGAATGTACGCCAACATGAGGTTATAGTTCCCAGTGTTCTTGAGTCCGACAAGAAAATCAATGTAGTCCTGGAGAGAAGAACAATATTCAATGGCTCAAAAGTCTCACTCACTCACGTGTATATAGCTTTCAATATTTTTTTGTCCGAGAGATCCTTGATCTTATCCCCATGTTGATCCTTTTGAGGCGGGACATTTTCTACATCAGCAAACACAGAGATTATGGCAAATTTATCGAAAGGAAGGGGAGTAACATGACCAGCAACAAAGGTATTCTCGACTGTTCCCAAATATCCAGCAAGTTGAAGAGATTTTTTAAATCTGGTATTGAGTTCCATGCAATCGTCAAAATTCGGGATGTCGCAATTCTCCACGTCCCAAAAAATTCCAATAGGAGAGTAGATGAAATGATCATATGAAAATTTCTGCACAAAAAATAATAATGTTAGTTTCTGTCAAACCAGTATCTCTAGCTTTGGGTTAATGTTAGTATGTAACGAAACACGCTACATACTAAGAAGAAATCATTGAAGAGTCACCAATATCATCAAGCTGAATAAATGCTCTCCCATCAAAACCTCCCAAACACAAGAACGCCGTTTTCACAATCAAGAAGTTGCGAGGGAAAAACTAGCTCGTTTGCTAGTTGAATAAGTAAAACTACATTTTACCAGCAGACAGTAATTCCATGAAAGTGACCTTGTGTTTACATAAAGAATCAATCACCTTACCCAATTAATTATTTCACAAAATAGCACAGAATAAGCCTAAACAAACAATCACATAAAATTTCTAACTTTTGCAGTATAATATAATAAAACCCACTAGTGGACAAACTCTCCATTCTCGTGATCTGGTGATCCAATTGCAATGTAGCTTCATATTTCTTAAATTTCTTTATCCCCTCGTTTTACTTCTTTTATCCTTGACATTGAACTTCTAGATTCTCAACTTGGTACACAACATCAACGCCACATGAAGAATTTTAGCTGAAACTCATTAGTCTTCTCCACTTCCATTAGAAACCACAATGCTCAAAATTCCGATCTCTAATTTAAGAGTGTACAACTATTACAATCAACATTAAAGAAACAACCCAAAAAGAACAGCTCCTAAACTCGCGGATTATAGCTAAACAGACGCAGATTCAGAAAACAAAAACTCAGAAATCACTGTTTCAAAATACACACTACCTCAACAACTTACAAACCCTAAACCCAAGTTAGTTTCTGTCAAACCAATATCTCTAACTTTGGGTTAAAGTTAGTTTCTGTCAAATGAAATACTTACCAGCTTTGGGTTTCTGGCCATTGACATAAAACCAGCATCTCCAGTGACAGATCTCACCATTTCTTTGAGATTAGCATCTAGCTAGAAGTATATGTTAGTTTACATGTAAAAAAAAAAAAATGTCACAGAAAAAAAAAAATTAAATGTCACAGAAAGAAAAAAAAATAAATGTTAGATATTTTAAAGCTTACATGTATGATTTATGCTACGGTGCTCTCTAAATAACATAACTCAGATCAGATTGTCACATCTAAGTAAAACAAAACCTTATGAGGTTCTCCTGCATCTTGCACGGAATATATTTTAATTGGTAATATATTTTTGTTGAGAGGTATTTTTCACGTTGTTCTTCTTGATGAAACTGAATCAAAACCAAAAGAAAAATATAATATACGACAACATTCATTAAACAGAGTTTGGCAATATATCACATTTGTATCCAACATCAGAAACTTTTCATGCAAATCACAACCTAGAACCACATATGTATAACACCAAATAACAAAAAGATAACACATATAGACTCATTTCAAAAAAAAACTGTATTACATCACTTAAATAGTATCACAAAACTGAATGATATTATTTTGAATCACTTATTAATAAGTAATGCTTAATATGTAATTTAGCATCAATTATAATAATTGATGTTGTTGACTAGTTTGATATCAATTCAGCAAAATTGATACAAATTTTTATTAGTTTACATCACTTTAACATAATTGATATAATTGATATAAAATATGAATTTATATCAATTAAATAATTGATATATTAATTTGAATTTTGTTAACATTATTTAGAAAATGATACAAAATTTACATCAGTAACAACCGATGTTAATAACATTTTAAATAATTGAGTCAAAATTATAATTGAAACTAGGTTGACATCATTTTAACAAAATTGATACAAATCCTATTAGTTTGCATCACTTTAATAAAATTGATACTAAAATGTAAATTTATATCAATTTAATAATTGATGTAAATACTAATTTTTTTTAATGTCACTTAAATTATGATACAAAATTTACATCAATAACAATCCTATGTCGGTAATTTAGTTTTGATTATTAAAACTGATGTAATTATTTACTTGTTTTACATCGATTTAATAAAATTGATGTTATTTGACACTAATAAAACCAATTTACATCAATTTTATTAAATTGATTTTATATATATTACTTTTTGTTAATGGCGTTACAAGCAAATCTCATCACCAAAATGTCACAGAAGAAGAAGCTTAAACATTTTTTTTACACTAATGTTTTGTTTAAAGAAACATAAATCTTATCCAAAAAAATGTGAGCATATTCTTATTTTAGTGCATTCATTTATCAAAAAAGAAAAAGAAAAAAAAATCTCATACTTATCTCCACGTGGCACAATCAAACAAATTTTATGTTTTGGTATCCAATGAACACAACTCAAAATCCTCTGTTTTCAAACCACCAAACTCCTCATCTCACTAAATCGACACCGTGCAAAATTCTCAGACTGACACGTGGCAAACGATCAATGGATAGTGCTCTGATTATCCCATGTTCAAACTTCTTAGACGGACACGTGGCAAACGATCAATGGATAGTACACTGATTATCCCATGGACCACATACACACCCAATGATTTTCCCTGCCGATCAAACCGCGTTATCTTTGTACAATAACCGATACAGAAGGCTTAACCAAGGACTGATCGAAACACAAAACGCCAATGACGGCTAACCAATAACAAACCGCCACGTGTCCGATCTCGAATCCGAGCTTTATATTCTGCAAAATCTTCTCTGTTTCTTTCTCTGTGTTTTTTGTTTATTTTTGGTAATCTAAATGATCAATTATCTTCATTTCATCACTGAGTTTTGGTTCTCGAGTGCTGCGAAAGTAGTTGAGTGGGTCTCTCAATCTCTGTTTGTTAAGAAGCTTCTTAGTGGAGGAGGAGGAACAATGGCGTTAACGAAGAAAGGTTTCGTAATGAAGCTGAAGCGAGACGACGGTGGTGGTGGTGGATTTCACGGCGAGGAAGAGGAATTAGAGTTAGGTTTAGGATCAGTGAGGTTCACACGAGGATTGGGGAGAAAAAGGATATTGATTTCAAGCAGCGTACGCGAATCTCTAACTAGATCGGCCGTTGAGATTCCGGTAACTGAATCGTCGCCGGCGGTGAAGAAAAGCTCGTTGAAGAGACAACGAAACAGAGCTATCGTTTCTTCTTCGTCTTCCTCTGAGAAATCTCGACTTGAATCTCTACCTCAAGAACTCTTGGTAAATATATTGGTTTGGTTAATTTTTTGTTAATCTGATTTGATTTGATTAAGCTAAATCTAATTTTGACAGATTCAAGTGATTTATGGTGTTGATCATGAGGATCTGATTAGTCTTTACTCTGTATCTAAATCAATCAGAGAAGCTGTAAGTTTCCAATTTTTGTTCATCATTTCAAGTTATCATCTTCTTGTTTGGTTTTGATTCGATGTTCTTATTGATATAACAGAGTTCAATAGCAAAAAGGTCACATTTTGCATACACAACACCCAAAAAGATTCGAGCTTTTCGAAACCTGATAGATCTCGAGGAGATTACGGATTCGAGCCATCGAGAGGAACACATAGAGCCTCCAAACGCACCGAATCATCGCTATCGTTGGACCAAGGCTAAGAGGAAAGAGCAACTGTCTAGTGTCTCTGTGGCATTGTTTACTTGAAAATATGATATATATGTGTAGATGGTTTGATTCGAGTGGCTAAGTGTTACACATCTTAAATTCTCTATGATGGTTATAGTTTTTTAGATTAGTATATGCATTTTGATTCAGAAGATTTAAGGGTTTTAGAGATATGATTTTGTATATACATTCATTTGCATACGTTGGGAACTGAAAGTGGTTTTTTAGTATATCTCTTGGGGTTAACTTTTAAGTCAGATGCTCAGAGTATCCAAAGTTTTTGTTTTTGTCTTAGGGTACAATAAATAATTTACTATATGTTAACAAAATTAATAATCTATATAATTCTCATACATAAACCAATTCTGTTAAACATATTAAATTATTACCTGAAGATTAAAAATAAATTAAATTATTACCTAAACTATTACAAGCTATATTATCATCATCTTGTGATAATATTCATTCATTATATACATTAAATACTCCGAAATTTTTTTCTAAATACTTGATGATTTTTTCATTTTTTATAAACCGTGGAAGTTCCGGATCTTGATCCACAATTTTTTCAGGTGCCTGGAGCCAACCGTTAATAATATCGCGTTTAAGACGTAAATCACTCATTCCAATCAGAATTGAACTAGTGACTTTGAATACTCATTTTTAAAACTATTAGACTATCATCCACTTGGTAAAACTTGATGACCTTACAATGTCATAACTCGGTATTAAAAATTTGAGTGTGGGATACTCGAAATGGTTGTGATCTAGTGATTGCATAGTATTGATTTATGTCGTAAGATATAAATCAATACTAATCAGTTGCACTATTTTAACAATATTATGGCTTTGAATGATAACCGTTTGACACTGCATTACAACTTGTACCACCTTTTGTATAATCAATCAGTAAAGTGGCGTTACGAAAAACAATATCACTAATTTTTATTGTATTGTCATCTTTTATCACTATTTCGTACCATCAAAAAATTTGTATTGTTTTGTGTTACCAATCGGACCCTACATATTCTTTTCTTTTTAAAACCATTACATATTCATATGCGGTTGTACATTTTATGCTTAGTTTGATTTCGATTTAAAAGTATGTCAGAGTGCAAACATGTTGCTTGTTTAAAGTTTTCTCCGATACTTTATTTGAAGGTCGAAGAGAGAACTTATGCAACTCATATGTATTCTCCGAGATACAATCGTAACAAACAGAGAAATTTTTTTTTTTTTTGGTAAATCAAACATAGAAAATTTCATATCTACAAGAGAAACTAAATATATATATATATATATATGTCCAATAAACAACAATTATATATATATATTTTTTAAAGAATTTCATAAATGAAAGAAACCGAAACATTTCTAAATAAATAGTTATTTTTTAATCAAAAAAATTCTAAGCTTAAGTCTAATCTATTCGGAGAAATATAACAAACTTTATAGTTTATTGAAACTTTGAATTATTATGTGGAAATAGAGTGAAATAATTAATAACCCATCTTAAAAGTGTTCCAAAATCATTTTATCTCCAAGTACATTTTTCAGTAAAACGGTTTATATAATATCTGAACTTTTAACTTTATCAAACTTTACATTTTATCCATATGTATCAACAGTCCATATCCATCTCTACCTCTCATTATCATCCATCTAAATGGAATAGCTTTATTTCCACCACACTTTAACCCATACGTTGAAAGAGACCAAGAAAAGAAAAAGGAAGAAGAAAAATGATGTCTTAATTAATTTCTCTTTATACATTAGTATTATATCACAATCCATAAACTAATTGTTCATGTGCTTTTTCAACTTTTGGACATCCAATTTTGAGAATCATTTCGTGGAAGCCAAGCCTAGGTGATGGTCGTGGTCGGTCCAAAATGGTTACATGTCACGTGGTTCATGTCCTTTGGGTCCATTTTCCCTAATCATCAAAACTTTGATTACTTTTGTCGACTTTATATAAAGTCATTGCTTCTTGCTTAAATAACTCCAAGTCAATTATATGTGTATGGAAGTCAAATAATCTAAAAGTTTCCGAAAGCTTTCAGTCCAATCCGTAGTTTCTTTAATATAACCAAAATATATTATTCAATCTTTTACTTATAAAATTTCTTTAAAGACCTTTATGGGTTCTACTCGTCGCTAATAATTGGATATGTTTATGTTTTTTTTTTTTGATAAAGAAAAACACTATCAGTAGGTAGGATATGTTTATGTTGGAGAGAATTACAAAAATACCAAATATATATTAATGTTTGAATATGATTTGTATTAATTTGCCTAGGTTAATTTGATTGGGTTAGTTAATTAGCTTTATGGTGTCAATTAGGGTGAGAATTCTTGTTTGACATAAATTATTTCACTACAGAAAAGAATTTAGAACTGTAAATTTAGAACAAAAAAAAACATAGTTTTTTTCTTATAAACCACAGAAGTTCCAGCAACAAACTCGTCCCGTAGAGCCAGCAACAAACTTGTCATGTAGAGTTAGAAATATAGTTTACGGGACAAGTTTGTTGCATGTTGCGGTTTCAATTATAGGTTAAATTTGTGGAGGTAATAGACATGACACGTTATACTTTACTATATATATAAAAAAATGGAAAATATTTTTCAAGTTTCTTTAAAATATCAAACAACAAAAGGTTGGAATTTTAATGATTTGGTCGATCCGCAAAATTTGCGATCATATGATATGCTTACGTTGAATTTTCTAGAACGCGGTCTTTAGTGGGAGTTTACTTTGACACTCCTAATTAGCATGTACTAGGTTAATTAAACACATCTTAAGTAGTACTTACGTTTCACTATTCGATACGGTTTATAAATTATGTGTACACTTTGAACCTTACCAAATCAAACTAAATGTGGACTAAAGATCGGTACATCTTTTCCAGACTTCACAAATCGAATCAATCCGATTTTTACCAATCAAACCAAATAAAAAATCAAAATCTATTAAAATTTATTTTTAATTAAATGTGATTAATATGTAATTTTTATCTAAAACTAAGTAAACTTTAACAAAAAATCAAAACCAAACTAAAAACTAAATTTTGTTGAATAAAAAAAAGCTCTAATTTGGTAAAGATATTCCAAACGGAACAACTCGAAAAAATAAATAAAAGATCAACTCTCTTTTATTTTTTTGAACCAAACCCAACTAAAGCTGAAACATACATGCCACATTTTCTACTATTATTTAACGCACTTTGATCATCAATCCACATGTTGATTCTCACAAAAATAAAATTTGATATACCACAAAAAGAAAGTAAGACTAAGACATTGGCAAGAGAACCACACTACCACTGCCACAACTACCACATTTCAGTTTCAGGCTTTCACCTTTCTCTTTCTCAACAAACATAAAGCGAAACTACTTTGCTTTGTTTGATCAATCATTATTACTAAAACTTTAATAACAAAAAAATGCATGTGAAGAGAAAAAGAATTGAATGCAAAAGATGAAGTAGACATGTCGTGCCACGAAAAAAAAAGATATCACCGTGCATGCAACCATATCCCTTGTTTGGGACTGATATTTGTATCCACAGGATGATTCAATCTCGAGGAGGTTTGTTTGTCGGGAGAACTGTAGGAACCGAAAAACCGGATTAAAGAAAAGTGAATTAAGAGAAGAGATCAAACGATTATATGAAAACGATTTTAGAGAAAAACACAGAGGCGAAATATGATCTCTATCCTTAATTCATAAAATCTTTCGAAGTGTGACGGATCTGTGAAATTCTGAATTCTAGGATACAACTGTGTGAGACTATAGTCGCGACACTCGACTATAGAATCTACGAACCAATAATTACGCTATATTCTCGAGACATTTACTGAGAAAAGAGAGAGAGAGAGAGAGAGAGAGAGAGAGAGAGAGAGAGAGAGAGAGAGAGAGAGAGAGAGAGAGAGAGAGAGAGAGAGAGAGAGAGAGAGAGATTGCTTGAGTTTTTCTTTCGGTATGTTTCAGAATGAGTGAGTGCAGAATGAGAGGAGATGAGACTTGTATATAAAGCCAAGGTAGAGAGTGGATCAGCTCATCTATCATAAAGACAGGACGCAGATCGTGGGCAATAATCGCAAGGCGTCATATCAGGACGTGGAACGCAAGACACGAGCCGTTACGATTCTTTAAGAAAGGAGAAACGATTTTGATTCTTTTGCATTCGAAACGTGTTGACTTTTGACCAAAAATATATATGATCCCACGTGCCATGTGCCGTGCGCGCGTGTGGTTTAGCCATCTCTTGTTCTAGGTACACATTTTTGAACATAGTAGTGTGTTGTCTCCCTTATATATCACATGATTTTTAATCATATAAGCGATGTGGGACAATGTTATAATCTTACTTAACCTTATGAGTTTAAAATACTTTTAGGCCCAAGTAGTTTTTCATTGGTTAATTTCTCTTTCACATTTTACCAATTGAATCTTATCAATTATTTGGTCTATAAAATCTTAATTGATTTATGATTAAAAAAATTGGTCCAACAAGAACATCGTCGACGTTGGATTTCTGGTAAGCGTGAACTTAACTAGATTCCATTTCTAAGTTCAAGATATGGTTCCAACCGTGTGTTTTGATAAGAGATGAATGAAAGAAATTTGTAGTCTCTGACGTAAGGCCGGAACATCTATTTTAATGTTAAACATGAGTGTGTACGTGTAAATGATAGCAATTTCGATTTTTTGGTGTTGGTTTATGATTATAAATAAATACGGGTAGTTAAACTGATTAAAAAGATTAGTGGAACCGTAAATCGAATATTTATGTTCTAGTGAAGAAATAATTTTTAAATTTATAAAATTTATCATGGTTAGTCACTTACGAAGCAAATAAATATAGAATAACATGATAAATTGCTGATAAAAAAGATTCAGGAATAAGAGAAAAAAGTTTTTTTTCTTTTCAATATCAGTAAATCTGACCATAAGCTAGTACAATCTGATGGGATCTATTATAAATTTATAAGAAGAAAAAAAAGGGATCTACTTCATTTTACGAAGTTAATTAAAATCTAAATGTAATATGATATGAAGCCGATAATCTTTTTTTTCTTGTAGTCTTTGTTGGGGGACCAAACGATCATCTCGATAACTAAACAGTTAAATTAGTTAATCTGGTTATTGGATAAATTACATGTATCATCGGCTCATCGTCTGATTATGTCTTTTCTTTGGGTCATAGTGATTTATATTACTTTCGAATGAAAATACATGTTATTGAAAATACTGAAAAATGAAAAAATTTCCGTAAACAAAATTGGCGAAATACGCGAATTCTCTAAAAACAGAGTCCTAAAACAGAGAAATTAGAACCTAAACTAACGAGAAAGGAGACCGATGAAAAAAAAAAAAAATCTAACCACTAACATTGAACCGCTGAACCGAAACATTTACATAATTTTTTCGAAAAAACCCGAAACCGTATGAACTGTGCAAACAAACATAAGTTTCGAGCAAAATCAAATTACTAAGACACCTCTAATAGACTGGAAAATTTGAAGACGAAATTTATGTTTATCTCAAACACAAAAATTCTTACAAAATTATAATAATTTACTTCTAGAGTTAGTCATTGTTGAACATACGTGGATCTATCAAAAATTTAAAAATAATAAATAAATTTACATCCACGATAAAATTTAAAGAGTTAGTTTAGTAATCGACAATATAGAATATTAAAATTTAAAACTGTAATATGATGTAATGATATGATTTATTTATGAGAAATTTTGAGAAATGTCATTCCTCAACTGCCACTTTTCAAAAATGTCATTTTTAAAAAATGTTTACAAACGTGACACTAAAAATATATTGTATTCCCGAAATATCCTTTGACCAAAGGAGGAGATCTATCAAAGTCATTTCTCACTCTCCTCCATCTTGACTTTCTCCTGTGACGAAACAATCTCAGTTTTCTTCTGCGCACCGTCGACGAGGCACGTTTCTTCTTCTGTGTCGCCGGCGACAAAACAATCTCAGATTCCTCGGCAAACAGATCTCAGCCACCCATTTTTCCCAGTGACGTTGTCTCATACCTCTGTATAGCTTCGCTGGCTTCGGAGGTACACCGAAACTGTACGCGAAACAAGATCCGGTGACTCCGGTTTGCTTCATGAGTAACGGCTTTGGGCTGAGAAGATTCGAGAAGGAGTTGTTGTTGACATGGTGGTGCGTTTGAGGAAGAACATGGATCTGACACTGGATCTGGTAGATTTGGAAAGAAGAAATGTTGTTTAACACGATTAATGACCCGATTTGTTGAAGATCCGATCCGTATTGGGTCAAGAACGGTGAAGAGTCAACTTCAGAGAGAAGCTATTGTATCGGTTTTACGATGATGGAAGTTTTCGACTCCGTAGAAGAGACGACGACGGAGAACGCCGGAAAAAGCAGCTGGCAGAAGAATGTTGTTGTTGATGCTCACAACGATACCAGTCGTAATCATCATCACCGTTACAAATCTCTCTCCAATTACCAGTGTTCAAAAAAGCTTCTTAGGCGGCCACTTAGGCGTCACCTAGGTCCTCGGCGGAGAGAGACCAATTGGATTTGTGTATAGCTATATTTTTTCTTGTGAAAAATGGTCTTAAAATGATGTTGATCCTCAGATCTGTTCTGTGGAGATAAACCTAATTTTAATGGTAGCCGAACACAAACCCTGTTCTTTGAAGAAGATGATTACGTGTCTATGCACATGACATAATTAAGTCTCTAATGAGCTTTTAAACACTTTTGTTAATGGGCCCAATAAGTTTTATGTTTGTTTTGATTTTAACAACAGTTTATTCAATAAAAAACAATTAGAAAAAACTAATATTTGTTTTATTGTTTTATCTTTTTTGATGTGATTCTTGACTTTGGTTTATAAAAGAATTAAGTTATGATTTGGAAAAAACATATTACAAAATAATAGTATAAAACTCGAACTATAAATCAACCACAACAGTGAGAAAAAAAAGGTTGAGAAATGTTGTTTATAAAACCTTATAAAAGTCTTATAATTTATAACTTATTAGGTTTTATCTTATAATTTGTCTATAAAGTCATTTTTTTTTTTTTTAAAGTTGCTTATTTTTGTTGTGCAGCGGAGATTGAACTCAACCAATAATATAATTTATAACTTATTAGGTTTTATCTTATAATTTGTCTATAAAGTCGTTTTAATTTTTTTAAAGTTGCTTATTTTTATTGTGCAGCGGAAATTGGACTCAACCAATAATGTGTTTGGATAAGGAAAGTCATCATTCCCTAGTATTCGTATTAAATAGTTGATACCTTATAAAACTTTTTAAATACCTTATAAAACTTACAAAAGTTTATAAATACTTGTGTTTGACCAAACAATGAAGTTAATTTTATAAATAAGCTTATAAACCTTTTAAACGTCTTATAAAACTTACAAAATCTTATAAATACAGTTTTATAAATCTGTTTATAAAACCTTTTAAATACCTTATAAAACTTACAAAAGCTTATAAATACTTGTGTTTGACGAAACAATAAGATTACTTTTATAAATCAGCTTATAAAATCTTTCAAACACATTTTAAAACTTACAAAACCTTATAAATACAGTTTTATAAATCAGTTTATAAAACCTTTTAAAAACCTTATAGAAGCCTTACAATTTATTTTAAATTTCAAACACTTATTGTAATGTTCTATAAGTTGCTTATAAAACCTTTTAAACACCTTATAAAACTTACAAAATTTTATAAATACAGTTTTATAGATCAGTTTATAAAACCTTTTAAATGCCTTATAAAACTTTTTAAGACTTTATAAAGGTTTTGAAAGCTAAGAATCACATTTATAAATTAGTTTATAAAACCTTATAATTTTTTTATAATTTATAATTTATCAACTACGTTTTATAAGATTTTATCAATTGATCATAGCTCTTAAGAGTTCCAGTGACTACAAAAAAAAACACAGCAACAACCATCAAATCTGGAAGCAACAGCAAAAAAATCGTCTTTGCATAATCTTAAAACTCCTTTTTTACCTTGTCTACCACCGGTAAGCTTAACTTGCACACCCTTATCAACAAACTTAGCCAAATCTAAAACCGTTCCCTTTCTTCCTGACTGTGAAAAAAATCCAGAGAAAATCAAACCAAGAATTGACTAAACTCATAATAACAATGATACTACAGAATAATTTACCATTGTTAGAGCAAAGTCTTCGACAGAAACTCCTCAAAAAGAAATCCTAAAAATCTGAAAACAAACGCAAATCAAATTGATTCAGAATAGAGTCATGCTTACACTTTACGAAGAACTTGAAAGAAAATATGAAGATTTCTGCAGAATATAGTCAGCTCAAGACGAAAAAATGGAGAAATCCCCGAAAACTATAAGCAAATCAATGAGGTTCACAACCAGAAACATGACTGACTAAATCAAAGAAATTGGGTGAAGAAAAACTCACTGGGAAACGAAGATCTCAAGGTCATGACGAGGAGTAAAACGCATAAACTTGAGCGACGCAAATCGGAGAACGATTTTGAAAAGTCAAGAGAAAACCCGGCAAGCTCGTCCCATCCACCGCCACAAATCCTTTGGTCGGCAAGTCCCATTCACGGCGATGCTGGCGCCGATTCTAGATCTTCCACATGTCAGCTTTGATGAGGAATCAAATTTGAGATTTGTTCTGAATGCCACTTTATATGGTTGTTAAGGGGTTTCGATGTCGTCGGGGCACGATTTCGATGTCATCGCGATGTCTTCGAGAGTGAGAGCGAGATTGATGGGAGAGAGAAATAAATTTTAGGCATATGAAATTTCTCTCGTTAAACAGAAGGACAACTTAGTTATTTACATATTAAAGAGTGGCATTAATGAAACTGTACATTCTCATGTGGTATGCTTGAAAACATGTAATTTAAAAGTGGCATTATTGAGATTGCCCCATGATTTATTGCTAACAACAAAAATAATTATTTTTTTTTAAAATTTATCTGTGAATAAAATTTAACGTGTTAATTTGTTAATTATACTCTAAAAATATATTTATTTGATATATTATATATTTGTAAATAAATATATCATTATTTAACACATCAACCTTAGTCTATATAGAACAAACACCATCTCATTATTGAATCCGTCTATTGTGGCACATGTAAGGATTGGATCCCTTTCTCTATAAATGTAAGGATGATTTGTTATTGGTCGGTCTGTTGTGGTACATTGATGATCCAAAAAAATTAATGATGTAAAATTCCAAAAGAATAAAACAACCGTTTATAGGACAGAAACATAAATGTATTGGATAATTTAAATATTCACGTAAATAAATAACATGATACGGAGAAAAAGTACGTCTCACATCAAATAAGTAGCAAATGTTAAACCATCCATAAATCTGTTTGATAAATTAGAGGTCGATGCAAAAATAATTGTCATCCCACCTAATTATTCAAAATGAAAAAAATAAATTATAGGGTCAATTAAGAATTATATATTTTGTATTTTGTTTGTTTCCTAGCATATTTATTTCGAATTTCAAACATACAGTAACATTTTAAGTTAATTTTAATGATTCTAACGCAAAATTAATTATCAATAAATAGATTGATTTATGGTCACATCATATTTTTGATGTGTTATTTCTTAACACATTACAGATAGCTATTTCGTCATGTTTCATATCAAATCCCATTTTAGAATCAACCATATGTTATCTTCACTACACTATTTAAATCAATTATATATTATAATATTATGTTAAATTTTATAGATTTCCATCTCAAAATTAATTAAAAATAAATAAATTGATATACTTTATTTACATAATATTCAAAATTCCATCGTATTTTCAATTTTATCTGCACTTTATATTAATATTTGTCAATTATACTACTACTATAGTTTCCATGAGATTGGCCACTAAATTATCTTTTTATATTCGTTGCCTTTGTCCTACGCACTTTAAAGTTTTCACATATCCCAAACCAACACCCCAAGAATCAAAGCAATAAAATCAGTTCTCAATTTGTAAGAATCTAGACAATACGTCATTATGTCTGTATGGGTTACATTTAAATATTTGTTCTTTTACTGTTTATTATGTATTTTTGTCATCATTTGTATCAGCACACACACATATATATAATTTTTGTTACTATATTATACATTAGATATGTATTTTTTGTCATATCATTAATATATAGGTTGAGTTATCTGGAAGTGCAGAGAATACAGAGAGTAGGGTAGACAAACACTTTTTTGAGGTTTGGTAAACTGCCTACTTACATACTTTAATTAAAAAAACATTTAGGTTAGTATTACAACTCAATATAATTGGATTTAATTGACACAAACAAAACCCATTTGGCTGAACACGAGATGCGTTTCTATTACAAATTTGATCTTTTGTGATCAAACACATTTTGGTATTCACTCATAAATTATCATCTACAATCTAAATTTTGGTTTGGATTTTTGGTTCATAAAAACAATATTCAAAATAAAATCTAGTCTATATGGATGGTTTGATATGATTTCGGGATTTCAAATTGGTTTTTCTTTTTCAATTCTAATGAGACGGATTTGAATTAGGTTCTTTAAATATATAAACAGTGTATCATTTAAACCATATTAAGATATGGTTCAGTTCGGATTGATTATTTCGGATTATATTAAATCAGTTTATTCAGATTGAATACCCTTAGAACTTTTACCAATTATCTAGCATAATTCAAAGGTTTTCTTGCCCATTTTTTTGCCAAATAAAAAATTTGGTAAGTAACCCAAAAATCTAGAATTAAGTATTTAAAACAAGACATAATCCCAATCAGAATATCTAAAACAATATATTGTCCTTTAAAACTTATACAACCCATCCATCTGTTGATTATTAGTACTTCATCCGTTTCAACCGTCTTGTATTTTGATGGAGTATAATATACTTCTTTTCATTTTCCTTAAATATGATGCCTTTTCTTCTTACGATAAAAGTCTTTTTTTTTTTAAGAAGGAGAAACATTAATTCATTTTTTTCTCATATTATTTTAGTAATATATAAAATAAATAAAATAGTGCTTTTGCCATATCATATCAAGTGATATTTTAGCAATTTCTTTTTTTTATTGTAATTGATATTTTGCGTTTTCAATTCAAAATTAAATTATTTATTTACTATCAATTAGGGATGGACATATTATTCGGAACCGAATTGAATTGAACCGGCCTAAAAATACCCGAACCGACAAGTCAAATTACCCGAACGATTCTTATCTTTTAAAATTTCGGATATCCGAATCGAATCGAAAACTAAACGGGTATCCGAAATATCCGAAACATAAATTAACCCAAAATATTTCGGTTATAGGTCGGATATGTTCGGGTAAATTTTACAATTTGTTTTTGTTATTTATTCGGTTAGTTTGGATATTTTCGGGTATATTTGGGTATTTCGGATAAATAAATTTACCCGAAATTACCCGAACTACTCGAATTATCCGATATTTTTACCCGAAAAAACCGAACCGAACCCAAATTTTTGTCGGTTATTAGTCGGTTCTCAGTTTCACTATCCTATCCGAACCAAAAATCGAAAATATCAAACCGAAATCGATCCGAATTCCATAAATATCCAAACGGTTCTTATATCTCTATACCCGAAATATCCAAAAACCGAAAAATTCGAAGAGAGTATATGAATGCCAAGGGCTTAATATCAACTTAATTAGTAGACCAGTAGTAAATTCAAAGTTTTTTTTTTTGCAAAGCAAAACAAATTCAAAGTTTCAAACAACGAAATTAATGAACAATTAAGAATCTTTGACTATTTTTTTTTTATACAAAAAAAAAAAAAAAAAAAAAAAGAGAGACAAAACCCCTCCTCGGGGCTTTTAAATGCAACGACCAACAAATTCTCTATTTCTCT
The DNA here is from genome assembly GCA_900406555.1 of Pseudoturritis turrita. Lineage (NCBI taxonomy): Eukaryota > Viridiplantae > Streptophyta > Magnoliopsida > Brassicales > Brassicaceae > Pseudoturritis > Pseudoturritis turrita. The sequence continues at coordinate 954,931 of OVBL01000623.1, read as the reverse complement.
GTCTCTCTCTCAGCTTCTTCATCTCCGTCTCAGCTATGGAGGAAACTGTAAAACTCTCATTCTCTCATCCTCTCTTCTCCTGTTTCATCACTCTCTACACTCTAATTCTCATCTATTTCCCTTATGATTCGCTTCAACTCCTTCTCTCCCCTGTTCTTCTCATCTCCGGAGCTCTAATCCTCTCTCTTCTCCGTCTCGGATCGACCCGAGAATCGATTACCCGACCCGGAAAAATCCATGAGAAAACCGAGAGCATGAATCTCGAGAAGAAGGCCGAAGAATCTCGAGATTCCGAGACGAAGCTCGATTCGATGATGGGTGATTTTGTGGAGTGGAATTTGAGAGCACCATTGGAGGTTATACACGAAGCCTATGAAGACGACGATGATGAAGAAGAAGAGAAAGACCCGACCCGGTTTAGAGAAATCGAGAGATTCCCTTCTTTGTCGGTCTGTTACCCAGAATCAGATTCGGGATCTGATTCGGATTCCTCGTCGGATTTTAATTTTCCTGAGATCGGTAATAACTGGATCTCGCCGGAGAAAATGGTGAGATTTAGATGGGAAGAAGAAGAAGAAGAGGACGAAGATGGAATTGGAGGTGAAGGGTTGATTGAGATAAAGCTCGATGAGTATAATCGTAAGATTATTAGAAGCAAATGGGATCAAACAGAGTTTGATTTTCATTCCGAGGAAGATGGTTTGATCGAGATTGATATTTTTCCATGACAAAGAGATCTCTTTCTGCTTCCAAAGTTACATAAAAAAAAAACATTTTTTTGGATTAGAAAAAGAAAAAAGAAAAAAAAGCAACAGTACTGGTTTAATTTCTATACAAATATATATATATATATATATATATATCATGTATGTATGTATATACATGACTCATATAACATGAGGATAATTCGATTTTAAAACTTCTACAAAAAATTATTAATCTCCGCTGAATAATCAAATGAACCGATTTAATCTCCGCTGAAAGAAAAAAAAATCGATTTAAAAGTCAATTTCTTTTAATTATTGTTTCATTTTTTTTTTTATGAAAAAGGCGACAACCAATTCGAATCAAATGGAAAAGTGAAAAATATATACTAAAAATTTAAAGAATATATTTGAGTGTAGGAGAGTTTTCGGGTGGTCCTCGCAAAGATATTTCTAACCATGTTATTTGTATTGGTACAATCGCATTTCTGGACGCTCGGTCGAACAATTTTCGGAAAAAATATAGTAAAAAATGCGTCTCTTATCCCAAAAAAAGAAACAGAACTCCTATCCGGTGTTCTCGAAACTATTCTATGAAAACATCTAATGTCTACTGCATAAGATCTAGGATCCTCGTACGGAGAATCGGAAATATGATCAGAACAATATATATGAGGATAATTCAATTTTTGAACTTCTACAAATGGATTAATCTCCACTAAAAAACTAAATCGAACCGATTTAACATGAACTGAATTGAAAAATATATATATATTTAAAAGTTATTTTTATAGAATTGTTTTGGTTTTTAATATGAAAAAGCTGAAACGAACTTTAATATGATGAAAAGACAAAAAAAATAATACTAGACAAAAAAAAACAAATTTTAAAGTAGTTTTGGTTTTTTTTTGACGTATTAAAATAATTTTTTGATTAAAATATAAAAACAAAAAATAGAAACGATTAATTCCTACCCAAACTATATATATTTTAATTTCCAGTAATATACTAAATTAATTAGTAGTAAACCAGTACAATTCTATAAAAACTTTTAAATATATATATATATTTTTGTGCAAAGTTTGAGTCTTTTACTACGATTTCAATCATCATCGTTGATCACTAGCAGACTCTTTTAACGATAAAAAAATTCGAATTTCAATAAATTTTGGGACGTTAATCTGAATTTCGGTATGGAATTTTCCGGTTAAAAAATATATATATAGTAGTAAAATGTAGAAGTGGTATTTAAGAATATGGCCTCACGCACCACTAGAAGTGTATGCTCGAAATGTCTCCTCCTCCTCGACCGACATCGAACTTTGGTCATGAATGATTGAATGTGTCTTACGGTTAAGCATGGATATTTTTGGGGGGAAATAAACAGTTCAGTAAAATTAATGGATTACTTTGTAAATAACTCTAATTCAAAGGACGAGTTAGTAAAAAAAGAAATAATAATCCAAACAACGGTGCCGTTTTGTGGCATATTAACGCCAAGAGGGATAAAAAGCAAACCCTAAAGATCTTCTTCTTTCTCAACCTCGTCAAGCTTGACGATTGGATAACCCATGGCGACTGCTTCAGGTACAGTTTCATTCAATTTTGTTTGTATATGTTTCTCGATTTCCCTTCAATGGTCAAGAGTTTAGATTCTGATTATATAACTTTGTAACTTTATCACCAAGTTAGGGTTTTTACTGATTTGTGGATATTTTTTGTATCGTGGACGAAATATTTATTAGAGAGTAAGAGATCATAAATCATGAACACAAACCGAGAATAATTGAAGCTGGTGAAACTAGAAAAGCCAAATAATATTCGAGAATCAATACTAGTCATGTCAAGTTTTGTGAAAATTTTCAATGTTTTTTTGCAGTCCCTTTTAAGTCGAGGGAAGATCATAGGAAGCAAATCGAATTAGAGGAAGCTCGTAAAGCTGGGCTTGCTCCGGCTGAGGTCGACGAAAATGGAAAGGAAATCAATCCTCACATACCTAAGTATATGTCATCTTCTCCGTGGTATGTCCCTTCTGAACAACCGGTAAGCTTTATTCTCCTATGCTTCACTTTTGGTCTCTCTGCGTTGCCTTGGTTGAACATGCACACTGAATACTCTGTTTCTTTTTGTTGGTTTTTACAGAGTTTGAATCATCAAAAGAAATGGAAAAGTGAACCCAATTACACAAATGATTGGTATGACAGAGGTGCAAAGACCTATCAAGCCGAAAAATACCGGAAGGGAGCTTGTCAAAAGTATTTTTTTTCATTCTGTTTCTATAGTCATTATGAAAAAAACGCTTTCTTTTTTATAAACCGTGGGAGTTTCGGACCTTTGACCCATAATCTCTCCGATATCCGGAGTCAGACTTTAGATATTCCGATTTAAAGAATAACCCTCCGTACCAATGAGTTATGAATTTGTTCCATTCTCTAACTTGGCCTGACTGATTTTTGAAGTTGTGGTGCAATGACACATGATGCGAAATCATGTGTTGAGAGACCTCGTCAGGTTGGAGCAAAATTCACAAACAAGAACATTGCACCTGATGAGAAAATCGAGAGTTTTGAGCTCGACTATGATGGCAAAAGGGACCGATGGAATGGTTACGATCCTTCAACCAATAATCGTGTGACAGAGTTTTATGAAGCAAAAGAGGATGCACGAAAGAAGTACCTCAAGGAGCAGCAGCTTAAGAAACTAGAGGGAAAAAACAATAACCAAGAAGGTAATGATGCAACCAGTGATGGAGATGAAGAAGATGACGACTTAAGAGTCGATGAAGCCAAGGTTGATGAGAGCAAGCAGATGGATTTTGCAAAGGTTGAAAAGCGTGTTCGAACAACTGGTGGTGGTAGCACAGGAACTGTAAGGTATTGACTACTCATTAGCCTTCATCTACAAAATATCTTAGCTCTCATCACATATGTTTAATTGGTTGGAATATGCTTTTATTTGATGCACTAATGGTGTTGTAACTTTTTCTTGATTTCAGGAATTTGCGTATCAGAGAAGACACTGCGAAATACCTGTTGAACCTTGATGTCAACTCGGCTCATTACGACCCTAAAACTCGATCCATGCGTGAAGACCCGCTTCCAGATGCAGATCCATATGATAAATTCTATTTGGTTAGTTGTGTGATTCACCATTATCAATTATAGTTGTATCTTGTAATATTTTGATAATATAGATACTAACTATCATCATCTATCCAGGGAGATAATCAATATAGAAATAGTGGCGAAGCTCTAGAGTTTAAACAGCTGAACATCCACTCGTGGGAAGCATTTGACAAGGGACATGACATGCATATGCAAGCGGCTCCATCCCAAGCTGAATTGCTCTACAAAAACTTCAAGCTTGCGAAGGACAAGCTGAAGTCTCAGACAAAGGACACAAACATGGAAAAGTATGGGAATGCGGCTACAAAAGATGCAATTCCAATGGAGCTTTTGCTTGGGCAAAGCGAAAGACAAGTTGAGTATGACCGAGCAGGGAGAATTATAAAGGGACATGTATGGTTTTTGATGGTTTCTTTCTTGTGATAAGTTCTACTTTTGTTTTTGATCAAATATCATTTTTATAATACATGTTTGTTGTGTACATACAGGAGGTGATACTGCCAAAGAGCAAATACGAAGAAGATGTTTATGTTAACAATCACACTAGTGTTTTGGGCTCATGGTGGAAAGATCATCAATGGGGATATACATGTTGCAAGCAGACCGTTCGCAACAGTTACTGCACAGGTTCTGCTGGAATTGAAGCTGCAGAGGCTGCCCTTGATCTGATGAAGGCTAATATTGCTCGCAAAGAAGCCTCTGAAGGTTTGTGTTGACTCTTTTTCTCTATTCCAATCTCTAATTTTTTTCTTGTTGCATTGATTTTATAATTGCTCTTGGAGGCACATGCACATATCTCAATTCTTACCCCGCTAATGACAATCATTTCTACATTCGAGATTTTGTTTTACGCATTTTTCTCACGTAACAATGGATGGTTTATTGGTGATCAGAGAGCTCAAAGAAGGTTAAAGAGAAGAGAATATTGGACACATGGGGAACTGATATTAATCCTGAAGATTTGGAATTGAACGAGGAGGCACTTGCTAATGCTCTTAAAAAGGTAAAAGGCGATAGTTAGTTTACGCTCATAATCTCTTGTCGGGACGTTGCTATGTCATGCAAGATTTATCTGACGTGTTTGTGATTATTGGTGTGCAGGAAGATGAGCGTAAGAGGGAAGTAAAAGATGAGAGGAAACGCAAATACAATGTCAAATACAACAACAATGTAATGATCAATTAACCAATCTTAACACTTATTTAACATAGAACCCTATTCTTGATTTAACGGAGACGACGGAGACTAATCAAATCTCTCACATTTCATCGCAGGTGACTCTGGAAGAGATGGAAGCTTACCGAATGAAAAGAGTTCACAACGAGGATCCAATTAATAGATTTTATAAATAATAGAATATCCAATTAAAAATTAAAATAGAATTTTTTTTTTGGATCAAACATACCATATATGATAAGAAAGTGTAAAAAACAAAAATTATTATATTTTGTTACGGTAATGGAAATGTTTATGACTTTTGATGATTTACTTTTTTGCTCATATATACTTATCCATTTTTTATTATATTTTATTTTTAAAAAACTAAGGAACAATCAGACAATTATTAATGTGCTTAATAATATATATATATATATATATAATTATATATATATATATATAATTATAAAACACTATGAAACCGATCCAATATTTTTTTTTATCAATAACATGCGTTATGCGTCATGCGGATTTGAATTTGAATTGTGGCAGGACAACAATAATACAAACAATTAGATTACCTTGTATTGCTCATCATCTAAATTTTAAGTTTTTGTGTGTTAAACATTTAAAATCATAATTATTTTTAAACTTTGCAATACAAAACGACGATGTGTCGTCTAGTCAGAAAATACATTGTCAGATCTGCTATTATCCTTAGCTAAGATTGAGGATTAACTTTACATGATACAATATTAATTATGGAGATTGATATAGGAGAATCTTCTGGCAATACGTAATACTTAAATTGTTCATCTTTCTCATATAAAAAACTAAAAACAAAACCTAACCTATCAACCACTATCCTTTAACTAGACTAAAATCGCAAACTTACATATACTTTTTACGTAAAAGGAAACAATAATTCAAATGTGATCGCCATCGTTTGAATTTATTACATATTAGCCAGCTTGGATACTAAAATAAGATTACATTTTTTTTTAAAGAGAAAAATAAGATTACATTTCTAGCTAGTTTCCACGGATTATAAATTTTATCAAGAAAAATGTGCTCGACTTGTAGATATAATGCGAATTAATGTGCCTGGATTATTTTGGATGAAAATAAGATCCCAAGATTTAATTCCATGTTTCAAGGTTATTAATTACTATTATGGAGTCTCTTTAGATGTTAATATTTACCCCAAAAAATGAATTATCGTTAAGAAAAAAAAAGAGAAAAGATAAAAATATATTAAAACATTGTCAAATGTCTATTACTTAAAAGTTAATCCATAGCTAATAGTTCATCCACATTTACCTCTCTTCCTATATATAAAGTATAAACACACATTAATCATCTACTCTCCTAAGAAAACATAATAATTTACTGAAAAAGACTAAAATGCCCTCAGTCGGAATTGTCATCGGAGATGGCAAAAGAGAATATCCCGGTAACCTCACTCCTTACGTCACCGTGACGTGTATCGTCGCCTCAATGGGTGGTCTCATCTTCGGTTACGACATCGGAATCTCCGGTAAAGCAATTCTCATCTTCTACCTTTTCTCCGGCGATAATTTTTTTTTTAAAGTTTACATTTTTTACGATTTTCTTGTTTTTTTCAGGTGGGGTGACGACTATGGAGTCGTTTCAGAAGAAATTTTTCCCGTCGGTATACGAAAAACAACAAAACGATCACAAATCGAGCAAATACTGCAGATTTGATAGCATTTCTCTTACTCTTTTCACTTCTTCTCTCTACCTCGCTGCTCTCTGTTCTTGCGTCGTTGCTTCTTACGTCACTCGTAAGTTTGGCCGGAAAATTTCGATGCTTCTCGGAGGAGTTCTCTTCTGCGCCGGAGCTCTTCTTAACGGTTTGGCAACCGCCGTTTGGATGCTCATCGTTGGCCGTTTGTTACTCGGTTTCGGTATCGGATTCACCAATCAGGTCCGTTATTTTTATCTAATGTTTCGTTTCGGACCTCATACTTTATTTTTATCACATAGACCCATATTGCTCTGTTAAGTTGTATAATATTACGAAATATCCTCATACTATCTAATTTTTATATGAGAAATATTTACCTGATATTTGTGCCTTGAAGTTATAGAAATATTACAAACTAGCGTCAATAATATAATTATTTAATTTTCAATTCCGAACCTTATACTTTGTTTTCTATAATATACACCCCTAGGGGTCCGTTAATTTTGGGTTAGAGACTGTTGTTTGATTTTGTGACCTTCAAATTATAGAATATTACAAAATAACCATCAAAACTTTTTTAATTTGTTCAAAATGACAGTCTGTGCCGTTATACCTATCGGAGATGGCACCTTATAAATTCAGAGGAGCATTGAACATCGGATTTCAGCTCTCAATCACCATTGGTATCCTCATCGCCAACTTCTTAAACTTCTTCTTCTCCAAAATTTCCGGCGGTTGGGGATGGCGGCTAAGTCTCGGCGGCGCCGTCGTTCCAGCTCTAATCATCACCGTCGGTTCTCTCATCCTCCCGGACACACCCAACTCAATGATCGAGCGAGGTCAGATTGAGCTAGCCGAAACGAAACTCCGTAAGATCCGAGGCGTCGACGACGTTGAAGACGAGATCAACGATTTGATCGCAGCCAGCGAAGCTTCGAAGCTCGTTGAGCATCCATGGCGAAACCTGTTGCAGAGGAAATACAGACCGCATCTAACGATGGCGATTCTGATCCCTTCGTTTCAGCAGCTCACCGGAATCAATGTCATCATGTTCTACGCGCCGGTTCTGTTCCAAACGATCGGATTCGGTAGCGACGCTGCTCTGATGTCGGCGGTTGTGACCGGTTTGGTTAACCTCGGAGCTACCGTGGTTTCGATTTACGGCGTTGATAAATGGGGAAGACGACTTCTCTTCCTTGAAGGAGGATTTCAAATGCTGATTTCTCAGGTTTTTTTCAATTTCTTCTAAAATTTAAAAACCCTAGAAATTGGGGGATAATAAACCGGTTATCGTGTAACCGGTTTAGTCTTGTTTCTTAGGTGGCTGTTGCGGCGGCGATCGGAGCTAAGTTCGGCGTCGACGGAAACCCAGGCGATTTACCAAAATGGTACGCCATTGTTGTGGTTTTGTTCATATGCATCTACGTGGCGGCGTTCGCTTGGTCGTGGGGTCCACTTGGATGGCTAGTCCCGTCGGAGATTTTCCCACTGGAGATCCGATCGGCGGCTCAGAGCGTAACCGTGTCGATGAACATGATCTTCACTTTCGTAATCGCTCAAGTGTTTCTGATGATGCTTTGTCACATGAAATTCGGGTTGTTCATATTCTTCGCGTTTTTCGTGGTGGTTATGTCGGTTTTCGTCTACTTTTTCTTGCCGGAGACGAGAGGTGTGCCGATTGAGGAGATGAATCAGGTCTGGAGATCGCATTGGTATTGGTCGAGGTTTGTTGAAGGTGATGAGCCTGCTCGTGTAGAGATGGGCAAAGCTAATTAACCAAACTTAACCGACTATGAAATTGATTTGTTCTGTGGTTTAATTACGTATATTTTTTTGTTTTTGTTTTTTTTTTGTTTTCAATCAAAATCAAAGACTATTGTTTAGGTGCGAAATGAGATTTTTTTTTTTTAATGTTCTTGATTATTAATTGTCACATTTTTCATTTCGTTTCATATACACATGGACATTCGGTTAGTTCGGTTCGGTTTTCAGTTTATTCGGATTGAAAGAAATCCCGCCGAAAAAAAACCAAATAAAATTTTGGTTCTATTCGGTCATTGGTTACTTCGGTTCAATTTTGAAGCAATTTAGTTTTGTTCTTCGATTTAGTTTTTCGGCTAAAATCGATTAAAACCAAAGGAAATCCAGTATATTAATTTTGGTCTTACGGTTATTTCAAAAGTCTGGTTCTCCGGTTATTTTGAACTTTTTTTTGTTATTTTGGTTAAAACCGCTTCGAAAAAATTGAAAATAATTGTAAGAAAGAAACCGAAGAATTGATCGGAGCAGAACCAAATACCGAATTAAAAATAAAAAAGTGCCGATCAATATAGTAGTCAAAACCGAATGGAAATCGAAAACCAAAAAGTTCGGTTCGGTTCCATTCGGTTCAGAGCGAACGCCAAGCCCTAGTTTCATAAAAAAAAAAAAAAAAACAAAGTTTATGGATGCTTTTTCTCTAAATCCGGCATATGAGAGTTGCTTATCAATTTTTGTTTTTGTCTATTCAAACTAAAAAAAACATATTTGTTCTTATCAAGATTGCTCAAGTTCGGTTTATTATTATGAACACTAATTAGAATCCGGTTTACCTAAGAAGTAAAAGAACAATACATGCCTGATTTGATTGTCAAAAACAATCAGAGTGTTTGATTCGTTTATTATCTCATAATCAAGAATGTGAGAAAACAAGAGTTTCGATTCTTTACATAAATGATTTTTAATCATTTTGTCAGAGAAGGATCATCCTTAAACTTAGCATACGATGGAAGATCAAGAGCTTTCTCTGCAACTTCCCTGTCCTCGTGAATCTTCGCAACGAGACTCTCCAGTGAAGGGAAATTAGCCTGCAAGATGAAGAACATCGCATCACATCACAGAGTCATATGATAAATGGAGGATGAATTTGATGATGATGATAACAAATCAATAGTAACCTCGGGGCGTATATAGCCAACGATTATAAGACGTAGCTCTTCTCCATAGAAATCTTCAGTGAAGTCGTGAAGCAACCATGGCTCCTGTTTTAACAAGAGCTTTAGTTAAAGAAAGAAACCATTGCACGAGGAAAAAGTTTTCGAAATTTTTTATGAACTCACAATTGTTTTCTCAGTGTTGTTGAAATAAGGATTCCAACCAATGCTCATGACCATTTTAAAGACACCTCTCGTTGGTAAGCCCGCCCAACCGAAGTACACTCCTGAAGGATGTTCGACTAGCTCTTCCGCATAATCCTTTGTCGATAAGTTAGCTGAAAACAAACGCAGCGATAAGAAAAAGGCCATATAGTGAAGAAAAAGAGCTCAATTTGATGATTTTTGTACGGACCTGTGGGTATTCCGAGTACTTTAGAGCCACGGCCAAATCCTTTGATAACTGGACCTCCAATACGCCATGGATCAATTGGTAAAGTGTTCTCTATCCCTGTAAAATTGCCAGTTACAGGGTTTAAAATTCTTTTTACCGAGTTGAAAACCTATAAAGGAAAGGAGTATTGAGAAAAGTTGGCAAATGTTTTCTTACAGTCTTGAAATGGAGGAAGTCCCCATTTTTCGGGTCTTATATCGAGTAGAGAGTTGATAACTTCATCTGCAGATGTATAAAGATGTGTTTGTTTAGGCAGAGAAGGAACAGCAACCACTTTTGTCCCAGCAGCTTTGGCAGCCATAACACCAGGCCTGCCAGTTCCAACTAACTATCAGTAAACGCGAAACCAAATGCGCAACTTCAAAACGATACGCTAAAAGTAAAACTCACACAGAATCTTCAATGACCAAACAGTCTGCTGGATCTTTATTCAATCTTCTCGCCGCTTCAAGAAAACTTTCAAAGAACAAAGTGATCATTGTCATTAGAATTGTAAACTAAGTAACGGGTCTTTTGTTTGATTGGAATCAATCAAGTAGATGGATCTTTACATATCAGGAGAAGGCTTTCCTTTGGCAACTTCATCGCGACCAACAATAACCGAGAAACATTCCTTCCAACCTACACAAAAATCGAAACAAATTTACCTATATTCGACGAGAGATTATGAATTGAGTAAAACATTTCATAAAAAAGCTAAAAAAAACCTTCATGATAAGAGATTTTGGAATCAATATTTGGCCTCGAAGAATTCGAAGCCAATGCCATAGGTACTCCATGACCTTTCAAATGTCGAATTAACCGATTTGCACCAGGAAGAGATTTGATCTTATCCATTCTACAAAAATCACCAAATTTAAAAAAAATCAAAACCAACAAATATGAAGACAAAAGAAGAAAAGAGAAGAAACTTACTGAGCAGAGAACAAAGGATAAAACTCTGAATTAAATTCATCAACTGCACAAGGAAGTCCATAATCTTCAACAATGGTGGTTGCAGCTTCTAATGGAGTTTTCCCAACAATCTTAAGTGATTCTCTTCCATCCCATTGCTTGCCATATTTACACAAATATTTCTTCAAAATGTCACCAACAACACCATCTACACACACAAGAACAAGACATCAATTCCAAGTTTTTAAAAGATGAGAAATTGAAAACAAGTCTTAAGTTTACCTGTGTTGATTAAGGTACCATCGAGATCAAGAAGAACACAAGAAGAGAGTTTTTTCAAGGAATTGCTCATCGACATTATTATTCCAACTACAGAGATTTGTTCGAACACACACACTCTTATTTATACTTTCTGTAGATTCACCATCCGTACAATCGTTGACCTGAAGCTGCGACGGATCGTAAACGCCGGCGAACGAAACGAGGACGACGGAGAAAATCTCTCACGCAGCAGAGTAAAAGGCTGAGAAGACGAACACGTAAGTTAGGGATTTAAGGAATCTGGAAATTTAGAGATTCCTAATTCGAAATCCCGACCGGATCATTCAGATTGAATATTCGGTTCGACCGAGTTCATGATTATACTGACCGGTACGAAATTCGGATAGTTTTGAAACGACGTCGTTTCAGCAAAATTAGGACAAAAAATGCTTCTGCTTGACCGGTTAATGGGAAAATCGTACAATACAACAAAGTTTCGGTTAAGATCAAATCAATCGGTTAATTCGGCGGCTAATTGGAGAATTTAATTTTGATTTTACACTTAAAAGGCTTAAACACAAGCATCCTCTCTGTTTTTATTAGTCTTTTTGACAAATCATTATCAAACTCTTAAAGTTCACATTTTTTTTTTTTTACATGAAAAGTTTTCCTCAATTTACCAACCAAAGATCCTCAGATTGCATTATGAATCTGGAAGTTAGCAGACAAATTCAATATCATGGTCTCTTCTTCTTCTCCTTCTTCACAACAAGCACACACTTGTTTTTGTCCTGAGAAGGGTCTTTTAGTCTTAGACAGAGTCAACTCCTTCGCCTTGTTGCTGTGCAAGATATCTCTCTCGACGCTCCTTCTGTGATTTATTAGAGAGGAGAGACAAAAACAATGTCAGATTGTCACAATCATCTTAATGGAAGAGACGAGAGAGAGTCTCTGTTAGCAAATGTGACTCACCCATTCATCGATTACAAGCCCTTCTCCAATCATCTTTGGACCTGTTTCCTCTGGAGGTTTCTTCCGTGCCTCCACTGCTGCATCCGCTTCAGCTAGTTGGCGTTTAAGTTTCTCCAGAGCCTATTTCATTCATCACATGGACAATCAGAGAGAGAGAGAGAGAGAGAGCCCGTAAAAAAAAATGATCAGCGTTATGTAGAACCATCTTCATAAGCGTAATGATTCGGATACTCACAGGGTTGGGACGCTCGGGATCCAGGAAAATCACACGCAATATCTGCTCCTTAGAAACATCATCTTTTTGTTCGTCAAACTGCGAAAACAAAAACAAAATACAATCGATATTTCTTTTAGAAGGAAACAACATTCAGTGGAACCTAAGAAATGTGGTAACATGACAAACAGTATGAGAAAAGTCATTAGCATACATGATTTGGTTATGTGTTCGTGCCTAAAAGGTAACTAGAAACCAACAAAAAGCATTTTTAGTATCGTCGTTGATTATCTTATGTTTTTGAGATGGATCAAATATCGTAAGTTCCGTTTGGATTCTAACATGTTGTCACCACTGTTTTCCCAGTTCAAAGACCAGCTCGTAGATAAGATCATAAGATCAACATACCAGCTCAGGGACATAATCCATCGGACCTTTCACCTTCAGGCTCATGATTTTAAACTTAACTCTGCTCCTTTGATCCATTGGCTTCTCATTATTCTCAGGAGGCTCAACAAATTTGAACACTGTACATTTCAAAAATAGAGTCACAATCATAATCTTCTAGAGCCATTGCTTTAATAGCCGTCCTCAAGAAGAATAAGAATACAGAGGGAAAACAAAAGACGCAATTACCAGTGGCGATAATAGTCTCTCCAGGAGCAAGAATAGCACCTGGTGGACGCATGAAACAACTCTTTGGTGCAGTTGTTTGAAACTGAAGAGCAAAAGAGTAAAGTAAGCACATATACAAATGCAAAAAACCTGATACTTAGCTTAAAGATCGAAAACATACCTTAAAGGCTACATGTGATTTGCTGGTATTTTTAATCTTAATAGCGCTCCTCACTTGCTTCCCAGGCTCATCTTCAAAAACACAGAAATAATCTATTTCAGTACTCTTCCAAATCCATTGGAAGGAAAAATAATTGCCAAAGCAAAGCAAAATGATTTATCTTTTATACAGACTCCTAATTTTGGAATGCTGAAAAAAATCAATCTTTAGAGCTATGGATCAACTAAAAACTAAACTTTTGAATGAAAACGGCTAATATTTTTGTAGAGGAATCACATTGATATAAAAGGCAAATGTAACATAAATCTCTGCTACCTATAAGATTAGTAATTTCAAGCAATTTCATAATTCTGCTCTTAATTCCAAAAAGCTAAAAAACTTCTTTTTTTTTTCCTCTTGTTGAGTCAACATCATATTTATACATCGATCCAAAATCAGATCAGTTATATACTCAAAATTCTACTGAAAAATCAGATAGATAGAGCAAAATCAGATCGAAATTTTAAGCCTAGATACCCAGAAACGAATCCGATCAGATGAGAGATTTCGAGCAACTCACAAGGAAAATAGAGTTTCTCAGATGGATCAAGCTTCAATCTACGTTTTGTAGGAAGAAACGACTTAGCGACAGATGAAACTGAAGGTGAAGGAGTAGGGTGCTGATTTTGACCCGATCCATCACCGTGTGGCCCGTTATAGCCAATCTGATGATGATGAGGATGATGATGATGATGGTGATGATGTTGCTGATGGTGGTTATGAAGATGAGAAGATGTAGAAGAAGACGAAGCTGCTGATGGAAACGGAGATGTAGCAGCACTTGAAGCGTTTCCATGACCGCTTGAGTTACGAAACGGAATCTTGAAGAAACCCCAACCTTTACCATCGGAAACTGGTTTCTCCTCCGTCACAGTCATCTCTCTCACAGTCTAAGCATGCGATTGTGACAGAGAGATTAGCGTTTGGGTTGACTCGTAGAGAGAGAGAGAGAGAGAGAGAGCTTTGTTGTGTTGTTGGAGCAGAGAGAAAGAGAGGAGAGAGCGAGAGAGATCGGACGCGAGAGGGAGAGAGAAAGTGGATTTAATTGGTTGATTTCACGTCCGGGTTTAGTTAGTGATTTTGGGGTTTTTAAAATAAATATTTAATATAGAAAAATACTCTAAAATATCACAATTAATTTTAGATTTTCAATAGCACAAATTATTATGAAAAAAATTGTTTGTTTACTATTACAGAAAAATTAAAATATTATGTTTGTATTTTTTTTTTAATTCAGAGTTTAAATATTTTTTATTAGAAAAATGTTTTGAATCGTTTTGTTGTTAGATGTTTTGAATGGTTATTATTGAAAATTTAAATTAATCGTATTATTTTTAGAAAAATTCCAAAATATTTAAAATGTGTTATTTTAAAAAATAGACCGTTAATATATTCAATTTTTGTGTGGGTGCTTGATTAGCGGAAGAACAATCTAATGGTAGTGGAGGTGAAATAAAAAGCGATAGAGACATGATTCAAATACGACAGCGTATTTGATTCTCTTCTCACAAAGTCTTTCTATATAAACTTTTTGATTCTCTCTTTCAAGTCTTTTTTTTTGTTTAATGTTCGTTTTCAAGTCTTTTTGGTGGTTTCTAGATAACTTCAAACTTTTTTCGTTTTATGTATTTTAGTGATGGATAATATTTAAAGTTGTTGAAAATTCTGTGAAATTTGTGAAATCATTTAACTCTTTAAATGATCCAAACTACGCAATTTGAATACGACCGAAATTGCATAGTTATTGAGATTGTTGAATATTTACATTCGAAGCTATAAGAGACCTATAATAATATATGAAGAAAATATGAGTCAATTCACTCGTTACATATTGATTTAGAGTTTGAAATCTATGATCAAGAAACATAAATTAATTTATTCATTATTAATTGATTTTAAATTAAAAACTCATAAATTTAACAAATCACACAATTCTTCTCGACAAAATTGAGACCAAACAATTTACTATCCACGCGTTGTTGAAAAGTTGCAAAAGGAGAAGAAATTATTTTTAGAGAAATAATAATAACAAACGAGATGAAGATTAGTATGCGTCCATGGAGCTTTCTCGTCTTTATATAATGTTTTGATTCGTTACAGACTTAACAACCCTTGAAACCTTTTTTATCAAAAACAATAAAACAACCCTTGAAACCTCCTAAATGACGTCGCACAACTCATAGCAACCTAACCGTCCGGTTTAGTCTCTTGGTTAAGTCTAAGTCTAACATATCTCAAATTTGAAACCCTCCAACTCCTCCAGAGTCTTTCTCCAACTTGACCAAAGTCAAAGCCCCAGAGTCGTCCTCAAACCAAGCCAATACTTCACATACTATTTCTCTAAGTTTTATGAGGGCTTGAACCCGGAAAATTACAATGACGGCACTAATACAAACCATTAAGACTACATGTCTTGGTCATCTATAATAGGAGTTTACAATGGTTTTATCTTCTTAATCACCGTGTTAATGAAGAAGCTCATATCTCGACTCACAATATTTTCAATGGATAATCATACTTTTGTATCTTAAATGTAAAAATAAGAAAACTTAAAATGGAAAATCGGGATCATCCCATTGAAGAACAGCAGATTCAATGTTATGCTCTCTCTTCAGCTTATCCTTAAAGAACCAATCGCATATTTTTCCAGCATTTAACTCTTCTATTGAACATCCTTCTTGCTCCGATATCACTCTTAGTAAATTCAACGACGATATCTGTAAAAAATCCAATTCCAAAATTAGTTGATGTACACACATACTTGTGCATGGTAGAATGTTAATTATATAATTTGATTTACCGTTAGTCGACAGAGAAACTTTTCGTGTGCACCAAGACCCGTGATTTCGACAAGACCGGCTTCTGCTAAGCTCAAGAAACTTCTTATCTCGGCCTTGCTTTGATCGTTGGATTCTTCTTCTCCTGCGTCGGCACTTGCTCTTACCAAACACAATCCCATCTTTCTTCTTCTTCTTCTTTCTTGTAGTGTTCTTGTCGTGAATGTAATATTATCTGATCTTGCTTGTCGAATCCTCGCTAAAGTCTTGTCTATGTGAGGATTTAAGATGAAGTTTGAGTGATGATAATAAGTGGCAATGATCATAGTGACACAAAACTCTTTTCTTTTCTTTCTAGATGAGTTAGAAGAAGAAGAAGAAGATGAAGATGAGGATAACACTTATCCCTTATGTCATTTGTTTGTGTTGGAATATTTTAGTGGTGAAGAATGAGTTGGTATTTTGGGCCTTTTGGTGTTTTGGGCTTTGGGGTTTTGGTAGATAAGATCATAAGATCAACATACCAGCTCAGGGACATAATCCATCGGACCTTTCACCTTAACTTAACTCTGCTTCTTTGATCCATTGGCTTCTCATTATTCTCAGGAGGCTCAACAAATTTGAACACTGTACATTTCAACAAGAGACAAAAACAGAGTCACAAGCATAATCTTCTAGAGCCATTGCTTTAATAGACCTCCTCAAGAAGAATAAGAATACAGAGGGAAAAACAAAAGACGCAATTACCAGTGGCGATAATAGTCTCTCCAGGAGCAAGAATAGCACCCGGTGGACGCATGAAGCAACTCTTTGGTGCAGTTGTTTGAAACTGAAGAGCAAAACAGTAAAGTAAGCACATATACAAATGCAAAAAAAAACCCGATACTTAAAAAACGGCTTAAAGATTGAAAACATACCTTAAAGGCTACATGTGATTTGCTGGTATTTTTAATCTTAATAGCGCTCCTCACTTGCTTCCCAGGCTCATCTTCAAAAAACACAGAAATAATTTATTTCAGTACTCTTCCAAATCCATTGGAAGGAAAAATAATTGCCAAAGCAAAGCAAAATGATTTATCTTTTATACAGACTCCTAATTTTGGAATGCTGAAAAAATCAATCTTTAGAGCTATGGATCAACTAAAAACTAAATCTTTGAATGAAAACGGCTCATATAAGGAATCACATTGATATAAAAGGCAAATGTAACATAAATCTCTGTTACCTATAAGCTTAGTTATTTCAAGCAATTTCATGATTCTGCTCTAAATTCCAAAAAGCTAAAAACTTTTTTTTTCTCGTTGAGTCAACATCATATTCAGCAGAGAGAAAGAGAGCTTTGTTGTGTTGTTGGAGCAGACAGAAAGAGAGGAGAGAGCTAGAGAGATCGGACGCGAGAGGAGAGAGAAAGTGGATTTAATTGGTTGATTTCACGTCCGGGTTTAGTTAGTGATTTTGGGGTTTTTTTAAAAAAATATTTAATATAGAAAAATACTCTAAAATATCACAACTAATTTTAGATTTTCAATAGCACAAATTATTATGAAAAAATTGTTTATTTACTATTACAGAGAAACTTTTCGTGTTAATTATATAATTTGATTTACCGTTAGTCGACAGAGAAACTTTTCGTGTGCACCAAGACCCGAGATTTCGACAAGACCGGCTTCTGCTAAGCTCAAGAAACTTCTTCTCTCGGACTTGCTTTGATCGTTGGATTCTTCTTCTCCGGCGTCGGCACTTGCTCTTACCAAACACAATCCCATCTTTCTTCTTCTTATTTCTTGTAGTGTTTTTGTCGTGAATGTAATATTATTTGATCTTGCTTGTCGAATCCTCGCTAAAGTCTTGTCTATGTGAGGATTTAAGATGAAGTTTGAGTGATGATA
The DNA here is from genome assembly GCA_900406555.1 of Pseudoturritis turrita. Taxonomy (NCBI): domain Eukaryota; kingdom Viridiplantae; phylum Streptophyta; class Magnoliopsida; order Brassicales; family Brassicaceae; genus Pseudoturritis; species Pseudoturritis turrita. The sequence continues at coordinate 937,028 of OVBL01000623.1, read as the reverse complement.
ATAAGTGGCAATGTTCATAGTGACGGAAAACTCTTTTCTTTCTTTCTAGATGAGTTAGAAGAAGAAGAAGATGAAGATGAGGATAACACTTATCCGTTATGTTCATTTGTTTGTGTTGGAATATTTTACTGGTGAAGAATGAGTTGGTATTTTGGACCTTTTGGTATTTTGGGCTTTGGGGTTTTGGTCATTTCGTCTTTTACCAATGGACCTTTATTTGTAAAGTTAAGGTCAAGCATTCTTTTTTACTACTTGAAAGCATAAATATATTTTCCGAGTATGTTACTGTCACTACTAACTCTAATAAGATTAAAGAAATGTTTTTTAGAAACTTGTTCTTATCTCAATCTAACACTAATGCATGTGTGTTGGAATGATAAAAATCTTTATACAAAAAACATACTACACTAGCTTCTGATGGATATAAATTTGTTCAGATCGGATTCTCAAAATGGTTGAATTTGTTCTTGTGGATTTTGTATTTTACGGATGGTCCAAGAGCGATTTATCTTTCTTATTAATGACCATTTTTAATATATATATATATATATATATATATATATATATTTTGAAATTTCATTTTTTATATTGTTGACATCTTTTTTCTTTGGAAAATAGCGAAGGAGTATTTACATAGGATGTATTTAACCAGGATTAAAAAACAGGGTTTTATGCTTATGGATTAGATTAACTTTGTTGTAAGACCTAAAAGATCAACGATTGTATGATCTAAATGTTTCGTGAACTCTGTCGAGCTTTTGATTTAACATTATTTTGGTCGGATGAGCGTGTTTGGAATGTCTAAGATATGGATGTTTTCCGATACGAATACATTAAATGTCTTGTTAGATTTTTAGTAACCGAACAATGATTCGCCTGCCGGAAAATCTAAGAAGTGATTATAAAACTTAGCTCTCAAAAATACTACTAAGATCTGAAAAATTCGACCGAGTATCCATCTGGACCAGAGCATTTGTTTAATGGTAGTGCAAAAACAGTTGCCATTATCTCTTCTTCTGAGACAGTTTTTAAGAGGTCCAACTTGTGGAGATTAGTGCACCTAAAAGGAAGCAAGGCAGCAAGGGTAGACATAGAGCAAGGAGAGTGTAGCATAGCCGTGTGGCCAAGAATCCCCTGAAAATAATCAGCAACATGAGATTTGAGCTCTGAGGTTGTATAGATTCTTCTCCCGCTTTGGTCTACCAGAAAATGTATGTGGTTTCGATAACATCACTGAGTGACCGTCTTGTGGAAGAAAGATGTGTTGCGATCGGCAAGATGAAGCCACTTCACTCTAGATCTTTGCCGGTAAAATTTTTCCTCAGCAGCGCAAAGAAGCTTCCACTTTGCTCTAACACTATGCTCCTCCTGAGCTAGTTCCGGAGACGGATTTATGAGCAAAAGCCTGTGTAAATTTGCAAGTTTCTCCTCTTCTGCCTTAACCCTTCTTGTGATTCCACTATAGTGGTTTTTATTTAACCGACGGAGAACCGGCTTTATGGCCTTCAGTGACCTGGCCAATTTAAATTGTCTTGATCCTACTGTCATATCTCTCTGCCAAGCTTTACTCACAGCCTCAGCATACTCAGGATGATCCACAACATGCTGGAAGAATTGAAAAGGCTTGCAGAAGCTACATTTCAGAGAAGGGACATTGAACCAGCAAGGAGAGTGGTCTGATTGCTTAGGATCCATGAACTCAGCAAAAGCATCCGGATACGAGTCTGCCCAATGCTGATTTATCAAAGCATGATCAATTTTTTTTGAGAACGTGCTCTCATCACCACTATTCCACCAAGTGTATGTTAGGCCTTTAGACTGAGCTTCAAATAACTCTGCATCTTGTAAGGCCTCGTTCATTTCATCCATACCTGCGGTGTCAATATCTTGCGTCAAGTGATTTGAATGCTGCCAGACTCTAAGGATTTGATTGAAATCACCCACTACTACCCATGGATGACTTGACACCGGAGATGTGGTATCTATCTGCCTCAACTCATCCCACAACGACCTTATTTGCTCAACCTGATTGAAACCATAGGCAAAGGAGATCGTAAGACTCACATTTCCAGCCGGTAGAAAGACGCCACACGTTACCAGCTGAGCTGAAGCTTGATATACCACCATCGAGATCCTTGGATCCCAAACCACCACAATCCTTGCCGAATTATGGTAATCAAAATCCGCATATGATTTCCAACCAAAGGGGATTGCATTTGAGATTTTTCTTGAGTTTACTTCGCGAATATGCGTTTCCAAAAATGCTCCAAAAAGAGGCCTGTGAATATTGATCCACTCCTTGGTAATTATTTGCCGGGTACTTGCCGGGTACTGCTATTCAGCCCTCTGATATTCCACGCAAAATACATGATATTGGGTTTTATTATTTGGGTTTTAATATAACCATGTGGTCTTGCGGCCACACTTCCGGCGCGTCACCAGGAAGAAAGGTAATTCAGCCTCCTCATCGACCTTAGCAGGCTCTGCACCTGCAGTTTCTTCTTCAAGTGGGATGGCCAAATTTCCAGGGTCAGCTTGAAGCACGGATTCCACAGACTTCTTGCAAGAGATGTCAACGTTAGGTGCCTCTTCCACAGGCTCTGCACCTGCATTTTCTTCTTCAGGTGGGATGATCACATTTCCTTGAACAGCTTGAAGCACAGATTCCATGGACTCCTTGTATGAGATGTCAACGTTTACTATTGGGTTTCTCGATCGACCAGACCGTGAATGCCTTGCTCTGCGCGGTGGACGGCTTTGTCTAGACACCGACCGCTTCCTGCTGGGGGAGGTAGAGATAACATTACGCAATCATTGACTAGTGATATGACCAAACTCATGGCAATCGTTGCATTTGGGTGGTAACCAAGGGTACAAGACCTCCACATCAAACTCTCTACCATCACTAAATCCAGATACAATATGCGTTGGGAGATCATTCTGCAGGTTTATCTTCACCAACACTTTCGCAACTTCGAGATTCTCCTTCCTTGCAGTTTCCGGAGCCAAAGCTAAAAGCTTTCCAATCGCAGTTGCAATGCGGCTCAAGTTTTCCTTATTGAATAAGAGGTATGGAATTCCTCTAAACTCAACCGTCACGGCAGTAGAAGTAATCGGAGAGTTTTACTGCGAGAACTCCGGTGACTAGGGGGCCACAAACATAGGGTGTCCCGCGATATTCCAAAGATTGCAACTAAGGAGAATACCCCTGGTGCGGAGATTCTGCACCTTGTGGAGAAAAGATCGTGGCCCAAGTCTGTGAACCCAGATTCGCGGACATGTCTTTGCCCAGATTACATTCACGATCCCAATTATCCTTCCCATCTCCGGAGGTGGACCGTGAAACTGTGCAAAGATATAATCTTTGAACTCTTCCTTTGCAGCGATGATGTTCGCATCCGGTATTAGAACAAAAGGAACTCCAGAGACGTGTTGCGTCGGAGCAGGCCCGGCTCAAGTGGGGTGGGCATAGGGGCGACGGCCCATGGGCCTTAGAATTTTGAAACAAAATTAGGCTTACAAAAAGACCCATATTTTGATTTTTTTTTTTTTTTAAAAGGGCCCAAAATTAGGAGAAGTTGTTTTTTGTTGAACACTATGGAGTTCGTGAATAAATAAAAGAAGTTGTACACACATACTTGTGCATGGTAGAATGTTAATTATATAATTTGATTTACCGTTAGTCGACAGAGAAACTTTTCGTGTGCACCAAGACCCGAGATTTCGACAAGACCGGCTTCTGCTAAGCTCAAGAAACTTCTTCTCTCGGACTTGCTTTGATCGTTGGATTCTTCTTCTCCGGCGTCGGCACTTGCTCTTACCAAACACAATCCCATCTTTCTTCTTCTTATTTCTTGTAGTGTTCTTGTCGTGAATGTAATATTATTTGATTTTGCTTGTCGAATCCTCGCTAAAGTCTTGTCTATGTGAGGATTTAAGATGAAGTTTGAGTGATGATAATAAGTGGCAATGTTCATAGTGACACAAAACTCTTTTCTTTCTTTCTAGATGAGTTAGAAGAAGAAGAAGATGAAGATGAGGATAGCACTTATCCGTTATGTTCATTTGTTTGTGTTGGAATATTTTAGTGGTGAAGAATGAGTTGGTATTTTGGACCTTTTGGTGTTTTGGGTTTTGGGGTTTTGGGCATTTCGTCTTTTACCAATGGACATTTATTTGTAAAGTTAAGCTCAAGCATTCTTTTTTACTACTTGAAAGCATAAATATATTTTCCGAGTATGTTACTGTCACTACTAAATCTAATAAGATTAAAGAAATTTTTTTTAGAAAATTGTTCTTATCTCAGTCTAACAATAATGCATGTGTGTTGGAATGATAAAAATCTTTATACAAAAAACATACTATACTAGCTTCTGATGGATATAAACTTGTTCGGACCGGATTCTCAAAATGGTTGAATTTGTTCTTGTGGATTTTGTATTTTACGGATGGTCCAAGAGCGATTTATCTTTCGTATTAATGACCATTTTTAATATATATATATATATATTTTTTTTTTTTTGAAATTTCATTTTTTATATTGTTGACATCTTTTCTTTTTGGAAAATAGCGAAAGAGTATTTACAGAGGATGTATTTAACCAGGATTAAAAAACTGGGTTTTATGCTTATGGATTAGATTAACTTTGTTGTAGGACCTAAAAGATCAACGATTGTATGATCTAAATATTTCGTGAACTCTGTCGAGCTTTTGATTTAACATTATTTTGGTCGGATGAGCGTGTTTGGCATGTCTAAGATATGGACGTTTTCTGATACAAATACATTAAATGTCTTGTTAGATTTTTAGTGACCGAACAATGATTTGCCTGCCGAAAAATCTAAGAAGTGATTATAAAATTCAGCTCTCAAAAATACTACTATGTACGTCCACTGATCAATCTGGGAGATCAATATTTTCTCGTCTTGCTTTGGAGTGGTTCTGACTCGACTTTCTCCACGTTTCGCGGCAGTAGCCGGAAAACCACCCCAACAAAACTAATTTAGAATCAAATAATATGATCGACTGATCGTAATACAAAAGTATAATATTATTCAAATTGATCTCATGTTATCAAATACAAAGTCATATAGTTCATGAATATCGGTTAATATGAGTATATATTTTCAATCAACTCCAAAATCACGGAAGTACTTGTATAAGTTAAAATAAGCAAAATATGAATGATTTTTTTTTGTGTGTGGCAGTAATTATATATAGTTCGGAGATTTTTAGATCAACTAATCGTGAAAAAAAAAGTAATTCGAATTTAGGACGAATCTTTTCAATTGTCTAGAGAGTTCTCGAGTGTAATGCTGTCTTTCCTCCAAATTCCTATGATAATTTTTTATATTATCGATGTTCCCATCAACTCTATTATCGAACAAATCCCAAAAATTGACCAATTTATAATCAAACTAATACGTACATTAAATATAATTTGCATGGAGTCTTACGTAAGTGTCTTAAGTGGCAACATCAACTACAGCACAACCATTACGATATAGATTTCGTATCAAATTATATCGTTTTTATATATTAATTGGACAAATGGATCTTTGGATATTGTCTGCTGACTCTGCTCCTTTCAACTGTTTAGGGTTCAAAGGCTTTTGTTTATACGAAACAGAAAACTTGAATAATGAATAACAAATCTGTACGGGAACTATGTATATATTTTTAAATTATTTATCCACTTTCATATTTTATTTGAAGAATTATTCGATAAGCATTTGTATATGTGTGGCTCTTATATACTATTGCCTAACTGCCCCTTGCTACTCGAAGTTGACGGTGTTTGCCTTTGCGTTAGATAAAATCGCAAAAATAAGACAATAGCATTGGATTGACACAATTATTTGGTCAACTATTAACGAACAGAAAAATTTCAAAAATGTCACTTTTAAAATATTATTTTGCAAAAAGTCACCATGAATTATCCATTTTCAAAAATACCACAAAATAATGATTTTTAACACTTAAATTTTAATGTTTTTAAAATTTAAAAGAGGTTTTGACCCTAACAAACCCTAACCCTCAAAATTAAATTCTAATATAACATATAATTAACCCAAATATAAATAATATTTTAAATAAATGATATAATATTAATGACATTTTTGAAAAGATTTTGAAAAAGTGGCATTTGTCAAAAAAATTCTTAATGCAAATTAATTTTTAAAAATTAATGGTAAAATAATATGTAATAAACACCCGAAGTAGAATTTTATGTGGAATGCTTAAATATGTGTTTTCATATAACTGAATAGAGTTTTTAATTGCGCTACTTTGTTGCAGCTAATATCATGAAACCATGCGGGACCATACATGTAAATAATTAATCAATTAATTAATTTGTCAAAAACGTTAATTATCAACTAATGAGATTTGGTTTATCAAAAAAAAAAACTAATGAGATTTGGTCAACTATATATATACACGTGGGCTGCTCGTTGTGGCAAATGATACATCATGCGTAAGCAAAGCCATAGCTAGATTTTCGACAGGTTATAGCCTAATATAGCATTAACACCTAACCTTATTCATAATTTTAAATTTAGATTGACTAATTTATTTATTGGTTCAATGGCATAATTTCGCACTTTATAACGATTTCATTTGTCGTTGGACCCGACAGATTCTTTAAACTCAAACGCCGAGACATAACCCTATTATTACGGATCGTTTATGTTATTAATCATCTTTAAAAATTAGCTTAATCGGTTATAAGATTATACTTTAGTATTTGTGATGTTCCATTGTTCCTAATAATTTGGGGTCGATAAGAATAAGATATTGAGATCATCAATTCATCATTTTATTATGCTTAGATTTACTCCGTGACTATAAGTGTAAAGTGACTAATAATATAGTTTTGAAAGTGATACGACTATTCCTCTCAATGCCAATTAATTAATTCACAAATCTATCCTTATTCAAAATTATTTGAATTTTTTTATCAATAATTAATTTGTGCTCATGTAGTTATTGGGAGATTGACGAAATCGACCGAAATCGAACGGTCGAGATCATGAAAAAGAAATATCTAGAAGATTGTTGATATTTATTAATAACCTAGTTTAGGAAATTTAGCTTTATATTAAATATATTATTTACATTTATGTTAATTTTAATTTAGGAAATTAGGTTTAATTCTATCTCTATATAAGTTAATGTAACTTGTAACTCTATTCTCATAAGAGTATATTCTAAATTCTTCCTAAATACTTTTGTTTTTTTACTTTCATCAATTTATCATGATATCAGAGCCTAGATCCGATTTCCATGGATTTAGGATTTTCTTATCTTCAGCAAAAAAAAAAATTGCTTTGTTGGTGGATTTCGTAGAGTATTTTATGTGATGAAATTCTTTTTGAATTAAGAAGCTGTCGTGTTGTCAACGATACCGAAGACGGAGCTGGAGTTGATTCATTTAAAACCCCTTGAAAGAGACAAGGAAATTACTGGTGTCATCAACACCAACGATGACATGGAAAAAGATACACTCATGGCGATGGCATGTGATTGTGCTTACGTCAAAGAGAAGAAATCAGCCATGATTTGGCTTTTATGGAGAGTTCATATTGCCACTTTGGTACAAATAAAAGTGCTGGAGACGGATCTATGATCTCATCCATTTTTTGTTTTTTATACATGACCGTGAGATTTACCAAGTTGATGTTAATGATGGTAGGCTCACACGATCTTCAATGATGAAGATGGTTATGCTACGGTGGAGATACGCGATGATGTATTTTTCACCGATTTGACCATACGATCGATTATAAACGTCGATTTCATCCTATGATGGGGTGTTGCAGCCGATTAACCCTATGACCTGATATAAACGTCGTTGATGATCCAACGGCTGGGTGTGTAGCCGATTTGACCCGACGGCCGGGTATAACGCTGATATTATGAAGATATATCCAACCTCATATGTGTTACCATGTATGAGCTTACCGGGGGTATTGGAAGATTGACGAGATCGACCGAGATCGAACGGTCGAGATCATAAAGATAAAGAAATATTTAGAAGATTGTTGATAATGTCAATATCTTAGTTTAGGAAATTTAGCTTAATCTTAAATATATTATTTACATTTATATTCATCTTAATTTAAAAAATTAGGTTTAATTCTATCCCTATAAGTTAATGTAACTTCTACCTTATTCTTATAAGAGTCTATTCTAAATTCTTCATAAATACTTTTGTGTTCTTACTCTCACCAATCTATCAATTATAATGTTGACTTTTTATGCTTTCTTGTGTGGGAATTATGTGAAAGAAAAATCAGTTCATAATGTTTGAGGATTTTCCTTTGCTTGGTTTAGACTCCTTCAACTAATATTCAATCATTCAATCATGACAATGTGCATGTTTTGTAAAATTTAGAATATTCTGTTTTTCTAGAGATTTTAAGAATTAGCACGAAATTCGGTTCAATCGAAATACTGTAATTAGATTAGAATATGCGTGATATGTGGTTTATAATATATAAAATAAAATACATCAAAATTAATTTTATCGCGATTTTACATGTCTGTACCATTTATAGTTACAATTTTGAATTCGAAAATTAGATAGCAAATCAATAAAAAAATCAATTGAGAGTTGAATATGTTATTATATTTTCAAATTGATTTTTAGATTTTTAAATCTTCAGTTACCATTGTCTATTAATAATAGCAATTTTAGAAAATGCATTTTAGGGTTACAACTTTCCGAAAAAATTTGTTTTATGGTTATTAATGTATCCTAGGGTTGTATCTTTTCGAAAAAACCGTTTTATGGTTATTAATGCATCATAGGGTTGTGTCTTCTCGGAAAAAATCGTTTTATGGTTATTAATGCATCCTAAAGTTGCGACTTTAAAAACAAGTTTTATGGTTAATAATGCATCATAGGGTTGCGTCTTTTTGAAAAAACCGTTTTATGGTTAATAATGCATCATAGAATTATGTCTTTTCAATTAATGCATTCTAGAGTTGCGTCTTTTCGAAAAAACTGTTTATAGTTATTAATGCATCATAGAGTTGTGTCTTTTCGAAAAAAACGGTTTTATGATTATTAAAATATTCTAGTGTTGCGTCTTTTAGAAAAAAAATTGTCTTATGGTTATTACATCCTAGAGTTGCGTGTTTTGATCGTACCTTTCTGTTATATGTATTTTGGATTAAACCATCATATGGTTATATATTTTTAATCTACGTAGGCTTGCATCTTTTTATCTTAATAATTTCTCCGTATGTATCTTTTCATTTTGTACATTTTCGTCACATACCTTTGACGCGCACTAATTTTACCCTCACTATGGAGCGAGGATCCAATTAGGCGATCGAAGCTTTACATTTATAAAGCCTTAAACAAAACCACAAATGCATGGTACACCGAAGTAGTATTTAAGGATCGATCCCAAGGGACTAAAGTTTACACACTAGAGCTACGAGACAAAAACTAATCTATAGAAAATATTTTTGGGGTTTTTAATGGTTTAAAAAGCTAAGAAATGCAAAAAATCAAAATCCAAGAAGGAAAACAAGAGAAAATCGTTGGACCATGGGTTTAACTTTCATAAGAATGTATTAACAATCAAACAATGATGTAAGAGGTTGAATCAAACACTATCCTATAATATGGAGCTCTTAATTATGATTAATCCACTTTCGTGGCACTAATCAACTTTGTTAATTATCCAATTAAGCTAAACTTTCATTTGCAAATTAAATAATTAACAAGCATTATTATTAGGTCAATTAAGTTCACTAATCACCCTAACATCAATTTTCATTGGCTAGGGAAGGAAAGCTCATAAAAAGTTTGGTTCAAGCATTTTCACAAACACCTTTCGGGCATTAAATGCCTAAGATCTAGATTTTGATTGATCAAGTCAAAACTAGCATTAAGAATAATCTAAATGAAGGATATAACAAGGATCAACCTAAATAATCATCATCTAACCATCAATCATCCTAATCTAGCATTACCCATGATCCAACTAAAAAGCTAAGTGCTAAACTGATATAAAGCAAAAGACATAAACATAATAAAAATATGTAAATAAAAAGGTTGAAGAATCTTTCTCTAAAGTGGCATGAGAAGATGAAAATAAATCCAAAATATCAATAGAAGAGTTTGGATATAAATCCAACTCCAGAGGAGAGGAAACTAGGTTAAAATGTGTGAAACATTGTTTTTATAGGTAAAAAGTTCGGAGGGAAGGTGGCCGGGTTTGATAAGCGTGTTGCAAGGTCGGCCGCTCAACCCAGTGGGTTTGAATGTGTCTAGGCCGGCTGGAGAGAGGCTTCCTGCGAGGTTGGCTGCTTAGACCCGGCGGCCACTTCAACCCGCGACCGAGTTGGATGTTGCGTTTGCGAGCCCGGCGGTTGAGGTTAGTGGCAGCCTACTTGGTCCATTTTTGCATCCTTCTTCATTCCATCTTGGCTCTTCTTGCTCCTTGGCTTCTTCCAAGCCTCCTCTTGATCCACATAGCTTCAAGATCTCCAAAGGTACCTAAATCAAACCAAAACAAGAACCAAAATGCACAAATACAAATCCTAACTTTAAGATACATGTAAAAAGTAAAATGAGACTCAAAGACTAAAATATGATGCAAATGTGACAAAAAAGAAGGTGAGACATGATGAAAACATAGCTCAAAATGGTTTAAAAACGCCAAATATCAACTCCCCCCGATTTTCCTTTTGCTTGTCCGCAAGCAAACAAGTAAACAAAATCCAATAAAAAGGTTTGAAGAGCGGGAACTCAAATCCTAAAACATCCGTTCAAAGGGTCTAACTCAAAGTTCTTGAAAGTAATTATCTAATGCACAAAAAAATTCACTTAAAGATGCTTCCAAAACTCTTCACAAAAGACTCCTACAAATCCAGAAACCAACAAGAACTCTCACTATCTATTGATCTTCTCTTTAACATTCATTAATTTTTAATTATGCGCGTTCTCACCAAGAGACTAGTGATCAAATCCACTTGGCTAGGAAGAAAAATGCTCAAAACAAAGTCGAGGAGGGTTTAGTTTATTTTGTGGTTAGCTCTCAAAACAGGAGTGTAAACATTATGTAAAAGCAAGAAAAAAAGGAAACCTTATGCATACAAGATTTAATTTCTAATGTTCAACCCATTCTCTCTTATTGCACTCTCAATCTCCTTTTCTTTTAAAACTTAAACCACAAGCCTTTTTGGCTAGATATAACATCAACAACTCACTCTTTTCCAAGTCCTTAGCAAAGATTTCTAAACGTTTTTGCTCTTCTTTTTTTTCGATTTTTCTTGACCTCCTCTAATTTTTTTTTTTTTTTTTTTGTTTCTTCTCTAGAGTAGACTAACATATTTTTTTTTTCATTCCAACTTAGAGCTTTTTTTTTTTCATTACCTTCCTTAGGACTTCTTTTTTCTCTCATTCCTTTTGTTCTTCCACTTCCCACACTCACCATTTATGAAATCAAAACACACATTATTTAGAACCTCAATCCTAAATATTGTTGGGATCAATTTTCACTCCATTGAGATTGACTGCTGAAAATGGCTAAGTAAATATTTTGGGCCCAAACAAATGCGGTGAGCCTAGCCAAACCCAGTGGGAGCTTTGATGGGCTGAACCAACTTCGACGGTAGGCGACGAGCCAAAACACCGGCGACGAGCCAAAACGCCGGTGACGAACCAAAATGCTGGCGACGAGCCAAAATGTTGGTGGCGAGCCAAAATGCCGGCGACGAACCAAAATGCTGGCGACGAACCAAAACGCCGGCGATGAGCTAAAATGACGGCGACGAGCCAAAACACCGGCGACGAGCCAAAACGATGGCGACGAGCCAAAACACCGGTGACGAGCCAAAACGCCGGCGACGAGCCAAAACACCGCCTACGAGCCAAAACATTGGTGACGGGCTAAAATATCGGCGACGAGCCAAAATACCGGTGACGATCCAAACAAGCGACAAGCCAGACATGTGACGAGCCAAACAGGCGACAAGCCGGCGAGAGGTGCCAAGCTAAACAGGCGGCGAGACGGCGACGAGCCAAACTGTCCGTGATCCAACAAAACAAAGAGTCGATGAGCTGGACCTCTGACGACCCAACAAAACAAATAGGCGACGAGCCGGAGCTCTGACGACCCAACAAGATGAAGATGTGACGAGCCGGACATCTGATGACCCAACGAAGCAACGAGCCCAACATCTTATTGGGCCGAGGCAACGAGCCACAAGAGTTTGGTGGGTCGAGGTAACAAGTCAAAGTAAGAAACCCACACCCGAACCGACTTGGACAAACCCGAGAATAAAGAAAATTCCGAAGAATAAAGAAGTTTTCTTTTATCGTTTAGGAAGAGGCCTAGCTGACTTATTCTTGTATAGATAGACATGTACCCCTTTGAAAAAGGAATCCGCAATTTTACCTAGCAAACACTTGTTATTTTCTCTGCAACAACTTTCTAAATAGTTTTAATAAAAACACCATCTTTCGATCTCTGTTCTTGTGTTTCTTTTCATAGAAGTTTTCGAATCTCTTATTTTTCCTAACCAAGTTTAGTTGTGCGAGTTTTAACCCCACAATTTGGCGCCGTCTGAGGGGAATAGTAAACTTTCTGACACCTAAGAACCACCGAATGCGAGATCTGAAAAGATGGAATAGGGTTTTCCAACACCCTTTCACAGGTATAAAAGCGCGCTATATAAATTCTGACCGGGTATATCCTGGTCTAATATCTGAAAAGTATATCTTGAACGATATTATTACAAGTTTACCTTCGAGAGAGATCCATAAGTCGAAAACTCGCAAGTCTTAAAACTCGAAATAAACTCTTAAACCTAGTAAACACCTCTCGGTACATTGGTCATCGACATCTCAGAAGCATAATAATAAACCCACCAGTTAGTATGAGATTTTAAACATATTTCATTGTAAAAAAATGGGAATGTAAGTTGGAACACCGCAAGCCCTAAAACTGACAAAGCGCTCAAAACCCAGCAACCGATCGCTGGTCGCAACATCTCAAAAACATCGTACTATATGTATATTGTCTAGTATGAGATACATAAATATGCTTGGTCAAAACCCAGCAATCACACGTTTCTTAACACGCTGATCTTCAAACATCTCAAAAATATAGTACTAAACGTATATCGTTTAGTATGAGATACTTAAACGTGTTTTATCAAAACGGACATGTAAGTCAATACTACATCGCAAGCCCTAAAACCGAAGTAAATAATCAAAACCCAACAATCTTTCGCTCTTTAACATGATAGTCTTTAGCATCTTAAAACCTAGTATACAGCGCTTCATAGCACACTGGTACTTAGACACATAGCAACAAGATAGTTTTGGTGCGCGTCGCCTCGTCATGATAATCTTGGCACAACATCTCGGCAAAATGCCTCATCACATTTTCCTCGACAAAACGCCATTTTTCTCGGCAAAACTCATCAAATACTCTTACGACAAAATGGTTCGGCGATCTAAGCATCGAAACCAACTCGGTAACAACAAACATTATAGCCCAGCAGTACACTAAACAGCTCGGCGGTACGCCAAACAGCTAGCCGGTATGCCAAACAGCTCGACGGTATGTTAAATGCCTCGACAACAAGGCATGCCATAATGGCTCGGCAATGTGCCAAACTAATAGTGATTCAGCAAACAATGATCCGATGGTACGACGAGCCAAACGGCTAGGCAACGTCGGTCACCAAAGCAATTTAGCAACATAACAAACCAAATGGGTTCGGCGGTATGTCAAACGCCTTGGCAACTTTTCCAAGGAGCTGCTCGAAAATCTAAGACAAAATGGCTAGGCAACATTTTCAACTCGACGCGTTGATCTCGTTCATAACTACTTTCACCTCATCACAATCATCTCTGAGTCTGACGAGCTGGGGGTTAACTGTTAGGGTTAATTTTTACCCCATCGAGATTGACTGCTGAAAATGGCTAAGTAAAGAATTGGGCCTAGCCAAACATTCTATGTCTAGCTGAATATTTTGTGTCTAGCCAAATATTTTGTGTCTAGCAAAATATTTTGTGCCTAACCAAACATTATGTGCCTACCTGAATATTTTGTGCCTAACCAAACATTATGTGCCTAGCTGAAAATTTTGTGCCTAGCCAAACATTCTGTGCCTAGCTAAATATTTTGTGCCTAGCCAAATATTATGTGTATAGCTGAATTTTTTGTGCCTAGCCAAATATTTTGTGCCTAGCCAAATATTTTGTGCCTAACCAAATATTTTGTGCCTAGCCAAATATTTGTGCATAGCCAAATACTTTTGGGCCTAAACGAAACCTTCAGAACAAATTGACTAAGCCGTAAACGGCTCAGTTACGCCCTCAATAGCACGGCTCGGCAACATCATCAGCAAAAATGGCTCGGCAAACTAGCATGCCAAATGGCTCGACAGCATAATCACTAAAACAGCTCGGTGGTACGCCAAACTGCTCGGTGGTAAGTCAAATGCCTCGGCAACATGACACGCCAGTGTGACTCGGTAGCAAACACCTCGGACACGAATGCCTCGGCAATAATATCTCACCTCGGCAACATGGCGAGCCTAAACGGTTCGGCAAACATTTTCACCATAGTGATTCGGCGGCGTAAAAGGGGTCTCGAGTGTCAATCTCGGAGATGACCAACTTTCACCTCGTCATCGTCATCGCTGAATCTGACGAGCTGGGGGGCTAACTGTTGGGGTCCATTTTGACCCCGTCGAGATTGACTGCTGAAAATGGCTAAGTAAATATTTTGGGCCTAACCAAATGCGGTGAGCCTAGCCAAACCCAGCGGGAGCTTTGATGGGCCGAACCAACTTCGGCGGTAGGCGATGAGCCAAAACGCCGGTGATGAGCCAAAACGCCGGCGACGAGCCAAAACGCCGGCGACGAACCAAAATGTTGGCGACGAGCCAAAATGTTGGCAACGAGCCAAAACGTCGGCGACGAACCAAAATGGTGGCGACGAGCCAAAATGGTGGCGACAAGCCAAAATGCCGACGACAAGCCAAAATGCCGACGACAAGCCAAAACGCCGGCGACAAGCCAAAACGCCGGTGACAAGCCAAAATGCCGGCGACGAGCCAAAATGCTGGCGACGGGCCAAAATATTGGCGACGAGCCAAAACGCCGGCGACGAGCCAAAACGCTGGCGATGAGCCAAAACGCCGGCAACGAGGCAAAATGCTGGCGACGAGCCAAAACGCTGGCTACAAGCCAAAACGCTGACAACGAGCCAAAACACTCGCGACGACCCAAAATGTTGGCGACGAGCCAAAATGCCGACGATGATCCAAACAAGCGACCAGCCAGACATGTGACGAGCCAAACAGGCGACAAGTCGGCGGGAGGTGATAAGCTAAACAGGCGATGATCCAGACAGGCAACCAGACGGCGTCGAGGCAAACTGTCGGCGATCCAACAAAACAAAGAGTCAACGAGCTGGACCTCTGACGACCCAACAAGACGAAGAGGCGACGAACCAGAGCTCTGACGAACCAACAAGACGAAGAGGCGACGAGCCGAAAGAGTTTGGTGGGCCGAGGTAATGAGCCACAAGAGTTTGGTGGGCCGAGGTAACGAGTCAAAGTAAGAAGCCCACACCCGAACCAACTTAGACAAACCCGAGAAGAAAGAAAATCCCGAAGAATAAGGAAGTTTTCTTTTATCGTTTAGGAAGAGGCATAGCCTATTTATTCTTGTATAAATAGACATATACGCCTTTGAAAAAGAATCCGCAATTTTACCTTGCAAACACTTGTTATTTTTTCTGCAACAGTTTTCTAGACAGCTTTATTTAAAACACCATCTTTCGATCTTTGTTCTTGTGTTTCTTTTCATAGAAGTTTTCGAATCCCTTATTTTTCCTAACCAGGTTTAGTTGTGCGAGTTTAGACTCCCACAAATGCTAGTCTTAAACACAAGAAATTAGCCTTAATGGAAGCTAAACCTTGTCGTTTCCAATGCTTGCAAGCTTTTACGTATGAAACACTATAAAAAAAGTCCTCACTCATCAAAATAACATGGGTTTGAAAGAATGATTTGGGTTTAGGGTGTGGCACCATCTTAAAGATGAAGATGGCCATTTGAGTCATTAAGATAGTGGTAAAATGGATAAGATGACTCAAATATTAGTGTTTAAACCGTGGATAAGATCAAAAGACCCTAAGTGAGAGATTAATGTCAATATTTAAAATTCCAATTACTAGAGAGAATCAACATTAAACAAGTTTCAATAAGGTAGGGACTTTCGAAGTTCATGCTCCAAGCAAACTAAAAATCTTAACTCGAAAATATTTAATGCATCAAACAACTACTAACAATCGCCCTAAGTCAAATCCAAAAAAGAAGCTTTACGAGGAAAATTTTCATCATCGTTTTCTATACGTATGCAAATGCAATCCTTAAATAAACTAGACTCAATCCTAAGAGCATGCAAAATATAAAAATATATGCATTTTTTGAATACATAATGTTATTCACAATGCATGACTCAAGAGAAACAAAACAAAATAATTAAAACGTTCATTAGCAACGATTCTCTTCCCCGGACTTACTGCTCACCTTCTCGGTGAGAGAGTAAAGTAGAAAGAGAGAATGAAACATAACAAACTCAAAGAAGAAAAATAAAAAAAATATTTACAAAAGAAAAAGAAATGGTACCTTGGAGCTACGGATTGGAAGAGGTATGGATTAGAGGAGCTTGGTCCTCTTTATTCATGCTTGTCTTACGTCACTAGCTTGACAAATGATAGGCTTGGGAGAGTTCCTAAGGGCGCGTTTAACGTCTCTAACTTAACGGTTGCTTCCTCTTATTCGCTCCTTCCTTGTATGTTTCTTTTCCTCATAGTTGTACACCTAAAAGGTCAAGATCACAAGAAAATAAAAGAGAAAAAATTAGCAACAAAAGAAAATAAAAAAAGGTATAGTCTCAATTTGAATCCTAACTATAATGGCAATCGTTTAGTCCCCGACAACGGTACCAAAAACTTGACGCGCACTAATTTTACCCTCACTATGGAGCGAGGATCCAATTAGGCGATCGAAACTTTACATTTATAAAGCCTTAAACAAAACCACAAGTGCATGGTACACCGAAGTAGTATTTAAGGGTCGATCCAAGGGACTAAAGTTTACATAGTAGAGATGCGATACACAAACTAATCTATAGCAAATATTTTTGGGGGTTTTAATGGTTTAAAAAGCTAAGAAATGCAAAAAAAAATCAAAATGCAAGAAGGAAAACAAGAGAAAAGCGTTGGACCATGGGTTTAACTTTCATAAGAATGTATTAACAATCAAACAATGATGTAAGAGGTTGAATCAAACACTATCCTTGAACATTGAGCACTTAATTATGATTAATCCACTTTCGTTGCACTAATCAACTTTGTTAATTATCCAATTAAGCTAAAATTTCATTTGAAAATTAAATAATTAACAAGCATTATTATTAGGTCAATTAAGTTCACTAATCACCCTAACATCAAATTTCATTGGCTAGGGAAGAAAAACTCATAAAAAGTTTGGTTCAAGCATTTTCACAAACACCTTTCGGGCATTAAATGCCTAAGATCTAGATTTTGATTGATCAAGTCAAAACTAGCATTAAGAATAACCTAAATGAAGGATATAACAAGGATCAACCGAAATAATCATCATCTAACCATCAATCATCTTAATCTAGCATTACCCATGATCCAACTAAAAAGCTAAGTGCTAAACATGATATGAAACAAAAGACATAAACATAATAAAAATATGTAATAAAATATAAAAATAAAAGTTGAAGAATCCTTCTCTAAAGTGGCATGAGAAAATGAAAATCATTCCAAAATATCAATAGAAGAGTTTGGATCTAAATCTAAATCTAGATGAGAGGAAACTTAGGTTAAAATGTGTGAAACATTATTTTTATAGGTAAAAAGTTCGGAGGTAAGGCGGTCGGGTTGGATAAGCGTGTTGCAAGGTCGGCCGGTCAACCCGGCAGGTTTGAACGTGTCTAGGCCGGCTGGAGAGAGGCTTCCTGCGAGGTCGGCCGCTTCAACCCGGCGGCCGAGTTGGATGTTGCGTTTGCGAGCCCGGCGGTTGAGGTTGGTGGCAGCCTACTTGGTCCATTTTTGCATCCTTTTTCATTCCATCTTGGCTCTTCTTGCTCCTTGGCTTCTTCCAAGCCTCCTCTTGATCCACATAGCTTCAAGATCTCCAAATGTACCTAAATCAAACCAAAACAAGAACCAAAATGCACAAACACAAGTCCTAACTCTAAGATACATGTAAAATGTAAAATGAGACTCAAAGGCTAAAATATGATACAAAATATGACACAAAAGTGGGTGAGACATGATGAAAACATACGCTCAAAACGGTGTAAAAACGCCAAATATCAATCTTTCCGTTCATAACCGTTATATAGTTATGTATTTTTATCCCATGGTTATATTTTTATGAACATACAGATAACTTTTTCGGAAATACCTTTACGGTTATAACCGCTTGTTTTATTAAAGGTTGCATTTTTTGACATTTTGCTTGTAACCGCTTTTTCATTAAAAATTGCATCTTTTAACATTCATGTCTTTTGAACTCTACTTATTTGATTTTGTACAACATTTTTCATTCTTGGATAGTAATTTTAAAATTCACTGAAAACAATGTTGATAAAAAACCAAGCGACAATTATTCTTAATAACACAAACGATGAAACAATGAGGTCTTGGGTTCCGAGATTTGAATGACTTCAATACATCGCTCCTCGGCAAACAAGCTTGGCGTATACTTCATTTCCCCATATTCTTTGATCTATAAGGTACTTAAAAGTCGATATTTCCCTTGTGATGAATTCTTGAGTGCACACACGGGATCCAAACCTTCCTATGGTTGGACCTCTATTCTTCATGGCCGAGATTTACTAAATAAAGGCTTACGATGGCACATCGGTGATAGCAACGTTCAAGATTTCTCGGATAAATGGATCCCTTCACACCCACCTCGGACAGCTTCCTCGGATTCTCTAGACAAAAACATCAAGGTTAAAGATCTATGGACAAACAAACAATGGGATGAACACAAATTGCAAGGGATTACAGATGTAGATCGTGAAGAGATTTCTCGAATTTACGTTCCACAATATCCAAGACACGATAAACTAGTTTATATAATAGCAAAATAGAAAAACAGAAAAATTAATTTGATGTAAACATAAAAATTGTGAAATTTAAAATTTTGATACATGTCAAAATTAATTGACTAGTTAACACATTTCGTAGTGTAGTTAATTATAATTCAACCAAATGTCGAATTATCATGAAACACGTTTAATTTTATATAATAAAATTTGTGAAAGAAAACATAATTTTTTATATATTGTTGTCATATATATATATATATATATATATATATATATATATATATATATATATATACTATGTGATTAAAGTGTACTAGTATAAATTCAATTATCCAGAAAGAAAATTTTGTAAAGTGAATTAGGTAGAAAACCAAAAATAATAGTGAAATTAGCTAACTAACCAAAACCTTTTGAAAACTATTTTTACTGTTGAGAAAATTAAGGCTATTACCATTTGCTCCTCACATAAATATCTAATACCTCTCTCTTTTATACGATTTTCACTCTCTCTTCTATAGAGCTCATTTCTTCTCTCTCTATAGGTAAGTAGATTACTTCATTTATCCCTCTTTGTTTCTTATGTTCTTCTTTCATTTTCTCCATTTTTTTCATCGACAAAACAAAAATTTTACAAAATATGAGATCCGACAAAAATCGGGTGAAGATCCGGTGAATATCGGGTGACATCCAACGAAGATCCGACGAAAATCCGGTAAAGATCCGATGTAAACCATGTGAAATTCTGGTGAGAATCTGGCAAAATCTGGCTAAGCTATAAAGACCAAGATCTTATGCATATACATTATGGTAACGAGTTACATGTTCTTGTAACATGTTAACAATTATTGTATCATATAAATATGTAGGCTTATCTATAACTTTTTGCTTAACGCGATAACATAGTTGTTATCTATTAACTTTCATGTTTTTATTCATCGGAACATAAACCTTTTTTGGATGTGGTGATGTCGTAACAAGTTATATTTTAACGTAACACGTTAAATTATGTATTGTACCATACAAACATGTAGGTGTACCTCTAACATTTTGTTTAACACGGTAATTTAAGTATTGCATGTTTAACTTACATATTGTTTTTAGTAGGAATATAAACTTTCTTCTGGATGTAGTGATTTCGTAACAAGTTATATGTTATTGTAACATGTTAATTATTTATTGTACCATACAAACATGCAGGTTTACCTCTAACTTTTTTTTTAGCGCAGATAACTCAATTATTGTTCGTTAATTTTCATGTTTTTCTACCTCGAAACATGAACTTACGTGAAAAATTACATGGGTATGTGGTTCAGTTACAAATTATATGTTTATGTAACATGTTATAATATGTATTGCCTATAATTTTGTTTTTAACGGGATAATTCAAGTACTTGACTGTTAATTTTCATGTTAAAGTATATGTGTGTAAGATGAAAACATGCATCATTTTCCCGTTCAAATCCTCCTGAGAATCTCTCGTTGTTCTTTGCCGAGAACAACCTTTTGCACTGAAGCTCAAGAAAGAAATCAGGCGAAAACCGATTGTTTCACTGGAGGTGTTGTGGTTGCTTGAACTATCCAATTCGGTTAAGTTCAAACTCAACTCACTGAGTCAACTCAATACAATCCGAGTCAACTCAATTTTGAACCGCGATTCGCTCTTGCCTTAATGTGTTGAACCCGGTTTGAAGTTGTACCGATTTCGATGGCGATTATGATTAAAGAGTATGCCTTTTAGGAAGAAGATGAATGAGAAAATATTATGATTATAGGAGAGATTGAGTGAGTGACTCGAAGAAAAATAAGATTAGAGGAGAGAGAGATGAGGGAAAAAAAAGATAAAGAGAGAGAAGAAGAATGGGTGACGGGTAATTGTATTAAAAATATCAAATAGTAGTTTGAATAATGTACTTCTTTGTATATGGAGTGCAAATACTCAATTTTATATGTGTAAGATAAAATAATTAAAAAACAAAAGGCATGTTCTTTTGCAAACGATGGGACTGCGACGATGAAAGAGCAAACGACTATGATGGAGACAAAAACTACCAATGAAGATAATCGTCGGTGTTGTTAGCTAAGTTTTTCATTGTCCCTAGAATTTATAGCGATACATTTTGAGTAACGCAGTCACCTTAGTGACACATCTCTTTTCCAGCGACACCTCTGCCATCATCGTTTTGCTTTGATACTTGTTTCGATTATCGCCGTTTTACTTTTTTGCAGTCGCAATCGCAGCGACGAACAAAAGACGATATTAAAAAAAATAGATGCAGAGGAACATGAGTCGAATAGGTAGTGGTGTATACAAGCGGCCAATAGTCCTCATGCCATGCAAATGTACCAATCGTTTACGTTAATGACGATATTACCCTTGTCACGTGAGCTTCGTTTAAAAGTGAGCCGGTTTTTATTTTAGCCTCGGCTAAAGCTTCTCTTATTCACTCGTCTTTTTTTTTTGACAACCCATTCACTCATCTTTAGATTTTTTTTTTTTTATCAACCTTTAATTCATTAATTTAAACTTCGAAAATATAAAAAGAGGGAATTAAGCATCCTCTTGAATTACTGCAACAAAAGATAAAGACAATATAACCAGGCCCGGTTCTAGGGTAGTGCATTTGCACTAAGTCCAATTGATTTTTGCAATTTTTTGTTGGGTTTTAGGACCTTTAACAAAATATTAGGGTCTTTTCGCAATATTTATTAGATTGTAGAGGTTTTGTGCAATATTTTAGGAATTTTTGTGCAATTCTTTAGATTTTAGGGATTTTTTGCAATATTTTAGGAGTTTTGTGCAATTTTGCACAGGGTCCAATTTGGTACTAGGTCGGGCCTGAATATAACATAGGGCAGATAGATTATCTTGAAAGATAGACTGCGGATCTGAGGCAGACTTCAAATGCGTCAAAAGATTCTTCACGGCAAAACCGAAAAAAGAAATTAGTCACTTTCAAATGTGACGTTGAAATCGAACCGTTACTTCCGACATTCATCGAAACGAGTCCGGTTGCTTCTTCTGGTCCCATACAGACCGCTACATAAGAAGACAAAGCGGTAAGGAAGTTTTTATGGGTTCCTGGCGAAAAGTTCGGGAATACGACTCCTCTCAAAAATAAGAAAGATGATGGAAAGGTTCTCTCCTCCAAAGGAGAGGACAATTTCTCCCTGAGAAGGGAGAAAGTTGGAGTTGATATCTCCCAAGATAGGGAAGAAGTTGGAAAAAAAATCATTTTCAATAAAACAATAACTGTGTTAAAACTGATAGTAATACCGAAATAATAGGCAGCACATGACATAGACTTTGAAGACATGGAAATATTTCTAGATCTTTATATTAGTTTTTACCAATAATCTGAAAATAAAATTTTGGTTAGATCTTTATATTGATTTTCACTATGATTTTAATATTATTTTTTCACTATGATATTAGTTTGGTTCGACTAAGAATAATATAATATTTTCTATCTAGACTACTAAATTTACATGCATTTTAACTTTTGATGAGTAGTAAATGGTAATTATTTTGAGATTTAATTTGCATATTGCCTTAAAAGTATATATATTTTTTTTTATAAATTGTGGGAGTTACGGATCTTCGACCTATATTTTTTCCGATACCTGAAATTAGACTTTAGATATTATGATTTTAAAAATAACTCTCCGTCTCAATGGAATTTGAATCCGGAATACCAACCCTCTTGTATTATCTTTAAAATATATAGAACAAGATGCTGTAAAATAAAAATATACTAGAAAAATATTGGATTTTTATGTAGTGTATTTTAAATTTGTACTCGTGTATAAATATATATATATATATATTTTTTTTTTTTTTTTTTTTTTTATGAATTAACCAGTTGTGAATATTGACCATGCAAGAATATCTACATATCCTTTCTCAAACAAAAAAAAAATTGATATATATATATATATATATATATATATATTCTTATGAATTAACCAGTTGTAAATATTGACCATGCAAGAATATCTAAGCTTCGAAAATTTGATTCAAGAATCACAGTCATATGAGATATTTTATATTTATTATATATATATTCAAAAACTCACTCAGGAAAAGCTAATAGTTACAAAAGATTGGTCTTCATCTTTCGGGGAACAGAGAACAACAGCTATATCAGATGGTGAGTAGAACTATATAAATTAATAATTCGATAAATTAATAAAAAATTTCAATTCTAAATTAAATTTTCGATGCAATTAATATTTTTATAAATTAATATCTCTATAGATTAATTAAATATTGTAATCACATCGTTATTAATTTATAAAAAATTTATTGTAATAATAAAATTAATATGTGTAATGTTACATGCACACCTTCACAAATTTATTGGTGGATAATATTTTTGTTTTGTTTAAAAAACTATCAAAATCACTTAGTAATTAATGTTTTCAAAATTTCGGCAAATACCAAACTCCATTATTGCCATTTGAATTAAATGCGCTCTCTTTTCTCTATAATGCTATGTGCATATTTATTTATTTAGCAAAATTGACTTTGTTGTGAGTGAATGATACTTGGACCTTGCAATCCAAGCGAAACGGTTGGTCCTGATATTTTAACTAAAGTAGTTCTCTTCATTTTTGTTATTTTACTTAATTATCATGAGACTCAATTTATCTCAATTATAGAGGAATTTGATCAAATTAGATGACGATCGATACGATCACCCGATGATAATACCAAGACCACCAAACTAGAAACTCCAATCTTTCTTATTTTTTATTTAAACCACACATTTTTTAAAATCATCAAATAATATTCTTACTAATATTTCATAAAATTTAACATTGATAACTTAATGGTGGTCTAGTGGGTTCGAATTCTTCCATTACGATTTTAATAATTGTTGGCCACTATAAACACTTTAGATGACAAAAACTCGGATTTTCATAAGTTCCGAAAATTAGTCTGGATTAACATTCTTTTAGTTAACAAAAAAATTAACTTTGATGAATTAAACTTAAAACCACAAATTTTATGTAATCCAATATACTTAATTCCCATAAGAAATCCCAAATTTCTTAAAGTTGTTAGATTTTAAAGCTAAGAGAGACAAATATAAAAGTAGTAATTAAAACAATAATTGCAATTTGTAATGTATATTATTTTACATTACTATTTCGTCATTTTTGTGTGGGAAAGTGGGAAAAAAATGAGAAAGAAGGAAAAAAACAGTATAAAAGTTGAAATTGAGGGAGAAGAGAATGACGTGGCATCTTCATGTTGGAGACAGCTAATGTGAAACCTTCCCACAAAGCTTGGAGAGCGACACTCTTTCCTCAATCCTTCACCCCTTTGATTGTGTTACTTTCGTCATCACAATTTGTTTTCCTTATCAAAGTATTCATAAGATACCATCATTTCTATTTTATTTAATCAGCTCACTAATACCACTACAACTTATATGTTCATTTCCTTAGATTTTGAAAGCATCATAATATTACAAATCTCTACATCAAGTATGAGGATTAGAATTAAATAATATTAGATCTTCGATTTGAATTAAAAACACTCACTTCTAAATTTAAATAAGCATACATCGGACCGGATCATGTAACTTAATAGTTTATTACTAAGATTGTGATCCTATCATAACCTAGATTCAAATTAAAAATATATAGTTATAAAAAAAAATATGTGTTATCAAAAAAAAATTAAAAAATTAATAGTTTGATAACTATATAAAAATATAGTTATCAAAAAAAAAATTTAAAATTAAAGAATATGTGTTAATTGTAGATGACAAAACAAATAAACGTAGATTAAATCTCATATATGCTAAAAGTACTAGTTATCACTTTTACGATTTTAAGATTATTGATATATTCTCTTGATTTTTGTTTCTTAAGTTGATTGACTCATAAACATATATGTTTTACGATCGTGATATATAAGACTAACAAAACTGCACTTTTTTCAACATCAATGCAGCTACTTTTTAAGAGTTATCATAGCAAGATATGAAGAAGGCTTAATTAATAAGTTTAATAAAATTATAATATTGTTTTTCTTCGGCAAATATTTAGAAGATACTTTTAAAAATGATATTTTTGGTGTATCAATTTTCAAAAATGCCACAATGAGTTGTCTATTTTCAAAAATATCACTCATTAAATGTAAATTGACTAAATTATCCTTATTATTAAAATTAGAATTTTCTATGGATTAGGATTTAGGGTCTAGGTTTAGGATTTAAAATACTAAATCGTAAATCCTAAATCATAAAAAAATAATTTGACCTGTAACAAACCCTAAACCCTAAAAACTAAACCATAAATATAAAATAGTTAACCCAAATCTAAATGTTATTTTAGATAAATAATATAATTTTAGTGACATTTTTAAAAAAGATATTTCAAAAGTGGTATTTTTCAAAATTTCTCAAAGATTTAGTAACTTCAACTATATTCAATAATATTTCTCAAACGTTTTTCCAAACACCGACCATGAGTTCCATTGTTTTTATCACAAATATTTACCGCTTGCCTTTGCGTATTACAATAAAAAAAATTTATCAAATATTATTCGGAAGTTGTAAGTTTAAACACGAAATGCATACACATTTTTCTTTTTGTGAATTTGTATTTACACTTGTAATTTCTAATTAAAAAAACACTAAAAACATTGTGCGGTATTTTATTTAAATACGATAATATAACATATAACCATGAAAACAAACTTAAACTAGAAAACAAAATAGTCAAAGCCAATACAAACACATGTCTACTAATTACTACAAATACATATTTCATATTTGTTATAAAAAAACCAATGATCCCTCTGTAAAGTGTTACTTTTTTTTTAGGTAACCATTAAGGCATTAACAAACAAACAAACAAAAACATATTTTCTTGTGGTCAAAAAGTTTTTTTAAAGAAGAAAAAAAAAACATAATAAACGGATAAAATATGAGTTAACTAGTTGATAAACCATCGTATTTTTATTTTTTTTGAGATAAAAGTGGACACGTATACCAATCGATAAACAGAGGACGGCACCGAACCTATTTGACTTCCTTCTTCTTCTATCCCTATATATACTTTGTACTTCCCATTACGGACCCTACGACCTTTATTTCTTTCTTCTCTATTAATTTCCTAACTCTCTGATTAGCTCATAAATTAAAGCCAATTATAGACCATTTTTTTCTGATTCTTACACCATCAATCGAACAAAATCAATGGGAAGATCACCTTGTTGCGAGAAGAACGGCCTCAAGAAAGGGCCATGGACATCTGAAGAAGACCAGAAGCTCATTGACTATATCCAGAAACATGGTTATGGTAACTGGAGAACCCTCCCCAAAAATGCCGGTTCGTGTCTTAATTTTTGCATTTTATAATCATTTTTTTTAATAATAATGGGTTTTTGGAAAGTTTTCAATTTTTGAAATATTTTTTTTTTGTCTCTTTAATCAGGTTTGCAAAGATGTGGCAAGAGTTGTCGATTACGGTGGACTAATTATCTCCGACCAGATATAAAACGAGGAAGATTCTCTTTTGAGGAAGAAGAAACCATTATTCAGCTTCATAGCTTCTTAGGAAACAAGTGAGTTTAATTTTAATTTTTATTTCTCCAACAATATCTTCTTTGGAACTATATTCTTATATTGTGTTTGGTTTCTTGTAGATGGTCTGCGATTGCGGCGCGTTTGCCTGGAAGAACAGATAACGAGATCAAGAATTTCTGGAACACACATATAAGAAAGAAGTTACTTAGGATGGGGATCGATCCAGTGACTCATAGTCCGCGACTCGATCTCCTCGATATCTCATCCATCTTAGCATCATCTCTATACAACTCCTCTTCACATCACATGAACATGTCAAGATTCATGATGGATGCTCATCGTCGTCATCAACAACAACATCCATTGGTTAACCCCGAAATACTCAAGCTTGCCACCTCTCTCTTCTCTCAAAACCAAAACCAAAACCAAAACTTCGTATTGGATCATGACTCAAAAACTCAAGAGAACCACACGGTTTATCATCATGATGTTAACCAAGCCGGGGTAAACCAATACCAAACCGACCATCATGAACTCCAATCTTGCGTCCCGCCATTCCCCAATGAAGCTCAATTTAACGACATGGATCATCATTTCAATGGTTTTGGAGAACAAACTCTCGCTTCAACCTCGAATACGTCGGTCCAAGATTGCAATATTCCATCGTTCAACGATTATGCAAGCTCTAGTTTTGTATTGGATCCTTCTTATTCAGACGAGAGCTTCAACTTCGCTAATTCGGTCTTGACCACGCCATCATCAAGTCCGACTACGTTAAACTCGAGTTCTACGACTTACATCAATAGTAGCAGTTGCAGCACTGAAGATGAAATGGAAAGCTATTGCAGTAATCTCATGAAGTTTGATATTCCTGATTTCTTGGACGTTAATGGTTTTATTATATAATTCCAAGAAACAAAATAAAAATCCATTGAGGGTAGAGTTTTTTTTGTTGTAATTTGTTGTAATTTTAAGACTTGCTTTTTTATGTGGATTTGTTTACATGTAAAATAGTACTGTTTCTTCTTGTTGTTTATTACTTATATTTTGTTTAGAGTTTATATCTAATACATTTTTTTAAATAATAATGGAGTTTCCATTATTGATATCCACTTTTTATTTAAATATTTATATTTGGCCGGCTTTACTTCTACATATGCATAGTCTCCTGTCAATATATATTATATTTGACTCAATAATATGTATAATTGATTTGAGGTGCTGAAATTTCCTGATATAGACATAAAATAAACATTTTAATAATTACATCATTGACTTATGTCATGTTTCCCAAAAGGTATTAATGAAAACGTATGAGCCAAACCAATATAGTCCAAATGATTCACCATATACGTTTTTATACTTTATATTTTTTCATGATCACAAGATCCGCCACATGCATTTCCAGCAAGATCTCAAGTAACATTTTAAATTAATAATTCATTTACAATTTTCTTTTTCTTTTTAGTACAATTTTTTTGTATTTCCTTTTTTATCATCTCAACGACTTACAAAGGCTTATGGCTGGACAAGGAAAGCAACGGATATTCAGAAAAAATATAGTATTTGTGATCCGTTTTATTTTTACCGGATATTAAATTTTGCAATCCATTTTGTTCTGGAAAATTTTGGATATCCATTTTAAACAAAAAAGAACACCAAAATATCATATTTAAAAAAAATGAAAAGTGAAAGATTAAAATGATGAAAAATTAAGTATGTGTTTTTTATCTAAGGAAAAAGTAAAAAATAAAATACATTTTCAATTCAAAAACTCGTATCTACTTTCTTTGCTTTTTATTAATATTTTTTAATTAATATAAAGTTTTCAAATCTATTTTTAATATGAATATTTCCGTCTTATGTATTTAAAAAGTCTAAAAATACAAATATTTGTTATAAATCTATCATATAATATGTATATATAAATAATATATAGATCAGAACAAATATCTAAACTTTTTAAATTTGGTGTTTGTGATTTTCTCCGCTTTAGACGGATACTATATTTTAGTATTTGTTCCGCTTTAATTGATAACAAATATCCGGATTTTTCGAATCGAATCAAGGCGAATACCGAATCGAAACGAATCTAACGGATAATTTGTCCAGTCCTAAAGGCTACTATCATTGCTACATTTAATATATGCAACTACATGCATCCATGTTTTAAAAAATTTTATATACAAAATTAAGCGTATTAAAAAAAGATATAATTTATTTCTATATAATTTTAAGTATTATACTATTACAAATATAGAATGATAACTGAAAAAAATGAAGAAAATATACTTGCATTTATAGATAGTAAACAAAACATCAAATTATATGAAAAATAAAAAAAATAAACATCAAACATTAGTTGTGAAATAAAAAGCGTAATAAATATATGTTTGTAGCATATATGTCGTCGACAATTACATATGTTTTCGTTCACAATCTAGTTACCAAAAAAATAATTTATTTAAATATTCCTTTCTAAACACAAACATAGAAACGAAAGATGCACAGTAGCTAGCATATAGCTAAGTTTAGGTTTTTTCTTGACATTTTGCTGAAATACTGTTTAAGAAAGAAAAATCAAAATGTTTTAAAATTTAATATAAATAAACCGTTTAGGCCTAAGATGTATTCAGTTTATGATTTGATTAATAAATTGAGAGTTCTTTTTTGATCTTCCTTATTATCAGTATTCGTTTCAACGATTCAACGATTTTTAAGAAGATTATTTTCCCGGGTATTCGAGGAATCAATGGTAAAGTTAGTGTTATCGACAATCCCGCTCCATCATTTAGTATCAGAACCAGGTTGGTTTGGTTCCTCGTTTATCATGTTGCTCGGGCATTACTATCAAACGGATATTCATCTGTTTACTTCAACTGAAGACTTATACGAAAAATACAAGAAAATCAGTGGTGATCCGGTTTATGACGTTTACGATGAAGACATATATATCGTAGATCACATCGATTTTATTTTCTCTAATAGAGCTTTCGGAGAAGTTCATTGTGACATGTGGAGACTATGTCTTGAACATAGGCTTCTTTTGAATCCATCACGTGATATCATTGAAAAGAGATAAATAATTCACACGGTGGATGTTATTTCTAAGGAAAAAGAAGATCTAATTACTACACTTGTTCTAAGAACTTTGGGATTACATGGCTTTACGTTTAGAGATCAAGGCTTGAAGATTAATCCTCTCACGATTGAGTTGGTAGGTTTTATAAGCAAAACATTCAACAACGTGAATTTACAAGGGAATCAAAAGAAGCATAATCCACATCGTCAATCAAATGAATTAATGGACAAAAGATACCTACAAAAAAATAAGATTCGATGACGAATCTTTTCGGCATCGAAAAAATTGATGCAGCGAGATATTTGAAAATATTCCAAATATTTTTATTATTTATTTATTTAGTTATTTAGATAATTTCTTTTTATTGGTTTTAAGGTTTTAAAATTTAATATAAATAAACCGTTTAAGTCTGAGATGTATTCAATTTATGATTTGATTAATAAAATTATGAGTTCTCTTTTTATCTCTTTTATTATCGGTATTCGTTCCAACGATTCAATGATCTCAGATATTCGAGGAATCAACGACAACGGCAAAGTTAGTGTTATCGACGATCCCGCTCCATCACTACAGAAACCCGATGACCGGATCCGATGAGAGTTGCCGCTGCCGTCGCGTGCACGTGATGAACACGTGTCCTTCATTACGTGCAGAAGCAAAGGAGTTATTATTACTACTGTTTCATGGGATTATGAAGAAAGTACCTAATGAGTTAGTGACACGTGTCCACCTAGTGTCGACGACTTGCATGTAAGTAATTAATAAGGCAAACAGAAAGAAGAAAAAGAGGCTCATAATTATTGAAATCACGGCGTAGGTTTTTGTCATTGCTTTACACGTGTAGGTATCACACAACCATTTAAAATAAGAGAACACGTGGAACTCAATAATAGAATCAGTGGGCCCCACTTATTGTGTTGAATCGATGATTTTTTGGATGAGCTGTTTATTTTTGACTGCTGGGTAATGATTGGACATACATTAACACTTTTTAGCACTAATTATAAAATAAAAAACTAAAAATAGCATAAATAATTTGTGATCGAATAAATGCTGTGATTTTGACTTATAGTTTTTTTTTTTTGGTTTTCCTCATACGTATTGTTTTTCAATGCACCTATACATTTATATTTGTCAACTATTTATTGCTGTATATTGAGAGGATGACTTTTTGGTGGTTCTTCTTCGTCTAGAGACCCTAATGATTTTCTTATCACTTTATAAAGCAAAGTCTTATGTTTTGTGTCAAATAGACATAATTAATCTAAAAGGTATGTGTTAAAAAAACTTTTTTGCCAATATAACTTTAGAAGAAATATTCTTGACTAGAGGTGTGTTTGTATAAACATATATTAAAAAATATCATTAGTTATTTGCAAAATATTTAAAAGACAACAAATAAAATGAAGCTGACAATCATCATAACCAAATTATTATGCTCAATGGCTAACTCTTCTTTTTTTGCTACTTTGTATAACTTAAATAAAATGGGGTTGTGAAGTTTGGAAAAAAAAAACATTTAGTTGTAATAGCTTGGAAATTATTAACTTAGGAGATAAACAAAAGTGGAATCTATTGACTTCAAAACAAAGAATCAGATAAAAGTCTATAAAATGTAAAAAATATTTGGGCGGTTGCGTAATATGAATTTCGGACCAAAGCAAAAAGGCAAATTTTGTTTTACATGCTCCCGTTTGTTTTCGTGTGTGTGTGTGTGTGTCTCCATGTCCTTGACAAACACAAAACGTGTTTTTCTCGTATACACTTCGCGACTTCGTGCTTATATTATGTAGCAACTTGATCTCAAAAAAAAACAAACTACAAAAAGTTGTGGTCAAAATTTGGAGGTTACTAAAGTTAACCTAATTTAATTCTCTCCTAAATTCCCCATCTAATTTTTTCTACTAAGTTTTCTAGATAAATAGATTTATACAGAATTTAATTAATATTCTTCCGTTTCATATTAAATAATGTTTATGAAAGTAAAATTTTCTTTCAATTTAAGTGATGTTTTATCTTTTTAATGCAAAAATATGATTCATTTTACTTAATTGTCCTTAACAGCTTTTTTTTTTAAGATGTGTGCATTCAATGAAAACATTACATATAATGAAACACAAAATTCATTAGTTAATACTTAGTATCTTATAAACAATTCAATAATTAACTGTCTAAACTTAGTTGATATCAGTCACAAACCTGATAAAACACAAAAACCTATCAACTACAACAATTTGGTTAGATTATGTACATATTACTTTTCCTAACATTTTATTATTATGGTTTGGTCAACAACAATATGGTATAATTAGATATCTAAAATTGACATAAACAGTTTGTGTTATCACTTCACTAAATGGTTAACAATTTAAACTTTTTGGTCAATGTAGATCATACGTATATAGCCCAAATTTAATCATATCAAGATATAAGTCGGGTTTGAATTTGTGATGTGTATCATCCGTATGGTCCAATTCAAAATTATGCGATAAAGTTTCAAAAAAAAAAAAAAAATTTATGCGATATTTTATTACATGATTCACTAGTCAAAAAATCCCAAAAGCTATTTGTTAAGTGCGAGCAATTAAATTATTGTCGCCAAAAAAGTAGACTACTGGACTTTGATAGTTAATTATTGCCATCCGTACGGCCAGAAGCTTCTATAATTACATGTGACTATTACAATGACCGACGGCCACGTATTCCATACGTCATTTATACATCAAAATGGGTTGTCCTCTTTTTTCCTCTAATTATAAAAAGGGGAAAATGAAACATTATAGTGAAAAAATGAGACATTTAATTTAAAATTTAAAATTAAAGTATGACATGTAAATACATTTTTTTAATCAAGACAATTGGTTTGTCGAGGGTGGTGATTTTGTATGTTTTAAAAAGCGATTTTTTTGTTGTTTTGTTGTTGTTGATTTGTTTATGTTTTGAAAACTTAATAAATTTTATCAAGTAATCAGTAAATGGTAAACAATAAAACAATCATATAATTATTTATTCTTTTTATTTTATAAATAGTAGCGTTTTCACGTTTTTCCCCCATAAATATCGTTTTAAAGTTTTAAAATGATTTTTAATAAAAAATCAAATTTAGCTTTTACCCAAAGGCCAAAGCTAATTATAAGTTGAATTTAAGTTAATAAATTTGAGAGAAATTGGGTTGTATAGCAAAGAATTATAGGCAAATTAGCAAAGTAACAAAAGTCTTTGCTAAACACCTATTGTTTTACTAACACGGATACTTTTTCTGAATTAGGATTGAGAATTACATAACAATCGATATTGAACTTAGATTTTTTTGAAGTCAAACAAAAATAAGCATTATCCAGTACTCATGGTTGGCCCATAATATTAATTGACAAGTGAAAATAACTTCTCTTATAAGAAAAGCAATTAAACAACAAAAACTCAATTTTTCAAAACCTTTATAAAAGAAAACAAGAACTCAAATTCTTCTTTATGTAAAATTTATAGACCAATTAAGTCACACATGGACAAAAAGTCCTAGCCGTCCAAAGGGGGGAAAAAATCAGAAAATGTCAATTTTCAAAAGTTTAAGATAAGAACCTCTAAGGTGAATATGTGTCTTTTGCAGGCATATTGTGGGCATTCTTATGGTTTCATACTTGGTGGAAGCAATCTGACTTTGAGTTTGTTAGGAGTATCCATGGAATTGCATTAGATCTATTAATTAAATTGGAATTAATTAATGGTAGTATAGTGGTAAATTATTATGTAGGTTTAGACAAAAATTCAACTTCTGTAAACGAAATTGATATAGCGATCACAAATTTTAGAGATTAATAAAAAAAATAATTTGGGATCCCCTAGTCAAACAAAAATGAAAAAACTATTAAATTGATTCGTAAAATTTAATTATGCGACATTGGTCTGCAGTGAACTAATCAAATTGTGGTGGATGCATTTAAGCCATGGTCGGCACATGTGGATTTAGTGAAAGTTTTAGAATTAAGTAGATTTAGGACCCGCATATATGTAGATTTATAATAAAATATTTTATTATTCGTGAAAAAAAAATTAAAAGGTAGAAAACAAAATCATATTACTCGTGAAAGTAAATAAAATAAGATTGAGAACGTTAATATGAAAACACTAATCGAAAAACCTAACATTTACTTCTTTTTTTCAATTAAATTTTATCACATCTTTTCAAATAATTAGTTTTTAATATTCCTATTTGAATTATGTTAATTTTTTATTATGTGGCTACTCATGCATCTATTTTTTATAATTTTGAAGAATTAGATCTCATATTTATATTTGAATTAGATTTAATCATCTTATAAAAAAATTCAAAATCTAGTTGAATTGATTCTCATATTTATATTTTAATTTTTTTTAAATTGTAATATTTATAACCCGTGAAAAAAAACTAAACTTAAAAAATGTAAAACAAAATCAGTTCATCCTTCAAAATAAATAAAATAAGTTTCAGAACGTCGATATAAAACTACTGATAGAGAAGTCTACCGTTTTTTAGTTAATTAGACTCTCTTGTTTTTATTATAGTTTCAATCAAATTTGTTACATATTTTCACATAATTAGTTTTTCCTATTCCTATTTGAATTATGTTTTTTTTTAATTATGTAACTACTCATATATCTATTTTTTTCCAAAATTTTGATGAATTAGATTTTATATTTCTATTTGAATTAACTTTATATTTGTTTTTTCTTCTAAAATTATATTTGTTTTTTCTTTCTGAATCAACATATTATCGTTCTTCTGATGAGAAACAAATTATAAGTATTTTTAATTTCTTATTTTCTATAATTTTCACAACATGATAAATTTTCAATATAATTTTTTTTTCTCAAACATCAATCTTACATACTTTACCGCATCTACATAATGGTAAGGCTAAAATAAATAAATAAAACTCATAATATGCATTATATTGTACATAAATATAATTATATTAGGTTTTAAGCTGTTTTTTAATCTAATTCAAAAATAAAATGATAAAAGATTTTTTAAAATAAATAAAACTCTTTTGACACATAATTGATCTTGTTTTTTTTGGGTTTGAGTTATCATTGTTTGATATCTATGCTATAAACAATAAAACAAAAAATTGAGTTAGAAAAAATATTATTAATCTCACAAACATAAAATAGATTATTAATCTTATTCGTATTGTATCACACCTATCGAATAAGATAGTAATCGATGTTTTTCTAATGAAAAATCGAAACAAAATTTATGGAAGAGATTATTGAAGTTTTAAATTGTTTGGTAAGAAGATCGAAAAAGCACATAATTATTTAAATAAAGATGAAAGATTGCAATCCTTGTTTCGACCCAAAAAAAAAATTGTAATCCTTGAAGATTTGGGTATGCAAACATAATTCTATTCAAACTCAAAAAGATTTTTATACGTGTATTTAATATTCTAATGAGAAGACGTGCTTGATTTTGTGCCTTATCTATTTATATTCAAAATCAAAATATATGTAAACGTATATAGATGTAGTTTATCTACTAATTTTTTTATGAATTATTAATTAGAAGCTAATTGGAAAACATTGGTATATGTTGATTTTTATAATCTAATTGATAAATACAAATATATAAAAATTTCTTTTTTAAATAAAATTTGTTTGACACATGTCAAAATCTTATTGGAAATAACAATTTTACATGTGTCAAAATCTGATCGATTGATTGACACGTGTCACGATCGTGTTAATTACAACGTTAGACGCATCAAACTTTGTCATTTCATTAAGTTTTAGAAAACCTTAGGACAAAGTCAGAAATGGTAACTCGCATTTACTACGCCGTAGCAGTCGCCATAGAATCCATCCGACATCTATCCCACCATCACGGAAATAGAAGAAAATTTGAATTTCCCATATGTTACCAAAAAAGTATTGGAAGCTGAGGATGATCCAAAATGGAAAGAATTATATATGTATATTTGATTGAAACTCCATTAATTAATATGGACATAAAGCGTGAAACCCTACTTCTCTCTCTAAGAAGAAGCTGTCGCCTTCGTTTCGTCGTTGTTGATGACCGTTGTTCAGTGGCTCGTTTAGCACCGACGCCGGTTGTCACGTCTTCTAGCTTTTTCCTTTGTTGTTTCAGTCTTTTCTCCTTGGGTGATCTAATCCAAGCGATTGTAAAGCGGAGGTTATGGAGATTCTAGCCATGGTCACTGGTGGATCTGGAGGTCGAAAATGACAAAGTGGCTCCGGATCTATGGATCTACGGAGTGGGTTGTCTACAAAAGACTTTGTTTTTCCTTTTTATTTCCTAGATCTAGTTGTAGTTTTGGTTTGTTCGCGTTTGACCGTTTGTGCGTCTCTGGTCCTTATCTATGGGATTTCTTCTCTTTCCGGTTGTGTTCGTCTGTTGATCCTACACTGGTTTGGACTCTGGAATTTGGTTCCTTTGTTTGGCTCTGCAGGTCACACCTCCTCTTCGTTAGGGTTAGTCTAGGCTTCTATCCGGTTCTGTTCGGTGGTGGCTTCTAGGTTCTGGAGGCTAGTTTCTTCCGGATTAGTTTCGTGCACCGCTCTTTGTCTCTACACAACAGACCGGTTCTGGGTTTGGTTATTTCATCGGCTTCTATCTAGGCGCTTCCAAGTCTATAGACTACGCTGTCTCTGGGTTCTTTCTTGTGGTACTGTATGTGCTTCGGTGATGCCGGAGTATGAAGCTTAGGAAAATTATTATGTGAAGTATATTTTATTCGCTATAGGAAGTTGCTTGGTACCGTGAGTTTGTCCGTGTGTGACTTCTCCGGTTTGTCTTGGTCCAAGGCTTTTAGGGAAGTTTAGATGGCTTGTCGAGTTAGGTGATTGTTCCTAGTTTCGGGTTTAAATCAGTTCTTGTTATGCATCTGTTGTGGTGGCATAGTATCACTACCTCTTTCTATGATCAAATGTGATCGTTATCATCGGCTTCGTTGTGAGTGTTATCCTTATTCTTTCGCTGTAGGGTTTAATGTTTTTTGTGTGTTTGTAAGGCGTCTACTGGCATCATCTTCTAGTTTCAGAGGTATGGCTTTATATCCGGTACTCTCTCTCTGTTTTGTTTTTCTATGAACTCTGTTTCATTTGGGTTACGTAATAAATTGACAAGTGTTAAAAAAAAATATTTGACGTTTTTGCCTAATTATTTGTGTTGATAGTGATGATCAGGCATATCTTTTAAGTCATTTTGATCTAAATTGCATTTATACCTGTTTATAAGAACATAAACGAACAAAATTAAAGTTGCATATAAATACTACATTCGGATGCAAATCTGGTTTTCGAAAGCGAATAATTAAATGTTAAATATAGATCATGCATCTAGATGCTGAATACGGATTTAACATTTATATGCAAAAACAATCCGTCTTAACATTATCCTAAATTTCAATCACTAGACCAAATAACACCACCGCTAAAAAACCTTTGTAATAATAATCTAAATTAATAGTAAATTTGGGGTCTAGATAGCCACCTTTCAATTATTATGTTTTCTTATAAAGAAAAATTAGCTTTTTAAAATGAAACGAGAATGAACCAAGTGGTGGTGGTCCAGTGATTGACAAATTTATTTTGAGTGTTCTATTTTGGCAGAATTCGAGTTTTTCCACTGCGATTTCAATCATCATTGGCCACCCGTAGACGTTTTGAGTGACAACAAAATCCGAATTTCTATGAATCCACTGTTAACAAAAAAAAAAAAAAAAGAGGAAACGAGAATGGTTGCTTCTAAAAAAAATACTTATGATCGATAACGTGTTTAGAGGGACAAAAAGAGTATATGTTCTAAAACTTCTTCTTAAAAATTACCTGTCTCCGATTCTCGTTAAATGTATATATTTTCTAAAAGATTGATCTTCGTTTTTTTCTCTTATCAAATAAGAACATTAATCTACATTGACGAGGAATATTCTTCCGACTCACACAAAGTTGGTGTTTGATGTCTCACTAACACGGACATGAATCTCAAGTACTAGGCCATATCGACTTTTTGAGTTTTGACCAAAAAGCTTTCAATCAAAAGCTTAAAGCTTTTGCTGCCATGCATGTCAATAATGCAGGACAAAAAAACTAGCATCACTATAATAATAAAAATGCCAGAAATTTAGAGCCCAACAAAATACTACGGCTTAGTAAAGTTTATAAATCCGCAACAAAAGCCCAACAAAAGCCATTACAAACACAATTACTTCTTTTTTTTGTTGGTCAAAACACAATTACTTTAAATCCAATTATATTCAACGCAAAACATATGCACTATATACTGTTTGACTATTTCTAAATAAGAAACTCTCCCTTGCAAATATAAGTAAAATGATACTCTATGATGCTTGTACTGACTACGCAGAGATTTAATTTATTTTTGATAAATTGTTTGATAAACTCTTGGATCAAAACTAATAAACATTATAAAGCTATTTTGTAAAATAAACAGCAACTTAACACATAAAATATAACACACCACATTGTATAAGACAACAAATATTTAAAATATCACTTAAGAAAACATAAATAACATATTTCAAAATGAAAATGAAAATCATTGCTGCGACGCTGATGTAAATATTTTGATATTACATTGAATATCTTATAGCGGAATCACATTTTCACGTTTTGAAAACAATATACCATTCATCATCTCATATTAATTAATATTAAAAATGTCAAAAATACTTTTTATATGTTACAAATAACATTTGTACAAATATCAAAAGAAAAATAAGATTTACTTTTTGTCGCGTCGTGTATTGAAATCTATATGCAATAAACTAAAAATTTATGTAAAATTAAAAAACATTATATTTTGAAAAAAACTATACAAAATTAGAAACTATCATCATATGAAGTAGAAAACTAAAAACCATTAGCAAAAAGATTCTTTCTTTCTTCGACTTAAATACATAGAAAATTAGGTTTGCAAAAGAAAAAGAAAACAAATAAAATAAATAAAGACCAGAGGGGAAGTAACTGAAAAACCGAAAAGATCTTCTCAATATTTGCGATCTTACGTTACCAAAACAAGACTCTCGTTCTCCGCATAATTACAAGATTGCCACTTCTTCCCTCTGCAAGAAAAAGACTTCCTTTTTTGGCTCTCTGTCTCTCTCTATATCTCTCTCTCCACTCTTCTCTGGTTTCAGATCAATATCTCCGAGAGATTCCACCGGAATTTCTCATCCAAATTCAGATAATTTTTGGGTTTTTTGAGAATGTCGGAGACAGAGGTTGTCCCGGACGAGTTTCGTTGCAACCGCTCCGACGGGAAGCAATGGCGGTGCAAGAGACGGGCTTTAGAAGGGAGAAAGATGTGTGAGACTCATCACTCACAGCTTAATCTGAAGCGTAACAA
This sequence comes from Pseudoturritis turrita, assembly GCA_900406555.1. Taxonomy (NCBI): domain Eukaryota; kingdom Viridiplantae; phylum Streptophyta; class Magnoliopsida; order Brassicales; family Brassicaceae; genus Pseudoturritis; species Pseudoturritis turrita. Next base: position 897,905 of record OVBL01000623.1, on the reverse strand, counting down.
GCAGAAAGTTTCTGAGACTTCGAAACTCGTTGGATCAAGGAAAGGAGGAGATGAAGCGGCGTCTTCAGAGATCGAGCCAAAGGAAGACGGAATTAGGGTTAAAAGATTGGGGAAATCGAAGAGGAAACGAGTGATGGGTGAAGCTGAAGCTGTTGATGAAGCTGTGAGGAAGCTGAAGTTGAAAAGAGGGGATTTACAGTTAGATTTGATAAGGATGGTGTTGAAGAGAGATGTTGAGAAGAGGAAGAGATTATTACCAAACAAGAAGAGGAAGAAGAAGGAAAGTAGTAGTTGTCATAATGGGTTTGATGGTTTTGTAGGAGAAGAGTTAACTAGGGTTCTTCCTAATGGCATTATGGCAATTTCTCCACCTTCTCCGACTACAAGCAATGTGACTTCTCCTTGTGATGTTAAAGTAGGCGAAGAACCGATTTCGATGACTAAAAGAAGATTTAGGTCTAAGAACATTGAGCCTTTGCCTGTTGGGAAGATGCAGGTAAAAGAAAAAAAGCTTGAATTTTTACACTTTGTGTTTGTACCCGTTTAGTTTCTTTATTTTCTCTGTGTATTTATCATTTGGTTTTTGTTTGATTGTTATCAAGATGGTTCCTTTCAAGGGGAATTTGGTTAATGCAAGGAAGGAGAAGAAGAAGAGGTGCCATTGGTGTGGAACCAAGGAATTTGGGGATTTGATTAGTTGTTTGAGTTGTGAAAGAGAGTTCTTTTGCGTAGTTTGTATCGAGAAAAGGTATCTTCGGTTATGTTTGCTTTGTTACTTATCTTGTTTAAGCTTTGGCCCTTCTGCTGATTGATGGTTAATAGTTGCATTAGAGGATGGTTATAAGTAGGAATATCCCACTAGATTCAATAGTTTTGTGGATCCAGGACATAGAGAGGCTTAATCATTCACCTATGGTAACAACTTCATTGCGACATTTCATCTGTTTTTATGTGTATTCAGAGTATTTTCTTTCCGCTTAAGGGGAGGTTGCTTGAATTTCGTCTCTACTTCGCCGATAATTAAGTCACGTAAATGTTAGGATGTAACATGAAATACTCTTTCCTGCAATTCCCAGCTTCAATAACTTCGCTAGAAATTCTTTCTGAAATTTCCTTGTTTCTAATTTTGTTCTTAAGCTGTCTTGATTGATTTACTAATTGGGTTAGAACCGTCCATCTATCTGATTTTGGGCTTGGAATAATTTAGGAACAAAGGATCAAGAGAAGAAGTTGAGAAAAGATGTCCTGTATGCCGGGGATCATGTAGGTGCAAGGTTTGCGCTGTCACTATGTCTGGAGTCACTGAATGTAAGGTCTGACTATCTGATAGTTCTTTAGTGTAAAGATTTTACATGTTTTTGTCATTTTCAGATACTTTGTAATACGAAGTCGTAAACTTCTATAACATGTTGCAGGATTCTCAAAGCGGCAGGGGTGAAATTGACAGGGTTTTGCATCTACATTATGCGGTTTGCATGCTTCTTCCCGTACTAAAAGAAATCAATGCAGAACGTAAAGTAGAGGTGGAAAATGATGCAGAGAAGAAAGGTGTTTAATAATTCGCTTGATAAATCCTTTTCCTTTTTACGAATCTTTCTATCTTAAGATCGTTTGCTTGTTTTAGGACAGAGATATCCATAATTAGACTTATTCAGAGTTTTCTTTTCCTTCTTAATATGCCGGTTCTGTTAAGTTAAAATCTTTTGTTTTTTTTTTCTTTTCACATTTGTGATAGGGCGAAATCCAGGTGAACCTCAAATCCTGAGCTCTGATGACCGACAGCTCTGGTGCTTACTTTTCTCTCTTATTCTCTTCAACTGATTAGTGTTGACATATTGTGTAATCTGCTTTGAGTTTGTCTCTGACAAATGCATTGAATATTTGTCTGAGTAACAGCATTCGCGATGCTGCTGTTGTGGATTTGCAAAAGAGGTGCACACGCAGTTCCTCTGTTCTCAGGCTAAGTTGTGACCAAGATCGGAGTCAAGTGACTTCATCTAGAAAAGTTGGATCAGTCAAATGCTTGAACGGTATAAAATCTTGTAAGCAGAAAGAAGTCAGAGGGTGCAGCAATGACCTTTCTTTGAGAAGTCTATACCCTCTGGAATTGACAAGCAAGTTAGAAATCAATGCAGAAGAAATAGTCAGTTGCTATGAGTTGCCTGAAATCTTAGATAAATTCTCGGGATGTCCGTTTTGTCTTGGAACGGAACAGCAATCTAGTAGTAGTGACAGCCATTTGAAAGAAGCATCCAGGAGAAGAGAAGACGCAACTGGTAACTTCCTTTACTACCCCACAGTGATGGATTTTCAACAAAACAACCTCGAGCACTTTCAGACACACTGGAGTAAAGGCCATCCTGTAATAGTTCGTAGTGTGTTAAAGGGTGGTTCAAGCTTGAACTGGGATCCAGTAGCTATGTTCTGTAGCTATCTTATGAACAGCAATCGCAAAACTGGCAATACTACGGATTATATGGATTGGTTTGAGGTTAGTGACTTGCGTTCTGTGATGTTACTGGTTTTCTCTCTTTATGGATTTTACTATCCTTTGGTATTTTAATCGGTCTGATTCTTATTCAATAACAGGTAGAAATTGGCGTAAAGCAAATTTTTTTGGGGTCTTTCAGAGGAAAGGCTGAGACTGATACTTGTCAAGAGAAGCTGAAACTGGATGGATGGCTTTCATCTCCATTGTTTAAAGAACAGTTCCCAAATCATTATGCTGAAATACTGAAACTTTTGCCGATTCCCCGTTACATGGATCCAAAGCGTGGTCTACTAAATATCGCTGCCAACCTACCTGACACAATCCAAACACCCAATTTAGGTCCATGCCTCAATATTTCGTACAGGAGTGGTGAAGAATATGCACAGCCTGATTCTGTTAAGAAGTTAGGTTTCGAAACTTGTGACACGGTAAGTTGTTTTAATCTTTCCATTTCCGGCAGAGGCTTCCCTTATTTCTCCTTATTTCACACTTCCTAGTTTTACATATTGGAGATTTACATTTCCTGTTATCTAAAAGTAAAACTTTGGTTGGATTTTTCTCAAGCTTTTGATTTGCTCTGCAGGTTGATATCTTGTTGCGTGTCACAGAGACACCTGTATCCACAAAACAGATTTGTAGGATAAGAAAGCTAATGGAAAATATCGGAAGAGGAAGATCTAAAAACCCAGAAAAGGGAAAGGAGAGCAGATTTGGTAGGGGAAAGAAACAAGCCAGGCTTGAAGCTGTAGGACGCGATTGGAGCCAAAAGGATAGAGAAGCTTCATATGCTCAGAAGGATTGGTTGGATGACTATTCCAGTTCTGATTCAGAATCTTCACAATATTATTTAGGCGGTAAACATAAAGGCAGTGAGTTTCAGGGAGAGGAAAGAGAAAGTTACAACGACGACTCTTGTGAAGAAGAAAGCCTAAGCAACTCTAATGGTGCCCAGTGGGATGTATTCCAAAAACAAGATGTTTCTAAACTTCTTGAGTATCTTAAGAACCACTCTCTCGAGCTAGAACGCATGGATTCCAGCAAAAAACAAGTAAGTCTTGGGTTGATGGTTTAAACGCTTATACAAGAGAACAATAGTTGATGTTCACATGTTTATTATGTTATCTTCCTTGCAGGTGAGTCATCCATTACTTGAGCAGAGCTACTATCTTGATGAGTATCACAAAGCAAGGCTTAAGGAGGAGTTTGGTAAGTAACATATATCCTCATTTCTTCCAATTCTATCCTTCCATTGCGTTGTGACTGTAACGAATACTCAGTGTTTTAAGTTATTGTTCATGCTACTCGTTCTGTTTCTTCAGATGTTGAACCATGGAGTTTTGATCAATGTGTCGGGGAAGCAGTCATTGTCCCTTCTGGATGCCCATACCAAATCAGGAAGAATAAGGTATTTACTTATAGCATCCAACACGCTCCTACCTTGATTATAATTGCAAAGTTATTATCTTTTAATACAACTTCTGCATATTTTTTTGCTAGTCTTGCGTAAACGCGGTTCTGAATTTTCTTTCACCTGAGCATGTTACTGAATCTATCAAACGAGTGGACGAGCTCAATCAACTTCCTCAGAGCGTCAAAACCAAAGCAAACAAGATTGAGGTAAGTTCCCTTTAGTTTAAAACAAAATTGAATAAAACGGGAGTGGTGTTTATGCATATTTATTGCTGAATCCAGGGGCAGAAAATGGCGATTTATAAAATCAGCGAAGCTGTAAAGGAAATCCGGGAACTCACATCTTCAGATTCATCCGCTGCATCGAGATTATAATTAGAACTAGAGGTACCAATCTTGATTCTTGACCGTTCAGAATTACACAATTCTTCTCAGAAAGATTCAATTGTTGGGTTACAGTTTCAAGGACGTGTAGAATGTAAAAGTATATAGAAATAAACAATCAAGAACGAAGAGAAACGAAAAGGAATTCGCATTTGCCATTCAGATTGTTGTTGGGTGATTATAATAATAAAGAAGCATTGATATTAAAGTTGAGACTGGAAGATGTCTTGTTGTTACAAAAGTTCATAGCTATATTTACATATGTTGGTTGGCCTGTTATTGACAAAATCTAATGTTATGTACACAAATTATTTACAAGCATTTACTCGTTTGGGCTCATTTTGTTCTAAGAACAATCTTGCCTTGTGCATCTTCGTGCATAATCGGTAGGACTATGTCTGGAGGCTGAGCCTTCCAGACTTTAGGATCCTGAAACTGATGTCCTAACTTAGCCAACTTATCAGCTGCTCGATTCCCTTCTCTGTAAACATGGCTCAACACGCAGTTGCTAAGCTCAGGCATAACGACATTGATGTAATTAGCATACCTCTTGGCCTCTTCACATCTCAATGTCCCTCTCTTGGCGATGATATCAACTATGATCTTGGCATCTCCTTCGAGCCATAGATCCGTATACCCGTTCTCTAGAACCAGCTCGAGCCCTCTCCTGAGAGCTGCGAATTCAGCCACGGTGCTTGTGGCTTTCCCTATGGATTCCGCATATCCGAGTAGGAACTCGGCTTTGTGGTTTCTGAATATCCCTCCAATGCTGGCTTGTCCTTCTTTTCCTCTCGACCCGTCAAAGTTTAGCTTTGTCCACCCGATTTCGGGTTTCTGCCACACAACTTCTTTAGGTTGTTTATGGTAGTTTCTGATTAACAATATGGTAGCTCGAGTTTGAAGCAGCCCTATGAATCCAGCCATCTTTGAGAAAGCTAACATGATTTTGAGATTTTTTTCACAGGCTCAGTTTTTTTTGGTGGGGGGGGGGGGGGGGGGGGGGGGGGGGGGAGGAATCTAATCTCCGCAAGTTTCATAGGATGAAAGCATCATCATCATCATCATCATCATTGATGGTTGGAGACGAAGAATAGTGAAATGTGATGGGGAGGGTTTTTGTTAGGGAAGTGTTACCTTGCAAGGAAAGCAAAGAATGATCCTTGATTGAATTGAAGGGAAAGAGAGAGGATTCCACAATTTAGTAAAGTCTAAATTAATCAGAGTGGTTTTGTTAGATGAGGAATGTTTTCAAGAAATGATGGTGTATCAATGGAGATTTTGAGGACAATTTTTTTCATGAGGAAAGATTTAAGGAAACCTGAAACAGTAATGAGTAATGACTACTTTTGTCTTTATCCCTAAAATTATTGGGGTCTCTCCATAGTTTCAGGAGGATCTTTGTCTCTCTCTCTCTTCTGGTTTAGAAACTTGAAAGCAAAGAATGAGAAACAGAGAAAACAGAGTTACATTTTCCAGAACCAAATTTTTTCATTTTCTTACTGTTTACTATATAATCATTCTTAGTTAATTATATAAAATGTAATGATCGAAGAGTTATAAATCGTTTTTATTTTCTCGTCACAAATCGTTTTTGTTAAAATCTAATTGAACATATTATCATTTTCCTTAGGCCAAGTAAACGATTTTTTTGCTGATAAAAATTGATTAGTAGCTGTGTCTATGTTTAGGTTTTGTACGTGTTTAATAAAAACCTTAGCTAAGTATATGTGTTTTATACGTGTCTAGTCTCTGTAATTTGACCTTAACTTTATTAACTATCGGTGACACTTTTTGTTGTTGTTGTTAAAATAGAAATAATAATCTTTTTCGTTTAGAGGTTTTGTTGAATCGATCAAGTCTTGTTATGTGACCTCCGAAGTAGGAATCTTGTACCATTGGATTTACTTGTGTGATTAGATTCGCTATATAGTTCGATTTGGCCATGAAATTTTGATAATTATTTAGTATTGATGAATTATTCTGATTATGAGTTTTATTCTTGTTTAGTAGATTTAGAGATTTGTGTTCCGTTTTATAAATTGTTTTGGTTAAAAGAGTGGAGACTAAAAAGTATATAAATTATATTTTTTTGTTTGTTTTTTGTTTTATAAAAAATATAATTTAAAACTATATTTTTAATAAAAATTGTATAATTAATATAACTGGTTATCAAATTAAATTTTGAATAAAATTTGAAAAAAAAGAAAAAAATTGATTTGTGCGTAGGCGTGATAGTTTAAGGTTGTATATGACCTTTTCCGGACAAAGAGAAATTAAGGAACATGTCAAGCCATTAAAAAAAGATGGATTTGTTATCAATATAGACACTTTTAGAAAGGTAATTAACAAACTAAACACTTTCTATTAGTAGGATACTTTATATAAGTTACCGTGGACGGATGATAAAACTATTGAAGAAAAGTACTCATTTCACACACGCCGTCTATCGTTTTCTAACAATTGTTCGCTTCTAAATAGACACAAAAAAATATAGTGATCAAATTGTTTATTGTTAACATTTCTTTGAAGAAAGGATTTATAATCATGGAAAGATTACAAATGATTAGAAAATTTGGTCATATATACAAATAGACATTATATTTCGTTTGTCCATTGTATTGTATCCATTAGTTTTCGAACATTTATTCGCTTCTAAATAGATACAAAAAAGTCAAATAAAATCTTCATTTGGTTTTGCTTTTAGCAACTTGACCATCCAAGTCCACCACCACCAACGAGAAAATTTATCCATTGATCAAAATTAAAATTCATAACATATCTATGTGATTAGAATTGACAGTCTTGAGAAAAAAAATCCCAAATTGATATATATTTTTTTATAAATTAGAAATCTATGTGGACAAATATTCGTGGATATGATGGATTAAAATTAGTTTACAAAAACCAAACACCACAAACATATATTGATCATGATAGCATCTAAACATCACAAACACATGTTGATCCATGATAGCATCTCAAAAGCAACCGCTCTATGTCCATTGTCATCACCACAAACCCTAGAAGCATTTACTGTTATGTTGGTTGGCCTGTTATCGACAAAATCTAATGTTATGTACACAAATTATTTACAAGCATTTATTCGTTTGGGCTCATTTTGTTCTAAGAACAATCTTGCCTTGTGCATCTTCGTGCATAATCGGTAGGACTATGTCTGGAGGCTGAACCTTCCAGACTTTAGGATCCTGAAACTGATGTCCTAACTTAGCCAATTTATCCGCGGCTCGATTCCCTTCTCTGTAAACATGGCTCAACACGCACTTGCTAAGCTCAGGCATAACCACATTGATGTAATTAGCATACCTCTTGGCCTCTTGACATCTCAATGTCCCTCTCTTGGCAATGATATCAACTATGATCTTGGCATCTCCTTCGAGCCATAGATCCGTCCATCCGTTCTCTAGGACCAGCTCGAGCCCTCTCCTGAGGGCTGCAAATTCAGCCACGGTACTTGTGGCTTCCCCTATGGATTCTGAGTATCCGAGAAGGAACTCTGCTTTGTGGTTTCTGAATATCCCTCCAATGCTGGCTTGTCCTTTTCTTCTCGACCCGTCAAAGTTTAGCTTTGTCCATCCGATTTCGGGTTTCTTCCACACCACTTCAATAGGTTTTTTATGGTAGTTTCTGATTAACAATATGGTAGCTTGAGTTTGAAGCAACCCTTTGAATCCAGCCATCTTTGAAAAAGCCAACATTATTAGGTTTTAAGTTTGTTGATAAAGAGGTTTTAAGTTGTTTTTCTCGCAGACTCGGGTTTTTCTTTCCGCTCTAATCTTCATTAATGTTGCATAAGACGAACATTATCACCATTGAAGTCTGAAGATTAAGAATAGAGAAATGTAATGGAAGGGGGAAATGATACTTGCAAGGAAAGCAAAGAATGGTCCTGAAATTGAAAGGGAAGGAATATTTGCAGAATATAGTAAAAGTCAGAAAAATTGATCCGAGGAATGATTCAAAAATGAGGAAGTTTTCAAGGAATGATTATGTTTCAATGAAGATTTAAGGTAGAAGAAAGTTTTTAAAGAAGAAAATCTAAAACCTTAAACAGCTATGACTACTTTTGTCGTATCCCTAAAATTACTGAGTGTCTCTCCTAAATTTCAGGAGAAGTATCTTTCTCCCTCTCTCTCTGTCTCTTTCTATGGTTTAGAAACTTGCAAGCAAAGAAAGAATGAAAACACATAAGTTTTTCTACATGATGTTATGATTCATTTTTGGTTCTATTTATAAAGTAAGATTCATAACATATCAAAGTAAGAAATGATTCAATTTGCGAGAACGGTTTTATCGCAAAAATAAGATGTGAGTTATCGCAGAAGACAACATTGGAGCTGAGTCTTTACTCTTTAGTGTCCTACGAAACAGAGCTATCCCCATTCCAAGAAAAATGCGACATCAGAAATTGCTTCATGAAATTGGATCTCTAAATGTCGTTTCTGTTCTCTAAATGTTCGACAAAATTAAGGGTTTTTCAATTCTCTGTTTTGCTGTTGACAAAAAAATAATAAAAAATCTCTGTTTTGCTAATTGGATCGATGGGCTCTACTTACTTAATACTTCGTTTACCATTAATGGAAGATTAGTTTTTAACTCCTAGTTGTGGTTTGAAAACTATCAAAAGTTTCAGTTTTTTTCAGTTTTTTTTTTCAGTTCACATTGGTTCTTGACTAAGCCAAAACCCATAAAACAAATGCTTAAGACTTGACTATAAGTTAGGATTGAAAATCTAAACAAGAGAGCTTGAATGAAGAAGAAAATACTTTTATTGATTTTTTATTTTATTTTTTTTCTCTGTTCTTTACATTAGATCTTTATCAGCTTTTATAATACGATGACTTATTCCTAAAATTAATACAACTTATCCAAACGTCTCCTATAAGTTAGGATGACTTATTTCTAAGACTTGACTAAGCCAAAACCCATAAAACAAATGCTTAAGACTCGGTTGAGTCTTCTTATTCTTCACTTGCGAGGAAAGAAGTGACCAAGTTGACCTGATTTTTCTGCACCAACTCGTTAGTTTTATATCGTAGTTTCATGACCCAAGACACCTCACAAAGGCTTGTCCATTTGTGTCTGCTACTCAATTTTTATAATTGTTTTTGATCAGCTAAGTTGTGTTCTTTCGGCAGTCAGATTTTGAAAGAACACACTGCTTTTTTAATGATTCCAAGGTCACTTATAATCCACAATTAGCAGCTCCAAAGCAAAAAGCTTTAAGCTTCAAATGGAACATGTCAGAGTTATCTTCTTCTTCTTCTTTGCTTGTGTACTAACGCTTGTTCCATTTCACGCCTTAGCTCAGGTAGATACCTATGAGTTTGATCCAGATTTCAACTGTGTAGATCGAGGCAACTTCACGGCGAACAGCACTTTTGCCGGAAATCTCAACGGCCTTGTCACCTCTCTCTCTTCACTAACATCCAAAGCTTATGGCTTTTATAACCTCTCTTCTGGAGACTCATCTGGAGAAAAAGCTTATGCAATTGGTCTGTGTAGAAGAGAAGTAAAAAGAGATGATTGTCTCAGCTGTATTCAGACAGCTGCAAGAAACCTCACCAAGCAGTGTCCGCGGGCAAAACAAGCTGTTGTGTGGTACACAAAGTGTATGTTTCGTTACTCGAACAGGACAATCTATGGAAGAAAAGAGACGGATCCAACCCTGTCTTTTGTTGGCGGTGAAGATATACCAGAAAACAGAGATGAGTTTGAGCGCCAACGGAGAGGACTATTGGATAGGCTCAAAGATATTGCGGCGGCTGGTGGGTCGAATAGGAAATATGCTCAAGGGAATGGTTCGGATCCGGCGGGGTATCCGAGATTCTTCGGAAGTGCTCAGTGTACGCCGGATTTGTCTGAACAGGATTGTAATGACTGTCTAGTTTTTGGGTTTGAGAATATCCCAACTTGTTGTGATAAGACTGTTGGTCTTAGGTGGTTTTGTCCTAGTTGTAACTTCCGGTTTGAGACGGGGCGATTCTATGAGTTTGACGCCGACCTAGAGCCTGATCCACCTGCAATTCAGCCTGCTGACTCACCAACATCAGCTGCAAAAACAGAGAGAACAGGTACATAGAAAATGCTTGAATGTGTCTCTTGTGTGTTCTGCTGCAGACGTTGTCTCTAGTTGCAAATGTTTTTTTGTCTCTAAGATTAAGACAGTGAATGTTTTATTATAGGAAATGGCAAAGGTGGATCTAAAGTCGTTATCGCGATAGTCATTCCGATAGTTCTTGTTGCGTTGTTTGGAATTTGTCTATGCTTGGTCTTGAAGCGGAAGAAGAACAAGTCTGGTAACACCATGTTCTTCTTTTTGTTATACTTATCTTGTTAAATAGGATAAGCTATAATCCTGAGAGCTACTGTCTGTATATTCAGTTCTTGGGACTTCGCCTTTGTCGGGATCAAAATCCGAGGAAGAGTTCTTGCATACAGATTCGCTGCTAGTTGACTTTGAAACTCTAAAAGCAGCAACAAATAACTTTTCACCGGGAAACGAACTTGGACGTGGTGGGTTTGGTTCAGTTTATAAGGTAAGTTTCTTCGACCAAACTTCTTAGGGGTAGCTTTGGTTTGTTTATTTGAGAGATTATAAACTTTGGATTATGTATGTCTCAGGGTGTGTTCTCTCATGGGCAAGAAATCGCGGTGAAAAGATTATCGGGTAATTCTGGACAAGGAGACATTGAATTCAAGAACGAAATTTTACTACTTGCAAAGCTTCAACATAGGAACTTGGTTAGGCTTTTAGGTTTCTGCATACAAGGACAAGAAAGACTCCTTGTCTATGAGTTCATCAAGAACGCTAGTCTTGACCATTTCATCTTCGGTATATCTTTTTTCCGCCTTTTGCTCCTTATGATCCTACCATTCTTTTCAGCTATGTGTTGATCTTTGTGTCGTTGCAGATCTCGAGAAGCGTCAGCTTTTGGAATGGAGTGTGCGATACAAAATGATCGGAGGAGTTGCTAAAGGACTTCTTTATCTTCATGAAGACTCTCGTTACCGGATCATTCACCGTGATCTTAAAGCTAGCAACATTCTTTTGGACCAAGAAATGAATCCGAAAATCGCCGATTTTGGATTAGCTAAACTCTTTGACACAGGGCAAACAATGACACATCGATTCACAGACAGAATTGCAGGAACTTAGTAAGTAAATTCATCTTACTAACTTATTAAAAATCCAAGAACACATCGGTATAAACCGGTTATTTCATTTCATCTTGTAGCGGGTATATGGCTCCAGAATACGCGATGCACGGACAATTCTCAGTGAAAACAGACGTATTTAGCTTCGGTGTATTAGTCATTGAGATCATTACAGGTAAGAGAAATAACATTTGTAGATCTGATGATGATGAAGATGCAGAAGATCTTCTTAGTTGGGTAAGTACACAAAACCAAATCGGCTCGTCACCTAAGTAACCGTACCTCAGTCGAGGGCTATCCGGGGAAACGGAAGATCTGTTTCGGTTTTTGTTCATCTTATTAAATGAATTTGTGATTCTGTTTTTGTTATCTCAGGTATGGAGAAGCTGGAGAGAAGATATGATACTAAGCGTGATCGATCCAAGTTTAACCGCGGGATCAAGAAACGAGATCTTGAGATGCATACACATTGGTCTCTTATGTGTTCAAGAGAGTGCAGCGACTAGACCAACAATGGCCACGGTTGCTCTTATGCTAACTAGCTATTCGTTTACTCTCCCGACGCCTTCAAGGCCTGCGTTTGTGTTATAGAGAATGTGATACCTTCTAATGTTTCTCCTTCGACCGAAGGGTTACAAATGTCACTGTTTCTGAGTTATTTCCTCGTTAGGGAGCTTATAATCCGTAAATTGTTATGGATAATTATCCATTTAAATATTATATTATGTTATAAAAATCTGCATTTGCCGACTTATTTTCTCCTATATAAAGGAGTGTTTGCTACATGTAAAAGTAAAAAGAAGAAGTGAATGTCTCTCTCTTAATCTCTCGACCACTCCTATCTCTCTCTTTCTTTTCGTCCCTTTTCTTCTTCTTTAATTAAAAAACATATATATTTATATGTATATATTACTTTTATGTTATAATTTATAACACGTTATCAGCACGAGCGTCTCTATATCCGTTCCGATCAATCTCATACCGTTCCATACCGAAAGGTTATCATGTCAAACTTGGCAAAGCTTGATATTGCTGCCCTTGATATTTCCGGGAAAAATTATATGACATGGGCAGCAAGTGCAAAGATGCACCTAAAAGCGAATGGGCTTCTTAATGCCATCGCTAAAGTGGAAAAGACATCTGATGATACCAGTGCCAAATCGGCAACGATATCCGATGAGAAAAAGGCAAAGGCCATGATATTTCTACGCCACCATATCCATGATGGTTTAAAGGATGAATATATCACGAAAGAAGATCCTGCAGATCTTTGGCAATCACTCAAAGATAGGTTTGATCACCAGAAATATGTGATCTTACCAAAGGCAAAACATGAGTGGTTGAATCTGCGGTTTGAGGATTACAAAAGTGTTAGTGAATATAATTCCGCTTTGTTCGGAATAATCTCCAGGATAATGTTATGTGGAGAGAGTGTAAGTGATTATGATATGATTGAAAAAACTCTCCAAACATTTCATCCTGGAAATGTAATCCTGCAGCAACAATACCGGGCGAGAGAATTCACCCGTTATTCGGATTTGATGCAAGTCCTTCTTGTTGCTGAGCAAAATAATGAGCTCATGATAATGAACCATGAAACCCGTCCAACTGGATCGGCTCCATTCCCAGAAGCGAATGTGGTAACATCTAATTTCCGAGGACGAGGACGTGGTCGCGGTAGAGGCCGTGGTTGCGGTCATGGTAGAGGTGGTGGACGAGGACAAGGAAGAGGATTCCAGGCAAATTATTTCAACGCGGGAAAAACCAACAAAAGATTTCATGAAAATGAAGTTGGTCGCGCGAATAAAAGAAAAACGGAGAATGCCTGTTACAGATGCGGTATGAAAGGTCATTGGATACGTACATGTCGTACGCCAAAACATTTAGCCGATCTGTATCAAGAATCACAAAAGACAAAAGAGAAGGATGTTGAAACAAACTTCATCTCCGATGAAGCTGGACCTTCCTTTAATGGCCTGAATGATGATAATCATCTTGATGTCGCAGACTACCTCGTTGATCCTGAAGTATCGATGGGTATAAATGAAAACTAAATCGATGTGACATGATAATTAGTCTTTTAAGTACTTTGTATAATATGCTTGTGTTTTGTAACATTTTAAAATGGTTTTTGTTGTAATATAACTTTCTGTTATATAAAGTTTGTTTTAATATTAATGCATCTTTTATTAATATTGTGACACCAGAAGATGTCAAAGTTTGAGATCAAGGACGGAGATATATGTCTGGTAGACAGTGCGACGACGCACACAGTAATTAAAGATAAAAAGTATTTCTCCGTTCTTGAAATGAAAGACTCCGCTGGAAGCGTGAGTACTGTATCTGGTAATGCAAAAATTATCATGGGCTCGGGAAGAGTCAGATTTTCAATGCCAAAGGGGACAAAGTTTGAGATAAATGATGTTATATTCCCCCGATTCATACAGAAACTTGTTAAGTTTCAAAGATATCCGAAGAAATGGATATCATATAGAGACCATGAATAAGAAAGGCATTGAATATCTTTGCATTACATCGGAGAGGAAGCATACATTGGAATAATTACCAATGACGTCCTCCGGATTATATTGCACAAAAATAAATATGACTGAATCATATGTTACAGTAAACCAGAAGTTTACTAGTACATTTAAAGTCTGGCATGAAAGGTTAGAACATCCGGGATCAGTCATGATGAGAAGAATTGTGCAAAATTCTAGAGGTCACCCGTTGAAAAACCAGAAGATTTTTCAATCGGGCAAGTTTTCATGTAAAGCATGCTCTCAAGGAAAACTTATAACTCGGCCATCACCAGCTAAGGTTGGGAATGAATCTCTAGTATTCTTAGAAAGAATACATGGCGATATATGTGGACCTATTCATCCACCGTGCGGGCCGTTTCGATATTTTATGGTATTAATTGATGCATCCAGTAGATGGTCACACGTGTGTCTGTTGACAACACGTAATACGGCTTTCACAAAATTAATTGCCCAAATAATCAGGCTGAGAGCACAATTTCCTGATTATACCATAAAGAAAGTTAGGCTTGATAATGCTGGTGAATTCACTTCACAAGCCTTTAATGATTATTGTATGTCAATGGGGATAGATGTTGAGCACTCGGTTCCCCATATTCATACACAAAATGGCATGGCTGAGAGTTTGACGGCTGCAGCTCAGTGCAAGACCGTTAATATTGAGAACAAATCTCCCAATTAATGTATGGGGACATGCTATATTGCATGCTGCGGCATTGGTCCAGATAAGACCAAGTGCATATCATCAATATTCCCCATTACAATTAACATCTGGCCAGGAACCAAATATATCCCATCTTCGTGTTTTTGGTTGTGCGGTTTATGTTCCTATACCCCCACCGCAAAGAACAAAAATGGGGCCACAAAGAAGATTAGGGATATATATCGGGTATACGTCACCAAGTATAATTCGGTATCTTGAACCGAGAACTGGTGATATGTTTACAGCACGTTTTGCCGATTGCCATTTCAATGAAGATGAATTTCCAGCGTTAGGGGGAGGAGTTAAGGGAATACCAAAAGATATTACTTGGTGTACACCATCTTTGGTACATCTTGATCCCCCAACAAAACAACGCGAACTGGAAGTTCAGAAAATTGTACACCTACAAAAGATGGCAAATCAGTTACCAGATGCATTTACAAATACAAAAAGGGTGACAAAATCATATATACCCGCTGCAAATGCTCCATCAAGAATCGATGTTCCAGAAGAACAAATTGATGGGAGCAGAGCAAATGAACCTAAGGTTCAATTAAAGAGGGGGAGGCCGATGGGCTCTAAGGATAAAAATCCCCGAAAGAAAAAGAAATTGGGAGAACAAAATGAGAAGGTTCTAGAGAAACCACATAAAGAAAAATGTCCACAAGACATATATGAAAGGGTTTTAGAAGAACCAGATAAAGAGAAATGTTCAGAAGATGAACATGATACAGGAAAATATGAGATTTCCATTAATTACGCCCAAAATGGAAAATTATGGGTGAGAAATGAAATAGATGATACTGATGGGATATTCTCTTTCTCTGTATCTAAAGAAATTGATCATGATGATCCAGACCCAAGGTCCGTATCAGAGTGCCAGGAAAGGTCTGATTGGGAGAAATGGCAAATGGCCATGAGAAATGAATTAATCTCCCTCAATAAAAGAAATGTATTTGGACCTATAGTTATTACACCTAAGGATGTAGTACCGGTTGGGTACAAGTGGGTCTTTGTGCGAAAAAGGAATGAGAAAAACGAAGTCACAAGATATAAAGCCCGACTTATGGCACAAGGTTTTTCTCAAAGACCGGGAATTGATTATGAAGAAACATATTCTCCGGTCATGGATGCAATCACATTCAGGTACTTAATGAGCCTAACGGCATCTAAAAATTTGGAAATGTACCTAATGGATGTTGTGACTGCATATCTATATGGATCACTTGATAATGATATATATATGAAAATCCCAGAAGGATTAAAGATCCCAGAAGGATCAAAAATGCATGAAGTATCATCTAAGGAAATATGTTCGGTCAAATTACAAAGATCACTTTACAGATTAAAGCAATCCGGACGCATGTGGTATAATCGCTTAAGTGAATATTTGTTGAGTAAAGGATATATCAACAATGCGATATGCCCTTGTGTGTTTATTAAGAAATCCCTGTCAGGATTTGTGATCATTGCTGTATATGTAGATGACCTGAATATAATTGGAACTCAAAAGGAGATTGATGATGCAAGAACTCATATGAAAAAAGAGTTCGAAATGAAAGATCTTGGAAAGACAAAATTTTGTCTCGGGCTTCAAATAGAACATCTCAAAGATGGAATTTTTGTGCATCAATCAAATTACACCAAAAGGGTGTTAAAACGCTTTAATATGGATAAAGCGACTCCTTTAAGTACTTCAATGGTCAATAGATCGCTTGATGTTAACAAGGATCCATTTCGACCTTGTGAAAGTGATGAAGATGTATTAGGTTTTGAAATACCTTATATGAGTGCTATTGGTGGACTAATGTATCTTGCAAATTGTACTAGACCAGATATAGCTTTTGCTACTAATCTACTTGCAAGGTACAGTTCATCTCCTACGCGCAGATATTGGAACGGGATAAAACACATATTCCGTTATCTTCAAGGTACAATCGATTTTGGATTATTTTATTTAAGAAACCCCGAGGTTGGTCTAGTTGGTTTTGCAGATGCAGGCTATTTATCAGACCCACATAAAGCTCGATCGCAAACCGGATACGTTTTTACAATTAGTGGAACTGCGATCTCATGGCGGTCTCAGAAACAGACTTTGGTCGCTACTTCTTCAAATCATGCAGAAATTATTGCACTCCATGAAGCATGTAGAGAATGTGTATGGCTCAGATCAATGACTCAACATATTCAAGAAGCAAGCGGAATCACCATCAGCAAAGAGCCAACAATATTATTTGAAGATAATGCTGCATGCGTTACCCAAATTAAAGAAGGTTACATCAAGAGCGATAGGACAAAACATATTCCTCCTAGATTTTTCTCCTACACTCAAGAACTCGAGAAAAATAAGGAGATTGATGTTCAATATATTCGCTCAAGTGACAACGCAGCAGATCTATTTACAAAGGCGCTTCCGACTACAACGTTCAGAAAACATGTTCAGAGTATCGGAATGTGTCACCTACGAGATCTATAAAGAAAAAATTATATATATCTTTTTCCAGGGGGAGACTACACTCTTTTTCCCTTGTTATGGTTTTTATCCCACTGGGTTTTTCCATGATAAGGTTTTTAACGAGGCAGTACGCAATATATTATGGATAATTAAGGGGGAATGTTATGGATAATTATCCATTTAAATATTATATTATGTCATAAAAATCTGCACTTGCCGACTTATTTTCTCCTATATAAAGGAGTGTTTGCTACATGTAAAAGTAAGAAGAAGAAGTGAATGACACTCTCTCTTAATCTCTCGACCACTCCTATCTCTCTCTTTCTTTTCGTCCCTTTTCTTCTTCTTTAATTAAAAAACATATATATCTATATGTATATATTACTTTTATGTTATAATTTATAACATAAATGTTTTTGATTTTTCTTTTGTTATTTCTTGTGACTTAAAATCTGAAGTGTACTACAAAGTAGTCATTCTTCTTTGAGGGAGAAATGCTATAGGCGGAAGGGTTTGTAATTATTCATTCACAAAATCAATAATAACAAACCTTAGACAATGAAGTATTGGCCTCAATACGCTTTTTCTCTAAATCTCTTATAGTTTTTCGTGTTCTTCATTGTTTCTTTTTGGCCGAATTCACGGCATATTTGAGAAGAGAGTTTTTGCTTTAACATTTTAATGGGTTTTGTGTGAATTTTCTGAAACTGTGAGACTTTTTTTTTGGTCTCACTGATCAAAGTGGTATTGCTACATGAGGAATGATTCTGTTTCAATGGTACTTCTTACCTGTTCGGCTCCTATGATGCGGTCGTCTAACCCCCAAACCGGGAATTAAAATGTAAATTGAGCAAACCGATTTAACGGAAATCAAAATTAACGAGCCGAACCGTTTGCCCAGGTCAAGCCGTTCACTTGGCTACGGACGGTTCATTAAGTTTCCGGTTCGGTTTATCTCGGTTATCATTTGTTTTATAATCTGTTTCGACCCGGTCGGGAATTTGATTAGTTAGTGACTTAGGTCAATAATTGAGAATTGTCCTCACCGTTCGCCGGCGACGGAGCTTTTTCCGATCGGTTCGTCCACCGAAACATCGTCAGTTTCTTTTCTTCGTCGCTAGACTCGCCCACGATGTCGCATTGATCTTCGCTCTTATTACCATTTTCTCTCTGTTTCCTCGCCGTCACCCATCATCGGCCATTTGAAATCCCGATTTCGAAGCAAATTAAAGACTCGACACTCAAAATCGTCGTTCCATGGTGAGATTCGAACTCAGAGGCTCTTTTTGTACAAAAATGTTGAGAAGATGACTCATTCAGCGAGTCACCTTCATTAATCTGGATTAGTTTATATCTTAGTTGGTTTGAAAACTATCCAAAGTTTCAGTCTTTTTTTCAGTTCATATTGGTAACTTGAGAGGAAAGAAGTGAGCAATGGAGACACTTCTTAATTTAAATATAACATTTTCACACCGTTGACCTGATTCGCCAAACCAACTCGTTAGTTTTATATTGAAAATTTCATGAATCTATCATCATGCAGGACCCAACAACCTCACAAAAGCTGTCCACTTGTGGCTGCTACTGAATTTTTATAATTGTTTTTGATCAGCAAGTTGTGTTCTTTCGGCCATTAGATTTTAAAAATACTTCAAAGAAGACACTGCTTTATGATTCCAAGGTCAATTTAGATCGATCTTTACCATATGTAGACTCATTACGTTCTTGGGTTTCTCTCATAGATTACAGCAGAAGAGAAAAAGCTTCAAACTTTCATGGAACATGTCTCAGTTATCTTCTTCTTCTTTGCTTGTGTCCTTACGTTTGCTCCATTTCATGCCTTGGCTCAGGTAGATACCTATGAGTTTGATCCAGATTTCAACTGTGTAGATCGAGGCAACTTCACGGCGAACAGCACTTTTGCCGGAAATCTCAACCGCCTTGTCACCTCTCTCTCTTCACTAACATCCAAAGCTTATGGCTTTTACAACCTCTCTTCTGGAGACTCATCTGGAGAAAAAGCTTATGCAATTGGTCTGTGTAGAAGAGAAGTAAAAAGAGATGATTGTCTCAGCTGTATTCAGACAGCTGCAAGAAACCTCACCAAGCAGTGTCCGCGGGCAAAACAAGCTGTTGTGTGGTACACAAAGTGTATGTTTCGTTACTCGAACAGGACAATCTATGGAAGAAAAGAGACGGATCCAACCCTGTCTTTTGTTGGCGGTGAAGGGATATTAACAAACAGAGATGAGTTTGAGCGCGTGCGGAGAGGATTATTGGATACGCTCAAAGGGAATGCGGTGGCTGGTGGGCCGAATAGGAAATACGCTCAAGGGAACAGTTCGGGTTCGGCGGGGTACAGGAGATTCTACGGAAGCGCGCACTGTACGCCGGATTTGTCTGAACAGGATTGTAATGACTGTTTAGTTTTTGGGTTTGAGAGTATCCCAAGTTGTTGTGATGGTGAGATTGGTCTTAGATGGTTTTGTCCTAGTTGTAGCTTCCGGTTTGAGACGTGGAGATTCTATGAGTTTGACGCCGACCTAGAGCCTGATCCACCTGCAATTCAGCCTGCTGATTCACCAAAATCAGCTACAAAAACTGAGAGAACAGGTACATAGAAATGCTTGAATGAGAGTCTCTTGTGTATTCTCCTGCAGCGTTGTCCCTAGTTGCAAATGTTTTTTGTCTCTAAGATTAAGACAGTGAATGTTTTAATACAGGAAAGGGCAAAGGTGGATCTAAAGTCGTTATCGCGATAGTCATTCCGATAGTTCTTGTTGCGTTGTTTGCAATTTGTCTATGCTTGGTCCTGAAGCGGAAGAAGAACAAGTCTGGGGATAAAGTCAAAGGTAACAACACAAATGTTCTTCTTCTTGTTAATGTTATTCTGCTAAAAAGGATAAACTTTAATCCTGAGAACTACTGTTTGCATATTCAGTTCTTGGGAATTCGCCTTTGTCGGGATCAATTGCCGAGGATGAGTTCTCGAACACAGATTCGCTGTTAGTTGACTTCGAAAATCTGAAGGCCGCAACAAATAACTTTTCTCCTGAAAATGAACTTGGACGTGGTGGGTTTGGTTCTGTTTATAAGGTAAGTTTGTTCGACCAAACTTCTTACCGGTAGCTTTGATTTGTTTATTTGAGAGATTTATAAACTTGGGAGTTGGGATTATGTATGTCTCAGGGTATGTTCTCCCATGGGCAAGAAATCGCGGTGAAAAGATTATCGGGTAATTCTGGACAAGGAGACATTGAATTCAAGAATGAAATTTTACTACTTGCAAAGCTTCAACATAGGAACTTGGTTAGGCTTTTAGGTTTCTGCATACAAGGACAAGAAAGACTCCTTGTCTATGAGTTCATCAAGAACGCTAGTCTTGACCATTTCATCTTCGGTATATCTTTTTTCCGCCTTTTGCTCCACATGATCATTCCATTCCATTCTTTGCGCTATGTGTTGATGATCTTTGCTCTGTTGCAGATC
Organism: Pseudoturritis turrita; assembly: GCA_900406555.1. Lineage (NCBI taxonomy): Eukaryota > Viridiplantae > Streptophyta > Magnoliopsida > Brassicales > Brassicaceae > Pseudoturritis > Pseudoturritis turrita. The sequence goes on along the minus strand of OVBL01000623.1, from coordinate 877,257 downwards.
TTGAGAAGCGTCAACTTTTGGATTGGGGAGTGAGATACAGGATGATCGGAGGAGTTGCTAGAGGACTTCTTTATCTTCATGAAGACTCTCGTTACCGGATCATTCACCGTGATCTTAAAGCTAGTAACATTCTTTTGGACCAAGAAATGAATCCGAAAATCGCGGACTTTGGATTAGCTAAACTCTTTGACACAGGGCAAACCATGACACATCGATTCACAAACAGAATTGCAGGAACTTTGTAAGTAAATTCATCTTATCAACTTATTAAATCCAAGAACACACCGGTGTAAACCTGTTATTTCATTTCATCTTGTAGCGGATATATGGCTCCAGAATACGCAATGCACGGACAATTCTCGGTGAAAACAGACGTATTTAGCTTCGGTGTATTAGTCATTGAGATCATCACAGGTAAAAGAAACAACAATGGTGGGTCTAATCATGATGAAGATGCAGAAGATCTTCTTACTTGGGTAAGTACACAAAACAAAACCGGTAATTCGGGTTTTTGGTTCTTGTTCATCTTGTTGATTCTGTTTTTGTTATCTCAGGTATGGAGAAGCTGGAGAGAAGATATGATACTAAGCGTGATCGATCCGAGTTTAACCACGGGATCAAGAAACGAGATCTTGAGATGCATACACATTGGTCTCTTATGCGTTCAAGAGAGTGCAGTGAGTAGACCAACAATGGCTACGGTTGCTCTTATGCTAACTAGCTATTCGTTTACTCTCCCGACGCCTTCAAGGCCTGCGTTTGTGTTAGAGAATGTGATACCTTCTAATGTTTCTTCTTCGACCGAAGGTTTACAAATGTCTTCGAATGATGTCACTGTTTCCGAGTTATCTCCTCGTTAGGGAGCTTATAATCCGTAAATGTTTTTGGTTCTTCTCTGATACAAAGATTTTGCTTCAGCAATTTAATGGGTTTTGTGTGAATTTTCAGACATCCTGACTCGATCTTGTAGGGAATAAAATACGAATCTGAAGCTGTGAGACTTGTTTTTTTGTTGTCTTTTTCCTATTTTTTCTCCCAGTTTTATCGACTTTTAATCTCGTTAATGCTACATTTTGATACAAGTACATAGATGTAATGTAAGAGAAGTTTTAGAAAGTTGAAAAAAAAGGAAAACATATTTTCAGTTTTTCGATTGAGTCCATATAAAATAGGTTAAGAGTGAGAAAATAATCCACTATTATATCATTCTGCTATTTTTTTTTCTTTCTAAATTGATATCTACTAACTTGTAGTCTTACCAATCGAAACCATGGAAGTCTTCATGTCGACTCTCTTGGAGTATTTTTTAAATAGGAATTGATCTCTCTTTATTAAAAGGGAATGAATTTAATTGGTGCTTAGTAATCCAATTATTGTAAATTCTTAAACCAATCTGGCATCCACTTGAGGTTTGGCATCATCAATATTGGCTAGCAATAATAATTTGATATGTCATGCAAAAGACTGAAAGAACATGTTGAAAAACAAAAAAAAGAGTCGAAACAGTATAAAATTAAATCTTGGATAATTTTTTGGATATTAGGCCAAATATAAATAAAAATCAATTAAAACCATTCTTCGTAAGTCATAACTGTAATATATGTAAGAACTAGCTATCGTAAATTCTTTTAAGACGGATAAAATTGTCCATAGAATTGTTCGTTGTATTTACAATTACTACATAAAATTATATTCATTTGTAGTAAAGAATAACGTATAATTTGTAATAGGAAAAAATAATAATGTAGTAGATAACGGACAAAAAGAAATGAAAACCAATTAAAAATTTAATAACCGACCCAAAAAAAAATGTAACATAAACCACGTGCAATAAAAAACAGAGAAGACCGTCCAAATCCATGTATAGGCGATAATTTGACTACATGAGTCAATCTGGCGGCCAAAATTGCAACAAGCATATAAACAATCTTATTAGTAAAGCAATATTCTATCAAACTAATATACAAACTTACAAAGCTAAACTGCTCCACTTGCTTGACACTTTTATCTTTGTTTCTTTCTTTCAAATTTGCTAACCACTCAAATTATTTAATTAAACACCTTGTATTATTTTAAGAATATTGTATAACATTCTGATTCTCTTAATTTTATACCGTTTGATAAAATCTTTGTCATTCTTAACTATGGACTATGGACGTCAATAATAGTCCATCCTAAATTACCAAAAGAACAAACAAAAAAAAAAAAAATCGATCCTCAGATATGAATGAAATCTTGTGCATATGTCAAAGAGGTCTACATCTACATGATCCGAGTTTGAACACTACAATGAAAACTGCTTCATTCACACAAAAAATGATTCACATTCAGTTTGATTCTTAATTTGAAAAAATGCATTGAATAACGAATCCAATTTTTTTTAGACATAAAGGAATGTTTTTAAAACGAATTAGATTGTTTTTTCCACTTATTAGATCACCGCATTTTGGTTTAATCATAAATTATTATTTGACTAGAATATGTAGCATAGTGGTTTGTGTTAGTGTTATCATTATGTCACCACTAACCTTCAAATCCTTATAATGCATATTGATGGCAAAAAATTATAAATATTATTTTCAAACTAATTCATACCAATGTTGTTTTAGTGGATTATGAACTGTTTGAATCATACTTTATATGTATGTACAAAAGAAAATACAAAAAAAATTAGGTTATGAGTAACTCATACCGCAACCATATATTTCCGCAGGTTGTAAATGTTGAAAAAAGCTAAAGAAGAAAAAAGATTGAAAGACGATAATGATAATACTACCATATAAAGGTGAATTTTATTCAAATAATTTGACCTTTTTTATATACACCAAAATATTATAAAAGGCTATAAAAATTCCTAATTTTAATTCTCTGGTCCAACTTTACAAGCTGAAAACAAAATAAAGAAACTTCTCAACAGTCACAAAACAGCCAACTTTCCTCTTTGTATCCTTTCTTCTTTGTCGCCTCTCTTGCTTTCTACTCATAGGAAGTTTCCGCCATTGTTATGCTTCCTCTGTTCATCGCCTAAGCAAATCTATAACCAACCAACCCTTTATCACAAACATCCTCACTTGGGTCTTCTTCTTCTTCCCCAAAAACCAAGAAAATGAGAAACTTTCGCAATTCCTCACTTTCTCTCTCTCTCTTCTTCTTCTTCTTCTTCTACGAATCTTCCATGGCTGCAAACACAATCAGAAGAGGCGAGTTTCTTAGAGACGGTCTAAATCACAAACCTTTAGTCTCTTCACAAAAGACATTCGAGCTCGGATTCTTCAGTCCCGGAGTCTCAACGCGTCGTTATCTAGGGATTTGGTATGGGAACATCGAAGATAAATCTGTCGTATGGGTAGCAAACAGAGCAAATCCGATTTCAGACAAATCCGGTGTCCTCACGATAAGCAACGACGGGAATCTCGTATTGTTAGACAGCAAAAACATCACAGTCTGGTCTTCAGACATCGAATCGAGCAATACCAACAACAACAACAACAGAGTCGGTACTATACACGATACTGGGAACTTCGAGTTGTCTGAAATCGACACAAAGAGGATTATTTGGGAGAGTTTCAATCACCCAACGGACACGTTTTTGCCTCAGATGAGAGTTCGTGTGAATCCTCAAACCGGATTTAATCTAGCTTTTGTCTCTTGGAGATCTGAAAACGATCCTTCTCCTGGTAATTTCACATTAGGGGTTGATCCTTCAGGAGCACCAGAGATTGTGCTTTGGGAAAGAAACAAGACGAGGAAATGGAGAAGCGGGCAATGGAATTCCGCGGTCTTCACGGGGATACCGAATATGTCTCTGTTGACAAACTATCTCTATGGCTTTAAGCTCTCTTCTCCCCCAGATGAAACAGGTAGCGTGTACTTCACGTATGTTCCTTCTGATCCATCGATGTTGCTTAGGTTTAAGATTCTTCATAATGGTACTGAAGAGGAGTTGAGATGGAATGAGAGTGTGAAGAAGTGGACTAAGTTTCAATCTGAGCCAGATAGTGAGTGTGATAAGTATAATCGTTGTGGGAGATTTGGTATCTGTGATATGAAAGGATCTAATGGGATTTGTAGCTGTGTTAAAGGTTATGAGCCAGTTTCTGTAGGGAATTGGAGTAGAGGTTGTAGAAGAAGAACACCGTTGAAGTGTGAGAGGAACGTTAGTGTCGGAGATGATGAGTTTTTGACGCTGAAATCTGTGAAGTTGCCTGATTTCGAAACTCCTGAACATAATCTTGTTGATCCTGAGGATTGCAAAGATAGATGTCTGAAGAATTGTTCTTGCAGTGCTTATACTTTTGTTGGTGGTATTGGTTGTATGATTTGGAACCAAGATTTAGTCGATTTACAGCAGTTTGAAGCTGCTGGATCTTCGCTTCATATCCGCCTTGCTGATTCCGAGATAAGAGAGAAAAAGAAATCCAAGATTGCGGTGATTGTCGCGGTTTTAGTGGGTGTGATTTTGTTAGGAATCTTTGCTCTTCTTCTTTGGAGATGCAAGAGAAAGAAAGGTACTAACTTTTCATTCTCTCTCGATTTCGTAGTTTCATTACTTAAAACTTAAGATCCTGATTCACTTACTAACTTCCTTATGTTATCTGCAGATGTTTCAGGAACATATTGTGGTAAGAACACAGATACATCTGTTGTTGTTGTTGACGTGACCAAGAGCAAAGAAACCACTACTGCGTTTTCAGGATCAGTCGACATAATGATTGAAGGAAAAGCGGTTAACACATCCGAGTTACCTGTCTTTTGTCTGAATGCTATAGTGGCAGCTACTAATGATTTCTGCAAAGAGAATGAGCTCGGAAGAGGCGGATTTGGACCAGTCTACAAGGTGATTGATAATAGATGTTTCTTGACCGAGTCTTTGTGTTTCAGCTTTGTGATGTTTTCTGTTGATGATTGAAGTGTGTATTTCTTTTGGTCAGGGTGTTCTTGAAGATGGACAAGAGATAGCTGTGAAGAGATTGTCTGGTAAATCCGGACAAGGAGTTGATGAATTCAAGAATGAGATCATCTTGATAGCGAAGCTTCAGCATCGGAATCTTGTGAGATTACTTGGATGTTGCTTCGAGGGCGAAGAGAAAATGCTTGTCTATGAGTATATGCCTAACAAAAGCTTAGATTTCTTCATCTTTGGTATGTTCTCTTTTAAAGATCCAAAACAGAACAAGTGTTTCCTTTCATTCTTCTTATTCTTGTTTTGTTTGTATGTGCAGATGAAACGAAACAAGCGTTGGTAGATTGGAAACTGCGGTTTGAGATAATTGAAGGGATTGCGAGAGGGTTGCTTTATCTACATAGAGATTCAAGATTGAGAATCATTCATAGAGACTTGAAGGTTAGCAATGTGTTGTTAGATGCAGAGATGAATCCAAAGATCTCAGATTTCGGTATGGCTAGGATCTTTGGTGGTAATCAAAACGAAGCTAACACGGTCCGTGTCGTAGGAACTTAGTAAGTAAAAACACAATTCACAAAAGAACCATATCAAATGTGATGACTGATGACAAAGGAGTTTAATGTTCTTAACATTCTGCTGTACTTTTGGTCTTTGTAAATGTAGCGGATACATGTCTCCAGAATATGCGATGGAAGGACTTTTCTCGGTGAAATCCGATGTTTACAGCTTCGGTGTCTTGTTGCTAGAGATTGTAAGTGGGAAGAGGAACACAAGTCTTCGAACTTCTGAACATGGAAGCCTCATTGGTTATGTAAGTTCCCCAAAACAGAGTAAAGATGTTGTTTCCACTTGAATCATTGGTTTCGGGTTTTTCCGGTTTAATCGGTTTTTATACAAATCTTGGTTTGGTTTATATGGTCTTAATGGTGGAAACTGAAACTGTTGCAGGCTTGGTATCTGTATACTCATGGGAAATCAGAGGAGCTTGTGGATCCAAAGATAAGTGTCACGTGCAATAAGCGTGAGGCCTTGAGATGCATACACGTGGCGATGCTATGTGTTCAAGATTCAGCTGCAGAGAGACCGAACATGGCTTCAGTTTTGTTGATGTTAGAGAGTGAGACAGCGACACTAGCTGTGCCAAGACAACCAACGTTTACTTCCAACAGAAGAAACTCCATTGATGTTAACTTTGCTCTTGATTCGAGCCAACAATATATTGTTTCTTCTAATGAGATTACTTCCACTGTTGTTCTTGGACGATAAATGATTCATTTTTTCTTTCTTTCTTTCAAACTTTCAAATTTGTAAAGTTCTTATGATTATTTTGAAAAAACGTATAGTTTTTTTTTTGGTTAATTAGGATAATGGAATATTGGTTGTTGAAATTATGTTTGATAAAAGTGAAAAGTATGAATGGGTTTTTGTTATGACTTATGAGGTCCACTTATTGAATTAAACAATTCGGCTTATTATTTATTGATCAAACATAGTAGGGTCATGTATTTGATTCAAAATGTGATTTGATTATATGTATTAGACTATAGTTATAAATAATCAAAACCCGGAATGAAGAATCATGGTGTTCAAAGCCAAGGCTTTTGAAGCGCTGACTTTCATGAGAATATATCAGTCTTTAAACATTTTAATAAAAGTATTTACTTGGTGAGAATTTACAAATGATCGAATGTTTAGTCTTCATATATATGTTTATGAAATTAAATAAATAAACCTAGAGAAGTTTCTGTTATAAACGTAAAATATAAAAGAACACAAATAAATTTATGTGGTTCACTGTGCTGGTTACGTTTACAAATAAAAAAAAAACTAATTTAGTAATACAGTAAAACCTCTATTAATTAATATTCGATAAATTAATAAATATGATAAATAATAAATTTTGTCGATCTCAAATTGGGTCAGTGTAAAAATTAACAAAATTCGATAAAATAATAAGATAATAATTTAAAAAAAAAATTCTTATGTAAATATATGGTCCCAATAATATCATAAACTAATAATTATAAAAACTTATGCATATATAACTAAGATAATGTACTAAAATATGACTGCAGTGTTGTTTGTTTTTACTTAAAGTTGAAACTTTGTTAGAGTTCATCTCTAACTTTACTTATTGCATCAAAAACTTTTAGTGTTGTCTTCTCGATCTATATCAAAAACTTGTGAAAAATTCTATACGCGATAATTGATTTTTTAAGCATTACTGCTTCCAAATATATCATAATATCAACATCAACTTTATCATCAACATCAATGATAGTATCCACAATTTTTTCTGTATTTTGAACTTATGAACATGTATATTTTTAACGATGAATAGTCAAACATACTATTAACATCAACTCTATTGCGATAACCGAATTTATTAATCATAAGATTAAGTTTATGGATTCTTTTAAATTCTTTGATATATAATCATTTGAAGGAGCTCTTTAGAAGATTATGGAGTTAAGAATTCTTCCTATAAATTAATATTTATCGATTAATCAATATCTTTGTAAATGAATGAAGTTTAAAAATCTCAACCTTCTTCGTTCATAAAGTTTCAAAATATAATAGGGTAAGAAAGAACAACAATATAAATAACACTAATGTAGAGTGGTTTGACCGTAGTCAACTAAAACCGCGGTCCATAATGATTACCCTAACCTTTGGGCCAAAACGTTTTCGCCTTCTTGGCTCCCGATTTGCTGACAGGACAGCGAAATTTCCATGCAACAAAGATCAAATTCAAGACATAACTTTTTTTTTTTGTGTGTCTCTCCTCCGATCTCTAACCCGACAATTTTATTTTATAAATTCGTCGAACACAAGGCATAGATAGAACAAACAGCGAAGAGTGGTTTTTTTGTAACTAATAATTCAGATGCAGATTTATTATTGAGTTTTTGACATAATGAAAAGGTTAAGAGAGAGAAAAAAGTCGGGAAAACGTGGAACGACCCCCTTCTTTTTTTGTCTTCGAGGGAATGCGGAAATAAATTAAAGTTGGATTAGTTTGGTGATTCAAAGTTTTTTCTTTTTCTTTTTTAACTTGAGTTGAAGTTAGGCCCATACGGGTAAATGGTCAGGTAATCACGGATAAGAGTCGGATAAGGATATTTAGGGTATTAAAAATTACTATCTAAATGGGTAATTTAAGAATAATGGTAGAATAAGGGTCGGATAAGGGTAATACAGATAATTAAAATAAACACCCGAACGGATAATATTGACAATTAAAATCGCTATTCGAACGGATAATTATGAATAATTCGAATAATATTAGCAAATTTTGAGTTTTGAAATAGTTTTTAATTTGGAGATTACTTTGAAAAACGGTGGATAATTTTGAAAAATATTCTAAGAATTCATCTCCAGAATTATCAAATGGATGATGTTTATCATTTATATATATAAGATTTAAATAAAGTTATATAATTTAAATTTTTTAATTATCCAAACGGGTAATCGGATATCCGGAGTAATTACCCAACCTTTATCTTTACCAATTAAAATAAATTATTGTTACCTGAATCGGTATCAATTACCCTTAATCAAAAGTGTCGGATAATTTGAGCCAGGTAAAGATAGGGTCGAGTTATCCGACTCGAAATGGACAGATTTAGCTAAAGTTATTTATTGGGAAAGAAACAAAAACTAAGAAAACACCATAAATTTTCTACTGGTTTCTCCTGAGCCCACTGTTTTATGGACCTAACTGATGTTAGCTTATTTGTGGAATGTTGAAGAATCTAATTTAATTTTCTAAGTTTTACATCATTTGAGATTGTAGAATGGTGCAGAATTTTTTTACTAAAACACAAAAATAGCAGAATGGTTTTTGTTTTGTGAGAATTTCAAAAATACTATTTTGGTGTGTTAATTTTCAAAAATACCACTTATTAAGGATTATTTAAACCTTAAATCCTAAAATTATAGACCTTAAAATGGGTTTTTGACCCCTAACAAACTCTAAACCCTAAAATTGATACACAGAGTTTTAACTCTAAAATATCACTGCAAGTGCACATCAAACGAAGTAGTATTTAGGGATCGAATCCACGAGAACCAAGTATCACACTACAAATTATTATGAATGAAACTAAGTTAAGATGACAATATGGTTGTTGTTGTGATGCGAAACGAAATAGTAATATTAAAAACGATGTAAAATCAATTAAAAACAAGCGTTAGGTCAAGGGAACGAATAAGCACAGTCTCGAACTCAAACATGAATGTATAACCAATCCACTTTCGTGGTATCAACTACTTTATCTAGCAACCTAAGAATCTAAATTGTCGTTTGATCTTAGAATTCTAAACAAGCATTAACGAGCAGGTTTGATATGTTCACAAATTGTCTTAGCATTAGCTTTCGTTGGCTAAGGACAATTTGCTTACCTATGTTCTATCAGACAACCTATAACACTTTTGATGAATAGATTAAACCCTAAATCAGAGATTAAGTGATCAATTCAATCTAAACAATGAGAACAATGATAGGTGAAGACAACATGATAAATCCCTATTTATGTCTGATTCATCGATTCATAAATTCCCTTGAAACCATAAACCTAACTAAGAAACTACTCATACATGATCAAAGAGAAAGCAGAAAGAGATGAAGAAAAACTCATAATTAAATAAATAAATTCAAAAGAGTTCAGAAATCTTCTCAGAGATGTATAGTCAGAGATTCGTCTCCCAAAGCTTACAACTTGCAAAAACCAAAAGCCTCAATAGAAATAAAAGCGTGTAATCTAAAATAAAAGTCTAGCATAAACAATGGCTCAAAACTCTAATATATAGGTTTAAACATGTTCTGGTCGAAAATAAAAGGCAAAACCCAGCCCAAATAGAAAAAAACTGAAAATTCCTTTTTTTTAAGTGGAGTTGGTCGAATTGGGTTTGGATTGATCGATCCAAGGGTGGATCGATCAATCTGAGCATGGAATGGTCGATCTTCTCTTGAATGGTCGATCTGAGATGTTACGGCTTGATGGATCGATCGATCCAAGTGTGGATCGATCGGTCTGACCTCTTTTCTGCTCATTTGCTCAATTCTTTGCTTTTATGCCTTAGATTCCATCCAAACGTGTTTCAACCTGAAAAGATTAAAAAAACATAGAAAAAACTCGAGAAAACAACGAATATCATGGTTGAAAACTGGTAAAAACCATGATATATCAAAAACTAAACCCTAACATAAAATAGTTAACCCAAACATAAATGATATTTTGAGTAAATAATATAATTATAGTGGCATTTTTTAAAATATTTTAGAAATATGGTATTTTTTTAAAAGTTGCATTTCAAAAATGGCATTTTTCAAAATTTCTCTTTTGTTTTCTACATAACTCCTATATATTTTGTATTTTAATATTTTGTTGTTTAAATAAATCATTAATAATAAATAAAAAATTTCGTAGGTTTTTTACCAGATTTGTAAAATAATTCAAAAATAAATTACTATTTTATATAAAATTACAAAATTAAATAAACACGTAGCTCGATATCTCGTTTTACACTCAAACTATAAGTGTATTACAAGAAAATCAGGACACACACGGATCAAGACGGATAAGCAATTCTGAATGGAGAACCAAATTTTTATAATATATATATCTAATAAATAATTAATCTGGATAAAAAAATTATATACTAATCTTTAATATATAATTTATTTTAAATAGATTATCTATTTAATCTATTAATTAGTTTTAAATTTTTTTTTTAAATCGGTATTTGTTGCGTAAAAATTATATATTAATATTTAATATATAATTATTTTATAAATCTATTAATTATTTTTTTACATTTATTTTTCATTTATTCTAATTATTCAACGAAATTAAATTTTAGTTATTCCATTACTCAAATAATATATTAGATTCCACCATATTCAGTTAGATTCCGTGGTTACTATTTGAATCATTAGCTATTTTGTTAGATATTACAATAAATCATCAATAAATTCTGTCAAATTCTGTAATTAACATTTACACCATATATCTCTCATACATTACACACAATGTACAAACAAAAACGGTTGACCAAGATTGTTTTTTGGGGAAAAAGAAGAAAAGTCCTTTATTAAGAAATTCTCAGAAAAAGAACTTATTAAATAATTGTGAATTTATAGATGAAAAACGACTTGTAGAAATAATAAAAAGAAAAACGAGTAGACGACCTTTCATTTGCTAGGTCAACTCTGAATTCGACTACACATTGTACCTATAAATATAAATCTCAAATGCGAACAAGAAGACCAAGAAAATAAAGCCGTGTAATCAAATGATAGTGGACTAAGTTGCACATATTTGGAAATTGATAAACGGAAACGAAATGTTTGAAAATGCATAAATGATTTTTAAAAAACTGTTTGAAACAACATTAATCCAATATGTAAGTGTTAAACAGTTTTACAAAAAGTAAAGATCATAACGTCCAAATCAAAGATATACATTATTATCTCCATTTTCATTTTCACCGGCTCTATTAAAAAAAAATGCTCCCAACTTATATTTCTCACACTAATTAGATTTTTTTTTCAAATTACTAAAATACCAAATATACCTAATACGTTTTCAAACTATTTACTTATTATGTTTTCAAATTAAAAAGATAAATTTTCATCGTTTTTTCAAATTGAGATTTTTAGGAATCACGTTTTCGTGGTGTTTCCATGCGTTTCAAAATATTCTGATTCCAAAATATTTCGAAACCCAAAACATACTTTAGACGGAAATTTCATGCACATAAATAGTGGGCTAGTGATTTTGTCTTATTGAAAATTTGTCCTGTTTATTCAGGCCCGTAGATAAATATCTTCAAGTATGAAATTATCTTATCTCTTTCATTTGGTTACCCGTAAATGTTTTACGTGGCAATAATATCTGGATTTCTATGGAGTTCCGAGATTCGCTGAGATTCGTTTTAGGATTACCTCGATTTTTAAAAAAGAAAAAAAAAAGCCGGAAAGGAAATATTATTGACAATAATATAAAATCCAGTTAATAAAGTTCACACATTTAACACAAAGCGTGTCCGATATCTCCAAAGATTAAAATTCTAAAATATTTTCTCAAGAAACTAAAATATTTTTCTCAAGAAAGTGAAAAGAAAATAAAAGAAGAACACAAGAAAGTGTTGTGTAGAGACATGAGAGGTGTACCAAACTACCACCATTCTTACACCTTCTTCTTCTTCTTCATCTCAATTCTGTTCTCTGCTTTCTCCATCTCTGCCAACACTTTGTCGGCTACAGAATCTCTAACCATCTCAAGCAACAAAACCATTGTGTCTCCTGGTGAAATCTTCGAGCTTGGTTTCTTCAAACCTTCCTCAAATTCTCGTTGGTATCTTGGGATTTGGTACAAGACAATCTCTAAGAGAACCTACGTATGGGTTGCGAACAGAGACAATCCTCTCTCTAATTCCATCGGAACTCTCAAAATCTCCGACAATAATCTCGTCATTTCCGATCAATCCGACACACCAGTTTGGTCGACGAATGTAACCGGAGGAGACGTGAGATCACCGGTGGTAGCAGAGCTTCTTGATAACGGTAATTTCGTGCTAAAAAACTCTGACAACAACGATCCAAATGTTTTTTTGTGGCAGAGTTTCGATTTTCCGACAGATACTTTACTTCCGGAGATGAAACTTGGATGGGATCTCAAAACCGGATTCAACAGATTCTTGAGATCTTGGAAAACCCCAGATGATCCGTCAAGCGGCGATTTCTCGTTTAAGCTCGAAACCAGAGGTTTCCCTGAGGTTTTTCTATGGAACAGAGAGTCACGAGTGTACCGGAGCGGTCCATGGAATGGAATCCGGTTTAGCGGTGTACCGGAAATGAAACCATTTGATTACATGGTTTTCAATTTCACAACGAGTAATCAAGAAGTGACTTACTCGTTCATAATCACCGAAACCAACGTTTACTCAAGATTAAGCTTAAGCTCCATAGGATTATTAGAAAGATTCACTTGGATTGAGTCAGCTCAAGTTTGGAACCAATTTTGGTACGCACCAAAAGACCAATGCGATGACTACAAAGAGTGTGGGATTTACGGTTATTGCGATTCGAACACTTCGCCGGTTTGTAATTGTATCAAAGGGTTTAAGCCGAGGAATGAGCAAGCGTGGGGGTTAAGAGATGGCTCCGATGGTTGCGTGAGGAAGACGCAACTGAGCTGCGACGGTGGAGATGGGTTTGTGAGGTTGAAGAAGATGAAATTGCCGGATACTACGGCGACGATTGTGGATAGAGGGATTGGTGTGAAAGAATGTGAAGCGAAGTGTGTAAAGGATTGTAATTGTACGGCGTATGCGAATACGGATATCCGAGGTAGCGGGTCGGGTTGTGTGATTTGGACCGGAGAGATTTTGGATATCCGGAATTATGCTAAGGGTGGTCAGGATCTTTACGTTAGATTGGCTGCTTCTGATCTCGGTTAGTTCTTTCTACTTTATTATTAAAAATGTTTTATCATTTGAAATGAAATTGAATATCAAATTTGGAAAAAGGTTTGAATATGGAGAAGATGAATGATTATATGATGGAGATTTGGAAATAATCTGTTGAGTGACAGAAAAAAGACTTGGAAATGACATGTGAAAACTAAAAAGATATTAGAAAAGCAAAATTTGTTAAAAATTTACACCAATCAAAAATAATCTTATCAAATTATATTTTTAGAATTTCTATTTTTCATATTTTTGTTTTGAAATAAAATAAATTATATTTATTTTAATTAAGATTAAAAAACAGGAAACAAAATAGTAATTAACGTTTTTTCTTGCTAAGTTAATAATAAAATTTTATCCAATAATAAACTTGGCTTTTGAATAAATACGTTTTCCTTTTTTTGTTCGGTAGAACGTGATACTGGTGTTGAATGCTGCAAAGTCAAAAGAGTTACATTGTTGTTGTTTAACAGACTTTGAATTTAAACAAAACGTTTTCTAGTTTTATCTTTCCTCTTTTCAAACTTCTTTAACTTGATTGAGATGTTCGTCTTTGGTCACTGAATATATGTGAACACTTTTGACTCCATTATATACTTCATCAATTACTTTTTATAAAAAAATAATAATTACAAAAAAATAAAAAATATACATATATGTTACAACATTTTTGGTCACTACTAGCTTAAGTAAGTCATTTAATAAATAAGAAACTGAGGTATAGTGAACTTTAATCTTCTTAAAACTTGTGATGCGTCATATTATAATTGCAGTGGTTGGTGAAACATTTAATTACTATATTAATTATTCACAACAACTTATACATCTCAATTAAGATTAATGTGGTTTAACAAAGGTTCTTTCACTATTTCAGATGACAAGAGAAGTAAAAGTGCAAAAATCATAGGTTCGAGTATTGGAGTGATCGTTTTGCTTCTTTTAAGTTTCATCATCTTCCGCTTTTGGAAAAGGAAACAAAAGCGATCTATAGCAATTGAAACACCTATTGGTAAATTAGTAACTTTCATTAATTTTTTCTGTAAATTTTGATAAATCATATGTCTTGATTGTTTTATGTGTCTGAATGAAACAGTTGATCAAGTGAGAAGCCAAGATTTTCTAATGAACGAAGTGGTAATATCAAGTAGGAGACACATATCTAGAGAAAACAAAACAGAGGATCTCGAATTGCCATTAATGGAGTTTGAAGCTGTTGCCATGGCAACAAACTATTTTTCTAACGCCAACAAGCTTGGCCAAGGTGGTTTCGGTATAGTTTACAAGGTACAAATGATTGAAGATTTTTTTCTTTCTTTCAAATTTTATCATTGGACAAGATTTCATTGTGTAATGAAATGTGTGTTAGTAGGGACGGTTACTCGATGGGCAAGAAATCGCGGTGAAAAGACTATCGAAAACGTCGGTTCAAGGGATCGATGAGTTCAAGAACGAGGTAAAGCTGATTGCTAGACTTCAGCACATAAACCTTGTCCGGCTTCTTGGATGTTGCGTCGATGCAGGCGAGAAAATGTTGATCTATGAGTACTTGGAGAATTTAAGCCTCGATTCTCATCTCTTTGGTTAGTGCCTCAATTTCTTACAGCTCTGTTCTAACAATTGAATATCTTTTGAAATAAGTTAACATGTTTTCGGTTGTGATCGATTTGTAGACAAAACTCGAAGATGTAACCTAAATTGGCAAATGAGATTGGGTATTATTAATGGTATTGCTCGAGGACTTTTATATCTCCACCAAGATTCACGGTTTAGGATTATCCATAGAGACTTGAAAGCAAGTAACGTCTTGCTTGATAAAGATATGACTCCGAAGATCTCGGATTTCGGGATGGCTAGAATCTTTGGAAGGGACGAGACGGAAGCTAATACGAAGAAGGTGGTCGGAACTTAGTAAGCAATCATTTTCTAAAACAACAAAGAGATTTTGTCTTAAATCTATAAAAAAAAGTCGTAACATTTTGAGTTTAATCTTTTAATGCAGCGGCTACATGTCTCCTGAATATGCAATGGACGGGATATTCTCGATGAAGTCGGATGTTTTCAGCTTTGGGGTCTTGCTTCTTGAGATTATAAGTGGCAAGAGGAATAACGGATTTTACAACTCGAACCGCGACCTTAATCTTCTCGGTTGTGTAAGCTTCAAACCTCTTGAATTCGATCTCGGTTTCACACTCAAAATCTGATGATCACACTTAAAAAAGAGATTCGATTCGATCTTTATGCACAGGTGTGGAGGTATTGGAAAGAAGGAAAACATCTAGATATCGTAGATCCGATCATCATAGATTCTTCACCATCAACGTTCCAGCAACATGAAATCTTAAGATGCATACAAATTGGTCTCTTGTGTGTTCAAGAACGTGCAGAAGACAGACCAACAATGTCGTCGGTAATGGTGATGCTTGGAAGCGAAACAACGGCTATTCGTCAGCCTAAACCCCCCGGTTATTGCGTTGGGAGAAGTCCCCTTGACACTGATTCGTCTTCAAGTAGACAGCGAAACGATGAATCTTGGTCAGTGAACCAAATCACGGTCTCGGTTATTGACCCTCGGTAATTTGTAAGTTACCGAGCCATTCGGTGTTTATATGCATATATTTTGAGGTTAATTTGTGGGATAACAAAAAAAAAAAAACTAACCAAAAATCCTAAATCTAAGGTTAGGATTAAGCCGCATGAAGGGTTTTTGGTTAATTTTAAGTTATTTTTTTTTTGTGTTATACATTCCAATTTCCCTATATTTTTTCATCTAAGTCTCAACAGCAAA
The DNA here is from genome assembly GCA_900406555.1 of Pseudoturritis turrita. NCBI lineage: Eukaryota > Viridiplantae > Streptophyta > Magnoliopsida > Brassicales > Brassicaceae > Pseudoturritis > Pseudoturritis turrita. The sequence continues at coordinate 861,091 of OVBL01000623.1, read as the reverse complement.
AGTTTACTATTGTAACAAAAAAAAAGAAAAAAAGAAAAGCAAAGGTTTGCTACATGATTCGATTTTCTTTAACTTGCATTTTGTAGTTAACGTAAAGGAAACTTTGTTTCTGTAGTTGTTTTGTGACATAGATTGAAGACATGATGAGGGCAGTCTCTAATGTAATCATTGAGTCTTTCCCAAGCATCATAAAAAGTTTTATTGGATTACTGATAGAATCCTTGTATTTTGTTTCTTAAAAGAGTGGAACGAGATTTTGTCAAAAAATGATTTAGAAAAACAGATTTGCATTCTGCCCAACTAGTAATAGATTATGGTGGGAGTGATTTCAACCATTTATAAGCTTTATCTCTTAAAAAAAAGGGAAAGAGTTTGCACCTTAGAACATTTGGAGTGACTCCATTCATCCTCATTGTGTTGCAAAGGAAACTTTGTTTCTGTAGTTGTTTTGTGACATAAATTGAAGACATGATGAGGGCAGTCTCTAATGTAATCATTGAGTCTTTCCCAAGCATCATAAAAAGTTTCATTGGATTATTGATGGAATTCTTGTATTTTGTTTCTTAAAAGCGTGGAACGAGATTTTGTCAAAAAATGATTTAGAAAAACAGATTTGCATTATGCCCAACTAGTAATAGATCCTGGTGGAAGCGATTTCAATCATTTGTAAGCTTTATCTCTTAAAGAAAAGGGAAAGAGTTTGCACCTTAATTAGAACATTTGGAGTGACTCCATTCATCCTCATTGTGTTGCAAATTTCCTCGAAAAAGTCCAAATGGTCCATAGGATGTTCCATCGCTAACCCACTGAATTGACTTTGTTTACTAAAGCAATCACTTGTGGTTTGATTACATACTCCACTCCTTTTAGTTTTTGCAAACGGATAGCAGATCGATCCTGGAAGTTTCCATCTGGTGAATCGTGCTCTGTTATGGTTAGGGGAGATCGATTTTTTCTTCAAATGCACCAGGTGCTGGTGGAGGATCTTTATGTTTGTCAAATTCTTCCATCTCGAAACAAAGAAAAAGAAAAAAAAAATTAGTAAATAAAAAGATAAGTTTTAGACTATAAGTTTTATCCAAAATAAAAACAATAATCTAAACTACAAGTGCACAGTAGGCGATCGTAGTATTTAGGGATCGAATCCACAGAGACCAAGTGTACACTACAATTTTGTAAAATCAGGAGTAAAGCTAAAACGAAAAATATTACGATTTTGTTTTATAGTGAAGTAAATAAATAAAATAGCAAATAAAGCAATAATTAAAACAATGAGAAAATTCAGATAACTAAGTGTTGGGTGCTAGGGATTTCTCTAGAGATTCATGGATTAATTTATTCAGGTTTTCGAATAGATAATTTAACCAATTCAGAATTCACGAACTCAAATCACAGTTTTGTAATTAAACTACCTCGCAGCGATAATTACCTATCCTAGAACATCTTAATTACTCAACTCTCGCAAGCAACTAAAAAGTTAAGAATGCAAATTCAAAATGAGTTCGATATTTCACTTGACTCCATAACTCAACTCTCGCTGGTTATGACGCTAAGCTCACCTAAACTAGTTTGGATCGGTTAGTCAAGTGATGTTCAAGTAAAAACTAAAAACCAATCTATAATCAATCACTAGTTAGCTACTCTAGATCATGCCGTAGATACAAATTTAGATGAAAAATCTAATTGGATTTCTATCCTAATAATCCTATTTAGCAAGCCATGAATTCCCTATCGAATTGTCTCCTTAATCCAACAAATCACTACTCAATCATGGATATGAAAAACAAAGCAAAATCGTAAGCATAAGACAAATTCATATTCATAAAATCAGTAGCAAAATGGTTTAAAAACCTTTTCTAAAAGGTATAAGGGGGCGAGATTTTCTCTCTTATCGAACAAAGCGTAAAAATCTATGAAAGAAACTTGAAAAAAGTACAATGAAACTTTTGTAGCTATGAAATGGTGGTGAAACTCTCGTTATTTCATGGCTGCTAGAGGGTATTTATAGGGTAAGGGTCGATTTTAGGTTTATTCTTCTAAAAATTAGGAGATAAGTTCGAAAAAGGAAAATTTCCTTTTTTCAGGGTCTGCGATCGATCGATTGCAGTGGGCTGATTGATCGATCGCCTCACAAATCTCATTCTCCAGCCAAAGTTCCGGATGTTCGATTGATCCCATGAGGGTGATCGATCGATAAGGCTTTATGCTCTGGACTTGCTTCTCCTCGAACCTTCATCGACCAGTCTTCAGTAAATCCAGCATATTTTGAGATCGTACCGTTAGATTTCAGGATCTAATATAAAAATCGAAACTAACACTCCCATCTATTTGGCGGTAAAATTTGAGGGGAGAGTGTTTTTAAAAATTTGGCCTTGAAGACATTAAGAGTTCAAAATCTCGTCCACTCACCTTCAATGGACGAAGAACTAGCAATAGAGCTCAGATCTTATCTCAAATGTGCTCCCGATTAATATCTATGATTTTAATTGTTAATCCTATATTTTTATTGTTGTTTTCTTCACTTGGACTTATGTAACAAATGAGAACTTGTTGGCGAATAGTTCTTTGCTTGCTCATTTTGTAAGCCACATTAAAAATTTCAATATGATAAGGGCAGTGGCTCTTTGAAAGATCTGCTTGCTTTTGTCTCTATGTGGAGGTGTGAGAGTTGTTTCCGGTATGGAGGAGAGTGGAGGCGCGTGGTGTGCGAAACCTGTGAGCGGTGGTGTTGGAGTGGACGGATCTAGAAGATGGTGAGGTCGAGTTTCTCTTGTGGCTTCAGCATTTGATCATAAAATCAATTCCTAGATTTTTTCTCGTCTTCGCCGGACTTGTGCAGAAGCTTTGGCTTCGAAGGTATCTGCTCTCTCGATTTTGTCTCTTCTCCTCCGGCTTCTCTTGGGTTTTCCGGCCATCGCTATAGGCGATTCCTAGCTCCTGGTTTTGTGCTTGTTTAGTTAGTCTTTTGTTGGTGTTGGTTGTTAGTATTTGTAATCTACCGCTGTTTAGGAGTTTGGGTTGCTCTCGGTTTTCTTCGGTTTGTATGTGCGTAGTCGTTTGTATGGGGGTCTAATCTCCGTTTAGCGTCCTTTTTTGGTGAATCTTTATCAGGCTCCTGCCACCGCCCCTTAGTTTAGTTGAATAATTAGTTTTCGCATGTGGTCTTTCTTGATCTTCTAAGGCTAACCTCGTGTGCGGATGCAAAATTCTAGATGTAGACTCTTTAGGTTAAAGATTAGATGGATATGAGTTTAGATTCCCGATCGTGGTTCTTTGTTTTTGTTGTTCGTCGTATTTGGATCTATTTTTCGTGGCTTCCCCTTGCCTCGGCAATGACTTGTGAGCATTGTTTATCCCCGTTTGCTGTTTTTTCCTCGCTCTTCGTTGATTGCGAATGTCTCTTTCATGTTCCTTTGTCTAGTGGTATTTTGTTTGTAATTTCGGTTCGCCTCGGAGGAGAAGATCCTGCCGGCTTTGCTTTCCCTTAAAAGTTTAGGGTTTGGTTTCCCGTAACTCTTTCGGGCTTAGCTTCCGGTTTATCCAATTTTGTATATGATTTGTAACTCCTCTTGTTCAATATATAAATCTTCCAGTTAAAAAAAAAATATATATATGAATATGATTGCAACAAAAATTCTACGCTACTCTAGTATTTAATTTGTCTTTTGTATTATAATAATTCACCCTTTGCAGTAATTCGAGTTTTACCTCTTTTTTTGTTTGATTTGGTTTTGGTTGCCGTTTGTTTGGATATAGAAGAAATGAAACGGAAAAAGCAACATAGACAGGATTTCATCAAGTTTCTCTCTCGGGCACGAGGCCCGAGACCGTCGTTGGAGCTCTACCTCTCGATCTCCACCGTAAAAAATGGAGCTCCGCCTCTCGATCTCCGCCGCCGATGTCTTTTCCATGAGCAGATCCTTCTCTGCGAAAGTCATCGTCTCACCGTCTTTCCGCCGCCGCCTCGGTTTCTCCGGTCTAACGACGTTGCCCTCTCCATGGCTAGATCAGTTGCCGACGATGAAGCTGCTGCAGATTCTCCCCGAGCCGCCAGTTCTGAAGCTAGCCGTCGAAATAGATCAAACTCCAGAGCCATCGGATCCGCCAGATCCAAGCTCATGTTCCTTACCTTCTTATTCGGATTGTATTTGGGGTTTCGTGGAATGGGTAGATTTGGTCATGATCGATCCGAGCTGGTTTGGTTTAGTCCCAATTGTTTCGATTGTCTTTGGTTCTCCTATTGTGTTCTTTGTTGGCTTCCTTGTCGCCTCTGTGCAATCCGATTCTGCCGTATGCAGATTAATCTCCCTTACTGCAGTATGCAGGTTTCTCCTATTGTGTCATCTATTGGCAATTTTATCGCCTAGGTGCGATGCTTCTTTTGTGCCAGTCGCTGGCAATCTTACTGCAATATGCAGGTTTCGATCCGATGTCACGATGACGATAGCTGCTTGGAGTTTGTTTACTTTTCTTTTGTGGCAGATTGGGAAGAAACCTCATGTTATGCGTATCTCTCCATTGAATATGGTTCGTTTGGGCTTTCAGTGCTCTGCTTTCTCTTTGATGGAGTCTAGTTTCCTCCCAAATTCTTCACTTGTGTTTAGTGGAATTGTTATAGGGAGCTCTACGTCGAAAGCGTTTCTGCTTGGAGTGGAAACGATCGCAATCAAAGCTGCAATTTTAGCTGCTTCAACTATAGAGATCCGACACCTCAATGTGTTCACGGACTCTCTTTCTCTTGTCAAGATTCTCAAGTCTAGAGGTATTGCCAATGAGCTAGAAAGCATTCTACATGACATCTTTTGTCTTTTAGGATCCTTTTCTTCTATCTCTATTTTTCGAGTACTTAGCACGATAAATATTTTAGCCGAATCTTTATCTATGTCTTCTTTATTAGATCAATCTATAGTTACAAAATAGTATTTTACAAATAGGATTACAGGGCATGTGATCAAGGGAATTACAAAATATTTGAAAAAATTGTAACTTATAAAGCCATGAGTTTCAGTCCCAAATAAAAAAAAATCAGGCCATGTAATAGGATTTCCATTCCTTATTCATTACTTGTTCTATACCCACCTCGCAAAAACAAATACGAGATTAAGGCAAATATTAAAAATGATAAATATTAGCCAACTTATTTATAAAAAAAAAGAGAAAATTGAATTGTATATCCTAAATTTTATTAATAATTTGAAATCTATACCAAATTTTCTAAGAATTTGAGATATACATTTTTTTGTTGTTAAAATGATATTTTTGTCCCTAATCAATCTAAAAATTCAGAAAAATTAAAAATAATAATAATTTGATGATTTGATTTTAAGAAAAAAATGTTAGCTAATAATTTTTAAATTAATAAGTAATCTTGTATTTGGTTTTTTAATCTCAAAACTCATAAAAATAGGGGGAATTTCAAAAATGCCATTTTTGGTGTGTCAATTTTCAAAAATGCCACCATAAGTTGTCAATTTTCAAAAATGTCACTCATTAAAGATTTTTAAAACCCTAAACCCTGAAATCCTATATCTTAAAAAGGGGTTTGACAACTAACAAACTCTAAATCCTAAAAACTAAACTCTAACATAAAATAGTTAACCCAAACATAAATGATATTTTGAGTAAATGATATAATTTTAGTGGCATTTTTGAATTTTTTTTTAAAGAGTGGCATTTCAAAAGTGGCATTTTTCAAAATTTTTCAAAAAAATAAAGATTAATTAAAATATTAGATAATAATTAATTTAAAATATGTTGATTTTTGTAAAATATTGTAAAGATATTAGATCATGATTAATTTTAAATATAATAAAATTTTAAATTAATTAAGAATTAATTACGAATTAATTCTTAAAACTTAATTGCGAATTTACATTTTATCATTTTAAATTGATAACAAATTACTTTTAATTTAAAATTAATTTATAATTTAATTAATTTAGATAATAATTTGTTAAGTGAAGGAACATAAAAATAACTTAATGGTGTAAACAAGTCGACAAAGTAAAAAATCAACCAACCAAAATATAAGTCGACAGTTTAAAATAAATCGACAAAAAACATTAAGTCAATGGTTTAAATAAGTCGACAACATAGAAAATCAACTAACAAAAAATAAGTTCACTATTCGAAAATAAGTCTACGAATTAAAAAATAAAGTCGACAAAAAAAGTCAATGGTTTAAATAAGTTGACAAGTAAAAAATCAACCAAACAAAGTATAAGTCGACAGCTTAAAATAAGTCGAGGAAAAAAAAATTAAGTCGACGAACATAAAAAATAAGTCAATAGTTTAAATAAATTGACAAAGTAAAATATCAACCAACCAAAATATAAGTCGACTGTTTAAAATTATTCGGCAAAAAAAAATTAAGTCAATGAATAAAAAAATAAGTCAATGGTTTAAATAAGTCAGACAAAGTAAAAAATCAATCAATCAAAATATAAGTTAACTGTTTAAAATATGTCGACGAAAGATAAAATTAAATAGATAAAAATAATTAAATAACTCAATGGTTTAAATATTCCGACAAAGTAAAAAAAACCAACCAACCAAAATATAAGCCAAATATTTTAAAATAAGTCGACTTGACTAATTTTGTTTTATTTAGTCAAAATTTTATATTTTAGATAATGTAATTAACAGTATATTTAAAAAAATGAAATTAAAGTTTAGAACTGAAATTAATTAGTTTGAACATAATTTTGAATTTAAATTTAATAATTTTAAATTATTTAAGTTAAATTTATTTATATAATAATGAGTTAAATATGTTTAGGAGTATTTACGTACTTTTATATAATAAAAAGTATAGTTTTCAAATTTTTATAAGATTAAATATAATTTTTAAATTTGCAATAAAATTTGGGGTATTTATCAAAATCTCCCAATTTAATTTTTTAGATTTATTTGATTAATCATAATATTTTTAACACGAAAGAGATTGGCAAAATTTAAACTTGCCAATCCAGTTATATCTATTTCCTGTTCCCAGTTATTTGGTTACCTTTTAAGCTTCCACAAATTTTGATTTCAACAATCTAATCAAATAGAATTTGGTAATAGTATCCTAAATTGTGATGTTTTGGTAATGTTTAATTATTATTTTCTACGTAAATGTTTTTATTTTTTATTTTTTGCAACTTAATTTTAAATCTTTATTTTTGTAAAGCATAATGTTATGTTAAGTTTTGGTAATTTTGCTGAGAAATAAATTATTTGGTGACGATTTAGAATATACAAAATTTGGTATAGTTTCCAATATGAATTTTTTTTACAAAAACTATGGTTAATGTTTTGCAAACTATTTTTAGTTTATGTATTATATAATCAGATGAAGTGTATTTGAATTTTTCAGTGACAAATGCAGTAAACAGAAATGTGATGATCAGATTTCGAACATAGAAGAAGAACATTTGAAAAGGTTAGAGTTTCTCTTTGTTATCGAAAACTCAAGATTCAATATATATAATAATGTCCTCGTTTGTTTAGGGTATTAAATTTGTAATATTTTTAAAATATTGTCAACATTACGTTAAAATATTTAAGGTGACTAAATTTTTTTAATTCAAATTTCGGATGTCAACGTATTTTTGTGAGACTTTGTAATGTGTTTAGCAATTGAATATAGAAACCATTAACAACAACATTTTTTGGGTTTGAAATTTGGTGTTAGGGTCTGTCTGGTTTAAACGCAGCGGGTATAGATGCGGGTGCGATTGCTGGAGTTTATGGAAGCGGACGGTAGCGGTTTCTAGCGTTATTGGACAATTTATACGACTGGTAAAACGGCTGGAAACGGATGCGTTTACAGGACGTTTATGACTGGTTTACAGCGGATGTGATAGCGGATTTACATAAACTACCAAAATACACATAATATATAATTTATATAAAAATCAAAATATATTATTATAAAAGAAAAATTATATATTTTAAATAAATCATAGAATAATTAAATAGTATTTTTACAATAACTTTTTTTATAATTACAAGTTTATTTTAGTTTAACTAAAATATATATCAAGTGTATATAGTTTTATATGATAATATTCGATATAAAAAGTAAATTTTTTTAAAATAATTTTTTTTTTGTGTGTAAATTTTAGTTTATTATTAAAGATAATATTTTTTAAAAATATATTTTTTCAACCACCCGTAACCGCAAACGCGTGGGAAGGAGTTTTTGATTTACAGTGGTTCCAAACGATATAAAGCGGTACAGAGCGGTATGAAGCAGTTTCTGTGATTGTTGTCAAACGCTACCAACCGCAACCGCCCACACACGTAGCATTTGCGGGTGATAACGGGTGAACCAATCAACTCTTTTATCGTGGACAATCTGATTTTATGGTTTAAATTATGTTCCATTTTTTGTTTTGGTTTTTAGTTTTATCCCCTTAATAGATTATTATCTCTTATTTATTGAAACAAAGACTTAATAATTAAAAAAACAAAAATATGGTCTTTAATTGACAATTGTGTCTCACTCAATACTTGCGCCACTAAAACGAGCATTGATTTCAAGCCTCAAAGTTCAATTCCGGAAAAACGAAGTTGAGTTTTGTACCGAGTAGCTTCTTCCTCTAGCAACCCAAACGGCCAAACCACTTGAACAATGTCTCGTGCGTGCATTTGATTTTGGACGTGAGAATCCTGCCGTGTTTGGGATGTTCGCTTTGATTCCATACATATACAAAGAGGAGTTGACGATGTCATAGTTTTGATAAGAGAGTATTAATGAGTTGATGTGTATATTTTGGAAACCAGAGAGAGATAAGAGAAAGAGAAGAATAATGATTGATAAGGATTTTGATACCAACTTTTTTGGTCCCGATCAAAAAACCTGAATAGAACTAAGATGATATCAAAGGTTGAGGTTGAGAAATGTGATAGCATTAGGGAGATTCTTGGAATTCAGAACGAAGGTGGTGTAGGTACATATCTAGGTTTACCCGAATGCTTTAGTGGGTCTAAGGTGGATATGTTAAACTACATTCAGGATAGGCTCAAATCTAGATTATCTGGGTGGTACTCTAGGACTTTATCTCAAGGTGGGAAGGAAGTTTTAATTAAATCTGTGGCCATGGCTATGCCTATATACGCCATGTCATGTTTTAAATTCCCAAAAACAACCATTGCAAAGTTGTCAAGTGCCATCTCAGATTTCTGGTGGAATTCATTAGAGCATAAGAAAAAGATCCATTGGATCAGTTGGGAAAAATTGTGCCTGGCCAAGAAGCAAGGAGGTCTTGGATTTCGTGATCTAGAGTGTTTCAATCAAGCCCTGCTTGCCAAACAAGCCTGGCGAATCTTACAATTCCCAAACTCTCTGTTTTCAAGGGTTTTGAAAAGTAGGTATTTTGACCAAAAGGTTTTCCTTGATGCGGTGGTTGGAGTGAGACCTTCTTTTGCCTGGAATAGCATCATTCATGGTCGTTCCCTTCTTCTTAAAGGCTTGATAAAAAAAGTTGGAAATGGAGCTTCCATCAGTGTTTGGGTTGATCCTTGGATTGACATGGATGGTATGAGGCCACCTCTGATAAAGAATCAGTTTATCAACCTTGATCTTAAGGTTTCTGAGCTAATTGATCCTATATCAAAAACTTGGATCATTGATAAGATCAATGACTTATTCTTTCCAGATGAAGCTGTAATAATTTTGAGAAACAAGCCGGTTGTTTCCAATCAAGATTTCTGGATTTGGAGGTTTAACAAGTGTGGTGACTACTCGGTGAAATCTGGGTACTGGTAGTCCTTCAAAGAAACCAAGCAGGACTTAATTTTGGAAGCCGAAATGCTTCCCTCTCTGAACGGATTGAAAGAACAAGTCTGGTCTCTTCAAACTGCTCCAAAAATCAAAGCTTTTCTTTGGAAAAGCCTCTGTGATGCTATTCCTGTAGCAGACAGGATAATCTCAAGGGGCCTGAATACTGATTCGAGATGTCAAATTTGTGGTTTGGAGGGGGAGTCGGTGAATCATGTTCTTTTCTCATGTACCTTAGCCAGACAGGTTTGGGCTCTATCCAATTACCCTCAACCATCCTCTGGTTTTCATCAGTCTTCAGTTTTTGTTAACTTTCAATATCTCTTATTGGGTTTGAAAAGGTTTGAGATTTCTATTGAGGTTAGAAGATCATTCCCTTGGTTACTATGGTTTTTGTGGAAAAATAGAAACAAGTTCTTGTTTGAAGGTATCATGTTTTTGGCAAGTGAAACCATAATCAAAATCTAGGATGAAACAAGTAAGTGGTTTCTCGCTAAAAGCTTGGAAAGGTCAAGTGGTTTTAGTGAAATTGTTTCTAGAGTTGGTGATAGTGGCTGTTGGAAACGTCCTCCCCATTTGTGGGTCAAATGCAACATAGGAGTTTCTTGGAACAGAAGTTTTAAAGAAGTAGGTGGAGCTTGGGTACTAAGGGACTCAGAGGCCAATGTTATGCTACATAGTCGAAGATCTTTTGCTATGGCTGACAGTTTGGTTGAGGCAAATTTAGTTTGTTTGAAGTGGGCTATGGAAAGCATTCATTCCCATAGGTTTAATAGGGTGATTTTTGCTGTTGAAGATGTTGTTTTGGTTGGTGCTACTACAAGACCCATTGCTTGGCCTTCCTTTGGTTTTGAAGCTAATGTGATCTTGGATAATTTAATGCTTTTTTCGGATTGGAAATTGGTGAATGTGTCAAGGAGGGCCAATAGAGGAGCCTTTCTCACTGCACAAAGCGTGACAAGGGACCATCGTTCTCAGTCTTATGTTGCATTGGGATATCCCGAATGACTCAAAGATTTGTTTTTGAGTGAGAAAGCATCGTCCTCTGTTTTAGGCCATTGACTGTTTTAAGCTCTATGAGCAATTTTTGTCTGTGTTGTCTTATTAGTTGGCAATCAGGTTGTATTTAAAAGTTCCTCTGCTTCGAACTTTCGTTTAAGGTTGTAATGGACTTTAGTTCCATATTCCAATTTATAAGAAATAGATGACAAAAAAAAAAGAACTAAGATGATATAAGATAAATATTTTTTTTATAAAGGTTTTGATACCACGATTTGTTGTCAGATTGAAAACCGTGATAGTTGATGGAAGATGAGTGTTTGTGATACCACTATATGGTTCAAATTTTAAACGAGATAAAAGCTCTGATACCATTGATGCGGTCTTAATTATAAACTAAGAAAATAAGAACACAATATTTCAGCTGGCAAAATTCTCTATGGAAAATTCCATATATATACTCCAACTAAATTCCGATAAGTTATTTAATACTCCAACTTTTGCTTTGTCCAGAAATATACACCAATTATTTTGTTTGCCCATTTTAAAACCCCAACTTTCAAAAATGTACCCATTTAACGCATTTGATTTAACGGAAGCTTAACGTCGGTTATTTTTCTATTTTTAAAATAAAAAATATGAATATTTAAATAATAAATTATAATAAACTTCGAAATTTAAAAGAAAATCACTTAAAATTCTTTAAAAAAATTCAAAAAATTCAATTTTTGTTAAACAATTGTTGTTCTAATTTTTTTTAAAAGAAAAATATCCTAAAATAACACAAAAATAGTTGTTGTTCTAAATTTAGCGCACTAGATTTTAAATTCAAAAAATACCACAAATTATTGTGTGAAAAAATACTTGTTTGTTTTAAATCATGTATAAACAAAATTAAAATATTAGATTTGGGTTCTCTTTTTCTAATTTATAATTTAAATTTCTTTGATTAGGATGAGTTTTTAAATCATTTTGATATTGAATTTGTGTTATTATCAAAAATTAAAATCAACTTGTGTTTTATTTTGAAGAAAAAATTGGAAAAATATACACTTTTTAAAAGTTAAATTAGGAAGAGAGCACTTTACTTTTCAACACTTTGCAAAATACACACTTTATTATGGGAGTTCCAAAAGTTCTCTTAAATTACAAAATACAACACATTTGCAAATATTTACTTCATCTCCTAAATCAAAGCTTTTCTTTCTATCATGGCTGCCTCTTTCGACTCCGACCAAGTACTTGCAGCCGAGCTCTACACTTCACTAAATGTTCCCCTCTCTTTTTTTTCCCTTTCCAAATCGTTGGTTTGTCTCTCCACTCAAAATCCCTCTGGTTACGACCACCGATGGCTTCGGGAGGAACAACCCAGATTTAATATTTCAACCCAAATTTACTATTTTTGCTTAAATCTCCTCAAATTCCGACAACGACGACCCAGACGAATCATCATCATCAACAAGAACAACAAGAACAATCCAAACCCGTTAATCAGCTAATCGAAGAGAAGGAGGTTACAATACCATTGAAACCCATCGCTCTCCGAGAAACAGAGACAATTTTAGAGGAAACCCTTTGAAGAAACCAGGAAAATTTACACATTAGGTAACGAATTAGGTTGAGGTCAGTTCGGTATAACCTACACTTGCAAAGAGATTTCAACGGGGAACACATACGCTTGCAAATCGATACTCAAGAGGAAACTAGTGAGAAAGCAAGACAGAGATGATGTGAAGAGAGAGATTCAGATAATGCAACATTTATCAGGACAAGAAAACATTCTTGAGATCAAAGGTGCTTTCGAAGATAGACAATCCATACATCTTGTAATGGAATTGTGTGGTGGCAGTGAATTGTTCGATGGGATTATAGCTCTGAGAGAGCAGCTGCTTGTGTTATTAGATCGATTGTGAATGTTGTGCAGATTTGCCATTTCATGGGAGTGATGCATCGTGATCTCAAGCCTGAGAATTTCTTGCTCGCTAGTAAAGATGAAAATGCTATATATGCTCAAAGCTCCTGATTTTGGACTGTCTGTGTTCATCGAAGAAGGTGAGCCGTGTAATCAATTCTCATCTTCTGCTTATAAACGCAAATGTTTTAGATTTTGTGAGATTCTGATGAATGTTGGAGTTATGTTGTGGATATGAGGATTTAGTATAGTCTATAAATTAAGAATCTTATCTCATTCAGTGATGTTTTAGTACATAGGGGTCAGCTTCAAAACAGAGGCTTTGCAAGTTTTGTTTTCCTTATCTTATTGTTAAGTTATGCCATTTTAGTTAGGTGAGCTGTGTAATGAAATTCTCTTCTTCTGCTTATAGTTAAGTACAAAGGTTTTAGCTTTCTTAAATGTTAGATTTATATTGTGGATACGAGGATGTTGTGGTAAGCTTCAAAACAGAGGCTTTGCAAGTTTTGTGTGAATTTGGGAATGTGCGTAATTGTTACGCTTGAGACACCGTTAAATTGTCAAGCTATGCCAGTTTAGTTAGTTGATAATGTGTTCATATGCTGTTTTATAAACTGAAAAAACAAAATTGCAGGGAAAGTTTACAGGGATATAATTGAAAGTGCTTACTATGTTGCTCCTGAAGTATTAAGACGAAGTTACGGAAAAGAAATCGATATTTGGAGTGCATGGATTATTCTATACATCTCTTTGCTTCACTTCTATTCTTTTTTTCTCTAACCTGAGAAGAGAAGCGTTTCTGTATATATTTCAGGCTGATGTAGATGGTAATGGAACAATCGACTACATCGAGTTTATCTCAGCAACGATGAATAGATACAGATTGGATCGAGACGAACACTTATTCAAAGCCTTCCAATACTTTGACAAAGACAACAGTGGGTAAGTGCTTTCAGGTGGAACATAGAAAATATAAACTTAGAAGTTAGAACTATTTCTGAGACATAAAGATGGATTTGGCTTTACACTAATTTATGACAATGGATGAGTTGGAGTTAGCCATGAAAGAGTAGGGAGATGAAGCCAGCATCAAAGAAGTCATAGCGGAAGTCGATACTGATAATGTAAGTTTTGTGTCTTAGCATCAAAGAAGTCATGAACAAGTCTTAAGCCAAGATCGAGATTAATAGGTATCTTGTGTATGATGGAAGAATAAACTATGAAGAATTCTGCGCGATGATGAGAAGTGGTACCACACAGCCACAACAAGGGAAACTTCTTCCAAGTCCGTTGATTGATTAATCGAAAAAGCTTCTCGTGCTTGATAGAGTAACATAAACATTAATTAGATCCTTACATTTTCAGAATCGTGTAGAGAAGAGTTGCAGACCTAAACCGGGGAAAAGGGATTAGATTTGATACAAGTTGCAGAAACTTGTTTTTGTTGATCGATTATTCAACAGTATGAAACAAAGAGTTTATTAGAAATGACCCTGTAGATTAGCAACATACATACACATACGTACATACAAACATACATTAGCAACATAATCAATGTGAATCCATCAGTCAATTTGCATACATCACACATTGATAATCTTACACAAATAAAATATAAGAAATACAAAGGGACCTAAAGTGTACACAACTTGCCAAGATTTTGTACAAAAGGGAAAAGTTTTAAGTTTCGTATCCCGCACTCTCCTATCTCCAGTTTCTCATCGTCGAATATAATCTCAAAGACAAATTCGCTGGATTCTACACTAATAAAAGTTTCAAATAAGTACAGGTGTTTCTTCAAACGTAGAAAGATGTTTTCCGGCAACCACAAATCATTCAGATTTAGTTTTTCCGTGATGCAATGAGATACTTCCAACATGTTCCCATCACCAACCTCAACGTCACCCTTATTAACCAGCAGCACGCAACCCTTAAATGCACATAACTTTTTCTTCCAGTGGCTCTGTAAGTGAAGTATGCAGGAACTCCCAGTGGCTCTGTAAGTGAAGTATGCAGGAACTTTTTCTCCGGGTAGGACCGCATAGTCCCATCTCGATGTGATGATGAGGTCTCTTGCTTCTTGATTCAGTTTGAAGCAGTTAGCAAAGTTGAGATCAACAAACCTTGTATTGTGAAAAGAGCAATGTAGTCTCTCTAGGGACTCACAGTTTTCTGCATCTAGGAAACGTAAGGAGTCTGGAAGCTGTGGGAGCGAAACCAGCTTTGTGCATCCCTTGATTACAAGTCTATGTAGACGAGATAATTCCTTGACCCATGGAGCAATTTCTTGTATTCTTTTATTGCTCAAGTGCAGCTCTCTGATGTATTTAAAAGCATGCGAGAATTCTCCGAGGTTTTCCCAGTATGACATATGCAACTTATCAAGACGAGACCATAACCTGATTGATGAAGGAATTTCTTTTATCGCAGTTCCATTGAGCATTAGATCCCTAATGTTTGTGGAAATATCAGGAAAGCTTTTCAACATCGAGCAATCGCTGAGATAAAGTTCATCGAGAGATTCCATGTTGATGTTGATCGGTAGGGCCTCTAGCTTTGAGCAACCTTTTAAACGCAACGTCAACAAATTATGAAGATTCCCAATAGAAGGAGGTAGCCTCACAAGACTCGAGCAACCACTGAAATCCAAATGTATGAGACGAGTGATATTCCCAATAGAAGATGGGAGCTCCACTAGACTCGGGCAATCACTGAGACTCAATCGCTCGAGATTAATAGCATTCCCAATAGAAGATGGGAGCTCCACTAGACTTGAGCAACCATTGAGAATCAATTTCCAGAGCCTAGTGTTATTTCCAATAGAAGATGGCAGCTCCACTAGACTCGAGCAAAGACTGAGATTCAATTTCTCGAGATTAATAGCATTCCCAATAGAAGATGGGAGCTCCACTAGATTTGAGCAACCACTAAGACTCAATTTCTGGAGTTTGATAGCATTCCCAATAGAAGATGGGAGCTCCACCAGTCTCGAGCAACCACTGAGAGTCAATTTCTCGAGATTAATAGCAGTTGAGAGATCAGGAAGCTCCATCAGATTATAGGAAAAACTCAAATCCATCCACTTGAGATTTCTAATCGGCTGTAGAGAGAAACAAAGACAACAAACAAGAAGATGTTAATATACTCAGTAAAAGAAAAACTACTCAAAGAACACATTTCAATGCCATTGAGATTTAATTCAAATAAAAAGCGGATTGTACAAAAAGAACAAATTAATTAGAGCTAGATTCGAATAAAACTGAGGTATACACGTAAACAACTTACTTTAATTCCTTCCCACAACTTCTCAAGACTGCTGTTATGCATCCTTAGTTCGACGAGGAACGTCAGATTAAAATTAGAAGGCAGACATATCATCGGAAAATATTCCCAATCTAGTAATCTAAATTTTTGAGGTAGATTGTTCAGACTTTGTGGTATGTAAGAATTTCCATAAGGACTGTCGTGGAGTCTTAAGAATTGGAGACTAGACATTCTTTCCAATGCCCATTCACTTCTATTTAACTCATTCTCGATCTCAGAGAAGTTTATAATTGCGCCTATAACACTTCCACGACTCTGAAAATGAACCCAAAGACACATAAGTAAATAAATATGGTTAGTTATCAAATTTTGTAGGAGCAACATAGTGAAAACTTACTTCTGTACAATTACTCAGTACTTGGTATGTCTCTCTAGCATCAACCAAAAACTGACGTTGCCCAGGGTCATGAATGGATTGTCTACGAACAATTTCTCTACCAAAACTTGCTAGCAAATCATGCATATCTATATTTCCCCAACTGCTGATAGATATGAGAGATTTCTCAGCTAAGACCTCAAGACCTTGACTCACATTAGAGAAATTATTTGCAAGATGCTCTTTCACTTTCTTAATTTGTTCATAGTTGAAAAAGCAGGCTATATAAAGAAATAATTCTTTATCTTCAGCACGTAAGGCATTGTAACTGAACTCTAAAATGCTCTCAATTTCTCCGTCAAGGCTTCTCCTTAACCTTGGTAGTTCCCTTTTCCACTCCTCTTTAGGCCTTCCTTTCAAATGAGATCCCATAACCCTTAGTCCCAAAGGGAGATTACCAGCAAGCTGTGCAACTTCCGAAGCAAGGTTCTCAAAACCATCATGTGGGGATTTTTGACCGAAAGCATACATGCAGAAGATTTCAAGAGCCTCTTTGTAAGATGGAAAATCCACCTCGTAAATATGGTTAATTCCATGTGCATTCAAAAGCCTTTTATCTTGCGTTGTGATGATAATCCGACTTCCAGGACCAAACCACCGAGTTTCTTTCGCCATGGCATTTAGTTGCATCAAATGATCAACATCATCAAGAACCACAAACACTCTTTTGTCTTTTAACCTGTCTTGTGCAACTCCCAAATGATGAATCTTGATATCCTCATGGTTGATTATTTGAGACAAGAAATATTTCTGAAATTGCAGTTTCGCGCTATACTCATCGTAACCATGAATAGTTAGATATCGTCTTTTGATATTCTCCATGAAGACACTAAATTGGAACTGATGAGAGTGTTTGTTGTATAGAACTCTGGCGATGGTGCTCTTACCAATTCCAGAAGGACCCCAAATCCCTATCATCTTCACTTCATTGGAGTCTAGGCGTAAGAACAAATTCATATTCTCCATATGAGCACTCATCCCAACTAAACCGTCGAAATCACTTGAGGGCGCAGAATTAATCAGCTTGTTTGAAACATCATTGGCTATTTTTTCGATCATGGCCGCTTCATTATCCCTAATTAACAAGAAGAAAGATGGATGGAGTACTTTTCGTTCAATAGTCATGAAAAATTCACATACACATTTGTTCTACTTGACTTACAATCAATAGACACGGTTAAGGGGGCACTACTCGAATGAGCATAGAAGAAATACCACAAGCGGACTATAAATATAATATTTTCTTTTCTTTTTCTAATATGTATATGTTTCGTTTTTTGCTTTAAAAGTTCATAAAATTCACCAAAATCACAACATTCAAATCTACATTTTAGTTTTTATTTTCCAAAATTATCAACAAATTTCTAAAATTCTAAGGGTTTATAAAAACTTTAAAAGAAAAGTAACTCTTCATAAATCTGAACTTCGTGGTTTATTTTTGAAGTATTATTTTGATGTGTTTGAAAGATCAAGAGGACTAACCAATTGCTTGAATCATAGCCAGCGATTGTGGCCACTTTCACAAGAGCTTGTCTCCATCTTTCAATGTCCTCCTTACTTTTACCCGCGCAAGTTTTCTTAAAAACCTTCCCAAAATCTCCGGTCAGCTTCTTTACATCAGATGGATCCACTTTATAGAAAATAGCCATCACAGTTTGACCCAACTCTTCCCTACATTTCATAATCTCCACCAATTCATCAAGACACCATTTTGAAGAAGCGTAGTTCTTGGAGAGCAAGATGATCGCGATCTTAGATCCTCTAATCGCCCGTATGAGTTCAGGACCGATGGATTCTCCTCTCTTGATCTCATTATCGAAGAACGGTGTGATTCCCTTTCTTCCAAACTCCTTCTGAATGTGACTGAGAAAGTCTCTGCGAACATCTTCCCCTCGGAAACTCGGAAAGACATCGTGTGTCCAGTTATGAGACGAAGAAGATGGAGCTGATGAAGGAGACGAAGGAGATGTAGGTGATGAAGAAGAAGGATCGATTTCTTGGTTTTCTTGATGGAATCTGAATTTTCTGAAAATTACGAAGAAGCCGCAGCAAGGATGGTTTGGAAAATTGAAGAATCCATTTGTATGCTGGAGAGACGACCAAGAAGCTTTCCAGAGAGATATCTTTGGAGAAAGAATGAAACGCAGAGGTTTTTTTTTAAAATATAATAATTGAATATAGAGGAAACATAAAACGTTGACTCTATTGAAAGCAGAAGCAATTTCCACCAAGCTTCATCCTTTGCTTCACCTCCGTTGCCAAGAAATTAGGATCGACAAAATATTCGTAATATTGGTTATCAAAAAAAAAATATATATATTCGTAATATCCTTTTCGATATTATTAGAAAAATTAGGAAAATTAAATAAGTTTGCGAAGCTAAATAAAATTAAGTATCCTTCAGAGTATACAAATTCTTAAATTTAAAATTTTGGATATCAGTTAAAATTTAAAACTATAACTACATACATATATTTGTATTTATACATGCATACACATAAACTGTATATTTGTTATATATATCTATAAACTAATAAATTATTTTAAAAGAAATTTATAAATTAACAAAATATTTTTATCAAATTAATTATTGAACTATGAAAATTATTATGAAAATCAAGAAACAAAATGTTAAGAATGAAATTTTAAATGAATAATGCAATTTATTCTTATTGAATTTTTTTTTCATATATTTTTTTAAAAAATTACCGAATGTATCAATAATCTTGTCAAATATCCAGATTTTTACAGATATCTAGTCATCTTATCATCGACAAATTTTGAAACAGATTGCAAATATGTCGATCCAGAAAAAATATTATGAATACAAAAAAAATATAATATCTACTCTCCATCCATCCGACTATAAACAAACGTGATACCAAATCTCATGGGCCCAAAATATAGTAATTTATGATATTTGCTTACCAGCTTGGCACACCCGTTTGCCATGGTTATGAGTTATAACGAACTTATGATTTATAATAGTTCCGTCATTAAAAGTCCGTATAACTTATATAGAAACCTAGTCGCATGAGAGAAAAAAGGGAAATTTTTCGATCAATAGCTCCGGCAGATGGTTTTATATCTTCAAACTGCTATTCAAGCAATGAAGACCATGAAGCAGATTTGATGATCTATTATCTTCCACATTATATTAGATTGGATTGTGTTATGTTTTTAATTAAGTTCTAGTTGTGTGTTTCTATTTTCCTTGCGTGGAATTGTTTCGCTTTTTGTTATCCGTTAACATCTTTTGGTAAAAGGTAGTGTGGATTGACTCTTTGAACTAAATAATTTCAGTGTTAAAAAAAAACTTATATAGAAACCATAAACAACAACATTTATATATATATATATATATATATATATATATATACACACGATTGATTGCAAATACATGATCTTAGCATATGGTTATAGAAGTCAAAAAACAATAAATCGAAAAGATGAACAAAATACCTTTTCATCGGCTATACCAACTCGAATGCAACAATTGAACGACATGATGAGTAAAACAAAAACCGGATAATTGTTTCAATGAATACAAATCTGTGATAGTTGGATCATTAGCTAAGCTTGATTTTTTAAATTCTAAATATATGAGGCAAAAGAATTTGGTAGTATTTGTTTTGTATAAAAATTAGATAGGTGTTAAAAGCATTTTATAGAGGCCATGTAATATTGTTTGAAAGTAGGTTAAATCTTTTGAAATCTTACCGGTAATTAATGGAGATTACTGATTAGTATGCTTAATAATATCTACTAATATTTTGAAAATTTAGAGAAAATTGGATTGTATATCTTAAATTTTATTAGTAATTTGAAATCTATACCAAATCGTCTAAGAATTTGAGATATACATTTTTGTTGTTAAAATGATATTTTTGTCCCTAATCAATCTAAAAATTCGGAAAAATTAAAAATAATAATAATTTGATGATTTGATTTTAAGAAAAAAATGTTAGCTAATAAAGTTTAAATTAATAAGTAATCTTGTATTTAGTTTTTTAATCTCAAACTCATAAACAAATAGGGACAATTTCAAAAATGCCACTTTTGGTGTGTCAATTTTCAAAAATACCACCATGAGTTATCCATTTTCAAAAATGCCACTCATTAAAGATTTTTAAAACCCTAAACCCTAAAATCCTAAATCTTAAAAAGGGTTTTGACCACTAACAAACTGTACATCCTAAAAACTAAATCCTAACATAAAATAGCTAACCCAAACATAAATGATATTTTGAGTAAATGATATAATTTTAGTGGCATTTTTGAAATTTTTTTAAAAGAGTGGCATTTTTCAAAATTTCTCAAAAAAAAAAGATTAATTTAAAATATTAGTTAATGATTAATTTAAAATATGTTGATTTTTGTAAGATATTGTAAAGATACTAGATAATGATTAATTTTAAATATAATAAAATTTTAAATAATTTAAAATTAATTACAAATTAATTTAAAAACTTAATTACGAATTTACATTTTATCATTTTAAATTGATAAAAAATTACTTTTAATTTAAAATTAATTTATAATTTAATTAATTTAGATAATAATTTGTTAAGTGAAGAAACATAAAAAAATTAAATCAATGGTTTAAACAAGTCGACAAAGTAAAAAATCAATTAACCAAAATATAAGTCGACAGTTTAAAATAAATCGACGAAAAAAATTAAGTCGATGAACAAAAAAATTAAGTCAATGGTTTAAATAAGTCGACAATGTAGAAAATCAACTAACAAAAAATAAGTCAACTATTCGAAAATAAGTCTCTGAATTAAAAAAAAAAAGTCAACGAAAAAAAAGTCAATGGTTTAAATAAGTTGACAAATAAAAAATCAACCAAACAAAGTATAAGTCGACAGCATAAAATAAGTCGAGAACAAAAAATTAAGTCGACGAACATAAAAAATAAGTCAATAGTTTAAATAAATTGACAAAGTAAAATATCAACCAACCAAAATATAAGTCGACTGTTTAAAATAATTCGGCAAAAAAAAAATTAAGTCGATGATTAAAAAAAATCAGTCAATGGTTTAAATAAGTCAGACAAAGTAAAAAATCAATCAACCAAAATATAAGTTGATTGTTTAAAGTATGTCAACGAAAGATAAAATTAAATAGATGAAAATAATTAAATAACTCAATGGTTTAAATATTCCGACAAATTAAAAAAACCAACCAACCAAAATATAAGCCAAATGTTTTAAAATAAGTCGACTTGGCTAAATTTTTTTAATTTAGTCAAAACTTTATATTTTAGATAATGTAATTAACAGTATATTTAAAAAATGAAATTAAAGTTTAGAACTGAAATTAATTAGTTTAAACATAATTTTGAATTTAAATTTAATAATGTTAAATTATTTAAGTTAAATTTATTTATATAATAATGAGTTAAATATGTATAAGGGTATTTACGTACTTTTATATAATAAAAAATATAGTTTTCAAATTTTTATAAGATTAAATATAATTTTCAAATTTACAATAAAATTTGGGATATTTATCAAAATCTCCCAACAAAAAATTTGGATAAAAAAATTATAACTCATTAAGCCTGACAAATTTTGATACTACTTCACTATTTTTTTCCAGGGGAGGGGAGAAAAGAAAAACTAAAAATCATAATTTTGATTGTTGGAGTCAGCTTTATTCTTCTTCTGGGTCTCATCATGTTCTGCATTTGGAAAAGGAAACATAAGCTAGCAAGAACAAGTGCAGTACCTATTGGTATATTATTGATAATTAATCTTTACTTTCTTTTACTTTCATCTGTAAATTTGATATTTGTTTTTCTTGATACTTTCATGTCTGAATGGAAACCGTGTGTCAAGAGATAAACCAAAACTTTTTTGTGAACGGAATTGTAATATCAAGTAGAAGACAGTTGTTTGGAGAGAACATAACAGAGGATTTGGAACTTCCAGTAATGGAGTTAGCTAGATGCTGTTGTCATGGCCACCAAAAAATTTTCTGATTGCAACAAACTCGGAGAAGGTGGGTTTGGCATAGTATACAAGGTACAATATATAAAACACTCTGAAAACAGACATTGAATCTATCATTGGGATAGGTTTTACATAACTTGATGAAATATGTTAGCAGGGAAGGTTACTTGACGGACAAGAGATCGCCGTGAAGAGATTGTCAGAGATGTCACATCAAGGGACCGATGAGTTTAAAAACGAGGTGAAGCTGATCTCGAGGCTTCAACACATAAACCTTGTTCGTCTTCTTGGCTGTTGCATCGATGGGGGAGAGAAAATGTTGATTTATGAGTACTTGGAGAATCTAAGCCTTGATTCTCATCTCTTTGGTTGGTGCCTCAACTTCTTACAGCTATCTTCTAACAATTGAATGCCTTTTGAAAATAAGTTAACATGTTTCAATTGTGATCGATTTGTAGACAGAACTCGAAGCTGTAAGCTAAATTGGCAAAAGAGATTTGATATTACCAATGGAATTGCTCGAGGACTTTTGTATCTTCACCAAGATTCTCGGTGTAGGATCATCCATAGAGATTTGAAAGCGAGTAACGTCTTGCTGGATAAAGATATGATTCCGAAGATCTCGGATTTCGGGATGGCTAGGATCTTTGGACGGGACGAGACAGAAGCTACCACGAGGAAGGTGGTCGGAACTTAGTAAGCAATTAAACGACAAATAGCTTCTGTCTTCGGTTGTTTTGATGCTGGGAAGTGAAACAGTGGAGATTCCTCAGCCTAAACCTCCCGGTTATTGCGTTGGGAGAAATCCTCTTGAAACTGATTCCTCGTCGAGTCAACAACATGACGATGATTCTTGGACAATTAACCAAATCACCTTCTCGGTCATTGACGCTCGGTAATTTGAAAGCCATTGTGAAAGTTCGTACTAAACTGAGTGACAGAAAAATTATATGTGAAAGAAAGAAAAAAACTCTAAATAGCTAAGTAATTTACTACATGGTTCAATTTTCCTTTATTAATCTTGTATTCTAAATTTTGCTGTGATAATATTTATGGTCCATTCTTGTTTTAAGTTTTTAATATCACTTAAGAATTGTAATAAGTGAGATTATATATCACAATAAATAATTACTCACAAACTTTGGCGGATAAAATGAAATGAATGATGCTTTGACTAAACCGGTCTCGGCAAAGTTAGATAAGTTTTATGACTTGGGTGTTAAGTTTAATGTTTTTATTTACTAGAAATCCGTTAAGATATATTTTTATATAAGAACATATAATTGGAGTTACACAACTTGTTCTAAGACACTTTTATTAAAGCCCAAGACAAATTCACAAATCCATGTATTTGAAAGCCCATGTAATTAGGTCATCTAAGCAAGTGGATTCATATGACATTAAGAGATGTAAGGTACATCTCTCAGTAGGGTACCCGTGAATAACCCGAAAATTACAGGGTTTTTTTCGGATTACCTTATTAATACATAATTTTTTTGGACGGATTTTTTTCGGATTCGGATAGGATATGATTTTTTTTTTACCTATAACCTTGGGAATTGTCTCTTTGAACATCTCTCCTTCTTTCTTTATATTGTTCTTAATAAAGAACTAATGAGCTATTTCAATTTCAATCTCTTTTATATATTTTGTTAAACTCAAAGGAGCATGAATAAATCCTTGCTTAGATAGCAGAGCTTCAGTCGATCTATGGGATCTCAATCAAAGCTGTGAGCTCTCCTCTGAAATTAGCTTTATCTTGACAGCTCTATCTTCCATAAAATCGTTCTGTATAAGGTTTGGAATGTCGTGAAACACTTGGAATGCATGTACTCAAGTTATGGATCTGTGTGTGATGGTGTCAATTTAAAATCCAAGTCGCTGCCTTTATAACTTTAACGTCGCTGTGAATCACTATGCTGATGCAATAAACCAATCCCGTTCTTTTCTCCAACTCTGCTCACGCATTTCTTCATCACTATGACTGAATATCAAAAAGCGACAAGCAATAGACGCTAAATCAGAGCCACAAGATATGGGATTCAAGTTTTACTCTCTTATACTCAATCTGTCGGAACTCTTGTTGGAACATTTTAAACATATCAAATGGATCATTAATTGGACATTTGTATTATGCAAAAATGGTTTGGTTTTGAATGAGAAATGTGGGTTATTGGGCTATTAGTAAAAGCCTAAATGGTGCTTAATGTACATGATATTTTGTACATGCATTTGTCCCACATTGGAAGTTTGGGAAATTTCCAAGTGGTATATAAATGAGAGGACTTATGTTTATATTTAAAACAAAACATGAGAGGAGAAATAAAAAACCACACGCACGCGCTCGCCTCGCCTCGCCTCGGCATGGGCACGGGCACGGGCACGGGCACGGGCACGGGCACGTTGGCTCGA
Source organism: Pseudoturritis turrita (assembly GCA_900406555.1). Taxonomy (NCBI): domain Eukaryota; kingdom Viridiplantae; phylum Streptophyta; class Magnoliopsida; order Brassicales; family Brassicaceae; genus Pseudoturritis; species Pseudoturritis turrita. The sequence goes on along the minus strand of OVBL01000623.1, from coordinate 836,345 downwards.
TGGCTTTTAATTTGCACTTAGGGCACTTGGGTACTATATGAGTGCTCGGGTTTGGTTTCGTGATTGGGTCGGATTCGGTTCCGGGTCAAAGATTTTTATTTTTGACTGCCGACGCATCCACTCCTCTTCTGTCCATTAAGTCAAAAAAGCCTCCATGATTTTCGTCCGTAATTGCTTCCGTGTTTTCCTCATTGATGGGATCCACAAGCAATAATTTTTCGGATCCGAAACCTCTCATTTTGGCTCTTAAAAATAAGCAGCCTTCTCATTCATTTTTCCATACGAGTTCTGATAGAATTCATAAAAGAAGATGTTCTGAAAAAATCAGAAATCTATCCAACTTCTCTTTGTGATTTGTCTCGGTTTTTTCTTAAGTAAGTTTTTCAAGAGTATCGTAGAAGAATTAGTTTGTTAGATCCGTGTTTCGAGTGATAGCGAAAACGGTTTTGTTGGTGGTTGTATCCTGGGACTCTTGAATCACAGATTCCCGTCTCACTGCGGGTGATTCAAAGAGTTAAGGAAAGAGATTTTGATCTCGACTCCACAATTCTCTTCCCTTAACATTTTTTCATTCTCGTTGTTTAATCTCCATTCTCGTAGTGTTCCAAATTTTGGTCCTACAGTCTTAACTCTTTGAATCCGGTTGTTGTTTCTATAAACATCAAACGGATTGAATAGCGAGAATACAAACGTTTCAAACGCAGTTCAAGCTTGTATCGCAACCGTTTCACAAACATTTTCGTGATTGCTTTTCTGTTGTCAACAAGAGAATTTGTTTAGCATTTGCGAACGTATAAACATCAACGAACTCTCTCTCGAGGTTCATATTCGATCACGCTATTGCGGTTCTTATTGGTTCAATAATAGTTTTGAATTGCGATTCTAAACTGTCGAAACTTACTGCTTGTTATCGATTTTAAATATTTAAAAATCGTTTCTAACTCGTAAGTGTGTGTGTTTATTTTCCAGAAAATGGAAAACGAAAACGCTAATGTCCCCAACGTTGCTGAAGTCAACGACAACACTCTCAATGGGGCTAGAGTTGAAGATGTTCAACAACTGCAGTTCGGTACTCTTCCAGCTGTGACTGTGCAAACCGCAGCCTCTGATCCATTTTCAACGGTGCAAATTCCAGCTGCGAATTCTGCAGGTCTTCTTCCTGACAAGTTTGAAGGGACTGCCTTTAAGATGTGGCAGAAGAAGATGTTCTTCTATCTGACAACGCTAAAGCTGGAAAAATATACACGTGAGGAGAAACCTTTTCTCCCAGCGGATAATACTGATCCTCGTGCGCTCGCGAGCGTCCACGCTTGGGAACATGGTGACTTCCTCTGCAAAGGATACATCCAAAGTCGTCTTATCGACCAGCTGTTTAACGTGTACTGCAATGTTGAAACCTCTAAGGAACTGTGGGATTCTCTAGAGAAGAAGTATCGCACCGAAGATGCTGGATCTCAGAAATATGCTGTAGCAAAATTCTTAGATTATAAGATGGTGGACTCGCGTCCTTTAATGGAACAAGTCAACGAGTTACACAATCTCCTCCACGAGATACATGCTGAGGGAATGAGGCTATGTGAAACCTATTAGGTCGCATGTATGATTGAGAAGCTTCCGCCAAACTGGATGGACTTCAAAAATTACCTCAAGCTGAAGAGGAAGTGGATGAGTCTGGAAGACTTGACTATGCGACTCCGCATTGAGTCAACAAACCGGAGACAAATTGGAGTTGGTGTGCAGATTCACGAACACAACGCTAATCTGGCGGAACACCAAAACGCCAATAAGAAAACAAAGTGGCAAAACAAAGGGCGTCAAGAAAAATTGAAAGGAAAAATCGCTCCTCAGAACTCGCAGAAGTTCAAAAAGAAATTTGGTGAGAACTCGAAGCAAAGGTTCTTAGGAAACTGTCACAATTGTGGCAAGGTGGGGCATAAGTCCTTCGAATGTCGTAGCAAAAAGGCCCCAAAGAACAATGAAGCCAAAAACGAAACTAACCTCACAGAAGCTGACATGTGTGCAGTTGTCACTGAGGCTAATGTTGCAGAAAGCCATCCGAAGACTTGGTGGTTTGATACCAGTGCTTGGAGAAGTCGATGTTCTCTACCTACAAAAGGAACAATAGTGACGAAAAACTCTTCATGGGGAATTCCGCCACTTCAAAAATCGAAGGTTATGGAAAGGTTGTTCTGAAGCTTACCTCTGGCCGTGAGCTTATCCTGACAAACGCGGTCCACGTGCCCGACATGCGTAAGAATCTGATCTCGGGGTCTCTCCTAAGCAAGCATGGATTCACTGTCAAGATAGATGCAGATAAGCTAGTACTAACCAAGCATGGGATGTTCTTGGGAAAAGGATTTGTATGTGATGGGTTGTTTAAAATGTCTGTTGAGGCTGTAATTCGTAACAATGATGTTGTTAACAATGATGTAACCGAGGCTTCCACCTCGGAGAAGAAGAATAATAAGAAACCAGTTGCTTATGTTGCGGAGTCTTTTAATTTATGGCATGAACGATTAGGACATGTTAACTTCAAGTCTATGAGTAGATTGATGAACATGAACTTGATTCCAAAACAAAAATTAAGCAAAGACAAATGTGAAGTTTGCGTTCAATCCAAGCTCACTAAAACACCATCACCAAACGTGGAAAGAACAACAGAATCTCTAGGTTTAATTCTTACAGATTTGTGTGATTTGAAATTTGTTCAAACTAGAGGAGGAAAAAAATACTTTGTAACCTTCATTGATGATTGCACAAGATACTGCTATGTTTATTTACTACGCAGTAAAAATGAAGCTTTGGAAAAATTCAAAGAATACAAGTTGGAAGTCGAAAATCAACTTGATAAGACTATTAAAATAGTCCGAAGTGATAGATGAGGGGAATATGATGAACCCTTTAATGCGTTATGCAGAGAACATGGGATTATTCATCAAACTACCGCTCCTTATTCACGGGAATCCAACGGAGTTGCGGAACGAAAGAACCGAACTCTTAAAGAAATGATGAATGCAATATTGCAGGAATCTGGGTTAGCCCAGAACATGTGGGGGGAAGCTTTGCTTACCACAAACTACATCCTGAACAAAATACCACACAAAGTAACTGGAAAAACTCCATATGAACTTTGGAAAGGTAAGATACCTTCGTACAAATACCTGAAAGTGTGGGGGTGCCTTGCAAAAGTTGCAGTTCCACCTCCGAAAAAGGTCACAATAGGACCTAAGACGGTAGATTGCATCTTCATCGGATATGCTCATAATAGTAGTGCCTATCAATTTCTGGTACATAAGTCAGACATACCAGATATACATGTGAACACTATAATGGAATCAAGGAATGCTTCATTCTTTGAAGACATATTTCCATGTAAAGATAGAGAAAGTAATAAACGAACTCGTGAACAACGAGATGCTTGTACCCCCTGGAAATGAGGCAAGCAGTTCTGGTACTACTATAAATGACGAAGAAAAAGAAGAACCTAGGCGAAGTAAAAGACTTCGTAAGGCAAAGACATTCGGTTCCGAATTCATAGTGGCTTTTCTTACAGAAAATGAGCCAAGCACTTTCAAGGAAGCCATGTCGATACCAGATGCGCCTTCTTGGAAAGAAGCCATTAATAGTGAGATGGACTCCATTTTGCAGAACAATACATATGAAATAACCGATCTACCGCAAGGTTTCAAAGCCCTTGGGAATAGATGGATTTTCAGAACAAAAATAAAAACGGATGGAGAGATAGAAAAGTACAAGGCTAGACTTGTGGTTCAAGGATTCAGGCAACAGGAAGGCCTGGACTTCTTTGATACCTATTCTCCAGTGACGAGAATAACTTCAATAAGAATGCTCATAAGCATTGCTGCCTTACGAGATCTTGAAATCCATCAAATGGATGTAAAAACTGCATTTCTATACGGTGATTTGGAAGAGGAGATTTATATGAAACAACCAGAAGGGTTTGTTATCTCAGGACAAGAACACAAAGTTTGTAGACTTGTGAAATCATTATATGGACTTAAGCAAGCTCCTAAGCAATGGCATGAAAAGTTTGATAATGTAATGATGTCAAGTGAGTTCAGCATAAATGAATGCGATAAATGCATATACATCAAAACTACTCCAAAAGGGTATATTCTGTTGTGCTTATATGTAGATGATATGCTCATTATTGGAAGCAATAAAGACATTATCAATGAAACTAAAGGCATGCTCAAAAGAAAATTTGACATGAAAGACATGGGATTAGCAGAAGTAATTCTAGGAATAAAAATTATAAGAACTTCCGAAGGAATTACACTATCTCAAGATCATTATGCTGAAAAAAATCCTTGAGCGGTTTAAAAACTACTCAAATGGGACGGCAAAAACTCCCGCTGACTATCACCTCCATTTAAAAAAAAAATTAGGTGAGCCAGTATCACAAGTAGAATATGCACGATTGATTGGAAGTCTTATGTCTTGAAAAATTGTACTAGACCCGATTTGGCGCACTCAGTGAATGTACTAAGTCGCTACACGAGTAATCCAGGTCATACTCATTGGATTGCCATAACTAGAGTATTGAATTATGTTCGATACACCAAAAGTTATGGACTGCACTATGGTAAAGAACCACCAGTATTAGAAGGCTATAGTGATGCTAACTGGATTTCAGATTCTAGAAACTCGAAATCAACAAGTGGATATGTCTTTACTCTTAGTGGTGCAGCAGTATCCTGGAAATTTTCCAAACAAACTCTCTTGGCAAGATCAACCATGGAGTCAGAGTTCATAGCTTTAGATAAAGCCGCAGAGGAAGCTGAGTGGCTTCGGAACTTTCTGGAAGATATCCCAATGTGGGAAAAACCAGTGCCAGTTTTACGTGTACACTGTGATAGTCAATCGGCTATATCTCGGGCACTGAGTAAACTATACAATGGTAAATCTCGTCATATTAGAAGACGACACAAGACCATTAGACAATTGATCTCCACTGGTGTACTCACGATAGAATACATTAAATCGGCAGAGAACTTAGCTGATCCATTCACCAAAAGTTTGCCGAAAGATCAAGTTGTTAGATCATCAAGAGGAATGGGTTTAAAGCCTATAACCAAAGATGACGCATGATGGAAACCCCACCTATATGACTGGAAATTCCAAGATCTAGGTTCAAAGGGATAACGAAATCAAGCTGATTCAGAACTGCGCACTGTTAGACTAAGTCTATACCCAGTTCCTAGGATGATAAACAGTGTCATCTGTGTGTGATAAGGCTAAGCGTGGGCTTTTAATGATTCCATAACTTTGAGATATTCGTGGAGCAAAACAGGGTGCTTCTAACAACAAAGTTAATGGCAGATCACCTAGTGAGTGTGAAATGGGGCCGTTTCTAGGAGAATGAAAGTAAGGCTATATTCTCCAAGTTCACTCATGAATAACCAGGCATGTTCAGGGCCAAAACGAACACAATAGAGAACTGATCTCTACGAGAAAATGTGGCTATGCTATAACTGTTGTCTCGGTTTACATTAAAGTCCGGGTGGTTCAAGACATCATGTTCACCTCCTGGCCGAGTAAACCCGACATATATTAAAAATGATTGGTTCAAAGCTGAAAAATGCTACCTCTCAGATAGGGGTGTCAAAATGAGTCAAAGCTCATGAGCTGACTCAGCTCAGCTCGGATTTTCACGAGTCCGAGCTATGTTTTTTAGGCTCATTTAATAAACAAGTTAAGTGATCGAGCTTAAATGAGTTGGCGAGTTATGCGAGCCAGCTCTAATGAGTCGTGAGCTAGCTCACGAACAAATCTTTTTTTTAAGATTTTAAAATATTATATTGATATATTGTAAATATATTTTTGATATACCAACCAAAATATATATTCTTGTTCTCTTTTAAGTTTTAACTTAAGAAAAAATAGAAATAATTCATTATATTTATATTAAAAAAATAGAAATTAATTTTTGTTTTACATTTTATTTTTTATTATTAGACCTTGGATTTGATTTAGCATTCGATAACAATATTATTTGGATTTGTTTTTACTGTTGAACATTTAAAATTAATTTTGGATTTTATAGTAGTTTAATTTTTAATTATTTTATTCTTATATTTATTTTGTATTAGCTCGCGAGCTAGCTCATTTAGATCACGATCTAGATGATCTGAGTTCGAGCTTATGAATATAAGCTCGTATAATAAATGAGCTGAGCTGAGCTGAGCCGTGAAATACTCTAGCTCATCATGAGCTGAGCTGAGCTGAGCGAGCTAGCTCAGTTTGACATCCCTACTCTCAGATATAGTCACATTTTCGTATACTCTCGAACGTCTGTCTAGTCTAGTCAGAGTCTGTTGAGTCTTTATTTGTTTAGAGTCATTTCTATTCATGTGGGAGATTGTTGGAACATTTTAAACATGATCAAATGGGTCATTAATTGGACATTTGTATTATGCAAAAATGGTTTGGTTTTGAATGAGAATTGTGGGTTATTAGGCTATTAGTAAAAGCCTAAATGGTGCTTAATGTACATGATATTTTGTACATGCATTTGTCCCACATTGGAAGTTTGGGAAATTTCCAAGTGGTATATAAATGAGAGGACTTATGTTTATGTTTAAAACAAAACATGAGAGGAGAAATAAAAAACCACACGCGCGCGCTCGCCTCGCCTCGGCACGGACACGTTGGCTCGTTGGCACGATGGCACGATGGCTCGATGGCTTTTAATTTGCACTTAGAGCACTTGGGTACTTGGGTACTATATGAGTGCTCGGGTTTGGTTTCGTGATTGGGTCGGATTCGGTTCCGGGTCAAAGATTTTTATTTTTGACTGCCGACGCATCCACTCCTCTTCTGTCCATTAAGTCAAAAAAGCCTCCATGATTTTCGTCCGTAATTGCTTCCGTGTTTTCCTCATTGATGGGATCCACAAGCAATAATTTTTCGGATCCGAAACCTCTCATTTTGGCTCTTAAAAATAAGCAGCCTTCTCATTCATTTTTCCATACGAGTTCTGATAGAATTCATAAAAGAAGATGTTCTGAAAAAATCAGAAATCTATCCAACTTCTCTTTGTGATTTGTCTCGGTTTTTTCTTAAGTAAGTTTTTCGAGAGTATCGTAGAAGAATTAGTTCGTTAGATCCGTGTTTCGAGTGATAGCAAAAATGGTTTTGTTGGTGGTTGTATCCTGGGACTCTTGAATCACAGATTCCCGTCTCATTGCGGGTGATTCAAAGAGTTAAGGAAAGAGATTTTGATCTCGACTCCACAATTTTCTTCCCTTAACGTTTTTTTATTCTCGTTGTTTAATCTCCATTCTCGTAGTGTTCCAAATTTTAGTCCTACAACTCTATCATTACCGAAGCAGAAGGTTTGCAATATGATTGAGAACGTTCTGGGTTTGGAAGAAGCAAAGAAATTCTTCGAAAATAATTTCAGAGAACAAGAGAGATCACTCTGTCTTCACCACTATCTTAAGCTTCTTTACAGGTTCAAACTTTGGATAAAGTTTGGTTCTTCTTCTAGGACGATGAAGAAGAGCCATTAGACAGAGAATGAGCGGGAGGACAGAAAATCAAGCTTCTCCATCATGTTATCAATGGTATGTGTCTGTCTTTTGCTATGAGACAAAACAAGGAATGGAATGTTGAGAAGGACACCTAATGGCTGATTTAGATTTTAGGCATGGAACGTATGATGCTAGACTTAAATAATTTAAATTTAAACATATCCAACTAAGATTGTTATTAATCGAGTAAGACACATGTTTTATCAGACTATAATGTCTTTCTTAATCGGTTAACATAAATATTACTCCGATAATGTCTCTTCATCGGTCAACACACTAAAAATGTTGCATTTAATGCTCCTCACTAACTCAGCTTTTTTTATTAAGTTTTTATTAAGTTAGGGACTAAATTTTACAGAAAATTACACTAGTTCTGGTGGTAAGAACGTTCGTTTTCCTTCTTCAGATGGCAAACCTCTGATTGAATGTACGTATAATGTTTACCAAACAAACCAAGTAATTTTGAGATTGATTCAGTTTTCTGAATTCGCGGCTGTTTGGGAAAGATTGAACTCTGACGAGGAGAGATAAATACTTGGGTCCGGGTTGTCCGAATCCTTCGAACACACACGTTAATAAGAAAACAAAAAATATAGAACAATTTGTCCATTTACGTGTAAAAGTATACAGTAATGCAATAGTTTTAGTACTTTTGTATTCGGTTGCCGAAAAACAAAGTAACAAAAACTATCCCATCATCGTTAAAAAAGAAATTATGAGTAGGTCTGACGAGTGGACCAAGCCCATCTACCAAGCCTACCCGCCCGATCCGGCCCGTCTATCAAACAATTAAACTTTTCAATTGCTTTGTATATCCAACTTTCTGGGCCAAATTTCGTTTGGGGAATTTTCCTCTCTTTTTTTTTGGCAAAACACAATTTCCATTTTTCAATGTTAAGATCCATATCAACTGAAATAGTTACAACTTGTTCTACCCATTACAATTTATCACACTAAAGAGAGAACCCAATCCATTGGAACACAAAAAATATTAGAGGTATTATTAAAGCAAAAAAATACAACCAAAGTGAAATTCAAAAAACGAAAGTGTTGAGCCGTTGAAGTAGCTCGGTACTAAGAAGTTAAGAGAAAGTTCGAAGATTCTCGTTATATTGAATTCAGGTAGGAAATACAGGATTACAAGGAGAATAATGAATCACAGATTAATCAAGCACAACGAGGTCGGCAGATGAAATCGGGATCTTATCTGACGAGTTGGATTTTGTTTGAGCGAAATGAGAAGATTGATGATACCGGGCTGATCAGGCGAGATCGGAAGCATGTCTCCGGGCAGAAAAAAGGAATTATGGGTCTGGTTTCTTTTCTGGTTGGTCATGATTCTTATTCAAGAGTTAGAGGCATAAACTCAGCGTTTTGGGTCCCTTGTGCTCAGATCAGAAGAGGTTAATTCTTCAATCATAAGGTTTTGGTCCCTGTTTATAGGCAAATGTCGGTCTTGGTAACTATAGTTGAATCAGTGACTATAGTTACCTGATCTAATCATTCTTCTGGTCAAGGTTTGTCTCGGATTGGGCATTTGTTGAGTGGACCGAATTGTTGATGTATTCTTGGACTAAAACGATTCATAAGCTTGGCCTATTTGTTTGATGGGTGAAATCCATACCCAATAGAAAGTTAAGTAAACAGTTGTTTCCTCGGGAAGAGAGAAAATGATTTCGATCGTCCGCTAAATAACTGTAAAGATCAATACTCTCCAGTTTAAACATTAAAGAAAAAAACAGTTTAAAGAAACCATTTTTTTTTTTGATAACCAGAGGGTGATCCAAGTTTTTACCACCCGACTAATCCCCAGGATGAGTGTAGCCGTCGAGTAGCCCACTCACCGAGTTTTCTAATGGGCCTAAAGCATGACACCATTTCGACTGGTCAAATAGAGGTAAAAGTGTTTCCAGGAAATCGAACTCAGATTGGAAGAGTTTACTCATTCCCCTGAACTCTTTTACCACTAGGAAGAAACCACATTTTGACAAAAGTATTACAAAAAAACTTCAACAGCGGGTTTTGGATAGCCGTCATTCGAAATCCAATTCCAACTCTTTAACAAAATGCCAACACCAATTTCCGTCGCAAAATCATTGGCTAGCGACTACTATTTTGTTATACTATGATTTTTTATAACTATTTATATTGTACTATCATCTTGTATTGCTATTTCGTATCATTAAAAAATTTGTATTATTTTATTTTTCAAATCAGATCCATAATAAATTTTAGTGTATTGTATATTTGCTATTCTTCCAAACTGAATTTAACTGAAACAAAAAATGGCTTAGAAGTCCAACCTAGTTTGGAAAACAAAAAAGTCTATGCCTTTACGAAGAGACGTGAATCATGTGATGTGCCTAAATTCTTGACTTAAAAAAATAAAATGTCTCCGAAATCTTAAGTGAAAAACCTAAAGTTTGTAGAACAGATGATATCCTCTGTACCCAAAATACCCTCGCCCGGACGTCCACGAAATAGAAGGGGTAATTTCGTCATCTCAGACAAAAGCCATTGCTGCAAAAGCTTCACCGTCCACGAGCCTCTCTCTCTATCTCTCTGTGTTTAATTTCAAAGTCGGAGAAAAGCAAGCGTCTTTTTTTCTGGGTTTCTCTGCTCTGCTCCTACAGAAATCTTATAAACCCTTCTCTCTCTCTATCTTTCAGTCTCAATCTTATCTCTTTCTCATTTCGAAACCATTGAAAGAGTTAAAAAGTGGAGATGGCGTTTGAGTTACCAAACGATTTCAGGTGTCCGATCTCCCTTGAGATTATGTCCGACCCGGTTATCATCCAATCGGGTCATACTTTCGACCGTGTCTCTATCCAACGGTGGATTGATTCCGGCAATCGGACTTGCCCAATCACCAAGCTTCCTTTGTCGGAAAACCCTTCTCTGATTCCCAATCATGCTCTCCGGAGCTTAATTTCTAATTTCGCCCATGTGAGCCCTCAGGAATCACGACCTCGGACTCAACCAGAACACTCTCAGTCTCAATCCTTAATCTCCACTCTGGTTTCTCGATCGTCGTCTTACGAGTCAAGGCTCGAGTCACTGACCCGTCTCGTCCGACTCACGAAGCGAGACTCGTCGATTCGGAGGAAAATCACCGAGTCAGGTGCTGTTCGTGCGGCTCTTGATTGTGTTGACTCGTGTAATCAGGTTTTACAAGAAAAGTCTCTATCTTTGCTTTTGAATCTAAGTTTAGAAGATGAGAACAAAGTTGGTTTAGTCGCTGATGGAGTAATTAGACGGATCGTAGCTGTATTACGGGTCGGGTCACCCGATTGCAAAGCCATTGCTGCTACTCTGTTAACGAGTTTAGCTGTTGTAGAAGTGAACAAAGCCACAATTGGGTCTTACCCTGATGCAATCTCTGCTCTTGTTTCTCTTCTCCGGCATGGAAATGACCGGGAGAGAAAGGAATCGGCGACGGCTCTTTACGCTCTTTGCTCGTTTCCGGATAATCGAAAACGGGTTGTGGATTGCGGGTCGGTTCCTATTTTGGTTGAAGCAGCTGATTCAGGGCTAGAGAGAGCAGTTGAAGTGTTGGGGCTTTTGGTTAAGTGTAGAGGAGGAAGAGAAGAAATGAGCAAAGTAAATGGCTTTGTTGAGGTTTTGGTTAACGTTTTGAGGAATGGAAGTTTGAAAGGGATTCAGTATTCTCTGTTTATCCTCAATTGCTTGTGTTGTTGTTGCCGAGAAATCGTCGATGAGGTTACGAGAGAAGGAGTTGTAGAGATATGCTTTGGTTTGGAGGATAATGAGAGTGAGAAAATCAGGAGGAATGCTACTAACTTAGTCCATACTTTACTTGGAATCCAATGAATTCTTGATTTTGGTGGGAGTGTGTAAAATGGAAATTATAAGGATCGGGGTTTTGTCTTCGCCGGCGGTTTTGAGGATTATAGTTGTCTGGTTTTGTTTATCCGGTCTGGATATGGAGGTAAGTTTGGTTTTTTTTGCTGTGTTTGATTCTACGTGTAGTTCATGTACAAAAGAAAGGAAGAACAAAGAAAAAAGTCTTAGGTTTTCAACAAAGCAAAATGCAAATGTTTTTCGGTTTTTTGTTTGTTTTCTGTACATTAAAGAAATAAAAGGATCATACAGATGAGTCTTCTTCCACGAGAATTGTAATCTTTTTCGATGTTTTGATTATTCGATCATTTCATTTTCAAACCATTTGAGCCCTTCTCTGTTGAATCTTAAACCTTTTGTTGCAAGTACTGTATTCTTACATGAACCGATTCGGAAACCAAATTACAGAGTGCCTTTAAACAGTCGAGTTCAGGTACGCATAACTTATCAACCGCGGAATCATCTCAAATCGTCATGCCTAACATTTTTTCCTATGGTTTCAAATGAAAAGCAGTAGTAATAGCACTTTGGTTGGTTTTATATTCATTCAAAATATATATATATATATATACTGTTTGCTAGTTGAATCACTGTATTGGTATATGCAGAAACAGTGACAATCACTGTTTCTTCAAATCAATTATTCTAAGAATTTGATTGATCTATTTGGTTTGTGTCTTTAGTTTCCTAAGAACTCTGAATGATTCCATAAGACAAACCTGTCACTGCACCTTATGATTCCATGTCTACTCTAATTGGGGTTGTTTTTTAAAATTGTGGCGTGCTCGTAACAAAAGTATTGAATTCGCTACAATGATTTCATTTGACTCCAAAAGAAGACGGGTTATGTTTTTACTGTTGATTCAGCTTTTGTTTTCGAAAACAGTGCTTAAAGATGATTTTGCTTTATGTTTTCTTATTCAATCATATGCCTTGATTTGAGGACACACAAAACAAAATAAAATAGTCTTGTCCTTTGAGGACCATGAAAAGGAGCTGCTTTATTAAAGTGATAAATTTTTAATCAAAAAATCTCCTTAATTGAGATATTAATAGTCTAATTTAGCTGAAAAAAAAATCTTATAATTTGTCTTCCTAAACATTTTTGAAAAGGATTTGAAAAATCCACAAAATTCTATAGCTTTGATTGGTATTATTGCGAAAATGTGAAAAGTGAATAATATATGTAGTGGAACGACAAAATTGTAATAAACAAATTAATAAATTCCAAAACCACAAAAACATTGTTTTATCATTAGAATTGTAATTAAATTAACTTTGGACTTTACAGTTCTAAGCTTACATATGTATCAAAGTCTTACTTCTTAAAAATGTTGTGCTTACCCAACGTTAGACTTTATAGTCCATGTGTAAAGTATATAATGTTATGTTTTTGTGTTATCATAACAGATTTTCTTTCTGATATAAGCTTTATCATAACAGTTTTAATTTAAAGTTACACAAGAAGTAAGATTATTCCAGAAATTAGATGTGTCCAAATGCGACGGAGACGCAGAGAAAGTACTTGAAATCGGCATCAGACAAAGACCGCGGCTTCGAAGATCTTGTCTTGGACTATAATCTTGATCATGAGTATTGTTATCTGATCTGTCTGAACACTAGAAATTAAAGAATCTTATTATGATCATAAGCAAAAGAACAAAAAACAAACTACTTAATTGATTTTAGGTTAAAGAGTTGTTTAATTGTAAACTAACTTAAGTACCTGCTTCTTCTGTTCACCTGATCCTCTAGAATTCAGGTGTGGATTACATGAGACCTAATTATATTTAAAATGATTAAAAAAAAATTTAATTTCTATAACGGTAGTAAATAAAATTAATATCTTTTTGAGAATCTGAGCTTACAGTGATTTGTTCTTGAAGAAACTTGATGTACTCTATTGCATCATGGAGGACAGAAGCAGTGTCTGTCTGCAAACATCATCAGAAAATATTGATAATAAAAATTTAGAACGGAAATAATTTTAAATTTTTTAATAATGGCTAATGAATTGAGATATTTATATAAACAGATCATGAAGAACACAAACCTTGCCAAAGGGTGAAACTAATTGCTGAAGCGCAGTGATTCGATCTCCGAGTTTCTCTTTACGAACCTAATTATCATATCCAAAATAGTGTTTCGGAAAGAAAATTACAAAATAATACTTGAAAAAATAGTTATTGCAAGTAGCATTATGAAAGAACAAACTTTCAAATCTAGTAAAGATTTTAAATTCATCAAAATAGTATTTTCTTACATACTTTTAAATTAGAAAAAAACTAAAAAATTTAATGAAAACGGACGAATTCAAAAAAAATTATATAATTTTTTTTTTTTAAAATTGATGTTAAATTATATTAAAAAAAAAACGTTTTTACAATTGCTGTAACTTGCGCTTTAAGAAACAGAGCTTGGTTCCAAAAAACAGAGATAAAACAGGTATTTATATAAAATTTGTGCGCGTATATATGTTTTTAATGATAATCACAATAATATTCAATAAGATTTTTGTTACTAACTTTGAAGCTTGGAAACTGCGATGGTGTCTCGAGTCTTGGCCTCTTTAGTAGCGGTGATGACTCAATATCTTCGAGTTCTTCACTTTTCTCACTTGCTCTCTGAAAAGAATGACAACATCAAAATCTACAAAAAGAAGAAAAGTTTTCTATAATGAGGGAAACGACATATATAGGTTTACGTACCTTGCAAGTAATTACACTCTTGCAGGCTTGTATCTCGTCCTCAGGTTTGTCTCCGACCTCGTCATCAAAGACTGATACAGTTCTTGATTCGTTCAAGAAAATGTCATCAAAGAAGTAAAAGCTCTCGAGTTGTTCTGATTTTGCATAGTTAGGAACGGATAATTGCTCATTACAATCAAACAATCCTTCCAGAAAACTATGTATTGGATTCAATCTTTCTTCTTCATGACTGGGGGAAAACCAAAAAAAAGAGGGTCAAGAATCAAGATCATGATTTTGCATCACATAAGATATATATATAGACTTACATGTTAGATTGGTTCGAAACATAGATTTGTGAGGTTGAATCAAGATTTGTTTTGCTTAAGAATGTAGAAGTATTAAGATGGCTCTCGTTATAGGTTTTGGCATCGAGTGTATCCATGTTTCTCAATTCAAAGTCGCCGATATCGAGGGCAGTGGAACATGGCAGAGAGCACTGAGAGAACATGCCGTTGGGGGAGCTCCACCATGTTCCGGTACAAACTCCGGCGGTTTCAAATTCTTCAGTCATGTCTTGTTGGATACGTAAGCTGTTTGTGGTTGAAGTTTGTTTCTTTTTATTTCCTTGGAAATGTTGGAGTTTGCATGAGACAATGATGTTGATTATGGGGTTTGTATTTATATGTGGCGATGAGGTTTAAGTCAACAACAAAGTTGTGATAATTCTGTTAAAACAAAAAAGAGAGTCGCAAGAGTTTTTATATATTATCGGTGTTCGGTCCTTTAATACTTTCCTAATTAAATCTGTTTTCTAATTATCTGATCATTATGAAAGGGACAAAAATAAGGAATGTTAGCAGCGTCTTCGCTAGGAAGTTAGGTCATAAGAAAAGTTAGAGATCGCATTTTCTATGAACGTAAAATGTAAAAATTTTACATAGCGATCAAACACATAATCGTACATGTGAGTTTGTTACCATATTTTCTCTTAGCATTATAAACTAGGCGTTTGGCTTTAGCCTAGTTTATAATGCTGGTTAATGAAAATATAAATAATGACGGTTAATGAAAAATAATGATTTTTCAAAGATAGAAAAGTATATAAATCATATTGATAGAGGTCGAGCAAATCGATATCGACCGAGATTCTAAAAATCACGAAAATCTTATAATAATTTTTTTGAGAAAGATCTATTATCTTTATTTGTGAATATATTATTTATATCATGCTAGTATAAAAAATTATCTTTATTTGTGAATATAATGTTTTTATTTGTATTTATGTTAATTTAAAGAAAGATTACTTCTATATCTATAATTTATTCTCATAAGAATAAATAATGCTTCTATAACATATTTTGTATTTATTCTCATCAATCTGTTGGTCGATCTTAGTTGATCTCTGGTTATCAATTTTAGTCGGTCTCTCAACATTATTTAAGAAAATAAAGAATTTATTTTTAAATGATCCATGGTGAAGTGTGCTATATTTTTTCAAATTTTATAGAAAATGCATCCTATATGAAATATATTTTGTCGCCCACATTATTTATATTCATTTTTTGTGCTGTTCGGTATTTGAATACGTATAACATAAAAGTGTTATCGGTGAGTGGGATACTCGACGGTTACACTTATTCTAGAAAAATCAGAATTAATTGAATGATAAAAATTCGGATTATTTTCTGGTTATAAAAAAAATATAAAAAATGCTAAAGATATAAATAGAAGAAAAAGAAAGTCAACATTACCAAATCCATCGCAAAAGGGTAGTTGGCTTGGCCTCTTTATCTATACGACCAGTCGACCAACTTATACGGACATATCTTGTATACACACGTACGTTCGTGCACGCTTTTAAGCCACGTGTTGATTTTGTCCCCCTTGTTCCATAAATCTTCAAACAAATATATGGATTTATATCAGTCTTGTTCTTTGAGAAATCACTTATTGCTAAAAGTAGAGATATAGGCTCGGATCGAATATTTGAAATATCATGGATCTGAATATGTCAGATTTGAGAAACAACTATCCTAATCCGAATCTACCAATATTTGTTAGCATCCGCATTCAATCCCGATACGTGAAAATAGTTAAAAATAATAATGAATAATAAAATCTTAAATCTTAAAATTAAACTAACTAGATAATATCATAAACTAAATTTTAATCGATTTTCATAAACATTTTAGAATATATTTATTATTGGCATTCTATTCATATATTTTAAAAAGAAATAAAATTTATGTTTTGTGATATTTTAAAATATTATTCTATCTATTATATGATATCATAATTTTTAATTGAAAATGTTCAGATGCAGATATCCCGGATCATGAATATTTTGTCTAATCCTAACTCGAAGTTTTTAACTGATATTATAACTTAGGATAACGCATGGTTAATGTTTTTTTTTCTAATTGAGTGTCATTATGCTTTATGCGATATAGAACCGTCAGGTAAATATAGGTTAGACAAAAAGATCATCTAACAAAATTAATGTCTGATTGAAAAATAAAATCAACATCTACGTACATTCATCAATTTTTTCTAGCTCAATTCATATATTGCTCTATTAATTTCTTCTCGACTTTTTAATCTTTTTAGACCACTGAAGTTTCCCTGAGCGGTAAAAGCTGTTGAAATTTAAATTCTTCTTCCATGAGTTGTTTTAGGTTTGATTTGATCTTCTTTTAATTTTAGAAAGATTCCCCAAATCTTCTTTAATCATTATATTATCTATATATATGCTCATGTCATATGGTTTGACTCAACAAATTATTTTAATTTTTTTAGTCAATATCATATATTAACATTTTGTAGACTTGTAGTGAGTTAGGTTATAACACCAACTTCTATAGAAAGAATCTAACCAACTGACTGATTAATATAATCAGCCCTTTAACTTTGGTTTAATACGATTTTGAGTTCAATAGAATCTTAACACCAAATTTCTTAGGGTATATAGAGATTGTTGATTCGTGTCATTTGACTTGTGGAAACGGTCCATCGTGTTACTTTTATTCCATGATGAAAACGAATTATTATATTATCAAAATCATATTGTGAATATTTCGTGGAGTGGCATGGGAAAGTCAAAAGTGTTTATCATATTTATATAGCGTTAGTTAAGGGTTGGACATATTAATATACTTAGAAATTTCTTAAAATACCATTAAAATAAAGAAAATTATTGTACGAGAGATTTTAAAAAAATTGAAAAACAATTAATTTTAAAATATTCTACATGATTTTATAGAATTCCATCAAATTCACAGCAGAAAAGTGAGAATTTGCTCTTCAAATTTTTTATTGGAATTCTATTAAATTCTTTTGAAATAACAATGTTATAAATACTGAAATAAAATTGAATAACACTAGCATCTGATAGAACTAAAAATTCAATAAATTGAATAACACAATTTTTTAAAAAAAATTCATAAAATAGATAATCGGATAACAATGGAATTTGATAGAATATTCAATTCTTTCAAAATCAATTAAATTCTTGAACTGAATATCACCTCCTAAGTTTTGTTCCAAATATAGCATTGTTAGTTTTTTTTCCCAAAAATATCATTAATTTTTTTTTTCCAAAAATATTACAAAAACTAAAAATAATTTAAAGGGTTTATAATTTAGATGTTTAGGTTTGAGTTTAGTATTTTGGGTTTAAGGTTTAAAGATAAATTTTAATTTTGTGGTATTTAAAAAAAACAAATTTAATGATATTTTTGGAAAAAAAATTAGTTATGATATGTTTATTATATTTTTAAATACAAACTTAATTAGGTACCAACTTCCAAACAAATGAATGGGATCAACCCAAGAATCAGCTCATTTTAAGAAGCTAACTAGTTAAAAGCCCATTTAAGATAAAGCCTTGTTGTAGTTTAAGCCATGTCGGATCCGGGTTTGTGTCGGGTCGGACCCTAAAGAAATTGAATCTGGTGATTTTTTTTTTTTGCTTTCAGCTCAACATAAAAAGCTCATTAGCTTGTAACAGCAAATTCTATGTCATCTGAAACATTTTAATATTAAACTGGAATTAACAATGTAATATAATCAATGAAAATCTTATTTCAATCCAAATTTTCCAAGATTGTATATTCATGGATTGCTTCTCATAACTTCCAACAGAAATTCCTTTGTCTGTTCAACATCAACAAAATCACCATCACATAGTCCTTGAAGTATCTGAACAGAGGAACAAATCAGAATAGCTCCACTCGAAGTTGTTAGACTAATGTCGATAACCTCGAATCCGATAAACCTCATAACCTCCATGAATTTAGTAAAAATCCCATCTTTCTTCTCTGTTATGATCTTTAACCAAAACTTTCTCTCCCCAATCTTACACAATTGCACATTCTCCTGTCAAAAACACACAAAAAGAAACTTTCAAGAAAACTAAAGAAAACCAATCAAGAAATCGATTAGAGAAATTAAAAAAACCTCGATTCCGAGTTTCTTCATCTCCTCTGTTAAATCAATAGTTTCATGTTCTGGTTTTATCATCTGATCAGTTTGTTCTTCATCAATCTCATCAGGAGAAGTTTCTTCCATTTCATGAAGCTTTTCTTGAAGATTCTCAACTTTCTTCTGAAGCTCTCCTATGTAAGTAATCGCATCTTCAACAATACTCGCTTTAGTCATCTGCAAACAAAACAACAATCATCACCAAAACACAAACACATAAAACAAAAGAAAAAAAATCGAAATTCCGGATTTTACGTTGGTGACAATTGGGACATGAGATCGTAAAGTCATAAGCCGACCATGTAGCTTCTCTCTTCTACGTCTCTCTGCTTCAAGATTTGGAGATTTAAAGCTTTCATTAACTTCATCTTCTTCTTCCTTCCTTACTTGTCTCCTACGGCTAATCCTAACCGGTTCTTGAAATCTGCTTCCTCTACCCATTTTTTTTTCTTCTCTTGATGAAAATTTTCAGACAACAAGTTTTTGTTTTTTCTTGTTTATGTAATAATGGTTAAAAAGACATGAGTTATATAGTTGCTTCTCATGTGTAGTGAGAGAAGTCTGTTAGTGGAGAGAGAGAGAGAGAGAGAAGAGAATCTCAGTCTCAGTTTGTTATTATTCATGTGGTTTCAGTTGGAGTCAAACAAACAGAGAATAAAAATTACAAATTTTTATTATATGATTTTTGTTTTTCATATATATAAAAAAGAAAGAAAAAAACATTTTATGACGAATTTGAGGAATCTTTTTTTTGTTTTGTTTCAAGGGCTTAAAACACGAGTCCTCACAGATAAAGGAATGGTAACATTTCGAGTCCCATCAGTCCAAGCGAAGCTACCAAACAAGTAACCAGTGTTACTCTTACGACTCGTCGTCGAAACCCTAACTTTAAACACAAGTTTCTTCGTGCGCGAGTTAAAGACCAGAGTCTCTGGTTCAACAGCAATCTTTACACCTTTCGGAGGATCGATCACGGCTCTGTAAACAGAATCCACAGGTCCAACGTTAGTCACGGTTCTCGAGGCGGTTACTTCTCCTTTAAGGTCGGGAATCGTGATGGCTGGGTAGTTAACGTCGAAAAGAGACGGTAAAGGAGTCCCGCATTTAGTTTTTTTTCCGGTGAGTATAGTGATTGATGTGTCGTTGTAACCAGAGGCGCAGAAATAGTGAATGTAATCGTCAAGGTTCATGTCGTAAACTAGTCCCGGATCTTTGGCTCTTTCCGCGTTCACGAGTCCTGCACCGTAGTCAAATGGATCAGCCAGTTTCCGTGGTTTTCCTTCCGCAAAGATTGGCTGCCCGTATGGATCGGTCTTCCACGCTGCGAAAGAAAAAACAAAGAAGCAGCAAGATTAGGCTAACGAAATGCCGGTTTTCTTTGGTGAGGAGAAAGATGACTAGGATTTGCAAGAACCTGTAGTCATAATAGCGGATTTTAGCGCAGCAGGAGACCAGTCAGGGTGTAGAGCTTTGAGTAGTACGACGAGTGACGCAACAACGGGAGCGGAAAAGGATGTTCCTTGAGCAATCTCAAATTTCGTGTCACCGGGCTTTTTACTAGGGATAGCTCCGAGAACCATCATACCAGGGGCTGCTATATCAGGCTGCATCATTTATATCATTAACAGAAATCCTCGGAAACAGCTAGAAGATTTCGAAACGTTTGTTTAGAAAAAGAACCTTGAGAATGGTTGGAGACTGTGAGCTAGGCCCTCTAGATGATAATCCCGCAACTGTAGTCGGTATAGGACGTCCCACGATCGTTTTAGCAGCAGTTATTTTAGCCGTGGGCGAACTGGAGCCATAAGAAAATGATCAGTTTTACATACTATGCGACTCTGGAAGAGGATCAATAGCGAAAGGAGAAATACCTTGACAAATGGATATACTGTAGAATCTTAGATCCGACTTCATAGTCTACGTAGACGACTAGGTTCGAGTAGATACCTTCAGATAGAAAATCAGAAGTTCGTGCAAGGATCACCCCCGAGGCATTGATGTTAATAAAAGCCATCGAAGCTTGCAGCATTTCCATATCTTCATCCACAAACGTTAGGACAACTTTTCCGTCGACGTTAGAAGTGATCTTTGTCCAGTCTTCGACGTAAATTAAATCACCAGATACTTCCTTAACTAAAGATGTAGATTGAGCCTGAAACAGGTTTACGGAAGAAGAGTAAGTTTCCGATACTATTTAAAACCGGTGAAAAGACCTGGAAAAAACATTTTACATACCGATATGGTTATGTTATTTCCAAATGTCAAGTCTGCATGAAAGGTACGGTCCAAGCTTGTTGCAGCCACTGAGAGAAACCACGGACCTACATTACCCACAGTGTAAGCATCAGGGCCTGAGTTACCAGCACCAACTATAACCGGAATGCCCTTTATCACCGCATGGAACGCTCCAATCTCGATATCTTCCCCAATAGCGGTATATGGACGGTAAGGAGGCGTACTAGGGCCGAGTGAAACCGACAATACATCAACGCCATCTTTTATGGCCTCATCAAATGCCTTCATCACATTCACAATGGTAGTATACTCACTATGAAAAACAACCTTGTACATAGCTATACGAGCCTTTGGAGCACCACCTCTCATGACTCCATGTGCAAGACCATCATATGACGCGTTAGGCACGAATGAAGAGGCTGCAATTGAAGTAACCATCGTTCCGTGTACCCCGCCATCTCTAGGGGAAAGAAACTCCTCCTTAGTGAGTTTCCACCCGGGAAATTTCTCAGTCCAGCCATCAAAGAAGTACTTTGCTCCAACCAACTTCTTGTTGCAATGCTTTGCTGGGTCAAAACCCTCTCCGGCTACACACTCCCCCTTCCAGTGTTTTGGTATCGGTCCAAGCCCTTTGTCGTTATAAGCCTCAGACTCTGGCCAAACTCCTGTGTCAAGAAAACCAATGACAAGATCACTTCCCATGTTGCTGTCATGGAGAATTCCGGTGGGCAAACTCGGCGAAAGACCCAAATAGTCGTATATCCTCGTGCCCTGCAACTCAACCTTTCCATTTCGTGCGACCTGGAAAACATCAGGACGGTCTGTACATGACATGAAACAAAACCCATCAAAAAACAAAGAACAAGTCTTCACAAGAGCTCTTAATTACTTTGTTTCATTTAAAATCAAAACACAAACCTTTAAGTTTCTTAGCTTGTGAGTCTGTAAGCCTGGCTGCAAACCCGGAAAATCCATGGTGATAGTTGTAGATGATGGACTCTCGAGCAGCTTCCGGGCTTCATCAAATTCAAAATCAAACAACAAAATCATTAGCTCGAAAACAACGAGACATCATCATCATCATCATCATCATGGATTTTAATAATATACCTTTCGAAAACCGATTCCAACATCCTGTGATGTGATTCCAAGACCACATCAGGATCATCGTGCTGCCTCTCGCCTAAATACACTAAATAAACCTATCTCAATCAGAAAAAATAAACAACCTTTCATCAGTCACACACAATTTGACCAAAACATAACACAACCAACAAACCCAGAAACCATTTTAAACAGACCTTTCTCTCCTCATTACCACTTTCTTGAGCAAACACGAAAAACCCGCAATTAAGAATGAACAAGAATCCAATAAATAAACTTCTCTTCACAATTCCCATTTTTTTTTTGGGTTTGAGAAGAAATTATTGTTTTTCCTTATGGAATATTTTTTGTTTTTGTTTATTGCTTTGTGCAGTTTATGCTTAAATAGTCTTCAAGAAACTTACAGAACAACAAAACAGAACATTGAATAGCTTAGCTGGTGAAACCAATGTGGGTAATGTCCAAATAGGTTTAAACAAAACAAATCCATTTTCGCCATAAAACAGTTTGAATAGTTTTTATATATTTCGTTCTTGTAAATTTGGGATTTTTTTAAGGCTGTTACGAAAACAAATCTCCTGTTATTTTATTGTTTTATATAGTTTTATTGTTTTAAAAGATTGAAACTTTAGAGCTCGTAGAAGATTAGATACCAAAATCGAATGAGTAGGAACTAGTAATTAGCAATTACTCAATTAGGGTTTAGTATGAACACAAGAAACTATATTGAGAGCATAAAAAAGGGTAAGAAATTAGGTTAGGTTCGCAATTACTCACTCAATTAGGTTTCCTACAACGAGAAAATGGAAATTAGAAGATAGAGAGAAGCTTAGCTTAGGTTATTGATGATGAATCGAATCGATTGACGAAGAAGACAATTAGCATTTTTTACAGTATCCTTTCGTGTCTATTTAGGAATCTGTAATTCGGTGATCCAAAAGATCGAGCCGAATCTGATTGCAGACAATTTTACCTATTTTCGATTAAGAAACAAAAAATGACACATCAAAATTTAAGATTTTAAAATTATTAGAATGTTATTGCAATTTTACTAATTTTCAATTTTTTTTATTACACTACTAATTTTAAGAGATATTATATATATAAATATTTGTTTTAAAAAATTTATATACATATTTGTGTTGTTTATGTAAAAATTAGATTGATGTTTTTACCTTCTTACTTTTCTCAAAAAATCAAAATATTTGAAATACACATTTTTATTAATCTTCCCAGTAATTCAAATTTTTAAAAATATATAATTTTTATCTTAAACTCGTGTATTACACTAATCCTATTCTGGTAGTCTATTACAAAATAAAATCACAATAATATCACTTACTTTGTCTTAATTATTAAACTCTAAAACTTTTCCAAATCAATTAATTTTTTATTTCATAACTAAAATCATAATCACAATCATATTGTTTCCATAATATTCTAAACAATATTTTATCCCCAACAAAATATTTGAAAAACAAATAAATCGGTCCGGTTCGTTAATTCGAAAAGTTTGGATTTTATTTTTGTTTAAAATTTTTAAGTTTAAGAAAATAAATCTTAAATAGAACCGAATTTTATTTTGTTTCAATTTCGTCTAGATTCAGAGATTCAGTTCCGTCTTAAATAAAAAAAATTATTATAAAAATGAAAGAAATTAATTAATATTATATATTTTAGTATATTTAAATATATTTTTCTATTTACTTAATTAAAAACTATTGATTTCTAATGAATCGATTAATTCGGTTTTGTTATACAAAATTTAAATTTGGCTCAAATATTTGAATATAAAAATTTATATACCGTTTTAATAATTATAAAATTCGGTTATGATTTATATTGATGAATTCTGATTTAGTTAAAACTTTTTTTTTCACCCATAAGTATATCTAATACTAATATGAACTCAATACAAATTTGAATTTTGTTCTAATATTGGATGTTTTTATATATTTCCAAATCAAAATCAAACAATACATTGAACGTAAGCTTGAATATTATAACAAAACCAAATTAGTTTTCTTGTTTTTTTTCCAATATTCATGAGCCCTAAAAACCGCTTTCCCAACAAATGGACTTCCGTGAAAAGATAGTTTTTATTAATAATAATCGGGTTTAAAGTTTAAACAATTTACAAGAAAAAATTATCAATGAAACGTGTCCTCGCAGAAACTGGGATTGTCACATTGTGAAGTCCATCACTCCAAGTCAAACTCCCAAAGTAAAACGCAGTGTTCACTGTGTGTAAGACCGTAGACACACTCACCGTAAACTTAGCCTTGTTGGTTCCTTTCTTAAACACTAGCTTCTCCGGCGAAACCACGACGTTGAATCCGAAGGGAGCCTTGATTACGGGCGTGTAAACCGAATCGACGGGTCCAACATTGGTCACGGTTCGGGTCACTGTAACGTTTCCCTTGAGGTTTGGGATGGTAATGGATGGTACGTTGAGGTCAAGAATCGATGAACGTGAGCTCGGACACTTAGTAGTGACGTTTCCGGTTATAGCAGAAACTCTCTTGTCTGTGTAAAGAGATTCGGAACATAAGTAATGTATGTAATCATTGATGTCCATGTCGTATACAAGACCGGGATCTGTGGCTTTCTCCATATTCACAAGACCTCCTCCGTAATCGAATATATCTGCTGCCTTACGGTTACCTCCATCTGTAATCACACGCTCGCCGTATGGATCGGTTTTCATGGCTGAAACACACAAGAGAGTTTGTGTTTAGTTATTGAGAAAAGAGAGTTTTAAAGCGACATGTAAACTAAACCTGTTGTGACAAGAGCTGATTTGATAGCAGCAGGAGACCAATCCGGATGCGAAATCTTGAGGAGTGCTACGATTCCTGCAATAACCGGAGTTGCCATTGATGTTCCTGAGAAAGCGAATTCGCTGGTGTCTTGGTCTGTTGGTATTTTAGGTGTTAGTAAGGTCACACCCGGGGCTGCTATATCCGGCTGCATTATACGGAAAAAGGAAAATAAAGTTGACCAATATCATGCTAGATTTGGTAATCCGGAATGCGAGATGAATGAAACAAAACCTTAAGAATGGCGGGTGAAAATGAACTAGGCCCTCTCCCTGATGATATTCCGACTCTACTTGCTACATTTTCGCCAATTGTTGTCTTGTATGGGCTTATCTTAATCTTCGGTGAGCTACAAAGAACAAAGAAAACAACAATTCAGATACTCATATGTAAGAAGATGAACATATAAATTTGACCGAGCGTTGCTGGTGAAGAAGATAACCTCGCAGTTTCAAAGTAGTAATTTAACTCGGTTCCATCCTCCAAGTCCATGTAGACACAGGGAAAGTTTTCGGGACATTCAACAAAACCACTATCCCTCGGATTTCTCACATAAATTACACCGATACCACCATTTTCCTTAACAATTTCGGGACTATGCGGCGGGATAAGCTGCGTATCAAAGTACATCATGACTGCACCCTTTGTTATTTCAGGAACAAGATGTTTTCTACTAAAGTTAAATACAGCGAAGCCAATTTCTGGTCCTGTGTACAGACTCTCACCCTGAAAAGCAGGTCAACGCAACTATCAATCACAAGCTTTACATCGTTAGAGATTCAAAGTGAAAACGTATATAAATTGTATATACCAGATACGTTTTATTGTTCTCGAGTGTGATCAATGTGGTGAAAGACCGGTCAAGGGTAGTCGCAGCCACGGTTAATATCCATGGAGACATGTTAATAACCGATGAAGTGGAGGGTCCTCCGTTACCAGCTGGAGAAACAACAGTAATGCCTTTATTCACAGCGTGTAGTGCTGGAATTGCGCTATCGATTTCACCATCAATAGCTTTATGCACTAATGAGGTGCCGATAGAAACCGACAAAACATCAACACCGTCGTGAATGGCCTCATCGAAAGCTTTCCAGATATCAGCAACTGAACACATCCCTCCTTCAACATCCCAACATGCTTTATACATCGCTATACGCGCCTTAGGAGCGCCACCTCTCATGGTTGAACCAGAAGGGAGACCGGGCAAAGTAACGTTAGAAACAAAAGAACCAGCTACCACTGAAGATACTCGAGTCCCGTGGCCATTATGATCTCTAGGAGATATATGTTCTGTAGTACTGTTGATACTTCTTTCGAGATCTGCATTAAGACCATCGATGTAGTACTTAGCTCCAATAAGCTTTTTGTTGCAATCTGCAGGACTGAACTGGTCCGCAGATACGCATTGTCCTTTCCAATGTTTCGGTATGGGTCCATATCCATTATCATCGAAGACGCCTGATTCTGACCATATCCCTGCTCATATAATCTCGAGATTGTTAAAGTCCTGCTTATAAAACAGATTTGATAGAGAGATTGATAAATATACCAGAGTCTATAACGCCAATAATAGCACCACTGCCCATGTTGGTTTCATGTAGAAGACCTTTACA
Source organism: Pseudoturritis turrita (assembly GCA_900406555.1). Taxonomy (NCBI): domain Eukaryota; kingdom Viridiplantae; phylum Streptophyta; class Magnoliopsida; order Brassicales; family Brassicaceae; genus Pseudoturritis; species Pseudoturritis turrita. Next base: position 809,988 of record OVBL01000623.1, on the reverse strand, counting down.
AGAAGTTGGAGTTGAAAAAAGGCCTAAGTAATCCCATGTCCGTGTCATTTGCATCTCAAGTTTTCGGTTTTCCAGAAAGATAACAACTTCAGGATGATCTAGTAGACAGAAATACAGAAAATGGTTTAATCAAAACACAATCTGTGTTTTGAATTTTGAAGAGGTCATAAATAAGCTTGAATCAGGTGATAAAGAATTATACTTTTCAATTTCTCTGCCTCGGCCAGTTTGAGCTTGGCTGCAAAGCCAGAAAATCCATGGTGATAACTGTAGACCATTGACTTCTTAGCTGCTTCTTCACTGTAACACAAGATTCAAACCAGAAAAATAATTCAATTGTAACCACCTCAGAAACTAAGTTATAAATCCAAGGGAATATTCAATGCAACCACTCTTTTACCTTCCAAGAACCGATTTCAAGATTTTAAGATGTGATTGAGTCACCAACTTAGGATCATCGTGTTTCCTTTCCCCCATGTAAAAAATATAAACCTATTTTTATCAGACAATTAACGAACACATGAGCTATTACAACAATCTTTTTTTTCTTCACATATCTAAAACAATAGACTACATACCGGGAATTCAGGGACAAAAGGCGGCACTTCGATCTCATCGGGCACTTGGAACCAATCGGTCGCCACTGAAGGAGCAGCTTGTGGGGAGTCGGCCACATTTGATGTCTGTGGAGGATCAGCCTCGTGGGGTGTTGTTGCAATGCTAAGCTTTCCATTCATGATTAACACAAAACCAAATGCTATTGCAACAAAACATAATCTAAAAGAACGATCCATTTTCAAGAGTTTTTCACTCTTCACTGAAAGTCTCTTTTTTTTTTGCTTTGAGAACATTCTCCAAGCTTTTCCTTGTTTTTATAGACAAATCTCCATTGTTTTTAAGCTAAACTGATTAACAAACATTAGTTCCAAAAACTGACAAAAAACCCAACCAATACACATACTGATTGCACCTTTCAGAAAATAAACGTTGCACCTACTAACAGCAAAAAAAAAAAACAAAAAAAAAAACGAAGCACGAAAATGGGTGTCATAGTCATGATGGTTAGACACATGCCAAATTTAGAATATAATTATAACATCTAAGGTTAAAATAGATACAATAAATTGAAATGCAATAATGACATCTGTGTTAGGGTTGCAGTAACAGAGGTTCCTATTTTGGTACAACACAAATTAAGCGTGTATGGATAAGAATGACATCATTACAGAAATTTATATCTTTTCTAAATTTATCAAACGACATTAAAGAGAAGTTTCTACCACAATGGTAAAAACCATTTTTACAGAACTAAAGTCTTGGATCCATAGCTCAAAGGTAAATGAAATGCTTAATTTATTGCTCAAGTGTTTCAGTCAGTGAAACTTATAACCATACGAGACAAACAAGAACATACAAGCCTTACGTGCATAACATTAACACTAGGTTGTATACTACATCGACCAAGATCATCTGAGATCACAGAAACACACACTTTATTACAGCATCACTGAAGCAGATAAACATCGTACACATAGAACATGACACATAAGAAATTCATACAGCCTTAGATGTAGTGAGAGAACTATGATTTTAAAACAAGAAGTAGGAGGAACTGAGAACGGATTTGTGATCTTTACCCAGATGACGACCACGGAGGCACTCAAGATCCATAATCTGAGAATGATCCACATAGAGATTCACCTGAAAGAATCAAGAAGAAGAAACAAGAATCTTGTGAGGGTACCCATTCAAAAAGCTGATGTATAAATGATTGAAAGGAGTATCAGTAGATACATTTGGACCGTAACGTTTGATGAACCACTCAGCCAACTTTGCATCAGATGCTTCGAACATAGTCTTCTCTATTCCCAGACGTCCTATGACTTTAGCGATTATATCAGCTCGAAGAGAATCTGCGTATTTGCAGACATCATCTGCATCAATCATAATTGTGTCTGCCCCAGCTTCTAAACACCTTTCAGCCTTTCTGATCAAGAGATCTATGTCCTCAACAAACTCTGTGAAACATCGTACTCTCACAGTAAGCACGTAAACCCGAAACTCTCACTGCTCATCTAACGAAAGAACACAGCGTTTCTTACCGCTTGATCGAGGTTCTGGAACAACATAGGAACCAAATGCTCTATTCTTCTCAGGAATATCAGACTTGTTGAATTTCACAGCAAACATAGGTTTGGCTCTAAGACCACCGTTCTTGATCAAACGTACATATCGTAGAAGTGTTTCCTCAGGGATTTCAAGCAAACTCGCATTCAGCTCAATAGTATCAAACCCCAACTGCTTACACTCCTGCAAAAAGAAACACAATTAAAGCTCACAAAAAACCTAATATTCTTCTCAAATACCAAACCTTTTCATATGGATTTTCATCTTCCAGAAAAACAACTTTACCTCCACATACTCTTTGAAAGATGAAGGACCACTACGAAGCGTATGTTCAGCCCAATCACCAGTACTGACATACACATCATGTTCATGAGCCATTTCAATGGCTTTTTTGATGAATGATTTTGGAATTAAACTGTTCGAGCCTCCCGAGAACTTTAATCCATCAACAAATTGCCCCATCGAATCGAAAATCTCCTACAACACGATTAACCGTAAAAAATCCTTATCAGAAATTTCGCTAAACACTTTGATTACTCTCAATCAAAATCGTGCTTCACCATCAAACCACGAACCGTAACCTTAAATCGGAACAAATTTTCTTCGGAAACAAATCGTATCCCAGGATCGTTTTCTGGGAAATTAACTACTGATTAGAGTATACCTAGAAACTGCAAAAACCTAGCAATGGTGATGGAACTAACGGAGTTATCACTGGTAGGTACCTGAAGAACGTTCTGGCTGAGAACGGAGTAACGAGGACCACGCATCTCCGTAACACCGTAACGGCGAGGCTTCTCTGGACGATCTTCGTTCTCCTCGAAGCTTTTCCATCCGTAGTAAGCCGCCATTTTCTCTGTTCTTCTTCTCTCTGAAAATCTCGAAAATTTTAAAAAGACGAAAATGAAGCAGTCGAAGAATGGAGTTTCTTCTAGAGATGTGACACGTCATCACCGGCCTTTCTCGTTTTTTTTTTTTTTAAATCCTTTGCCCTTTTTAACGTAGCCACGTCATCAACAACGAGAGACGTGATTAGGATTAATTGCTTGTGTTGTCTTGTTTTGAAGCATGTTTAATTGGGCCTTTAGGTCCTTTTTAATTTATTGGGCCGCATGGACTTTGGAAAACGCAAATTTTGGAGAATTATAAACTTTTGTCCGTGATAGCGTTTCAAACCGCAAACGTCTTCTCTTCTTTGCTTCACTGCTCTGTCAAGAATCCGAATATTAAAAAGGTTTTTTTTTATTAAACATGGAAGGGAGGAATAAAGAAAACATCCAATTAAGCAATTAGCCAACAAAAAGAAAATGTATCTTTTTGATTTGACCATTGATAATCTGGATTTATTTGCTAGATTACCAAAAATTTGATCAAAATTGGAAAAAAAAAATATATATATATATATATATATATATGCGGAGCCGACCCTAAATTTTAAAAGACCGCAAGTTATAGAAAGAAAAATAGCTGGTTTGCACATTTTCATATAAAAAAAAATTGTTTTGTAGATAAAATTGACCATATTTTAGAAAACCGCAAGTCCATACTTGATCTGCTTAGACTCAAAACCGGTATTTGGTAACTAAAAGATGTATATTTTTTTGTGATTTAATTAAATAACATGATATCACGTAAAAGAATATGGTATTGAACATGATATTTGCTAAAACCTAACGCGATTTTAGATGCACTAGATAGCCAAATACTCTAATAAACCAACTTATTTACGATTTCATTCTCCATCGCTTTTCTTTCAAATAAAAGGGATTTTGGCTATCTAATGCATATCCTCTAATAAATTTCATTAATGCCTCTTAAACATGATTTTGTTCATGCATAAGAAGTTAAATGCATTATTTGTACTTAAAATATTTGATGGAAAAAGGAGTTTAACATCAAGGATCACAGCTAAACTTTTATTCTCTAACATGGCCTTTAGTACAAATACATGAAAAGAGACTTACGTACAACTTTATTCTTATTCCACCCAACGTAGAGAGAGTCTCTTATAAAGCTTAAAACTCCAATTGTGCCCATAAATACAAGAACACGTTATTACTTCAACAGCAATCCTTTTCTGCTTCTTTGTTTGCAGGTAAGAACTTGTTTCATTGAAGATCAAAACTGTAAGAAGAAAAAAAATGGCAAGGAATGTAGGGCTCTTCATCTGCATCTTGATCCTAGCCATGGATGTTTCAGCTGGAATTCTCGGCATTGAAGCCGAAATAGCTCAGAACAAGGTACATTACACACATCCGCAAGTCGATAGGAGTTGGCGGATTGTTCACTAATTTGTTTGCTTGGGGGTGCAGGTGAAGCATTTGAAGATGTGGATATTCGAGTGTAGAGACCCGAGTTACACAGCCTTCAAGTACGGTTTAGCTGCGTGCATCCTTTTGGCATTAGCCCATGTAACGGCTAATTTGCTTGGTGGGTGTATCTGTGTTGTCTCAAGACAAAACCTTGAAAAATCCTCAGCCAACAAACAGCTCGCCGTGGCTTCTCTGATATTCTCCTGGTAAGTCCAAACATTACATAAACAGAACAATGTGTCATTTCTCTTGTGGTTGAAGAAGAAACTTGCAGAGAGATTTGATTCAAGATCCTTTTTTGTGTGTTTCTCAGGATCATATTGGCAATTGCTTTCTCAATGTTGATCGTAGGGACGATAGCAAACTCAAGATCAAGGAAATCTTGTGGGATTTCGCACCATCGGGTTCTGTCCATAGGAGGGATCCTCTGTTTCATTCACGGCCTCTTCGCTCTTGCTTATTACATCTCTGCAACTGCTTCAAAACGCGAACAAACACACACAGGCCATGCTTGAAAACTTTTCTAGCCGTTCTTTATATAAATTTAACCCAATGTTTAAATTTGACTAAAGGATGTAAACCTGATTTTCTATACTTTGTTTCGATCTGTCATCCATTTCTCTGTGAGTCTTCAAGCTGGATTTAGTTTTCTTGATGACTGTGGATGCATTGGAAGGTAAGGCTGTGGAATATAGCCTTCCACTTTTAGCTCTTCGAGAAGCAAATTTAGCAAAGAATTGATCTGTGAAGATTCGGGATGATTTCCATCACCGGAAACAAACAAATGAGAAATTTTGTTAATTTCGATCCAACTAAAACCGGGAACTTTCTGAACTCCTCTCTCTTTCATTAAGCTCCGTACTTTAGTCACACTTCCCCATTCTCCAGCATTAGCATGTGCATTTGAAATCAAAACATAATAACCAGAATTTCGTGAATCCAAATCCATTAACCTGCTCGAAGCAACTTTAGCAAGGTCGATATTCTTGTGAAGCCGACAGGCTCCAAGTAACGTTCCCCAAACTCCTGCATCAGGCGAAAACGGCATGTTCTTAATGGTTTCATAAGCTTCGTTTAACCGACCAGCTCGTCCAAACAAATCCACCACGCACGCGTAATGCTCCTGCTGCGGTTGGATTCCGTAATCCTCTGTCATGGATCTGAAGAAACGAACTCCTTCATCAACATCTCCAATGTGACAACACGAAGAAATTATCTCAAGAAATGTGATTTGATCAGGACAAATTCCGCTTTTTTCAACCATTTCACGAAATAAACAGAGGGAATCTTTTAGCCTCCCGTGGTTTCCATACGCAGCAATGATGCTATTCCAAGAAACAATGTTCTTTTCTTTCATCGTCTCAAACACATTCATGGCAGAATTCAGGTTTCCGCACTTAGCATACATATCTATTAACGTACTTTCGCTATATACATCAGAAGCAAGTGAATGCTTTATCATGAATCCGTGAATAGCTTTCCCAAAACTTTCTGAAGGTAAGTTTGCACAAGCAGAGAGAGCAGCTGAAATACTAACACAATCAAAACCGATTCCAGAAAGTCCCATTTGACGGAAAATATCAATAGCCGCACTCGGATTATCGCTCTGTGCACAACGTGTGATCATGGAATTCCATGAAACAATGTCCTTCTTAGAGAGTCTCCCAAAAATTTCATAAGCGAAATCCATTCTTCCACACTTAGCATACATGTCGATAACAGCGCATCCAATATTGCACCTCTTATCGAAATCTTTCTTGAAGATGAAACCATGGAGTTCCCTCCCGAGTTTCAAGGCCAACAACCCGCTAATTACCGGTAAGATAGACACTAGAGTTATCTCATTTGGGCTCATTTTTACCTTAACCAGCCACCTGAATATCTCTAAAGCATCGATATACAAGCCGTTATGCAAATACCCAGATATCATTGCCGTGAACACTACAACATCGACTGAGTCACACTGACTGAAAATCTTTTGTGCCATTGAAACACCTCTACACTTAAAGTAGGCATCAATAAGAGCACTCGTTAAGAAGATATCCAGCGGTATGTTATGTCTCACGATATAACAATGAATTTGCTTACAAAACTCAAGGTTTTCAGACCTAGAAACTGATGGAAGCAAACTAGAAAATGTGATAGCATCAGGTAAGACACCTGAAGAAATCATCTCACAGAAAAAAACTAAGCTTTCTTCCATTAATCCACTCTGAACATATCCAGATATCATGCAATTCCATGTCACGGTATCAGAACGAGACATCATCCGAAACAACACACACGCATCATCAAAACGACCACATTTTGAATACATAGATAGAAGCGAGTTTTTGATAGAACCTTCAAAATCCAACCCGGAAACAACCGCTAGACCATGAAACTGAACTCCGAGATCAATCAACGACTTAGAGGCACAAACCGATAAAACACAATCAAACGTGACAGCATTAGGACTAATCTGCTCCATCCTCATTGCACTAAACCCTTTTATAACACTATCGGAAGCTCCACATTTTGCATAACCATTAAGCATAACATTCCATATAACGCAATCTTTCTGACGAACTCTATCAAACAATTTACTCGCCACATCGATTTTTCCATACTCAAGGTAAGCTTTGATCAAAGAACTCGCCACAAACTCATTACAATCCATCCCAAGAGAAGAAACCGTATCACGAAGAAACCCAATTCCTCTGAAATTCTTCAAACCAACACAAGCCTTGACGAGACAAGGAAAAGTGGATACATCAGGACAAACTCCATAACAAAGCATCTTGAAGTAAAACGACAAAGCTTGATTAAAGAAACCCATTCGAACAAAACTGCTGATCATCGAATTCCATGGTCTGATGCTACTACTACTACGTCGTAAATCAAGCCTGTAAAACAATTTACCACAATCCGAAATGCTACCACACATTGCGTACATCCCCAAGACCTTCTCAGCCACAAAGCTCTCGCCGGAAAATCTGTTTACGATTAAAAAGGCGTGGACTTGCTTACCTTGACGAAGCAGGGTTGAGTCGGAGCAAGATTTTAAAAGTAATGTAAGTCGACGAGGAAGAGATTCTCCGAGAAATCGAGACGAATGTCCCATTGAAAGGAAACTGTACGGTACGATTGACGACGCGAATCGCTTAGCGAGTGAGGAGATATTCATAGCCTATCCTAAAGTAAGGTAGTAAGAAGATAACATTCAAAGAAAGTTGATTTCGTCATCGGTGACTCACTGCGTCAGCGATTAGTCGCCGACGACGACGGAGAAGTAGCCGGAGAAAGGGAGGGGAATTAGGGCAGACGATGGACTACAAAACCCCATTAGGAAAAGAAAACTGAGACATGGGCCTTCTGAGTCTACATTGCTAAGGCCCAATCTATATGGCTTAGCCTTTTAGGACATGTAGAAGTCAATTTGTTTTTCGGTAGGAAAAGAAAAATTGATACAATGGTTCTGATTGTGTCACTTGTAGAGCTAAGCATATTATCCGAATCGAACCACTCGAATCGAATTGGAAAGATCATATTATTCGAATGGTTCTTATTTTAAATTTTTTTTGCATCAGTTCAGTTTAGGTATTACCCGAAAATATCTAAAATTAAACCAAATTTCATCGAATTTGGGATATTCACCGGATCCGAAATTGGATTTTTAATATAAATGAACCAAATTTCATTAACTGAAAGCCGAATTATCCGAATCTGGTGTAGCGGAAACTAAGATAAATGCAAAGATCTTATTTAGTCTGAGAATACCTAAGAATCAATGTCTCGTTGAGATCTCTCAAGATCTGCCCAAAACAAGGGATAGAAAATATTTTTCTCTCAAAAGCTCAAAACTCTATTTTATTAATCAATAAACAACTGAGTAAAAAATTAAGCCCGAAAGTTATTTATAATAAAACATATGAAAACCCTATAAATCTCTAGAATATTTTACAAAACTCTAAAAGATAAATAATAAATATAAATATAATTAAAATACAAATAAATGGAAATTATCCTAATTATGCGCGGCATCAAAAAATCATCCGAATTATCATAAATTCCAAACAAAATATTATTTCGGGTATAATTCAGTTTCTGATACACAGAGTTTTAACCCTAAAATATCACTGCAAGTGCACAGTAAGCGAAGTAGTATTTAGGGATCGGATCCACGAGAACCAAGTGAAACGCTACGAATATATATGAGTGAAGTTAAGCTAAGATGGCAATATGAATGTTGATAGCAATAATAAATGAAAACATCAATGTAAAAACCGTGTGAAATCAATTAAAAGCAAGCGTTAAATCTAGGGCAATTCGCAGGAATTCAGAGATCATGAACCAGACAATTATTCAGGGAACGATAAAGCGCAGTCTCAAACTCAAACATGAATGTATAACCAATCCACTTTCGTGGTATTAACTACTTTATCTAGCAACCTAGGAATCTAAACTGTCGTTTGATCTTAGAATTCTAAACAAGCATTAACGAGCAGGTTTGATATGTTCACAAATTGCCTTAACATAAGCTTTCGTTGGCTAAGGACAATTTGCTCACGTATGTTCTATCTAGTAACCTATAACATTTTTGATGAATAGATTAAACCTAAAATCAGAGACTAAGTGATCAATTTAATCTAAGTAATGAGAACAACGATAGGTGAAGACAAGATGATAAATCTCTATCTATGTCTGATTCAATGATTCATAAATTTCCTTGAAATCTTAAACCTAACTATAAAACTACTCAGACATGGACACAAAGAAACAAAAAGGAGATGAAGAAAAACTCATGATAATATAATTAGAAATCCAAAAGGGTTCAGAAATCTTCTCAAGAGATGTAGAGTCAGAGTTTCGTCTCCCCAAAGCTTACAAATTGCAAAAACCCAAAAAGTCTGAATAGAAAATAAAAGTATGAAAAAGCTTGTGTATAAAATAAAGGTGTAGCCTAAACAATGGCTAAACATAACATATAAATAGGTCTAATAATGTTTTGGTCGAAATTTTTGGCAAATCCAAGCCCAATAAGGAAAACTGAAATTTCATTTTTTCCTTGCACATGTTTCTTTTACTCGCCAGACAGACATGTCTTCACTAAAACTTGCATAAATTTCGATCGCACCGTTGGAATGACCTCAAATTACTTCCAAACGAAAGCTAACTCGACGCTCTATCTTGTGTCCAAATTTCAGGTCGATCCATTGATGTAAACATATCCAACGAGTGCCAAACTTCTGACATTTCCGCAAGATAATGCATCTTCACATATCCGTTTGCAACCATTCCTTTCTCCTTATGCCTTATACTCCATCCAAACATGTTTCAACCTGAAAAGACTCTAAAACATAGAAAAGACTCGATAAAACGATGAATATCATGGTTGAAAATCGGTAAAAACCATGATATATCAGTTCCCATAAATTCTAAGCTACCCGAACCAAATTTTAAGCGAACCAAACCGAACCGAACCGAATTTTGTTTGGTTCCAATTCAGTACCTATTTTACATATTCGAATTATCCGATATCCGACATATTAGAACCAAATCAACGTGAATATCTGAATGTCCATGTCTAGTCACTTATATTTATTTTTTGTTTGAACGGTTGAGATTTTCTGTTTGAAAGCTAATCTCGAATCAACGAGGAGAAAATGTACGTTTGTTTGAATAAATTATTCTTTGATTTTTTTCTGTTTACAAGCGTTCTCCATCGTAAAGGGAATCACGTGATCACCTTTTGTTTGAGTGTAATTATTCACTTGGATGCGTGGACCACTACTCGGCTATCCATCAACAGTACGATCTTCAAGTGGGCTGACATCCTAAGCTAAGCTCTCAATTCTTGAAATGCAGAGGACAAAAAAAAAAAAAAAAAATAGTGTAAGTTTGACGTTAAGCAGACAATATCATAATAATAATGAGTTCACATGGCTTTCAAAATCCAACAACTGATAACCATGTTTAAAAAGAAAATGTGGATCTAACTAGAGAAGTGGGTGTAACTGCATGTTCAGTCTCACGATTGAAAGTGCATGTGTCTTGTGTTGAAAAGTAACATAATTGTGTTGAAGGTTGGACGAGTTTCGTTGGTGATAACGGCAAGACGGAGGTCAAGATGGTTTTAGATTTTGTGATAAAAGAAAATATGCGATCTAAGTTAGTATATAGACCGCATCTACCAAACCATAGGTCACACTCATTACAATGTTTTCAAATCAAAGTCTTCACAGACGAATCTGATCAAGATAAAGAGAACTAATAAAGTCCTTAATTTTGCCTTCAGGATGGGTTAATCCTTCACCGTAGCCGTAGGCAACGTTGGTCATGCGTGCACAATTGATGGCTTCCTTGAGAACTCGTCTTGGCACATTTTTTGTCTTCAATAACTTTTCGTTCACTATTTTGTCGTTGTCTACACGCATTTTGTGAAGCTCCTTAAAAGCTTCGTCTTTTGTAACTCCATATTGCTTCATATAACAGTTAATCCCAGTAGTTACATATCCTCTGCTCATGTCATCCTAATCAAGTGATATATAATTAGTTTTTAATAAAAAATAAATAATATGAATACTCAAAAGCAACAAGAGGAGCTATTTTTTATCGGAATTTAAGGCAGGAGTAGATACGAGGGATTAGTCTGGATTCTGGACTATACACTCAACACTACAACCTCATAATTACATATATAGAAAACGGCTAATTTCTTCGTACCTCAAAACCGGCCATGTCATTCATTAGACGCCCGTTTATAGATATAGACTTAATGAGTTTAGGTCTGGATTTGAGCCACTCGTAAGCGTCCTCCGTAGCAATATGTCCCATACCCATCAAAGTGCCTGCCATAGTCGCATAAATTGTGATCTCAACCTCACCAACCTCCATGTAATCCTCAAAGCTAGGCACGTGAGCGACTTGCGCCCATTTGGCAAGGTCAAGGTTGGATTTCACGAGTCTTTTGAACTGCAGGCTCAAAAGTACAAACACGTTGCAACAATTATATTAGGAATCTTCATGAATGGTTTATAAGTTTCAGCCTAAGAGTGAATAGAAAAAAAAAATCATTTCGACGTAATAAATAAGAAATTTAAGATTAAAAACAGATGGAAAAATAAATAATGGGTAATTTAGGAAGGTGTTAGGAATTCCACATATGAAATAAGATGGGACCTTGAGTGATCAAATATATATCTAGTAACCATTTATGAATGTAACAACTAACAACCATGATTATTTTTTATAAATATAATTAATTACAACTAAAGAGTTTTGATTGTTTACCTCTTCTAGTGTACCTTTCACGCTGTAAGATCTTCCTTCTGACCCAACTTCTCTTTCAAAATCTTTGAATACATCCAATATAAATTTAAACACGAATCTCAAGTAATTTGGTTGCCTATCCATGTCTTTATCAGGAGCCCAACTTGTACATCATCATCATCATTCTTATCATTAGCATCATCATCAATATAAATTGTTTATGTGGAATTTTAACATGTAGCGTACCTTTCTAGACTATTTGCGAGGCTTTCAGCCTCAGATATAGAGGCATATCTATCAAAAGTGTCGTCAATAATGGTTAAGACAGTGTAGAACTTAGTCAGCATAATCCTCGCACGTGAGAACTGTGGCTCAAAGTACATCGATATCACAAAAAAATGTAACTCCACAATTCTGTCTCTGAAGTAAGGTGGCAACTTAGATCCAAACTCGAGCTCCTTGTACCATCTTACATCCAAACACACACACATATAGTTATATATGAAATTGATGAAAATAAGTGTTTCTTCAAAGATTCTATTTCAAGCCATATAGAAATACTAGTAATTGAGGAAATTACATACTTTGTAACCATTTTGATCTCCTTAAGGTATAAAAGTTGTAGTAACTTGAAATTGAGCTTGGAAAACTTGAGTAGCGTCTCGTCATGGTCTTCTTCTTGTTCGTAAAATGCGATATATTCCATCGCAACTAATATCTCCATGTTCCAATGTTGAGATAGACCAAGAGCACTGTGTATAAGCCTTGAGAGTTGAGGGCTTGCTTGTCCTGCCAACGACTCCAGATGTCTCGTTGTGAAGCTCAACGCTTCATCCATTATATAATCTCTCGTCGTCCTTAAATGAGCGGCTTCGTATAAGCTCAACATGCCCTTAGCATTCTTGGTTAATGAGTCCATTAACTTTCCGTCCGCCCCTTTGAATCTCTTGAACGCATCTATGTACAACAAAGATTGTCATATATAGCTTGTTATACCGTCCGATCGAAGAAGAAATGAACAAGTTAAATATTATGTATCAAATTAAAGGTAAGAAAAAAACAACTCACCAGACGACATGTTATGACCATATGTTCTGAAAACCCAAAAGAAGATGGAGATTGTGTAAAGGTCATGTTCATCCGCAATCATATCATCTATCTTCTCAAAGGCATGTGTCAAGGTCTCTTCGATCTCATCCTCAAAATGATATGCAAGACCAAGACTGATAATCACATAGATCAAAAGAGTTTTCCTCTTCGCCGAGTCATGGTCTTCTGCTTTGGAAGAGAACAGGAGCATGTCCCTGACGTTGGGCTTGACTGCTTCGAGTTGGCTTGCAACGACATCTAGTTCCTAGAAGAAGTTTACGCAAGTCAGTGACTTTCTTATGGTTTGAATCAGAATGGTGACAGTGTAATAATGCTTCAACATTAGTATAAACCATTAGAACGATATAGATAATTTATTTATCTTAGTGTTCTATATTTCATAGGCATATATATAAATATTGATGACAGAAATAGACTAACCAATTCATCCATCGGAACGTAGAGGAAGTGATCAGCCCATTGAGAGCGTTGCAACTTTTTAAAGGTGCGACCGCTTTCATGATCTAAATCAGTTTGAGATTCCATAAGAGATAGAGAAAGCTAAGAGAGATTGGTGGGAAGAGAGAACGTCTTACATTGTATATTTATAGACAGACGGCAATCAAAGCTCGAGTGGCAATCAAAGCTTGAGTACAAAACAAAGAAAGTGATACAAAATTTGGAAAAAAAACTTTGTATATTGTTTGAAAATTTTGAAAATAAAAAATTGAGAAAGTCGTATGGAGCTTTTGCAAAATTTGAAAAAAAAAATTGGGGACCCTGAAGATGCAGTTGATTGAATTTCAAAGTGCTACAGGAAGTGATACAAGTGGACTGGGTTGAGCATCAGACAACGTGGAGTGTGTTAGCCTTAGAGAACGGTTAACACAATTGAGAGCAATATTTCTTAGTAAAGGGGATTAAGGGTTTCTTATAAGAAAATTTAACCAAAGGCTAAAGGGTAGTTTTGAGGTTCAAGGATCGGGTATAGATCCTTGAACATGAGAGACTAGATTGAAGTTGGTGAGTAGAACTTTTAAGTATACTTAACGTTTGATCTAGTAATGAATTCTTGAGAAAATAACCCATGTGTTATTGTGTTCGTTTCCTGTAGCAGTAGATAGATGTCGCATTTTCAGACCCGGCTATAAGAAAACCATAGAACAAAATGGTTTTAAAAAAAAATTTGAACCCTGTTGAACAAACTGATAAACCTATCATTTCAGACGCACCAATTGCGACAAGTTAGTGAATATCTCATTTTTATAATGTTGGTTTGATTAACGACACAAAGCAGTATAGCTAGTGGTTTGTGATACCGCTAATTTTTCTGTATAATACCACCGAAATAAATTTTTGTTCCAAATATATTATCATTATTTTTTTTCAAAAATATCACTAAAAGTTTTATTTTTCTAAAAATACCACAAAATTAAAACTAAACTTTAAACCCTAAAAACTAAACCGTAAATCCTAAAAACTAAAGTATAAACCTTAAAAACTAAACCCTAAATCCAAAATACTAAAATCCAAGCCCAAAATTATAAACTCTTAAAAATTATTTTTAGTGTTTTGGTATTTTTGAAAAAACAAAAATTTTAGTGATATTTTAGGAACAAAAATTTATTTTAGTTGTATTTTAAAAAATTTCTCTAGAAATCTCTAATTCTAAAACATTGGCATTGCTGACGTAAAAAAAAAACCGCTTTCAATAATATATTTTCACCATACACTTGACGGATAACCTGGTCCGATCAAAACCTTCCCTTATTTGGGCTTAGAACTCTCTTCCTGAGAAAGAGTCTTTCAATTGTTGAGGATAAGGCTTGGCTTGGATTAAAAAACTTCTCGTGGGCCTAACTTACCAGTTTATTACACTAAAGAAGCATTTTTCGACAAATCCTCGTGTTTTCTAGGGTTTGTTCTTAAATCATCTGGAAAATCTTGGGTGTTCATCACTTCTCATCGATCGAAGGTTGAGTGATTATTGTAGCGCAGTTCTTTTACAAATCTCGAGCCTCTACGACTTCTATACCGAAAGGGGGTTCTCTGTTCTTGTGGCAAGATGAAGAAAGAAGGGTTAGTATTTGTCGAGTGTTGCGAGAGAATCAAATCTCCGAAGTTATGGTGGTCGAAATGTCTTCGGCTATGGATAAAGCGATGTTTGCGATGAATCTAGTGGAAGAATATATTCCTTTCGATATGCCAGCTCTCCCACAGTTCTGCTCAAGCGAAGATAACGTTCTAAGTCTAATAGGAAGGATCTTAAACCCGGAACGACAAAAGGTATCAAATCTACTCCTAGATTTACCAAGAAAATGGCAGAAGATCGGAAGAATTAGAGGTGTGGCCCTTTCAAAAGAAAGGTTCCAATTCATCTTCAAATTTGAGCATGATTTGATTGAGATCCTCGAAAAAGGAGTTCACACATATAATGAATGGGCTACTGTGCTAGTAAGATGGGTAGAGATCCCACCAGCTGATTTCCTCCAGCACATACCGATGTGGATCCAAATTCGTCAAATACCAGTGAATCACTACACTGTTCCAGAAATAACGTTGCTTGGTGAGCTCATTGGCCGAGTCATTGAGGTAGCCTATGATCCTACCAAGTCACAGCATAGAGATTTTGTCAGAATCCAAGTCCGATTTGATGTCTCAAAACCTTTAAGAAGGTATGGAAACTATGCACAGTAGGAATATTTTAGTATATATGCAAGAATGGCTAGGATATGATCAAGTATATACGGTAAATCCAGTAGGGAAGTGTGAGGGCTTAGCTTTATTTTGGAAAAAGTCAGCCACTTTAGATTTTAAGTTTGTGGATAAAAATCCCATGGATCTCTCTATACAGTTTGGAGATTCTCAGTTCTTTTTATCTTCTGTTTATGGTAATCCTAATCAGAGTCTAAGACACCATGTATGGGAAAGGCTGAATAGGATTGGAATTCATAGAAAAGAGGGTTGGTGTTTAATAGGTGATTTCAATGAAATATTACACAATGGAGAGAAGTTAGGAGAACCTAGAAGAGGGATGGACACCTTCTTACCCTTCTCCAATATGTTACAAACCTGTGGAAAGAAGGAACTACCTAGCTCTGGGAATGGTTTTACTTGGATAGGTAGAAGAAATGACTTATGGATTCAAAGCAGACTAGACAGGTGTTTTGGCAACAAAGCTTGGCTTAGTAAATTCCCAGCTGCAAATCAGGCTTTCCTGAAGCTTAGAGGATCAGACCATAGACCGATTCTGGTCAATCTATTTTCTTCACAAGACTCTTACAGATGATCTTTCAGATTTGACAAGAGGTTTCTCCACAAACCCTTAGTAAAAGAAGCAATATCTATTGCTTGGAATGATTCCTCTAGATTCTAGAACTTATCTGTCTCTGATAGGATTAGTAATTCCAGAAGAGCCTTAAGCAAATGGAAGAAATCTTCCTCATCTAACTCCAGAGAGAAGATTAACTTAATACAACACAAGCTAGAAATGGAGTATGCAGCTTTAGGACCTTCTTTCTCAAGGCTAAACTTGCTGAAAATGGACCTGGTAGGGGCTTACAGAAAAGAAGAAAGCTTTTGGCAACAAAAATGCAGAGATAAATGGGTCAAGGAAGGAGACCAAAACACTAGATTCTTTCATGCCTCAGTTAAAGGGAACAGATCAAAAAACGACTTAGAGAATCTTATGGACTCTGAAGGAAATCTAAAGAGATCAGAAGCCTCAATGGGTGAGGTGGCGGCCAAGTATTTTGATAACCTTTTTACCTCAGCCTCCCCTAGCAACCCTCATAATCTTCTAGTTGACTTTGAAACCAGGGTTTCTGATTCTATGAATGAGTTACAAAGGAAGAGATACACTCAGCTGTTTTCTAAGTGAAGCCAAGCAGTGCTCCAGGAGCCGATGGCATAACATGACTCTTTTATCATAAATATTGGGATGTGGTTGGCCCTCAGATCACTTCAGAAATCATAAAATTCTTTGATACAGGCATCTTTCCAAAAGAATGAAACTTCACCCAACTTTGTCTCATCCCAAAAAAAGGTATCTCTCCTCACATATCTGATTTGAGGCCTATTAGTCTTTGTTCTATTCTTTTCAAGATTATCTCTATGATACTAGTGTCCAGACTACAGCCACTTCTGCCGGAAATTGTATCTCCTAATCAGTCAGCATTTGTCTCTGAGAGGCTTATATCTGATAACATCATCATAGCTCATGAAGCAGTGCATGGACTAAGAACACACCCAATCATCTCAAAAGAATTCATGGCTATCAAGACAATATGTCTAAAGCCTTTGACAGAGTAGAGTGGTCTTATCTGCAAGCTCTTCTCACTGCCTTGGATTTTCATCAAAAATGGGTTGGCTGGATCATGGCATGTGTAACAACAGTCATATATACAGTGTTGATCAATGGACAAGCCCATGGCTTAGTTGTAACCCAGAGAGGATTAAAACAAGGAGATCTGTTATCCCCATTCCTCTTTATTCTCTATACTGAGGGTCCCACTCACTTGCTCAACAAAGCTGAACAAGCAGGTAGAATTTATGGTATCCAGTTTTCTCCTCATGGACTTGCTATCCACCATTTATTGTTGCAGACGACAACTTATTCCTTTTCAAAGCTCAAGAAGATCAAGTGAATGCTTTTCAACGGATTTTTAATTAATGATTATGGAGGAGTGACAGGTCAGACAATCAATCTATCCAAATCATCCATTACATTTGGGAACAAGATTGATCAGGATATGAGAGACAAAGTTCAGAATATCCTGGGAATATACAATGAAAGAGGAGCAGGCACCTACCTAGGATTGCCAGAGTGTTTCAATGGCTCCAAAAGAGATCTCCTTGCTTACATTCAAGACAAGATGAAATCTAGACTGTCAGGTTGGTATGCTAGATACTTGTCTCTTGCTGGTAAAGAAGTATTATTGAAAACATTTGCTATGGCACTTCTTGTGTACGCAATATCGTGTTTCAAGCTTTCAAAAACTACTTGTGACAAGCTTACAGCACAATGTCAGCCTTCTGGTGGAATACCATGGGGGGAAAAAGATACATTGGATAGCCTAGGATAAGCCGTGTATTCCAAAGCAAGATGGAGGTCTTGGGTTTAAAGATATACAACTCTTCAAGCAAGCTCTGCTAGCTAAACAAGCATGGAGGCTCATCCAATTCCCAAATTGCATGATGTATCTCTTCCTAAAAGGCAAGTACTTCCCCAATGGTGTATCTCTAAAAGCTATACTAGGTGATCGTCCATCTCTTGCATGGAGAAGTATCCTACATGGAAAAGGCCTACTTGAGAAGGATCTGGTCCAAAGAGTTGGGGATGGCAGCTCCTTATGGATTTGGTCCTCTCCATGGATCCTTGATGACACCTACAGAGCCCCTCTAATGAAAAATATCCTAGTGGATATTGACTCCAAAGTTGACAGTCTGATTCTGTCAACTAGAACATGCGATAGAGGAAAACTTGATGATTTATTCTACCAAAGAGATATAGAGATGATTCTAAAGATCAAACCAATAATCAACTCTTTTGATTTTTGGTCCTGGAAACACAACAAGTGTGGAGACTACTCTGTGAAATCAGGATATTGGCTATCAAGTCAAATTTTCAACAAGGAAAGCCTGCGAGAAGCCGGGATGCTTCCCTCCATCAACATTCTCGAAGACCAGGTATGGAATCTCAAAACCCCTCCAAAAATAAAAAGCTTTCTTTGGAAAGTCCTTAGTGGAGCAGTTCTAGCTAGTAGCAGACAAAATTGCAGCAAGAGGAATGAAAGTGGACTCTAGATGCCAGAGATGTGAAAATGAGGGTGAATCTTCGAATCATGTTCTCTTTACATGTTCTGTGGCAAGACAGGTTTGGGTCCTATCTAATTTTTTCTTCTCCTCAATCTGGTTTTGATATGGTCTCGGTTTATAAAAACATCCATTATGTATTAACTTCAAGTAAATAGCCTCGTGTTATTAGTAGAGATAGGTAGAGTTTTCCCCTGGACATTATGGATGTTATGGAAAAATAAGAACACGCTAATATTTGAAGGTCTTAGCTTTTGTGGACTTGATACTATGGAGAAAATCATTGAGGATTCTAACCAATGGTTTCTAGCTCAACCTTTAGACAGATTAGATATGGCCAATGATCTGATTGGTAATTTTCCCTTAGAGAAAAGATGGTCTCCTCCTCTGAAGAATTGGGTTAAGTGCAACATTGGTTATGCTTGGAACAAAACATCTCAAACAGGTGGGACAGTTTCGATCATTAGAAACGATGTAGGCACAGTTTTACTACATGGAAGAAGATCCTTTTCTTTTGTTAATACCAAGCAAGATGTCTCTCTTGAAAGCTGGTTATGGGCTGTGGAAAGTTTCAAGACTCTAAGGTTTTCTAAAGTCTTCTTTGCAGCTGAAGATAAAGAGCTCATAGGAGCTGTTTCCAGACCTCTTGCTTGGATATCTTACAAGTATCAATCGACTAAGATATTGTCCGTTTTGGAAAGTGTCCCCTTTTGGAAGTTGCAATACGAGACCAAACAAGCTAATTTGGGAGCTACTAGGATAGCAAATAGTGTAACTGCACAGAATCGTCTGCAATCATAAATAGCCACTGATCCTCCTTCCTGGCTCCGTGAATTTTTTAGCATGGAAAGTAGCTTTATCGTAGTGTAAAACTCAGAAAGGCATTGGCTCTCTTTGACTCTTTTTGGCAATATTTAACCATATTCTAATATAATCCATTATAGTGAAAAAAAATAATAATAAGATATCTTCACCGCTTGGTGAAAATAACCGATTACACCGATTTTCTGTTTTGGCATTGACCCGTTCTACAATACAGAAATTATGTAGCGTGATTTGACATTAACTTAACACACAAAAATAATATTATTGAAATTATGTAGCGTGATTTTTTTCAGCTAAACTATTCTAATTGTGTAGCGTGATTTTTTTCAGCCACATTATTCTAATTGTGTAGCGTGATTTGACATTAACCTAACACAAAAAATAGTTTGTCATATCAAATAAGATAACGTGGCCTAATTTTAGGTCCCCAAATGTTTTGTGTTACCAAAACGTGTAGTCTGATGTGACGATGTCGCTTCTATTATTATCAAACTCCACAAACGTTTTTGGTTACAATCCAAACCCGAGTTTATATGTCCATTCTAAATAACTTTGTTTATATGTCCATTCTAAGATTTAGAAGGAAACTTTTTTTTTGCTCCCATTCACGTTTTTGGTATTTTAGGTTTCCTAAAAGCTAAGGAGTCTCTTTTTCATCCACGTTATTTCTCTCCAAAACAAAAAAAAAACTATTTTATTTTAGATTTTTGAAACAAAAATTCTACAGCAAAAAAAAAAAAAAAAAAAGGCCAAAAACAGGTTTAGACCCCACAAACAAAGATTGGTTTCGACTTTGGATTAATTAGTTTTGGTTTGCTTTTTTCTTTTTGATTCGGTTTATTATTCGACTTTCTTATAAATATAAAAATGATTTTAAACGAATTAAAGCAATTCAGACCAAAGAAATAAAAAACGAACTAAAGCTTTATTCGGTTGGAAAAAAAAAAGAGTTTGATTCGGTTCTAGGAATTATTTCCTGGTTCAGTGCAAGTCAGAATCGGGTTGATTTAATTACCAAAAAAAGAAAAAATCGGTTTGATTCAATATCTGAATTAAATAATGTAGCTTAAGGCCTTAAATAGATGAAAAAATGTTGTGAAAAAAAGAAAAGAGTATTCGGGTATTGTAGGTGTGGATGTCAAAACTCACGACCAATAAAATGTAGTACGAAATATAAGAATGAACATGTAAATAATAGAAGTAGTAGATTTTCTTTATTAGAATTAAAAACAGCATAATCTTTTGATTGATGATAGAATAACTACGAGATTACATAAATTTTTGGAGAATTAAGTATCTAGCTAGGAATCTGGGAGAGCTCGAATCAGGTAAAAAGAAAAGTGTTTCAACGACTTCTTTCTCCTCCTTCTATAGACATCCTCCATTCGGCATATTCTCTAGAATCTCCGCTCATCATCTTCTCCGCTATTTTCGGAGCTCAACCACTTATTTCCAGAATCCGCGGACGAGCTGTTACTTAGCCTCTTGGTGAAACTTCCTTCCTCTAGTGGGTTTCGATTTGTCTCGAATCCAACATGTTGAATGATAAGTCGGGCTGAGCTTCTGCTACATGGACCGACCTGCATAGACGAATTGGGTTTTTTGCAATTTAATGGGCCGAACTTGGTGGAGTGAAACCCGACACCAACATTAGGAAGACAGAACTACCAAAAGAAAAACATGGCATATTGGTTCTTTTGAAAGAATAACTATATTACATGACCTTTATTAGAATTAAGGTCAAATACCAATGGTGTATTTTTTGTTAGAGAAATATTATAGTAAGATCGAAGCTAGATATTCTATGTCTAATTCAATTTTGTTTTCATATTATGATTGGAGAAGTGTTCAAATTGAATATAGTTTTGGTAATCACCGTGGAGATAAAGTTAAAACATAATCAAGAAATTACCCTTGTTTGGTAAAAACTTGAAACATAAATTCGGATTCACGGATTTGAGACAAAGTACTTAAGAACAAAAATCAAGAGATGGTAATAATTTACAGGAAAAAATGCAGAAATAAAATCATTAACCAAGCTTGGCAAGAACATCGTTCAAAGTAGAGACTGTCTCTGCGTAGTATTTCTCAGCATCCGGAGTACTCTTCTTCTTCGCCGCGTAATCCAGCTGCAAAGAGAATCAATCATTAACAAACTTTCGATCATACCAAAAAAAAACATTACAAAATCTTGATAAATTGCGTATGAAACAATCTTGGCCTTAATCGATCGAGGTTAGATGAGAAACTTACATTGTCAATGGTATCAAAGAGCTTTCCCGAGAGCTCCTTGAGGGTCTCCTTCTCACCCTTGGATTTAGAAGAGATGATTGTGTTAAGGTCATAACGAAGGTAAGACGCTCTAAGACGAAGATCGTTCTGAACATATGGCCAAGCTTTCTTGTCGATCAACGACTTCACGTTTATGATATCTTTTGCAGATTCTTTGGCTCTAGCTGCAGCTTCTGTTGGTGGCAATGGCTGTAAGTAAAATCTGTCTTTTAAGGCCAATGAAAAGTCTCTTGCTTGGTCTGAGTTTTCTGTCCCAGCTGCTCAACAAACAAAACACAAATGTCACTTCAAATTAACAAATAATTTTTAAGTGTTATCTACTGTCTAATGTCCTAATGGTTGAGGTTAGGATCTAGTCTCAAGGATGTTTAATCCGGATAATCTGAACCGATTCAGCCTACTAAACCGAACCAAATATCGAACAGAGTATACTTTTTTCTATATCCGAAAAATAAAAACCAAAAACTGCATCAAGAGAAAACTATCGAACCAATATTGAAATTTCATAGTGATTTTTTTTATAATTCGAAGATATATATTGATTGAAAATCGAATTCAATCTGAAACTGAAATCGTATCAAACTGATTCAAAATAGGCTCTGTTTCATTTCGTTAGTTATATATCCAACCTAAAGAAAAAACTTGAAATTCGAAAATCGAAAACCGTAACCTAAATCCGGATTAAACTCTCATCTCCATTTCCACTCAATTCTCACAAGCTTAATAATTATGAACTCTATAAATTCTTTTATAAAATCCAAATTAAGGTTACAACAATGTACCATTTGATTTTTCATCTAGATAATTTAGCCTAAATGACGTTTTAGTTCCTAATCTCTTAAAAAATGAAAATGATAATCTTATATTGGAAGATTAGTTAGTTAACTTACGAAGACCACCGGAAGGAGGCGGAGGAGGGCCAATTTTGATCGGAACAGCATCGGCGAGAACAGCCTGAACAAACGAGCCACCGGCTAAACCAGCAGCCACAAGACCAATCACAGACCGGCGAGTAGTCTCCGGCGTCGCCTCACTCTGCTGAGCTCTGACGACAAGTCCAGTCCTTTGAGCCACCGCCACTCTGCCGGAGATGTTCAGACGGTTCGAGCCGTTGATCTTTAAGCTTCCTTCAAGAACCGCCGGAGATGCGCCACGTAAGCTACCCATCGAAGCCATTTTTTGTTTTTCTTTCTCAAAGACGAAAATTGAAGCGATGATTATTGGTTATGCTTTTATGATTGGTTGGTTTCCGTTTCCGACAAAAGAAGGCCTTATCTGTCCTTTAGATAACACGGATATGGTTTTAGCCACTGGTATTTAGCCACGTGTCAATGTGTTTGTTTTGTCCGGCCACTTTGGATTGAGCTTACACTAGGCCTTTGCATCTAACACCGGTCACCGACCTTACCCGTATCTAATCCAAATTATCTCGAATTTTTCGGATAATAGCAATAAAAATTACCCATTTTGTTTTCATTAGAGGTGGGCACGGCACATATATCATGGATTTTATTAGTGGTATCCGTGATCTACGGGACTGATCAATACTTTTTCGATCCATATCGGTTCTATAACAAACCAGATATCAGTTTATCAAAAAAAAAAAAAACCTGGATATCGGATTTTAGCTGGATATCCGATCCGCTCTGTAAAAATATAAAAATAATTATTAAAAATTCAAAAATATAAAAATATACATATATATATATATAGAGCGGAGTGGATATCCGTTTTTAGAGGTTTTGGTTCCAAATATACCATCACTATTTTTTTTTTTTCCAAAAATACCACTAAAAATTTGGGGGTTAATTCCAAAAATGCTACAAACACTAAAATGATCTTTAAGGGTTTATAATTTAAATTTTTAAGTTTTGGGTTTAGTATTTTAGGTTTAGAGTTTAGGGTTTAGTTTTGAGGTGTTAGGGTTTAGTTTTGAAGGTTTAAAGTTTAGTTTTAGTTTTGAGCTAGTTTTGGAAAACAAAAACTTTTAGTGGTATTTTAAAAAAAAAAAACTAATGGTGCTATTTTTGGAATAAAACCTTAAAAATATGCTATTTTTTATAATCATTTTAGTATTTGTGATTTGCTTTGTTTTAACGGATATTGATTTTTAATATTTGTTTTGCTTCGTAGAGTTACAGATATCTGGATAACGAATCGAATCTAACAAATATTTTGCACCGTTTATGAGATTGTGACTACATGAATTACTTTTCAGAATGTTGTTTTAATTCAAGTAACATATGCTCCGTGGCTTAACAAAGGCTTATCTTTAAGCAGCCTTGTTTAGGAGGAGACTCAAAGACCTTGATGTTTGTAAACATATCACATGACCCATCTTCTGCTGGAGAGTCTCTTTGCTCTCTCCGGTTTGCTACCTTGTTTAGGAGTGAATGCATGTGGAATTGGTATACCTAAGAGACAAACTTCAGCAAATTAAGCTCCTTGACTCGCGCTTAAATGTTCGGAAGATTCACAGCTCTTCTCTTGTAACCTCCTAAACTCATTACTAACATTTGTTTCCGAATCTTTATACTCTCAGTGTGAATGTGGAGCAGGTTACTATCTTACCAATGTGGCTCTCTCCATGTTGTATGAGAAACATAACCTACTACTATTGAACGTTTTATGTAATTGTTCTTCTAGAAGAAAGCCGAGTTCGCGATTTATCGGTTATCATTCTTGTTCATTTGCAACATGTTTCATGCTTACAAAAAAATTACATTTAACACAACATTACAGGAGATTAGCAGCTACTTCAGCGCGACTCATAAAACTGTTGTTTCCAGCCAAGGTCTTAAAACTATAGTTACATCCCCAAATTATTAACTTTTACAAAACATATAAACATTACAATACCATTTTTAGCTCCAAATCTCCCTCTTACATAGAAGGTCAATTTAGAGCCTCTTAGTGATGCAAAAACAAGAATAAAACACTGGACAAAAAAAGAAACAGATGATCTTCTTTAGATCTCTGTTGTTGAAGATCCAAAGATTTGACTTTTGCTTAACATGGAAGCTTGAAACCCATGTCCTTGCCTGCTACATAATCAGTCCATACATCAAGAGCTCCAAAACTAGTCATAAGGACTGTGCTCAGAGACATCACTGTCCCGACCGAAAACACTATAATAGAGGCTCTTCCAAACTGAGCTACAGCTTTTTGAACCAAAACAAGTCCGAGAAGCGAAGCAAAGAAGCAAATCAAAGAAAACAGATAAGCTGCTTCTGTGTTTTGCATTCCAAGCAACAAGTATTGGACTGCAGACATTGTGGCAGAGAAGAACACCATGAATGAAGTTGTTGCTGCTGTTGTCTGCATCAAACATATATTCGATTTTGAAAACACATGCGAAAAACATCAGAAAAATGGTCAGAAATGTTTGCTTTTTTTTTTTTAACTACCTGTGGTTCTATCCCAGCTTGAAGAAGAAGAGGGCTTATAAGCATTCCACCTCCAATACCGAATATACCGCCCAACAAACCGGCTAAAAATGACATTACCGGAAACATTAGTCGCGTGGATTTGTCCAGTTTTGTACCTTCTTGATTTTTCTGCTCATGTAAGATCAATAATGTTTTAGTATTTGCCTGAATTCAATCTGATTTTGTAGCTAATACTTGCATTTACCTCGTTGCTCGAGGGTCGTTCTTGGAGACTTTCGGCTCTCGAAAGAGCCAGTTTTGTGAAAACCAAAGCAAGAGGTATCTGAAGTGAAAGTAGAATCCAATACTCCACACCACAAGGCTTTATTGATATGATTCCCTGTACAAAACATATACAGAATCAGTCGATTTTTCTGTATCGAAATCGATAAAAATCTATTGATCTACCGAGTTATATATCATTACCTTGCCATCTTTATTCCCACGGAGAAGATATATGACAAAGAAAGACGCCCAAACAATAACCAAGACACCAAGTTTCGTCCATGGAAGCTTTGATTTTCTTTTCTCTTGAGCTTCAAGAAGAGGTGCTTTAAGGTTCTTACCATCATCCTCTGTTTCTCCCTGGCCTTTTTCGGGTCTCGCATGTCCTTTTCCTCTCGCAATCTGAGTCTCAATATTCCAAAACTTGACTCCATTTCTACAAGTTTTCAAGCTAGACCAAGCGAGGAACACCGCGAAAAGAACAGTGATTAGCCATTCAGGCAAAACTCTGTTGCAAATCACACCAATACTCACTCCTAGAAGCATACAAGGCTCAAGAAGCAAGGCTAAGTCATAATCAAGCAATGCTTTACCACCAAAGAGATTGTTTATCACATTGGCAATCGATCCACCGGTTACCATAAAAGCAGAGAAGCTTGAAGCAGTTTTCAAGTCTAACCCTGCAACTATAGTCATGATTGGAATGAATAAACCTCCCCCTCCGATTCCACCGGCGCTCGAGATTAGAGCAGCCATGAAACATAACACTCCAGCCACAACGATTGCGGAAGATAGTTTCAGTTCTGCAGCACTTGATTCTTTCAATGAAGTCCTCCATTGTTGGACTTTGTAGAGAAGCTTATGAGATATTGGTGTGTTCTCTTGATTGATCTCTTCTTGTTGATCCGATTTGATTGCGAAAACACAGAGAAGAAGAAGAAGGAAAACGAAAAGGGTCTTCATTTTTTTGTCTTAAAGCTTGAAACTTGTTTGCTTGTGATCTAATTAACCATTGTTGTTGTTCTTTATATTGAAGGTTTCAAAAGAGTGGTAAGCACATTTCATTTGCCAAGTTGCTTTCGGATGAGTAGGCTGCAAGTAATCTCATTGACTTGACAACTAAACAATGATATTTAAGATATAGATTCATTGATTTACCTGTAATCTGTGGCAATATTCAGACAAAGAACAGTTCTTAAGAAGAAGGAGAAGAAACAGTTGTTGTCTGAAATCTGTGGAATGTGTCGTTTTAAATGACGAGAAACATTTTAATTTAATGGTTTTGGATTTGACGTGGTGAATGATTATGTAATGTTTTCGATCTTTCAGACAAGTCTCTTTGCATTTTTTTAAATTTAATTTTAAAATA
Organism: Pseudoturritis turrita; assembly: GCA_900406555.1. NCBI lineage: Eukaryota > Viridiplantae > Streptophyta > Magnoliopsida > Brassicales > Brassicaceae > Pseudoturritis > Pseudoturritis turrita. Next base: position 783,256 of record OVBL01000623.1, on the reverse strand, counting down.
ATTTGTTGTAGCTTTTAAATTTGTTTTTAAGAAGGGACAAGTGAAAAGGTGTCTCCTGTGAACTTCATGGAACATGAAAGATCCATGTAAGTCAAATAATAATTTATTTTAAGAAAGGGTCAATTAATTATTTTTTTCTTAAACTACTTAGTATAAAGAGCAATTGAATTAGCAATTAGACTACTAATATAGACATAAACAAGGTTATGAAACGATTAAGATTTAGAGGAAAACATTTAATCTAGGCACCATCCTAGAGCGTGAAAGACTTAATTATATAACTAATTTTTTTTTTTTTAATTGAATGTTAAATTATATTCAAACCAAAAACTGTTTTACAATAAATGCTTCAATAGATAGAGTTTTTGAATGTGGAATCGAAATATCTAGTATGTTCGGATAATAAGCCAAAACACTACACTCTCTTCAAGTCGTTTATCCTCTCGGGATCGAATTGTATTCAACCGATTTTTTACTGTTTTGTCAATGAGCTTTACTAGTCTCATGGGTTGAGAGGTTGCTCTCCATGCCTTTTCATATTTTTTTTCCTCCAAATGTTATATATAGACTACTGCTTGGAAGACATATGGCATAATGAAGAGAGAGAAATATAACCTTGAGTGGTGTATGAAGTGAGAGAAACAATGTGAAAGAAACTAATCATTTTCTAAGGTACTAATCAACTTTTTCAATCACCTAATTCTATAGTGAACTTTCATTTGCAAATTACTTAAGTAAATTCATCCTTATTATTCTCTTCTTTGCTCTAACTCTAATCTCCAGATCAACTTTACTAAGTTTGTAGTCACATCCTTTCAAGGGTCGTATTCAAGATACGCAAGAGATAGCCGTGAAAAGGTTATCGATAAATTCAGGACAAGGGAATGCCGAGTTTAAGACAGAATTACTCTTAATGATAGGCTGCAAAATAATCTTGTTAAACTTTTTTGTTTCTCCATCAAAGAATCTGAAAGATTTCTTGTCTATGAGTTTATCCCAAAGACAAGTCTTGATCGGTATATATAAATCTCTCCATGATTTTACATTATTCCCACAAACTTCTCTGTTTCAGTTTTTTTCCTCTACTAATGAATGAAGATCCTATCAAAAGGAAGCAATTAGACTTGAAAAAACGGTTCAATATCATCATAGGAATTTCCCGTGGAGTGCTTTATTTTCACGAAGGCTCAAGAGTTTCCGATAATTCACCGTGATCTCACATCCTCCAATGTGCTTCTAGATGAAAAGATCTCAGATTTTGGCATGGCAAGACAATTCGAATTTGATAGAACTCAATCAAAATAACAAGAAGAGTTCTTGCAATGCACTGTAGATTCTTGGTGAAAACAGATGTTTACAGCTTCGGAATTCTTGTTCTTGATATCATTACAGGTAGAAGAAACAGTGGATTATGGTTTAGTGAAAGGCACAGGTCTCCCAACTTTTTTAAGTGACAAGAAACACAACCAAAAATCCAAGGAGTGATTGAGTGAGTGATGTTTTGTCTCTTTGTTAGGATTGAAGGACCATCAATGGATCTACTAGATTCTGTATTTAAATTTGAGAAAATAGTAAAATGCTTATTTTCTTTCTCTTTTTTCTTTGATAGGTCACAATGTGATCATAGGAAAATGGTGCTTGCTTTGTGGTCAAGTAGGCATCACTGGTTCAGTAACGTACAAATCTGAACCCTTTTTGGTTCCATTGAAAGAAACAATTTTTGAAGTTTTTCAGGATTCATAAAAGTCAAAAACTTTTTCTGTAGAATTGGTGACTATATAGCTTTAGAAAGACGATCTACTGTTCGAGACCATGCCTCCATTGTATTCAAGGTTTATCTTTAGGCTTTAACCGGTTTCAAAAAGAGCGGTTCTTGGTGCGGTTGGGTTCACAAAAACTTCTTTTTGGTGTCTACGTTCGACTTGCGGCTAATAGTTGTGCTACTAGGATAGCAAATAGTGTAACTGCACAGAATCGTCTGCAATCATAAATAGCCACTGATCCTCCTTCCTGGCTCCGTGAATTTTTTAGCATGGAAAGTAGCTTTATCGTAGTGTAAAACTCAGAAAGGCATTGGCTCTCTTTGACTCTTTTTGGCAATATTTAACCATATTCTAATATAATCCATTATAGTGAAAAAAAAATAATAATAAGATATCTTCACCGCTTGGTGAAAATAACCGATTACACCGATTTTCTGTTTTGGCATTGACCCGTTCTACAATACAGAAATTATGTAGCGTGATTTGACATTAACTTAACACACAAAAATAATATTATTGAAATTATGTAGCGTGATTTTTTTCAGCTAAACTATTCTAATTGTGTAGCGTGATTTTTTTCAGCCACATTATTCTAATTGTGTAGCGTGATTTGACATTAACCTAACACAAAAAATAGTTTGTCATATCAAATAAGATAACGTGGCCTAATTTTAGGTCCCCAAATGTTTTGTGTTACCAAAACGTGTAGTCTGATGTGACGATGTCGCTTCTATTATTATCAAACTCCACAAACGTTTTTGGTTACAATCCAAACCCGAGTTTATATGTCCATTCTAAATAACTTTGTTTATATGTCCATTCTAAGATTTAGAAGGAAACTTTTTTTTTGCTCCCATTCACGTTTTTGGTATTTTAGGTTTCCTAAAAGCTAAGGAGTCTCTTTTTCATCCACGTTATTTCTCTCCAAAACAAAAAAAAAACTATTTTATTTTAGATTTTTGAAACAAAAATTCTACAGCAAAAAAAAAAAAAAAAAAAGGCCAAAAACAGGTTTAGACCCCACAAACAAAGATTGGTTTCGACTTTGGATTAATTAGTTTTGGTTTGCTTTTTTCTTTTTGATTCGGTTTATTATTCGACTTTCTTATAAATATAAAAATGATTTTAAACGAATTAAAGCAATTCAGACCAAAGAAATAAAAAACGAACTAAAGCTTTATTCGGTTGGAAAAAAAAAAGAGTTTGATTCGGTTCTAGGAATTATTTCCTGGTTCAGTGCAAGTCAGAATCGGGTTGATTTAATTACCAAAAAAAGAAAAAATCGGTTTGATTCAATATCTGAATTAAATAATGTAGCTTAAGGCCTTAAATAGATGAAAAAATGTTGTGAAAAAAAGAAAAGAGTATTCGGGTATTGTAGGTGTGGATGTCAAAACTCACGACCAATAAAATGTAGTACGAAATATAAGAATGAACATGTAAATAATAGAAGTAGTAGATTTTCTTTATTAGAATTAAAAACAGCATAATCTTTTGATTGATGATAGAATAACTACGAGATTACATAAATTTTTGGAGAATTAAGTATCTAGCTAGGAATCTGGGAGAGCTCGAATCAGGTAAAAAGAAAAGTGTTTCAACGACTTCTTTCTCCTCCTTCTATAGACATCCTCCATTCGGCATATTCTCTAGAATCTCCGCTCATCATCTTCTCCGCTATTTTCGGAGCTCAACCACTTATTTCCAGAATCCGCGGACGAGCTGTTACTTAGCCTCTTGGTGAAACTTCCTTCCTCTAGTGGGTTTCGATTTGTCTCGAATCCAACATGTTGAATGATAAGTCGGGCTGAGCTTCTGCTACATGGACCGACCTGCATAGACGAATTGGGTTTTTTGCAATTTAATGGGCCGAACTTGGTGGAGTGAAACCCGACACCAACATTAGGAAGACAGAACTACCAAAAGAAAAACATGGCATATTGGTTCTTTTGAAAGAATAACTATATTACATGACCTTTATTAGAATTAAGGTCAAATACCAATGGTGTATTTTTTGTTAGAGAAATATTATAGTAAGATCGAAGCTAGATATTCTATGTCTAATTCAATTTTGTTTTCATATTATGATTGGAGAAGTGTTCAAATTGAATATAGTTTTGGTAATCACCGTGGAGATAAAGTTAAAACATAATCAAGAAATTACCCTTGTTTGGTAAAAACTTGAAACATAAATTCGGATTCACGGATTTGAGACAAAGTACTTAAGAACAAAAATCAAGAGATGGTAATAATTTACAGGAAAAAATGCAGAAATAAAATCATTAACCAAGCTTGGCAAGAACATCGTTCAAAGTAGAGACTGTCTCTGCGTAGTATTTCTCAGCATCCGGAGTACTCTTCTTCTTCGCCGCGTAATCCAGCTGCAAAGAGAATCAATCATTAACAAACTTTCGATCATACCAAAAAAAAACATTACAAAATCTTGATAAATTGCGTATGAAACAATCTTGGCCTTAATCGATCGAGGTTAGATGAGAAACTTACATTGTCAATGGTATCAAAGAGCTTTCCCGAGAGCTCCTTGAGGGTCTCCTTCTCACCCTTGGATTTAGAAGAGATGATTGTGTTAAGGTCATAACGAAGGTAAGACGCTCTAAGACGAAGATCGTTCTGAACATATGGCCAAGCTTTCTTGTCGATCAACGACTTCACGTTTATGATATCTTTTGCAGATTCTTTGGCTCTAGCTGCAGCTTCTGTTGGTGGCAATGGCTGTAAGTAAAATCTGTCTTTTAAGGCCAATGAAAAGTCTCTTGCTTGGTCTGAGTTTTCTGTCCCAGCTGCTCAACAAACAAAACACAAATGTCACTTCAAATTAACAAATAATTTTTAAGTGTTATCTACTGTCTAATGTCCTAATGGTTGAGGTTAGGATCTAGTCTCAAGGATGTTTAATCCGGATAATCTGAACCGATTCAGCCTACTAAACCGAACCAAATATCGAACAGAGTATACTTTTTTCTATATCCGAAAAATAAAAACCAAAAACTGCATCAAGAGAAAACTATCGAACCAATATTGAAATTTCATAGTGATTTTTTTTATAATTCGAAGATATATATTGATTGAAAATCGAATTCAATCTGAAACTGAAATCGTATCAAACTGATTCAAAATAGGCTCTGTTTCATTTCGTTAGTTATATATCCAACCTAAAGAAAAAACTTGAAATTCGAAAATCGAAAACCGTAACCTAAATCCGGATTAAACTCTCATCTCCATTTCCACTCAATTCTCACAAGCTTAATAATTATGAACTCTATAAATTCTTTTATAAAATCCAAATTAAGGTTACAACAATGTACCATTTGATTTTTCATCTAGATAATTTAGCCTAAATGACGTTTTAGTTCCTAATCTCTTAAAAAATGAAAATGATAATCTTATATTGGAAGATTAGTTAGTTAACTTACGAAGACCACCGGAAGGAGGCGGAGGAGGGCCAATTTTGATCGGAACAGCATCGGCGAGAACAGCCTGAACAAACGAGCCACCGGCTAAACCAGCAGCCACAAGACCAATCACAGACCGGCGAGTAGTCTCCGGCGTCGCCTCACTCTGCTGAGCTCTGACGACAAGTCCAGTCCTTTGAGCCACCGCCACTCTGCCGGAGATGTTCAGACGGTTCGAGCCGTTGATCTTTAAGCTTCCTTCAAGAACCGCCGGAGATGCGCCACGTAAGCTACCCATCGAAGCCATTTTTTGTTTTTCTTTCTCAAAGACGAAAATTGAAGCGATGATTATTGGTTATGCTTTTATGATTGGTTGGTTTCCGTTTCCGACAAAAGAAGGCCTTATCTGTCCTTTAGATAACACGGATATGGTTTTAGCCACTGGTATTTAGCCACGTGTCAATGTGTTTGTTTTGTCCGGCCACTTTGGATTGAGCTTACACTAGGCCTTTGCATCTAACACCGGTCACCGACCTTACCCGTATCTAATCCAAATTATCTCGAATTTTTCGGATAATAGCAATAAAAATTACCCATTTTGTTTTCATTAGAGGTGGGCACGGCACATATATCATGGATTTTATTAGTGGTATCCGTGATCTACGGGACTGATCAATACTTTTTCGATCCATATCGGTTCTATAACAAACCAGATATCAGTTTATCAAAAAAAAAAAAAACCTGGATATCGGATTTTAGCTGGATATCCGATCCGCTCTGTAAAAATATAAAAATAATTATTAAAAATTCAAAAATATAAAAATATACATATATATATATATAGAGCGGAGTGGATATCCGTTTTTAGAGGTTTTGGTTCCAAATATACCATCACTATTTTTTTTTTTTCCAAAAATACCACTAAAAATTTGGGGGTTAATTCCAAAAATGCTACAAACACTAAAATGATCTTTAAGGGTTTATAATTTAAATTTTTAAGTTTTGGGTTTAGTATTTTAGGTTTAGAGTTTAGGGTTTAGTTTTGAGGTGTTAGGGTTTAGTTTTGAAGGTTTAAAGTTTAGTTTTAGTTTTGAGCTAGTTTTGGAAAACAAAAACTTTTAGTGGTATTTTAAAAAAAAAAAACTAATGGTGCTATTTTTGGAATAAAACCTTAAAAATATGCTATTTTTTATAATCATTTTAGTATTTGTGATTTGCTTTGTTTTAACGGATATTGATTTTTAATATTTGTTTTGCTTCGTAGAGTTACAGATATCTGGATAACGAATCGAATCTAACAAATATTTTGCACCGTTTATGAGATTGTGACTACATGAATTACTTTTCAGAATGTTGTTTTAATTCAAGTAACATATGCTCCGTGGCTTAACAAAGGCTTATCTTTAAGCAGCCTTGTTTAGGAGGAGACTCAAAGACCTTGATGTTTGTAAACATATCACATGACCCATCTTCTGCTGGAGAGTCTCTTTGCTCTCTCCGGTTTGCTACCTTGTTTAGGAGTGAATGCATGTGGAATTGGTATACCTAAGAGACAAACTTCAGCAAATTAAGCTCCTTGACTCGCGCTTAAATGTTCGGAAGATTCACAGCTCTTCTCTTGTAACCTCCTAAACTCATTACTAACATTTGTTTCCGAATCTTTATACTCTCAGTGTGAATGTGGAGCAGGTTACTATCTTACCAATGTGGCTCTCTCCATGTTGTATGAGAAACATAACCTACTACTATTGAACGTTTTATGTAATTGTTCTTCTAGAAGAAAGCCGAGTTCGCGATTTATCGGTTATCATTCTTGTTCATTTGCAACATGTTTCATGCTTACAAAAAAATTACATTTAACACAACATTACAGGAGATTAGCAGCTACTTCAGCGCGACTCATAAAACTGTTGTTTCCAGCCAAGGTCTTAAAACTATAGTTACATCCCCAAATTATTAACTTTTACAAAACATATAAACATTACAATACCATTTTTAGCTCCAAATCTCCCTCTTACATAGAAGGTCAATTTAGAGCCTCTTAGTGATGCAAAAACAAGAATAAAACACTGGACAAAAAAAGAAACAGATGATCTTCTTTAGATCTCTGTTGTTGAAGATCCAAAGATTTGACTTTTGCTTAACATGGAAGCTTGAAACCCATGTCCTTGCCTGCTACATAATCAGTCCATACATCAAGAGCTCCAAAACTAGTCATAAGGACTGTGCTCAGAGACATCACTGTCCCGACCGAAAACACTATAATAGAGGCTCTTCCAAACTGAGCTACAGCTTTTTGAACCAAAACAAGTCCGAGAAGCGAAGCAAAGAAGCAAATCAAAGAAAACAGATAAGCTGCTTCTGTGTTTTGCATTCCAAGCAACAAGTATTGGACTGCAGACATTGTGGCAGAGAAGAACACCATGAATGAAGTTGTTGCTGCTGTTGTCTGCATCAAACATATATTCGATTTTGAAAACACATGCGAAAAACATCAGAAAAATGGTCAGAAATGTTTGCTTTTTTTTTTTTAACTACCTGTGGTTCTATCCCAGCTTGAAGAAGAAGAGGGCTTATAAGCATTCCACCTCCAATACCGAATATACCGCCCAACAAACCGGCTAAAAATGACATTACCGGAAACATTAGTCGCGTGGATTTGTCCAGTTTTGTACCTTCTTGATTTTTCTGCTCATGTAAGATCAATAATGTTTTAGTATTTGCCTGAATTCAATCTGATTTTGTAGCTAATACTTGCATTTACCTCGTTGCTCGAGGGTCGTTCTTGGAGACTTTCGGCTCTCGAAAGAGCCAGTTTTGTGAAAACCAAAGCAAGAGGTATCTGAAGTGAAAGTAGAATCCAATACTCCACACCACAAGGCTTTATTGATATGATTCCCTGTACAAAACATATACAGAATCAGTCGATTTTTCTGTATCGAAATCGATAAAAATCTATTGATCTACCGAGTTATATATCATTACCTTGCCATCTTTATTCCCACGGAGAAGATATATGACAAAGAAAGACGCCCAAACAATAACCAAGACACCAAGTTTCGTCCATGGAAGCTTTGATTTTCTTTTCTCTTGAGCTTCAAGAAGAGGTGCTTTAAGGTTCTTACCATCATCCTCTGTTTCTCCCTGGCCTTTTTCGGGTCTCGCATGTCCTTTTCCTCTCGCAATCTGAGTCTCAATATTCCAAAACTTGACTCCATTTCTACAAGTTTTCAAGCTAGACCAAGCGAGGAACACCGCGAAAAGAACAGTGATTAGCCATTCAGGCAAAACTCTGTTGCAAATCACACCAATACTCACTCCTAGAAGCATACAAGGCTCAAGAAGCAAGGCTAAGTCATAATCAAGCAATGCTTTACCACCAAAGAGATTGTTTATCACATTGGCAATCGATCCACCGGTTACCATAAAAGCAGAGAAGCTTGAAGCAGTTTTCAAGTCTAACCCTGCAACTATAGTCATGATTGGAATGAATAAACCTCCCCCTCCGATTCCACCGGCGCTCGAGATTAGAGCAGCCATGAAACATAACACTCCAGCCACAACGATTGCGGAAGATAGTTTCAGTTCTGCAGCACTTGATTCTTTCAATGAAGTCCTCCATTGTTGGACTTTGTAGAGAAGCTTATGAGATATTGGTGTGTTCTCTTGATTGATCTCTTCTTGTTGATCCGATTTGATTGCGAAAACACAGAGAAGAAGAAGAAGGAAAACGAAAAGGGTCTTCATTTTTTTGTCTTAAAGCTTGAAACTTGTTTGCTTGTGATCTAATTAACCATTGTTGTTGTTCTTTATATTGAAGGTTTCAAAAGAGTGGTAAGCACATTTCATTTGCCAAGTTGCTTTCGGATGAGTAGGCTGCAAGTAATCTCATTGACTTGACAACTAAACAATGATATTTAAGATATAGATTCATTGATTTACCTGTAATCTGTGGCAATATTCAGACAAAGAACAGTTCTTAAGAAGAAGGAGAAGAAACAGTTGTTGTCTGAAATCTGTGGAATGTGTCGTTTTAAATGACGAGAAACATTTTAATTTAATGGTTTTGGATTTGACGTGGTGAATGATTATGTAATGTTTTCGATCTTTCAGACAAGTCTCTTTGCATTTTTTTAAATTTAATTTTAAAATAATTTGTTGTAGCTTTTAAATTTGTTTTTAAGAAGGGACAAGTGAAAAGGTGTCTCCTGTGAACTTCATGGAACATGAAAGATCCATGTAAGTCAAATAATAATTTATTTTAAGAAAGGGTCAATTAATTATTTTTTTCTTAAACTACTTAGTATAAAGAGCAATTGAATTAGCAATTAGACTACTAATATAGACATAAACAAGGTTATGAAACGATTAAGATTTAGAGGAAAACATTTAATCTAGGCACCATCCTAGAGCGTGAAAGACTTAATTATATAACTAATTTTTTTTTTTTTAATTGAATGTTAAATTATATTCAAACCAAAAACTGTTTTACAATAAATGCTTCAATAGATAGAGTTTTTGAATGTGGAATCGAAATATCTAGTATGTTCGGATAATAAGCCAAAACACTACACTCTCTTCAAGTCGTTTATCCTCTCGGGATCGAATTGTATTCAACCGATTTTTTACTGTTTTGTCAATGAGCTTTACTAGTCTCATGGGTTGAGAGGTTGCTCTCCATGCCTTTTCATATTTTTTTTCCTCCAAATGTTATATATAGACTACTGCTTGGAAGACATATGGCATAATGAAGAGAGAGAAATATAACCTTGAGTGGTGTATGAAGTGAGAGAAACAATGTGAAAGAAACTAATCATTTTCTAAGGTACTAATCAACTTTTTCAATCACCTAATTCTATAGTGAACTTTCATTTGCAAATTACTTAAGTAAATTCATCCTTATTATTCTCTTCTTTGCTCTAACTCTAATCTCCAGATCAACTTTACTAAGTTTGTAGTCACATCCTTTCAAGGGTCGTATTCAAGATACGCAAGAGATAGCCGTGAAAAGGTTATCGATAAATTCAGGACAAGGGAATGCCGAGTTTAAGACAGAATTACTCTTAATGATAGGCTGCAAAATAATCTTGTTAAACTTTTTTGTTTCTCCATCAAAGAATCTGAAAGATTTCTTGTCTATGAGTTTATCCCAAAGACAAGTCTTGATCGGTATATATAAATCTCTCCATGATTTTACATTATTCCCACAAACTTCTCTGTTTCAGTTTTTTTCCTCTACTAATGAATGAAGATCCTATCAAAAGGAAGCAATTAGACTTGAAAAAACGGTTCAATATCATCATAGGAATTTCCCGTGGAGTGCTTTATTTTCACGAAGGCTCAAGAGTTTCCGATAATTCACCGTGATCTCACATCCTCCAATGTGCTTCTAGATGAAAAGATCTCAGATTTTGGCATGGCAAGACAATTCGAATTTGATAGAACTCAATCAAAATAACAAGAAGAGTTCTTGCAATGCACTGTAGATTCTTGGTGAAAACAGATGTTTACAGCTTCGGAATTCTTGTTCTTGATATCATTACAGGTAGAAGAAACAGTGGATTATGGTTTAGTGAAAGGCACAGGTCTCCCAACTTTTTTAAGTGACAAGAAACACAACCAAAAATCCAAGGAGTGATTGAGTGAGTGATGTTTTGTCTCTTTGTTAGGATTGAAGGACCATCAATGGATCTACTAGATTCTGTATTTAAATTTGAGAAAATAGTAAAATGCTTATTTTCTTTCTCTTTTTTCTTTGATAGGTCACAATGTGATCATAGGAAAATGGTGCTTGCTTTGTGGTCAAGTAGGCATCACTGGTTCAGTAACGTACAAATCTGAACCCTTTTTGGTTCCATTGAAAGAAACAATTTTTGAAGTTTTTCAGGATTCATAAAAGTCAAAAACTTTTTCTGTAGAATTGGTGACTATATAGCTTTAGAAAGACGATCTACTGTTCGAGACCATGCCTCCATTGTATTCAAGGTTTATCTTTAGGCTTTAACCGGTTTCAAAAAGAGCGGTTCTTGGTGCGGTTGGGTTCACAAAAACTTCTTTTTGGTGTCTACGTTCGACTTGCGGCTAATAGTTGTGTTACTAGAAACAACTCTTAAGTTAATATGTTTTTTTTGTTTTCCAATTTTCATCAAGATCTTGAAGTTTGCTTCGACATTTCATCAAGAATCGGTTAAAACATTAACCCGAATTGATCGGTATCAAACTAAAAACAGAGTTGAACAAAACTCAACCATATGAAAGTTTCTTTTAGAGATGATGAAATTGTGTTCTCTTGCAGATGTTTCTGTTCTGATCTCAGATCCCAATTCAAGAATGGAGAAAGCAGATTGTTCGAGCTCAGATTTCTAACAAGAGAAAGCCCTGAATCGAGGTAATAAAATTGAGTATTTGTAGTGTCATTTGATTTGAGTTTTTTTCACTAATTTGCTTCTTGTTTTTCTTATGATAGATATACATGCATCAGAAACCTAATGAAAAAAAAACAAAAAAACAAAATTTGAATTCAGACACATCAATAATGGCATACAAAGCTCAAACAACAATCAATTTAAGATTTGGTCTTCTGTATATAAGATGAATATAAATACAGGTGAAGATTGTAACTGAATAATTATTTAGAGCAACAAAATAGAATTCTTGTATTCATTTCAAATATTGGGTAAAATTTTTGGATTTTTCGTCACAATGTTTTCTAAAAGTTGGCACGAGAAAGGAAATGATTAATATAGAGTAACTAAAATATACTGTATTTTTCTTATTAGATATTCCCTCTGTTTTTTATAAGTGATGTTTAAGATTTTTCACACTAAATACAATATATTTTAGTTACTTTATACATATATATTAACCATTTCCTTTCTCGTGCTAACTTTTAGAAAACATTGTGACGAAAAATCCAAAAAATTTACCCAATATTTGAAGGCATCATCCAACGGTCTCTATTACTCTGAATAGCTTTCTGGCATATTAACATGTTTTCTCGAAGGAAAAAAAAGGACAGTGAAAAGAGAAGACAACAATATGTAGTTTTGTTTAAAATGTCTTCGACGAAGGACTTGTTTTGTTTTTTACGTCGAGACCAAGTAACTGGTTTAAAACTTCAAAGTTGCCCCCAAAAAAATCAATGTTAAAAGTTAAAAGTACAGCAAGATGTAAATTATTTAGACTATATAATATAATTCTCTCTCTCTCCCTATATATATATATATATATATATGTGTATATAGGAAGTTGGATATTTATTTTATTTGGTAGTATTATTAGTATGGGAAACTATGGGTGAGTTGCATTATGCAAAATTTCAAATGTATTTTTGTGAGACAGCTTCTCTGGCTGCAATTCATTAGTAATGTCACTCGCTTAATCAATCAAATGTTTTTTTTTCTTTGATATTCTCTAATCTCTTTCGTACGTTGCGGTCCACCATGTTTTATTTTCTTTTATTGCATGGTTTTATGGTAGCCTCTAGTATTAAACTTTTCTGATTGTCAGTCCAAATCTTTATAACCTAGTATAAAGATCGTATAAATCGAACCGGACAATTCAGAAACAATTCGAAAAAAACGATATAAAATTCATAACAAAATTTAGTATAGATCACATTGTTACTTAATTTTCTTATTTATTATAAGAAAATTTATATGTTTTGGTATTTTCAGTTAAATTTGGATTTTCGATTTCGGGTAAATGTCAGGTCTATCTTAATTTGATTAAAGCTGTAACATACCAGCTTGACTGGATGCATCCTAGTTTTTCTAATGACATAATAAGACAAAATCATAACAATCATTTTTATTTTACTTACTTTATGAAAATGCTAAACAAGCGAAACAAATACCATTTTTTTACAACCAAATAGACTCTTTGCAACCAATGGATTACTGATTTTAATATAGTTTGAATATTAGAGATTTGTTGTTCAAATAATTTGATTGTTTTAATGATGTCATTTGTTATTCAAATAATTTGATTGTTTTAATGATGTCTTTTTCCATGAGTACTTTCATATATCACCAGATCTAAACAGAAACTAAACTTCGTTCTATTTATCCACCATATGGAAGTTAAACTCCAATTTTCCTATAAAATGAAAGTTCGAATCCAATAACCACACAAATCCGATTAATTTCGGTTTACTGTGTACCAAAATAGTATTAACCAACGACACGGTAAGGAAAACTGACCTTAAATTGGATTACGACCCGATTAAACATAATGAACCGAACCAAGTTTCAAAAGTCCACGCCTAATCATCATTTTCTTCTTCTCCGTTCAACTCCTCTGTTCTCACCAAACTTTATTCTCAGGCCAAACATTTCGATTCAGCTTATTTCTATGGTTTGATCAACCAATACACTGAAAGATGAGCAATTTTCAATAACTCTGGAAAAAAAATCTCTACCCAAGACATTCTTTTTTCCGGTAACATCTCAACCAAAGAGATACTTAAAATGGAAGGAGGATCTACCACTTCCGACGCAGAGACACCGGAGATCAAACCCCCCAACACCCACAAATCTTCATTCTCTCCGGACAAAGCAACATGGTCGGACGCGGCGACATAATAAAAGACCACCACCACAATCGATGGATATGGGATAAAATTGTTCCGCCGGAATGCGCACCGGGCCCATCGATCCTCCACCTGAGCTCAGATCTCCGATGGGAAGAAGCCCACGAGCCACTCCACTTCGACATCGACACCGAAAAAGTATGCGGCGTAGGTCCGGGGATGGCGTTCGCGAACGCGGTGAAGAATCGCCTGGACACAGATTCCGCCGTGATCGGAATGGTTCCTTGTGCCTCCGGTGGAACGGCGATTAAAGAGTGGGAGCGTGGGAGTCACTTGTACGAGACGATGGTTAAGAGGACGGATGAGAGCTTGAAATTCGGCGGAGAGATCAAGGCGGTGCTTTGGTACCAAGGAGAGAGTGACGTGTTGGATCTCCATGACGCCGAAGAGCAATGGAAGCAATATGGACCGAGTTTTGAAGAAGAAGAGAGATTGTGGACCGGGTATTTCGGGTCGGGGTTTTTTACGGTCGGTTTACTCAATGGTTTAAGTGATTTCAAATCTGGTTACTTCATAAACTGATAAAACCGACATTCGAGGGAAAATTGGATTTGAATTTTCAATTTGTGGGGAAACTGAGATTTAACTTCTATATGATGGATAAATAGAACGGGACTTAGTTTATGTGTAAATTTTGGTGATATATGAAAGTATTCAGGGGAAATAGACCGTTTTCGGTATTATTAGATTGATGATTTTACATATATTTCCCCACAAAGTTACTTTCAACATTTCAGAAGTCCATTATATTTTTATATTTTTGTATAAACATCATTAAAGAAACGATAAGGAATTATGCAAGCCTATGTATAAACTATACAGCGTATAATATAAGTCTATATAAAGATGTAAAATACATATTTTGTAAGAAAAAAATTATAGTTCATTGAAATATTAACGTTTAATTTATTTAATTGAATCACAAAATATGTTTAGAAAAATATTAACTATGTTTAGACGGTAATCTAAACAACAAATTTTAGGTGATCTGTTATTCTTGTGGCTTACCATCTTGCTCGCTCTAGAAGAGTTCACCATTACAAGAAAACAGTAGAAGAGTGACTACTTTTTGCGACTCTTTTTTTAGTCACAAAATTTTGTGACTACTTTGTGACCATTTTGCGACCAACACATAATTAGAGACTTTATAGTCGCAAATTTACGACGAAATAATATCGTCGTGTAATAGTCGTATATTTGCGACTAAAGTGAGACTAATATTCGACTACATAGTTTTCGTCGCAAAGTAGTCGCAAAGTGAGACCAATTAGCGATCATTTTATTAGTCAGAAAACGCAGTCGCAAAAATAGTCACAAAATTGTGACTACTTAGCAACTTGTAATGATCGTCCCAGTTGAGTCACAAAACCGTAATTAAATACCCACTAACAAGCGACTAATTTGTGACGATACTATGAAAGTGTGACTGATTTGCTTCTATTTAGCAACTCATCCGTGTGATTTTGAAAAAACAACAATAGAAAATTGTGAATATATGTAATTTTAAGTATCTACATAGATTTCACTAGTTGTTACACTAAGTAGATAATATACTTTTTGAAAACTTATAACTTTGGATTTGATGAAACATTTTTGCATCTTACAAAACATCTTAACATATATCACATATGTTTTTCTATGGTAAAGTTTGTTTAAGTTTAAATTTTTTCAAAATTTAGTTAATTAGTATTAGTTTAGGGTTTAATCTTCGCATATACTTCTTGAAATAGGAAAAGACTCATTGGTTAATCATGTGGACTACTTATATGGTTATAAATAGTTAGGGTTTAGGGTATAGCTTTGTGACTCAAAAATAATATCACAAAAAGGTCACTAATTTGTGACTACTTTGCTACTATCGTCCAAATTTGCGACTACTTTGTTACCAACTTGAAAAATTTCGAATTTTCTACATGTCAAGGTTTGAAATATTTTGGGCTTTTTGTAAAATATTTTGGGTTTCTGGGCGCATATTAATTCCCACTAAAATTATTGTGCGACTAATTACAGACTTTTCAGAACTCTGAGTCAAAACAAGTACTCGAACATATCTTATTCCCAAATCAGTTATCCAAACAAGTACTCATCCCTCCATCTCTCTATCGATTTCTTTATGAATCTGCATCTCCTCATCTCTCTCTCTCTCTCTCTCTCTCTCTCTCTCTCTCTCTCTCTCTCTCTCTCTCTCTCTCTCTCTCTCTCTCGATTTCCTTCCTTCACCGATTCGAATCGTCTCCTCTTTCTCTCTCGTTTTCCGTCACCGATTCGAATCATTCCTCTCTGAATCTTCTTCTCTTGTCTGCCTCTCTCGATTTCTTAATCAATTTCCTTCTGATTTTGAACGAAATGGCTGGAAAAGTTAACGGCAGTGGGACAAGCGGAGGTGTTAGATCCGCAGTCGGCGATGGGACAAGGGAAAAAGCATTCGACTTTGGGTTCTTCTTCTGAGACTTCTCTTGCCGCTGGTGAATCTTCTTCGATACATTTCGGCTTTTCACGTAGCTTGCCCAATTACATGGTATCATCTCTCTTCTTCTCTAAATCTCTCTTCTTAACGACGCTTCACTCTCTCTGTTCGATCTTTTGTTGCAGCCGTCGGATCTGCTTCTGCTCTCTAGGGTTTTCTGGTGATCTCCGTGGCGCCAATGGAAAGGAGGAGTTTCTCAAAGGGGTTAATCGAGTTGCGATTGATTTGTAAACTTGCGATTGATTTGTAAACTTGGGTTGTCTGTTTCGAACTTCAATAGCATGAACAAACGAGGTTGGTATTGGGTTGGTAGGTTGTCTATTTTGGACAGATTTGTGTCCTACAGTCTATATGGGAAGGTATATGATAGCAAGTTAGTTTTGTTCTTCTTATGGATTGAATTTTACTAGTGATTAGCTTTGTTCGGACTATGCAATTGGATTTTGAGATTTTGTTATTACTAACTTATCTCTTATATATAATATGTGCAGAAACAACAGATTTGTTTCAGGAGTTGTCATTAGGTTCAGATGCAAGTGAAGTCCCTAGGAACTGTAATAAGGTATTTGCTCGCTCCTGCTTTGAAATTATGAGTCTTGGAACTTAAATTTTGTTGTGGCGAAGGATCTTAAACCGTGATTTGTTCTTTGGAGGTCTTGTTGCTTAGTTAATGTAAGATTCGATATATCGTGGTTAAGATTTTTCTTTTTGTTAACCAACTGTGTGTTTGTGGAGAAGGGATATTTTCAGCACCAGTATGCTCATGTACCTTATGGTGCATCTTCTCATGGAAGGGAAGGAAGGCCTAATATGAATGTTGGCAGTTTGCTACATGGTGGAGACACTACTGGTTCTTACCTGTGGGGTTATATTCCAGCAAACTATTCTTCTGGTGGTTACCAGGATCCGAGGTTTGGTTATGACCACCACAGCAATCACAATACCTTTTCACATCTCGTGGTATGTTGGTTATTTCACAAGAGCTTACAGCCTCTTATCTGTCTTTTTACAGTCAAGATAATGTATGTTTTTGAAAGTTAGGAATGCTAGGAATGTGAGGACTAGTAATCTCCTCTTTGTTGGGGCTTGGGATTATTCGTCTAACTATTGGTTCCAACCGTTTTATTTTCAGAAAGACCAGGAGCTTCAATTACGGGCGTGGTTATAGCGAAGAGAAAGCAGATAGGCTCAATGAGCTTTGTCGAGGACCAAGGACTGGTGATTTCAAGAATCCACAAGGTCTTAACTCTACAATGCTAGAGACGGTGAAGGAAGATGTTTCAGCGATAGATCCCAAGCTTGGAGATGCTCATCTCTTACTTGAAGGATAGTGATCCCGCGATTGCCACTGCACCCTAGAAAAATATTTCATCATCCTCTCCCTTATTTTAAATGCATTTTTGATGTGTTTAAAATATAATGTGAACATATGTATAAATATAGTAATTAAGATATATATATATATAAATTTCAGCTTTTTAATTGCGTTTTAATTTCAGCTTTTTAAATTTGAAATATATATATATATATTAATTAAGATAGTTGCAAAGAAGTTGCTTATACGTGACGGTTTTGCAACTAGATTCACGTTGTCACGATTTAGTCTTTAATATATGACTACTAAATGTTGTCTCAAAGTAGTCGCTTATGTATGACAAAGTTTAGTAGTCACAATTTAGTCCCAAAAAGCGACTACTTTGCGACTGTTTGAATTAGCGACCAAAATTTAACGACTACTTTTTTTAGTTTCAAATCAGTCGCTCATTGCATATTTGCGACTGTTTTGTGACTGTTTACGGAGTCGCTCATGTGCTGTTTTCTTGTAGTGCATGTATCGATAGAGAGTCACGGTCCAGACTAAGGTTCACACGTGGAAGTGCGGGTGAGGAGGGGGGGGGGGAGTATATCTAAGGGTTAGAAATATTCCATATTTCCTATTCTAGTTGTATCGGCTTTAAGGTTATATATATGGGTCATAATAGTTTGTAATTGATCACACACAATTAATAATAAACCCTAAACAAAGGGGTATTCGTTTCAATATGTTTCTCTCTAGCTAAATCTCTTATTGTTTTCTTGTTTTTCGTTGATTCGTCTTGGCCGAATTCACAACATGATCTAACTAGTAAACATGGATGTATAAATATGTTTATTAGTGTTGAGAAGTATAAATCTCAAAAAGATTAACATACATATTGTGAAATTATTGACTTCCAACTCAAAATCAAATAGCAATGAGTAGAGAGACAAATATATTTTATATATTAGTATCTAATCATCTCAACTTACAATGTGAGATGTTAACATACCTTCTCGAGATGATGACTCTTTTGGTTCATGCATCTTGAACCGACTCTCACATTCTTTTGGACCGGTTATATCCGTTTGGACTTGCTCGATTCTGATACCAAGTGAGATTATGAGTTTATAACTTAAACCAATTGGCAATAAGTAAAGAGACGTATATCAATTATATACTAGTGTTAAATTATCTCCATTTTATATGTGGGACATTATAACACATTATAACACATGAAGATCATTTCCTACTCATCGCCATCATCATAATCTTAACATCATGTCCGACTCCAATCAAAATCGTCGTTGCCAAAAAGGCGCAACTATTTTGCAGTCTGGAGCTTGTGCCTTGCATTGACCCCTTTTTAGGAAGTCGTGAAGGCCCGATTCCAGTAGGTTGTTGTAAAAAACTGAAAAAGGCAATACCATGTATTTGTAGATTCATTACGTCCAAGGAACGATTCCTACGATTCACTGGGAATGCTATGCTCGTTCGGTGTGTTATAGGATATCCCAAATGTGTAACAATTTAGAGATGATATAGCATTTCAAATAAATTCATACTTTTAAGTGTATTAAAAGTAATAGAATGCTCTTTTCAAATAAGTCATACTTTTACTTGTATTCAAAGCGTTTCATGAATAAATGCGGTTACACTTGCACACTCCAATCAACTGCTTTTAAAATTAAAAATTTACATATATAAATTGCATTGTCAACAAATAAATGGGGGTACACATACTAAAACACTAATAATACACTTAAACCGTCAAATTTACCAAATGACTTCTTGCTTTTCAAGTTAGGAACAAAAATTATGCGAGGAGATAAGAAAAAATCTAGCAGCAAAATTCTTTTAAAAAAATATCTAACGCCTTCTAGATAATATATTAATTATTATCTATTATTCAACTCAATTCTCATCAACACTCGATAACATATTTCATTATTTGTGGTTTTTATTAAAACTATTGTCATATAGCTTGAGTCCTCTCCCTGTCGCCTATGTCTCTCATTTTTGTTTTAGGTTTTTTTTTTTTTTTTTTCGCCCACAAGACCCCAAAATTAATATAAAAAAATATCTTGAATAGTGGCAAATTCTATCTTTGTATGCGAAAATAACTATTTACAGACTTCGGTAAATCCTTTTTTTCTCTATTGCAATTTGCTTTTTGTAAATGTGATCGTATTTCTAAGGAGTGGTGGAAAAGAAAAATTGTGAAAAATCAGATTGAAACAAAATGTTTATATTTTACAGTGTTAACCGTTTTTGGAATTTCCTTTTGTGGAAAAAAATGAACTTATTCGGCTGCAAAACAAATTAAATATCGTATTGGAAAACAACTAATTAAAATTGATTTTTTTTTTTTTTTGGCAACTTTATTGCTGATGTGCTAGTTGCTATATTTTCTAAATGTGTTTATTAATTTTACATAAAATACATGTGATTGACTTTTTATTAAAAATACTTTATTATAATTAATTTTAGTTATGTGCATACTTGCATATATACATATGAAAATATAAACTCAACTCACCAATGATTTGATATTTTTGAAATTACAACATGGAAATATTAAGAAGGGAAGAAGTAGGAGTCAAATGATAAAAGAAAGAGTACCTTCACAAGCAAGTAGATAATAAAATAGCGAAGTTAGTTGCTCACCTTAATGATTATTCATCGCATATTCCTCAAATGATAACCAAACTTTTTTTTTTTAACAATAACAAAATATTCTATTGCCATATAGTATTAAATAACGTTCATTCAAAAATTATAACACTGGTTAGATTATGATTAATAATTTGGTTCGTAACAAACAAAATTTTGTTATCTATACATGGATAATTCAATTCACAACATATGAAACTTAAATTCGTGATCCTTAATTTTTTGAAAACTTGTATCCACAAACTGCCATAGTTCACACTATCTAGAGTTTGATCTTTACACCTAATCTTATCAATGTTATAATTTTCTGATGAAATGATCTGAAAAAATTGATTACTGTTATGGAAATATATTATGATCACGAAAAAAGTTCTCATTCCGTTTCTATTTCACATTTCCAAAAAAGATTTAATAACTTTTTTTTTTTGCTAATGGGTTTAACCATGAGTTCCGCCTATGAAAAAAGAAAGGGAGATTTTTCGGTCAACAACTCCCGCGATTTTCATAGCGCCGGAGTTGTGTCTATGTTAGTTTATTTTTATGTGGTTTTATTAGTTACAAATCAAAGACCCTCTGTGAGTTGTGCATCTTTTTCCTTTCTATGGTAGGTTTTCTTCTTTATAAGTGGGCAGCTAAGTTGGCGAATAGATGGATAGTTTATATCCGGAAAGGTGGTGAGGGTAGTATTCATTTTCGCTACTTTGCAAGATTTTTTGCAGTAGATCTAGTCGTTTTGGAAATTGTTAAAAGTACAAAAAAATGTGAAACCCTAGAGATGTTGATCGAATAAATGAAATCTTCTAGATGGTTTTATATCTTCAAACTGTTATTTAAGCGATGACGCAGATTTGATGATCTATTATCTTTCACATTTTATTGGATTCTTGTTATGTTTTTAATTAAGATCTAGTTGTGTGGTTCTATTTTTCTTTCACAATATTTTGGTTGTTGGTTCATTACCATAGTCTCTATTGATGTGCGTGAAATTGTTTCGCTTCTTGTTATCCGTTAATGCCTTTTGGTAAACGGTAGTGTAGATTGACTCTTTGAAATAAAGAATTTTTCAATATTAAAAAAAAAAACATGAGTTGTGACGCAATGCCAACACCAGTACAAACCACTAATATTTAAATAAGTTATTATATATAAATAAATATGTATATATCTAGATTTTCTCACTATAAATTTACATGTAAATGTGAAATCAAACACATACGCAAAAATAAAACGATCGGACCCATAATAAACCAACTTTATTTTTCGTACATTACATCATTTTTAGATAATATGGTGAAATATTACGAAATGTGCCACGGGCTCACAACAAATAGTTTTTTTTGCATTATAAAGATGCACGATAGATAAATTTACATGTACCACACGTTTAAGATAAAACAATTTTATCTTTAATATATGAGATTATGGCGAAAAGTTTTACCGATACCACATTAAAAATCATCATGAACTCGATTTCATTCATTTACAATAATTCATATTCTTTGAAAAAACAAACGTGAGGTTTAGTATACAATTTACTAAAGTTTTGATTAATCACCGGACCAAAAAGAATGAGGTTTCCACAATGCAAACCATCTTATAAATCAAGGGTTTTATAATAACAATAGAAAATGTAACATGTACTTCCATCTTTCATTCCACTAAGATCAACTAATCTTAAATTAAACATTTGGAATCATGATTATGAATAAGTAACTACTCATTAGTCTATATCTCTTATCTCTCTCGTGCGTGTGACTATCTTTTGAGAATAACATAAATAAAAAAGACTAATAAAATAAAAAGGCACCAACCCGTTTAGAAAAAAATCGCCACATAAATAAAAGTGTTAAAGGCCTTTCTTTCTCCATTCTTTCAGTTTCGACATTCCCCAGAATCTCTCTCACTTTTTGTCTCCAACCAAAAACCTGAATTACCTTTCTTCATCGTGTAAACAGAGCATAACAGAGACGTTAAGACTCTGTCTTAATCTCCCCTCACAAATCCTCTGTTTCAATTCCTAAGTAAGTTACAATTTCTTCTTTATATTTCCTCTGTTTTAATCCTCTGTTTTCTTCATGAACATGATGATGATGATCGTCTTTTTATCTGGTTTTGTTTCAATCGAAGATCCATGGAAATCGGTGGAGCGATTTCGGGTCAGGAAACCGGATCCGGGTTTCAAAAACCCGTTAACCCAGATGGGTTTGTGACGATCGATGTCGAAAGTTTCTCTCCTGTTTTCCACAAAGACTTCTCTTCTTCTTCCAGTCCCAGAATTACTGTAAGCTTTTAAAAATCCAAACTTTCTTTTTTCAGAATTTATATATTTTTCTTTCTATTTTCTTCTCTGTTTTGGTTTTTTTTGTCTTTTTGGTATTTAATTTTGGTTGAGAATTATGGAAGAATCGCCCATACCATAACCTTTTGAATCATCGATTTAATTTTTCTATCCAATTTTTTCTTCTCATTTACTATTTTTTCAACTAATGAAATAAAATTAAAAAACCCTAATTTGAAAGTTGACTTTTTATTTCATGTGTCAGTTTTATAAATATTGTTTTCCGTGCTTTCAAACTACTATCATCTCACGGATTTCTCTGTTTTTCCTTTCTGGTAATTGGTATTTGTCATGAAGCCTCTTTTAGATATTTTATTTTTATTTTTTATTTTTAGTGTTTATATTATAGCGAAACTCAATAATTGTATTTTTATTATTATAAAATAAGAAAACTGAAACTAAAAAAAAAAAGATGCAGAGAAATGTTTCGAGGAAAGGGTCTCCAAGAAGCAACAACGAGAGGAAACTCCATTGTGACGCAAATGGTAATGACAAGGAAACCTCATTTCCTCAGTCCCCACTTAGAGGTAAATTTTATCTAAATCATTATATCAATAATTTTAATTTATATGTCATATTCTTCATATACATCATTTCATTTAATACATTCTATTAATTTACAAATGTATTATTAAACATTAAATTAATGTTGCATTTCATGTATATGGACAAATGCATTTTTTCTAGAGCCCCATGGTGTACATTTTGTTTCTTTGTTCATCTTTTTGTTACTATGTGATATAATTATATAACGTAATAGTATCAAATGGACCTAGCAGATTCTTGAAATAAATTCAGGTTGGAATTATCTGTGACTGTCTGTAATAAAAAAATCTTAAACTTGACAAAAAATAATGCGGGTTTTTAGGATGGAAACAAATATATTTCAGACTTTTGATAATGCAATTCGAATTATTATTTTTATTGAGGTTAGATATTTTGTTGGGATAGTTTTAACTTCATGAATGTTTTGGGGTATATTTATCTTTAACGCTAGAAGTTTCGGTTTGCCTAATCTAAATAAAAGTTGATTTTTGTTTATAATTCCACTGATTATTTTCCCTTTGGAGGTATAAATTAGAAAAGTGTTAGGTGAGATTTAGTTAATATGACCAATCCATGCGTTTTTAGCTGTAGGCCGTAACTTAGGTTTATATAATTTAAAAACGAAACTTCACCAAATTTCTCCTTTTTTTAATGAAAAAATTCCATACATTTTACTAACTTTTACTTTTTCTTGCAATCTATGTAAGAGTATTATATACATGTTTACAAGATCAACTAATAGGAAAAGTCTAGTTACTTATCTATTTCTTGATTTATCATTTTACTGTTTTTTTTTTTTTTGTAGCTACATAACTTTATGCAGACCACAAAGTCACAAACAAACCAATATTCCAACTTTTGATTCTTCTGCAACGCATGCTCACTCATACTACTATTAAATTCGGCATTCAATTACTAATGAAAACGTTATGAACCAATTTATTTTGTCTTGTCAAATAAAGTAAAAGAATCATTATTCATTGTTATTAATTATAAAGCTTGTGTGGTTTGGCATTTGATGAGTTTGCAGGGTCAAGCACGCCGGAAAAGCCTGGCACCGTGGGCCCCACAGATCATGCAGGCACGGCCACAACCGCGGCCACCGCTGTTTCGGCCTCGCCGCTTCATCAGATCACCGTTACTACGGCTGCCGCCACCGCCGGAAATATGATCTCCGACCAAAATAGAGAAAGAAGATTTGGTTTTGCAAGGAAATCGAGTTTTAAACGATCTCACACTTCGTGGATGCTTGATCCTAAGAAAATCGTCCTCTTCTTTGCAACCTTGTAAGTAATTTATTAACACATTTTTTTCTCATCATAATTTTTTTAATTAACCAAAAAAAGATATACAAGTACCACCTTATGGAATCCAAAAATATCTAAAAATGTAGAACTCAAATTGCATACGTAAACTATGTTTAATAGTGTTGTTAATTTCAAATCTTCGGATTGCATATGGATCAACTAAATTATTTTATTTTAGCTATTATTGGGTTTAAAAGTCTGGGTTAATTTAATAAGTATCAATATATATTAAATGATAATAAGTCATGTACGACATGTTACAGAAGATCCGGCTATCTATTATAATTTAATGAGTAAAAGTTGTTTTTGACGAATATATATGATGGAATGTTTATTTTTGTGACAGGTCAAGCATGGGATCAATCTTGTTAATCATATTCACTCTCTCGATCAGGTCTAGTCCTGGAGATATGCCTCTAGACTAAGTAAACACAAGAGCAGCATATATATATACAGATATATATAATATCGACCGACCTAAGTTTGTGGCTATAGAACATGCCACAATCTCACCGACCTACATTTGTTGAGGAGATGAATCAGAAGAATATTGCAAAAAAATGGAGAGGGTAAGGTTGTGACAATTATTATTTTTGTATAATTTTGTTTTTAAAATGAAAAAGAAAAGAGCAAGAGAGAGAAAGTGGGAAGTGGGCACACACGAGATCATATGAAGATTGGAAAAGAAAGCTTAAGACAAGAGTTTATGCCTATTGTGACAAAGACAGAGAATCTTCTCTTCTGTTCATTATTTGTGTCTTTTTTTTAAAAGTTATTTAGCTAGTACGTGTTTTGATGTTGTTTGATTTCTCTGTGTATATACCAATTGTCGTGAGTGATTTTAGTTTTGGTTTAGGTTTAAATAGAGATTGAGTCGTGTTATAATCGAATTAAATCGAGTTTCGTGTGATATTTGTTTCTTTTTATATACTGATGTCTTCCCAAAAAAAAAAAAATTTCAATTATGTTTTGATTCATTTTAAGAGAAATTAAACTAGACCTGAATTTTTAGTTTGTTTTTGGCTTTCCCCATCTAATCGTATTTTTGTTAAGAGATCTAATAATTTCATAACAATTTTTCCCATTTTGAGACTCATTTCATAAATAACTGGGATTTATATTTATATAACACATTTTTGTTCATATGCAGATTTTCTTTAGTTATTACTTTTTCTGAAAAATAAAAATTCAAAGTTGGGTAATATATGGACCATCTTAACAAAATAGAACCTACACAAGCGTGGAGCATTAAGTGTTACCACATGCTATTCACCTAAGCTATTACCATATTTAGGGCTCTTCAAGTGTTTGGATCATAAAGTATATCATCTCACTATCATATAGACTAAATTGCAAGAATGTATTACCTGCCAATGTATATACATTATAGAACACATTTTAAATTTTGCTGATGTCAACCGTATAGTTGAAAATGTGGTTTAAAAAAGTTAGATGTTGAAATGTTACCAAACAAGTCTATACTTATATACAAGTCGTGGTGTGGATTTTGGAGTTTGAAATCGGGGTATGCGATTGGTAGAATATAAAATTGCAGTTGTTGATCAGTTATCACGACTAAGATGGTTAAAAGAAATTCAGATTTTAGGAAAAGAGGTATATCTCTTGTACACTTTTAGTCGTTTAGTTACTTTCTATCAATTTATTTGTTTCAGTTGCTCTAACTTCGATCGTGTTTAACTCTAACCGCCATCACTGATGCACGTAGGGACATACTCGCTTGGCGCACACATTAGTTCTTAGAGTGGCTTTCTCTTGCGATGGGACTCTCTAGTTCAATATCTTTCGATTGAAATTCGGGCCACAGGACCTTTGGTTTATAACTTTTTTGGTGTACAGGACCATGCATTGATAATACCGCGATTGTTAAGAATTTTATAAGAAAATTTATTTAATTAAATTTTTTATTGATCATATAATTGCTTATTTCACAATTTGTTTAATAGTTTTGGGGGAAATATTCACTCAAACCTCTTTAACTTAGGCTAGCATATATATAGACCGATACACATGTTCTTCTGGCCCAATAATATGGTCATGTAAAGTAAAATATATCAATGGGCTTTCTAAAAGAGTTTTATCAAACAATATTTTCTCTTTTTTTTTTTGTCAAAAACAAATTTCCTCTATATTCGTTTAAAGCCTCTTCGAATGATTGTTTATTTAGTAGCATTTAGAGATGCGAGGCATTGCTCGATTGCTTTGTCTCTCATCGTAAAGCCTCAAAACCACGGCCGCAGTTTCCTCGATTGCTCTCTCTGTCACTTCTGCAAAACAAAAACAATCCAAAAATGTTAAATTTTAATCAAATTCTATTAAATTCTTCACCATATATATATATAGTCTTACCAATCACTGGCCAAGTCGGATTCTCGGCGAAGATTCTCTTAGCAAGCTCTAGCTCTTCCTTAACACTACCCAACTCAGAGTACTTAGTCTTAAAACTGGAGCCAAGACCAAGACTCTTGGCTCTTGCTTCCCTTATCCCTTGCAACACGACCGGATTAATCATGAGACCAAAAACCTTTCTTTGGTCGATCTCAAACAGAGTCTTGGGAAGATCTACACCGTTCACGATCGGTACGTTAGAGACTTTGTAACCCTTTTGAGCTAAGTAAGTCGAGAGTGGTGTCTTCCCTGTCCTAGAGACACCAACAAGAACAATGTCTGCTTTTTCAAGATTCTCGGGCAAAGCTCCATCGTCGTGTTTGATTGTGAATTCGATTGCTTCGATTCGTTTGAAGTAGTCTTCGTTGAGAGACGAGTTTGTGACGCCGCGTGAAAGACCGGAAGGATTAGCTCCTAAGTGAGAGGAGATTGAGTCTGTGATTGGTCCGAGGATGTCTAGTGAAGGGATACTCCATAGCTTGCAAGCTCTCATGGCTGCTTCTGCCATTGATGGATCAGCTAAAGTGTAGATTACCATTGCTCCTTCTCTTGCTGCTTGCTTTATGATCTTCATTAACTTCTCTCCATCCTCAATCTTCAAAAACCGATAATCATCAAACAAATTGGTTCAATTTCGGTTTAAAGAAAACCAAAATGATTTCGGTTCGGTTATAAAAGAAATTCCAAGTATATTTTCAGCTAGAAAATTAGAATTAGGGATGGATGGTTCGGTTATTCGGTTATAAAAAAAATTCAGAATATAATCAACTTTTATTTTGGTTCGGTTCGGTTAAACAAATTTCAGTTTAATTCGGTTTTATATAAAATATCGTAACAAAAATAAAATAATTAATTATTAATATATTTAAGTGTAACTTTTATATATATTTAGTTCAAATATTAATTTATAATGTGGATTCGGTTTAAGTAATTAGGTATAGAAATTTATATACTATTCGACTACTATTATAAAATTCAGTCGATTTGAATCGATGAATCTCAATTCGGTTAGCTTGATTTGGTTCTGGTTTTTATTCCCACCCCTAGGATCCGTAAACCGAATTAATTTCGGTTCGGTTTAGCCAAAATTGAAATATCGAGAGAAAAGAGAGAAGAAAGACGAGAATACCCCTGAGAAGAGATGTGTATTCACGGGACATCCACGGTCGACCAAGCAATAATCAAACTGACCCAAAGCAGCGTTAACGGCGTGTTCCGCCGTCCATCCAGTTCCGTCAGAGACTATGTAAATCGACTTCGCCGTCTCGTTATCTCCGTTACCTGATGCCACGTCACTGTCCAGCGTCGAAACATCAGGTGGATTCGAGTTTCCGATCGGACGCCTCTGATTGGTCGTGATGTTTGACCCGTTATTAATCGGACGGTCCAGCTTCGAACCGGACTTTAAAGCTCGTGCCCTGTTCCAGCGACTCAGCTTCGAGCTGAATTTCCGAGGCTGTCGTTCGGAGTTAGGTTCGGAAGAGTTTAAGGAAACGGAATCCGAACCTGCAGGTCTGGAATTTGGGTTGAGATTGAATGAGATCGGTGGTGGACGTCCCTGCAACTTCATCGCCGAGAGGAAAGCCATTTTTTTTTAAAATATTTTTATTATCTAATTATTTATCGTGACCCTTCGCCTAATATCTTCCGAATTTTATCGAAAATTTGGAAATAAAAATAAATTCGAAATACCAAATATTTTTCGGTGAATCGGAATTTTTTTTTATAAAATAAAAATACCAAATACTTTAATCGGAGTTTGATTCGATTTCGGTCTAATTTTTATTTATTTTATAGATTTCGTATTGTTTTTTTTGTTTTTTTGGATTGAATTTTACATTACAAATACAATCTCGAATTTAAACTTTTAAGGATTCTATAATTCATATTATACATAATAAAGTTTTAGGAAAGGTTATTAAACCAATGATTTAAAATTAATTATTTATGTTTATAATTTTCAAAATTTAAAGTTTAGTTTCTCATATTTTATAGATATAATTTTTATTTATTTTTCGCATATAAAACTAATTAAAAAGTAAAGATTTTAAATTTTAATTCAATCTGGTTATACTCTAATTTAACTATAAAATTAGGGTTTTAATCGATTTTGGTTGAATTGTAGTCTAGTGGTTTGTGCTAATGTTGTTATTGTATCTTATATAAACTCAGATGCAAGTTATTGATAATATATATATATATATATATATATATATATATATATATATATATATATATATAATAGTCTAGTGGTTTGTGCTAATGTTGTTATTGTATCTTATATAAACTCAGATGCAAGTTATTGATAATATATATATATATATATATATATATTGTGATTGAATTATATTTTTATTGTCAATATAATTTATTAAAAAAAATTAACAGTAAATTATATGAAACAATCAACAGTAAATTATATGAAAAAAAAATTGAAACAAAAAACAATTTAAATAAATCATAAAACCTAAAAATTTTAAAAAAATTAATAGAGAAGATTAAGGAACCTAGGGAGACCAACTTTAAAACCAAGCTTCTTAACATCTTCTTGAACTTGTTGTCGGAATTCTCTGAAGCTGAAATTTCTATAAGAAGGACGATCACCTGAACACTCTATAACTGAGTCATATGATGGACAAAAGAAATATGCCGTCGAAAATCTCTCCACCATTGGATTCGTCATTACTCGGTGTTCCACACTTTTGTACATATCATTGCTCCATGCCTAACAAAACGTATATATAACTTTTGTTTAGTGTACTAAAACTTTTTTTTTACAATGCCTTAATCGTGGATGCAATACGAGCAATTTGGTTTAATACCAAGAGAAAACCGATTTAAAACCGAAGCTTTTTTTTTGAAAAATAGATATATTTGATCAAAACATGAATTCGAACGAACAAACATGACCGAAAATGTATCAAACCATTCATAATGTATTAGGTTTTGCTTTGGATATTATTATTCATAAGCCGAAAATTCTAAAACCCAAAAAACCGAATCGAAATCTAAATTGAACACCTCTAATTAAAAGTTCGTTAGCTTGATTAGTTTACCTGGAATAAGTCACCAATATTGATAATGAGGGCACGAGGATTAGGTTTAACGGCGATCCATTTATTGTCTTTAATGAGTTGGAGTCCTCCAACTTGATCTTGATACAAGATTGTGAGGAAATCACTGTCCGTGTGTGGCATTAATCCGTAAACCTCTGATGGTTTCGGACAAGGTGGGTAACGGTTCATCCTCAAATAACATGTGTTTCTCACACAGTTTTCTTTGAAGAAATTTGATTTTCGTCCTGATTTCTCCGCAAGAACTTCTGCCAACATATACGCTAGAGCCTCCGATTCCGAAGCAAATTTTTCCATTGTTGAGCTGTGACACAAGATTATATATAAAAGATAAAACAGTTACATGATTATAAATTCATGGAAATTATAAATTCATGGAAATTATAAATTCATATTGTAAGGTGAAAATATATAAGAAATTCATGGAAATTAAATCACATGATTATAAAATGATGAAATGGTAGAAAATAAAGTGTGTTAAATTAATTTCTTTGCCATATCCTTGTGTAGGACCCATTGCATAACATGACATAAATGGCGAACATATATATCAGTTAGACGAGAGGGAAAACGGGGTGCAGTTTATATGTATGGAGGTGAAACTGCATGAAGTTTGTGAGAGACATGTGAGTTATAATGGAGAAGGGTCCCAAAAGAAAGGAAGAGACTAAAACAAGACGAGAAGAAAAAAAAGAAAGGGTTTAGGTTGGGAGGAGAGGTACGTGTACGTGTCCAATCCATTGCTTCTCTATGATAGAGATATCTCCTACCTGTTAGGAACATGGGACCATTTCCCAATTTTGAGTCTTTCTATCATTTCTCTTTTTGGATACATTTTATATGCATCTATGTGTATATATCATCTTTGATCATTAGAATGAGGAATTGTATTCATTTATACATATTGGATTAGTTCGGTTGAGGAGTATTGGATGACTAGACCGTAATCCGGTCTAATATATTGGTGGTGACTACGGGATTAGATATTTTGTGGTTTTGAATGATGACGTGTGGAATGAGAACATAAAAATATGGTGTAGACAGAATAGTATCAAAATTATATGTAAAATTATATTTTTCCGATCCATTCCCCATTCTACACATCAGCTTTCGAAACCTTTATTTAATATGTTTTTTTTTTTATCAAATGTCAAATTATTTTGTATACATACATATATATATATGTATAGTAAGAGCTCTAGTAGAGTTTATTTATTATTTTGTGTTAATCAAAGTATTGGACTCTTATCTAACTCAAAATTAATCAAAATTGTCATATATTTTAGGCATTTTGCATTTTTTTGTCTACCCATTTGAGTCTCCTTTCGTTCTATAATTAGCTGAATATTAGTTGACTTTAGTCAAACTAATTCTAGCTTCTAGAGGTTTGATTCCAAACCAATAAAATTTATTGGATCATTACAAAAACCGTAAAAAAAATCTAATCTATAGAAAAACTCTGGAATTAGTTTGAAATTTGACATATAGAAATAAAATAGTTTTTTTATTTATTGAATTGGGGTAGATTTTATTGTCAAATTGACACTAACAGTGACTTATCAAAGAGACGCCAACTATGAAAGGTGGCAACGGAATGTGGTCACACATATACATTAACACATACACACACACACAAACTGAAACATTACACATAAAGATGTGTAAGACAGCCACATGCATGCAAATACAATTAGTACATGTAAGAATGTGTACAGATTCCA
Source organism: Pseudoturritis turrita (assembly GCA_900406555.1). Taxonomy (NCBI): domain Eukaryota; kingdom Viridiplantae; phylum Streptophyta; class Magnoliopsida; order Brassicales; family Brassicaceae; genus Pseudoturritis; species Pseudoturritis turrita. The sequence goes on along the minus strand of OVBL01000623.1, from coordinate 751,661 downwards.
GCACACATTCATGCACACACTGATCACAAGATAAAATATATGTATGTGTGTATATTTATATCATGGCATGTCGAAGTACTTCTTCTTCCTTTCCATAATCCATCTTTACTAAACAGAGTTTTCTCGTGACTCTTCCAATTCCTTTCTCACCATATAGTACTATAATATATATTGGATGTGTGTACTGTGTTTCTAGGATCGTACCTAATTTTTAAGAGGTTCTTAGAAATTTTTGAAAATATTATTTTCTTATTTAAAGATCACATAAGATAAAAAAAATTAAGGAACATTATCAATAATTTGATTTCAGTTATGTAGTAGTATAGTAAATGTTAAAAGTTTGAAATTTTGTAGATGTAAACGCATATCGAATGTATAATGTTTGATTATAATAGTAAAAGCAACTTCTGTATCCTCTAATGAGTTGGTTAATGGTTTTTCGATTATTTCTCCCGACAAAAACCGACCAAAATCAGTTGGTCTGAATCTTATTTTTTTATTAAGAAAAATCAATTTAGTAATATATATAATAAAATAAATTATTATTTTTTGCATATAAAAATAAAAAAAATTTGGTTATTTCTACAAAAATCATTCCGCGACGCAGCTGGTGCAGAATAATTTTTAAGAAGTCTATTTTTTGTTTCTCGAAATAAAATATTGCTACTATGTTAAAGAAAGTAGACGAAATTCTTAGAAATACGAGAAACGAAAGACTAAATACCAACGTTAGAATTAGCTAGGCTGTAATTTAAACCGTTTTCTTAGCAAAAAAAGGTTAAACCGTTTAATTAAATAACTATGTTAAGATTTTTCTTATATATTTTCTGTATTTAAATTTTTTTTTTTTTGAAAATCCATAATATTATTTATTTATTCATTGTATTTCACATGCCAACTTGCTAACTAGATGTTAGACATATTCAAAATAGTAATAAAATAGGGAAAACATAGAAACGCATGAGAGATGGAGAATAAATCTTTGACCCAATGCCCAACAACTTTCTTTTCTAGAATTATTTTTATTATTTGCAATGACCAAAAATGTCAATTAAATATTAATAATTACAACACTCTATTATATATGCTTCAAAACGGCCATATATTGAATTTAAAACTCCGTCTGTCTCCCATGTTCCTAATCTTTGCCTATTTAATGAAATTGCTCTGCAAATTGTGGTACTGATAGTCAAACACTTTAACATTCATCAAACTTTTCACTATAATTACATCATTAATCCCAGAAACACTAGTTTCTAGATAACGATGTGTTATTAGAAGCTAACTAAAATTAAAGTCAGTAAAACAAGGTTAAGCCAATTTTGATTTCCATCTTGTTATTGGGAATATTCTCCACATTTAATTTTTTCAACATAATTAACATAGGAGTATTAAATAATATTTCTTTCATTTCAAATTAGTGTCGTTTGAAACTGATATTTTTATTTCAATAAAGGTGTCGTTTTATGAGTCAATGTAATTTTTGATAATAAAAATCTCTTCACTAAATTATTAAAAGTATAAATAAAACATTTTAACTTATACTAGAATTAACGTAAAAAGTGTCATTACGACACATAAATAATAAGTACATTAATTATAAGAAAAGTCTAATTAACAACAATTTTTGTGTACCTGAGGGTCGTGAAGTCCTTGTTGTCAGAAATATCTGTCATGGGAACATGAAATGCTTCGGACCAAGAAAGCTGCCGGAGACAAGTGGCTGACGGCGTTCCCCACCGGTAACTCCCAGCGGAGAATTTCTCCGACTTGCTTTTCTTGTCAAAAGGCTCTCTGAAAACCCTAATTTGCTCTTGTCTCATCTTCTCCAACACATCCATTGATATTCCATGGTTTACGACTTGGAAAAATCCCCACTCTATCGAAGCTCTCGCAACCTCTTCCTTACATTTCTCTCTCTCCTTCTCGGCTCCATATATCAGACGGCTGACGTCAATCACCGGAAGCTCAACCTCTTCGACGACGGCCGTGACAGAGAAGCCAAAGGGTATTTCGGGAATATTGTTATTCGGGAACGTTCTTGTGTTTGTGATCTGTTTATACAAAAGGGTTTTGTATATTTCATTGAATGGTGGATCCATGAGAATCAACAAGAAAACTATGAAGAAGAAGAAGAAAAGTGAGAGTTAGAGAGAATTGTGTGAAGTGAAGGGTATCAAAATACGTGTTGTGATGAGAGACACAATTCTTACATTTATATACACGTCCACCTATATGCATATATCATATATGTATATACTAGTGCAATTTTTTTACATTTTGATTTTTAGTATACCATGTTGATAATAAAAATATTGTATATTGAAAGAAAAAAATTAATAATTTGCCGCCCATTGACCAGCTTGTTAATTTTTTTTTTTTTGATAATTAGGGGTGATCCGGGTTTTTACCACCTAACTAATCATTCAGGATAAGTGTAGCCGGAGTAGTCTACTCATCGGATTTTCTAATGGCCTAAAACATAGTACCATTTTCGACTGGCCAAATAGAGGTGAAAATGTTCACATGAAAAACCGAACTCATATTAGAAAAGTTTACTCTTTCCCCTAAAATTACTTACCAATATTTTTAAATGAGTAGGAATTAATTTGTATACTTAAAACCAAAAAAAAAAAACGAAATTTATATACTAAGCACATATATATAGGCACAGATAACACCTAGTTTGATACTAAAGAAAAATCTTAGAAATGTATTATATGTATATCTATGGTGGACAAGATACGATAATGGGGATTAATAAATTTGGTATTATTAGAATAGAATAAGTTGGGGCTGTCTTGGAGAACATGATGTTGTTTCATTTTCAAAGGTTTGAATATTTGCTTGTCTGGACACCGTCCTTTGTTTCTCATGTTTTTCACTTCCTTCAATGTTGTACTGTTTTTAATCTTTCTTTACTATTTTTAACCTATAATTAATCACCAATCAATAATTTTTGCTTTCATTGGATAAGACCCAATAATTTTAAAATATTGTTATGCATCATTTAATATGTAGTATTAATGTAAAAGCTGAACTTAATTTTGTGGGAGAAGGAGAAACTTGGGGTCCAAGGAAAAGATACGATCGACGACTTAATTTACTTTGCTTTTTCATCTATGCATTGTCAAATAAAACATATAGTGGTAACAGTTATATAATTATATATTTACTTTTTCAGTGAGCTAATTAAGTATTTAAATAAAATACTTCATCCGTTTCAAATTATTTTGGGACTTATTTTCATATTTTCATAGATTATGGGTTAACACTTAAGACTAGTAACACTTTTCTTTCCATATTTGGGGATTAATCAAACCCGAGCCGAGACCAAACAACATACAAAAGTTGTAAATAGTTTTTTTTTTTTTTGCGTCTGTTTTTGGCAAACGCAGTAAATGCATGCATGTGTGCATTTGTAATACTTCGAAAGTTCGAATTATAAAATATGGTGGTATATAGTAGATTTAATTATTTATATTATTAAAATGCACGTAATTAGTTTTTATAACTTTTACAAAAAGTTCCAGAGTAACACATCGGCTCTCGGATAATATTAGAACAGTTCATATACCAATAATAAATTTGGTAACTTTCACAAAGTTTCGAAGTAAGCCTTGAAAATGTAAAGGTCCCAAGACCAAACAAAATTAAGGCTGATTGATTAGTAAGTCTTACAAACAAAAAAATGTAAATACTTTATAAAAAAAACAAAAAACAAAAAATGTAAATAACAGTGAGAGGGGTCGAACATGTTATCTCAAAAACATTTTAATAGTATTTTACCACTAGATTAATAATTCTTTTACAAAAATTATAAAACGCTAAATTATATTATCTTTTAAAACCGTAAATCCAAATTTGGTCCGTTTGGATTCAGAGTGGATTTTGCACATCGATTCTAAGATAAAAAGTAGAATTCACATAAGTAAGTTGAGGGAAGTGAAAACCTGAGAACGTTATGACATTATTATCCCCGTAAATATTGTGCTAACATTTATCCAAATAAATAAAAGAGATATACCTTAAATTCTTATATCTTTTCAGACCTCACATATTCTTATCTTCATTGTCATATGTGCAGATATGTGTAAAAATGTCGGAGAGAAAAAAGACCGACACAGTTTTTAGGTCACTGCAAATGCAGAGATTAAGGATACTTGGTGGAGTACATTGATGTCGAGAGTTTGGTTCGTTTCTGGAATTTGCATATAGTATGATAATTTTCGTGCTTTTGAGATTTTATGGTTTTAATAGATCAATTTCTCCTTTAAAAAAAAAACAAAAAAACAACAACACAACTTGAGAAACAAAATGGAAATTTTTTTGACCATTATTAGGAATCTTAAGGTCAAATAAAAATTTCATGAAGGACATAGATCAATTTGGAGAAAGATAAAGTAATCGGCAGTGATTTGCAATGGTTTAAAGTGATTTTCGGAGAAACATCTAAATCTGGAGAAATTAGATATTTGGTGGTTGGAAATCTGTGGGTACTTTTTTAAGTTTAAGTTTTATTTTAAAAAAATTCTATTATGAAAACAATTGCACTATTCGATGCAACGCATCCATTCAAAGCCAACACCTATGGGACTACCGACGCTTTTTTTTCTTCGCGGCTTTTGTTTATTATTCAAAAAATTAGAAAGAAAAAAAAAACGTGGATAAGTGAAGAAAATAGTAATTCAAGCAAGTGATGATTTAAGTAAGCCTATGAAGGCACTTTGCTGATTAGTCCACTTTTCATTTTCAGTTATAATTATTTCATGACTTTGGATTTTGTGGGTTCTTTTCGTCTCGCTTTATCCTTATCCTACAATTTTTGTTTATGGACTCTATATACATAGGTAATACGTATAATATACGTACGTCACAAACACTATTAGGTGTAAATTACTTCAAGACAACCTAAATTATGGATAAATATCACATATATAGAAACATTATAAAATTTTATAAACTTTTATTTTTTCAACCAAACTATAATTAATCGGACATCTGTTCTGTAGTTGGTTACCCATTCAGAAAAACAAACGTTTACAAAATTAAAAACAATAAAATGAGATTGAGAGGTCCGAGCTAAACAATCTGTTTTCAAATTCTGGGAACGTGGGATCTAAGAGAGAGTGAAACTTGAAAAAATTTCTTTGAGCTCACTAAACTTGTCGAAAAGATTTGCCAAGTTTGGCCAATTATCCGGGTTCCGAGTAATAGTGACTAACTCCGCTGAATCTGTCTCAAAAGTTTGGCAGTCTAAACTGTTGAGTAAGACTGAAGACATTGTCCAGAGCAGAACTTCGAATTCTGAATGTAGAGGGGATAGGCTCTGTCTTAGACCACAATCTCCTCAAAGGATTGTATGATTCCCTTGCACATAGTTCCATCCCAATCCTGAAGTCGAATCCGAACTTTTCCATGATCCATTAAATTGGCATTTCAAGCCTGAATTTGGAGAGGCTATAACATCTAGACTCTTCTCGCTCAAAGACACGATTGGTTGCTAAACTAAAATTTTCTAAACTAAATCCACAAAAATAAAATTTGCTAAACTAATACATTAACAACGTTAAAACATAAGGGATGGAGCAATCAAAAAATATGTAGTTTATTATATGTAAATTATCAATATACTAAGTGGATCGTGGTCTAGTGGCATTTTTCAAAATCTTTCAAACATCGAATTTTCTATGAATTTTAATTTGATTTCTATTTACGAAGGAACGAAATTTTTAAATAAATATATATATATATAAAAGTTTTCGGTCCAAAACTACACGTATTAACCATAAGTAATAAAAAAAAAATCAATATACAAATTAAATTAGTTTTCTTCTTTTTTCTATTTCACGCGGTTTAAATTCTAACGCAAATAGTTTAACATAGAGTGCTAGATTGTATTCGCATAATATTAGCTATATAAATTTTGTATTTCCAATTTAAATTTCTAAACTGTTTTTCATTCACTTATTTATATGTGTTGAAAACAAAAAAAAATATACACTGTTTGATCAACTTCTAAGATCGAGTGTGTAATTAATAAACTTTTTTTTTTTTTTTGTCAAAGACAAAACTTGTTTGAATGAACAAAACTTTACACCATGATTCTTCTGATTATAGATTACACACTTTGCTAAGGTTCTATAATGAATACATTAAAAAAAAAAGAAAAAAAATCGTCTGATCATAAATTACAAAATTTGGTTAGTTTGATCATTTATTTTTATAGTGCTAATAACCATGCAAATGCTATATTAATTTTATTTTATAACATAGGGATATATATCAAGCAATTTAAAAAAGGTCCACTTGAAATTATTTTAATAGACAACTCTAGAGTCGATAGTGGGCCATCCGGCTTCGATCTCGCGACTTCTCAACTGGGCCTCCAATTAATAATGTGATATTTTTTGCTCTAATGTTATATATATATCTTAAAACTTATTCATTTCATAAAAAATGTTTTATCAGAATTTTAACTTCTTTCTTTCGATTTTTTAGAAGAAAACAATTCAAGGTAGACTAAAGTCCACACTGTATACTCATACAAGATGAAACATTGTCACAATCAATGTCTCAAAAACACAGCTATAAATTAGTGTCAACTTATATGATGAATACTACTATATTATTATAACTATGATTATAAACATTTAATATTTTAGTATATTTTTGTTTGTTTATAATATTTGTATGGTTACCTCGTAATTCACATAATAAGAATTTCAATAACTATTAAACTAATTGTTATCTAAGTTTTTTTTTCTTTTAAATACATAAAGTAATAGGAGTAAATAAAGCAACAATTATACATTAAATTATAAAACTTCTAATTTTATAAAATAAAAGAAAAATTCAAAATAACTAACATTTTAAAACAGAGAATGTATATCATAACAAATAATAATTAACAAAACTTTATATGTCCCGACCAGAAAAAAGAAGAGAAATTTTTTAAAATGCCACTTTTGAAATGTCACTTTTCAAAAGTGCCACATTTCAAAAATATTTTCAAAAATACCACTAAAATTATATCATTTACCCAAAATAACTTTTAAGTTTGGGTTAACTATTTTAGATTTAGGGTTTAGTGTTAAGGATTTAGGAATTGTTAGGGGTCAAAACCATTTATGGTTTTAGGATTTAGGGTTTTAAATCCTAGATCATAAATCCTAATCTCTATAAAATCATAATTTCAATAAATAAGGGTAATTTAGTCAATTTACATTTAATTATTGGTATTATTTAAAATGGATAATTTATTATAACTTTTTTGAAAATAGATATACCAAAAATGACATTTTTAAAATTGTTTCAAAAAAGAAAAACTAAAATTTTCATGTTTTGGAAGTAACGAAACAGACCGTTAGATTGTAAAACATGCATGCCCAAAATGGACCAAAATAGAAGCATTGCGAATTTGCAAATATAAAATTCGTTGACCAATGTGTAACCTATTAGAATTGACCCTTCTAAGTTCTAACTCGTAACTATCGCAGGTTGTAACAGACAAATTTTTCGATGACCAAAATAATTGTTGATGTATAAAGTTTATACTATAATAAATTTAAAATGCATTTGTTTTCAATGAATGTAACAAATGGTATTTATTCGCTTTAAGTCTCTCCTACATTAGAATATAAAGGGGTATTAATAAATGAGACAAATTGTGAGTCACAACAAAACAAACACAAGTAAAAAGTATTCTCAATAGCAACCTTTTTCTAAAAAGATTCGATAGGCTCCGAGAAAACTCTCTTTGGTAAAAAAAAAAAAAAAAAAAACGGTGGTTGTATTTTTAGAATTCCCCGCGACAAAAAAAAACAAAACTTTAAAAAATCTAAATTTATATCGTAATTACTAGATTTTTCGTCTTTCATTCAGAATACCATTTATCGTTTATGAAGATATATCCACTATGATGAAAAGAGATATTCACTACTCCTTATAATTATGTTATTAATTTAGAAGTTTAAAGAAACTATATCGGAACTACGATTAAGACCAATTCATACTGAAATCGGATTTTAATTCAATTTAATTTTTAAATACCAAAACTGTCGACTCTTGCTACCACTTTTTATTGTTTTAGTGAAATTTATATATGAATGTGGTTGAAGGAAAATGAGTTGTCGGAAATCTAAATTGATAAACTAGTCCAATCACTCGCAATGATAATGCAATGATGTAACCCATAGAATCTCGCATGTCGGCTCTACCACTTTTTATATTTAAGTTTATTTATTTGCATGGTGGCTCAAGTTTTCATCACTCATCTAAAAAAAAATATCATTCCAAATAGACATCTGAAAACGAATTGTTTTCGTATATAATATTAACATCTTCCGAATAGGTTTCTGAACAAAAATTCAAATTCTTTGTTTTTGAAAACTTTAACAGAAACAAAAAAATCATTTTTGGTATATAATATATTAACATCAATTGAATCGTTAATGAAAAGAAAAACATCAATTGAATCTGGATGGAAACTGTGACACTCAAATTGTGAAAAATAAAAATCATTGCATGACAAGATTTAAAATTTTTATTTCACTATCTATATGCAACATATATGATATATATATTTTTAATATTATTCCTTCTATAAAATATAGTAACCATGGTTAAGCATTTTTTACGTATTTTCAAGGATATATAGTATCGTAATATAATTTTAAAATATATATATCTGTTTGGCATACTTAAACAATTGGAGAAAAATAATTATGTAAACATGCTTTTAGGTGAAAAAAAACTTTTCACCCTTCATGTGAAAAATACTCCATAGTTCAGAAAAACTAAGTATTATGTAAATTTAAGTACTAGCCATTACTAAAAAGGTAACATCTAAACAATTCAGTTTAATTGGCCAACTCCCAACAAATCACAATTTTCACATAATTAAGGATATACATTTATAAGAATCCTTAAACCGTTGGAAGATTGTGGGCCAAATATAGAATTCTACAAGAAGTCAAAATTTAATATGAACGTGATTAAAGCCAGCTTGTGACATTTATTATGATACTTTAATTTTGTGGCCTTTTGGAACTTAATAAAAAATGTCGACTCTGCTGATTTTTTTTTTTTTTGTAACATCTATTATGTCGACAGTGCTGATTATTCGTATGAGTTTACCCAATTCAGCATGCATGTTGAAGGTTGAAGCAAAAGTTACGTTTACTCCATTTTTTTTCTGTATGACAAGTCGTTAGGAAAATAAAATTATGGAAAAATAATAATGTGTATATTAATTATAGATTATATGATAGGATACAAATTATCGGTTTACTAAAGGTGAAAAAAAGATTAAAATATGTATTTAGAATGTATTTTAGTTACCATTGATATCAAAACTTCAATCTCGCAAAATGTTTTATCCTAAAATATTTTGTATATGATTGATGTATATATAATTATTTATTTTCGACTTATATATATTTTTTTCAAAAAGTATAAGTTAAAATAAAAATAAAATGAAAGAATATTTTTCTATATTAAACATATATTATGCTATATATATATATAGGATTTTACAATATTAAACATTTTCTATATATATAGGAATTTACAATATTGGAGCAAAAGATTTATATAGATATATACTGAATTACTTTTTATTTGTTAAATATATGTTGGATTACTTTTATAAGTATATATAAGTAATTCAATATGTATTATATATAAGTAATTCAATATGTATTACTTATTAGGGGTGGAATTATTATCCGGGATCCGGTATCCGATCCGTTATCCGTTCCTATCCACTCCGGAAATACGGATATCCGGGACGTCCGGATCCGGATAGTAAAATCTCGGATCCATGAAAAACGGATCCGGATCCGGATAGTAAAATTTCAAAATTCGAATATCCGGATCCGAGCGCATTAAATATATTAAAAACATATAGTTTTACATATATTAAGTTATTTTTATATAAAAATATATGCATATATATTGATTTTAGTTCTTTTTCTAATATATCATATTTATTTTGAAAAATTTATTCAAAAATTTAATTTATAATTTTTTTTAAATTTTAGTGTTTTAATTTAATTATTTAATTATTTTTTCCGGATCCGGATCCGGATCCGAATCTGGATATCCGCGGATATCTTAATTTTTTTGTCGGATATCCGAAGTGCGGATATCCGGAAGTCACAGATCCGGATCTGGATATTTTTCCACATATCCGATGGATCCGGATCGGGATCCGGATATCCTTAAATTTTCGGATATCCGGATCCGTCCCACCCCTATTACTTATACATTAGATTTTGATCCACGCCAAGCGCGGAATTAAATGATTAAATAGGTTGACGAATCGATTTTAACATATACAATTTTTTTAATATTAAACGTGTATAGCAAAGCATATGATTTCTAATATTTATAAAGGTCCAAAATGATATATATTGTGCATAAATGTAATAAAGTTAAATACTTTTGATCAAGCATATGTTAATATCATTAGTTTTAATATTTTTATGAGTAAAATTGATTAAAAATATGCAAATATTATTTATTTCAATATCTTTTAAGTGTAAAATTAATATTTTTTTTTCCGTCTAAATTGATTTTCATAATAATAAATTTTTGTTAATATATCATAAAAATTTTAAAATAGATATGGCAAGTCTAAAATATTATATTTAGTTGTGCTTAAATTTGTAAAAAATGTATTAATGAACTTATGTTATAAAATTAATGAAAATATGTAGAGATTTCCATAATGATATATATTTTTAATTGAAATGTTCTGATTGGCCGGTTAAAATTAAATGATGTATCCTTTAAATTGCTCATTGAGTGACACATTGAATTTTTCTCCATAATGTCTCTTCTATTAATATATATAGGATATATAAAAATATGTATATAATACTTTATATAAGATTTATATATATATATATATAAACAATCTGTAAAACAATACATATAAAAAAATTAATTATACATATATAAAACAATATGTACTATATTGTAAAGTTTTGTATGTAGTATTTGACTTAATTGATTATAGTAGAACATTACATATAAGTGAATACTTTACTAATTAAGTGTTGGTTTTATAAGCGTTAAATACGATGACACACCAGCTAAAAAAAATTGTTTGCTTATGATTTTTTTTTTTCATTTTTACTTTCTCGCTTCTGTTTTAATATATAAGAGATATTAAGATGTACAAAAATATAATAATCTATCATTATGTTGAAGATAAACTGATAGTATTTCTCATGTACTGTGTGAGCATTTTGGGGACTAGGATGAAGAGACTTGGAGGAACAAAAACCAGATGAACAAACCTAAACTGTTTTCTTAACATCAATATTTCTAATCAAAATTTAGTGTTTTCAACTATATACATATATTTTTTTCCTAATCAATAACCTATGATTTTCGTTATCAAGTAGAATCCTTTCTTTTTTTGTCGGCTTAACCCACGATTTGACTTTATCAGTCTAATCAAGTTAAATATCCATTAACTAGATACGCAAGGATCGGTCAAGATATCATTACCATGTCCTTGGAAATGGAAAATAGAAATTATCTAATATTTAAAATAAAAAAGTATAAATGGAATCTCCCAATTGTGGTTTCTTGTCACATCGTTCCATTGCCAGATATTATATCAAATCACACCACCAAGAGAACATCGTACAAAACCTTTTCTTAATAATTACTAGAAACATAAAATCAGATTGGTACTTACAACAATATCGGTTGGTACAAATTAAAATGTGTGATCGTGTGAGTGTACTTAGCTTGAGCAAAATCTTCTTCCGGATTGAGTTTTCCTAAAACTAAAAAGTATCTAGCTCGAACCACATTTGATTTGGTTTTAGGGAGAATTTGCTAAATGATCCAAAAAAAATAAAAATTAAAAATCTAACCAAAATTTCTAAAATAAGTGGCTAAGATTAAACCACATGGAATTTTTGTTACATTTTAGGTTTGAATTTTTTTTTCATATAAATGGCCAGTTTTCTCTTATTTTTAACCTAAAGAAGATAAAAATATCTAATTTAGAGAGTGAAAACAAAAAATAGAATAGCTGGAAGTCTGATTTGGCGATTTGAAAAAAAAACACCTGCTTTTTTACTTGTAAAAAACATTTTTCACCCTCTTTTTTAAGCAAATCATGATTGATATCATTTTCCCCCCTCATAAGTGACATGTATAGTGAGTATATATGAACAAAACAATGATACATTACCAAATATTTTTTTTTTTTTTTGTCAACACATTACCAAATATATTCAACGAAGAAATAAGAAAATTGCAAAAAAAATTCCATTACGTTGTAACGGCGGATACTTGATATATCCGGTTTCCTGTGCAATATAGTATCTGGTCAATTATAAAGTGAGAACATACATGATTTTTTTTGCAAATCACACTTAAATAAAACGTGAACAAAAAAAGTTGAAATCACATAGTCTAGAATAGATAATTTTGACGACAAAAAAAAAAAAAAAAAAGAATAGATAATTTTAACACATATATGTATATATAGTTTAATCTACCGACTAAGCTAAAATATTTACAATTTACAATAAACATGCATGTTCATCTAATTAAGAAAAAAAAAATAGTTGGCGTATTTGACAAGCAGTTTCAAGAGTCGTTGACTCTTGTTTTTACGAGTTCAAATTCTAATTGGGTTTGGTTGGTTGGGTTTTTTTTTTAATAAAAATTAGTTGGATGCAAACAATTTATTTGTAAAATTGTTTCTATTATTTTTGAAAAATTAGCTCAGCCGATTGCACAACTTATTTGTCTTATTGACAAATTTGTTCGGAACAAAATCACTTCTTCAAAAATGGTTCCATGTGAAAAGTTTGCTAGATGAGTGGGTTTCCCGATCAATTATATGTTTATCTTTTTACTTTTCTTCTTGAGGTTTTATACATAAATTTTCTTTTTATACTCAATAAATTTAACATTTCAAAAAAAAAAAAAAATTGGAAAATTTAGTTCTGAATTCTGGCATAATAATTTACCTGAATTATGAGAAAATGATTTTCTTTGTTAATTTTGGGAAAACTTTTTACTGAAGGACTTAAAATTTTTGTTTTCTTTGTTTGTAACAGAGTTATCCTAGATTAAAACTCAAATTAATTTCTGATAGTGCATGAAAAAATTGAGTTTTTTTTTCTTTTGCTACTTAAGACATTTATGAGTGTCCAAAAAAGGGTAAAATAATGTGTTTAAAAAATTTTGTTCCCAAACTTTGACTAATATGATAAATTTTTAACAAAACAAAACCATTCATTCACTACTACTTGGTCAAAGAATTTCAAAGTTCTTCACGCCATAATAAATCTTCGAGAGTTTTGGTAAATCAGGTGTGAACTAAAAAATGAAAAGATATGAAGTGACCCACACCTACATAAGAAAGATACTTGGTTCATTAACATACACAGATTGGAATGGCCACATGCCATATATATAATCTTATAAATGTGTGTGTGGGATTCATTAATAAATCTGCAAAAAATAAATATCTTGGCGGCACACGGAGAGTCGACACGAAATATCCATTTAAAACATGAATGTGAGAGTTCTTGTTATTGACTCTTCCTCTATGAATTCTTTCTAGTTTGATTATTATTATTATGTTTTATCTTATGAATAAAGATAACTACTTTTGGTTGAGGAAAACAATATATATATATATATATATATATATATATATATATATATATATATAAAAGTAATTATGATCGTAGAATTTTTATAGGCATGTGCATTTTGGATCCAATCATATCCGTATACGATCCGAATTATCCAGATTTTTGGATAGGGATCAAATGAAATTGTCCGTTTGGGTGAAAATAATTTATTTCAACTGATGAGGATAAAGATTGGATAAATTATTTGAGATATAAGAATTATCCGTTTGGATAATTATAAATCTAAAAAATTATCGACATTATTCATAAGTTTTTAAGTTATTCAAAAATTATCTAATATTTCACAAATTTTCAAAAATTATCCAAAATTTTTAAATATTTTCCAATATTATCCAAAGTTATTCATAATTATTCGTTCGGATAGTGATTTTAATTACTCAAATACTAGTTTGGGTAATGATTTTAATTACCCTAGTTATCTTTATCCTACATCTTACACGCATTACCGATCAATTTTTATGGGTATACACTTCAAATAATAATTTTGATACCCTAATTAAATATCATTACCCGACCTTACCCGTAATGCGCAACCTTTAAATTTCTAGCTATTTTAGTGTATGTGATCATTAGTTTGAGTTATATTTGTAAATATTATAACACCATGATATACTTGCCATCCAAAAGAGCATTTTGTGGTTAGATTGTAAACTCCTGTATTTTCAAGATTTAACTATTCTACCACTATTATGGTACCATTACCACGTGACCGGCGAACGTCTAATGATGATTGTTCTACGAAAAACGTTCTGATGAATTTTCCTAATATAAAGTGTCAAAAGTGAAATATACGATATATCAAATGAATGAGTGTTCTCTTTCGACATTTAATCATATATTGATCATATAAATATTTTTAAACTAAAACGAAATTCTTTTTATCTTCATTTTTGCAACATTTTAAACTTCTTAATTGTTAGATCTTCTACTACCACAAAATTGATTTCATCTCATATCGACTATATCTGAAATGTTTTTCAAATTTTTATTGCAACTTTATACCTACTGAAAAAAGCTCTTGAATAAGCAAGATGACAGAATTAACCAGAATAATTAATTAGATTTCAACACGAATAAATAATTCACACAAGTTGATCTTTACTAGTTACTGTTCCTCAAAGTTAACTTCAAAAATGAATTGCTTAGTTTAGAAACTCAAAACATTCATAGTTTTTTCTTAGCTTGATTTTGCTTTCGTAAAATATTAGTATGACTTTGGTTTTTGTGGATTATATTTCCTTTATTCTACTGCGATTTTACTATGCATTTATAGTCAGAACTGGCCGTGAAAATATCAAAGCTACAAGCAAAAAATTATAGGCCTATTAACTAGTGAATTTAAAAAAAAATAGAAAAAATGAAAATATCATTCCAAAACTCCAACTCCTCACCTCAAAGTCGCTTATAAGAACTTATACCGCTAGATTACAAGGACTTTTTGACAAAAAATGTGACCGCTGATATACGAAGACAAATATCGGCTGGAAGCCCAAAATTTCTTTGCTTGAGTTCATTGTCGATTTTGCTTGCAGTATAGTATTTGAGTAAAATTCTGAGCTCCACTATATACTGATGACATGTTCATTGTTAGGAGCAATATATATGATATTGCTAAGTTAAAAGGTTTATTGAAAAGAGAGTTTGAGATGAAGAATTTTGGTGCTCCACAAAAAAATTCCAAATGAAAATTTAGATAAAAAAATTCTAGAGATTATGCATATATAAGAATAGATGCATTGAGAAGGTTGTGGACAGGTTTGAGATGCAAATGTGAAACCAATGTGTAGATCGTTAGTGAATTACTCTGAGCTCTCAGTATTTTAGTGTCCGGAATTTGATGAAGAGATTAAAAATATGACACAAATTACTTATATTATTGCAGTTGGGTGTCTGATTGAAAAAATAAAATATTTATCTATTTCATATTTTTATTATGTCGAGTTTTTTAGGACTTGTATAAAATAGTTTTTAAGATTTGTAATTATTCATTCACACATATTAATGAACAAAAAACTCTAGAAAACACATTAAAATCAATTTTAAAAATAAAAAAATCAACGCATAGCGCATATATTCAAACCGTGGATAATTCCATTACGATATTTTCATGTGATCTAAATAATTTCGCAAAAGCCAACAATAACAACATCAACAACAAAAATGCAATAAAGATTTGACCTCTAACTTCGATCATTTGAACAAAACCCACTAAACTTTCACCCCCCTTGGTTTCTGGTCTTGAATTGGTCCAACAAATCATAGACAACAAAAAAATAGAAAAGAAAAACAAAGCATGTGATGATTAGAATAAGATCCAACAATATAACCTTTACCCTGAAAACCTTGTCGGCTCATACGTGGTGACTTCCTTATTCACATGCATTTTTTTTCCACAAGTTTTCTCGATTGCAAATATTTGCATAAAACAATGTTTCACTGTTGTTTTCTTTATGCCAAATGTCCTTTCTTGTTTTTCTATTAAAAATCATTTTTTTCTCTCTTGGAACTTGTGAAATAAATTGATCAGTCCTTCTGATGATGACTTCGGGAAGAAACTTGTCATCTGAAAAGTTTTGGGACCACGTACGAAAAAAAACCAAAAATTATTAATCTGATTTTGCCTCAAAAACAAAAAAAATATTAACCTAATCCTCTCTATTCACTACTTTCCATTATTACGATGATCTTCTTCCCTCTCGACGTTGACCCTTTACCACCTCTGTTTCAGTGGTACGATATCAGACCAGAACAGAGCATAATTTTGATTGCAGAAAAACCTTAAACTTCATTGGTCTCAGTCCTTCAATTCTGAGGTTGTATTTTTTTCGCTATTTCTTGTTTAACAAGTAAATAGAATGTGAGTTTTGAGTCTCTAAAAACATTTTTCACTTTAGAGATGTGTTCTTCCAGACAAAAGAGTCTCGTTTTTGGAGATCAAAGAGTAGATTGAGAAGTACAACAGTAACCCTGTTTCCAAAACAGAGCCAATGTTAAGGAACTTTGAAAGTCGAATGCAAAAACTATTTGGTAGCCACAATTAGATGAAGTTTTTGCAGCTACTCGCAATCCATAAATAGAGCAAACTGTGTAAGAACATGGTACTTATATAAAGTAACAATCTAGTAACATGTTTGTTGCAGACCAAGCTACTTAATTAGCCTTACACTCCAATAACCGCCTCGTTTCAATTCCTAAACACTAAACAATTGATGTAATAACACCATGCTTCTCCACTAATTTACGATACAAAAGTGCATCAGATACTCTTCTTCCTGGATCTATTTATAATCATATTCTTTCAAAATAGATATATATGTTCATTATCGGATTAGTATCCAACAATGCTCAAGTCTCAGCAGTTTCTTCTTTCCTTATAGCTTTCAGTCTTTCTTGAAGTTTCTTGCTTTGCTCGAAATTGACCTTTCGCTTCACAGCTTTCTGCAAAATATTTTGTAAAGATATCTCTAAGACAAATCTAATCCTCCCCCCAAAAAAAAATGAAAACTTTGAGCTGAAACATACTTTGTTGGCTATTAGTAACTTACCTCCTGGCGAAAACATCGATCAAGCTTTACTTTAAGCTCAGTACATTCTCCAAAGAACTTCCCAATCGGATGATCTAAATGACACTTTTGAAATTCCTCAATTATCTGACATACATAAGAACTAGTAAGAACAACAACAAAAGAGATCAAACTGATCTTTTATCGATTAAAAATGGCATAAAGGTTTGCTCTTGCCAAATCCAGTTATGTAGCTTGACTTCAACTGTTTTAACTGCATTGCAAGATTTACAAAAGCTCCCATCTCCTTTGAATACAGCTCTCTAATACACTATCATAAGACTGATGCACAAACTAAGGATATTCTCTAAAGACGAGGTTAAAACTAAACACAAGAGAGACACTACAACGAACACGATTCACAAATCCAGAAACTCTAACAAGTGGCAATAAAATATATATAAACACAGAGGTTAAATCTTTTTGTTCTTGCCAAATACAGTTATGTAGCTTAACTCCACTCGTTTTAATCGCATTGCAAAGATTAACTAAAGCTAGAGATTGCTACAAACATGTGTTATCACCAACATTGCATATGTTTATAAAAAGCTCTCATCTCATTTGAATACAGCTCTAATACACTATTACAAGATTGATACACAAACTAAGGAGTAAGAATATTCTCAAAGACGGAAGTTAAAACTAAACACAAGAGAGAACAAATGCCATAAACTCACCTCAAGACACATTGGGTGTCTATGTGGTGTAAGTGGAGGATGCATCTTCTACTTCTGTAAGAAAAAGAAAAAAACAAAAAAACTCTGAATTGGTTGTAATCGATGGTTAAAAATCAGATCTTTCACTTCTCTGCTAAAAACCCATCAGAGGAATAACAACAGGAACCGAGCGAGAAACCCAATTTATAAACCCTAATTTTCAAGAAGCAAGAGTTGATGGAAGATTTGATGCCAAGACTATGTTTTTTTTTATATATATATACTCAAAAATCAAAAGTAACCATTTTTCTTAAAATGATTGCCCAATGTAATCTGAAACTTCTGATCTCAATCAGCGTCACGAGTTAGAAGAAGATCAATTTTCCCCCAATTTACAAAGACAGGAAGAGAAACCACATGATTTCAACAACAGATTGGTTTAAAAATCATCAATTCGAGATTATAAAAAACACCTAATCGAAGAAGAAACACGAAGAACGATAAAAGTAGATTACCTTGATTTGGTATAGAGAGAGAAAATTCGAGTTACAGAAACCTCAGAATCACTGAAATGGGAAACGAGAGAGAGAGAGAAGAGAGAGACGGGTCAATCTTTTTCATGTTAATGGGCCTATTTAAACTTTTTAAACTAATGGGCCTTATCCATTACTGGAAAACGCAGCGTTTCGTATGATATGGATGAGAAAAATCAGAACATCACAAGGAAATTGAGGACAGAGAGAAGCGAAGAAGAAGAAGAAGAAAAATCTTGCCTTTTACCTAACTTTGAAGAATCCACAAGTAAGTTGAAACACTACTACGTGTTTTTGCGATTCCTGAGTAAAAAAAAGCAACCTTTGATTGTTTATGGGAAATGATTGATTATCTCTCTCCTTGTGGGTGATTTTCATTTCTTGGAATTTCTGGTGTTTATAAATTGTTGGGTGAAAAGTGAAAAACTTTAAGATTTTTTGGAATTGATTGCCCTCAGGATGCTTTGCTTGAGATATTCAGTACCTTATCTTCCTCAAACAAGGGAATCAACTAAGCTCTTCTCGAAAAGGCCTAACAATGTTGTGGTTCGTAGTTTGTTTTTAAAGAGTTATGTTCTTATTAGCTTCTTTATCAAACATTTGGTCTCAGTTAGTGTGGAATTTTCACCTGTTGTGTTCGAATTCAAGGTTTGTGCGGCGAGAGGTCCAAGACCTCGATATCCTCGAGTATGGAAAACAAGGAAGAGGATTGGAAGTATCTCCAAGGCTGCTAAAATGATTGCTTGTGTAATGCTCTCTTTTAACACTTTCAATCTCTTCATATGTTTCTGTGTTCTGCAATCTCTTTTAAAGATAATGGTTAAAAGCTCTTTTCATTCGAATTGTTTGATGAATCTTGTTATCTGCAGATAAAAGAATTGTCTAATGTTAAAGAAGAAGTTTACGGAGCGCTTGATTCCTTCATCGCGTGGGAGTTAGAGTTCCCTCTTGTTATAGTCAAAAAGGCATTAGCTATACTTGAAGATGAAAAAGAATGGAAGAAGATTATTCAGGTAATTTTTCTTTTCGTTTTGGTTTCTTCGAGCTTCTTGTAAACTTTTAGTTAGGTGAAAACAAGGTTTAACGGATTGTTATAGGTGACAAAATGGATGCTGAGCAAAGGCCAAGGAAGAACAATGGGAACTTACTTCTCATTATTAAATGCTTTAGCAGAAGATAATCGGCTTGACGAAGCTGAGGAATTGTGGAACAAATTGTTCATGGAACATTTAGAAGGAACTCCAAGAAAGTTCTTCAACAAAATGATCTCTATATATTACAAGAGAGATATGCACCAAAAACTCTTCGAGGTACACTAAAAGGCTTTCTTAGTTATTGAGATGCTTCTGAAACTAGTGAAATTGTAATTCTTGGTTTTCCTCAGGTGTTTGCTGACATGGAGGAGCTTGGAGTGAAACCAAACATTGCGATTGTGTCTATGGTTGGAAAAGTGTTTGTGAAACTTGGGATGACGGATAAATATGAGAAACTGATGAAGAAATATCCTCCACCACAGTGGGAGTTCAGATACGTCAAAGGAAAACGCATTAAGGTCAAGGCGAAGCAGTTAAATGAGCTAAGCGAAGGTGAAGGTGAAGGTTTAAGCAGCGACGAAGAAAAGACTGATAATGAGATTGAGAGTAAATCTGAAATGTTATCAGATAAGGAAGCAAACCAAGATGGTGAGGATCTCAGTGAAGAGGAAGAAGAAGAAGAAAAAGAACTTTTGGGCACGAGTAGTCAAGGAACTTCCAGAGAACCCTGTCTTGATCATTTGGACTCTTCTTGACTTAAAAGTGTTTGCTTCATGAGCGTTTGAGATGGTATCTTCCGTTGGATCATGTATGGAAAAGAGATCGATGGCCAACGTTCTCTAAAGAAGCTTTCTTGGACTGAGCTTGGGGTTTCTGACGAAAAGATGACCAAAAAAGTTGTGAACTTTTAGAAGTTAAGAGCTTAGAAGAGTGAAAAGAAGACATAAATTGAAGAGTCAACTAGTGTCATAACCATAAAAATAGACTACCAAACTCAGCAGAAGAACAGTTAAAATGTAAAAGTCTTTTTGAGTATCAATGTATAAGCTTTGAAGACAAAAACTATTGTATTTCAGATCAAAGTTGACTCCTTTTTGTGTTTCACTCTTCATCTGATCCTGACTCTTCGGAACTCGATTCCTTCTTGTTAACTTTCTTCTTCGATCCTCTCTTCTTATCTTCCTCGTCATCACTGTATTCGCTTTCATAATCCTCCTCTTCAATCTCATCTTCCTCATCCTCCTCCATACCTTCTTCTGCAATTTCACCCTCCAAATCGCGGGTTCTTTTCAAAACCTCGACTTTCAGTAATGTCTTTTGGTCACAACCGATCCAAGTATCGCTTAGGCAGAAGCAAGTCAAGTTGTAAGTACCTTCTGCAGGTGCTAAGAGTTTCCCCATTACCAATCTTGACCCACTTTTAACCTTCTCAACAGCTTCTCTAACTGCATCATTTTTTGCCTCGACGCTTGCTCCTAAACTTTCCATTGTCTCACTAATAGTATTTGATGCAGCGGTTATAGCTCCAGCTTCATCCATGAAACTAACCTTCTGAAAGAACCAGACATTGTTTGAATCCGCAAGAAGAACCCAAAAGTTTTCCTCTTTGTGGAAAGGAAAGTAAGGCGAGTGAGGAATAGCGCTTATGAGTCCATTGGGACGTTTCAGAGTGATCCAAGCTTGAACTGTCGTAACATCGCCTTCTTGAACACCTTCTTCGCCTTCTGTTTTGCAAGTGACTTCTATTTTCAGAGAAGGTATCATTTCTAACACCTTTTCGATGTCTAGAACATCAGTTTCTGACAAACCCGCAACCTCTCTGAGCAGTTTCAAACGCTCTTCCAAGCTCAATTTTTGAAAGTCTTGGAATGATTTAACCTGTAACGCTATCTTTTTAGCAATAGAGTCACTGAAATGAGGGAGTTGCAAGAAAGGAGCAATGCTTTCTGAAGATGACTTCCTCGCACTAAGAGGAACAGCCTACAATCAAACAACAACATTAATAAAGCTGAAAAATCTTAAAATGTTTTGGGGAAAATTAAACTTGGAAAAATCTTAATACCTGAACAATGCATTGAGATAGCTCCATTACTCCGAGTGCAGGACTTAACAATCCATGCCCTTGTTCATTGCGGGGTATAACCGCCATCTGCAAGAAAATCAAAATATCAATAAGTTTCGCGTTTTAACATAAATAAATAGTGTCAATCTTTTCAAATTTTCCTATGTTAAAGCAGAAGTCGAAAGGGATCGATATAGGAGTTTCAGGTTATCATCAACTTTGTTATAACCTTTATTTTATCAGATCAATGTGCTAAGCAAAAACATAGAGAATACATATAAGACCTTCATTAAATCTTCAAGGAGACGCGGTGCAAACTCTAGCACACGCCTGAAATCACTTTGCAGAGTCGGAGACAGGACGGTTGATTCACGGGTTAACTGTTTCTGTATCAAAAGCTCAGTCTGTTGCAGAAAACAAAACAAAAAATGGGAAAAAAAGTTAGCATTTTCCAAAATTTATTCAATACTTTACATTATAATGTGCTAAAAAAATTCAACCTTGATAATTGCAGGATGCTGTTTCCAGAACTTAGCCTCATCTTGCTTCATCTTCTTAGGATCCAGACTTAGCTCACTTTTAACAGACGTAAAGAGTTTCTGCAGAGATCCATCATCGGTTTTACGAATTGGAATCTCTGCGTATTCCGCTGCTTTGATGAAAACTTCCATAACTTTGCTTGGAGTTAAAGATGGTTTCATTAACTCGAAATACGCCTGACGAGTTTGAAGCTTAACATAGTTCCCGGTATACTTAGATGATCTCCAGAGATATATGGAGGCAATCACGAGTGGCAATAGAATACATAAACCAACTGTACACAGCAACAATACCCCACCGGATTCTCCATCTATGTCTAAAATAAATTGAGGAAGAGCAATTCCCATTGTATAACCCTGCATCAATCACATTTACAAATATTTCAGTTTTCTAAAAGAGACCAAAAAACCATGTTTTCGCTGCCAAAACATGAGGTTGTAAACACGAAAGCCTCCTTCGTTTCGCATTTGACTTTTGCGATTACAATTTCCAAAGGAATTTTAATAGCATATTAAAACTTGTGGTTTCATTGGAAGAAAATACACTATCATAACTAGTGAACATAAAAACAAACGCAAAGAAACAATCGAGGCCTAAATCGTTATTACCTGTCTGCCATCCGGATGACCATACTTCTCAAAGTTTTCGCGGGATAACGGATCAGTCAAAGCTTGGTAAGCTTTAGCTATAGACTCCACAAAATATTTATTTGCCTCTGTATAGTTACAATACAACAAAATCAGCAATAAGCATATAGAACAAACCAAATCAAGAACCATGAATAATTTTTCGACCTGGATCTGGATTTTTATCAGGATGGTATTGAATAGAGAGTCTTCTATATGCTTTCTTGATTTCTGAATCTGAAGCACCAGGTTCTATGCCAAGTATACTAAATGGTTCAAAGAGCTGACTCTGTAATATTTACGCAAGAAAATGAGATTCTCAACCATAAGCAATCTCGGGAATTAAGCTTGAAGAGCGGATTTACCTCGCGGCTAATGTTCTTAGTGTAATAAATCAAGAAGATCATTACAAACCAGAGTAACATAATTGTCAAGTTGCTACAAGAAGTGAAGTTAGAGATCTACAAAACCAACAAGATTAAAAGAGGTTAGACACAAAGTTATAAATCATTATTCAAAATTTTCAGTAGGAGTAAAAAAATACGAAAAAGCTTACTCTTTGGAAAATGGATCTCTTGTACTTCCCTGAACGGTCACACTCAAGACATTGACAATGTATGCTTCTTTGTTTCTTCGAAAAAGTGCGGCTTAGCTTCACAAATGTATAAGGCACCAACGGAATTGCGATTATTGTCAATATGAAAATGGGAAATAACGCGCCATTCTCTTCCGTTGTCGCCGCCATTTTCGGACCCTTCTAGTTGAAAGATCAGAGATTCTGCAGAAGAAAAAAATGCTCTGTTTATATAACCTGATGACATCTAAGATATATAGAGACAGGGCCAACAAAAATATCATCTCCTGTGAAATTTTGGAAGAATTTGGAATCAATTCATCGTATCATTTTGCTTTCAATCTGCTAATGCTATAACCATTTTCTCTATTTTAATAAAAATCTTCCGTTTACAAATGATTTTATCAGCCATTGAGAGAATTGGTTTCTCGATCACAACCTCTGTTCTGTTTGCTTCACATTAAATTTTATGGACCAATATATGATCAAATCAGTAGTTAAAATTTGATAACAAATCGATCTTAAATCACATCCAGAAAAATATGAAAGAAGATCAAGAACAACCCAGAAGACGTACGGATTAAAGGAAAAACTCAGAAAAGAAACGGATTTGATTGCATGCCAGGAAATACCCTAATCGAAACAGAGCAAGAAACACAAGAAAGAGAATTTACCTGAATCGAGTCTCGGTTGAAAAGAAACAGATAAATGAAAAATCTTGGTTTTAGAATCGAATTGTGAAACTGAAGAAGAAGAAGAAGAAGAAGAAGAAGAAGCAGAAGTGAGGTTTATCAAAAGGGGGGACGAAGGGATGAATCAACACGACCAATCACATTGTGACACGTGGACATGACATTGGTGGAGCTTTACGCAGCGTTTTGACCATTGGTTTAGGAAAATGTGTAATGACGTTGACTCTTGAGTTGAGAGTTGAGACCAAGAAGATCCAAAAAGGCACAAAGGAAGCGCCTTTGCGTCTGCGTGGTCAAGGGTATTGGATAAGCTTCGAATAACTTGAAGCCCAAGATATCTTTACCAAGGTGGGTTAGGATAAGATAGGCTTAATGTTTTCCTAATAGAATTAGGAGTTATCTAATTCTAATAAGAAAATGATTAGCAAAGGAGTGCTAGCTCTATATATATCATTGCTGAGTTGTGACAAAAATATCAAGAACATTAAGAGTTTTGTGTGTTTAGTTTTGAGAGAGTTTCTAAACATTAATAAAGAGAGTTATTCTTTATCATAAGCTAAGTATGTTTTTAGATACTTTAATTGGTATCAGAGCTTCAAGGAGAAAAATCTTGAAGGTTTGAAAAAGACAACGTGAAGATATTACGGACGTATAGTCGTCGTAACCGAGCCATGGCCGACGACAACGAAACTCGCCCGAAGGGATTCACACCACCGTCAATCCAATGTCCCATGTTCAACGCATCTAACTACACGGTATGGGCCATGAGGATGAAAATCTTGTTGAAGATATACAAAGTATGGGATACGATCGAACCGGGAACGGAAGATATTGACAAAAACAATGTCTCGATAGGACTATTTTTTCAAAGCATGCCGGAGGCTCTTATTTTGCAAGTTGGCGAACAAGAATCTTCTAAAGGGATATGAGATGCTATCAAATCTCGACATCTCGGCGCCGATCGTATCAAGGAAGCAAGACTTCAAACCTTAATGTCCGAATTTGAAAGAATTAGGATGAAGGATGAAGATACAATTGATAGCTTCTCGGGGAAGTTATCGGAGATAGCATCTAAATCGGCTTCTCTTGGAAAAACGATTGAGGAATCCAAACTTGTGAAGAAGTTCCTCAATAGCTTACCAAGGAGCAAGTTTATTCAAATCATAGCCTCCCTTGAACAAGTTCTAGATTTGAACAAAACGGGTTTTGAAGATATTGTTGGAAGATTAAAAGCATACGAGGAAAGAATTCTCGATGAGGAGACTAGTGGAGAAACGCAAGGTAAGCTTTTATACACCAATACATATCAACAAAACTTCACCACATCAAGAGGGAGAGGCCGAGGAAGAGGATATAGAGGACGAGGGAGAGGTAGGTTTAACTCACAAGATAGGTCATCAAATCAAAGCCAAACCAAAGAGAAGAAGGAAAAATCAAAAGTGATTTGTTACCGGTGTGACAAACCTGGTCACTTTGCCTCCACATGTCCAGAAAGAACTCAAAGAACACAAGAAGCAAACAATACAGAGACGGAAGAAGCCGACGCAGCTCTTTACATGCATGAAGTGGTATTTTTGAATGAAGAAAAAGTAATTCCAAGGAACTACGAGATTAAAGAAGGGGAAGGAAAAGTATGGTATCTTGACAATGGGGCAAGTAATCACATGACCGGAAACAAAGCTTTCTTTTCCGAGCTCAATGAGAAGATAAAGGGAAAAGTGAAATTTGGAGATGGATCATGTATCGACATCGGAGGAAAAGGATCAATTCTTTTCCAAAGTAAAACCGAAGAACAAAGGCTTGTGATGGATATCTACTATATTCCCGATCTAAAAAGCAACATCCTTAGTCTCGGGCAAGCAACCGAAGCCGGATGTGATGTAAGGATGAAGCATGACTACCTAACTCTCCATGACCCAAGCGGAAGACTTCTAGTGAATGTTACACGATCACCAAACAGACTCTACAAGGTAAGTCTAAGAATTGGAAAGCCTATGTGTTTAAACACAACGCTAGAAGACGAGACATGGAGATGGCATGCACGTTTGGGACATGTAAGCTTCAAGACAATGAAAAGTATGTCTCAACAAGAGATGGTTCAAGGATTACCAAAGGTAAAAGACGAAACCAGAATCTGTGAATCATGCCTTGTCGGGAAACAAACTCGCCATTCTTTTCCAAAAGCAGCAACATTCCAAGCGTCTAAACCATTGAAGCTTCTACACGCTGACCTATGTGGTCCCATAACACCCTCGATAATTGCTAACAACAAGTACATCTTTGTTATTATTGATGATTCTACGAGGTATATGTGGACAATTCTAATGAAGGAGAAGGGAGATGCGTTCGAAAAATTTAAGGTCTTTAGACAGCTGGTGGAGAAGGAACTCGCAAAAGAAATTTTAACTCTAAGGACTGATAGAGGTGGTGAATTCACGTCAAGGGAGTTCAATAATTTCTGTGAAGAGAAAGGAATAAAGAGGCACCTCACGGCACCGTATACACCGCAACAAAACGGTGTGGTGGAGAGAAGGAATAGAACATTGATGGAGATGACAAGGAGCACTCTCAAGGCAATGAAGGTACCTAATTACTTATGGGGAGAGGCAGTTCGTCACTCCACCTATATCATTAATAGGATACTGACAAGAGCTCTTGAGAATATGACCCCCTACGAAAGCTTACGAGAGAAGAAACCAAGCCTAGATCACTTAAGGGTTTTCGGGTGCTTAGCATACACGAAGGTTGAAGCTACTCACCTTAGAAAGCTTGATGATAGATCGCAAACTCTTGTACACCTTGGGATCGAGCCGGGGACCAAGGCGTATAGACTCTATAATCCAACGACACGAAAGGTAGTGGTAAGTAGAGATGTAGTGTTTGATGAAAAAACAAGTTGGAGCTGGGATAAGACTATAAACGGATCAAGGAGGGATCCGGGTATGTTTCATATGAGATGGGGTGAAGTAATCGACGCGGGAGAAGGACCCATAGTTGTGAATAACAATCAACACGAAGATCATGATCATGTCGAAACCGGGCGCACTAACAATGATTCCGATGATGATCATGATCACGACGATGGCAATAACTCGGATGAAAACTCTCGCACCAGTCATGAGGATGTGCCACAACAACAAGAAGAACAACAACCACAAGTGGAACCTCCTAGAAGATCCGGCCGTCAAATCATTCAACCTAGGCATCTTAAAGATTACTTACTCCAAGCTGAAATAGAAGTTGAGAGACTTCTACTCTCAATAAACGATGAACCGAGAAGCTACAAAGAAGCAAAGGGTTTATTGGAATGGAGAAAAGCTAGCAAAGAAGAAATCGATTCAATCAACAAAAACAAGACATGGGCATTAGTTGAAAAACCGATTGAGACAAAGGTGATTGGTCTCAAGTGGATCTTTAAAATCAAGAAGAATGCGGATGGTACTATCAATAAACACAAGGCACGTCTTGTAGCTAAGGGATACGTACAAGAATCCGGTATAGACTTTGATGAAGTATTCGCACCGGTTGCTCGACTTGAAACCATACGGTTATTGATTGCATTGGCGGCGTCACATGGATGGGAAATTCATCACCTAGATGTGAAAACCGCATTTTTACATGGAGAATTAAAAGAAGATGTCTATGTTGAACAACCGGAAGGATTTGAAGTAAGAGGTGAGGAACACAAAGTCTACAAACTTTCAAAGGCCTTATACGGGTTAAAACAAGCTCCTCGAGCTTGGAATACAAAGCTGGATCAAATCTTGAAAGAGTTGAAGTTCAAGAAAGTCTCTAAGGAGAATTCCGTGTACCGCAAGGAAGTAGAAGGTACTCTACTAATTATTGCGATCTATGTTGATGATCTATTCGTAACGGGAAATACTTTCAAGGTTATAAGTGAATTCAAGAAAGATATGTCATCTAAGTTTGAGATGTCGGACCTCGGGAAGCTCACCTATTACCTTGGGATTGAAGTTCATCAAGGAGAAGACAATATTGAGATCAAACAAGAAGCTTATGCGAGAAGGATCTTGAAAGAAGCCGGTATGGACACTTGTAATCCGACCAAAATTCTCATGGCATTCGGACTGAAAGTTTCAAAAGCTGAAGAAGAACCGGAGATAGATGCTACGTGTTATAGAAGAAACATTGGATGCTTGAGGTACTTGCTTCATACAAGACCGGACCTAGCTTTTGCGGTTGGAGTTGCTAGCCGATATATGCAAAGTCCTCGCAAGTCACACGGCGATATAATGAAACAAGTCCTACGGTATCTAAAGGGAACAATGGCTTATGGCTTGAAATTTGGTCGGGAAGGATCAAAGAGAATAGTTGGATTCAGTGACAGTAGCCACAACATCGATCAAGACGACGGAAGGAGTACTACGGGACACATCTTCTATTTCGGATCATCACCGATTAGTTGGTGTTCGCAAAAACAGAGCACGATTGCTCTTTCATCGTGTGAGGCTGAGTTTATGGCAGCAACGGAGGCGGCACGTCAAGCGATTTGGCTACAAGACATCTTGAGCGAGATCACGGGATGGAAGACCGAGAAGGTACTCATCAAGATTGACAACAAATCTGCAATTGCACTAACCAAGAACCCCGTGTTTCATGGTAAAAGCAAACACATACACAAGCGTTACCATTTTATACGAGAGTGTATTGAGAATGAGATTGTTGACGTAGAGCACGTACCGGGAGATGAGCAAAAGGCGGACATACTAACTAAAGCATTGGCAAGGATCAAGTTTGGCGAAATGAGAAGCTTGATAGGTGTGCAAGACATGTCCAAGATCAAGTCGAAGCTTACGAGGGAGAATGTTGGATAAGCTTCGAATAGCTTGAAGCCCAAGATATCTTTACCAAGGTGGGTTAGGATAAGATAGACTTAATGTTTTTCTAATAGAATTAGGAGTTATCTAATTCTAATAAGAAAAAGATTAGCAAAGGAGTGCTAGCTCTATATATATCATTGTTGAGTTGTGACAAAGATATCAAAAATATTAAGAGTTTTTGTGTGTTTAGTTTTGAGAGAATTTCTAAACATTAATAAAGAGAGTTATTCTTTATCATAAGCTAAGTGTGTTTTTAGATATAAGGGGCAAGATCATTCAGGCATGTCTCTGTTTTACTTCCATGAAATATTTTAAAAGTCTGTCTCTTTCCTTTTTGTTCGACTTTAATGGTTATGTTTGGTTGTTGTATTGGTAAGAATCGCTTAAAGCCTTAGCCTTCTTCCTTTAAACCCTTACGAAGATGAAATTTTTGGGTTTAGCTTAAATGGTTCTTCTCCACACAAGTGTTGGATTCTTCAAACGATTCTCGACTTCGGCGACTCCATCGACATCCTCTGCTTCTGATTGGAAAAACCAATTGACACTTTTCCGATTAGCAACCGAAATCTCTTCAATTCTCTTACAACGTCGCGACTGGACCACTCATCTCCGAGATGTTAGATCCAAGCTCCCTAGGTCAACACTTACACCGCCGATATTCCTCCAGATCCTCCGCGAAACTCGAAATTTCCCTAAAACCACTCTTGATTTCTTCGATTGGGCTAAAACCCATCTCCGGTTCGAGCCGGATCTTAAGTCTCATTGTCGGGTAATCGAAGTTGCTACCGAATCAGGTCTATTGGAACGAGCAGAAACCTTCTTGCGTCCTCTTGTTGAAACCCATTCCGCGTCTATAATTGTTAGATCGATGCATCGGTGGTTTGAAAGTGAGGTTTCACTCTCTGTCTCGCTTAGCTTAGTTCTTGAGTGTTATGTCTTAAAGGGTTGTTACCAAAACGGCTTGGAAGTGTTTGGTTTGATGAGAA
This sequence comes from Pseudoturritis turrita, assembly GCA_900406555.1. Classification (NCBI taxonomy): domain Eukaryota; kingdom Viridiplantae; phylum Streptophyta; class Magnoliopsida; order Brassicales; family Brassicaceae; genus Pseudoturritis; species Pseudoturritis turrita. The sequence continues at coordinate 721,857 of OVBL01000623.1, read as the reverse complement.
GATTGAGACTTTCGCCTTCACTTCGCGCTTATAACTCTCTTCTTGATTCTCTGGTTAAAGAAAAACTGTTTAGAGTGGCTTTGTGTTTGTACAGTGCCATGGTTCGAAACCGGGTTGTGCCCGATGGGTTAACTTGGGATTTGGTTGCTCAGATTTTGTGTGAGCAGGGAAAATCGAAGAGTGTTGTTAAATTGATGGAATCAGGTGTTGAAAGCTGCAAGATTTACACTAATCTTGTGGAATGTTATAGCAGAAATGGGGAATTCGATGCGGTGTTTAGTGTGATTCATGAGATGGATGACAAGAAACTGGAGCTGAGTTTCTGTTCTTACGGTTGTGTATTGGATGATGCGTGTAGATTGGGAGATGCCGAGTCGATCGATAAGGTTCTTGGTTTAATGGTAGAGAAAAGATTTCTTACTTTAGATGATTCGTCCGTGAATGAACAAATCATCGAAAGACTTTGCGATATGGGGAAAACGTTTGCCTCTGAGATGCTTTTCCGTAAAGCCTGTAATGGCGGAACAGTGAGATTGGGGGATTGGACATATGGTTGTATGTTAAAAGCTTTGTCTAGAAAAGAGAGAACAAAAGAAGCTGTTGATGTATATCGATTGATCTGTCGGAAAGGTATTACAGTACTTGATGAGAGCTGTTATAACGAATTCGCAAATGCTCTTTGCAGAGATGACAATAGCTCAGATGAAGAAGAGGAGTTACTGCTTGTAGATGTTATAAACCGCGGTTTCGTTCCTTGTACACAAAAGTTATCAGAATTTTTAGCATCTCTGTGTCGCAAAAGAAGGTGGAAACAAGCAGAGAAGCTTCTTGATTCGGTCATGGAAATGGAGTTTTGTTTCGATTCCTTTTCGTGCGGGTTATTGATGGAACGTTACTGCAGAAGCGGGAAGTTAGAGAAAGCGATGGAGCTCCATGAAAAGATAAAGAAAATGAAAGGAAGTTTAGATGTGAATGCTTATAACGCGGTTCTTGGTCGGCTTATGGCGAGGCAAAGAAAGATGGTGGAAGAAGCGGTTGAAGTTTTCGAGTACATGAAAGAGATGAAATCAATGAACAGCAAGAGTTTTGCGATCATGATTCACGGGCTGTGTCATGCAAAGGAGATGAAGAAAGCTATGAAATCTCATGATGAAATGTTGAAACTGGGGATGAAACCTGATTTAGCAACCTATAAGCGTCTTATCTCGTGTTTCAAATGAAACATTTTGGTTCAAGTGTTGACATTGTTTGAAGAAGAGCTAAATGAATTAAAAACATATAATCTGTAAACAGAGCATTACAACAAAACACAATGGAGCTTTCAAGATTTTTAAGGTTTCAAAAATTTTCAAACAAGAACAAAAGGGGGAAAAGTTTAAAATGAATAATGAATACAATAATAAGATTTGTTTTTATATATATAATTAATGAGCCTATCATATATAAGTTGATTTATTTTATTGGTCAAGAGGGAGCCACTCCAGTTCTAGTTCTATTTCACCAGATTCAACATTCTGAAGCTTGATTTGAACCTCTTGTTTCACTTTACCATCTGCAATGTTGATGATGCTATCTTCTATAAGGGCATTATCGTGCGATTTCAGCCATTTTCCAATCTGCATATCTCCAAACATTTCAGGATCCCCAAAAGCCATTGCAGATGTAATCAGAGGTTGGATATCAATCTCAGCTTCTCCCATTATGTCATCAGCAGAAAATGTGTCATAATCAAACACTTGCTGCAAATGCCAGAAAAACACGGAAAACAAAACCGTAAGGAAAATACTTCTGTGGCTGATTCAAAAGTAGAAACTGATTTGGATAATTTAGTCCCGAGCTTTCATACCAACTTCACTGAGCCATAGTTATGAGGAACAGAGAGCATGAGTTCCTCGTTCCACACCGGGTTTAAATTGCTCTTCACTACAGTAGATTGAGCAGTCTGGTAATATATGATGAAAAAGATCAGCAATGAGATCACAACGATCAAAAAGGCAACGGTAAGAACATATAAAGATGAAACCTTTCAAGATTTCAAAGTATTCACTTAATTTACCTGTTGTCCTAGAGTCAACACAACATAGGGATCGCTTGACATCATATCTCGGATGGCTAAATTGGTACCTTTTTTAATAGTCACCTTCAACAATCCAATAAACTCAACCATCCCTTCTAGTTGCTGTCATTGTTAATACGTTTTCAAAACCGGGACGAAAGTATTAACACCATGAATCACAAGGATGAGCATGAGCATTGTCCAAGTTCTTAGAGTTTGCTCTATTTGATTCTAAAAGTTAGACAGGAAAGAAGAAAAAGAACCTTTGACGGATGTTGCGATGATGAATTTGTGCGAAAGCTATCAATAATCTTTTTAGATAGACTTGATGAAAGATATGCTGAATTCTTTGTAGAAGAAGCCTTCACGGATGTGATCCGCAAGCTTGGTTTCAGAAACTCTTGATGCTCATATTTTGACCTGAAATTAAGATTTGAGCATGAATATACCACTATTTGGTATAACATATTTTTCGGGTTTTCGAGACCTACCTAATGAACCTCATACGCTGGTCATGACTAGCATCAGGTCCAGGCTTAGAGCAACCTTCAGGTATAAATGCCTCGTAAATTGAATTCGCAGAGGCATTTCCTCCAATTTCAATCATAGAATCGACTTCTTCATCCGACCATTCATCCAATGTCACGGATAAGACCTGGAAACACCCCAAACTATCAATAAACTTGCAAAAGATTCTGTTCAGAATTGGTGAAACAATATAGCTATTCAAGAGGATACTCTATCGCAACCGTCATGTTAGTTATTTTCCAAAATGAAATAACATCTCCACAAGAGCCTTTTGTAAGCATCTTAGTGCACTCAAATGGAAATTTCGCAGCTAAAGAAAACAAAACATAGAAGGAGAAGCAAAGAGTCATCACCTTTGAGATATGAGTGCCAAGGCTTCTGTGCACACCGCAACATTTTAAGCATATAAACACTCCGATATTTGCTGACCTGTAATAAGCCACCAATGGCTGATTAAACAACCAAGAGTTTTTGGTATACGAAAAAAAGAAACAAACACAAAAATGCACAAGTGGGGAAACAAGAAAATCGATGGCAGGAAAACAAGAACATACAGAACCAAAATAACAACGATTAATGCGATTTATACTGAACGAGAGATATCAACTTGAACATCTTAATTAATGGTTGGTCAGAATGAACAAAATTTCTAAAAAGGATTTGACAAAAAGTTCAGCTTCTAAATTATATGACTTAGGTGTTATATTGCAAACTGCTGGAGAAGCATAAAAAGTAAAATTTCCTCGAACAACAATCGCGTATCAGGAAGCATAACTTACGCCCACTTAGGATCTGGAGCGCCACAATCAGCGCAGACTCGGTTATCAGATTGAGTTAAAAGATCCCTTATTCTCCTTTTACCTGTGAAGCAACAAGGTGAATCAGTAAGAATCCTATAAGAGATCTCACACCACAAAAACTTTTTGTGAATTTTCCAGCCAGAAAACTAGAAAACATGATTCTATGAACACACACAAAAACTAATCTTCCTTAGAGAAATGGTTAAAGAAAATAAAACAGCAATACAAACCTGAGCCAGGCTTTCCGAGTCCGGCTGCAGAATAACTCATTGCTCTTCTAAAAAGCTAACAATCATCAAACAGATTCCTACACAGAACACAGAAAAATCAAAAGTTTCATGATTTTTTTAAGAGATCAAACTCTGCTTTGTAAAAATTCGAAAACTAAACATTTTGGAGAAACCACAAAAATCACCAAGAACATATCGTTTTCAATTACCAGATAATAGAAAAAGGACAAAACCCAAATGTAGATCATCCCTATCGATTCATGTTCCCAAAACCGAAATTCCAAAATAAAGAAGAGAAAGAAAAAAAAACCCAACAAAAAAAATTGATCTTTTACCCATTCCTGAAACACCATTTCAACCAACGATTAGGAGGAAAAAGTCGACTTACAGAGAATGAAATTACAAAACTCGATGATGTGATGAAGAAAGATCAGAAATTTTGCAAGGAAAGAGAATTTATGTACGGTATTGAAACAAAGGAGATAGATTTGGATTAAGATTTGACGTTCTTACCAAAGAGGAGGAGAGAGAGAGAGAGAGATATGTTCTTCTTACACAAATAAATGAATAATTTTTCAGATGAACAAATGACAACTACGTGCCCTCTTTTAGTTTTTAGTATTTATTTTTCTCATTTTCTCAATTTAACTGTAAAGTTTGAAGGTGTAACGATTCCATGCTTAAGGGTCAAAATGCCCATAGGCGGTTCAACATAAGGCAAAGAGGGGGCAGTTGCCCCAGTGAAATTTCAAATTTTCTTTTAAACTTTAAAGTTTCAATTTATGTGCCCCCATTTAAATATATGTTTTTGCGCCCATTAAAGACGATCACTCTCCAAACTCAATTTTCTTAGCCATTTATGTCATTTTCTTTTCACAAATCCATTTATTTTCTTTCTAGCAATATCACGTTTCTTTTCTCTAACTGTAAACATTAAACTCAGTGTTTCCTTAATACAAAATCATCTTATTTGGTTCAACGTAATTTTCTCATTTTCTTTTTTTTATTGATATTTTTACAAGTATTAAAATGACAATAAAATATTTTCTGAAGTCTTTTTCTGTTCAACCATATTCTTAAATCTTTAAACATGATTTAGCAAACATATTTTATGCTTCAAATATTTTTTTTTCATATCATAATTTTATCTAAAGTTCATAATTTCTTTTAGGAATTCATAATCTTAAAATTTCAATAGTAATAATTTTAAAGATTTTATGTTGACAACATATATATATATATATATTATGATTATCGTTTGCCCCGGTAAAATAATATCATGGATCCGCCAGTGAAAATGCCGAAATATATTTTCTTTGTCGTTGGCTCGTTTCTGGTTTCCTTTTAATCAAAAAAAAAAAATCAATAATTATATACTTTTGCGAATTATTTATTATTAACAGTTATTATTATTTAATTCTATATACACACGCGTAAATTACATAAAAAAAAATTCTATTTTTTAAGAAAATTATTTATTTATTTATTTTTAACAACAAAAAAAATATTTAATTTTATAAGTAATTATTTTATATTTTTATTTAATAATATGTTAATTAGATCCGTATCACTGATTTTAGTGTAAAGAACTAGATTAAATTTTCGTAACCTTCTATCACTCAATGCAATTTAGTATGTGGTCGTGTTAATTACAAGGTACGATCCAGTTAAACTAGTTTGGAAGAATTACTGCTAAAATGATATTTATTTTCTTTTTGATTATGGAGTTTATCAAGTGTTTAAGCTAAAAGCCTAAACATGAGTGGAATTAGGCCACCGACCACGTTATAATAAGGTTAATAATGTTATGAGATTATGCTTATCAAAGCAATTGAGTTGTCTTCATTTGTATTTTTAAATGTAAGCAATTGAGATTTGGGATTTAACACCGAATAGCTTTTGAACCAGTGGCGTGTCAAAGTCTAGTCCCCTGAGTTGGAGATTGTTTGGGAGACGTAAAGACATATCCATTTTAACCGTAACAAACAAATTTTTTTGTAAAACGCCAACGTGATTGCCTTCCAAATATCATCGTGTGATGCTCAAATCGGATATTCGACGACGAGGTAAGGTAAGATGAAGCAAGGCTATAGATTCTTACTATGGAAAGAAACTCTCTTTGATAACTTTTAGACTAAACTGAGAGTAGTAAACTCTGAAATCCTTTTTTTTTAATTGTCTATCTCACCATAATCTATAAGCAATGCTACAAAACTGAAAAACAGAAACTGCTCCATTGAAACGCAGAAACCGAAAAGGATCAGTCATAGAGAGAATTCCTCAAGCAGATTTCAACTTGTTCGTCGCTGACGCGAGGTGAGAGAGCGTTCTGTGTCCGACGAACAACAGAAACACTCCCAACAAAGAAAGTGCCTTTAGGGTTGTGAACAGATCCAACTGTAGAATATTGCAAACAAAACAATAGAAATTACGATGAGCATTTAGATTTTTTTTTTAATGCACTAATAATGGTCCTTGTAATCTAAAGAAGAATTTGGTTTTGAGAACTTGCCTTCAACCAGAAAAGCACGTAGAGAAGCAGAACAGCTCCAATTCCGCCATGGAAAAGTAACGCGGATGTTGCAGGTCCAACCGATGATGGGAAGCTCTTTATGTTCACTCCCAATTGCATAAGCTGAAACAGAAATAGGTCAAATTTGAAACAAAATGTAATGATGTTTCTTGGATTTCGAGTTTTTGATTAATCTATGTTAACAAGTGAAAGTAGACTGACCCCAATTAGGAAAGCGACGAATGGGAGAACGATAAGACCTAAGAAAACTAGTGAAAGCTGCTTTGCTGGAAGCTTTTCAGGTACACGGAAGATGTGTGATATTTCAGCTTTTGGCTCATATCTTGTGTAAGGGTCAGTAGACCGTAGAGGAGGAAGAGAAGCCTTCTCTGGACGCTCTGGTAGGTCCAATTCGATGTGGCCAATATTACGCAGTAAAGAGTTCTCCTGGAAAGAAAGGAAAATAGTATTCTTCAAATTTCTGAAACTTAAATTAACTGACCTGAAAGAACAATGCTTACCATAGACACATCTCCAATAGTTAGCTGGATCTCATATTTACCAGAGAGGTAGTAGAGCTTCTCAACCAATCCAAGAAAATCCTGAAAGGTAAAAATAACATTAATCATTAATATTGTATTTAGGACGTCATTTATTTTACCGAAGTTGACTGTTAGCAAAACAAAGATAGGTTAAAAGAAATTTTGTTTGCAAATCAAATTCAAAATGTAAGTTCAAGGAACTTAACTAGAACTAATTCAGCCTTCTTTCCAGAAGTTTTCACGAGAAAGATATGCTCGACCTGTGACTCATGTTTCAGCTTAAGAAATGCCTGCATGGAAGTAAACAAGTCAAGATTTGAACAGATTGAAAACACAAAATAAAGCGGGGTATGGAATGAACAAACCTGGTGTGGCTTAAACACATGGCCAAGTGGACTAGTTAACTGGAACGACAGGCGTAGCTTTTGGAGGTGGTTTGCTGATAATGATACCGCTCCATCTTTAGTTAAATCTAGCCTACAAAAGTAGCAAAGAGAAGCAAGAAACAAAAAGGTTAGTACAAAAGGTACAGATTTACTAAGAAAATGGTTAAGCAAGCAATAATGGTAGGCCAGAAAGGAAGTTGCTGTACTTGGCAGTGAAATGGTTAAGAAAGCAATGAAGGTGACATACTTTTTCTGGGATTCAACGCTGCCAATGTCACTGTCCAGTACAGCAATTTCTGCATTCTCAATGCTAATAACTCCTGTGACGGCTATTGGCACTTTTGTTTGAGCTTCGGTTATGTATGCTTTCTCGCTTGCCGAATCATCCAGCAAAATCTACAGATAAAGAAGCTTGTCATGTAATTAACATACATGTGTATGAACTCTTTGGGTGTAAATAAAAACTAACAAGAGTACTACCTCAAATACAAAAGTATATGTTCCAAGATCAAAGTTCGTGGGAAAGGAGTCCAGGAAGTACGTTGCACTGTCAGCATCAAACTTAAGGTCCTGTACCCCCAAAATGTCATGGAAACATGTAAACAGGCCAATACAAAGAATAAGGAACACTTACTAATGCGAGCTCAAACAGTCACAGAGAAGATACATTATTTACCTGGTTTTTAATAACAGAAGAAGCCTTTGATCCAGAGCTTATAGCTTGTGCGAGCTTCACACTAAGAGCTGGTGCCTTAGAACCGAGTACAGTGCTAACTTTAACCTAGTTCCAGATAAAGAGAATAAAATATTAAAATAATATATAAAGAATATGCAGTGCTAAGAGACTGAGCAATCTCTAAACCAGATACCAGCTAAAACCCAGCATCCAACAGTTATAGCCAGAAAATTCAAAGTTATGACTTTCCCTACTAAAAGGACCACTAATCAACAGGGACACGTAATCAAACCAGAAATCCATAAGTTTTGACTTTCCTTGCTAAAAGTACCACACCCAGAACTCTGAAGAGAATTGTATGAAACCATAAGAAGAAAAACAAAAGATAAGAGAAAAATGACATCTCAAACTATGCCAGTGACATCTTGATGCAAGTTTATGATGGGATACCTTCAGAGGCTCTTTCTTTGTCAATGAAATGACGGTAGATGGAAGAGACAAGATGAGTGGAACAGAGAACCTGAAATGATAGAGGACCATAGAACATATCATTTCTGCAGCAGCATAATAAATGAGCAATTGGTTGAAATTTCGCAAGTGTTCGAACTTTAAGATTCTAGGAGGGAGGATCACAAGCCCTTCAGAACATTTGGACATTTTAAGGGAGGGAGGATCACAAGCCCTTCAGAACATTTGGACATTTTAAGAGAAACAGTTTTTCTCTATCAAAAGCAACTGTTGTATCGCTCAACTCAACTCAATTCAAGGTTACTGAAATCTCGTCTAAGATGTGAACTGAAATAAACCAAAGAGAAATTGCATAAAGGGGGCATGAAAGTAGCATTGCCTGTTGTCTTCCAAACAAGCTAGTGCATCTATTTGGTTGAAGAAGTCCTTGGCATCACCAGGAATTCCAACACCAAGAAAGAACTTGGCCAAACCAACTATCTTATCACCTGGAAGCTGCATGAGAGAATGAGACAGTGAAGGTGAATTATCAAACCATTTGGCAGAATACAGGATACAGAGAAATATGGTTATTACATACGTTCAATCCTGTGGATTCTGAAGCTGCAAATGATGTGAGCCCTCTAATTACTGATGCAGTTGTTGAGATCGGACCTTGACTTTCATCAAAGTAGTATGTCCCGTCGTCTAAAACGCCAAAAAAAATAATCAACCCAAGAAATGCAAATCCAAACTGAAAAAAACTATGAAGTGACTGACGAAAATCTCCTATGCATACACATAAGATAGCAAGTTTTACTGCATACCATATTTTTCGATGCTGTCAAAAAGATTCAGGATACCCGTCTTCAATGTTTGAATCTACAAGATGACAAACATGGTCGATGATATCATCACATGACCAAGTAATATCCACCAAACCACCAGATAAAATGGCAAAAAGGCATAACCAGATTAAAAAAAGTCAGGTAGGCATGCGTAATCTTCCCTGTAGCTACGACTTGGAATTTAAAATTATCAAAACACAGCTGTTTATTTTAGTTACTAAGAGATTCAAGAACCAACAGTACATTAACACTAAACCAAGATATCGTAGTGACTAGTGATGTCTAATCAAAAAAATGTCTCAGGAAATCAGTAGTATAGTGCAAGAAAGATCTCACTTACCAATGATTGATCAATCTCTGAAGGTGCCAATGAAATCACTCCAGCAAGCGTTTCGAAGGCTAAGCCTGAAGGAAAAAACAAATCTTATGTTTAGAAGAATGAAAAACAAAAACAGAGCAAAAGAAATGAACAAGTTGAAGCAAGAAAGGAAGGGATAAATAATCTAAAAGGTTCATCATTAACGTTTAGCATCGTTAAGTAGGAAGGATTTATCCAATAAGTAAAACTTACCAGCAGCAAAGGTGCTTGCTTCCGGATTGTTGGAGCTGTAGCGCCATCTTCCATCACTCTGGCTAAGAGCCTGATACAAATTCACTATATGAGCCAAATAATACTTGGAAAATAATCTAAGTAGTATGTAATATAGTAACCGAATATCGGTAACTGAAAATCAACGCTATAGACACTTCTACCAGAGTCTATAATTGATTGATAATTCAAAAAGACAGTGTACAATGTAACATCTGATAGTTCAACAACAACAAAATAGGTAAGCTAAACAAGTTCAAACCTTGATGGAACGGAAAATGGCTTCAGCATCTCCAAGACTTAGATCAGTTCCAGAAAATTGCTCCTGCATTTATGGAAAGGCAAAGTCAAACCTTAAGCCAGCAAAACGGAAAACCCGGACGCCAAAGCTATGGAGTTGAATAAAATAAAATTATCAGGATCACAGGAACTTTCTGTCAAATATTTTCACACTTCTAAGTAATGAGCCAAAAACTAAGAAAACTCTCTTAGAAGTACTCTATGGAAAAGGAGTAGTTAACCCACTCAAGATGTCCCAACCAAAAGTCTAATTTGTATTACCTTAACAAGCACCAAGCCTCTGACAGAATAGTAGAAGTCAAGCAATGCTTTCGCTTCTTTAACGCCAGCTTGAAGTCGAGAAATGATGTCCTTCAAAGTGGAAAAGAGAATAACAGATGAGCTTACTTTAGCCGCTTAAAGGTAAAAGACATTTGTGGTACTGAGAGGAAACAATTGTTTTACCTTAGGAACATCTTCACCGGTTTTGCATTTTAGAATCCCATTAACGCTTAAAGCATAGAATGCATCCTTTAGAGTAGAAGAAGACGACCCAAGAACTTTAACCACATTCTCACAAGTCACTGAGCTTACATCAGACTTTTTATCAATTCCAAGATTCTCCAAAGTCTTCAATGCTTCATATGCCTCCTCCAAGCTGATTGAAAAAAAAAACGCAAATTTAGATGGGTCCGTACAAACATCATATACAACCAAGACGTAATCAGTAAATGTGGTAAAAAACCTTAACCAAAACAATGTCAACCAACGAACACCACAATATGTAAGAAACGAAATCAAATTGTGGGTTTTGAGAAAAACCAACCTTTTGTAAGATCCATCGACTGGCACGAAGATATCCGAAGCCGCAGATCGGTGAGAGTCTGAAATCGGATGAAAAACCGAAGCAGCACCGCAAATCGCTACGGCGAGAATCAACACCAGAAACCGTACGAGACCTCTAGCCATCATTACTGCATCAGAAAACACAAACAAATCAAAATCAAAACAAAAGACGGACAGATCGGAAAAAAAAAAAAACAACCGGAGATAAAAGAAGCTTAAGGTTTTTTTACAGATCGGAGATAGATCCGTACAGGGCAAAGAAACGGATCAGAAGTCGACGAGTCTCAGTAGTCAACGGAGACTGAGGTTTGAGAGATCGATCTTATGGCTTCGAATGAGATTGAAGAAACCAGAAAAGCTCTAAAAAAATGAGTGTCGAAGAGCTTGATGACAGTTACTGAAATGACGAATTTACCCTCGTTTTTGAACTTAAATTACACTCCAGTCATAATAATTGGTTTTTAAGCCCTAACCATAAAAACTGGACCCGAAAATGCGAACCGGAATCAACCCAAAATATTCGATTCGGTTCGATTTTTGATATGGCCAATTTACCTGATAGTTTCTGCACATAGAATCTGTGGATATATGTTCGGTTCCGGATATCACTCGAGAACCGATCGGTTACCCGAATAACCCGAAACTAAAATCATTTATATACTTAACCATCTAAAGTCAGATATTTTGGCTTAATTTTTGGTATTTTCCTATTTTGCAACAATTCAGATATAATATATGAGATTCGGATACAATATAATCGAACTGAATTTCCACACCAAAATTTTCCGGAATTTTACCAGTTCTAAAAATTGAGAACCGAACCAGCTCGAAACCGAAATGAAACCGATCTGAAACTCTATTGGTTCCTAAATGGATCCAAAAACCCTCTATCCAGAAAATTCGGAATCGATCCGAATGCTTGAAAGCCTAGGGCTAGACGTTTTTGTTATGAAAACGACGACGTATTCAAGAAACCCTAAACCCTCTTCCGATTACAAATCTCAACCACCATTTTCATTTCAAAAGGAGAGGTTTTGAAGAAATCGGAATCTCAGTATGATCCGATTCGCGAGACCAAAACCTATAATCGACTCAGTGAGTTACGATCTTCTTCAGAAATGCTACGCTAGTGGAACCCCCAAAGGAAAAGCCAAGCTGAAGACAGGTCAACCGTTGAAACGCAACAAAATCACCACCAGAAAAGGCGGTGGCGGCGGCGGAGGTGGAGAGGAAGCGGTTAAGGGTGAAGGAAGAATCTCAGAGGAGAAACAGAAACTATACGATCAATGCATAAACGCACCTTGTCCTGTTCGTTACCTGAGACCTAAGGAGATAGAGAGAGAAGCGAAACGAGAGAAGCTAGGGCTAATCAGCAAGGAGAGACAACGAGAGATCGAAATCCAGAAGAAAGGTGGACCTTTCACCATGGGAGTCATCACCGACGAGCCGATGAGGATTGGTACTCCAGGATTGGATTACATTTCGTTAGGGATTTTCACGGCGGATGAGTTACCGAAGTACAAGGTTACGGTGGAGGACGGGAAGAAACTCGCGAAGGCGTATAGTAGAGTGCTTATGAAAGAGCATAGAGAGAGACGTGTGGCGGAGACTAATCTGTTGAATTTGAAGAAAGCGGCGATAGAAGCATTGCCGGAGAATCTAAAGACGGCAGCTTTAGAGCCTGATTTGACTCCATTTCCGGCGAATCGAGGTATGGCTACGCTTACACCGCCTATTGAAGGTTACCTCGAAAAGGTTATGGATGCAGCTAAGAAGAGCTCAAGTAAAGAAAAGTTGAGATGATCTTTAAAAGGTTAGAGAATATTGATTTTCTCTTGTTTTGGAGATGAGTTTGTGTTGATCGGGATTCGATCGAAAGACCAACTTTATCATTGATGATTACTTTGTGATCTATCTATCTGAAATAAGATTAGCTATATATGGTATTTAGTACATTAACTCAAACTTCAAAGCTCGATCTTTTTCGACATTTTATCTGTCTGAGATAGAGTTATGCATATCAGCATTTGAATGGGAACTATTGGAATTATCTTCTTTGTTTTCGGTATTCTGTGTATGTACTATACACCTTGATCAATAGGGTTTATGAATATGTAGGATAACTCTTGATTTCTACTGACCTCTGGGAAGTCCATTGAGTCATGTGATCTAATTAAGAAGTTAGGACTTAGGAGTGATCAGCTTAAACTTGGTGTACTCCTAGATACAGTGATTAGCAATAAACAATCTAGAGTAATTTGGAATCTACACCAAGACTACACTTGTTTGTATCCAAACGAGATTTGGGTTTTTGCTTGGTGAGCTTAGTGCTGGATCCTGTTATTTAGTAGTATATGAGAAATGTATACCTGAAGTTCTGCAAAATGTTGTTACCTAAGACATGATGTCATGTTTCTGCCTCTTCATTCAAATTGCTTGTTCTTTTGGGTGTTTGCTTCGAGCTAGGATAGCTCATTTTCTACGGCTTAATACTTGGTGTAATTGCAATGACAAGAGTCGCAGAGGTATAGGACAACGATTCTCTGAGGAACAGCTTAAGACAGAAACTTGAGGAAGTCTGTCTCCAGAGAATCCAAGCCTATGGATAGTGGCTAGAATTCGTCTAACAACCTCTCTGCGTCTATGTTTCCCTTCTTCTGGTTGCTATTTTGTGGTTATTGAATCCAAATGTGCGGTAAAATATTCAAGTGTTGCATCTCTTGAGTTCTTGGATCACAAATTTTCTAATTTAACAGGATCTTTACAATACCACTAAAACAAAGTTCCTCTATGAGGAAAGATCATATTGTAAATGTTGCCTTGAATCAATCTATAAGTGAGATCCTTTCATGAAAGCCTTAATGGATGAATTGCAACACCGTTCTGCACAGATTTTAAGCAGCCCCATTTTCCGAGCCGCGGTTCCTGCCATATACCAAAAGTTTCCAAACACAACAATTAACATAGGCATTCTTCACACATAATAGATGTCATGTCAGAGGAAAATGCATACCTTTCCAACACCGGCGACTAGAAACTGACCGGATTTCGCAAAAGCTTAAGAGTTAACAAACCCAGGCTGCAAAAAGATCATAAGCATTGGATGATAAGTAACAGATGCATCACACAAAATAGCAATAAAGAGCCGAAGTTAGGCAAACAAACTTACAAGTGGAAGCTCGTATAAAGGTCGTATGGCTCTAGATTCACTTTCGACACCCCATAAACGCACACAACCATTACCAGCTCCCGATGCAGCAAGATCGCTACGTCTACAGACAGCAACTGAACTGACCCAAGAACATGCTGATGTGCAGTTATAGTCAACAGGATCTTGATCACCATTTTCTGTTTGAAAAGAAAAATAGAGAAGCCATGTGAGCTTCTTAGAGACAGAACAAGAAAAGAAACTATATGAGCTTACCTAAGTTTCCATTGGCGATCAATCCATCAGCTATCACGGGGTGCGCATTCTCAACGATGGACACTGGTTTCTTTTTTAAGATACTCCAAAGCGCTATACTTCCATTATCCGAACCAGACAAAAACTCATCGTTACTAATGAAACAGCAGCATTCAAGATTCGATCCAGGAACAGGAAAGATTAATCGATTCTTATCGGGCACCTATTAGGCAAAAAGGAAAAAAAACATGACTTACATTGAGATTACTAGAATCCATACTATTTCAGTTTTCAAAAGGAGAGCCTAGACCTTAAATAAGTGCATTGTTTTATCGCGTCCAACACTGAGTACACGCTCCCTTCGTAGCGCATCAATGGTTAGAATTTCAGCCTGGTGTCCAAATGATGTGTCTAAACATGCTCTATCTTCTGCATTCCACATCTTTATTGTTCGATCATAAGAACCAGAGAAGAGTTCTACAGTTTCTTGTCTGAAGCAAAGACAAGAAACAATGCCTCAGTGACCTGGAAAGGCCTGTAGAATGATAGCTAAAGAGGCTGAGAGCAAGACACAATGAAGCCAAAAACAGGACATTACGAGTGAGTTAGCCTGACCGAGAAAACCAGCTACCGGGAATTCAGCTGGGCCGAAGCCCAGCCCCAGCTTCTCAAACGCGTAGTGAGGTTGTTCCAAGTGGTAATCGAACTCAGGGGAAGCCAGTTTACGCCTAGCCCCGAGACAACTACCACTAGGCCACCACGCGTTGGATATCTTGATTAAAAGTATGTTACCTGGACATGCTCTCGTGTGCGGATATCCCACAAATGAACATGACGATCAATACCTCCAATCAGAGCTAACAGCTAAGGCTAGAGATTGTTTGCTATGTTTTTCATTCCATCATCCTCATCTTCTTCTTGTTCTTCTTCTTCACGCTCTCTCCACTTCTTCGCCTCTCTGATTTGATTCAAAGTCTCATCAGCTAATCTCTTCCGTTTCTCGCTTGCCGTCTCATGCGAAAACTCATCGGCCTCTATCTCCTGACCAACCTTATCTCCCTCTTCATATTCCACAGAATCGATATCATCATCATAATTGACTTTCCTCTTCTTCTTCGCCTCGAAGAAAGGGTCTCGATCAATGGAACTCTTTTTCCGGCTTCTTTTCAGGCCTAAACACTTCTTCTTCTCTTTCTTGAATTTCATTCTTTTCTCACACGGCGATGAAGAGAGCACACAGGGGTTTAGAGTTTACTGATATAATAGAGAAGATGGAGAGAAAAAAACCAAAAAGAAGGATGCTAAAAAATTTGTTTGAAACGTTTACTTATGACACAAGGTTTACTTATCAGGCTTGACCCAAAAAATTAGCTGGTTAAAACCCCAAGCCGTTGATTGGTTTAACTTGAAAAATAAAACCAAATGTTGATTTATTACTAAAATTAAAATTAAAAGTAAATTTTTGGTTTCAAGTATAGTTTTTACTACATTTTTAGCTAATCAAACGCTAGTGGTGTGGTGGTATATAGTTAACTCGCTATTTCTCTCGGTTTCGATTTTTACCTAGAATTCTCTTTTGACTACTTAAAAATGGTGTCACATTTTTTGCCATTGGCAAACCTTGTGAATGAGCTATGGACAAAAACATTCACCCGTAAATATTAGTCGGGTTTCCGCTTGGAATACCATTTAACAAACAAAAAATGTTTAAGCTATAAAAATAGGAATTTTTGTTGGTAACTATAAAGCACTAGTGTGTGTAAACCAGACCAGACCTTAATTATCATGTTTAAAGCAAACGTGAAAACCTATTATCATACTGCAAAGCTAAACAAACCAACTGATCTTACAAACTTGTGAAACACGCAACGTAAAACCCTAAAACCAAATGAAGAATCCGACAACAAAGCCAATGGCAACAATGTGTTAACATATCTATATCCAATCAGCCAGATTTATCTGCAACAACACCACCTTCTTCAGCTTTTTGCAATATCATCTTCTCCTTCAACGTCGCTTTCGCTGTATCATACGTTGCGTGCAACCCAAACAAGAAGTAGTAAACAAGAAGAACACATGTCCAGATCCCAAACCTAATATACGATTTTTTATCGATCGAACCAAGAAGGAAGATATTAATGGCGATCGAAGCAGAAGGCAACCACGGAACCAAAGGGGCTCCCCAAATTTTCGGAGCCCTAGCTTGCGGAACAAGAAACTTCAGCCCAACGGTAGACAAAAACCATATTGGAACCGTAACGCAATATCCAATCCAACCGTCTTTTTCCACGGCCCAATACACACCAGTCGCGATCGAGGAAGCGAGAATCATACCTAAGAGCACCAAGAACCTGTTCCGATCACCGGAAGATGTTTCTCCGGTGACGTAATATCTCCTGACAAGAAGAGCCACGGCGACGAACATGAAGATGATAAGCGTGGAAACTGATAAGAGATCGGCTAAAATTCCTAGTTTTGTGAAGAATGCGATGAGAGCTGTCGCGGCGAGCATTACCACGGTCGCGTTAATCGGTGTTCCGGTCTTAGCGTTGACGTGAGCTAGCCATGGAGGCATCATGTGGGCCCGGGCTATGTGCGTCATATACCTAGCTTGACCAATGGCTCCAACTAACAAAACTGTCGTCATACCTACAAAATTTCAAAGGTTACTTTAGATTTTGTATAGTAGTGTTTAATCCGAGAATCTAAAAAAAAATCGACTCGAAATTTAAATTATTTATAAATTAGTGATATATCTGATTAAAAACCGAATTTATACCAAAACCGAAGCAATAAATACCAATCTAGTCATACTAGAATTTACTAGAGTGATTTTGCTAAATAACCAAAAAAAAAAAAATTTAGCAAACTAACAAAAAAACTCTAAGATGTGGGAATAGAATTAGGGACATATAGGAGGGGTTTTGTTAATTTGTGAGTTATAATTTTTTTTTGGTTATTTGGCCTAATTTCTCAATTTACTATGAAACTATTATTCAAAAACGAAGAACGCAAAATAAAATAAAAATAATAATGATAAAAAGCATTCGAAGTAAAACTAATTGAACACATTTTTCTTAAAATGCTGGAGATTTTGGTTCGTTAGAAAAAAAAAAATATATATATATATACATACTAAACTCAAAACATTAATCAATCGAATCTTACCTTTAAGAGCACCAAACGCGACAATGTACTTAGCCCAATCCCATCCAACCGCTGAGAACGCAACCGAAAACGGTGCGTCCGGATCAATCTGTGTGTACGGTTGCATAAGACACAATGCAACCGCCATGAGACAATAACAAACCGTAGTAACCACCATGGATCCGACAAGACCAATCGGAATATCCTTCCCCGGATTTTTCGTCTCTTCCGCCATCGTCGAAACCGCATCGAAACCAATATACGCGAAAAACAGAGTCGCAGCGGATTTAAACACTCCTCTAGCACCGGTAGGAGCGAAATCGGAATAGTTTTTGAGATCGGCTTTAGTAAATCCGGCGATCACGACGAATAGAATCACGACCATGTGGATTATTGAAGCGATGTAATTGAAAACAGAGGACCCTTTTGTGCCAACGACGGCTAAAACGCAAATGATTGCGCAAACGCCGACCGCGATTGGATCTAAGTGTCCATAATCTTCGCCGAGACTGTGAGCTATGATCCGGAAGTCGTCCGGTTTATGGTTTAAGAGTGTGGCGAAGTAAGAGGTCCATGATCGAGCCACGGCGGCTCCGCCGACTACGTACTCTAAGATTATGTTTCCGGCGGCGATGAAGGCCATGAAGTCGCCGAGCTCAACTCTCAAGTAGGCGAAAGAGCCGCCTAAACACATTGGTAAGAATGGTCAGGTAAATTAAATAGCAAACACATAAATAAATTACATAAATGTATATATAGAATAAAGTTTTGATTGTTTGTGTGCGTTTGAGTTAACATTTTAAGTAAAAATTTTACAAAATAAATCAACAACCTTAAACATTTTAAGCAATTTTGTTTTTAGTCGTAAATTTGAAATGTCAACCACAAGCGAAGAAAGATCTTTCCATTTGCATTTGTATTTTCCCAAGAAAATGATTTTTTTTTTTTTTAAATAGAAAGTTACATTTCAAAATTTAGGTATTGTTTTGAGTTTTTTTTCTTGTAAATGCCAAAGTAAATGTAGGAAATACGTTTGAGTCAACTGAAGCTAAAATAATAATTTTCAAAATGATTCAAAAAAATATTCTAATCTACTTTATTTCTAGGACCAAACTACCAATGAAATCGATGTCATTCCTGGATTAATCTCTAGTGGGATTTCTTTACGCATTGTTTCTAAATTAAAAAATAAAAATAAACAAAAACCAAAATTATTTATTTTCAAAAATTCGTAATTCGTAAAGGTGATTTACAAACTTACTTCCTATTTTGTTTTCTTTCAAAGGAAATAACAAAAGAAAAAAAAATTGTATGCATGTACAGTCTTCTAATTAGATTAAAAAACACCCCAAAAATTATATACTTACAAATTTACAAAGAATCTTATTTGAATTTTAATTCCTCTTTTTTCAGCCAAATAATCTATAGTTCTATACATGCCAACAAATCTTTAAACAAAATCTAAGTAGCTAACTTTCAACCCTAAAATAATAATAATCAATCATTCAGTGGTGTATCTATTGTTCAACAATTCAGTAACTAACTATCAAATTTAAAAATAATAAAAATATAAAGACAGATAGTGTGTGAACGTTTGACTCTCAAAAGTCAACTAGTTGACTCCGGAGATTCCGTCTCGCCTCCGTAACCCAAGAGTTGAAAATTCAACTATGGTGTTTTTGTTTTATAAATTTCTCTGATTTTAATTAGCATGATCTTATCATAAAAAATCTTAAACCTGAATAATTACAGTAAGACTAATAACTAAAGTATGCATTTAAACTAATAAGGAGCATAGTGTATGGTTGACTCTATGTACATTTTTATTTATTTATAAAACATTCGACGTTATTTTCCCCGTTTCATTCACCCCCAAAGAAGATGATATTGACTCTTATGTATATTTTATCGGTCGTTGTATTAAGTTGACAGTCAGTAAAAGATATAAAAGCGAATCTTTTTAAAATATATATATAAAAACGTCTCATTCGTTATAAGTTTATAACCAACCAGCTATATGGACTTCCCAATGAATGGGACAAACTTTAATTTACACCGAAGAAAATAGCAACTCGCCGAAAAAAGGAACCAAAATAAACGAGTGAATCAAGTAGAATTTGTAAATTTTTATTGAAGAAGTTGTCACAAATGGTACGTCTGCGTATTTTACTCGATCTTGACATATACGTAATACGTAATGCCAATAGTTATTCCCTAATTATGACACTATAGGTAGAATATACGCATAATATTTCCAAGAAAATATCAAGAACCGGAAATATGCGTTTTTTTTTTTTTTTTTTTCAACATCATGCAATATGTGGAAAATATCATAATAACTACGATACTAGTATAAACCATTACGTTATATACGATAATGAAAAATATATTTAATAAGCTGATTTAGTGTTTCGAGGTATTATTATCTTCTCGTAAACAAAACATAAAAAAAATATATATATATATATATATTTTTAAAGAAAATAAAAATATTTTGTTGGTAAAATCTCGAGTTGACTGAAAATACAAAAACACAGATCAGTTAATTTGTGTTTTGCTTCAAAAATGTAACTTAATGGTTTATTTTGAGACTCTTTTGGTAAATTATTGTTCTGTTTAAAAAAAAAAAAAATTAGAAAACAGAGCAAATAGTAAATTTTATTACCTGCGACGGGAATCTCGACGGCGAACTCGGTGTAACAGAAAACGGAAAGCATGGCGGAGACACCGGAGACAACATAAGACAACACGACGGCAGGACCGGCGCCTTCACGTGCTTCAAGTCCGGTAAGAACGAATATTCCGGAGCCAATAACTGCACCGATACCAAACCACATCAGATCCCACCAATTCAACGTCTTCTTCATCTCGTTACCACTACGAGCTTTCATCTCGTGAATCTCAGCCGAGTCGAGTGACCGAGTCGTTACACGATCCATGAACCGACTCGGTGTTTCTTTAAGGGCTTTAAAGTAATTTCCCATGCTTTTGAACGATTCTTCAGGGAGAAAATCGTCTTTTGTGCATGAACAACCTCTCCGACGAAGCCCGTCGTCGCCGTGTTCCGATCCCATTTTTTGTTTTTTATAATTTTCCGATACAAAAACAAATATTCGATTTTTATAGATTCCGATTCAGATTCAGATTCTGAGATCAGTTTTATAAAAGAAAAAATTTGAGTGAATTGAGAGGAGAAATTGGGAAAATACAGAGAGAAAGAGATGAAACTAAAGTCTGCCATACTTATAGTCCTTTTGACGATTTTTTAAAATTCTGTAAATGAATAATTATTATTACTAGTTTTGTGTAATTAATTAGCTGGAAATATGAACAGAAAATTAAATATGGAAACCTTAAATAGAATCATGAGGGTATGGGGTCACTTGTTGGTCAGTAGCTGCATTCTTTGACTTTGTTTTTTTCTCTCTTTTAAAGGAGAAAATCAATAGAAATTATAACAATAAAAATGAAAATTCCACACCAACCACTTACCTCAATTGCTCATCTCATTTTACAAGTGCCTCAAGAAAATGATTGGCATCACCTATTTTTCAAATTTTTTTTTTAAATATCTACTTCTTTCATTTTAATATTAAACCATGTCCAAGAACCGTGATAGCTTATTTAGGTTTCTTTTGTACATCCAATAAACCATGAAATTTTTAAAAAAATTAACGATTAACCAAAAAAGAAAAGAAAAGATCACGCGTCATGTGTGTGCTATGTGAATAAAAAGACTAGTACGTGTGTAAGTTTTTAATTATCTAATATGTTCAAACAAGAACGTGATTTACCATGGAATTGGAACTGTAATTGGGAGTTGGGAAAAAAAAAAAAACTGTCCCTCTGAAAGTTAAAAGAAGGATCATGATATTATGCTTGAACTAAAGTTTAGGATATAAGGAAAATCTAATCTTAGTTTCATATTTGCAAAAGGATAGAATAACAAGTTTGAAAAATCTTCATGTTAAAAACTGGGAGGTGTATATATAGTTTATGTAGGAGATGTTCCGAACAAGACAAACTACCGCAAGGCATTAGATACTAAAAGTTTGAGAGAAAAAAAAAAAAAAAAGAGAAGAGTGTTCATTGAATTTTAAATTGCTTTCGGAAAATAGGCTAGAGTGCTCTCTAAGTATTTTGAGAAATTCATGTGTAAGAATCATTGAATAATGTTGATGAAGAGTTCTTAGAAGTATTATCGTGTGTTTTCTAATATCTACATAATTTTTTTTTTTTTGATAATAGATGTATCATGTATGTTAGTTACTATATCTATTGTTATGTGAAAATAAACTAATACGGTTTTCTGAGAGCCTATACAACTATATATAGTAATATTTTTTAATATTTTATGTAAAAAATTCCACATCAAAAATTATGATGGACCTAAGTAGTATATAAAGAATATATGATATTTCACTCATTGCCAATTGATTATAAATTGAAACCTATGATCTCACATTTTAATGTTCAAAATCGAAGAAGAAAAATAATTTACTACAATGATACAACCATGATAATATTGTATCAGCTTCGAGAGCCATGATACTACGAGGATATATATATTGAACACTTTTTGGCATGATATCATACTATTATTTAGCAAGTGCGAAATCCTACGTGGCGGCTCCAGAATCACTCTCAGACATATTTTTACCTTTATGCCATTAATAAAATCGTTTAATTACAATCATTTGCCATCAAAATTTTATGACTAAAATAATCATGTTAAACCCACCTAAAACGTTTCCATATCATAAATCCTTGGATCTGGGCTTGATTTTAACTTTGCCCCATCACTAGAGAAATCGATTTTAATTAAAACCCTAGCTGCAACCTCCATGTTTTCTTATATATATTGGATTTAGGGTTTAGTCGAATGTATATTTTTTCTTCACGTTGATTTCGTCTTTTTAGTCTGGTATGTATCTCCGTATTGTTTGGTTTATTGTTGTTCGTTGTTTTTCATATTCTTCATAACATGTATATGTATTAAAGGCATCAGGTACATATGACTTGCATGTTTATGTGCTGCCTATATGTATTCTCGATTTTATTATTAAATAGATCTTCTCAGCCCGATTAATGTCGGCCAGATGAACTTATATACGATGTTCTCTCAATATATGTATTAAAGGCATAACGAAGATTCTATTTTTGATCCATACCCATAACATGTTGTTATCGGATTATATTATTGTTAGGGTTTTGTTTGCAAATTTTGTATTGCTATCGAGGTATGAGTTTTTTATTGTTTGGTTTCATTGTTGATCCATATATATTAAATCAGGTTATGTTTTATTTATTCATAATGTGTTTTTTTTTCTTTTGAAACCGGTATATGCTGGTGTTCTCTCTATTGTGTATTGATTTTTGTTCCTTTTTTTTCTAATATTTATTTTAAAATTTTAAATTAATATTAATTTGTTTACGTGTCTTGAATCTATGATGACATACATTTTTAGTAATTGTGTTTTTGTGTTAGTTATTTGATCTATTCATTTTCTTCTTCTTGCTATTGTAATGATTCTTATTTATTTTTCTTTTTTCCGGAATTTGACCTTTTCTATAAGGTAATTTTCTAATAATATTATATCTACATATTTTCGTTGAAAGGAGTTTGTTATCTAATCCTACTTCTTCTTTTAGGTTTTACCTCTTCAACAAGATATCTCCTTATAATATTTTTATCCTTTATGTTTGAAAGGAATTTGTTACATAAACCTATACTTTTTTTCGTGTTTAACAAGGCTTCTTCTGTTTTTGAGTCTTTTATTCGATGAAGAGGTTTGTTTGGATTATGTCTGTTTTGAGGAATAATTCATAGTTCCGATAAAATAAACACTAAAACCCAAACAAACGGAATTATGAATTATTCCTCGAAAGAAAAGACAAAACATATTATTTAAAAAAAAAATTTCTTATTGTTTAAATTCGAACAGTAAGCTCATGTGTTTCAAATACTTTATGTAGAAACAAGAACAAAAAAATCAAATTAAAACTCATCGATCAAATTGTTCTATGAAATGATATAATATGGAGATTTTATTACTAATAGTGGGTCACGATGAATCGAGGACTTGAATCCTTTACATCTAGCCTATGCGTTTTCTGTAAACCATCAAATGAGTTTATGTATAATTTTTCAATGATTGTGTGCATGGTTAGAGTTTAGACGTTCATGGTAGAGTTTAACATCTCTAATCAAAATTTTTGATGACATACGATTACTAAAAAAAAATCAATTTATACGTTTTTGTATTTGGATTTAAGATTTGATGCTAGAGTTTAGGATTTAGGATCTATGAATTATTTTCAATGTTTACGTGCATTTATAAGGGTTTAAACTTCCATGTTAGGGTTTAGTACCCCTTATTTAAAAAAAAAAAAATTGATGTTACAATGTTAATGAATAATTTTATAATGTTCTCTTCAAAAAAATATTAATAAAAAATATAAATAAATACAAACATTTGCATTGAGTAAAGATAATAAATGTGGGCACTGGAAAAAAAGGATAACAATGATAAAAAGAAAACTTAAAAATATCAAAAATAATGAAATTGGTTATCTTCAAAATATTTTTTTAAAAATTTAAATAAAAATTACTTATAAAATTAGAATACTGTTCTTAAAAATTAGATCTAAAAATTAAAAATTGAATAATAAATTCAAAATGGTATAAGTGGCATCATTTTCCTAGGAATCATTTTGGTGTGAATGATTATTTTTAATAAATTATTTTTGAACTCTATAAGTTGGTGTGAATCATTTTGGGACAACACATGACATTCGTCGATGCGAACATAAAACATTAATTTAATTCTAAAATTTGTTTACAGCAAAAGATATACATTTTAAAATAATACACTTTAGATTTTTTTTATAAACGTCCTAACGATTCTTTAAATCCGTCCATACAAAATTTAACACGATTCGTACTTAAGTGATTAAATAGGTTGACTAATCGATTTTAATATATATATAAATTTTTAATATTTAAACGTGTATGACAAAACATATAAATTCTAAGATTTATAAACGTACAAAAATGATATGTATTGTGCATAAATGTAATAAAGTTGAATACTTTTGATCAAAAATCTGTTAATGTCATTATTTTTAATATTTTATGTGTAAAATTGATCAAAACATATGCAAATGTTATTTATTTCAATATCTTTCAAGTGTAAAATTGATCTTCATTATTCGTGTAAATTATAGAGCATACGATAAATCAGATAAATTTTAGATTTATATGAATTTGTAGGACATAACAAACGAAAAATATATATTTTCCAATAATAAATTGTATAAATATATGCAAGTGTGATTAAATATGTATAATAGACTACATCATAATAAAAATATTTGTATAGTATATTAATCTAAATACATATATACACAATATATAATATTTTTATAAATATAAGAATAAAAAGTTTGTTAATATATCAGAAAAAATAAAAATAGATGATATGGTAAGTCTAAAATATTACATTTAGTTGAGTTTAAATTTGTAAAACATGTATTAATGGGCTTATGTTATAAAATTAATGAGAATATGTAGAGATTTCCACCATGGCATATAGTTTTAATTGAAATATTCTGATTGGTTAAATTAAATGACATGTCCCCTAAAATTTTCTTTGAACGACAGCTATGATTTTTTTGTGAATATCTCCTTAATTAATATATATAGGATTGTATTTTTTTGTGGTTTTGAATGGAAGAAAATGAATGTGGTTTATAAGAAAATATCTTAAAGTCTCTAAGATTTTGAGTTTTTAGTTATTTTATGGAACTGAAATTTTCGTTAGTTCTATTTATAAATTATCCATTTCTATTTTATTTTTTTTGTTATATTTTAGTATTTTTATTCTAAAATACGGTGTTTACGCAAAAGTTATATATTTATATTTCCAATCTTTTTTTTTTAGTCAATTAGATCCATACTATTTGCAACTACATATAAATATGGAAGAAGTTATATCTTATATATCATTATACGAGATAAGGTCGGTTAAGTTGATTTTTATGATTCTCAAATCCTTCTCCGTAGTATTCGTCGTGTTCGATTTGTTTTATTTAAATATGTATTTTTGAAAAATAAACAGATAATCAAAAAATTTATGTTTTAATTTTATTAACATACTAATATATTTATTTTCCCGCGCAAGGTGCGGGGCCCACCTAGTATAGATACTATACTACAGGATATATATTGTGAACACTTTTTAGCATTTTACTGTACGAAACTGACAAAGAAAAATAATTTAATACGAGGATACAATGATAAAACTATGATACCATGTTTACTAATTATACACATTACTTTTTTTTTGGGGTCAATTATACACATTACTTGTGGGGATAAGAAAAAAAAAAGACAATAGTAATCCTTAACCAAGACAGTTTTTTTTTTTTTTTTTTAATTTAAATTTTATTTTTTATTCATCTTTTACTTCCTCTCGAATGGAGACATTATTTAGAATACAATATGGTGTGAATCTAAAAATGAGGATGAGTAGAGAAAATTACAACAATATGTGGAACTAATATTTAGAATGCAAGACAGTGATAATGATAAACGCATAGTGAAGCTGTCACTTAGAGATCAATGAAGAGCATTGATGATGTCGTTTAATTAGAAGAAAAGAGGCTAAGGTTGGAAATACCTAAATCATGTTTGGAGGTAAGTCTCGCTTGCATTAGAGAGAGTAGTCTGCTGAGTTAGGTGGACTTTCCTTCTGTCTAATCCAACTAATTTTGCCTGAGGATAATTTGAATGTCCTTGACTATAGTGTGAACCGATTTGCAAGAGGAAGTATGGAGTCGTGTATTCCTTTCCTTCCACAAGAAATAGACCACTGATTGGATAACAAGGTTGGAGATGACCTTAAGCTTCTTATTTGAAAAAGCCATTTGTAACCATTCAACAATATCACAAAGTAACAAAGGTTTATTCAAGGCAGAGTGAGTACATAAAAAGTTTATAACTTCGATAGAGAAGCTGCAATGAAAAAAGAGATGACTCTTATTCTGAGTGAGTTCCACATTGCAGACAATCGGCGAAAATGTTGAGGCCCCACCTTCTGAGGCGATCTCTTGTTAGCAGTCTATCCATTAGTACAACCCAGAGCAAGAAAGAGTGCTTTGGGATCCTAACTTTAGGCCAAACTGCTTTGTGCCAGCTAACCATAGGAGGAGAAGGATGAAGTGATAGCCATGTTTGTAAATTTCAAAAGATTCCAGGAGGTTTGCCAGCAGTGTTCCTCCACAGAAACAAATCAAGTTCTTGAGATAAAGAAGCCGATAATTCAGAAGGTAGACATGACCGAAGCAAAACCAGGATCGGGTGTCTTCCTCTAGATATATTCCAATTTCCATCTGCGCAAACTTCTTTAACAGATGACAAAGCTGAAATGCCAGATACTCTTGGTCCGTTTGACCCTGAGATATTGATCAAAGGGCCTAAACCAGTCCAATCGTCATGCCAAAACAAGGAGGAAGAGCCATAATTAACTTGACATAATAGAAGGGGCCTAGCCAGATCACATAGCTTCATTAACCGCCTCCATATCCAACTACCCGAATGCTGAAAATCTATTGACCAAAACATTATGCCTCGAATAACCATCTTTTTATCCAAGCTACCCACAAGGAACCATCAGCCGCAAACAAAAGCCAAATGAGTTTTAAACTAAAAACTTGATTTAAATCTCCCAGCCTTCGCAGACCTAAACCTCCAGCTTCCTTTGGTGTACAAACTGATTTCCAAGCAATTTTCGCACCTCTTGCAGATTTTGGTGCTCCACTCCATAAGAAAGCATTGCAAATAGTTTCAAACTTTTGCAAACATCCTTTAGGAAGTGGGAAACTGCTCTAAGCTTGTGTGGCATCAAAGGCAAATCCAAATAACGGATCGGTAGGCAGCCTTGCTGTAACCCAAACCTACCAGCCATTTCTCGAGACAGAGCAAGATTATTTCCATAAAGAAATAAAAAGGATTTATTCATACTTAGAGCCAAACCTGAACCTTTCTGAAAAGACTATAGGACTTTGAGTATACCCTTTAAGGAGGTAGATGATCCATCAAAGAAGAGGAGCACGTCATCAGCAAAACTCAAATGAGTGATTAGAGGGTCCTGACAAGTCGGATTCGGTTTGATAGTCCCTTCTCTAGCCGCCTTATCCAAAAGTTTAGAAAATATGTCCATTGCAAGAACAAACAGAGAAGAGGATATCGGATCACCCGAACCCTACTAATTCACCATTAACTGCTACAGAGTAATGAGGCGAAGTGATGCATAGCCTGATCCACCCAATAAAAGCTGCTGGTAATTCGAAAGCCTCCAAAATATTCAAAACAAAAGACCAATTTACATTATCATAGGCCTTTGTGATGTCTATTCGAAGATAGCCTATAGTAGTGTAATCTATTTTTTGAAAGTCACTCACTAACTCTGCTGCCAACAGAACATTCTCACCAAGCAACCTTCCTTTGACAAAACCCGCTTGGTTCCTTTGTACCACTTATGAGGTAAAAAGCTTAAGATGAGAAGCAAGGATTCGAGAAATGATCTTGTAGACTGTATTACATAAGGAGATAGGCCTGAATTCAGATAAATTTGCAGCTCCAGAGACTTTTGGAATCATTGCTATAACTGTTGTATTCACCTATCTTAGCATTGTGGAGCTCTTGAAAAAATGTTGGACGGCACTAATCAAATCTCCTCCTACCAAATCCCAGGAGTTGGTAAAAAACTCTGCAGTAAACCCATCAGGCCCTGGTGCCTTGTTCTTTGGGAGTGAGAAGGCTATGGCTTTAATGTCGTCTGCCGAGGGAATAAGTGACAGCTGACTAGCAAGAGCAGAGCCACATCTACATAGATGCAGACTCTGGATTTGATTGACAGAACAAGGCTCAACATCAGGATTAGCAGTTCCTAGCAAATAAGTATAGTAGTGGATAACCATATTCTTCAAGAGCTGAGGATCCGAAACCTTGATACCAAAATATCCCGAAGAAAGTGAATCAAATTTCTTAACAGATTAGCCTCAACTGATTTGTGGAAGAAACTAGTATTTGCATCTTCTTCAGAGAGCCATCTTATTCGTGATTTTTGCCTGAAAAAGACTCTTCAGCTGAGGCTAAAAATAACCATGAGGTCCTTAAGGTAGCTTCCTCTTCAAACAATCTCTGAGAAGGGAGGATCAACAATTATCGCTGAATAGACTCAAGTCTCGCAAAAGCTTCTTTAGTCCTTGCTTGAATGTTGCTGAAACTCTGCCGATTTAATTCTTTACAACAAAGCTTTGCCGCTCTCAGTCTCTGATAAAGAGAAAACATAGGATTCCCTGAGATAACCAAGCTTTGCCACGTCTCCCGAATTAACCTATTATAATCTGGGTGAGTAGTAAAGAAGATAAAGAAGTTAAATCTAGAATTTCTTCTTACTACATCATTTGACAAAGAAACCAAGCAAGAGGAAT
Organism: Pseudoturritis turrita; assembly: GCA_900406555.1. NCBI lineage: Eukaryota > Viridiplantae > Streptophyta > Magnoliopsida > Brassicales > Brassicaceae > Pseudoturritis > Pseudoturritis turrita. The sequence goes on along the minus strand of OVBL01000623.1, from coordinate 693,069 downwards.
GGTCTGAGCTACCTGGAGCATCAAAGAAGGCGTAAGAAAATGGAAAATCATCGTGCCAAGCCTCGTTAACAAGAGCTCTATCTAGTTTCCTTGCCTTTGGACTTTGTGGACACTTATTTGTCCATGTGAAGTGGCAACCCCTCATAGACATATAAAAAAGTCCACAATCAGAAAGGCAGTCTTGAAAGTGTGAAATTCCTTGCAGAGAAACAGAAATTAGAGACTGAGAGAATACTTCCGATAGGGAGAGTACCTGATTAAAATTACCCAACAGCAACAGAGGAGTCTCTCTTAGTAAGGGAGAGGATGTTAAATCTTTTAACAAAGTCCAAAGAGGCACCCTTTCCATCCTTCTATTCCTTGCATAAATGAAAGCCACAGTAAAGGATTGGTTGGTAACTGGATTAAAGACTCCACATAGCATCAGTTGAGGAGACTTCAAGTAAGTAACAACCGAGATAATAGGATTCCAAAGCACAACTATCCTTCCATTTTATGCCTCAACTGAGTAATTAGCATCAAAATTCCAACCAGGAAAGGATCTCTTCATTAGATCCCCCAAAAAAGGTTGCTTCACATGCGTTTCCAAAAAACCGCCTATCAAAGGGCGATTAACCGCAATCCATCGTTTAACTACTAACTACCTTGATTCGCCATAAAGGCCTCTAACATTCCAACAAAAGCACTTCATTATGAACACAAAATGGGGAGTGCGTAGCACTTATACTTTCAAAAGTTGGGCAGACCGCATACGCGATTGTCCATTAAAAGCAAAACTCTGAACTGAAGATGAGGATTGACCCGACTGATCTGGGAGACTCGGGTTAGCCGGTGATGAGGAAGATGAAAGTAGAAGAAGTCTCTGCCACTGTTTCTTTCTGGCTTTAGCCCGAGAGGCCGCCGAGACAAAAGCTGGAGGATCTATTTCCATAGACGCAATACGCTTCCTAATAATGGCATGAGCATTCTGAATTAATATTTTTCCCTTTTCAAACTCGGAGATGGTAAGAGATTGTTGAGGTTCTTGCACAACCGATTTACTTTGAGAATGAGGCTTAGAACGTGTCACAACACGAGTCCAACCCCCTGAATTGATATCTTTACTATTAACCGAGGGAAAGAGTGAGGATTTTGGAGAATTAGGCAAACTTTTGGAGACTCTCGCAGGAGATTGAGGAACCGCCGGTACAGAGACATCTTCTTATTGCTCAAATCTCTATGAGGAGGAGCCCAATACACACTCTGCTTGTTCTGGACGAAATTTGGAAGGATTAACAGTGTCTTTGTTGCCTAAAGGAACGAAGGGAGCAATACTAGTAGGACAACGAAGCTCCAAATGGCCGAATTCTCCACAAGAGCCGCATTGTGGAGGAAGCTTTGGAAAATCAACCGAGACAAGAACCGAGTTCCCAAATTTGTTCGATATACGAACAGACTTCGGCCTCGGTTTAGCTAACTCAACAACAACCTTCAATTTAACAACTCCATTTGTGTAAGGGCTTAGAATTGGAAATTCCGAGTGGATGGGAATGCTAACACCTGAAGCTATTTTACTGAAGCCAACCAGAGACCATAGTTCAGGAGGAACATTCCGAAATAAAACCCAAATAGGAGCGTGCTCCAGTTTCATTGGTGCTAAGTTGATAGAGGAAGACCATAACAAAACCGTGAATGAACAATTGCCAGAGTGCCAAAAGTTGATGTCCATAACCCATTGTCTTGTCACGCTGCACAAAATGTAAATGAGACACACACCAGGAGAATGATGCTTAACGGATATTCTTCCTTGTTTTCCCTAAATTGGATTCAAATTGGAGAAGATTTTTGCCAGAGAAGGAGGACTACCATGAAAATAAGCCACAAGATGATCTTTCAAATTTGAGAAGAACCAAGAAGGATTGACTCTGGAGCCTTAATTTGTGGAGCACAATCAACGTAAAAGGTTGGAGCGCAACCTTTGATAGGTTCTGAAAAGAGGATTTAAACTTCGAGATCCATATAACAAGAGCTGCTGCAATTAGAGGCACTGGTACAAGCTTCTGTTCTGTAGAAATCGCCGGAGAAAGTGGAGGACCCGAAACCAGAGGACCTAACTCATGAAGTGTAGGGCTTCTAACAAGATCCAGGGAGGAGCTCGGGGAAGATGAAGAAGGGGGAAAAAGAAAAAGCAGATATGGGGGAATCGGTTTATGAACGAGATTCGGAGTATCAGAAGCCGTGGATTCAGAAGAGAGGAGATGAGAAAACTTCTCGACGGCGAGCGAGAGGGTTCGCCGTCGGCGGCGAACGGAAGGAAACCCTAATCACCTATCTCAGAGAGAGAATTTCACTGTTTTGACCGTGACCTTTTTTTTTTGCCGATTACCAAGCCGAATCTTGATCCATATAATATGGACAAATATTAATTGAGGCCAACTGTAGTGACCAATAGAAGCCAAACCAGTTTCCATGGATCAAGAGATATGTCTGATTTCTTATTATCAGGCAAAAGTGGGTCTGATTTTTTTTTTTGAGTTTTCGTTGTCTTCTTTATTCTTACGATCACCATTATCATCAAAAATCATCATCTTGTGTTGAGGGACTACCATACTAGTAGTAAGCATTGTACAACTTTTCTGGAATCTGTCTCTTGTCACTGATTTATTCATCATTTGAGCGGTACTAGTTACTCTTTCCATTTTATATTGTGTCATTTTAAACTTAAAAATTAGTCTCATTTTAAGTGTCGTTTTATATTTTCAATGCATATTTATTACAAAATTTCTAGTTCTATAGTTTATTAATTATTAAGATCAAACATAAAATTTAAAGGGTTTTAATGAAAAAATTCCTCAAGTATAGTTTGATCCATTTTAAACCCCTCAACTATAAACGTAATGAAAAAACCCCTCAAGTATTAGTACGTTAATAAAAAAACCCCTTCGTCTACAGTAACATTAAAACCTTAAACGGTAAACCAAAACTATGCGTTTTGTGTTGTTTAAAACGATGTAGATAGTGATAAAACGACACGATTGCTTATAAAAACAGCAAGGTGTTTAAAATCTCGAAATCCAAATAGTCAAAATCTCCAAAATTCTAAAATTCTAAAATTCTTTCATAAACCCTAAATGGCGAACCTTAATTTCATATAGTGAGATTCTCTAAAGTTTTTGTGGCTAGAAAGTCGATTAGGAGAGATTGGGACATATTGATTGCGGAGATTAAAACACAATCGAGAGGTAAACCGGAGAATTGCGATAATTTTGTATGTATCAAATTTACTCAACAAAGAGGACCTGATTCAGCTTGAGCTTGCAAGATGACGAGGTAACTGGAACTATTTCGAAGGCTAATTTTCCAGTTTGTTAAGTTTTGACTTTTCTTATATATGATAAAATTGGAACTCAATCGTATTTAACCTTGAAACTGATGAACATTGTGGTCAATTAGTCTTATAATAATTCTAATTATGTATTGAGATTTCTAACTATTGCTTATGACGTGATGTTTGATGACCATATTTTATTCTTTTTGTCATTGTTGATATTTTATCATTGTTAATTTGTATACATGACGATATTCTTCTGGTTAATGTCGGAGGCTACTGGGCAGCAGATGGTTCATACAACGGTGGTGCTAGTAGGCTTGAATTTTAAAACCCGAGTTTAGTAATGCTCGTAGATATGGTTTTGAGTGAAGGCTTTGCTGAAAATATGAGTAAGTTTTCTTACTTTCCTTCTGGAATAGTCGACTAGAATCGGAAGGACTTGTGTGGTGATAGTGATGTTGAAGAAATGATTACTTATTCACATGAATTGGAAAGCATGAATCTATATGTAGTTAGGGCTGATGATCCATATCTAGATGATGTTCTTATTGGAGAAGAGGAGGAAGAAGAGGAACCAGAGAGTGATGGTGAACATACTAATTTTTATCGTGATGATTATGTTGAGACTGATGATTCGGATGATGATGGGGATAAAGCTGAGTTTTATGTAGGCCAGTCGTTTGTTTCCAAAGATAGTTGTAAGGAGGCTATTGAGAAGTATGCTGTGAGAGAGAAGGTGAACATCTATTTTCAGAGATCTTCACCTTCTCTCTAGAAGAAGTTCCGGTTGCACATGCGAAAGTTATAGTGGTAAATTTTAAATGCTTGATAATATGGTATCTTTTAAATTTTTTGGAAATACTCTTGTAATACATGCACTTTTATTTACAGACATGCAGCAATTGTCGACAAACCGGGCATAACAAACGCAAATGCTTTCCACTGGTGCCTAAACCACCCAATCTGCCTCCAGGAAGACTTCAAAGAGACAAAAGACGATATGCAGATGAATGAACTCAACTTGTCTACGTTAGGATTTTGATAAACTCGATTTGTCTACGTTAGAATTTTGAATGAAATCGACTTTTAGAATGTAAACCATGATGCCTTTTTGGAATTTTGATGTTGCAATAGGTTCAATTTGTCTTTGGTTTGGAAAACAAGTGTTGCAGGAGGCTGAAATTGTTTATATCTCTATCAATGTGTCTATTTTTATCCTCGCTTGTTTTCTCGATTGACATTTTACACCCCTACTCATGAATTGATTTTTTTTTCTTTGTCTCTCAAACTGACAACATAAACAACAACTACGAATCATCAACAACATCCAAATTGAAATCGAAGCAACAACTACGAATCAAGCTAAATGTTGTGTTACAAATAGACGAAATTCCAGACAGGACATGTCCATGAAAGAGAGATTCGATACCAATCGTCAACAAAATCTTTCGAAATTAACACAATCTTGATTAGAATCGAGTTACTTGAGCTCCGTTGCTCCGTTGTAGCAAAAATCAATTTCAATGAAGAACCCTAACTTTCAATTTGGGGGTTTTGCAAAGCACCTGTCGTTTTTTTTTTTGGACACAAAACGCATAATTTTGGTTTAACGTCGGCCGTTTAAGGTTTTAACGTTACTGTAGACGGAGGGATTTTTTTATTAACGAACTAATACTTGAGAAATTTTTTCATTACATTTATAGTTGAGTAGTTTAAAATGGATCAAACTATACTTGAGAGATTTTTTCATTAAAAACCTAAAATTTAATTGTTTTCTTAATTTGTGTAAAAAAACCTCAACCGTCACATATAATGAAACAAAAGAAGTGTTAAAAAATCTCGTTTTCATAAATAGTCTTAGCAGTTGAAATTATAATGCTGAAAGTCTCACAATTTTAGCTTATCAAATAACTCGTATCATTTTGAATAAAAACTTAGATTGGTCATAAATTTTAAGCCCAAATCTAACACCTAGACTGATTCTCTTAATTCATTTATATACGAAACCGGGGACGTTCTTCCAATTTCAATTACATTACCAAACCGGAACGTCTTTCTAATTTCAACAACAGTCACAGAGTTGATAAGTAGAGGTTTTGCAAGGGAATTTAGTCAGGGTATTAGGGTACATAATCCGGATTCGACAAGATATATAGAATATAGCAACAGTGAGGAATTGTGAAGTGAGATTTAATCGCCACTCGCACATCCTTGACAACCGCAGTGAACGCATTCAACCACTTTCTCTTCGCGCAAGTGTTTGGGAACACGACATACACATGTTGTTCCGTAGTTGTGGTCTCTTGGCTGTATGCAGCGCAAGCAGCATAAACGCTCATATCCCGACTGTAATTCACAAAACAGAGAGTTTATTAGTGTTAGTAACAAACAAAGAGACATATACATCTGCCAAAATCATTGTTCACTGAAAGAAAACAAAAGTAAAATCTTGATCAATGTCCGGATAATACAAAATCTGAATTGAAAGCAGGGTCTTTGGTAATAAAAGATTCAAGAGAAACCACAACCAAGAAGATGTTGAGGCAATGTTAAAGCTATTCAAGATTTGGCAACGCTTGGCGGAAATTGGTCTAACTTATTACAGTTCCAACAACCAGAGATGTTATATCTTAAGAAGCAATTTTTTGTTCAGAGCATGATTACAAGAAATTTTGTGGTCTACCAAACAAAACAACAATCTCAATTCTAGAACCTATTTTTTTGGTAAGATCATTCCAAGCAAATGCATTTCCTAGGACATTGATTTCAGAGACAAAGCTTCGAGGACCATTGTGCACTAGGGCGATACTATGCCCTCTAAACTAATTCAACAATATTTTACATTCCTCAATTCAATGTCCTACGCAAAACAACTACTGAAACACTCCAAAATCTATTCAATTTGGCCTCGGAAAACTAACTAAAAGAGGTGCACAGACAAAAAGCGTAATCAAGAATGAAATTGTAAACGCACCTTTTTCCATTTCGCAATGAGGCTACGATCTGCATATCCCTGATCTAAGCAGAACTCATAAAGCTCTTTAGATATTTCATCCCTTCGATAATAAAGGTCATATACATATCGACTCCTCTGATGAGCGACTTTGAAGATTGGCCACAAAGTTTCACACTTTCTCTTGCCATCATGTGTATCCATCTCAGCTGCACAAGGAACAAAATAGTCAAGATCACAAGAACAAGCAAAAGAAACAAACTTTAGCATCTGAAGATTGATATAAAGATCTCAAACTAACCTTCTCTCATCTTAGCATCTAGCTCCCGAAGAGTAGGCTCGATCAACTCCCATCCTTCTGGGTACTTGACTCGGTTAGTTTTAACCTTTGGCATTTTTCTACAGAAAAGAAAATTCACAACGTAAGGAACAAATTAAGCTATTGGATATCCCAAAAGCAAACATCTTTAAGGAAATCATCAATTAGGGTTTATACGTCAAAGCTATTATCAACAAGTAGATCCTGATTAAACCCAGAATAGTACTACTATAAAGTAACGATTCAGAAATAGAAGGGGAGAAATTAGGTTTTATCAATCTCTGTGATTTAAGATCGACACAAACCTTAAAAAAAGGAGAAAATTTAGGGTTTTGAAACGAAACGAAACGAGTGCAGGGATGCGAAGAGATATTGGTGTAAGAGGGAAATCGAAGAAGCTTACCTTTGGAGAAACTAATCGACAGAGAACGAAAGAGATTGAAGGAGGAGGAGAGAGATCGCGGCGCAGGACGAGGAGGAAGAAACAACGTCGAAGAAGAAGCCTCGTTAGGTTTGGGTTTGGGTATTAAAAAGTGTTATTATTACCTGGGCCAGTCTTAGTGATAAATACACGTTTTTTTTAAGAAATTTGGAAAAATACTACTTTCATGTTTTTAAATTTGAAAAATAATCTTTTAAATTTGTTTGAAAACTATACTTTTTCAAATATAAATTTATCGAAATAATTTCGATAAACTAAAAAATAATTTATATCTTATATATTTTTAAAATAAAATGAATTTTTATAATAATATTATTTTAAAATAGTTTCAATTTTATTCATAAAAAATATTCACTTATCTAAGATTTTGATGCCACTAAAGATTTTGTATTTTGATATTTAATTGAACCAATGATCCAAGACCAATCCAATTTTTTTGGTTAGGATAATGAAAATTATACTAAGTTTATTTATTAAATTAAACCAATAAAAAAAAAAACGATTGGTTTGAAGGTTTTATTGAATGTTTATTTTGCTTCTTCTTAACAAAATGGTGAATGTTTTTTTTAATATATAAAACAAGTAAATTTTATTTAAAATAAATTTTAAAATATTTCAATAGATTTATTTAATAATAAAATTTAAAATTTAATTAATAACACATATATATTTATCTCAAACAGAAAATATATTATTTTTCGAATTTTAATTTTGATTTATTAAAAATGTAATCTTAATTCAAATTAGGACAAAACTTCTTATCACACATAAAAAGAATTAGTATTCAAAAACAAAAAAAAAGTGTATTTTTCAAAATTTAAAACATAAATAGGATATTTTTCAAATTCTTTTTTTTTTTTTACTGATATATTTAAATTTAACTGGATATAAGACATTTTTAAAAGCTTTGCCCAATTTTAATTGAGTTTTTCGAAATCAATTGTAACATGGTTTTCTAAAAATGCTAAAAACAATAAAACAAGACTGGTATGTTGAATGATGTTTCGATTCTTTTAATTGCAAAAAAAAAAAAAAAAGTTTTAAAACTAATTTTAGTAGATTAATGATGTTTTGTTCAAATTATATAGCGGAATCACATTGCGAAAACGCGAAAAAAATATACATATGTTGTATCATGGTTTTGTATCGCGATGCTACATTTTATACTTGGACAATACTATGTCACAAATCTAATAGATATCAACCAAATTCGGAGATAACAGGTTTTTGGAAATAAAATTTTAAATTTTGGAAGAAATATAAAAGTTGAACAAATTAGAAAATCTTGGTTGTGATTTTTTTCTTTGGATTTTTCTAATTATTACAATTTACAAACTATCAAAGAAAACCCTTGAAAAAAAATCAAAGAAAACCTCCAGTGTTTTTTTTTTTAATTTTCATATTACTTCTTCCTTTGTTTTTGGTAAGTACAACACAACCACATTCACTCACTCAATACCTAAAACTAAAACTCAAATCATGTCAACTGAACACATGCTTATTTTTCAAGCCCAGAGAATTCAAATTGTCATAAAAAAGCAAATAAAAAACCTCCAAATGTTGGAACTTTATAACATCAAACATCTTCAGCTTTCGACATTGTCTGCAACTAAGCAATTATTTGGCAAAACACGATAAACAGCTTCAAGAAAAAGACCAGTGAAGCCTTAGTTTGCTAACGCAAATGGCAGACACTGATACATTGAGAAACCTTCAAAAGCATAAAATAACAAAAAGGATAAAAAAGACGAAGCTGCTCATTCCTTTTTCCCGATTCCATTAGACATGTTGTAGACTCCTGTTCCCTGTATCAGCCACACAAATCTTCCATAGTTAGATGACGATGAACAGGGTTAAGAAAGCTGAGGCATTATCAATAACATCCAAGATAAACCATTTACTCAAAGGGAAAGCTGTAACTACGGCTTAGGGTTTCGAGTTCAAAGTATATTTTTAGTAAAAACAATCACTTGGATGTTAACAAGTTTTAAAATTTACAAGTTCCACATAATAGACAAAGATTGCAAGACGAAACAGATGGCAAACACATAGTTCTGAAAAATCGACAAAGAAATTGAACAGATAAACTTACAATCATGTAGAGACAACTTCCGGCCAATGCAAGAGGAATTGCAACGGAGGTGATCTTGTCCATTGGTCCTTTAAGGTAAGTGTGCTTATGGATGCTTTGAAACAATCTCTGCTTCTCAAGAAGCTTCTCTCGTGGCCTAAATGGAGTTTCAGTCAACATGATCTGCGAGTGCAAAAAAACCATTATCACTCAAGGCATGACAAATATATTCAAATCAAAACACTAAACTACGAGCATATATCCAAATTGTGCATGTGACATCATTCCAATCCAATATGTATTATGGCCTTCATCAAAAGGCTAAATTGATAACGACCATACATCTATATTGTGCCTGTGACATCATTTTGATCCAAATTTTTTTATGCCCTTCATCAAAAGACCATGATAAAGCCTCAAAATCAGGGCTGGATCTGAGTGTGCGCAAAAAACTGTCACTTTAGGGTTTTCTACATCGCAGCGATCAACCCAATACAACAAAAATCGTTCCGACTAAATACAGATTAATCTAGGTGAGATTTCAGCAATAAAACGAGAAAAAATTAGGTTTTTTTTCTTCTCATTCTCTGCAATTTGAGATCCGACAAAAACTTTTAAAATGGAGAAAATTCACGTTTTAGAAACGATTCCACCGGAAAGATGCGAAATCGCGATTGATCTAATAGGAAAATCGAAGATGCTTACCGGAGAGGAAATTAATCGACAAGATAAGAGAGTTTGAGGTGAGAGAGAGACGAAGAAGATCGCAACGAAGAAGATCGAAGACGAAGAACAACAAATGGCGTTGAATCGGTTTTAGGGTTGGGTTTAGCAAGTTGTTATTGGGCCGGTAAGCCCAAATTGACCCAAGAATCAAATCTTTCAATTTCGATTATATACTAAACCGAACTGTTCTTACTAAACCGAACCGGCCTATTCTTCGCTTCCTCTCTCGCATCGTCTCTTTTAAGAAACCCAGAAGCTCTTATAACCGTGGCGGGAAAATTTGTCACGCGAGTCGCGTAGAAAGCGAAAACCCTAGTTTCTGGGCGAAGAAGAAGAAGAAGAAGATGAGTGTATGGAATTACGTCGTTACGGCTCAAAAACCCACTAGTGTCACTCACTCTTGCGTTGGAAATTTCACCAGTCCTCAAGAACTCAATCTAATTGTTGCGTATGGAAAATTCCCTCTCTTTTTCTATTTCGTTCTTGTGTTGCCTCTCTTCTGTGTGCATATGTTGATTTGGGGTTTAGGGTTTCAATCATTGGCCGATTTCTTTAGTTTTTACCCTCGTTGCCCCTCTACTTTGAGTATTTAGGGTTTTCATTGATTTTCTGAGTTGGTGGATGGTTGATTTTGTGGGAGGTGTACTGTACACAATCTTCCTCGTATGATCTATCAGTGACTGTTGTGGACTTGATTTCACGTTAAAGAAGGCACGTTAATGTTTTTGAAGATTATATAAAGATTCTTAATTCAGGGGAATTCAAGTTTTTGTTTGCATAATGTTCCGTAAATTGTTGCGAAAGCTATCTCGTTTTTCTGTTTACCATCCTAGTTTCTTCTTCTGGAGCTTGTTCATTTGCTGTTATGTTGACAAGCTAGTGTTTAAATTTGTCTCAGGAAATGCACTCGAATCGAGATCCATCTGCTTACTCCACAGGGTGTTCAGGTACCATTCTGTTTTGGTTTCTTCGTTTGGTCGGTGTTGTTAAGATAAGTTCCTTTTAAATTTACAAATATATTCATTTCCTTGGATTTATTAGATTGCAATTTGAGTTGTTACGTTTAGTCTTCTTCGGGGACATATGGACTGGAAATGTTGAGTGATTTAGACTTCTGCAGACTATACTGGATGTTCCTCTATATGGGAGAATCGCAACTCTGGAATTGTTCCGTCCCCATGTGAGTATAGTTTTATTATTGCGTACTTTTTCCAGTCTGTGGTAAGTATGAGTAAGTGACAATGTTAATTGATAGTACTTTCTCTTTTGCAGGGTGAAGCACAAGATCTTTTATTCATTGCTACTGAGAGATGTAAATTCTGTGTTCTTCAATGGGATTCTGAGTCTTCTGAGCTTATTACAAGGTATAGTGTGCCACAAAAAGGTCAATTTTTCATGCAGTCAGATGAGGTTAAGCAACTGGATGTGTTATTTGTCTTGTGATATGTTCGAAAGGGATCACATTTTAGTAACTACGTGCAGACTAGATACAAGTTCATGACGTTTCCTATCTTTTTAGAATGTGCTCTAGGATCCCAGTTACTTTGGGGTCATTTATTTACTTGTACTTTGTTGTATATCGAAAGGCTGTAAATTTTTTTATCTGGTGCTAACATAGTTGTTGCTTAGTTTTAATTAAATTAATCAAATACCAATTGACTGCTATTCCCTTTACCGCCGATTCTAAATACTGTTTTGACATTTGTAGGGCAATGGGGGATGTTTCTGATCATATAGGACGACCGACAGACAATGGTCAGGTATTGAGTTCAGTGGTACACTGTATATTTCACAGTGGTTAGAATTTGATGTTCCTTCTTCAGTCGTATCTGTGCTGTAATTTAAGGGATAAGTGGCATGCTTGAAGCTGACTTCTCACTTAACACTGATTTTGCAGATTGGTATAATTGATCCTGATTGCAGATTAATTGGTCTCCATCTGTATGACGGCTTGTTCAAGGTATGATGTTGTCTTCTAGAAGAAATTTGACATATGGTATGCTAGTTTGCTGTCTATGTTATGTCACTGAACTTCCATTGATCACGTGACTTACGCATTATAAAAGGTTTGTTCTGTTTGTTGGGTTCACGGTTAGGTGATTCCATTTGACAACAAAGGACAGCTCAAGGAAGCTTTTAACATAAGGTACTGTTTTTCAGTTAACATGCTGCAATTTGGACGCTAGCAAGCTTAGATTTTTCACTATTTTTATACTGGTTAGTCATCTACATTGCTTTTGTTCTAGTGCAGCCTTGTTTCCATGCATCAGATTCTGTCCTAAACCCTCAATTGACTCGGTCTATACTCAAGTTTTTTTTTGCAGTTGTGGTTATTTTTAGGATCAGAACACTGAATATAATATCGACTACGTTGCCTAAATTTCAGGCTGGAGGAGTTGCAGATCCTAGATATCAAATTTCTGTATGGATGCACCAAGCCAACAATTGCAGTACTCTATCAGGTTAACATTCATATTCAATTGGATATGCTATGGAGTATTTTTGTAAAAGCATACATATTTGTTTCTTCCATGTGTGAACCTACTTTAAGCATTAATGTCTAAAGGAATCTTTTTTTCTTTTTTAACATCTGCTCTGTTGGTAAGCTGACAAAGTTAGAGCAAAGTAGCTCTGCTGTATTTTTATTTGTATTGTAGGTTTTTTAAATGATACGTATTTTTTCTCAACTTTGTTTATTTTTCTAATGCATGTAATGTACGCAATGTAGTCTAGAATTTTCACAAGGTGGATTTACTAATGCATGGTATTTCAGGACATCAAAGATGCTCGTCATGTCAAAACATATGAAGTTTCTCTAAAGGATGACTTTGTCGAAGGACCATGGTCACAAAACAATCTCGACAATGGTGCTGACTTATTGATCCCTGTACCTCCACCTCTGTGTGGCGTCCTTATCATTGGAGAAGAAACAATTGTCTATTGTAGTGCCAATGCATTCAAAGCAATACCAATTAGACCTGTAAGTTATTTTGACAGTATGTCATAGGCTTTTATAAACATTTGCATAACCTTTCAGTGAGCACCCCTTTTGATTTCCATTGTGGTACGTGAACTTTAATTTGTGTCCAGTCCATCACAAAAGCATATGGAAGAGTTGATATTGATGGCTCTAGGTATCTTCTTGGTGACCATGCTGGACTGCTCCACCTGCTTGTTATAACCCACGAGAAAGAAAAGTGAGTTGATATTACAAAGTTCTATTGAAATGAATGAAAATGTGGATATTCTGACTTTATTTATCTGAAGGGTCACTGGCCTCAAAATTGAGCTTTTGGGTGAAACGTCTATTGCATCTACCATCTCGTATCTTGACAATGCAGTTGTCTTTGTAGGCTCAAGCTATGGAGATTCACAGGTACACTAGGATTGAATATGGTTATCATTACATAGTCTTAACAAAAAAAAAATTCTTGAAGAAAGTAAAATTTTACAGTTTTATGGTTACCACTATCCTAGTTATTTGTGTTCAATTGTTAATTGGTGACTGTCCTCTCTGGATGTGACTTTTTACTCTTTCTTAGTTCATGAAAGGACATTTCAAAAAACAATGCCTTCTTCTCTGAGTATTAGTAAAAATACAAGCTATTAAGCATTTGAACGTTTCCATTTTTTTCTTTCTAATCACAGCTTATCAAGCTAAATTCGCAGCCGGATGCAAAAGGTTCATATGTAGAAATTTTAGAAAGTTATGTCAACTTGGGGCCTATTGTCGACCTCTGTGTAGTCGACCTTGAGAGACAGGGGCAAGGTCAGGTTGTCACTTGCTCTGGAGCATATAAGGATGGTTCTCTTCGCATAGTTCGCAGTGGGATAGGAATAAATGAACAGGTTTGATGTACATCAGGAATGTCATTTTGTCTCCATGTCATGTATGAGCAATTTTCTCATCAGATGTAATATATATTAAGACTCTGATGTATTACAGGCGTCCGTGGAACTTCAAGGTATCAAAGGAATGTGGTCGCTGAAATCTTCAATTGATGAAGCCTTTGATACATTCCTCGTAGTTAGTTTTATCAGTGAGACTCGTATATTAGCCATGAATATGGAGGATGAACTGGAAGAGACAGAAATTGAAGGTTTCTTGTCTCAAGTGCAGACTTTATTTTGCCATGATGCTGTCTACAACCAACTTGTACAGGTATGATTTGCCAGTCCTCATTCGTTAGTTTCTATGCCTTTGCTTGTAGTTTGATTTCACAAGGCATGGAAAATTTCGTCGAACTCCATTTGATACGTCTATTCCAGATCATCAACATAGAGTTTTGTTTTCTCTGGCTTTCCCTGCAGTATAATGTGTTATTGATTTTATGGTTAATCAGTTGTCATTTTTAGGCCTTTTGGGTCTTCCAAAGCGAATCAAATGTAGATGTGCTTTTGTATTTCATGGTTGCTATTTTTCTTCAGGGATAGTTTCCTGTCTGCTATACTGTTCTCTCCTCTCTTTTCCTCTAGGATGATGCACTAACTGCTGTCTTTTCGTAATCAGGTTACTTCAAATTCTGTTAGATTAGTCAGTTCTACAACTAGAGAATTGCGGAATAAATGGGATGCCCCTGCTGGATTCGCTGTTAATGTTGCAACTGCTAATGCCAGCCAGGTTTGTCTTCTTTAGTGACTTCTAGGAGTTTTTGGACAAAGCAGGGATTTTGTCTCTTTCTTAAACTTGTAAATTCAGTATTTTTCTCGTTTCTAGACAATAATACAATATGATTTTGAATGATATACTTGTTAGGTTCTTTTGGCGACTGGAGGTGGGCATTTGGTCTATATAGAGATTGGAGATGGGACATTGACAGAAGTGAAACATGCCTTGTTGGAGTACGAGGTTTCTTGTCTTGATATAAACCCCATTGGCGATAATCCTAATCAAAGTCAGCTAGCTGCAGTGGGGATGTGGACAGATATAAGTGTGAGGATTTTTGTGCTGCCGGACTTGACTCTTATTACTAAGGAGCAATTAGGAGGAGAGATAATTCCCCGATCTGTTCTTCTTTGTGCATTCGAAGGGGTATGATTTTCTTCTAATTTTTGTGAAATGACCGTCTTTATTGTTAATGCAGCCTTTAGTTGCCATACTAATAACAGTGGTATTTCATATGTCACAGATATCTTACTTGCTCTGTGCTCTTGGAGATGGTCATCTCTTAAACTTCCAGTTGGATAAGAGTAGTGGGGAATTAAGAGAGAGAAAAAAAATATCACTGGGGACTCAGCCTATAACTCTGCGTACATTTTCATCTAAAAGTGCAACTCATGTCTTTGCTGCTTCAGATAAACCAGCTGTTATATATAGCAAGAACAAGAAGCTGGTATACAGCAACGTGAATCTGAAAGAAGTTAGTCATATGTGTCCCTTCAACTCTGCTGCCTTTCCAGACAGGTAAATTAATTTTTCTTCCTCACTTTTTTCCTTTGGGATCGATGTACATTGTGTTGAAATCTGGTTCTGCTTCTCTTCCATGGGCAGTCTAGCAATTGCCAGGGAAGGCGAACTTACTATCGGCACCATCAATGATATTCAGAAGCTTCATATACGCACTATTCCTGTTGGAGAGCACGCTCGTCGCATCTGCCATCAGAAACAAACACGAACATTTGCTATCTGCAGTTTGAGAAACCAACCGAGTGCCGAAGAATCTGAAATGCATTTTGTCCGTCTGCTGGATGACCAAACTTTCGACTTTTTGTCAACTTACCCTTTGGACGCCTTTGAATACGGTTGCTCCATACTAAGCTGCTCGTTTAAAGACGATAAAAATGTCTACTACTGTGTTGGTACGACATATGTTTTGCCCCAAGAAAATGAACCAACTAAGGTATCATTCAGTAAGACACACGACTCTTTATTTTGTTTGTATTAAAATTTATCTTTCGTTTTTTTTGTTTTGTGAATGTAGGGAAGGATACTTGTGTTTATAGTTGAAGGAAGGAGATTGCAACTTATCACAGAGAAGGAAACTAAGGGAGCTGTTTACTCTCTTAATGCCTTCAATGGCAAACTTCTTGCTGCTATTAATCAGAAAATTCAGTTGTATAAATGGATGCTGCGGGATGATGGAACTCTTGAGCTCCAGTCTGAATGTGGACATCACGGTCACATACTAGCTCTCTACGTGCAGACCCGTGGAGACTTTATCGTCGTTGGTGATCTCATGAAATCAATCTACTTTTTGATCTATAAGGTAAAACCATAAAAGGATCTCATACAAAGTTTTATCCATCTTCTTGTGAATACATGTCAAATCTTAGATTGTTATGTTCATAAGAACTTACCGGGACTCTTTAACCGTTTGTGTTTGTTTTAAAAGCACGAGGAAGGTGCGATCGAGGAGAGAGCTCGGGACTGTAATGCAAAGTGGATGACGGCAGTTGAGATACTCGATGATGACACCTACCTCGGTGCTGACAATTGCTTCAACCTATTCACTGTAAAGAAGAACAGCGAAGGTGCTACAGATGAAGAACGGTCTCGTATGGAAGTAGCTGGTGAGTATCACCTTGGGGAATATGTGAACCGATTCCGCCATGGCTCTCTTGTTATGAGGATGCCTGATTCAGAGATTGGTCAGATACCGACTATCATCTTTGGTACCGTCAATGGTGTGATTGGAGTGATGGCTTCGCTGCCTCAAGAACTGTACGCGTTTCTAGAGCAACTGCAGACGAGTCTGAGGAAAGTGATTAAAGGAGTTGGCGGTTTGAGCCATGAGCAATGGAGATCGTTCAACAACGAGAAAAAAACTGCGGAAGCGAGGAATTTCTTGGATGGAGATCTTATCGAGTCGTTCTTGGATCTGAGCAGGAGTAAGATGGAAGAGATCTCTAAAGCTATGGATGTTCAAGTGGAAGAGTTGTGTAAGAGAGTTGAAGAACTCACTAGGCTTCACTGATCAAATCCATATCTCTCTCTTTCCTCTTTGGTTTGTTTTCTCAACAATCTCTGTGAAAACTTGAGCATCAAAGAAGTAAATGTGTTTTTTTTTGCCCTTTTGGTGCTTCATTTACTAAACCGAAGTAGAGCAAATGAGATTGAGATGAAAATTTTGAGTTTTGTAGTAAAAAAAAAAAGCTAAATGCAATGGGAGGTTTCGGTTACCGATAGGTTTTTCGGGTTCCTTCGGTATTTTGCTTTCAAGGATTTCCTGTTAGCTCAAAAGACTGGATTGGTCATTTATTGTATTTTTTCGTTTTTTAGTTATGTCTCAGTTTATGTAGTTATTTTTTATTTGGTTTTTAAATTCTCTTTATTGCGGTAACTTTTGTCTTTTTTGGTAGGGCTTAGTCTCCCCTAAAAAATTGTCGATTGTAGCCGTGGAAAAAAAATTTCTGATGAAGAAAAAAAAAAGAAGTGTTTGGTAATCAAAATTGATAATCAAAATTTCTAATCAAGAAAAAAAAAGCAATGGAAAAAGTTTTCCTTACATCCGGATCGGTTTTGACTGGTTTAATCCGGTTCGGTACGGTTTGGAGAAATTGTCGGAATTGTCAACAGAATAATAAACCAGAAAGAAGTGTTTGGTAGAGGAGAGAAAGAAAGAACAACTGAGATTCTGCGACGGAGGAGAGATTGTCTTTGTCCACATACGAAGAACCCTAAATCCTCCATTAGGCACTTTCCTCCATCTTCAAGCATTAAAAAAATCTCATCTTTCGTCGAATCTTCTATAAAGTAATAACCTTTTTCTTCTCTCTGTTTCTTGTTACCGTCGATTCTTCCTTATTTTTACATTTTCTACTGTTAAATTGTCTTTCTTTCGTTTGCTATTGTTATATAGTTTCAATTTCTGGTGATTCTCCAGATGTTTAGTTTCTTGTCTTTTTTCTTGCAATCATTTAGGTTTTAGCTATAACCTTTGGCGGCGCCAAAGCCATGCTCTTCCATAGACTATCAAGATTAGGTTCTCGTATTGTTAAAGAGCTTCCAAGAGGTATTTATCTCTAATTTTTCGATGCTTACAAATATGATTTGCTCTTCATTTGCTTCCAATCTGGTTCAGTAATCTCTTTTTCTTGCAACTGTTGATTAAGTTTGTTCTTGGCGGAAGCAAAGCTCATGTATTGTCTGAGTGATTTAACTCCAATGTTTATGTTTTGGGCAGAGAGGTTTTTACCAAAATGTGGAATGTGGAGTCTACAAAGGTCTTATGGCCAATATATGCGATCTTCGGTTAGTCTATGCTTTGTTCTCAGTTTGTGAAAAATTTATGTACCTTGCATTTTTCATATGCATCTTACTTGGTTCATTGATTAGATATTTTCCCAATTTTGATAGCGTTAAGATAAAAAAGTTTTATTCTTTCGTAGCCAGTCTGCTCTGATTAAAATGTGGATTCGGTAAAAGCCTTGTTGAAATTGATTTTGGTTTTGTATTCTAGCTAATTTGTAAAGAGTATTATGACTCTAATTAGCTAATCCATTTCATCTTTGCGAATGTTATGAAATGGATTAGCTAATTAGAGTTATGCAATCAATAGAGGGAATTAAAAGGTATGGTTTTGGCTCAAAGAGCTAACCAAAGGCTTGATATGTATATTAGATATATTATGCCTTATGTAAGTGAATTAGCTTCGAAAGTCGGGTGGTTTCGATTCATCATATTTTCTCTTACAAATTCTGTCTCGATTTGATATATCTGCTCTTTCTTCTACAGAGACGAACTAGGACTTTTCAGGAAGCCATTTTCTCGAACAATCACAAGTTTTGTACTACTTTCAGCACTGCCTCTGGAAAAAGCGGCGAAGAAAAAGAAAAGTAAATTCAAATTTATCTCATACAACATTCAACTCTTGACAACAACAAATGTAGACACGGTAATTTATACACTAGTATTCTCGCTGAATGTAAGATTATACATGCATTTCATTTTTTTTTCAGGATAAACGTTACTTTTGTTGATAAAGATGGAGAGGAAATTCATATTAAGGTCCCAATTGGAATGAACATCCTTGAAGCTGCTCATGAAAATGATATAGAACTCGAAGGCACGATTTTCTTCCATTTCTTCTTCTTCTTCTTCTTTTGTCTGGTGATGCTTCTTCGCTTAAACCAAGATAGTAACTAATGTCTCAGATTGATGCTCTCAGTGGAAATTTACGGGTTGCTTTTTCTAAATCTTCAGGGGCGTGTGAAGGTTCTCTAGCGTGTTCAACGTGCCATGTGATTGTTATGGTAAAACCGTCTCTTCCTTACAATCACTCATCTACATAGATTGATCATGAATTGTGTTTCACCAAATTGTCAAAACTGTAATTGTAATAGGACACGGAATACTACAACAAACTCGAAGAACCAACAGATGAAGAGAATGATATGCTAGATCTTGCTTTCGGGTTAACAGAAACGTGAGTCCTCTCTCTTATGCTCTAAACGGTTTCAATTGGGTTTCATTGAAAATGTTGAGATGTTCCGTTGAAAAATGTATATAGGTCGCGATTGGGATGTCAAGTCATAGCAAAACCAGAGCTAGATGGAGTACGATTAGCCATTCCTTCAGCTACTAGGAATTTTGCGGTTGATGGGTTTGTTCCAAAACCTCACTAGCCACTTCAAAGTCTCTGAGAGCAGAGGATTTTTCAATTAGTTGAGTTAAAAGTTTTCGAGTTTACTTACTATTATCTGAAAAACCATATTACATCAAACCTTAGGGAGTTATAGATGTAATTCAGAAGGTGAGATTTGTGACTGTGAGAGCGATGCGATTAGCTAGAAGTTTGAATGCAGATGCGGTTTGGATGCTTCTATATTCTTGAATGGCAATGTGATTTGAAAATGATTTGAGCGCGATTAGAAAGCAAACTTACCAAAATGGACATAAATTGTATTATTTTTTTATTTATGTTTTATGGCATTGTTTATATTTTAAAATTTTCATAAACATTATAAATATCATATTAATTTAATTTATCACATTATTACTAAGTAGTGTTTAACGGAAAAGGGCTGCCTGTAGCAATCAACCTCTACTATAGTCGTTCAACTCATATCACCCTGTATTTACAGGCTCTATCCAATTCACCCTACTAATTGTAAACTTCATAGTTCCACCTGAACAATACGATTCTTTCCAATTAATCAAATTCAATTCAATTTCTTAAGTGCGATATAAAATTCTAAAAATGCGTTCACTATTCCGCGATTAGCCTAAAATCGAGTTTAAAGTTGTTGACCCGACCAAATTCTTTTATCCCGCAATGAAATCCTCTGTTTCAAGTAGAGGTTTCGATTTTACAAAAACAAAATTGATTTGGGGGAGAAATTAGAATTAGGATTTTTCTTCTTACAAAAACAAAATCGAGACATCCTCTCCGTCTTCTTCCTCGTCTCTCGTCTCTAGTAGTTAGTTTCTGGGGATTTCACTTATTCTTCTTCTTATTCTTCGTCTTCTGATTCTGCTTCATCTCTGGTGGTGATTTTAGTGGAGAAGTGTCGAGAATCTGAAGCGTCGCTTGGTCGGAATCAAGAATTTGAAATGTCGTAAGTTTTCAATTTCTTTTAACTAACGTGTTATTGTAGTTGTATGTGGCTTGATTTGTGTGGCTTTGTGGATTTCGAGAGTGAGGAAGTGATATGTGAGAGATAACGACAATGATGTTGATATTTTTTTTTAAACTGTAGTGACGAACCAGATGATGTCGATTATAGTGGGGTTTCCGAATCGAATGGGAGTATTGAGGAGAGTGACAGATCCAACAGTGATGAATCCGAGAGTAAAAAATCCAACAGTGATGAATCCAAGAGTGAAGAGGAGATTGAAGAAAATGGAAGAAGGAAGAAGAAGAAACCTAAGAAGAAATCTAAGAAGAAAAAAGAGGCTAAAGAAGATCCGATTGAGCGTTTTGACTTTGAAGTAGAGGATAGAGCAGCCGATTTTGAAGTGAGATTCAAATTGGTCGTAATATAATTCTAGATAGTTCAGATGATGAAGACGAGGATCCCATTATGTTAAGGGATAGAAGAATCAGAAGGGCAAAGGGTGATAAATTGGTGGTTGGAAATACTTTCTTCACAAGTATTGAGTTCAAAGAAGCTGTCTTAGACTATGCTTTGAGACACAGACAGAATGTGGTTCAAAATAGGTGGGAAAAAGAGAAAATTTCATTCAAGTGCGGCATGGGTGGGAAATGTAAATGGAAGGTTTACTGCTCCTTTGATAAGACGAAGCAATTGTTTGTGATTAAGACAACATGTGGGTGGCATAGTTGCACACCTAATGGGAAATGCGAGTTCTTAAAGAGTCATGTAATTGGGAGGTTGTTCTTAGACAAGCTGAGGCTAAATGAGAAGTTTATGCCTATGGATATTCAGCAACATATCAAAGAGCGTTGGAAGTTGGTGTCTACAATCCCTCAATGCCAAAGAGGAAGACTTCTTGCTCTGAAATGGATTGAAGAAGAGTATGCTGAACAGTTTGCTCATCTCCGGGGATATATTCAAGAGATACATACTCAAAATCCAGGTTCTGTTGCCTTCATTGAAACTTACCCAAATGCTGCGGGTGAAGATGTGTTTAACAGGTTTTATGTATGTTTTAACATAATAAGAACACATTGGGCTGGGACTTGTAGACCTATAATAGGACTTGATGGCACATTCTTGAAGGTTGCTGTGAAAGGGGTTCTGTTGACTATAATTGGTCACGATGCAAACAATCAAATATATCCAGTTGCTTGGGATGTGGTACAATCTGAAAATGCTGACAATTGGCTGTGGTTTGTTAAGCAAATAAAAAGGACTTAAATCTATAGGATGGCAGCCGATTTGTTATTTTATCAGACCGCTCAAAGGTAAGAACCTTATATTTATGTTTTTTTCAATTGTCATTACATTATATCGTCATAAGTAACATGGTCGCTTTGTTCAATAGGGTCTTCTTAGTGCAGTAAAAAATGAGTTGCCATTTGCTGAACATAGGTGGTGTGTTAAACATATTGTAGAGAATTTGAAGAAGAACCATGCCAAGAAGGATATGCTAAAGACATTGGTGTGGAAATTAGCTTGGAGTTACAACGAGAAGGAGTATGCTGTCAATCTTAACAACTTGAGGTGCTATGATGATGCATTATATAATGATGTAATGAAAGAGGAACCACATACTTGGTCAAGATGTTTTTATAGACTTGGTAGCTGTTGTGAGGATGTTGACAACAATGCTACAGAGTCATTCAACTCCACCATCACCAAAGCAAGAGCAAAGTCATTGGTTCCAATGCTGGAAACAATAAGGAGGCAAGGAATAATGCGGATAAGTAGGAGGAACAAAAAATCATTGCGCCACCAAGAAAGATTTTCAAAATATGCTTTGAAAATTCTTGCATCAGAGAAGGCAGATGCAGATAGGAGTACAACCTACCATTGCACACATGGTGTATTTGAGGTATATATAGATGGGAATAGTCATAGAGTTGAATTACAGAAGACACTATGTTCATGGGGGAAGTGGCAAATAAGTGGTATTCCTTGTGAGCATGCCTATGGTGCCATGATAGAGGCTGGTTTGAACGCTGAAGACTACATATCTGGGTTTTTCTTGACAGATATGTGGAGAGACTACTATGATTCAGCCACCTTCCCATTAAGAGGACCAAAATTTTGGATGAATTCAAGTTACAGGTTGATAACTGCACCACCAGAACCTGTACTTCCTGGGAGAAAGAAAGAATCAAAGAAAAAAAATGGAAATTCGCTAGGATCAAAGGGAAAATGAATCGCCAAAGAAGAAGAAGAATAAGAAGAAGCATGAAGTAGAAAAACTTAGCAGAACAGGTAGAACCATGCATTGTAAGAGCTATGGTGAAGCTGGCCACAACGCATTAGGATGTAAGAAGTTTCCAAAGGAGAAGGTGCCGAGGAAGAGAAAACCAAAGAATGCTGAATTTGATGAGGTATTTTTCTGTTTTTACTTTCTTACTGCATATACTCACTTTTTACTAACCTTACTACTACTATTAGCTTCAAAATAAAGCAAAGAAGGCTAAGACGGAGAAGAAGGAGAAGAATGCTAAAACGAAGAAGAAGGAGAAGAAGACTAAGAAGGTGACTGAAGGTCCGGATACAATCACAATAACACAACCTTCTCAAGCAACACAGGCAACGCAAGGGTAGTTTCTAGTTTCTGTTTTACGTTTGCTAGCTTTTGAATGTTTGAATGTGTTGGCTTCTTTTTTGGAGTTACTTTAACATGTCAACAACATTATTAGGATTCGGATGTGTTTTGGTTTTAGACTAATGTCAACTATTGATGATGTTCGGATATGTTTTGGTTTTAAACATTTAACTATTAATGTTTTTTTTTCATCTAATTTCCTTCCTTTAACTACAACTTTCATTGCAAAACAACACAAAACCGAGTCTTAATATAAAAACACAACTACACAATCAAGGGTCTTAACATACAACACAAGTACACAAACCAAATACACTTAGTAGCACATAGACATGTCAAAGAAGAACACATCATATAACCTTTCCACAAAGCCATGCGATTGAAGCTACAACAACCACAAGTACACAAACGGTCTTCATGCTTGACTTCTCCATACTCTCATTTGCAACCATTAGCTCTTGCTTAATTATCTCATTCATCTTATTTTTCATCTCTTCCTCCATCTCCTTCACCATCTTCTTTTGGAGGTCCACATTGTCCATCCACATCTGCCTTAGATCATTCACATCTTCTAGAAGTTGCTTATGTTTACTTTCAACCATCCTAATCTCTTCTAGAAGAGCATCATCAACCCAGCGAAATATGTGTTTCTCTTTTTTTTCTCCTAACAACACGTCGAGATCGAAGACTCAATATAAAGAACCATATTTGATGAATTTCTAAAACATAACAACATAACACCCACATAACAATCATCATAAATTAGTACATTACCTTCACGCCATACACAAATCTGTAGAATTTTCGATACGAATTATCATCTGTCTTCGAGGTGTAGGTTGTAATCTCCCCACCACACCAACACTTACTCGGAACTCCACTGTGAGTAGTTCTCGATCCCGAAGTCAATTGAGACGAACCTGAAGAAGAAAAGTGACTCATGACTTGAATACACAAAGAAACGAGAGACGAGGAAGAAGACGAAGAGGATGTCTCGATTTTGTTTTTGTAAGAAGAAAAACCCTAATTCTAATTTCTCCCCCAAATCGATTTTGTTTTTGTAAAATAGAAACCTCTACTCGAAACAGAGGGTTTCATTGCGGGTTAAAAGAATTTGGTCGGGTCAACAACTTTAAACTCGATTTTAGGCTAATCGCTGAGTAGTGAACGCGTTTTTAGGATTTTATATCGCAATTAAGAAATTGAATTGAATTTGATTAATTGGAAAAAATCGTATTGTTCAGGTGGAACTATGAAGTTTACAATTAGTAGGGTGAATTGGATAGAGCCTGTAAATACAGGGTGATATGAGTTGAACGACTATAGTAGAGGTTGATTGCTACAAGCTGCCCAACGGAAAGCGTATCTCACTATCAGATGAAAACGAACTCAACGGGTTAAACGTATTTCAAAGTTTTTCAGTGTTCAAGTCATTATCCATAATGATGCTTCCGAAACATTCTCCTTAGTGATGCTTACAAAACTAGCCAAACAATCATTTTTAAGAAATCTATATTTAGGCATAACACAAACCAAATATTTAGTAAATATGTATTTGAATTTGAACATTGGTCTAGCCAAAGAGGTGACATGAATATAAATAAGCCACCGTTGCTCCCGTTTAATTTAGTAATAGATTAGCTTGAAAATAATTTTTGAATGATAAATTATTAGAAGAGAAACTAAGATTACAAATTTAAACATATTCCATCCTCTTAATGATTTCAAACGTTTTAATTACCATTGAAAATGTCGTCCATTAATACATCTTGGTTGTTGTTTCATCTACATATTCCATCTTCTCTTATTTAGATAAGAGAAATTATTTGTCTTCTTTTCCCATCATCACCACATTTGACGCATCTGTTTTTTCATTCATCCCTTAAATACAAGTAGCTTAAGTAGGAGATTAGGAGCTTCACTGTGCACGACATCTGGTACGATTTCATATGTGTCGTCGAATTGTTCTCAGCCCCCGATGCATTATGACTAAACAAGACGTTTTTGCCTGTCTCGGCTTCTCCTTTATTTATATACATAAGTAGAACTCCCAAAAATTCCCACAAAACAGAGGAAGTAGCAGTAAATTAATATTTTTATATTTTTTTTTGTTTTTTCCTCCGATTCGTGAATTGGTATAAATTCAATGTTTGAATTACATGTGTAGATCACTAATATTGCAAATTTGAAATCTTGAATTGAGTTGGTAAGCAATTTGCATTGTAGTCTAATTAACCGAACTGGCTAAAAAAAAAAAAAAACTTACCATTTAAGTAGTCCTATTGAAACAGATGCGTACCATTCTCAGGCTCTTGAATCATAGAACATCCATCTTAAAATACTCCTAAAAGTTAGCAGGGTAAAAACATGGGCACTTAAGATCTGAATATAAAAATTCATGACGTATGGGAGGAGGGTAAATTTTTTTCAAATAAGTATTTTGAAAAATTTAATTAACGATAATTGTTGTTAACGGATAGTGCCTCTCAAATATTGAGGTGTAATCAGAAGCAGAAGGTGGTAGAGATTGGAGAGTATAATCAGAAGCAGAGAACGGTCGCATCGTATGTATTAAAAGTGATATGATGCCTACACTTGGGATAAAGACTGGACAATTTTTTGGAGGTCAGCAGCAGAGAATACAATCTCATCGTAGAGAACACGGTAATGTGTTGGCCTAGGAGTGAAAATTAATTGAATCAATGAGCGTTACCAGGTGGAGTGAAAATTGAGTGGCAATTTGTTTTAAGAAAATCATATGAATATATTTAAGAATGAGAAATCACCTTGTTTGGTTGTGTAAAATGATGCACTACAACAACATACACGTTCTGAACCTATGGTCCATGCTTTTTAGTCGTCCCACTTGCCTTCGTTAGTACAACAACATACACAGTAATGTGGTTCTACAATGGCAATGAGAATAATTGTGAATACATTAGTACGAAGAGTAAAACGGTAGGAGAAGAAGTAATTTCGTAGAAATAGTAAGTTGCTTTTTAAAAGGGTTACATTTTTTTTACAGAAAAAATTGATAACATGTACTTCAGAGTTTCAATTCATTAAACATATCAGATACCTGTTGAAAGAGTAGGTCGGAGTTTATGCTTAACATTAGTTCAAGAGTCAATTTATTAGATTCTGAACATAAAAGAAGGATATAAACCTGAGTAGAGAGTATGAAGAGAAATAACATAAGGGAAGTTAGGTATATTACATTTTCAAATTCCTGATGATGTCTTGAGAAACTTATAGTTCACACCATTGATTAACTGTAGGTATGTGAACAAGTGTTTTGTTTAAAAACACATTGAAAGATCAAAACTTAATTGAATAACTCGTTTAAATGAGGTTCCCAAACCAAAATATTGAACATGCAGTTTTCGAGAAAGATACATTGCAAACTTCAATTCATTTCAGGCAGCAAAACATGCATCAAGAACCACATTAAGTGGAATCAATGCAAGTCACAACAAGATATATATGAATCTTGACAACCATCCATGGAAATTCGCAATGGACAGATTCCAAGATTAACGATTCGTAATCCTACAATTTTTGCAAGCAATTTCCCCTAAAGAAGTCAACTTCTATATCCATTTTTCAATAAGCAATTCTCCAAATATTCAGCAACACTATATATGACCAAGCATAACTGATCAAAACGGTTCCAAGTTTGTATATGGCTCGATGAAAATCAAATTGCAACCTGATTGCCGCCTGAGATGGTAAAACAAGTGAAAATGGGTCTTAAAAGACTCGATAAGGACTAAAAAGACTCGATAAAAGCATGCAGATACGGAAAAACACGGGTTATAATGCGTTAAAAACGCAATACATCAATTCACCTAGACTTAGACATTTGCTTGCCTTCAGACGAAACAAAAATCCAAATACAGAAAAGAAGTTTGAAAATCACGGGAACTCACATATCTTGGGAATCATGTTGTGAAAGAGAGTCTGCAGACCACATCAAACAAAGCCAACTCAAACCATTCGCACTATAGTCTCTCCATGACTTTCGTAGCCTGGTCCATACTCTTAATTCTAATTCTGCAAAAACCCTGAATTCACATTAATTGACTATTAACATTCATTTAAGGTTGGCGTGTGCTTTCTCATCAAAGGTAATCCATCAGGGTAGACGTTTCATGTGAGGAAATGGCTGATTTGCGGTGGGGCTAATGTGTTTTTGGTTTCCAGACTCTCCGGAGGA
Source organism: Pseudoturritis turrita (assembly GCA_900406555.1). Classification (NCBI taxonomy): domain Eukaryota; kingdom Viridiplantae; phylum Streptophyta; class Magnoliopsida; order Brassicales; family Brassicaceae; genus Pseudoturritis; species Pseudoturritis turrita. The sequence continues at coordinate 665,906 of OVBL01000623.1, read as the reverse complement.
TGCAAGACATTATGCAAAACAGCTAGAGAGAATAGACCTATTGATGTCCACAATTTCCAGCCATTTTTTTCTCAACCAAACTTTACTGTAAATCCACTACAAGTCACTACAAAACACTGCAAATCATTGTAGATGAGAAATAGATGTTTTCCCTTATTTTTTTCTTGACCTTGAGACTTTTTACCGCTTTTTGACCCCCTTTCTCTTCTTTTGACGTTTTTTTTGTTGAAGAGGGGAATCGATTCTTGATACTTAGTCTCAGAGGGCCACGAGATTCTTACTTTAATATCTCATGAAAACATCCAGACTCTTCCCATATTGTCCCACTTCACCGAATTTTCTCAGGTACTGCCTTTGCAATGGCTGAAAAATTGTGTCGATCCTTTCTCTCCGACATTTTTGCACATATATGCGCATTTGACAATGAAGAACAAGAGTGCATGAGTTTTGAAAGAAGGTAAGGTAAAGGTGGGTACCAAACTAAAGGTGAACTTGGCCATTCAGGGTCAGGAAAGAGTGGTAAAAAGGTGAAAGAAGACCCTGAATGTTTGATCGTTTCCCTGATATCATGCCCTTGATGAGAAAATTTTTAGTCCGGTTATTAGTCCAATAAAATGAGTCAACATCAGTGCCATCAAGATCTCTGCAATAAAATGAGCCAGCATCAGTCAATAACTCGAATTAACTCTGTGGAATGGTCACTAGAAATCTCGATCATACATGAATCCCTATAGTTTCCTACAAATTTTGACTCAATAAAACATGAAAAATGACTCAAAACGACTCAAGGAGAAAACAAAAGAAAGAAAATAGCGTTAGTACACAACAAATACCCTCTTCCAGACTTACTTCACACCGTCTAGGTGTGAAAATAAATCAAGAGAAAGACATTAACTCACTCAACGAAATAAAAATGAAAGAAAAGGAAAAATGAGTTTTTTTTTTTGGAAACGTACCTTGGCCCGGCCGGGCTAGTAGGTAGCCTGATCGGGCTAATTTTCCTTTTTCTTGCTTCGATTCTCCGTCTTCCACACGTTGGCCCGACCGGGCCAGTAGGTAGCCCGATCAGGCTGACCACCGTACGTTTTTTTTTTTTTGAAAATCTCGGAAACAAAAGTAAACAAAACCAGAGATCAAAAAGCAAAGGGAAAAGTAAAAATATGTACACTCACCAGTGGGTTGCCTCCCACCAAACGTTTGTTTTAAGTCATTAGCTTGACTTCGGCCTCATATATCAGCAAGGATAGCATGGGAACTTGCTCCAAAACAAGCTCTCCAATCAGTCATCTTCAGCTTCAGAAATCTGTTTCTGTTTTCAAACGTTTTAAAAAAAACCTGTTTTTAATCACGTTATCAAAACGTTCCCGCGACGTTTCCTAGCGAGTTTGCGGAACGCCTTCTAGCGCTGTAAACAAATCGTTTCCGCAAACGCTCCAGAGCGAGTTTGCGAAATGCCTTAAAACGCGAATACAAAATATTTCTGCGAACGCTTCTAAGCGAGTTTGCAAAATGCTTTCAAACGCTAAAACAAAACATTTATGCGAACGCTTCTGAGCGAATTTGCAAAACGTTTTAAAATGTTAAAATCAAACCGTTTCCGCAAACGCTTCTGAGCGAGTTTGGGATTCGGGTTTTATCAGTAATATTAAAAAAAAAAATTGTTTGACAAACACTTTTTATAGCGGTTCTGTGAAACATTTTTATTGTAATCTCAAACGGTTCTAAAAATGCTCTTTAGTGGATTTTGGAAAAAACATCGTCTTGAAGCGAATATGGAAATGCTCATTAGCGCCTTCCATAAAAATGCCATATTGAGATTAACAATTAAATAACTTTGATTTATTCTGTTTAGATAAATCATTAAGTTTTTTCTGTCAGATATTGATCAGTTTGATTTTCTGTCTACACAGATGGCTGAAAACAACGACAGCAACATGATGATCGATACCACACCTGTTGATGATGCGTCTGCTGGAAATTCTAATGGCAATTGGTCTGATGATACCACAGACCGAGCTACGTTCGGGCTGGTCTTCATGTTATGCCAAATGAGAGTGTTCCTCTGATCCCCTCGATGCCAAGCTCAGCCTCCCAAGGACTGATGCCCGAAAAATTTGATGGAAAAGGTTTCAAAACGTGGCAGCAAAAGATGCTGTTTTTTCTGACCACGTTGAACTTTGAAAAGTTCTTCAAAGAGGATAAGCCAATGATTCCCGCTGGAAATACTGATGCTTACACTCTCGCGAGCGTTGAAGTCTGGATCCATGGGAATTTCTTGTGCAAAAGTCAGATTTTGGGCCGCCTGGTTGATCCTCTTTACGAGATTTACTGTCATGCAAAATCCTCCAAAGCACTCTGGCTTGCATTGGAGAAGAAGTACAAGTCCGATGACGCTGGGTTGCAGAGATTTTCAACGGCAAAATTTCTAAACTTCAAAATGGTGGACTCCAAGCTTATAATGGAGCAAGTGGAAGCTCTCCAACAGATCTGTCAAGAGATAGAATTGGAGGGTATGCCGATCTGCGGGATCTTTACTGTGAACAGCCTCATCGAGAAGCTTCCACCGAGCTGGGCGGACTTCAAGAACTATCTTACATATAAGCGAAAGGTGATGTCTCTTGAAGACGTGATCCGAAGGCTAAGGATAGAGGACAACAACCGCTCTGCTCATGGTTTTCAGATTCAGGGGCACAATATTAATGTGGCTGAACAAAAGGCCAATAACAAAAGTAAAGGGAAACTCATGTCTCCCCAAAAGAAGAAGTCCTTTGCTTCCCTGAAAGCCACCTCCTCCAGGAAAGGCTGCTGAAAAGAAATTCACTGGAAAATGTCACCACTGTGGTAAAGTTGGGCACAAAGCTGATGTCTGCAAGAGCAAGGAAAATGGCAAAGCCCAAGCACATCTGACAGAAGAAGATATGTGCGCTGTGGTGACTGAAGCCGTCAACAACCCGATGGAGTGGTACTATGACATTGGTGCTACCACTCACATTTGTTTTGATAGGTCGATGTTCAACACCTATAAAAAGAATAAGGCTATTCATGGACAACACTGCGGTGTCCAATATTGAAGATAAGGGCAAAGTGATCTTGAAGCTGACGCCGGGACGTGAACTCACCTTCCAGAATGTGAAGCACGTACCTGACATGCGCAAGAATCTGATTTCTGGAAGTGTGATGAGCAAGCATGGATGATTGCACACAATATTGTTATGTATATTTGTTACGTAGTAAAGATGAAGCGTTGGAAAAATTCAAAGAGTATAAAATCGAAATTGCTTTGGTAATTTGTTTCGGTTTTTTCCTTCAAATATTTATTTAAATCGGAGTATTTTCATATCCGGGTTTTACAAGGATTAACAAACATAACATAAACATAACAGAATGATCAAAAGTAAAATAAAAACAAGAACATAACATGCAATAGTTTAAGTAATAGAAATAACATGGCAAAGTTTACGTAATGATCGAGTTCCAGTCCGGTCCTGTTTTAACCATCAATAAGTTTGCGCGCGACAATGACCGAGTTCATAAAGCCATCGTACAGCGACGGATGGTAGACCTTCAAGACATGGAAACCTTTTAGATCACAAGGATCAACGAGTGGATATAAGAAAGCCCTAGGGCCTTTAACAGTCCTAAGCATGAGCAGCTTTCCGCGAGACATATTTTTTGCCAAGTGTTGAATGACTTTGACCTTGACCTCTTTTTCCGTCCCAACAAGGGCTGCCAAGAAAACGACGTCGTAGTCACGCAGAGTCTCTGTGACGTTGAGTATATCCGCAGTGTCAAAGATCATGCGACTGGAGAGGTCGGGATCGCGTGAGACAAGACGGGAGGCGAGGGAGTTGGCTTCAGCGTCAATGTCATAGTTGTAGAAGGTGGCGTTTGGAAGGTGGAGTTTCGCCAAGAGGATGGATGTGTAGGGCATCGAACCTGAGCCCACGAACGCGATCTTGGTTGGGACACGTCTTGTGTATTGTGTGAGGAGATTGAACTCGAACTTCGTTAGTTTCAGGTAGTCGGTGTAGTGTGGGTAGAGATGTAAATGGTTTATTGGGTTTTCTGCGAGAGATCCCAAACTGACCGAGAAGTGTTGCTCTAAATATCCTTCGGCTTCACCATATAGCTTGATGAGATTGGATCTAATCTCCTGGACTCTTGGGCCCATCTTTTCCAGGACGATGTCTGTCTCCGTAGACAAGCACGTAGAGATGAGTTGTTCGAACAGAGTATTCACTGTCTTCGAAGGTCTTAAGCTCTCCAGTTTTGATATTTGCTCGTAAAGGTCGAGGATTTGATTCTCGAAGCGACTCTCTTGGAAGGCCATGCCGACAAAATGAGGATATTTAGGTTTAGGGTTTCTCTTTGTGTTAGGTCTTAACAGCTCTCATAAGCTAAGCGCATGTTTTATTTATATCTTCATTTCGGTCATATATTTATACTTCTCTTAAACTGCATTCTTTAACCAAAATTTAGTGCATTTTCAATATGTCCAGACGGTCCTTTGTAATAAATTATTCACGTGATTAGTGTCATATTACACAGTAATATGTTACAATTGTATATTGAGTATACAACACACCACTTTAATTGGTTTGCTACAATAATAATAATAATAATAATAATACATGAATAAATTACAAATAATACCGTCACGTTATAGGCAATCCACAAAATTACCCTACAACAAAAGTTACAGACATTCAAAACTTCATCAAAGTCACAAAAATACAAAAACCGTGTCACCGTAAAGATAAAATTCACGACCACCAACATTTACTCACATCCAGTTGAAAGCATAAAATTCAAACATCATCTCCAAAATGTGAAGTTCTACCAAACGTTTTTTTAAATGAATTTCTACCAAAAAACTAGCACAAACGCCTATAAACAACGATAGAGATAGTATGATTGAAAGATAACAGTACAACAGATGTACGTAGTATAATTGATAGTACTAACATGAATTCTGATTAGTATTATTTTAGTAGTAGAAATAGTGATTATTATAATCAATAAAATAATCATTAATAAAAATATTTAATTGACAAACATATTATTTAAAAGTTAGTTAGTGTCTAAAAAAATAATATATTGTTTTTTATCTTTACAAAAATTTGAATCACCAAAACATTCAAATATCAAAAAGTATAGTCAAGATATAATTACAAGCTTTTAAGAATAACATACGATAATTCATTTTTTTTTTTAAATGGATAATTCATATTAGCATTATATAATTTTCTCAGGTTTTGTAATCATAGCATAATTTGTTTTGGTTAACTTTTTATAAATTTCATAAATATGTAATTTATTACATAAACATGAGATTATTTTTTTATGTTTTGTAATCATAGCATAATTTATTTTGATTAACTATTATAAATTTTATAAATCTGTAACTTATTACATAAACATGAAATTATTTTCTCAGATTTTGTAATCATACCATAATTTATTTTGGTTAACTATTTATAAATTTCATGAATGTGTAACTTATTACATAAAAATGAGATTCCCACATTCCAATGAGAATTAAGATGAAAAAGAACAAATTATTGAATTTTCAATATATAAAAAGCATCGTTTACTTTTTATTCTATCCATGAAACATGCATTATTTGTTGGTTAAATGTATTTTAATATGTATGACCATAACTTGGTAACGAATAATATTACATCACATTTAATCCAAAAAAAAAGAGAAGAAATATGCATTACTTGTACTATTATTTTTTCAAATGCAAAAGTTGTACTACTCTTCTTTTGGAGACTTGTTTTTTATATAAAATAAAAGCTCTATGTTGTTATGTGTGTTTTTGTTGTGCAGGTATACGAGAATGGTATAAACTAATGAATGCCATAACGAAATCATATGATAGATTTAATGTTAATTTGACAGGACCACAAAATTTATATGAATAATACAAGAAATATTTACAAAATGTCACATTTTTTAGTTTCTACTTACAAAAATATCACATAGCAGTTTCTAATTACAAAAATGTCACATTGCAACTTTTCGGACGAAAATGCCTCTGCTTTTCGTGTATATAAGATGCATTAAAGAGTTTGTGATGATACTGTTAATGTCAGATTACCACTTTTTGCATTAGAGCTCTGAGTAGTAATAAATCTACACGATTTAATGTTTACCAACAATCTTTAATGGAAGAGAGAGATAACGTGACAATCTGATAAGTACACTACATAATATCAATTTGATATCGTGTACGTGCGGTTCATCGCTGGCATGCGTCCATGGGGTGCGGTGTACATGCATGCGTTGAAATTATAGGATATGATGTACGTATGTGCACATCGTGTACTTGCAATTAGAGATGTACGAGTTTCATGTACATGTGGTTTCGCTGAGTGTACATGATTGGTGAAAAATATGTAAATGGTTTTGTGTACATATGGTTTTAAATAATAGACGATATTTGTGTATGTGCATATCGTCCACTATTTGTGTACTTCAATTAGAGATGTACGGGGTTCGTGTACACGTGGTTCCACTGAGTGTACATGACTGGTGACACATAACACATATAGTTTCATGTACATGATATTTGTGTACGTACATATCTGGGTTTACGATGCAACTTAGGTTTTCATATGGTTTTAAATAATAGATGATATTTGTGTATATGCATATCGTCCACTATTCGTGTACTTCATTAGAGATGTACGGATTTCGTGTACACATGGTTCCACTGAATGTACATGACTGGTGACACATAACACACATAGTTTTGTGTACATAATATTTGTGTACGTACGTATCTGGGTTTACGATGCAACTTAGAGTTTTCATAGAAATGTGTTTCTCTTTCTCTGAAAACACGCGTTTCCCCAAAACACAGAAACTGATAAGTCAAATCAAATCAGTTTTAATATAGAGAAATCGTATGTGTTATATGTTTAAGGCAATTTCGTCATTTTATTCTCAAATGTGACATTTTTGTAAGAATAGTTTTAGCTTGTAACATTTTTGTAAGTGAAACTCAAACATGTGACATTTCTTCTAATTTCTCATAATACAATGCACGACCATTTAAAGATGGGTAGAAAAAAGAAGAGACATTTACAGAAAAGTCATATTTTCGAGTTTCTAAATACAAAAATTCACATTGCAGTTTCTAATTACAAAAAGTCACATTCAAAAATTCTGGACCGAAATACCCCTGCTTTATGTATGTGGGAGTTGCATTTACTGAGACTGTGACCACACTATTTGTGTCAGCTGCAGTGTATGGAAACATGTATTCATAGAAAGAGAAACACCTTTCTCATTTTCTAAGTTGCATCGTAAACCGAGATACACACGTACACAAATATCATGTACACGAAACCATGTACACATGTGTCACCAGTTATGTACATTCAGTGAAACCATATGTACACGAAAACCCGTACATCTCTAATTGAAAGTACTTGAATAGTAGACGATATGCACGTACACAAATATCATGTGCACTCAATAAAACCATATGTATAAGAAATCATATCATTTGTGTCCCCAGTCATGTACACTTAGTGAAACCACATGTACACGAAACTCGTACATCTCTAATTGCAAGTACACGATATGCACATACATGCACCATATCATGCAATTTCAACGCATTCATGTACACCGTATCCCATGGACGATGCCAGTGATGAACTGCAAGTACACGATATCAAATTGATAGTGTGTAGTGTACGTATCAAAATGCCATGTTACCTCTCTCCTCCATTAAAGATTGTTTGTAAACATCAAATCTTGTACATTTATGGTGTACGCAGTGTCTTTACCCAGCTGACATAATCGCTGGTTCAGAATAGCCTTTCTGGTAATAAGTCGAGCTGCAGCGGTGGTTCCATCGGCGGCGATTCTCTCTGAGGATATCGAGTTTCCTAGGGTTTTCATTTACAAAATGTGCCCTTTTAGTTTCTGGGTCTTGAGAGAGAAAATCTGATTTTGGGGAAACTGAAAAGTGAGGAACAGAGATTTGTTTCGGCTACAGAAGGTGAAAGACATTTCTTGGTTTACGATGCAACTTAGAGAAAGGAGAAAGGTGTTTCTCTTTCTATAAATACACGTTTCATATGTATATGTTGAGGACAATTCCGCCATTTGTAAGGTAAATGTGAATTTTTGTAAGAACAGTTTGAGCATGTGACTTTTTGTATTTGAAATTCAAACATGTGACTTTTCTGTAAATTTCTCAAAAAATAATTGTTTGGACAAATTTTAACCAGGTTTGCAAGTAAACAGATCTACGGAATGATGAAGAAAATTATATCTTTATTAATCAACGAATTCGGCTTGTAACCGAATTGTATTACAACGTATAAGTATCTAAAACTTTATAAATAGCTTCGTTGTACGTCGTAAACAAGGGCTTGATCTCCAATTGCTATCTCTGGGATGCTGTGAAGATGTAGCTAGGTTTTCTGAGTGTTTTTGTGATGTCCTTCTCCTCTCAGAGAAGTCCTTATTTATAGGATTTCGGTAAAATCCTTTTCGGATTAGGATGGGAACTGACGTGTCAATCCGTAATCTTATCTCCTTAATAATCGAGATTCTTGATATACTTGAATCCTTTATCTTTTCAGATTATTAAGTCTAGATAATAACAAACCTCACATTACCTCGGATCGCGATGTCTCTGCGAAGTTATCTTAATAGCCATGTCTAAAACATAATGTCAAATAAATGAACTAACCTGGTAGCGACATCATAACCGGTGTTAACGATGTAATAACAATGTCTTACTTGGCAATTACAAGTCATTTCCACGTCTTACATGACATATATGATGTATTGTCAGGTAATAACAGGTTATTACCTTATTTTTCCTGACATAACTGATCTACCGCCATGTCTTATGTCCTAACCGAGACTAATCAAGGTTAACCGGGATTAACCGGATAGTAAATTTATTTTCCCCAACAGTTTTTTCTCCACTCTTCGATTTCTTATTTAGAATTTGAAGAGTAGTTAATTGGGAACTTGCTATGGCAGTCTTCGTCTGGCGACTTATCTCAATGCCAAGATCTATCGGATTGCATTTTTGCATTTATGTACATATACATTTCAGTTTGTCTTGTGTATATATCTATACACATACGAAGATATTATTTTCATAGTTTTCGATTTAGAGACGTTCATAATAATGTACACATGATGACATGTCACATTAGAAGAGATGTGTTGTCTCTGAACTGCCAGGTATACGAAGAGGAAGCATTTTGTTTCTTTAGGTAGTGGCACGTGGTCTGCCAGCCACCACTTCTATATGTTAGATAATCTCAATAAACAAGCATTTCCTCACGATCGGAAAGCTTTCGACGATTTAGGACATGCCGTTATACTTGACAAGTCGCAAGTTCATCTCATGGACGTTCTCGTTTTTTTTCTTTTGTTATTTCTTCTAATGCATTAATGACATTCCCGATTACCGTTGGTGAGGTTTATACTTTTAAAAATCACCAAAATATTCAAATATAAAAAAGTATAGTAAAGATATAATTACAAGCTTTTTTTTCCAAGAAATGGATAATTCATATTAGCATTATACAATTTTCTCAGATTTTGTAATCATAACATAATTTATTTCGGTTAATTATTTATAAATTTATTACATAAATATGAAATTATTTTCTCAGGTTTTATAATCATAGCATAATTTATTTTGGTTAACTATTCATAAATTTCATAAATCTATAGCTTATTACATAAACATGAGATTATTTTCTCAGGTTTTGTAATCATAGTATAATTTATTTTGGTTAACTATTTATAAATTACATGAATCTGTAACCTATTACATAAATATGAGATTCCCAATGAGAATTAAGATGAAAAAATAATAAATTCTTGAATTTTCAATACATAAAGCATCGTTTACTTTTTGTTATATCGATGAAAAATGCATTACTTGTTGCTTATATTTTTTTCAATATGTATGACCATAACTTGGTCAGGAATAATATTACATTACATTTAATCAAAAAAAGAAAAGAATAGTAACATGCATTACTTGTACTATTAATTTTTCAAATGCAAAAGTTGTACTACTCTTCATTTTGAGACTTGTTTTTTATATAAAATAAAACCTCCATGTTGTTCTATGTTTTTTTCCTGTGCACGTATACGAGAATGATAAAAAATAATGAATGCCACAACAAAATCATATGCTAGATTTTTAATATACAATGTTTTAAACCCAAAATAACACTACAAGTACACATCAATCGAAGTAGTATTTATGGGATCGAATCCACAGAAACCAATAAAACAGTACAAATTCTATAAAGTAAAGCGAAGCTAAGACAAGAATATGGTTGTGGTTGAATATGAATCACGAAAATTGGAATTAACAAGTGAGAAATTCAAATTAAAAAAAAAAACGTCAGGTTTCAGGGTTATCGCGGGAAATCATGAATTGCATAAAATCAGATCTTTCAACAGATAATTGATTAAGAACCATCTTGAACTCAAATTACTAATGTATAATTAGCCTACTCTCGCAGTACTAATCACTATGTCTAACAACCTAAGCATCTAAACTCTCATTTGATTCTTATGAAGTTAAACATGCAGTAAGATCAGGTTTGATTTGTTCACAAAATTCCTTAACTCAGCTCTCATTGGTTAAGATGTTTTGCTTATCTAGATTAGTTCAAGCAATTAAACAACACTTTTGGTGAGTAAATTAACTTAAGAACAATTGCTAGGTGATCAATCAAACAATAGCATTAAGCACAAATCATAGATGAAGAACCGAATGAAATCCTCTTATGAACAATCTTATATCTAACAAATCATGAAAATCCTTTGAATCCCCTCAACTTAACTAAGAGATTACTCAGACATAATCAATAAAATCAAGCAACTAGATGAAAGAAATTGCACAATTATATCAAAAACTAAAAACTGCGGTTCATAAATCTTCTCAAGAGATGTAGAGTCAGAGTTCGTCTCCCCAAGCTTACAGAGAAAAAGCCAAAAAGTCTGAATAATAATAAAGCGTAGCCTCCATAATGGCTAAAAATAAGGAATACATAGGTCTAAAATCGGATTGGTTTAAGTTGGGATGATTCCAAGGCGAAACAGGAAATTTAGAATTGCCTTTTTTTCGTCTGGGACCAGCCCGGTCGGGCTACCTGTCGGCCTGCTCGGGCTGATCTCGCTGCCACATTGTTAGCATTTTTTTTTGTCGCTGGCCTGCTCGGGCTAGGTGCTGGCCCGCTCGGGCTGGCCCTTTATTTTCTTCACATGCTTCTTTTGCTCGCCAGACTGACATATCTTCACTAAAACTTGCATAACTTTCGATCGCACCGTTGGAACTGCCTCAAATTGCTTCCAAATGAAAGCTAACGCGAGGCTCTAGCTTGTGCCAAGATTTGAGCTCGATCCATTGGTGGAAAGTTCTTCAACGAATGCCAAATTTCTGACCATTCCGCATGATCATTCATCTTCACATACCCGCTTGCAACCAAAATATTTTGTTTTACTCCAAAACAACTTAGAACCTGAAAAGACTCGATAAGGACTAAAAAGACTTGATAAAGCACAAAAACATGGACAAAACACGGGTTATAATGCATTAAAAACGTGGACCTTTCACAGCTTCTGCACCATAAACTCTGATGTAAGAATAGCTCTAACCTTGGAGAAAAACTTTGAGGTTCCTTTGCATTCCACCTCACGCTCAATCGTGTCTCTAACACATCTCTGAGGTACCAAAATCATATGAGAAATTTCCTTGATTCTTTGGGTTTTTTCCTTATCCTTTATCGTCTTCTTTTGACTGGCCTTCTTTGTTGTGATGTGAGGGTCTTTATCCAGGAATTCCTTAACCTCATTCTTATCATCAGGTTCTTTCGTTGTCTCGATTGGCAGTTTCTGTCCATTGATAATAGTAACACAAGACACAAGTCTGGGTGCCTCATTAGTAGGTATGGCTTTGTAGAAGACCTTCTTGTCAATATTAGAGAATGAGACTCTTCAATTAGGTAAATTTACAACTGCACCCACTGTGGCCAAAAACAGTCTTCAAAGAATCAAAGGCATATCAGGATCTTTGCTCATCTCCACCACCTGAAAATCAGTAGGAACTACACAATTTCCTACTTGAACAGGTAAATTATGAATGGTGCCCTGTGGAATCATGGTGGAAGAATCTGCAAACTTGAGAGATATCTAAGTAGGTCTCATATTAAAAATCCCGAGCTTCTCTACAACAGCCTTAGACATAAGGTTTATGGAAGACCCAGAATCACAGAGAAATTCTTCGAATTCAACTCCTGAAATGGAGCATGGTACATCAAATTTCCCAGGGTCTCCTAGCTTTGGCAAGTGCTTCATAGACGGTGGTGTATTCCTTGCTTCAAAAAAGAGTGCTTTGACGACTGTAAGACTTTTCTTGGTATCTCTAGAAAACTTGCGATATACGGGATCGCCTCTAAGTGCATCTTCAAATGAGATATCATGAGAAATCTCTTTCACCATCTTGTAGAACTCAGCTAGCTTATTTTCATCAATATGATCATTCAGTCCTTGAGGATATGTGATTCTAGGGATATATGGTAATGATTCCGCAGCTTCCTATACTTCTTCCCATTTAAGCAGCGCTGGTACAATCTCCATCTTACTCTGAACTGATAGTACATTGCAGTGCTCTCTGGTATTTGTCTCAACTTTTCCTAGAAGATTCCCTGGTGGTCACTTGGCTGATACTGAGATCTGAGCTACCTGTGTGTCAAGCTTCTTAATGTGAGTAGAGATAGCTTCAAACTTACCATTGAGATCATTATACATGTTGTCCACCTTGACATTGATCTCGTTAGCAGTTTTCTGCTGGCTCACTAGAAGCTACTGCATAAGTATGTCGAGCTTGTTTTCTTGGGGTGCAGGAATTGAGCTCAACGGAGCATGAAATGAAGTCTGACCAGTTGGCTGGAAATTGTTGAATTGCTGCTTATGCTGGAAATTGTTGAATTTCTGCTTCTGCTGAAAATCCCTATGACCAAAATTACCATTATGATTCTGATATATGTTCAGGCCCTGGTTTTGCACGGACATTTTTGGCTGAAATTCCTGTGAAAAATTATTGACACCCTGATTTTGCACGAACATTTTCGTCTGAAACTGCTGTCTCTTACCAACCATTTGATGTGGATAGACCTGATCCTGCGGGTTCTCAACATTGGTGCCCATGTAAGACAAATTAGGATGATTCATGTAGTTCTGATTAAACCCTATGTTCTGGAAATTACCCTGATCGTTTAAGTAGTTCACCTCAGCTTGTTGCTCATCTGACCCATTAACATCAAAATCCTGATAAAATCCATCATCCCCTGTATCTTCACAGTAATTAACACTTCTCTGATCCCTTTTCAAAAGCAAATCCACCTTAGCTGCCAAATCATCGATCTTCTGGGTTTCAATGTTGTTGACTCGCTTTGCTCTATCGTATTCAGGGCAGTGGTTGCTGTTGCTAGAGACAAGATTCTCGATCAGAATACGAGCATCTTCTGCAGTCTTGGACATGAAGTTTCCATTACTCGCAACATCAAGATAATTCTGAAACTTCCATTCAACACCCTCATAGAAAATGTTTAGGAGGTGCAACTCTGAGTATCCATGATGAGGAAAGTCTCTGATATACTCCTTGAATCTCTCCCATGCTTTGTAAAAATACTCTGCACCAGCTTGTTGGAATGAAATAATTTTGCTCTTAAGTGCAGGTGTCTTCGACTTAGTATAGAAGTGATTCAGGAACACATCTATGCATTCATCCCATGTTGTAATTGACCCTGCTGGTAGAGATTTTAGCCACCTCAGTGCTCTGTCACTCAACGAGAATGCGAAGAGCTTTCACTTCAGATAATCAACAGGAACCCCATTGGACCTGGTAGTGCTGCATATGTCTTTTAAGTTCTTGATATGGTCCATAGGGTTCTCATAAGCTAGACCTTGAAACAAGTGCTGCTTGACGAGGGCTATGATATGCGGCTTGATCTCATAGTCGTTTCTGTTGATGGGAGGTGGTCTGATGACAGCTCGATTCACATAAAATTGGTGTGGAGTATAAATGTCTCCAATGACACGAGGATGAGGCTGCCTCTGGTTATTAACAGGTGTAGGTGGAAAAACACCAATGCGAGGATTCTGCTGAAACTGAGTTGCATTCTGCTGTCCTGGGGACTCCACCTGGTGGAATCAAACCCTGTGGATCCTCAACCTGGTTATCTTCACCACGCTGGTCATTGACGAGGCCATGAAGAATAACTTGTTCAATGTGGTCACCCATCTCAGATTTTTCCAACCTGTCTTTTTTGTTTTCTTTTTCTTTTCTCGCTAACTCTTGGTTGTCATGTGATATCAGATCTTTAGAGTTTTGGCACATGTTTCTTTTGCTCACCAGACTTACATGTCTTCACTAAAACTTGCATAACTTTCGATCGCACCATGGGAATGACCTCAATTTGCTTCCAAATGAAAGCTATGTTGGATAAGCTTCAATCGCTTAAAGCCCAAGATATCCTAAGCCAAGAAGGGATATGACAAGATAGGCTTAATAGATTTAGGAGTTATCTAAATCTAAGGAGAAAATGAAATCTAGAACCTATATATATAGTTGCCAAAGTTGTGGTAAACATATAAGAAAAGCATAAGAGCTTTGTGTTTAGTTTTTGAGCTATATTTCTAAACATATATTAAGAGAGTTATTCTTAATAAAGAGCATAAGGTTTTGCTTAAGAGTCTTTATTTGGTATCAGAGCTTTAGGCATCACGATCAAGGAGGAGACGTGATCTTGGGATCTTTCAAAAAACCAATACGGAGACACTAAGAACATACGAGAGACGTACCCGAGATATGGGAGACGTCACGGAAACCTCATGGCCGAAGGAGGTTATCCCATCTTCTATCCAATGCCCCATGCTGAACAAAACAAATTACACGGTATGGGCCATGAGGATGAAAGTGTTGTTGCGAATCCATAAAGTATGGGAAACTATTGAACCCGGTTCAACAGAATCTACCAAAAACGATATCGTAATAGGGTTGTTGTTCCAATCAATCCCCGAGACTCTCATCTTGCAAGTAGGTGAACAAGACTCTCCAAAGGGAATTTGGGAGGCGATCAAGGCGAGACATCTTGGAGCAGATAGAGTAAAAGAAGCAAGGCTCCACACCCTATTTTCCGATTTCGAAAGATTGAAGATGAGAGACTCGGACACAATCGATACCTTCGCGGGGAATCTATCGGAGTATGCATCAAAATCAGCAGCCTTAGGTCAAGTGGTTGAAGAATCAAAGCTTGTGAAGAAATTTCTGAATAGCTTGCCACGAAACAAGTACATTCAAATCATTGCAGCCCTTGAACAGGTTCTTGACCTAAACAAAATGGGTTTTAAAGACATAGGGGGACGGCTCAAAGCATACGAGGAGCGTATACTTGATGAGGATGGACATTTTGAGACTCAAGGCAACTTATTGTTTTCGAACACTCATACACACGGAATCCAAGGAAGCTACGAAAGCTCAAGAGGAAGAGGAAGAGGTCGAGGACAAGGAAGAGGCTTTCCGGGTAGAGGCCACGGAAGATTTAACTCACAAGACCGAAACAAAGAAAAGAAAGATCGATCCAACATTGTTTGCTATCGATGTGATAAGCCGGGACACTTCTCTTCATCATGTCCTGAAAGAATACAAAAACTCCAAGAAGTTAACAAGGTCGAAACAGAGGTAGCGGATCAAGCTCTTTACATACATGAAGTGGTGTTTCTCAATGAAGAAAATCTAATACCTAAGAAGTATAAAACCAAAGAAGCTAAGCACGGAATGTGGTATTTAGATAATGGTACGAGTAACCATATGACAGGAGAAAGATCTTACTTCTCGGAGCTGAATGAAAACATAATAGGAAAGGTGAGATTTGGAGATGGATCTTGTGTTAACATCGAAGGAAAAGGATCAATACTTTTTCAAAGAGAATGCGGAGAATAGAAACTCTTGACCGACATATATTACATACCCAGATTAAAGAGTAATATACTAATCCTAGGACAAGCTATAAAACATGGTTGTGATGTTAGAATGAGACTCGATTACCTAACATTACATGATCCTAGTGGAAAAATATTGGTAAAAGTGACAAGATCTCCTAATAGACTCTACAAGATCAAGCTCAAGATTGGAAAACCTATATGTTTACATTCGAAGATCGAAGAAGACACATGGAAATGGCATGCAAGACTTGGCCATATAAGCTTCAAAACCATTGAATCTATGTCAAAACTCAAGATGGTTCAAGGTCTACCAAGCATTGAAGGCGAAAAGAAGATATGCGAGTCTTGTCTAGTGGGAAAGCAAACACGCCAAGTGTTTCCATCAGCAACACAGTTTCGAGCATCGCGACCACTAGACCTACTCCATGCGGATTTATGTGGTCCAATCACACCATCAACACTCGCTCAGAACAGGTATGTCTTTGTCATTATTGATGATCATACAAGATATATGTGGACGATTTTACTTAAGGAGAAAAGCGAAGCGTTTGAAAAGTTTAAGGCATTTAAGACACTAGTCGAAAAGGAACTCGACAAGCAAATAATGACCTTACGAACTGATAGAGGAGGGGAGTTTACATCAAAAGAATTCCAAGATTATTGCGATAAGAGTGGAATTAAGAGACACTTGACAGCTCCATACACTCCGCAACAAAATGGTGTAGTGGAAAGAAGAAACCGCACCCTTATGGAGATGCCAAGAAGTATTCTTAAAGCTATGAGGGTTCTGAATTTTTTTGTGGGGAGAAGCTACACGACATTCAACATATTTGATAAACCGTGTTCCCACAAGAGCATTGAAAAATCAAACACCCTACGAAAGCTTGAGAAGCACGAAACCGAACATTGATCATCTTAGGATTTTTGGTTGTCTAGCTTACGCAAAAGTCGAGCCTGTGAATTTAAAGAAACTCGATGATCGGTCTCAGACACTAGTACACTTGGGGATCGAACCATGCTCTAAGGCATATAGATTGTATAATCCAACGACCAGAAGAATCATTGTTAGTCGAGATGTGATTTTCGATGAGAAATCTGGTTGGAATTGGAAGGGAGCAAGCAATGAAGTTACTAGTAAAGGGATGTTCCGTATGACTTGGGGAACTGTAATAGACAATGGTTCTGGACCATTCAACATCGGAAATCAACAAGAAGTGGACAACCCTGAACCTGAAGACAATACTCATCAAGAAGAAGACACGGTTGAAGAAGAAGAAGTTGACACTAATAATCAAGAAGAGGTGCATCAATCACCACCAAGAAAATCAACACGGCAAGTGAATAGACCGAGGTATCTTAATGACTATATCCTATTGGCGGATGTAGAGTGTGAGAAGCTACTCTCACTAAATGATGAGCCGATAAACTACAAAGAAGCAAGAGAGTCTATCAAGTGGACAAAGGCGTGTGAAGAAGAAATCGACTCAATCGCCAAAAATAAGACATGGTCACTAGTTGATAAACCTATAGGTGCTAAGATAATTGGTCTTAAATGGATTTTTAAGATCGAAAGAAATGCAGATGACTCTATCAACAAGTTTAAAGCTAGGTTAGTCGCAAAAGGGTACATACAAGAATCGGGAATCGATTTCAATGAAGTCTTTATACCAGTTGCACGTCTTGAGACAATACGATTACTTGTAGGAATGGCAGCGACTCATGGCTAGGAGATACACCATCTCGATGTGAAAACGGCATTCCTACACGGTGAATTGAACGAAGAGGTCTATGTCTCTCAACCCAAAGGATTTGAAAAGAAGGGAGAAGAACATAAAGTTTTCAAACTCGCTAAGGCTTTATATGGCTTGAGGCAAGCTCCACGAGCTTGGAACACTAAGCTTGATCAGATTTTGAAAGGAATGAAATTCAAAAAATATTCAAAAGAAAGTGCCATGTATCGCAAGGAAGAGGGAAAGAGTTTACTCATCGTCGCCGTGTATGTAGATGACCTGTTCGTGACCGGAAACACGTTGGAAATCATCAAAGAATTCAAGACTGGAATGTCATCCAAGTTCGAGATGTATGATCTTGGAAAGCTCACCTACTATCTCAGAATAGAAGTAAAACAGAGCAAAGACGGCATCGAGATAAAACAAGAGGCCTACGCATGGAAAATTCTTAAGGAAGCAGGTTTGGATACTTGCAATCCAACTCATATTCCCATGGAGTTTGGATTGAAACTGTGTAAAGAACAAGAAGAGGATCCCGAAGTTGATGCAACCGTGTATCGAAGAAGAATCGGATGCTTGAGATATCTCTTACACACAAGACCGGACCTTGCCTTCTCGGTAGGATTAATAAGTCGATATATGCAAGTTCCAAGAGAATCGCATAGTAATGCATTGAAGCAAATCTTGAGGTATCTACAGAGAATACCGGCGTATGGTCTAGCGTATAAGCGAGACACAACAAATGAGCTAAGTGGTTATAGTGATAGTAGCCACAATGTGGATCTAGACGATGGGAGAAGCACCACAAGACACTTGTTTTGCTTTGGCGAGACACCAATCTCTTGGTGCTCACAAAAACAGAACACGGTAGCCTTATCTTCATGTGAAGCCGAGTTTATGGCTGCCACAGAAGCCGCAAAGCAAGCGATATGGTTACAAGACTTAATGAGTGAGATCACGGGTCAAATTTGTAAGAAGACAACTATCTTCATATACAACAAATCCGCGATTGTCCTCACCAAGAATCCCGTCTTTCATGGCCGAAGCAAGCACATCCACAAGCGATATCATTTCATCCGAGAATGTATCGAAGAAGAGGAAATCGAGGTGGAACATGTACCCCGAGACAAGCAAAAGGTGGACATTCTAACAAAGACACTCGCGAGAATCAAGTTTAAAGATATGAGGAATTTGATAGGAGTTCAAGATCTCTCAAAGACTAACTTGAAGCTTAAGGGGGTGAATGTTGGATAAGCTTCAATAGCTTAAAGCCCAAGATATTCTAAGCCAAGAAGGGATAGGACAAGATAGGCTTAATAGATTTAGGAGTTATCTAAATCTAAGGAGAAAAAGAAATCTAGAACCTATATATATAGTTGCCAAAGTTGTGGTAAACATATAAGAAAAGCATAAGAGCTTTGTGTTTAGTTTTTGAGCTATATTTCTAAACATATATTAAGAGAGTTATTCTTAATAAAGAGCATAAGGTTTTGCTTAAGAGTCTTTAAGCTAACTCGATGCTCTAGCTTGTGCCAAGATTTGAGCTCGATCCACTGGTGGAAAATTCTTCAACGAATGCCAAACTTCTGACTCTTCCGCATGATCGTGCATTTTCATATATCCCTTTGCAACCAAAACATCTTGTTTTACTCAAAAAAAAAAATTTAGAACCTCAAAAGACTCGATAATGACTAAAAAGACTCGATAAAGCACAAAAATACAGATAAAACACGGGTTAGAGTGCGTTAAAAACGCAATACATCAATTTTAATGTTAATTTGACAGGACCACAAAACTTATATGAAAAATACAATGCACGGTCATTTAAAGATGGATAAAAAAATTAATCATGTGATAAGAAAAATTGATTATGGGTTATCCCTTCCGTCACGTTTTCTCAGAACATAAATAACGAAAAATAATTTAAAGGAAGAGTTTTGTCCTCGCATGTTTTGTTAACCATCGAATAAATGCGAGACGTATCCAATACTGATATTTGGTTTTTGGGCATTAATATATTTGGAATGTTTTCTTTTTGTATATAAAAAACTGTTTTTCTGATACTTTTTTTTTTGCTGAAAGAATTTTTTTTTTTTGGTTACCTTTTATCGACAATCTGTAAATATGAACCACATAATATTTTAACGATAGTGTGGCCACATTTCAAAACATCATTGTAGACTTGTAGTCCATGTTGTTGCCACATCTCAGACCATTACTGTACTCTCTCCATTCTCTTATATTTTCTTGCTTGAACACCACTTTAAAATAGTTATACCCTATCGATACTACTTGGCACAACTTATTTTCATTCACTTTATTTCACTTCACTCAAACTTTATTCCTCAAGATATCGTCATAGAGTTTACTTTGGGGTGTTGTAGACGTACGACTTGGCGAAGTAGACAAAGGATACAAATGCAATGGAGCTGAGACAAACAAGTAGCCAGTAGAAGTAATCAAGATGTGCCTGGTTCAGGTTATTTGCGAACCAGCTTACTTGACCAGACTGGCGCGTGGCTTTGTCAATGACCGACACCAAGATGCTACTCAAGAAGTTGCCAATGCCGACAACGCTTAGGTACAGAGACAGTCCCAAGCTCCTAAGCTCAATCGGGACTTGTCCGTAGAAGAACTCTTGTAAACCAACCATAGTGAAAACTTCAGAGACTCCAAAGAGAACGTACTGTGGAATCAACCAGAAAACGCTCATTGGGACCGTTGCTTTAGGCGAATCAACTAGCCCATGATCTCGAGCGGTCTTGAGTCTTTTCATTTCAATCACAGCAGCTATTACCATTGAAACAATTGTGAGGAAGATGCCTGTGGAAATCCTCTGTAGCATTGTGATTCCAGCTGGTTTATGAGTGATTGATCTTGCAATTGGGACAAATAAACGGTCATAGATTGGGATGCAGACGATGATTGCTAGGCTTATGAAGCATTGGAGTGTTGCTGCAGGGACTACGAGGCTTGATGAGATTGATCTGTCCATTGTGGATCCTTGCATTGTGAAAAAAGTAGGAGACTGCGCATACACAATGCCATATACTAAACAACACATCCAAATTGGAACGAGACTTAACACAGCTTTTGCTTCCTCAATTTCAGTTGAGCTACACGAAATCGCTGCCCTGTCCAGGAATCTGCAGTTGCCAAAGATTGTATTATGTAAAGCCCATTTTTACCCTAACTTGTAAAGAAAACTACTTCGGATGCGTTTGGATGCGTTCAAATACAGGGTTAATTAGCTGAATATTACTTTTGAGAGAGATAATTGAGAAAGTAGCAGTTCCATTTTCGGAATTAGGTAAATAGTAGAGAGAAATAAAACAGGACGAAATTACCCATGTATAGTTAACTATATCATATTATTTGTAACTATCTAAAAACATAATTAACTATTTTCATCAAAACTACCTATTCAATTGATCTCAGAACATAGTTAACTATATCACATTATTTGTAACTATCTAAACACATAGTTAACTATTTTCAGAAAATAGTTACCAATTTAAAAACATAGTTAACTATTTTCAGAGCATAGTTATCTAATTTCATGACATAATTGACTATCTGAAAATATTGTTGTAATAGTTATTTATTTAAACAAACATAGTTAACTACGTTCTGACCTATTATAGTTTGCATAATGGAAAAATAACATACATAGTTAACTATTATCAGAAACATAGTTACCTATTAATTTCCGAACATAGTTAACTATATCGATTTCTGAACATAGTTAACTATGTTTATGAGTCTTTGTTGTTTTTCATTAAGGATAAAATTGGAATTTTAGGTGGACTAAATGCTAGTTACTATATTCTGTTTTATATGATACTAGATTAGGATCCGCGTAATACGCGGATTTTTAATTATAACTTATTTATAAATGATAAAAAATAAAGTAAAACGTGTCGGTAATCGATTAAATTTAATAAAGATAAAATTTATGAAAATGTAATAAATATATGTTAAATCTTGTTGATGTAAATATTTAGATTTTGATTGTTACTCGCACACTTATTTTAGATGTTGATTACAAACTTTGTTTCAAACTGAATTTCAACTCCACGTATTTCATCTCGCAATACAACTCATGTATTTCATCCATAATATTAAAACCATATTTTTACTCCATGCATTCCTTGTCAATCAATAATACCCAAAATTTTCATATCAAAATAATATATGCATAATATATTTTATCAAATTTATGTTTATATATGTCATTAGTGTTAAACAAATAGTAAGAAAATTAACAAAATATATTAGTAAATAAATTTAAAAGTATTAACAAAACAAGTCGTAATCTCATGAATATCAATTTTTTATATGCCGCACTAATACTTTTAGAAATTGGAAATAATTTGTCTTATTTTCCTTTTTTTAGTTTTTTTATTTAGTATTCCCTATTAATTTTTTAATAATATGTCTTATTTTCTTTTTTTTTGACTATTATTTCATTTTACTTACATTACAATTATAAATAATTTGTCTTATTTTCCTTTTTTAGTCTTTTTGATTTACTATTTCCTTTTATTTTTTTTAATAACATGTCTTATTTTTTTCAGACTATTATTTCCTTTTAGTTACATTACACTTTGATTTAAGAAATGAATAATGTACAGAAAGAAAATTTATATTTTTATATTAATATATTGACACATGTCACAATCTCAATTAAAATTAACACATGTCACGATCTGGTGAGTTACGATTTTGCCTACGTGTCACACTCACGTTGGGCAAAATTTAAAGTAAAATAGCTTTGATCGATTTGTGAAACTCTCGAATTCATGATTTGCTTGAATGATGTATTTTTTTTTCTTTTCTTTCTCGATTAGTTATGACATTTTTTTTTTTAAACGTATTGACAGGAAACAAATTTTTCTTTTTCAATGATATTTTTTTTTTACAAATTTTCCCTTTTACCTTTTTTTAATAACATTTTTACAAATTTTCCCATTTACCTTTATTTAATGACAGTTTTTTTACAAATTTTTCCAATGATGTATTTTTTTTCTTTTTTTTCTCAATTAATTATGGCATTTTTTCTTTTTTGTTTTTAAACGTATTGACATAAAACAAAATTTTCCTCTTTTTTAATGATATTTTTTACAAATTTTTTCTTTTACCTTTTTTAATGACATTTTTTACAAATTTCCTTTTACCTTTTTAGTGACATTTTGTTTACAAATTTTCCCTTTTTTTAATGACATTTTTTTTTACAGAAGGACATTGACTTTTTTTGTTACGTTAGGACATTTTTTTTGGCGATGATGTATTATAGTTTTATATTAATATATTGACACGTATCACAATTTCAATTAAAATTAACACATGTCACGATCTGGTGAGTTATGATTTTGCCTACGTGTCACACTCACGTTGGGCAAAATTTAAAGTAAAATAGCTTTGATCGATTTGTGGAACTCTCGAATTCATGATTTGCTTGAATGATGTATTTTTTTCTTTTCTTTTTCGATTAGTTATGACATTTTTCCTGTTTTTGTTTTTAAACGTATTGACATGAAACAAATTTTTTTTTTAATGATATTTTTTTTTTACAAATTTTCTCTTTTACGTTTATTTTAATAACAGTTTTTACAAATTTTCCCATTTACCTTTATTTAATGACATTTTTTTTACAAATTTTTCCAATGATGTATTTTTTTCCTTTCTTTCTCGATTAGTTATGACATTTTTTCTTTTTTTGTTTTTAAACGTATTGACATGAAACAAATTTTTCCTCTTTTTAAATGATATTCTTTACAAATTTTCTCTTTTACCTTTTTTTAATGATATTTTTTACAAATTTTCTCTTTTACCTTTTTTAATGACAGTTTTTACAAATTTTCCTTTTACCTTTTTAGTGACATTTTGTTTACAAATTTTTCCTTTTTACAAATTTTTCTTTTACCTTTTTAGTGACATTGTGTTTACAAATTTTTCCTTTTTTTAATGACAATTTTTTTTACAGAAGGACATTGACTTTTTTTTGTTATGATATTTTTTTTTTTTGCGATGATGTATTTTTCTTTTAACTTTTAGATAAAAAAGAAATATTATTTAAATTAAAATTAACTTTATACGTTAGTATATTAACACGTGTCATCATCTCAATTAAAATGACACATGTCACGATCTAATAAGTTATAATTTTGAGTATATTCTCATTTATTTAACACGTGTCATCATCTCAATTAAAATGACACATGTCACGATCTAATGAGTTATAATTTTGAGTATATTCTCTTTTATATAATAAGATTAGATAATTAATTATATGTGTAAAGACTAATATTTTCTTTTCTTTTTTAAAAGTAAAACACTTCTGTATACTATTTAACCTTTAAAAAAATATTAACCTAAATGCGAGAACGCTAACATAATTTATTTCTGCGTTACGTTTGGTTAATTATTTACAGGTTTTTTTTTTTTAAGGCTGGAGTTCATTGATAATAAAAGACTAACAGGTAAACAAACAGTCAAACAGAACATGTAAACCTTGTTTTACCTGAATTTCTTCGACCTTTGGGCAGGCAGAAGAGCGATAGTGTCTGAAAGAGTCTGTGGCTGTTTTTTAGCTGCAGCCACGAAAACACGGCCAATTCTAACAAAAGGGTTATTATGCTTTCTTCCTTCTCCTCCGATGCTGAATCGGTAAGTTTTGGTTCCAAGTAAGAAGGAGAAGAGACCAAGCATCATGGAAAGATATAGAATTCCAAATCCTAAAGCCCAACTCAGATTCTCTTGGACATAATTAGAGATCAACCGAGTAGACAATGCCCCAGTTGATAACGCAAAATGCAACCAGTTAAAGTAAGAGCTCTGGGCTTCGGACTCTTGAGGGTCATTTTCATCAAACTGATCTGCTCCAAAAGCTCTGATACATGCCTTGAAGCCTCCTTCGCCTACCGCTATTAGATAAAGAGCACAGAAGAAGATTGTTACTTTGACCTGAGGATCGCACGAGACGAGTGTTTCTTGATCTTTACAGATAGAAGGAATGGTCGCTGAAAACGTAAGCAGTCCAAGTCCCTAAAATTAAAGATCGTACAAAATAAAATAAAAACATTAGGGATTCTTCAACGAACATGAACTTAAAACCAAGATTTTAGGTTAAGAGGTTGTTTACCAAGATATAGAGAGAGGAAGTTATAAGGATGGTACGAAAACGGCCGAGAAACGAGTCGGCTATAGAACCCCAGATGAGAGGCAAAGCCGCTCCTGTTCCGAGCCAGAGGTTGACGTTTCTCGCTGCAGCCACCGTCGACTCCTCTAATGGCCCCGTTAAGTAGGTTATCAGATTCGAAGCTAACCCGAAGTAGGCGAATTTCTCCGATACTTGAGCACCGATGATGAAGCCAGAGGATCTCCATCTACCGGAAGAGGATCTGACAGATGGCTTGCCTCTGTAATCGACGGAGCAGTCGACAACGTCATTTGATAGTGTAGTTCTAGTCTCAGTACCGTCGACGGAGTACGACATATTGTTTCAGTGTCACCTGAAGAGGATTTTTCAGCACACACAAACAGAAAAAAGCTGTCTGGAATTTTGTTTTCAAAGATAGAGAAAATAGGTTTAAAAGAGGTGACTAAAATAAAAACTTGGGCCATGTCATTTTCTTCTAATCCTCTACTAGTTGACTTTCTTTCGGCGTCATATGAGATAATAATTTTAAAATAATTTGATATTTTGGGTAAAATTGTATAAGTTATTTTCGCTATATATTGTATAAGTTATTTTCTTACATGCATGTTTATCATCTCATATTCTTATCAAATTAATTGATGTTTTAGAAAAAAAAAATTTATATCAAATTAGTTCATATTTTCATTTTTAAGTAACAATTTAATATCTTTTATTTTTTGTGACTGTTTAAATTTTATAAATTTTTTGTGATTGGTTGAATTAATTATATTTACATAATAAATAATTGTTTAATGTAGAAAGTACATAAAAAATATATTATTTATGTTGATTTTTAATATGTTTGCAACATCTTTAAACATCATCTAAAGTGATACAAATGGAGTATTAAAATACTTTATCCACGTTATACCTAATTGTAAATAAAATTTCCAAAATAAAATAACATACTTTGTGTTTTAGAATTCGAAAAAAAAATATTTGATATAGATTCTTCACTTTTTTTTCTTCATCTCCTACGTTTTTCACTTTTTTTACCGTCTTCATCTTTTAGTTTTTCTTTATAATCTGGTTTGGATTTTTTTTTTACCAAATACTTCTGATTGGAATTTTGTTTTAAGAAAGATATAGTAATAGTGAAAATAAATTTAAATTTAATTTTTTTCTTAGATTTTGGATTAATTCGATTAGATAAGACTTTTTAATTGAATTTTAAAAATAAAATTAATTACTTTTTACCAAAAACATTTATCCTTGAGATGAGTAATGCAAAAATATATAAAACAAATATTTTAAAACATGATAAGAACCGTTCATTGGTTTGTCAAAGTCCATCAAATTTCATAGCTTTACGTATTCTTTGGTCAAATTTCAATATGTAAGAAAAAGTAGTAATTAAACGTTTTTAAATTTGGTAATTAAAAGAATACGTATTATTTTTGGTAGTTATAACATATTTAAAATACTAATAATTTTTTTTTGCTAATATAGTTATGTTTGGAAAAGGTATTTTCTACGTATGATATACTATACTTCCATGTATACACAATACACGTGTGTGCGCGTTCCTTTAGTGGTAGAGTTTTGGTGATGTGAATGGTTTGAAATTAGTAAATTTTGGTGATATTCAATTCTGATTTTTTGGTTGCAGTCCTAATTGTAAACTAAATTAACGTTTATAATTTAATCCATGCAAAGCATAGATACTAACCTAGTGTACTTCTCATTTGACTTCAGTCAATTACGTTTTACATTCCCTTTATTCAAAAATAATTGACAGTGCCAACATGAATTCTGATTAGTATTATTTTAGCAGTAAAAATAGTGATTATTATAATTAATAAAATAATTATTAATAAAAATATTTAATTGAAGAAATATATTATATAAAAGTTAGTTAGTGTCTAAAAAATAATATATTGTTTTTAATCTTTACAAATTTGAATGATTCAAATATCAAAAAGTATAGTAAAGATAATTACAAGCTTTTAAAATTAACAAACGATAATTCTTTTTTTTAATAAATAGATAATTCATATTAGCATTATACAATTTTTTCAGATTTTTTTAATCATAGCATAATTTATTTTGGTTAACTATTTATAAATTTTATAAATCTGTAACTTATTGTTTATGAGATTATTTTGTCAGGTTTTGTAATCATACCATAATTTAATTTGGTTAACTATTTATTAATTTCATGAATCTTTAACTTATTACATAAATATGAGATTCCCACAGTCCAATGAGAATTAAGATGAAAAAAAAAACAAATTCTTGAATTTTCAATACATAAAGCATCGTTTACTTTTTCTTCTATGCATGAAACATGCATTACTTGTTGCTTAAATGATTTTAAATATGTATGACCAGGTCACGAATAATATTACATTACATTTAATAAAAAATAAAAAACAAAAAACATGCATTACTTGTACTACTTTTCTTTTTGAGACTTGTTTTTTGTATAAAATTAAAACTTCATGTTATAAAATAATGAATGCCACAACAAAATCATATGATAGATTTTGGTCACACCAGATTTCAAGTGAAATCTTTTCTATAATAATTCGAGGTCAATTTTACATTTAACCATAATTTTAACTTTTATAGCAGACTTCGTGTGCAATCTACTATGTATAAAATAATGAATGCCACAACAAAATCATATGATAGATTTTGGTCACACTAGACTTCACGTGAAGTTTCCTCTATAAAAATCGATGTCAATTTTGCATTTGACCATAACTTTGACTTTTTATAGCACACTTCGTGTGCAGTCTATTCTGTACGGAGATGTTAGTTTTGCATTTGACCAAAATTTCAAACATTTGACCAGGAAAATATTAATTAGCAGACTTCGGATAAAATCTGCGATTTATTTAATTAAATCGCAGACTTCACACGAAGTCTGCAAATTATTTAATTGTCAAACTCAAACCTAAATTCTCTTTTCAGAGTAGACTTCGGGTGAAGTCTGTAGAATTTTCATACTTCACCTGAAGTCTGCTCTAAATAGTCAAACTCTGGTCAATTGGAAATCTAACCTCCTCCTTTCCGGTGCAGACTTCACCTACAGTCTCCTTTAGAGAGTAGATTTCACCTGAAGTCTGCGACATTTTTACGGTTTTCCGTGTATTTCCGCAGACTTCAGGTGAAGTCTGCTCTAAAAAGTCAAACTCTGGCCAATTGCAAAAACTAACATTTTTATTTTTCAGACTTCGGGTGAACTCTGCTCTTATAAATTCAAACTTCTGGTCAAATGCAAAAGTAACCTGTAAATTTACGGAGGAGACTTCACCCAAAGTTTGATTATCGTACAGACTTCGGGTGAAGTCTCCTCTGTGGTATGCCGTAATTGCAAAAGTAACCCAAAGATATAGACTTCACTCAAAGTCTTCTTCGGAGACTTCAACCGAAATCTGCTCCGGAGACTTCGTTTGTAGTCTGTATTTTAAATTTTATTAAAAATGAGTTTATATCTTATTTATAATAAAAAATTTAGATTTTTTTGTTCTCACATGTGCGTTAGTTATTGTTTTTGCTTCTGTATGAGTTAGACATGTTTATGTGTAATATTTATGGGATAAATCAATTTTCTTGTTTGATTAGCATTTAACTCATTTGTTTAGCCTTCACCTGAAGTCTATGTCGTAAATCCGGTGCAGACTTCGTTTGTAGTATGTATTTTAAATTTTATTAAAAATGCATTTATATCCTATTTATAATAAATTTTTAGCGTTTCTTGTTCCCAAATGTGTTAATTATTGTTTTTGCTTCTGTATGAGTTTGACATATTTATGTGTAATATTTATGAGATAATTAATTTTCTTGTTTTATTAGCCTTTTAACTCATTTTTTAGACATCGTATGAAGTCTGCTTCGCAATTACAATCGCTAATGTAGATTTTATATTTATTTTTTTACAGAGAAGGGTTCAATTACCTGTTGTTTATGGAGAATGGGTTATGAAAAATAGATTATGGCATTTTTGATGGATAATCGGAAAGGAGGAAGAATGTTCTTTTTGAGTGATGGTTGTACACATGGTGAACTTGTTGAAATGGCGCAAGATGATTATATGCTAGACAAGCAAACCGAGTCCGTGGAGTTAACTTATTCCTTATCAGAATCAATATTGCAACAAATGGCTCCGGATACACCTCATATGCATGTCACAGATGATAAACAAGCTTGAATTTGATCGAGTTAAGTAGAACGCATGTTTTACGCCTTTGTGTCTCGAGTCGGTTCGAGATGGATATTGGCAATAATGACCCCATAGATGGACATGCGGACGGTGATTGTGATGAATATGTAGATGAAGATACGGACGAAGACGCAGACGAATGTAAAGATGAAGATGCGGAAGAATGTAAGGATGAGTTTTTGGGTGGGGTCTGATGGTGGTGATGTTATTGGGAATTTGGATGATGATGAGAATGGAGATGATGGTAATGAAGCTATTGATGGTGTCGATGAGGATTACAGTGAGTATGGAAAAGTGAAAGATGAGGACGAAGATGATATCTCATTTGATTTCGTAGATGTCAAGGCGCGTTGTGTTGGCCAAAGAGGGAGATCAAATACGGCATGGTCCAACAAGATATTTGTCAAATAGAGTTTTCCTAGCTAGGATGAGCTCCGATTGACGGCGGTGTTAAGATTTTCATTCAAAGTATATAAGTCTACGAAAACTCTGTTTGTGGCTACATGTTGTGTGAAAGGATGCGGGTGGAAGCTGAGAGCAGGTGTAAAGAATGAAGAAGCAAACCGGTTTTGGGTGACAAAGTATATGAAAGTTCATACATGCTCACTGGCAGACCGAGTATCTCACCGTAGACAGTTTACTCCGAAATATATTGGTAGGTTATTAATCGAGCGCATTGAAATAGTTGATAGAATTACGCTGCAACATATTAAAGATTCAATGAAGGTGATGTTTGGTATGAATATGGATTATACCACTTCATACAGAGCATTGATATATCCCCAAGAATTGGTGAGGGGAACAACAGAATATGGATATGAGAATATGCCATCTTACTTGCATCTAATCCAAAAAGCCAATCTATGAACTCTGACCGGTCTTGAACTCGATGATGAGAACAGATTTAAATATCTTTTTATAGCATTTGGAGCCTTCATAGCTGATTTTTAGTATCTCAGACGAGTTATTGTTGTGGATTGGACTCATTTAAGTGGGAAGTATGAAGGGGTTATGCTAGTGGCAGCCGTAAAAGACGGTAATTTTCAGATATTTCCTTTGGCCTTTGGAATTGTCGACACTGAGAATGATGCTTCATGGTAATGCTTTTTTACCAAATTGCGCAAATGTATCTCACCTGTATAGTAATCAAACGATCCAGCAGATAAGAATTTACCAGAACCGTCTTCATTTACGGGAAAGTCAACAAAGTTCTGGAACTTGGCAGTCCACATCGTGTCAAAAAGAGTATCAAAGAAGCAAATTCTATCGCTCCTAAAACACTCCGGATGCTTCAAGAACCGAAGCCTCAGTAAATTTATCCCAGCATCCATGTGCTGCAACAATAAGATAAAAAGACAGCAAAGCATAATGATTATAAAATATGAAGAATTTTGTCGTATAAGTATAACACAGAAGACATATATTAAAGTCTGTAACAGAAGTCTGTAATCTGACATGCAGTAGGAATAAAACCCTAAGTACAATTAAAAGAATGGAAAATCGAGAATATCAAGTCATGTAACCATTTCGTCGGATTTCGAAGAGTCGAAAATCAAGTAATAGAAGAGCGAAAATATTATTTAATTTAAAACAAAAAAAAAAATTTAAAACATCATTTAAAAGCAAACAGAGAAAGTATAAGTAATTAATAGAGTAGCTAGGATTTGAATTTTGCACTGGACTTACCCATGAAGTAACTTAAAATGGACCGAACAGATAAGCCAATCAAAATATAACAACTATTTTTTTTAAACGAAAGAAAACAAGAATCGTTCAATGCCACGTAGAGTTTTTGACTTCTCAAATGTATAATAGATACGGAGTCCGATTGGTAATGGCTGTAGTTTTAGTGTTTTTTTGCTGTAGAATATTGGTTGTAGTTTTTTTGCTATAGTTGTAGTTTTAGGATTTTGACTGTAGAATTTTGGCTGTAACTTTTAAAAATGAAAGCACGATTGGTAAGTTGTATGTTGTAGACTAATATTTGTATTGTTTATATATTAAAAAGAGATTAATATATAATCATTTGTGACAAAAAAAAGTTCAAATAAAAATATAAAATCATCCTTAAAATTAAGTTAACCATAAATAAATTTTTTTAAAAACCATCTTTAAAAAAACTTACGAGTTCATGAATTTTTAATATATCCATAAATTAGTGTTTATGTTTACCTACAGTTTTCCCATAAATCCATTGCAATCTCATCTCGAAATCCCTCCATATATTGCTTCGAACCAATCACTTCTTCTTCCACTGCTTCAACTTCATCATCCAACGTAGGTTGCTCATTGGTAGCTTGCCTCCATTCAACGTCAAAGTCTGGATCTTGTATGTTTGATTTTCGTACAAAGTTATGCAGTGCCATAGTTGCTACCACAAGCTTTCTTGTTGTTCCAATGTCGTACCTTGCTCGGTCTTGCATTATCCTCCATTTCCCTTTCCACACTCCAAATGTTCGTTCAAAAACAGAACGAAGTGAAACATGGCGATGATTAAATTTTTCCTTATAATTACCAGGTGGTGCTTGATTTTGAAACTAATTTAGATGGTACCGAGTTTGCCTATATGGTCCCAGATATCCATGACGTAAAGCATATCCTGAATCGACAAGGTAATATTTACCTAGAGATGGGTGTGGAAAACTTTGATTGCCTTCCATAGCCAAAGCAAGTACTTTTGCATCATGTGCAGAACCAAGCACACTACAAGAAAACAAGACAAAATCCGACAGAATTTCCGACGGATGTAATTTTTCGACGTATTTCCGACGAGTTTTCGACAAACCAAATACCGTAGGATATCCGTCGGTTTTTCTGACGGATTACCGATCATAAGAAATCCGTATGAAATTCCGACGGATATCCGATGGCTTTCCGACGGTTCTAAGATCCGTCTATGACCGTTTGAAATTTAAACATCTGTCGGAAATCCGTCGGTTTATTTCCGACGGATTTCTGACGGATCGTAATTTCAAAATAGCCGTTCAATAGATCCGTTTATGGCCGTTTGAAATTTAAATATCAGTCGGTTTCTTCTTCAAATCCATTTAATTATTTTCGATCGTGGATGGACAAGCCAATGCGAGATCAAGCGAGCGGATTGGTAACAGAGGAGTACGAGGCTGGGATTAAGAAATTTATGGAATTTGTTGGGCAAAATCCGCAAGCCATTCGAAATGGTAAATTTTCTTGTCCTTGTACGGATTGTTTGAATCGTAGAAGAGGAATGTATAAAGGTGTATATGGGCATTTGTATAATCATGGATTTATGCCGGGTTACAAAATTTGGTATTCACATGGAGAAACGGAGGAAATGGTAGATTATGGTAGTTGTAGTGAACCTTATGCAACTGATATGATAGAAGAAACGGCAACAGAACCTCCTAGCATAGGTATGGTGTAGATGGTCAATGATGCATTTCAGGAAAATTTATCATGATTCGGGGAAGATGTTGAAAGGGTATTCGGGGAGGATGTTGAAAGGGTACATGTGCCTAATTTAGATGATAGAATATTTTTTGATATGTTGGATGCAGCGAAACAGCCGTTATACGAAGGTTGTAGAGAGGGTGATTCTCCTTTGTCAACCGCGACTAAGTTAATGACCATTAAGTCGAATTACAATCTGAGCGAGGAGGTTGTGGATGTGATTGCAGATTTTGTTAAAAGTCTTTTGCCGCAGGATAACCTTGCACCAGCTTCGTACTATGAGATACAAAAATTGGTTGCTTGTCTTGGTTTGCCATTTCAGATGATAGACATTTGCGAGAAAAATTGCATGTTGTATTGGAAAGCGACCGAGGGCCTTCTGTCTTGCCAATTTTGCGGTCATCCTAGGTATAAGGATACAGGAGGAAGAGTTCCAGTCCCATTTAAGCGGATGTGGTATTTACCATTGACAGCGAGGTTAAAGCGGTTATACCAATCTGAGCGAACTGCGACCGCAATGAGATGGCATGCAGAGCATAGAAGGGAAGGAAAAATTGGGCATCCATCAGATACAGAAGCGTGGAAATATTTTAATTCAGTCTATCCCACGTTTGCGGCAGAACAAAGGAATGTATACCTCGGATTGAGCACTGATGGCTTCAACCCTTTTGGGAAGCATGGGAGGCAATATTCACTATGGCTAATCGTGACACCTTACAATTTGCCGCCATCTCTTTGCATGAAAAGAGAGTTTTTTGTTCCTGAGTATCCTAGTCCCTGGGCCATCCCATCCTAAGAAATCACTTGATATTTTCCTACAGCCATTGATCGAAGAGTTGCAGATGTTATGGCACCACGGCATTGACACGTGGAATGTCTCACTGAAGGAGAATTTTGATATGCATGCAGTTTAAATTTCATATAAGTGTTATTTCTAATATTTATCACTTAAATACTACTAACATATGTTTTGTCTTTTGCAGACAATCGCTAATGATGGTGTGCCACCGCATTATGGGGTCTTGCTGAGGGACACGCACACTAATCGAAAGACCATGGTTGTTCAAGATCAGTTGGCTGCAGAGACCCTCGATGCGATTGAGGAAGAGCGCCAGACCCAGCTAACTCAGCTCTCTCAAGCTGGGTCAAATGCAGAAGACTTACCCTGCTACGAGATGAACCGTATCGTAATGAGCGTAAGTATTCAATTTATTTAGTTTTTTCCTCCTAAATTTTTAATTTTTGTAAAACTAATTCTTTTTTTTTTCTTTTGTAGCATGTTCCAACAAAAAAAGGGCATAAGTTTGGGGTTGGTCGACTTCCGGATCGAGACCAAGCGACGTCTTCTTCTACCAGTTACGGCTCTATGCATCTTGTGGATGAAATCGAAAGGTTGACCGAGCGACTCAACGAGGAGCGGGCAGAGCGAGAAAGGAAGCATAAGGAAAATGAATAAACCCGAGCATGTTTCGAGAGGATGAAGGCGTTTCTCGAGTCAACCTTTCCGGGACACAAGTTTTAGACATATGATCCGTTTTTTTTTAAATGCGCTTTATGTTTTTTATATTTTCAAAACTAAATTTCACTTACATTTTATTTTAATGGTATTATTATAATTAAATTTCAATTACATTTTATTTTTATTTTTGATTTCAAAATTATATTTTAAATATTATTTTTCAATTTAATTAATATTTTTTTTTTCGAAACCGTCGGTTTTTGATCCGTTGGATAACCGTCGGATTTATTATCCGACCGATAAGGTCGTTGGATAACCGTCGGAAAATTCGACCAAAATCGTTGTCGGTTTTCCGTCGGAATTTCCGACCCAAATAGTTGTCGGATTTTCCGACGGATGTAAAGCCTCGGTTTTCCGTCGGAAATAAAACCTCGGTAATCCGTCGGAAATTCCGACGGAAACCGACGGATTTTTTTTCCGATCACACGGATCCGACGGATTTAACGCGTTGATTTTCCGTCGGAAATGGCTCTTTCCGACGGATATCCGACGGTTTTGCCCATCGATTCTACTTTGTTTTCTTGTAGTGGCACACCAATATATGTATGTAAATAACATGTCCAAGTTGCAAACTGCCAGAATGTTCATGCTGCATATGCTTTTTCTATTCCAATATCGTTGTTGATCTCGTCTAGATACCACAACAGGCACATGTATCCCATCCATTGCACCAACAAATCCCTTGAAGGACGACCAATATTGATTATTATATCGCAACTTAGGATGAACTTGAGTGAGATTCGTAGGATCCGGTTTAAACATATCTACTGCCATAAGCTCCAGGACATTCACAACCTCATGAAATTTTCTGGATATAGTCTCCTGCGAATGTCCAAACATTCTCATGTTGCTTCGCTGAGTGACATTGTGACCACAAATATACAGAAATATCGCCACACTTTCTTTCACAGTCATGTTTCGGGATGGTCGCATCTTGTATTTCTTTTCCAAGGTTTCACATAGATCAAGAAATACTTCTGGACGCATTCTTAGAATAAAATGGCATTGATCTGGATGACCGTGAACCAGCTCATCGACAAACTGACGACCGCGGTCTGGATGTGCACACAATGGTTGCCTAACAATATTTGTTGTTATAGACTCATCTATTAAATGTGATATTAATTTAGAATCCTCCTCTTCGCCTACTCAAACCCATCCCCCCTTTCCAAAAAAAAAAATCCTATTAAAAACCAATTCTATCTTTTTGATGATTATTCATCACGTTTCCGGCCAATCATTTGCTCCAAATAAAGAAGCGCGAACTTGTTTTCAGGAATTCCTATAAGCCATCTCCGAGCAACTTCATTTTCAGAAAGTAACTTAGTAGCATCCCAATAAAATGATGTGCCAAATTCAATCTCCGATATTTGGTGTAGCAGTCGTGCAGCCATGGTTACGTCAGATTTAAAAGCTGATGACATCTCTGATGCTGCCAATTTTTTTGCATCCGATCGTTCACGAAAAGCTTTCGATAAATCAGACTGATTATCGTTGTTCGATGCTCCACGTTTACGTTTATTTTGTTGATCAGGATGTGCATCTTTCTACAGCACCCAAAAAAAAAAAAAAAGGTGTAGACAAAAAATTACGAATAAAGCATGATTGGTATGTATTTAGGGCTGTAGACTAAAATATGGCTGTGGAGAGTTTCTACAGTCCTTTCCAATCAGAAATAACGTAAAATGGACCGGACAGAAAGATGCTAAACGGGCCAAAGGTGACGTGGGGATAAACCAAGCCCTAAATATGCGATGCATCAGCCACTCACATGAAATCATGTACCAAACAAGAACATAACATTTATTATCAAAAATAAAATAAAAACAAGAACACATAACATGCAAGAGATTACGTAACAGAAATAACATGCGATAGTTGACGTAATAGAAATAACATGGCAAAGTTTACGTAATGATCGAGTTCCAGTCCGCTCGTGTTTTAACCATCAGTAAGTTTGCGCGCGACAATCACCGAGTTCATAAAGCCATCGTAGAGCGACGGATGGTAGACCTTCAAGACATGGAAACCTTTTAGATCACAAGGATCAACGAGTGGATATAAGAAAGCCCTAGGGCCTTTAACAGTCCTAAGCATGAGCAGCTTTCCGCGAGACATATTTTTTGCCAAGTGTTGAATGACTTTGACTTTGACCTCTTTTTCCGTCCCAACAAGGGCTGCCAAGAAAACGACGTCGTAGTCACGCAGAGTCTCTGTGACGTTGAGTATATCCGCAGTGTCAAAGATCATGCGACTGGAGAGGTCGGGATCGCGTGAGACAAGACGGGAGGCGAGGGAGTTGGCTTCAGCGTCAATGTCATAGTTGTAGAAGGTGGCGTTTGGAAGGTGGAGTTTCGCCAAGAGGATGGATGTGTAGGGCATCGAACCTGAGCCCACGAACGCGATCTTGGTTGGGACACGTCTTGTGTATTGTGTGAGGAGATTGAACTCGAACTTCGTTAGTTTCAGGTAGTCGGTGTAGTGTGGGTAGAGATGTAAATGGTTTATTGGGTTTTCTGCGAGAGATCCCAAACTGACCGAGAAGTGTTGCTCTAAATATCCTTCGGCTTCACCATATAGCTTGATGAGATTGGATCTAATCTCCTGGACTCTTGGGCCCATCTTTTCCAGGACGATGTCTGTCTCCGTAGACAAGCACGTAGAGATGAGTTGTTCGAACAGAGTATTCACTGTCTTCGAAGGTCTTAAGCTCTCCAGTTTTGATATTTGCTCGTAAAGGTCGAGGATTTGATTCTCGAAGCGACTCTCTTGGAAGGCCATGCCGACAAAATGAGGATATTTAGGTTTAGGGTTTCTCTTTGTGTTAGGTCTTAACAGCTCTCATAAGCTAAGCGCATGTTTTATTTATATCTTCATTTCGGTCATATATTTATACTTCTCTTAAACTGCATTCTTTAACCAAAATTTAGTGCATTTTCAATATGTCCAGACGGTCCTTTGTAATAAATTATTCACGTGATTAGTGTCATATTACACAGTAATATGTTACAATTGTATATTGAGTATACAACACACCACTTTAATTGGTTTCCTACAATAATAATAATAATAATATATGAATAAATTACAAATAATACCGTCACGTTATAGGCAATCCACAAAATTACCCTACAACAAAAGTTACGGACATTCAAAACTTCATCAAAGTCACAAAAATACAAAAACCGTGTCACCGTAAAGATAAAATTCACGACCACCAACATTTACTCACATCCAGTTGAAAGCATAAAATTCAAACATCATCTCCAAAATGTGAAGTTCTACCAAACGTTTTTTTAAATGAATTTCTACCAAAAAACTAGCACAAACGCCTATAAACAACTATAGAGATAGTATGATTGAAAGATAACAGTACAACAGATGTACGTAGTATAATTGATAGTACTAACATGAATTCTGATTAGTATTATTTTAGTAGTAGAAATAGTGATTATTATAATCAATAAAATAATCATTAATAAAAATATTTAATTGACAAACATATTATTTAAAAGTTAGTTAGTGTCTAAAAAAATAATATATTGTTTTTTATCTTTACAAAAATTTGAATCACCAAAACATTCAAATATCAAAAAGTATAGTCAAGATATAATTACAAGCTTTTAAGAATAACATACGATAATTCATTTTTTTTTTTAAATGGATAATTCATATTAGCATTATATAATTTTCTCAGGTTTTGTAATCATAGCATAATTTGATTTGGTTAACTTTTTATAAATTTCATAAATATGTAATTTATTACATAAACATGAGATTATTTTTTCATGTTTTGTAATCATAGCATAATTTATTTTGATTAACTATTATAAATTTTATAAATCTGTACATAAACATGAGATTATTTTTTCAGGTTTTGTAATCATACCATAATTTATTTTGGTTAACTATTTATAAATTTTATAAATCTGTAACTTATTACATAAACATAAGATTCCCACATTCTAATGAGAATTAAAATGAAAAAAGAACAAATTCTTGAATTTTCAATATATAAAGCATCGTTTACTTTTTTCTATACATACATGAAACATGCATTATTTGTTGCTTAAATGTATTTTAATATGTATGACCATAACTTGGTAACGAATAATATTACATCACATTTAATCCAAAAAAAAGAGAAGAAATATGCATTACTTGTACTATTATTTTTTCAAATGCAAAAATTGTACTACTCTTTTTTTGAGACTTGTTTTTTATATAAAATAAAAGCTCTATGTTGTTATGTGTGTTTTTGTTGTGCAGGTATACGAGAATGGTATAAAATAATGAATGCCACAACGAAATCATATGATAGATTTA
This sequence comes from Pseudoturritis turrita, assembly GCA_900406555.1. Taxonomy (NCBI): domain Eukaryota; kingdom Viridiplantae; phylum Streptophyta; class Magnoliopsida; order Brassicales; family Brassicaceae; genus Pseudoturritis; species Pseudoturritis turrita. The sequence continues at coordinate 627,518 of OVBL01000623.1, read as the reverse complement.
ATGTTAATTTGACTGGACCACAAAATTTATATGAATAATACAAGAAATATTTACAAAATGTCACATTTTTGAGTTTTTATTTATAAAAATGTCACATGGCAGTTTCTAATTACAAAAATGTCACATTGTAACTTTTTGGACGAAAATGCCTCTGCTTTTCGTGTATATGAGATGCATTAAAGAGTTTGTGATGACACTGTTTATGTCAGATTGCCACTTTTTGCATTAGAGCTCTGAGTAGTAATAAATGTACACGATTTGATGTTTACCTACAATCTTTAATGGAAGAGAGAGATAACGTGACAATCTGATACGTACACTACATAATATCAATTTGATATCGTGTACGTGCGGTTCATCGCTGGCATGCGTTCATGGGATGCGGTGTACATGCATGCGTTGAAATTATAGGGTATGATGTACGTATGTGCACATCGTATACTTGCAATTAGAGATGTACGAGTTTCATGTACATGTGGTTTCGCTGAATGTACATGATTGGTGAAAAATATGTAAATGGTTTTGTGTACATATGGTTTTAAATAATAGACGATATTTGTGTATGTGCATATCGTCCACTATTTGTGTATTTCAATTAGAGATGTACGGGGTTCGTGTACACGGGGTTCCACTGAGTGTACATGACTGGTGACACATAACACATATAGTTTCGTGTACATAATATTTGTGTACATACATATCTGGGTTTACGATGCAACTTAGGTTTTCATATCATTTTAAATTATAGATGATATTTGTGTATGTGCATATCGTCCACTATTCGTGTACTTCATTAGGGTTTCTCTTTGTGTTAGGTCTTTAACCTCATAAGCTAAGCGCTTGTTTTATTTATACCTTCATTTCGGTAAAATATTTATACTTCTCTTAAACTGCATTTTTTAACCAAAATTTAGTGCATTTTCAATACGTCCAGACGGTCCTTTGTAATCAATTATTCACGTGATTAGTGCCGTGTTACACAGTAATTTGTTACAATTGTATATTGAGTATACAACACACCACTTTAATTGTTTTCCTACAAAAATAATAATAATATATGACTCAATTACAAATAATACCGTCACCTTATAGGCAACCCACAAAATTACCCTACAACAAAAGTTACACATTCAAAACTTCATCAAAGTCACAAAAATACAAAAACCGTGTCACCGTAAAGATAAAATTCACAACATCATCTCCAAAATGTGAAGTTCTACCAAACTTTTTTTTAAATGAATTTCTACCAAAAAAACTAGCACAAACGCCTATAAACAACTAAACAATTTGTGAATCTTTAAAAAATATTAAAGTGCATATGGTCTGATGGGTAACATAAAGAATAGTGATGTCGTACGGAAAAAAATGACACATAAGGGAATAAATATAGAGATAGTATGATTGAAGTACAAACAGATGTACGTACTATAATTGATAGTACTAACATGAGTTCTGATTAGTATTATTTTAACAGTAAAATTAGTGATTATTATAATCAATAAAATAATTATTAATAAAAATATTTAATTCAAAAAACATATTATTTGAAAGTTAGTTAGTGTCTAAGAAAATAATATATATTTTTTTATCTTTACAAAAATTTGAATCACCAAAACATTCAAATATCAAAAATATAGTAAAGATATATATAATTACAAGCTTTTAAGAATAACTTTTTTTAAGAAATGGATAATTCATATTAGCATTATACAATTTTTTTAGGTTTTGTAATCATAGCATAATTTGTTTTGGTTAATTTTTTATAAATTTCATAAATCTGTAATTTATTACATAAATATGAGATTATTTTCTCAGATTTTGTAATCATAGCATAATTTATTTTGGTTAACTATTTATAAATTTTATAAATCTGTAACTTATTACATAAACATGAGATTATTTTCTCAGGTTTTGTAATCATGCCATAATTTATTTTGGTTAACTATTTATAAATTTTATTCAAATAATTTATTATATAAACATGAGATTCCCACATTCCAATGAAAATTAAGATGAAAAAAATAACAAATTCTTGAATTTTCATAAAGCATTGTTTACTTTTTGTTCTTGTTCTATCCATGAAACATGCATTATTTGTTGTTTAAATGTTTTTTAATATATATGACCATAACTTGGTCACGAATAATATTACATCACATTTAATCAAAAAAAAAGAGAAGAAACATGCATTACTTGTACTATTATTTTTTCAAATACAAAAGGTGTACTACTCTTATTTTTGAGACTTGTTTTTTATATAAAATAAAAACTCCATGTGTGTTTTTGTTATGTAGGTATACGAAAATGGTATAAAATAATGAACGCCACAACGAAATCATATGATAGATTTTAATGTTAATTTGACTGGACCACAAAATTTATATGAATAATACAAGAGATATTTACAAAATGTCACATTTTTGAGTTTTTACTTACAAAAATGTCACATGGCAGTTTCTAATTATAAAAAATGTCACATTGCAACTTTTCGGACGAAAATGCATCTGCTTTTCGTGTATATGAGATGCATAAAAAAGTCTATGATGACACTGTTTATGTCAAATTACCACTTTTTGTATTAGAGTTATGAATAGTAATAAATGTACACGGTTTGATGTTTACAAACAATCTTTAGTGGAAGAGAGAGATAACGTGACAATCTGATACGTACACTACATAATATCAATTTGATATCGTGTACGTCCGGTTCATCACTAGCATGCGTCCATGGGTGCGGTGTACGTGCATGCGTTGAAATTATAGGGTATGATGTACGTATGTGCACATCGTGTACTTACAATTAGAGATGTACGAGTTTCGTGTACATGTAGTTTCATTGAGTGTACATGATTGATTAAAAATATGTATATGGTTTCATGTACATATGGTTTTAAATAATAGACGATATTTTTGTATGTACATATTGTCCACTATTCGTGTACTTCAATTAGAGATGTACGAGGTTCGTATACAGGTGGTTCCACTAAGTATACATGACTGGTGACACATAACACATATAGTTTCGTGTACATGATATTTGTGTACGTACGTATCTGGGTTTATGATACAACTTAGAATTTTCATATGGTTTTAAATAATAAACGATATTTGTGTATGTGTATATCGTCCACTATTCATGTACTTCAATTGTAGATGTACGGGTTTCGTATACATGTGGTTCCATTGAGTGTACATGACTGGTGACACATAACACATATAGTTTTGTGTACATGATATTTGTGTACGTGCATATCTGGATTTATGATGCAACTTAGAGTTTTCATAGAAAGGTGTTTCTCTTTCTCTGAAAACACGTTTCCCCAAAACACATAAACTGATAAATCAAATCAAATAAGTTTTAATACAGATAAATCATATGTGTTATGTGTTTAGGGCAATTCCGTCCTTTTGTTCTCAAACGTGACATTTTTGTAAGAATAGTTTTAGCTTGTGACATTTTTGTAAGTGAAACTCAAACATGTGATATTTCTGCTAATTTTTCATTTAAAGATGGGTAGAACATATATTCATAGAAAGAGAAATACATTTCTCATTTTTCTAAGTTGCATCGTAAACCGAGATACATACATACACAATTATTATCATGTACATAAAACCATGTACACATGCGACACCAGTTATGTACACTCAGTGAAACCGCATGTACACGAAAATTCGTACATCTCTAATTGAAAGTACTCGAATAGTAGATGATATGCACCTACAGAAATATCATGTACACTCAATAAAACTATATGTACAAGAAATCATATCATCTGTGTCTCCAGTCATGTACACTCAGTGAAACCACATGTACACGAAACTCGTACATCTTTAATTGCAAGTACAAGATATGCACCATACCATGCAATTTCAACGCATTCACGTACACCGTACCCCATGGACGATGCCAGTGATGAACCGTAAATACATGATATCAAATTGATAGTGTCTAGTGTACGTATTAAAATGTCATGTTACCTCTCTCCTCCATTAAAAATTGTTGGTAAACATCTAATCTTGTACATTTATGGTGTACGCAATGTCTATACCCAGCTGACATAATCGCCGGTTCGGAATAGCCTTACCGGTAACAAGTCGAGCTGCAGACGCGGTTCCATCGACGGTGATTCTCTGAGAGGATATCAAGTTTCCTAGGATTTTTGTTTACAAAATATGCCCTTTTAGTTTATGGGTTTTGAGAGAGAAAATCTGATTTTGGGAAACTGAAAAGTGAGGAACTGAGATTTGTTTCAGGTACTGAAGATGAACGACCTTTCTCAATTTACGATGCAGCTTAAAGAAAGGAGAAAGGTGTTTCTCTTTCTATGAATACATGTTTCGTATGTATATGTTGAAGGCAATTCCGTCATTTGTAAGGCAAATGTGATTTTTTTGTAAGAACGGTTTGAGCATGTGACTTTTTGTAATTGAAACTCAAACATGTGACTTTTCTGTAAATTTCTCAAAAAATAATCATGTGGTAAGACAAATTGATTGTGGGTTATCCCTCTTGACACGTTTTTCGAAACATAAATAAAGTAAAATAATCTATATACTATATAAAAGTTCATGCTACTTGAAGCTAAAGACGTCCACATAGGATTTAAAACATCCAATAGTAATTTTCCACGTAAACATCTAAAATAAATCGGTTAGATTATGAAAAATTCTTAATTTAAGGATAGTTTTGTTAATAGGAAAGAGTTTAAGAGATAAGGAAATTATGCCATGGTTTTCAATTAATAAAAACAAAATAAATAAGTTAATATTAGATTAGGAAAGTTTTTTAATTCTAATGTATTAATGCTTAAATAATAATATATTTTGAAAATAATATAAATATTATATTATTGTACATAAATAAAACTATAAGAAAATAAACACATTATCACCTACAAATAAAAAATTAAATATAAAATAGTTAATGAAAAAGAATACAAAAAAATATTAAAAAACATATGCACCTAAACATAAACAAAAATTTAAAGTGTTAACCATGTGGTTACTTCCTCCTAATCCAAATATCTCTAATTTGGATTTTCTAGAATGTGTGTTGTTCATTCGGTTATTCTACAAAAGAGCTATGTCGATATAAAATGTATTTGATGAAGTTGGTTAGTAATTATCTTCTCTTTTAAACTATTTGTATATTTACAGCATAATGAAGATATTAAATTAATAAATTTTTATGCATGTGTCTAGATTTATGTACTTTAAAAATAAACTGAAGATGATTAACAGGAAAAAAACATATGCTAGCTATCAATGACATATTTCATTCTCGCATGTAATTATAGCACTTTGTGATTTATCCAGTTTCTACAGATTTCTTAAGTTTTTTGGAATGCGAAATGTTTTGGGGATAAGTCTTGAATTATAAATATTGAATTTACTTTTCTAGATAAATATATGTAGTTTGTTAAACGGTTACATATATATATATATATATATTTATAAAACGGATGCACTTTCGGATCTTTATGATAATCACGTAATATGTTTGGAGTTCTTTATTGTTCTATTAGCATATAAGAGTTTTTAAACCTTTCAAGTGGCACCGTATCAACTAATAACCAACATTTGTCATGGCGGAGAAAGAGACAATATAGATCGTTAAGCCAATGCGATGTGGTTTCAAATACCAAGTAAGTATCACATGATGTTTGAGTACATTTTGATCCGTTTTAGATAATAATATTTGATATAAAACTAAATGATGGTCAGATTTATGTAACGTAATCTCAATTAATTTTTCATAATCATATTTACAACATTTTGGTGTTATGCAGTTTAATTGTTAATAATATGTAAATGATATATACTCTTAATAAATAAAACTATATAAATAGAAAATACAAATTTTTTATGTTGTTAATATATATTGTTAATAGTAAGTTAAGATACTATAAAAAATAAATCATGAACTATTTATAATAAATCTTTACAAGTGGCACCGTCTAAATTAAAAACCAATATTTTTCATGGCAGAGAATGTGGCAATGCAGATCGTTAAACCAAGGTGATATGGCTTCAAATACCAAGTAAGCACCATCTGAGTGCATTTTGATCAGTTTTAGATAATAATATTTTATGTAAAACTAAATGATGGTCAGATTTATGTAATGTAATTTGAGTTAATTTTCCACAATCATGTTTAAAATATTTTGGTGTTATGCAGTTCAGTTGTTTATAATATGTAAATGATATATGTTGTTAATGATTAAAACTATATAAATAGAAAATACAAAGTTTATGTTGTTAATACTAAGTTAAAATACGATAAAAGATAAATCATGAACTATTTATAATATTTGAACAAATAGAAAAGATAACTACAATAATCATGGGAGAATTTCAAAATTACCCATTTTCAAAAATATCTATTTTTGTTGTCAATTTTCAGTAATCATCAAGTAACATATATGTCGAACACAAATGTTTACTCCTATCTAAAGATCTAACTATAGCTATTAATTGATATATTTAAACAAAAATCTAACTTAAATTTGCACATTAAAAATCTAATAAATTAACACATCAATTTATTTTCTATATTTACACTGAAAGAGTTTTTTTAATTATATATTTTAATTATAGTTTTAGTTTCAATGGTAATTTAAAAATTTAAAAGATATAATTCATTATAATTTTACCAAATTTTTATATAGAGAATCTGAGCGTAGCAAAAACCTAGTTTAAAGGAAAGGTTTATGACTTTATACTCAGACGTTTTGTCCTCGCATGTTTTGTTAACCATCGAATAAATGTGAGACGTATCCAATAATGATGTTTGTTTTTTTGGCATGAATAAATTTGGAATGTTTTTTTTGTATATAAAAAAAGAAATTATGCCCAATAACCAACAAAAAAATTTATAAATCACTAACTAACAAATTTTTTCCCTTTTTCTTTTTATATTTTTCTATTTTTCTGTAACCAATTAGTTAGTTTTTATGCTATAGTTTTTTTTTGTTATTAACCAAATGCCAAATGGATAATTTCTAAAAATATTATGATAGGAATGGATATTTCACTATACCAAATATGCAAAATAGACATTTTCGTTTGGCTCCACCACGTTTGTTCAAAAGATAACCCTTACTATTCTTTTTTATTACACTTATGCCATATGAATATTTGAATGGACCATATACCCAGGTCCTATCATCTAATTTACCATCCTTGCCATTGCCGTTCTTAATTCCCAAACTCAACCCTAATTTTATCGCTCCCTTCTCTATTTCGCCTATGTTGCACGGAAGCTTCGTCGAAGGACCAATTCTCGCTTCGGAATCGGAATCGGAATCTGAAACTCTCGGAAGCTCTCGGAAGCGCGGCGGAAGCGCGATTCCAAAAAAATCAAATTTGGAAGCGTTTTGGAAACTTCGATTCCGTTTTGGAAGCTTTTTTAAAAAAATTTGGAAGCGTAAAAAAATAAACAATAAAAAAATTAAGGATCTTCAGCACCAAAGCTTCAAGCTTTAGCAATTAAGTTGCTTGGACAACCTTCTTCATCATCGTGTTGCGAGAGGAATTGGAGCACTTATAAGTTCATACATTCTGCAACAAGAAATAAAATTGCACCTCAAAGAGCAGAAGATTTGGTGTTTGTGCACACTAACCTTCGTCTTTTATATAGAAGAAGTTATGCCTACAAAGAAGGTCCTAATAAAATGTGGGATGTTGGAGGCGACCAATTTGACTCGTTTGATGATATTAACGTTGGAAACCTTGAGTTTGAGGATCTTTCTCTTGATGAACCAGAGTTGGAGGCGGTTCTGTTTGATGGAGGTGATGAAAATGAGGATGAAAACGATGATCTAAATGTTTGATTTTGAATGTTATGATTTTCTTTTTAATTGTTATTTTACTTGATTTGATGTTGTTTAAAATAATTTATTTCAATATAATTTGGTATTTGGAATTTTATTATATATACATATTATATATATATATATATATAAACGCGCCAATACGTATCCGCTTCCTAATTTTTTTAAAAAAAATCGCTTCTGCGCTTCCATACGCTTCCGCTTCCGCGTACCCGCTTCCGATTCCATGCAACATAGATTTCGACTTTCAGAGGAAAGAGATTAACCAGAACCAAAATCTACCGACATGGCCAAGACGACGGAGGCCGCCATCGAAGAAGAAAGTCAGTTATCCGGAAGACTATTCGCGCCTGGCTGTTATCCACCTCCAACCCGAGGGCGCTTAAACATCTAATGGGCTTTGACGATTTTCAGGTGCAAAGACACGAATCTAGCTTCACCGAGTGTGTCAAAGATCAGACAGAGTAGTGTTATACAAGGTGATATTCGCCGAACCCAATTTTCTTCAATTCTACTATAAATTTGAGGTTAGAGTTTTGGGTTTTATCTTTTGATAAAATATAGTTTCTATTTTTTTGATTTTGTTATAGCAGCAATGATCAAACATTGACGATTAGCATGTTTACTTACATGGTGGAAGACAGTGCTTGATGACTTGAACATATGATTATTATGTGCAAATGTTAGATGTAGAATCCTCCCCATCATAGCATAAACGATTTGCATTGTATTATTCTTTTACATTATTCACATATATTATGTTAACTTCTTTGAGATCCTTCACAAAATTAGATGTGTTGTCATACTTTTTCTCTGCTTATACATTGTCCAAGTCCTCTATCCAATGAAATATATGCTTTTTAGATCTCACTAAAAAGTCAAATCAATGCATATTTAAGTTTTTAAACCATACATCCTCACACTCAAACTTTGTGTGTCGAGCCTCACTAACTTTGGTGTACAACATAATGACAAGATAAGTGTACCCGACAGTGTACATGACGGTGTACAAGGTCTTTTAACTTGATAAACTTTGTCTTTTAACTGTGTGCCGTCTTCTCTCTTTATCAAGGTGTTTCAACGGGACAGAACGGCGAATACAAAGTGTTTTGATGAGACAGAGCAGTGTACACAGATGTGCAAAGCGACATGGCACCAAAGGTGTACGAGGTATTGGTGTACAAGGCGGAGTATACTGCGGTGCTGGTGTACGAGGCGGAGTAGACTGCAGTGTTGGTGTACGAAGCAGAGTAGTCTGCGGTGTTGGTGTACGAGGCGAAGTAGACTGTGGTGTTGGTGTACGAAGCAGAGTAATCTGCAGTGTTGGTGTACGAGGCAGAGTAGTCTGTATGTGTTAGAGTTTATTACAATTATAATGTTCTCGATGTTAGATATAATACATTTCTAAACTTTTCAATGTTAAAAAGATAAATTGAAATCAAATAAAATTCTAGAAACCATATAAAATTTTGGAGAACAAAATAACTTTTTATGATTGTGTTTTGATTTTGTCACTAATTCAAATAAACTGACACACAACCTTACTTGTTCCAACAATTAACATCAACCCACAAAATTACAAATCTAATCTGCAACAATTAACACCACTCCATTCACTGTCTTCCACCGTCACAAAATTATCGTCGATGATTATGTCAAGAGTGTTGTGACGGAGGAGATGCGACGGAAGAGACGATAGTGGTTGTGATAAGGAGGAGGAGAAGCATATGGCTTGAGGTGGCCATCGGAGAATAAAATTGTCGGCGAACTTGTTACAGAGATAATCAATACTTTCTGCTTAAAACAAAAATTGGATTTCTAAAATTCTTTGTCAAAATACGAAACTTTATTGGATGTTGAGAGGTAGATTTGATTGTTATATGTTTCATGCTTGAGCTTGGTAATGGTACTGGTCAATTAGAAAAGATAAAGCTATTCTCTTTTTTGAGAACTATCAATACGAAAAATCAGTGCCTACATGAATTAGCTCATTAAAGATTTTTTTTTCTTTAAACTTATGATATATGGATGTCAAAAGTTTAAGAATTTTAGTTCCTTTTTCTGGAATATTTGTTGCTCTTCTCAATACTAGTTGTTGGATGTTAGCGATTTCAGAGCCTTACAAAACATTGGTCAAAAAGATATATTAGTTTAAGAATTAGTTTTGTTAGCGAGAAGTAGAGAATGTAGTGATTGCAACTCCAATGATAAGAATTAAGAAGACAACTCCCGTAGTGTACAAACAAGAAAATGAAGTGTACATGGACGAGAATGAAGTGTACACGGTAGTTTTATTAGCATTCGTTTCCACCCTAATTCGCAGTGTACATTACATACATGTTTTACAAATTTAAACCCAATTATATATAATATTTTAAACTTGTCATATCTATTTTTAAATTTTTATGATATATTAATAAGTTTTTTATTATGATGAAGATCAATTTAGACGGAAAAAAATTAAGATCAATTTTACACTTAAAATATTGAAATAAATAATATTTGCATGTTTTTAATCAATTTTACACATAAAAATATTAAAACTAATGGCATTAACATATGCTTGATCAAAAGTATTTAACTTTATTACAATTATGCACAGCATATATCATTTTGTACGTTTATAGATATTAGAAATTAGGGGTGGGCAAAAAATCCGTTAAATCCGATTCGATTCGCTATTCGTTTTGATCCGAACCAAAAAATCCGAATATCCGAAAAGTTTATGAGCAAAACAAATACTTAAATGTGGTATCCACAAAAAAAAAGCAAATCGCAAATATTATTTAAGAAAATACTGATATCCGTTCCGATCCGCATTGGCGTATTATATATATATATATATATATATATATATATATATATATATATATATATATGTGTGTGTGTCATTTATATAAAGTAACATATATTCTAATGTATATGATTTGCTATTTTTTTGTTATTATAGATATACAACCAAAAAAAATTGTAGTGTAACCATTCATTCTCACCTAATTTTTTAGAATTTTGAGTTTTCAAGATACTTTTAATGGATCGGATCGGATATCCGCGGATATCTAAAAAAATTTCGGATATTCGACTTTTAACAGATCGAATCGGATATCCGCGGATTCTTAAAAAAAATTCGGATATCCGAAAGTTACCAGATCGGAGCAGATCATAAAATCAAATATCCGTTCAAAACGGAGCGGATCGCGGATACCGAATTTTTTTAGGATATCCGATCCGTGCCCAGGCCTATTAGAAATCATATGTTTTGTTATACACGTTTAAATATTCGTCAACCTATTTAATCATTTAATCTCATATTTGACGTGGGTTAAAATCTAGTATATGTTTATTAAAATATACGCATATTATTGTTGAAATACACTAAATCTTTTTGTAGATATGATCTTTGAGGGATGATTGAAATTCAAAGGAGTCCACTCCCCTATGTTATCAAGAGAAAAAAATCTTGAGCTTCTTCATCTTTTGCCTCATAGAAGTAGTTTCCCGAGACACAAAATCCAAATATAGGCGAATAATCATATTTGGTGATGTTTTGGAGAGAAGAATTTCATAGAAATAACGAACCTCTGAGGAGTTGTTAAATCGTATGTTGGTCTCAACGTGGCGAGAGCGAAAAATCCACTTGACCTTAACTCCCTCGAACGTTTCAACAAGTCTGTTTTCAAACTCAAAAGTGTAGCTAATAACCATAATAGTGGTTGATGTCTTCAACATCTTCTTTCCACTCACGAGAAGGGTCTCTTAGGTTTCAACACCAAAATTCGAATCACAAATCTCGGTTGCCTTAATCTCGGATTAGACATATATGAATATATCCTAACTAATAATATCATCATGATAAATCATCATCTTGTGTTGACTAAAACTTTAATGTAAGAACTTTTCCGATATATATTTTTTTTTTAAATTATTCTATAACTTATATATTTTATTATTTAGATATTGATATTTAGTTCCAAATAAAAAATTGCCAATGCAATCGAGGGTGGAAATTGTTAAAAATAAAATTGTATTATAATGAAATATTGTGTATTTTAATGTAATAGCTAAATAATTTGTGATTTTTCATGCCATTTTCCCTATTAAATCTATTCAATATATATCCTCTAGTATTCTTCATCATTCTTAAAAAAAATTCTCTTCGAAACGATTTGAAAATTTCTTCTTAATAATTAAAATAAAAAGAATCCTTATAAAAACCTTTACACAATTTTCCATAATCCTACTGACAAAAACCAGAAAAAAAAACAAAATATATATCAAAAATGGTCTCACAATTTTATATCAAGCCTAAAATTTGGGAACCTGCAATAGAATCCAAGACCCATGAACTGCTTGCAGCTCTGGCTCTAGCAGATTTAGCCAAAGCTTCACCATCAGATCTTCTTTGTGTCAGAGTTTTGTTCTTGCTTGGCTCTACACTAAATACTATGATCGTTGAAGAAGCTTCATTATCATTTGAAATAGGCCTCCTTCGCAAGATTGTTCCTCCTGCTGCTACAATCAGATCTTGAAGATACCCTTTGTACGCAAGCTCAAAATCTCCCATAATGTAAAACTTTAGTCCATTAAAAAGTTTTGGTTTCTGCATATTGATGGATAAACAAACCATTAAAGATGAAAATATTCTCAAGATGATATATTCACAGAGAGATGAAGCTAACTTTGTTCAAAGCTCTTTGTCTTCCAAGATAAGGTCCTTGTCGTATTCCATGAACATCCATGGAAATCTCATATGGCTCCTCGCTTTCATATTCTTTGTTTTTCATACATTCCTTGATCCCTGCGAGAAAAGTTATACAGCATTTTGACAAATTGTTTGCAAACAAATGTTTCATTGCTGATAAAATAGAGATACTAACAATCAATGCTTAGAATCCATTTCCCCTCCAAGATCGCCATCATGAATTTGAGGGTCCTTTTGCAGGCTCCGTTTTCGTTGATTGATGCAATGACATGTGTAACATTTGGTTCCCATTTTCTCGAGATCGTAACGCCAGACAGTTCTGCAAATTCTGTAATAACAGTCTGCAATCCAAGCCATCCATGGTATTTAAGTTTCAAGTCGAGAGATTTGTGTAAAGCAAAAGGAGTATGTATAAATATTTTGCATACCATCTCTTCAACTGTAAGTCCTGAACAGCATAGAACCAATTTCTTGGGTAATCCTTGAAAAGGATTACGCTGGAGCTCGGCGATGTCAGTTTCTCCAGCTACTTGATTTGACGGAGTGTGCAATGGTCTAGAGAAGATAGATAGTGATACAATTTCAAAAACTAGAATCACCTCATAAACCCTATCATTAGATGAAAATGACATACCCTTTAGGAGTACGCTTGCGTTTTCCTTCTTTTGGACTAGTCTCTTCACAGGGCAACTTAGAGGATGCATCTAAAGGGCATAGCATTACAAAGTTTTCCTGTTGATAAGAAAAGGTGTTAAACAAACCGTATAAGGGACTATATAGAGCTTTCTATAGTCTATGTAACACTTACATTGTCCCATCTGCATTCTGGTATCAGTTTTGCACACGTAACATGAAAACTATTCTTGCAACTCTTATTGTAACAACCAAGTGCTGCGCCTTTAAGCCCGCAGCAACTACAACTTATTCTCCGGCTTCTTGTCAACTCCACATCAAGGTTGACTGCAGTAAGGTTGTTGAAGTATACGTTTGGAGCCCTGAAAATGTAATCGAGTTTTTTTTTATTTTCAGTCAGTAGAGTATCAAAAGCATGTGTATGGATATTTACTACTATTCAGATTTCTTACCATTCAGCACAGTTTTTGTGAACATGTATGACCTTAGACCCACCATTAAAATCTGCAGAGACAGGTTCGCCTTTGTGGTAATGAGCCATTTCTCCTGAACCCTGTCAATATAACATTCCAGTTAAGAAAATGGTAAAAATCAACTAAAGGTCTACATCTAGGAATCCAATGTGTGATAGTGAAGCCTACCTCTGTGTCTTCTGAAGACTGACAAAAGGCACATGTGAATTTATTTGTTGGAGGTCCATCACATCGTCGCAAAAGTACACTACCTTCAAGTGAAGGCTTGCTTGTCTTTGAGCATTTCTGTAAAACTTGATTGCCTTCATCCAAAGTGGATTTCCTTTTGTTAGTTCTATCACCCACTTGATTCAACACATCACTTAGGATTTTCTTGCCACGCGGTTGTGTAACTCTGCTTGGGACTGAACAGGAATCAAGCTTTGATTTCTTTTCTGAAGGCTTCTTTTCAGTTCTCTCACAGAGATCTTTCGGAAAAGAGTTTGCATTGGATTTTCTTCCCCTTTTTCTAAGAGAAGATTTCTCGGCAGGACTTTGTTTTTCAGGCTGTGTATTAGATGAACCATGGGATTGATCCTGATCCACAATTTCTGTTCCAAGTGAGAGCTCATTAGATCCAGCAACCGGGTGACCTGGAGAGGATTTGACACTAGATCTTTTCCTCTTTGTCCCCTGCTTCCCATCTGCTTCCTTGGATATATTTAGACCAGACTGAACACGTGAACTCTGGCCCTTGCTTCTCGTAACCCGTTTAGCTTTCACATTTTCATCAGGATTCCCATCCTTTCTGACAATTGTGCCAGAAATCCCAAGACTATCTTCTTTCTCACCAATATTTGCTCCTGCAGATGATTCCATGTGGTCCTCCTGTGAAACCACAACATGTAGTCTAGCAACTGTATTTCTTGCACTTCCTGCTTTGCGTTTCTTATATTTTTTGGATGTAACTACTGTAGATAGTTTCCTTTGAGTAAGATCAATCTCACCTCTACCTAGGACCTGTAAATTTGAGTTTTTAAGTTAATTTCAACACAATTGAAAACACTATTAAAGAAAACAAACACCTGGCTGTATCAGATTGAAGAGATACCTTTACCTTGAACTTCACAGGACTAGGTAAAATCTCTGGAGAACATGGCCTCTGAGTCCATTCAAACATTTCACTGTCAAACATGTCTCCTGGATTGGGCTTTTCTTGCTCATCTGCCTGAAACACTCACCAAGAAAAAAAGTAAGATCAAAGGATCCGGCACTTTTTGGATATTGGAATTTATCAGGGAGGAGAGTAATAGATATGTGTCATACAGCATTTAAACTTGCATCATTCAATCTGAATCAAAGATAATCTCCACCGTATAACTAAAATGGATCAAACATAATTTCCTATACACTTAGGGCAAGTGTAGCATGTCCTAATACCACAGAACAATATAATGCAGTATCAATACTGAAAGATAGCATTGAAAAAGGATATTGGTGTTTCAAGTACTCACTCTCGACGGGCTCTCATGATCTGAGTCCTTCAAATCACTGAAAGAAGGAACATCAACAGGTGTAATGTCTGAAAGCTGATCACCTTCCGCTAGCTGACTTAAGCTCTCCCCGTCATCTTCATCTCTCAACCAAAAGAAGGGTGCCAGATTTCCTTCTTTATTCAGACATGGATGATCATTCAAACGAATGACAGTTTTTTCAGTGTAATCCTTTTCTGCTAACTCAACAGATTCGGCAGATTTTGTTAAACTTTCAGAAGACTGATTCTGCAACAGCTGCACCCTTTTCTTGGTTTGCGATGAAGGTCTCATAACAATAGGTCCAGGGCCATCTAGATCAGTTTCCTTGGTTTTCCTACACGCTCTCCTCTTGGATGTTCGGCCCTTACTAGATTCCTGACGATTCTTATCATTTGCCTTTTCAATGGAAGCAGTCCTCACATGCTTTTCTTCATCTGTGGTCAAACATCACAGAACACAATAACCAAATCACAGAGACCTTTATGGCATTTGTTTGAGGTTTTCTACAACCAAATCCCACTTATAGATCGCTTAATGAGTAAGATAAACAGTTTTATTACAAGACAGCTATAATTACCAGATGGTGATGGTTTATTCTTGCTTCCGAATATGTTGACCCCAGAAGCATCTTCCATGCTCTTGTAAATACTCACCAAACTATCCATATGAGGAGCACCTCGAATCTCTAACATATAAAGATCATTATCAAAACAAGATACATAGTCGAAGTCAGAAAACTTGGTTTATCAATAGGAAAAGCTAACTCTGAGATCAACTAAGAGAGCATGGGAAGTATATATACCTCTACGATGGTATGGGATTTTACAGACTGGACAAGTAGCATCCGTTTTCATCGATTTCACTACACATGCACTGAAACCAAGAGAAGACATGTGTCAATACAAAGGAAGAACAAACTAAAAGAAAAAACATAAGAAGGTTTCTTACTTGCAAAAGACATGGTTGCACGAAAGCGAAACTGCAGAATCAAATAGACTCAAGCTGCAACAACAAAAAAACAACGAATTTAAATCGTTAAGGAAGCATAAATCAATCTATACAGAGCGAAAACAAGAAACCCATGAGACAAAATCGGAGATTTCGATTGAGAAAGAGAACAATAAAAATTAGGGTTTTTCGTGTTCATCATCACAAAATCGCCATAGAAAAAACTCAGAATCAATAGAGAAAGAGATTTTACCAAATAGGGCATTTGAGTTCTCTTGCCATTTTCTCCAAGTGACTCGTCGTCTCTCCCATCTTCTCTTTCGATTTCTTCACAGAACAGAGAAAAAAACGAAACGAAGCAAATCGATAAAAATCAAAAAGCGAAGCGACTCTTTTTGGGTATATAGAGAAGATGAAGCGTATCTTACAAAGAGACTTCTCATGGAAGCTTTAGAGAAGAAACAACGTTTCACGAGAAAAGCGCCAAATTTTCTTTTACTTTCAAACATTTTCAAATCCCGCCAAAAAAAAACGCGGTATATTTCATTTTACAATAAAATTTCGTTTTTCCCCGAAACTTTATTGGTTTATGAGATTTCAACCCATATTTTTTATTATGACGATTTAACCCACGTACTTTCAGAAATTTACAAATTGCCCCCCCCCCGGAAGGTTAATCGCAAGAACCGATTGTGCCATTGTTGAGACTTGAGAGCTGAGTGGAACCGAACGGATCGGACCGAATTATTTGGTTCTCGGTTTCTATTTGGTTTTGAGCTTTAAACTGATCGGCGGCTATTTAAAATTGATTTCGGTTCTCGGTTCGGCAATTCCGAATCGATTGGTTCTTTGGTTCTTTTTAATCTCCGAACAGGTTTTTTCAAAATAACCGAACTAACCAAAATTCTGAAATAACGAAAATTTCAAAATAACCAAAATATACTAAATTTAATCGAAATATACAAAATTTCTTTTAAAATCGGATTTTTTTCGAAACCGAACCGAATAACTAATTTAAATTTTCTCAAAACCGACTTCCCAATGGAACGGAACCGAGATTTTACATGGGCATGATTTTTCTCAACCCGAACAAAGCGGATGCCCAGCCCTAGTTGAGACATTAAAGGAGATTGAGATTCCACATTTAACCAAGCGTGTAAATTTGAACAATTGTGTTTAAACATGAATTTACTTTTTGCATTACCAGTAATCTTGACAAGAACAAGAACCATCTTTAAAATGATGAAACCTGCTACGATCTCTGACAACAATCTCTCGATTATAAACCTTGGACACAAGTTTAATCGCCAAATGACAATCTGCACAAACTCTAAGATTCTTCACGACTCGAATCGGTGATCTTTCTGGTGTATTAATAAGCATAAAAGCAATAGCAATCTTCTCACTGTGATAAACCAGAGCATTCTCCTTCTCTTCCTCCTCGACGTCAACATAAACGCTCGAAATTTGCGGCAAGTAACCTTCCAATCTCAATCTATCAGTCATTTCTTTAAGCTTAGCGTAAATATTATCGCTTTGTGGATGAGACTTATCACCCATGCGAAACTCATGAACTCTGTTTCCTACTTCTACAAGGCTGTGACCGGGAACTTTTCTCACACCGTCACTTAACATTTGTCTCCTTATCTTTTGCACATCGGACCAACGTTGCTCGGACGCATACATATTCGACAAGAGAACGTAATCGCCACTATGGTTTGGTTCTAGTTGTAAGATTTGGAGTCTAGCAAACTCTGCTAAATCTGAATCACCATGAACGGTACAAGCTCCTAACAATGTTCTCCAGATAACAACATTTGGCTGCATCGGCATTTTCGTGATGTATTCATAAGCTTTCTTCACTTGTCCAGCTCTAGCTAACAAATCGACCATACAACCAAAATGTTCAATCCTAGGCTCAATCTTATACTCCTCTCTCATTCTCTTGAAATACTCAAAACCTTCCTTCACCATCCCGCAATGGCTACAAGCGTATAAGATCCCCACAAACGTGATCTCACACGGCGATAATCCCTCCTTTGATTCCATATTCTTGAAAAGCTCAATCGCTTCTTTTCCAAAACCATTAACAGCTAAACCGACTATCAAAGAAGTCCATGAGACACTGTTCTTGTCCACCATTACATCAAAAAGTGTTTTGGCTTCTTCGACCCTTCCACATCTCGCGTAAAAATCCAAGAGTACATTGCTGGAATGTAAGTTTCGCGTAAAACCAACCTTGATCATATATACATGGACTCTCTTACCCAATGTCAAAGCACCAATCTTTGCACAAGCAGACAACAAGCTTACGATTGTGAACGAATCAGGCCTAATACCCTTGGAATCCATTTCAGTATAAAGCTTCAAAGCTTCGTTTGGTTTACCGTTTTCCGCAAACCCATTAATCACAGAGTTCCAAGCAACAAGATCTTTCTCAGGCATTCTATCAAACACCTTGTAGGCACTCGATACGTCTCCACAGTTTGCGTATAAATGGAGCAGAGAGTTCTGAGCAAATATCAACGAACCAAACCCACTTCTTATAACAACGGAATGTATCATCTCTCCCAACCGAACATCCGCCATTTTCGCCACGGCTTTAAGAAGAAACGGGTAAGTATGAGTATCTGGCTCGACCAAACCAGAGACTCGCATTTCGCGGTAGAGAGAAACAGCAGAGACGGAATCACTACCAATCTCGGCGTAGCCTCTGATCAATGTGTTCCAAGTAAAGACATTGATGGGTTTCTCGATCTTGGAGAAGACCTTGTGTGCGTAAGACATTGGAGGTGGAGAAGGAAGAGATACGAGGTAGAAGATGAGGTGTTTACCCATCTCTGCGTCGGAGACTGAAACGCCATGGCGGATTGAAAAAGCGTGGATTTGTCTGAGCTTCGTTAGCGACGAAACGCCGTGAGTCTGTAAGAGATTTATGCATTTCTCGACCATGGGAAGAAGCAGAACAGAGGTTTCTGAGCATGGAGACATTTTGCTCTGTTTCGTGTGGGCATTGTCGTCAATATTGCATTAGTATCGAGGTGATTCCATTATTATCATTTAGACTATTTAAAAGACTTCGAAAGATGAAAACTTTTCCCAGAACCCTAATTTTCTTATTTCCTCAGCCGCCGCCATTCTCTGTCGGAAGAAAGATGCATCCTTGAAAGCTGAATCAAGACTAGATTTTTTGGGTAAGATTCTTCAATTGGTGAGAATTGTTTGTTTCAGGTTAAGCTCTGATGTTTCTTTATCAATCTGATCCATCTCATTTGCTCTGATTTCTGCTTCTCAGACTCAAAAATGTGACATTTTTACACTCCTTTTACTCTGTTTATTCACCGTGTATCAGAACTTCACGGCCATGAGGTTTTGGCGTGAGGATTAAACACGGTGATAAATAAAACGCAAAAAGGCACATTTGGCTGCATCCATCTGATCATGAAAAGATCAATTGGCAGTCTTTGTGCGACAGTTTTGTTGTTATGAGCAATCTGTGTTAGAAAGAGCTTCTGCTAATGACCTGCACACTCTTAAGATTGATGCTTATATTGTTATGTTTATACAATCACTCACGAATGCTGCTCAGGATCCTGAGAAATTCGTTACTCTGTTTGCTAAATAACCAAGTTTTTATCTCTATGAACATGTGACATCTCCAGGATGAGGATTATGGCCTGGGAAAAGAGAGAGACGTTGTGAATGCCCTCCTCCATTTCCACACTTGGACTGCAAAAGCTGGGAACTTTTCAGAGAAGCGACACAAGAAATGCAAATGCTCAAGGGAATGCAACTTGATGAAAGCCAAATCTCGACACCCACGACGACTCAAGCTTCTATAAACATTGAAGAGTGGAGACCAACAGAGTAGTATATAATACAGTGACCTTGTCAAAGACTAAATGAAAGAATTTGCTTAGATATTAGTGTAAATCTCTTTCCTCGTTAACATCCTAAAATTATCAGTGGACACCAAATGTACAATACAAGATTGCTACCTTGAATGTGTAAAGTGTAAACAACTAGCACCAAAGAGGAAAAATACAAAAAAAAAAAGGTTTAGGTGGTGCCAAATCTGTGATCCTGTAATCTCTACTGATTAGTGCTTTGTTTAGGTCATCTGAAATTGCAGCATTGTGCTCGGCCTTTCAACAAATTATCCCACAGGCAAATCATCTGACTCGGAGATTGGTAATGTGCAGTGTAATAGTTCAGTGTACACCCGTATTGGCAAAATTTCCAACTGTGTGAGTACTCTACAGGCTGCATCGAGGCATTGAATTGCTCCACCCACATTCCCATGCTCACATCTTCCATCTTGAACAGCTGTGACAACAGTGTCGAAATAGTTTAGCTCAGAGTCAATTCAACATTTCAGGAGAGATACTCCTATGTTCATGACAGTAAGAGATGGAGATGAGAGTAAGAAAATGAGAAAGGGTCAGACCCTAAGCTTTTGTCTTGAATTCTGAGAAACGATGTATTTTGCAATGTTGCTCGAGATTATGTATCCGGGTCCATTGGCATAAGGAGGATACACAGCTTCTGGCCACTCCTGTACAGTAATAAGTAAGAAAATTTAGTATCTGAGGCAGCTTCTGATTTTTGAATCACACAAGAGTGTGTACAGGGAAAGAACACAAGCCAGTGTACCTCCCATGTGACCGCCCACTTGCCAGTTCTAAGAGGACGGTGTCGAAGATTTAGATTTCCCATATAGAGGGATTTTTCCGGAGAGACACCATCGATTTCTTTCAGGATTGATTCCACTCTGATGAATGTGTCATCATCACATTTCATTATATATGGAGCTGTCAAATTCTGGATCTGAAAGGAAGACATTAGGACTATCACAATCAGATTTGTGTATAAAGAAACTACAATGTGAGAAACTGTTAAATTTACTGATTCTTATCAGAGAATGTATAAACTGATTTAAATAGAGATGGAGTCATGACGGCAAAAATGATCAATACCCCAAATTCACAAATAGCAATTGTCTTAAGGACCACTAGCTCGTAGCGATCCATAAAGGGCAGAATCACAATATCTCCAAAATATTCAGCCTCTTTCTTCAGCATTGCATTAACTTCCTTTCTTGGATTCTACAATATTTACAAAAGAAAACATAAACTGCTCAGTATTCCAAGGCTGAAGAACTTCGAATCAGTAACTCTCCATCTCAAAAAATTGATCTGCAGTGTTTGTTTGCCCTTGAATATGCTAAAGGCTTTATAATAAGAGGAAAGGTGGTAAGAACTTACAAGTGCAACAAAGAATCGGGATACTACATCTGAAGATTTAACAGAAGGATGCTGCATCCATGTTTTTCTCACTGCCACGCGCTCTGAAAAATGGTTAGTTGCAGATAGAACACCAATGAAAAGGCGAAAAGGAGTGCCAGGCAATGGAGGAGCTTTCCACTCTGAAGAAAACTCTATTGCTTTCTGAGGCGAGAAACTCGGATGAGATGTTGAAAGAGAAGTAGCATAAACAGATTGAATATCAACATCTCCTGTAATTGCCAGCCCTGTGGCGTCTTCTATGGTGAATCCCTGAGAGACCAGAAATCACATTATATCAAAAAATATATATATATATCAGACATAGAGGAGGAGGAATATTCTTCGTTTGAATAACAAATTATACTGTTGAGGCCAATTACTAAAGCATATACATGTAGAATTCCTATCTGATATAACATACCGGTCGATAAGGGAATGATGTCACATGCCTTCCTCCAACATTTATATGGAATCCATCAATTCCAGCTCGCAAAGTTAGGACAAAGACCCTGCCTTCCACAAAAGGGAATGACCAAGTGACTTCTGGTTTCTGTTCACGTCCTATAAACCGTTTAAACCAAGAAGTTGTCTTGGATTCCTTTGAGTCCACCATGTCAACAATGTCATTTTTTGTCCACTTTTCACATCTTCGGAATCCGTCAACTGGAAAAAAAACATTTACTTTGATGAAGTACAAGAAAAATAAAAAGAAACTTAACTATGCAATCTATAATGAATGGTAAAATCTTACCAAGCATGTCCAAGTCCTTCTTGGATGGAGTACCATCACATCTTTGAGCAACCCCCCACTGCATCCTATAACATGTATTGTGTTCAATGACCGGCTGGTGACTCCAATCACCTTTAATTCTAGGGTTCAAATGAAGAATCTTAGGGGGGTAATCCCCGTCCCCAGTCTTAAGCCCTTGCAACTCAACCATAAATTGCGAAACCATAACGATTCCATCGCCTCTTGAGAATCTTGCCCGCTGAGGAACAGATTCTTTATGTGCGTACTGTGGAGTTCCAAGAATTGTAATAGAAGATCCTGCAGCAAGACCACAGGGAAGCAACATGATCCCATTAGCTTTATTCAAGTCATCTCCATTCATGGAGATCTGAGAAGGGCATGATTCAACCATTGCTTCGTTAACAGAACTCTCTTCGATGTTTTCAATCTTAAACTTATCGACATCTTCCCAAGCCTTGGATCCAAGCATCCAAGCATCATCCGCCATTCTTTCAAAAGGTGACATGTGAATGGTTCTGTTCCTACGTCTCATAATCTCTCCCGATATTCGACCATATCGAAACTGAAGTGGCTGAATCGGTTTAGATTCCACTTCTTGTGGCGCCTTCTGAGTAGTAGAAGGCCCACTTTGATTCTCTTCATCTTCTAGCTTCCTATTCAACATGTCATTGCGCAACGATCCGCTTAAACTAACATCTGCCGTATCCCTTAATGCTCCATCTAAACCAGTATCCCCACTTAACATAGCTACCATCTCGACGAAATGTGGGAACTTAAAAGCTAAAAAAACCAAGTAAAACCCTGCTATAGCAAGCAACAAATGTGACAACTTGAACCTCCTAGAGCTATAAACCCCTCTAAAAGACTCGCTTTTTACCCTTTTCATCGTATTACAATCACCTAATTACTACCTCCCCAATCAAAATCTCTGGACTTGTTGGTTTACAAGTCGAACTAGTGCGTCTAAAATGGCGTCAATTCATCGAACAACTTCATCCAAAGAGAAAGACCCAAAACCCCACAAGTAACAAGCTAAAGCTTGGCACGATCTGAAGATCGATAGACTCCACAATAATCCAATCAAATCAACCCAGATGTCTCAATTTCAACACGGGTCTTTTCAAATACACGAAATTTGTTTTCCACTAGACGAATAAAAACACCATTTTTTTTTAAAGATAGTATCTTGAAGCAATGCAATAAACGAGGCGAAGAAGAAATAGAGAAAGTTACTAAACTCAAAAAACCCCCAATGAAGCAGAGCAAATCTCGACCAGATTTAGCGGTTTTTGTTTCTTCAATGTTAGGGCTAGAAGCGATATAAAACAGAGGAGAAAAACCACAGGAGATGAAAGAAGGAGAAATCGAAAGGTACCTTTTTCATTTTTAAATTCAAAAAAAGCCATCAAAAGTTCTCTTTTTTTCTTATCTAACATTGATTTTTTTGTTTCTTATCTAACATTCATTTATTTTTAGTAAATTTTCAGTTTAAAAGAAAAAGAAAAAGATTTAAAGTCAATATTTTTCTCTTTAATTTTATACTTAACTAGTAAGTGTAAAAACCAAATTATCAATGGTATAATTGGTTGTCCAATCTGGTTTTAGTTATGAGAGTTTTGGTTAATGAAATGTATAAATAAAACAAAACTTGAATTTTATTTGGTTTTGTTTTAATACGGATCTTGTAGGGGTGTTCATTCCGAAGTTGGGTTGAGTTTTTTGATTTTTTAGATTTTTTTATAAGCAGTATGATTTATTAGGGGTAGATGTATATGTGGGTCGACGACTTGAAAAAATTTAGGCATCTGATATGGTTTGGACGTGTAATCGATCTTATTATTTGTCCGGTTTAGATCAAGAACATGGGTATGTGGAAAAAATCAATATTTATATGCAGTCTAGCAATTGATTCGTTATTTTTTATCGGATTTAAGTACTTTAGATTCGATACTATTATATTATAGGTCAAGTAATTTGTAATTTGAATAATATATTTTTGATATTCAAATAATAAGGAGTATGTATTTTATTATTTCAAACTAAATATATCAGATTCTCCAACCAAAAAACTTCATTCCAGCTAACTAAACATCACGCTAATATTCAGCTCTTACTTAGGAATACTAAACTGTTAGTGGTTTGAACGATAACTCTATTATTTTAATAATTATCAATCACAAAAACGATAATAAATATTGGTATTGAAAACAATATCTTCGTCATTTTTTGTACAACTATTTTTTATCTTTTCTAATTATTATGATACCGTTAACCGTTATTTTTCGGCTAAAAGTGTTTATCTTGTTATGTCATCAATTGGATCCAATATATTATGTAAATTGAATATTTTAACTGAGCTGGTAACAATTACAATATAGATAACCAGTATTTGCATCAATCTCTATTATTATTTTTTATACTTATATTTGGAATCATCCTAAGTCAAAGCTTAGACTAATCTTCAAAACCATAAAAATGTGTATCAATGCCAATATTTAAAACATGTACTGATGACCAAACGAAACGGTTAAATAATTTGACATTTGAAGGGATTTATTCTCCATCCTTAATCAACGGACGAATCTTAAATAGAGCGGAAGAACTCACTAACTAGACAAGTACTACTTGGTTGACTAATCTCTAGCTAATGTTTCCAACAACAATCTTTGTAAACCAAGAAATCTATATATGTGTAAATGTATCTTCAAAACTACATATTATCGTTATCAAACATGGTTTCGAAAATTACAATATATATATATATATATATATATATATATATATATAACCCTTAATAATACAAAATGATCATTAATTAAGAAATACAATCATACAACACGTATAACTGAATCGAGCCTTTTAAATAATAATAAAAAGGTCCGAATTATCTTAAGCAAAACTATAAATATAGAAATGGGTACACACAAAAATACCGACCCGATCAATACAAAAATACAACACACACATAGATCTTAGTTTTCGAAGACAGAAAATGAGCTTCGAATCTCAACGAGAAAACTCTTAGAGATAGATCCAGAATTAGAAACCGAAATAGACGAAGAAGAAGTAGAATAAACATGATGATGAGATGATGCCATCTT
Source organism: Pseudoturritis turrita (assembly GCA_900406555.1). NCBI lineage: Eukaryota > Viridiplantae > Streptophyta > Magnoliopsida > Brassicales > Brassicaceae > Pseudoturritis > Pseudoturritis turrita. Next base: position 602,276 of record OVBL01000623.1, on the reverse strand, counting down.
ATTAGACATCATCATCATCATTCCACCATTGAAACAATCTTCTTTATAATTTTCTTCTTCTTTGATTGTGTCTAGCTTCTGTTTCGCTGCTCTATGCCTCCTCATTACCGTCACGAATTGAGGTGGAGCAACCTCTGATACAAACCTAGCTAGACGCGAAGTAGCCATTTTGTTTTTTCAATAATGAACAAGAAAAGTATGTAAAGAAAGCAAAGGAATGTTTGAGATATATATGTGTCTTGGTTTAATTTTGATGGAATGCTTTGAGATATGAAACTCATATATATATGAAGATGATTTTGTTTAATTACCTACGTCGAAGGGCATTGTTTTTGACGTTTTGTACCGTCAATAGCTTTTGCAATTTAATGCATATGGACACGTGTATTGTACGTCTTAATTTGTTTTGTCCTGAGCAATTTTAATTACTTTACAAATTTTGAAAACGTTTAACTAATGATTTCAAAATTTCTGTGTTTTTTAAAAAATGAAATGTTAAATTTATTGATCACAAAAATTTTAAAGTGAAAAAAAAATAGAGCGAGTAGTATGAGGTGTAATTAATTAGAGGTGTGACGGTTCTCTTATGAAAAAACCATCGTTGTAGCAATTCACCCAGATCGGATGTGGTAGATTAACGAAAATAACTGTTTGCAATTACGAATTTGTATATCAATAGTATAAGAGATGGAGGAGAGGGTGATGGTTTTGGTGGTGCCATCTTTCACTCCATTCTCTCCACATATAATAAATTGTGGATTGAAACAATAACCGGATGAAGATATAGTTAATACTTAATAGCACTGAATCTGTAATTTGTGAGGCATTGAATCTTATCTTTCCGATCTAGAATAATACAAGAGTGAAGAAGATTACCGCGAACTTTCATTCAAATTGTGAATGTATACAGACAAACGAAGAAAAATAATATCAGATCTCACTTTTTTCTCTTTTTCTCTATATAAAATCTTTTGGTTCTATTTACTTCTTTAACAAAATGTCGATTAGTATGGAAAATTTAGGGGCAAGTGTTAATTAGAAAGAAATTAATAATGCTTTTGCCAACTTTTGAAAACAATAGGGATAATGCATTTAAAAAAAAGTATGAAACCAGAACCCAAAATTACTTTAACACACAAATATATGACAAATTTCCAGAGAAGCAAAACGGTCATTTCAATGTAAAACCATGTATAAGTGAGCATGTGCATATCGATCAATCTAAAGACGTGTTTGCTCTATTCGCTAGGTAAAAACATTAACTCTTTTTTTTTTGGGGTAAAAACATTAACTTAATAAGCTTTTTCGATTTTTTCATTCTTTTCACTAATTCTAAAAACCGAAGTAAAGAAAACAATTTTGCAGTGACGTGTTATGGAACATGGTAAATAACATTTTCGAATCATCAAGACATTTGCTATGTCCGAAAACCTCGATCTCGTCCTTCCACCTTCGTAAATAAGAAAAAGATGATCTTGGGTTTCGCTTTTTCTCTATTAAAATTAACATTGGTTTTCTCTATTTACGAATTACACTCTACAAAATAATTACAAGTAAGAGAATAAAAATTGGAAAGAAAATGTTTTCATCGTCAAATTAGAAATAAATGAATACTAATGTTTTTGCCAACTTTTGAAAATAATAGGGACAATGCATTTAAAATTTAAAAGAAAGAATAAATAAATAATGCTCACGTGTCAAATTATCCGTGGAAGACCTCTCATCTCTATCTCTGTCGGAATCGATGACTGACAAAATCAAGCTTTTTGCTTTTTGCAATTGCGTTAACTGGTCGTATAATAATCCACGTGTAGGGCAGCAGAATCTGGACCTTTTTTAATATCATTGTTATATTAGATTTTCTTTAAATATCATCAAATATTTTTTTATAAGAATGTGGCCGTTTGGCTCTGGGAAATCTGAAAGAACAATTTTTTTTAGTTCATTATTACCTATATATAAATAAATCTATTAATCCAGAAACACAAACTAGCTAAATAAAAATAAAATATTATATTTGAGAAAAAGTATATTTCACTATTTCTAAGTATTACATCATTGTTGATTCGTTATAATTTATAGAAAAGATTAATTTACTTAGATTTACCTATTGGCTTTATTTAGTTCATGACTATTAGATGGACATTTTAGATATTTTTTTTATGTGTAAAATTAATGAATTTTATTTTATATATTATATTAACTAACTTATAATTATCATCATTTTCAGATATTAAAAAAATATTTTTTATTCATCAATTATTACAAATCTATAATTTCTCTTTATAGATTATTTTCATCATAATAATTATTTTAAAAATTATCTACTTATCAGAATAATAAATAAATAGATATAAATATAAATTGACTACTCAATATACATTCATATTTATATTTTTAATTTTTTTGGATTCATATTATATTTTTTGGATTATAAATATCATTGACAAAAATAAAGAATCATATGGAGTATTTGGCTTGACTAGGACGATAGAAATCCAATTTTAGATTTGGTATGAGATTTGTGGTCAAACAAAATTCTCATATCAACAGGCAATTAACTTAACGATTCGACCGGATACAAGATGGTTCAATTGTAATTATGATGCAAGTGTTGTGGTGAATTTGACATGTTCACTGTGGCATGCTATTACGATCATGCGGAGTGTATCGGGTGCGGGACAAGCATAATCGGTCCTGAGCACATTTCTAAAAAAATATTGGAATGTATCATTCAAAAAAAAAAATCTATTTTATTAATTAAAAAACTTTAATAAACACTAAATAGAAAGAAAAAAAAGTTATCTATGTGGAGTAAAAGAGATACAATTTGTGTGAATATGATAATGAGTCGATGATGAATCAAGAGGAGAGAAGTTTTGGTTTGCTAATGATAATCTATATATCATTTTTAGGGCTTTTTTGAAAATTTGAGAAGTTCAAATGGTTAGTTCAAATCTTACAATCTATTTTTTTCTTGATAAAAACAGTTTTTCTTGCCAACAAACTTTATCTATTTATGTTAATTTTTTAGTTCTTAATCATATATTTAGTATTACCTATAAATAATTAAATTTATTAGTCCAAAAACACAATTTTCAGCAGTCAATTAAAATCTGAAAATATAAAAATTAATTAAAATCTTACACAAACTTAAATAAGATTATAAATATTACATTTTAAATAAGATTATAAGATTATAAATTTTACCTTCTATTTGTGTTAAATTTTTTAGTTCTTAATCATATATTAATTATTACCTATAAATTATTAAATTTATTAGTCCATAAACACAATTTGTCACCAATCAATTAAAATCTGAAAAAATAGAAATTAATTAAATTTTACACAAACTAACTAAATAAGACTATAAATATTATGTTTGAAATAAATGATATTTTAGTATTTCTAAGTATTACATCATTGTCGATTCGTTATAATTTATAGAAAAATTAATTTACTTGGAGTTACTTATTTGACTTTATTTAGTTCATGAGTCACGACTACTAGATGGACACTTTAGATATTTTCATAAAATTAATGAATTTTATCTCATATATTGTATTAACTAACTATAGTTACGATCATTTTTCAGATATTATAAAAAAAAAATTATTCAAGAATTATTACAAATCTATACTTATAGATTATTGTCATCGTAATAATTATTTTAAAAACTATATACTTATCAGAATAGTAAATAAGTAGGTATAAATATATATTGACTACTTGATAGACATTCATATTTATATTTTCGGTTTTTTTAGTCATATTATATTTTTTGAATTTGAAATACTAACTGTGGCTTGGTATGACGATCAAGCCGAAATATATCAGGTGCAGGACAATCAAGGTCGGTCCTAAGCACATTTCTAAAAAAAAATTGAATGGATGAAGTCCCATATTTTAGAAATCTACTTTATGTAATAAAAAAAAGCTTTAAATAAACACTGGATAGAAAAAAGTTATCTATATGAAGTAAAAGAGATACAATTTTTTATGAATTTCATATTGAGTCGATGATGAATCAATAGGAGAGAAGTTTTGGTTTGCTAGTGATAAATTATATATCATTTTAAGGGTTTTTTTTTTTGTAAATTTGATAAGTTCAAATGGTTAGTTCAAATCTTACAATCAATTTTTATTTTAAGAAAAAAATATATACTGACTAAATGAGCCACAAATTCCGTTTACCTCAAATTCTTAAAACTAGCTACGGGATAAGCGAAATGGAAAGTGGTATAAATCTTCTAGAAAATGAAATTCAAGCTCTAGTAATGGCGATGGAGTGTGTGGTCTCGGGTTACATAAGAATAGTGTTAAATTTCATAAGTTTTTAAAATGCGAATGTGGAATGGTAAATTGATGAAAGCATATGCAACGGATCTCGAGATTACACAATCAACCGGCATATCTTTTGGCAAAGAGCCATCAATATACCTCCCTCTCTATTCCTATCATTTCTATGTACATCACTTTGCTTCAAATGTATTACCAAACTTCAATTTATTCCTATCATTTCTATGTACATCACTTTGCTTCAAAAGATAACATCAAACTTCAATTTATTCCTATCATTTATGGCTTCGGTTGCTAATCAATAAATTGAAGTTTGATGTTACCAAAAAAAAAAAACCAATTTCAACCGAATCATTAAAAAAACAAAAATTATATTTATTGAAAATCAAAATATATTTCATAAAAGAAAAAGTCGATCTTATATAGTTTTCAAGAAATTATCAAGTGGCATGCATGAGCTTAACTCAAATTGTCTAGTCTCCGAAATCGAGATTATTATCGATTTCTTTTGGATGTATATTGTTTTCCACACTAAATTTTGCATGTTAGCTATAGATCCTGAAAATTAACTTGTGATTTGGTTTAAAACCCCACACTTATAACCAGGAAAAAATGTATAGGTACATAATCAAAGAGGCAGGTTGCAAAATAACGAACTAGTTTTATTTATATTATAGAAAAAATGATCAGACAAGCAACTTATGTCTGAATCTTTTAGGAAACAAAGATGGACACTTTAACTACTATTAAATATAAAAAAACAACCCAAAACATGAAATTTATATTATAAAAAAAGATCAGACAAGCAACTTATGTCTGAATCTTTTATGAAACAAAGATGCAAACTTTAATAAAATAAAATAAAGACCCCAACAGAAAACATAAAAGAAAAAACTGAAACATTAACTTATTATATGAAATAGATAACGGGTAATACGGTTATGATTCAAGGACCATGCTTCTCCAAATGGTAAGAGGACCTAATGACACAGTTGTTTCTGATTCTGTTGTTGTTCTTGTTCATCTCATGAGTGCTTGAAGATCCTCCTCTGCTTCCACTAGTGCTGGCATGATTATTCATGTTCATAGTGTTGTTGAAGCTCTGGTTCCACCTGATATGATTATCAACAGATCCACAAGATTGGTTTATCAAAGGATTACCAATCAAATCATTAGATCCAACATCGTAATAATCATGACGAAACGACCCTTCAGAGAAGTCTAAGGCCTCCATTGGTCGATAACTTCGAATTGGAGTAACATTTGTTACTATATCACCATGGATCTCAGGCAAAGAACCGTAATGGTTCCCAACAACAACAGCAGAAGAAGAAGAAGACCCACCAAAAGATCCACGATACTCGTTGGTTTCTTGAACATGTAAGAAAGGTTGGTGATGACTCACTTGTTGGATCTCAACAGAAACCACCTGAGAAACAGAAGGTGGATCTATCCTTGGACGCTTGGTTTTACGGCAACTTCCACCAATCGGTATGTTCCTCAAAGCCCCACCATGAGTCCAGTATCGACGGCAATTCTTGCAGAAGTAGCGCGGTTGAGACACGCTATAGTTGTTGTAGTAACAGAACTTGGTGTTGTCTGAGGTGCACCTTGGACAAACTCGTGGTGGAGGCTTCTCTCCATTCACTTGATTGTCTTCCTTCGCGAAAACATTCGAGTTATCCATATTTTCTCTCAAGAGCTACTTGATTATAAGATTTTGTTGTTGTTATGATCTTTGGTGTTGTGAGGGTGACTTCTTTATATAGGTTTTTGGGGCGTGGAAATTGAAGAAGAGATACGTTTCGGGTTTAAGAAGAGTGAGATTATGATCAAAACGTGTCAAAGATTGTCAATTAATAAAATCTGAAGATCTATCTTCACACCATAAACCTTAGGCTAAGCTTAGTCAAAAACTAAAGGCTCTCTTACTCTTAACTCTTGTCTCTATATGAAAAATGGAGAATCAAGAAGATATGGTTTAATGAGTAAGTCATATAAACAGACACAAAATCTAGGGACATTGAGAGTATAATGACAATTTAAGGCAAAACAAGCATAGATTACACGTATTTACTATGAGAGAGGGTATTTGAAAGCGCGTGTGCTCACGCGCGCTCTCATAGCGCGTCGGATAAGTTTTCTAGATACAAATGTCAAGAAGACAAGAAACTCAACCATAACAGGAAATTGTTTTATATCAAATAACCTAATTTTCGAAATTGACAAAACACCAAGATAAGTTAACCTTATTAGGGATTTTGTAGTGAATTTTTTAGAGAGAAAATATAATGTGTAAGCGCGTGAGCTCACGCGTGTTCTCATTGGCTCATCTTTTTTATTATATATAAGTATTTGTTTAAGATTTTTTCATATATAAAATTGATACAAATGGTGATAATAGGGAAGATTTAGTAGACATCAACACCTAATGTCAACCATAACAAGAAATTTTGTTTTATATCAAATAACCTAATTTTTTGAAATCTGACAAAACACCAAGAAAATAACCTTATTAGGGATTTTGTAATGATTTTTTAGATAGAAAAGATCATGTGTATAAGCGCGTGTGTTCACGCGTGTTCTTATTGGCGCACCAGATAAATTTATTATATATGGATTTCTTTAGGATTCTTCCATATTTAAAAATGATACAACTGGTGGGCATAGTAAGGGTTATAAGTAGACAACAATACCCAATACCAAAAAGACAAGAGATGTGACCAAAACAAGAAAGTTTTATATCAAATAACCTATTTATATCAAATAACCTAGATAAAGAACTTTAATAGATATTCAATAGAAATTTGTTTTGAGAAAGGAAGAAAGTGTGTGTGTGTGTGAGCGTGTGCGTTCATACGTGTATTTTGTGGCACACAATATAAATTTATAACAGAAAATCTATGTATAGGATTTTTCCATATTTGAAATTAATACAAATGGTGAGAAAATGTTTAGGTAGAGAGCAATAATGAATATCAAGAATACAAGAGAGTCAACCACAACAAAATGGTTTCCATACTAAGTAATCTATTTTCAAGACCATCTAAACACTTAGATAAATATAGTAGGGATTTAACACCAATTATTAAGAGAGTGTGTGAAAGTTATTCCACAACGGGTAAAACAAGTTGTTCAAAGAGAGAAATGTATAAGATCTCCCATAATTTTATTTTTCTAAGGCCCTCCATATTCGATGTATATACAAATGCTATGAATATGAAAGATTTAGCTAGTAGGCAATGCTATCGATTCCAAGAAGACAAGAAACTCAACCATAAAAGGAAAGTTTTTATATTAAGTAACCCAATATTTTTGAAACCACAAAACACCTCCATAAATCACGTTTTAAGGATTTAACAAATATTCCTCTATAGTCAAGAACTCATGATAGATCTCAAAAAGTCTTAAAGTAACAGGGAAGAACAGAAAAGTCCAAAGTCGATGTTTTTTCACATTGTAGAAAATATTTAGTTAATAGTATCAATACCAAGAGGTCAAGAAACTCAACTATATGGTTAACACAGAGTTGGTTCCATTGTGTCTCTAATTCGATCTCTCTTGGGAGAAGAGATATTCTCAAAAGAAATAGACTAAATGCTGACTCCGAACCCATATATATTAGGATAATTAGGCCCGAACTTTGAAATTATCAAAAGAAAAAAAAAAGCTCAACTATGACAGGAAAGTTTCTATATCAAGTAACATTTTTTCGAAACCACATAAAACACCTCCATAAATCACTTTGCTAGAGATTTAGCAAAGTTTCCTCCATATTCGTGATAAATCTTAAAAAGTGTTCAAGTAAGGAAGAACAAACTCAAAACTCTATATTTGAAAGGGTTCGAGCCACAATATAAACAGTTATTATTATTATCAAATTTTAATAAAGATGGTTTTCAAATTAAGAGCTCCAAAGTCAAAACTCAAAACGGCCAACGAACATTATTAACCAGTAACCATCCGTTAGTTAGCGAAACTTATTGTGGAAATAAAAAAATTCACCGAACGACACATTTTGTTTTGCTTAATGGTTACTGGAACCACAAAACTTGCTTAAACGAATTTTATGGTCTTGGAACAACAAATCTTCAATGTTCGGTCGAAATTGTGATTGATATAAAGAAATAGATATAACCATAGATTTATCTTATTAATGCATCTCACATACATGAGATCAAACGTAGTTTTAAAACAGAGGACAAACTGAAAACAGAGCAATGCAATAAAGAGATAAAACACGTTGAAAAGAAAGAAACACATTTCTAGATATATCTTTCTCACTAGTTAAATGTTATGAAATCATCCTCTTTTGAATCTTTCTCCGCTTTTTTCTCTGCTTTTTTCGTTAGATCTTCCACGCCTTTATCGATATCAGCCCGTGCTTGATCCGCATCCTCTTCAGGCCCAACCACAGCTTCAGCCGCGGTCTGCGCAGCGTTTTTCGTCTTCTCCCAAGCTCCTTTCACCGTCTCCTTCGTCTTCTCTCCAAGTTCCTCAGCTTTACCCTTCACAGTCTCCTTAAACCCTTCTGCTCTCTCCTTAGTATCTTCTCCATACTCTTCAACCTTCTCTTTCGCATCTCGAGCTTTCGTTTTTGCCTTGTCCATTGTATCCTCGGCATAATCCTTAGCTCTTTCTTTTGTATCTTCCGCTTTATCCGCTGCCTTATACGCCCCTTCGTTTACTTTGTCTTTAGTCCGTTCCGCGTAGTCTTTAGCCTTCTCTTTCGCATCATAGGCTGTGTTCTTAGCCTGCTCTTTGGTCTCGTAAGCTTTATCAGCAGCTTTGCTCGCTCCTTCGTTAGCCTTGTCTTTAGCCGCTTGGGCATAGTTTTCTCCCGTCTCCTCTCTCCATTTCTTTGATCCGTAAGCCGAATCGGCCCTCGACTCTCTAGCGTTCTCTACCGGATCTCTTCCCTGAAAAAAAAAAAAACACACTTCAGATTCTACAAGGTACAAACTAGGGTTAATAACTTTTCCAACACGTTAACCTAAGAACCACATGTATAGGTTAATCTAAGAACCAAATTTTGACACATGCACCTCTCGTACATCCTCAAAACTGGCCATATATGAAACAAAACTCTTCACAAGATCCCACATACATCAGAATCTAAATTACTCTTTCTAACAGAAATCATATGATCAAATCTTAAAATTGTAAGCAAAGTTGTGTATAGAAGTAACCTCGGAATGACTAACGGAGGAGGCGAAGCAGACACGAGAGACTTTCCGGGTAGAAGCAGTGAGAGTTGCCGGAGATGCTCGGACTCTAGGGAAAGCCTTTGATAGGCCAAAGAGAGTTGTTCTTGTTAGTTGCATGGCCGCCATTTTCATCAAATCAAGAACACACAATTTTTCTTCAAGATTTTGCTATGATTTTCAATACGATTGAATCAAGATCCCTTTTCTTCTGTTTTTTGAAGTGTGTCTTCGAGGGTCGGTTTCTCTAATACGTTGCAGCTTTGAGATTATGAGAGAATCTGGCAGCCTAAGTATGTGACACGTTTATAAGTGATGACACGTGTGAAAGCGACGAGACGTGGACAGTTTTGGTTTCTTTAGTTGAATAGTACCGAGAATGCACCGTTTTTGTATAGGTTAAAAAAATTTATTGACTTTGCTTGTAATGTAACGATAAAAAATAATTAGACAGAGAAAATGTATGTTTCTCAACAAGATCGGTTGTTCAGTTTGGTCAATTGAAATAAACACTTTTATCTGAGTGTAATTAAGGTCATCAAAGAAGGATTATCAATTTTCGTGCTCACGACCAGCAATCAATCAGTCACTCTAAGCTAATCACATACCTAACTATATATATATTAATTAAGTATATTTCCGATTAGTGTTTGATTAACTAAGACGCTAAATGTTTTTTTCGAATACATGTTCAGTGTCTAACTAATTTTTAAACACTGATATTTACTAAAAGCGACAATGATGGCATAGTTCTAATGAATTGGCATAGTTTTTCTTCGAAAGATGTTCATCATTTGTAGTCTTGATGATACTAATTAAAAAACGCGATTTTACTGAAAAATATGATTATGTGGTTTTGGTCGAAAAATATAATTTTACTGTTTTGATAGAAAAATGTTATTTCACAATTTGATATAAAATCACGATTTCACAATTTTAGTAAAGACATTATTTGCAATTTGAGCAGGAAAAATGCTATTTGGACGAAAATGCTATGTTTGGCAAAAAATGCAATTAATTTTTTTGTTGAAAATATTCATTACACGATTTTGGAAATAACACACGATTTTGCTATTTTGATTGTTTTTGCGTTTTTTGGCAACAAAACATGATTTCGCGAATTTGGCCAAATACGCAATTCCAAAACCCAATTGGTCCAAACAAGGATCAAACCTTTCTTGCAAGTTGCAACTGTCTGTGAGATAATAAATTCCTGGAAAATCCAATCTTCAGAATCTATTTAAAAATGACAAGCATCGAAAGTAGAAGATACCAAATGACACCATTTAAAAGTGTTAATAATTTAAATATTACTTGTAAAACCTGGTTTTCTTGCAAATTGCTTCCTCAGCATCTCATCTGAACCTTTACTTGTAAACCTTTAATAATTTAAAAAGAACTGGGTTGTTACCAATGTTTTTAAACTCGACCCGAACAACAAACCAGACTACATTTCGGGTCACCGGATCATCCAACCTACGCGAATCGACCGCGGATCAATAGATTAATACATTTATTATTATTTCTGAATATATATATATATATATATATATACAATTTTATTATGCAAAGCACAAAGACAAATGCGACAGAGCATTTCACCGCTTGAGAACACAAACCGGTAATTAGAAGAGACGATTGAATCCATGAACAATTAAAAAGCACAGAAACAAAATCCACAACAAAAAAAAAAAAAACTGTAACAAAAAAAGAGAAGTCAGAGTCACAGAGAAGACGAAGCATTCACCGTCGAAGAAACAAAATTGACAAGATTTTTAAAATATATGTAAAACCCCTATTTTAATCCCAAGATAGATGCCCCAAAAATGTGAATAAATAGGTTACGGCGTCATATTAATAGGCTTTATAAATTTTGAAAGAATCGTGAATCAGTGATTTAAAATTAATTTTATCAGTTTTAAAATATTAAATTTTTAATTTTGATGGAATCTGTGTGGATTCTAAAATCTCTGCAGTATACATTAAATTTTGTTTCTAATCATTTGTTCATTAAACTTCATCTACAAGTCATTTCAAATCCATTAAAAAACAAAGATTCCCATAATATTTTAATTTGAAGAACATTAGATTTTAATGATGGAGTTAAAATGTTTTATTGAATAATACAAGATTTTAAAATTTTTAAGACCATTTACAAATACCTTATCCAATAACACCATATTTTAAAGTATGATTTAGAATAATTGATTGAATAACAGTGGATTCTGCTTAGATTTAAACTCTATTAAAATCCATTATTGAATAACACTCCCTAAATTTTGTTTATGAACATTTACATTTTACGCTTTGTAACTATCTTTAATATATTAAAGAGAAATAGTTCTACCTAGCAGTTCCGCATTTTTTTTAGCTTTTTGATTTTTTTAATTACATAATTTATAAGTATTTATTGTTTGTATTGTTCTAATTTTTAAAAACGAACATATAATACCCAATCTATGAAGAAAAACAATATTGTGTCAAAAGTCTCACATTGGATATCATGATTATTAGTAGTTCAGAAATATATTATAAAAAACATCAAAATGATGAGGAAACTATAAGAGTAGGAAGTCTGACTTAATAGGCATCCCGATTTAAAGGTTTGTTTCGTTTCCTCAGTTGAACCGCATAATTAAACCGAATAAAATAAATATTATAAATATTTTATTTAATAGAAGTAAAAATATTTTAGTTTTATCATAACCTTTAAATATTATAAATATTTTAACTTGATAGAAAAGGTTAAAATATTAGAATTATTTTCACTTAATCAAAAAATTAAAATATTAAAATAATTTTACTTGATAATAAATTCAATATCATAAATATTATCAAATATATGTTTTATTGAATTAAGAGAATTTTTGAGATATGCCACTTCTCAACTGCCACTTTGCAAAAATGTCACTGTTTAAAAATATTTACAAGTGTGCCACTCCATTTTTTTTCATATCCCCATTTACCATTTGACTCATTTTAACATAACTTTTTGTATTAATTTTTTCAGATCTTGCCTCCCAACTCGAGAATTCCTCTAAAATTGCCGTCTCCGATCTCAAATCTCTTCGTCTCCAATCTCATATTTCTCTGTCTTTGATTTTTCCGTCTCCGATCTCCGTCGCGATCTCCTCTGAAAAAATTCGAGAAAGAGTTGTTGTTGATCTGGTGGTGCGTTTGACGAAGAACATGGATCTGAGATTGGATCTGATGGATTTGGGAAGAAGAAATGTTGTTTAGCCCGATTAATGACCCGATTTTTTGAAGATCCGACCTGTGTTAGGTCAAAAATGGTGAAAAGTCAACTTTGGGGTAATATCCATGGAAGGTAGAAAAAGAAGAAGGAGGAAGAGAAAATGCAAACGCAAACGCTGAAGAAGAAGAATCAGAAACGTTTTTGATAAAAGATATAAACGCTTTTAAAATTTTAGGTTTGGGTTACCTATTATACATTTAGAGTATAGTTTTTAGGGGGTTGGGTTTAGGGTTTAATTTTGAAGGTATAGCACTTGAAGTGTTTGCATGAAGAGTTTTTTAAATACCTTATAAAACTGTTTAAAAACATAATAAAACTTGGAGTGTTTGCAGGATGAGTCTTTTAAATACCTTATAAAACCTTTTAAATAACTTATAAAACATTTTAAATACCTTATAAAACCTTTTAAATACCTTATAAAACTGTTTAAAAACATTATAAAACTGTTTAAAAACATTATAAAACTGTTTAAAAACATTATAAATATTATAATACCTTATTGTTTCTTGTGATGCTTGACTTTGTTGTTTACATAGTCTGATCAATTCTTACACGAATACTTTTGTTCTTGTTTTGTCTCTGTTGATGCATAAACTTCTTAGAGCACTTGGAGTGTTTGCAGGAGGAGTCTTTTAAATACCTTTGAAGTACCTTATAAAACCATTTAAATATCTTTTAAAATATTTTAAATACCTTATAAAACTATTTAAAAACATTATAAAACTATTAGAAAAACTCATAAAGCACTTTGTACGCAGTTACATAGATCAATCGTCTCCAGCTTTCGAGATGTCTATCTAACAGAGATTCTAACATCAAAATTAGGTTATAAAATATTTTAATTACAAAACTGTAAGACAAAAATAAGGATGAAAAAGAAGAACATCGTTTGATAAAATTAAAAGAAAAAAGTAGAAGAAGAAGAACATTCAACAACAAAATTAACCCAGATTAAAATCAACCCCAAATTGACAAATTGAAATTTACCCCAAATACAATCCAGATTTATTACTACATTCAACAAAATCGAATAAAAATTATTAGATATGTAACCCAAATCGAATAAAAAATCCTAGATTTGTAACCCAAATCGAATAAAAAAATCCAATCTGTAACACAAAAAAAATAAAACCAGATTTGCGAGAATAAAAAACTAGATCTGTAACAAACAAATGACGAAATCCGATCTTATGAGAGAGAGAGAGAGAGAGAGAGAGAGAGAGAGAGAGAGAGAGAGAGAGAGAGAGAGAGAGAGAGAGATCAAATGAAAATGGCCACATATAATGATTGCAATTGTATAATTAGCGCATTGATTTGCGGTCCACATATTTGCAATTGTATTTATATAAAAAAAAAATCAAAAGTTTATATAATTTTTTTAACCACTACACATTTCATCGTTTACAACATATTATATAACTAAAACTCTATTGGTTTTTTAAATAATAATATTTCTCCGCATATAGTACGGATAATCACCTAGTATATTCATTATTTTGTAATATTTTTCTAAACTATGACCCGATCGGTTCAACCGATTTACCGGCTCATAGGTTAATAGCTAGTTTTTCTAAGTTTTTCCGGTTTTATATTTGGGAGACTTATTGAGAGTTGGATTCTCATATATTTGATTGATTTTTAAAATTGAAAGGTTTATTAAATTTGTAGAGAGTTGTGTGTATTTAAAAAGTTTTGTTATAAGAATTTTAAAAATCAAATGGTTTTTCAAAGTATTCTTAGAGGGTGTTATTGGGAGTAGGATTTTTAATGATTTTTAAAATTCTTAGATTTCATTATTATTGGTTTATAAATTCTAACAATCTTAATGAAATCCACTTTTATTGGTTTATAAATTGTAACAATCTTAATAAAATCCATTGTTATTCAAAAAGTTTGGTTTTTAATGATTCTATAATTCTAGCAAAATCCAGTGTTATTGGGAAATGAATTCTTAACAATTTTATTCATTAAACACAATTTTTACAATCTTAAATATATACATGAGATTCTGAAAATTCTTACAATATAATTCTTTGATAGATTTATTGAATACACAAAACTCTTTCCAAACTTAACAAATTTCTCTACAAATTTAAAAAATCTCTAAACTTTTGAAATCAACAAACTCTATCTAAATTCTACTGCCAATAACCTCCTTAACAAATATCTCCACAAATTTAACAAATCTCTAAATTTTTTAAATCAACAAACTCTATCTAAATTTCTACTGCCAATAACCCCCCCTAAAGTTTTGTTTAATGAGTAAAATTATAAGGAATCCATCTCCCAATAGCACTAGATTTTAATAGAATTATAGAATCAATAAAAACTTAACTTTTTGAATAACAAAGGATTTTGAATGGAATTTAAAAGTCATCAAACCAATAACAATAGATTTCATTAAGAATGTCATAATCCATAAACCAATAACAATGGATTCTAATTTTTTTAAAAATCTTTAAAATCTATCTACCAATAACCCTCCCCCCCCCCCCCCCCCAAAAAAAAACTCGAATTGGGAGAGTGCTCGGATTGCGGGTTAATCGGACCGACCGGACGGTCCAATCCATGCGTGGAAACATTGGTTGTTGCATTGTGTGTTGTTAGCTTTAGGGCCTGACTGGTTTAAACGCAGTGGGTGCGGGTACGGTTGCGGGAGTTTGCGGAAGCGGTTTCTAGCGTTATTGGACAATTTATACGACTGGTAAAACGGCTGAAAACAGGTGCGTTTGCATGACGTTTATGACTGGTTTACAGCGGCGCGATGACGAGTTTAAATAAAATTACCAAAGTACACATAATATATAATTTGTATAAAAATAAAAAATATGGTTTTATAAAAAATTAAAATATATATTTTAAATAGATCATAGAATAATTAAATATTTTTTAAAAGAAATTTGAAATATTTTTGGATAATCAATCATTTTTTTATAATTACAAGTTTATTTTAGTTTAATTAAAAAATATCAAATATATAATTTTATACGATGATATTGGATATAAGAAAATAATTTTTTTTAAATAATATATATTTTTTTTTTGTAAATTTTATTTTAGTATTTAAAATATAAAAAAAAAATTTAACCACCCGCAACCGTCCGCAACCGCAAACGCTCGTGGGAATGAATTTTTGATTTAGAGCGGTTCCAAATGGTACAAAATGGTACGGAACTGTATGGAGCGATTTTCATGATTGTTCTCAAACGCTACCAACAGCAATCACCCGTAAAATTTATTGGAATCCCAAAATTTAAGGATACCTGCCATATGCCTACCCCTAAATAAATTGTTTGGTTAACCAAACTAGAGAGCAGGGTTTATATAATTGAAAGAACATGAACGCGATTTAGCACTCTGCACAAAGCCAATTTCAATTTGCTTTTATATATACAAAAGATATACGAACAAATTTAAATTTAAATTTTGTGTTTTATAAGATATACTAATTTTTTTGTTTTACTAATTTTATCTGTTTAATTGTTGGATATTTGAGGATTAAAATATTAAATTGGATTGGAAATTTACTAAAAAATATTTATAAAACAAGTTAATTAGTAATATAACATGATTGATGTGGTAAAATGTGAGTGTACAACACTAAGTTTGAATCTACGGGTTATGACATGTGTTGTTTAAAAATAAAGATTATAATTTTTGTAAAATTTGACAAATAAATTTTATATAATATTTACCAAATGTAAATACTCAATCATATATATAGTAGTTTTAATTTTATAATCCCTTATTTAGTACTAGTATTTTAAAATTTCTCTATATGTAAGAGATGGGTTAAGTATAGACAAATGTTAAAATTTATCTATATGTTAAATAGAATTATTTAATGTCTAATTTCTCTTGCTTCCATATAGATTCTGTGCTTTCCTTTTATTTTATTTTACTATATGATTTAAGGTTTTAAACTAACCCCAAAAATGTAGGAAACCCCAAAAATGTAAGGAAACCCTAGATATATATATATATACACACGGCAAAAAAAAATATATATATACACACACACACTCCGATTCTCGTCTCTTCTGGCCGAGTCTCTCGTCACTGTCCTCATCGATCTTACTCTCTTACCGAGAGGTTCGTTGTCTCCAAATCTTATTCTCTCGATTCTCGTCGTTGTGATTGTTCTATTTCGATTGATTAGGGTTTTTTCTCCTACCTTCGAGAATCTTATCGTTTTTTTTATATGATGCGCGACTGTTCATATTTGGATCTGTTTTGATTTTCTAAATGTGACTGAGAGATGAGTAAACCCAAGTTATTTCCTTGGGAAACAAGGCTTATTCTGTGTAAATCAACCTTTTTTGTTCTCGTGATTATGGTTGTGGGGAATACAGGTTGACTCTTCGATAGATTTTTGCCTTTTTGTTTGGTAGGGTAAATGTCAAAAAACTTGTGGAACAAAAGTGCTATTGATTACTTTTCTTGCTCGTTTTGTTAATCTCTTTTGAGACTTTGGATTATTCTAAGTCGCTCTTCTATCTCTCTTTGCACATAATTTTGTAAGTGTTAAGGGAAAGGCTATTGAATATGTTGTTGGTAGGATATATGTCGAAACTCGTGCTTTTGAAGGATTGCTTTTGATTTTTCACCCTCTAGACTCAGATTTTAGTAAAACCAAGACGAATTACCAGCTTCTTTCTCTGGAAAAAACTAGCCTTTTTCTATATCAACCAAGGTTTTCTTGTGATTTTGGTTTTGGGAGGATAAATGTCAAAACTTGTGAAAGATTTGTGCTTTTGAATGCTTTACTGTTCATGTAAGGATTGCTTTTGGTTTTTTTACCTTCTAGAATGAGATTACCAGCTTCTTCGATAGATTGCCCAATGCCTTCCTTGATGATGATATATGAATATGTTGTTGGTAGGATTATAAACAGGTGCTATTGAATTTGAATACGTTTCTTCCTCTTTAATGTTGTTTATCTCCTTGATTCTTGCATATTGTTACTCTCATGATTCTCTCTTTTGATTATGTTTTCTCTTTACATATATATGCCTTGATGATATATGAATATGTTGTTGGTAGGATACATGTCAAAAAACAGATGCTACTCTTGATTATGTTTTCTCTTTATAAATATATGCTTCTTCTAACAAGCAGTTCCTCTTATTCTTTGCAGCAAATTTTGCAGGTGTTGGGAAAAGGCTATTCAAAATGGTAAGCTTTCCTGTTTCTTTCGTCAATGTATTATATTTTCTGTGTTTGCATATCTATCTTACAGTATTTTTGTTCTCATCTTGCAGGTGAAGTTCACAGCAGATGAGCTCCGTCAGATTATGGACCGTAAACACAACATCCGTAACATGTCTGTCATTGCACATGTTGATCATGGTATTAATTAACTCTTTTTTTGCTATTATATTTTTCAATGTTTGTTTGTTGGTGGTGAAGCATCATAACTTGTATGAAAACTTATATTATGCAAATTTTGGTTTTATGAATGACAGGAAAATCTACACTCACCGACTCCCTCTTGCTGCGGCTGGAATCATTGCTCAAGAAGTTGCTGGTGATGTGCGTATGACTGATACGCGTGCTGATGAGGCAGAGCGCGGTATCACGATCAAGTCTACTGGTATTTCTCTCTACTATTCGATGGATGATGCTTCTCTGAAGAGCTTCACTGGAAAGAGGGATGGTAATGAGTATCTGGTCAATCTCATTGATTCTCCTGGACACGTTGACTTCTCATCCGAGGTCACAGCTGCACTCCGGATCACTGATGGTGCTCTTGTTGTTGTTGATTGCATCGAGGGTTGTTGATTGCATCGAGGGTGTGTGTGTGCAGACTGAGACTGTGCTTCGACAGGCACTGGGAGAAAGGATTAAGCCGGTTTTGACAATTAACAAGATGGACAGGTGTTTCCTTGAGCTTCAGGTTGATGGTGAAGAGGCTTACCAGACTTTCCAGAGGGTGATTGAGAGTGCTAATGTCATTATGGCGACATATGAGGACCCTCTTCTCGGAGATGTTCAGGTTTATCCCGAGAAAGGTACGGTTGCTTTTTCTGCTGGTCTCCACGGTTGGGCCTTCACTCTGACAAAATTTGCTAAGATGTATGCTTCCAAGTTTGGGGTTGACGAAAAGAAGATGATGGAGAGGCTTTGGGGTGAGAACTTTTTCGACCCTGCCACTAGGAAATGGACCACCAAAGCCACTGATTCTCCTACCTGCAAGCGTGGGTTTGTTCAGTTCTGCTATGAACCCATCAGGCAAATCATTTCCACTTGCATGACTGACCAGAAGGACAAGCTATGGCCTATGTTGCAGAGGCTTGGTGTCCAAATGAAGCCAGATGAGAAAGACCTGATGGCTAAGCCTTTGATGAAGCGTGTTATGCAGACATGGCTCCCTGCAAGCACTGCTCTCTTGGAAATGATGATCTTTCACCTTCCTTCACCCCACACTGCGCAGAGGTATCGTGTTGACAACTTGTATGAGGGTCCCCTTGACGATCAGTACGCTAATGCCATCAGAAACTGTGATCCTGAAGGACCTCTCATGCTCTATGTGTCCAAGATGATTCCTGCATCTGATAAGGGTAGATTCTTCGCCTTTGGTCGTGTCTTTTCTGGTAAGGTGTCTACTGGTATGAAAGTCAGGATCATGGGTCCAAACTTTGTCCCTGGTGAAAAGAAAGATCTTTTTGTAAAGAGCGTGCAGAGGACTGTCATTTGGATGGGTAAGAAGCAGGAGACAGTGGAAGATGTTCCTTGTGGTAACACGGTGGCTATGGTTGGGCTTGATCAATTCATCACCAAGAATGCTACCTTAACGAATGAAAAAGAAGTCGACGCCCATCCGATCCGTGCAATGAAGTTCTCTGTTTCTCCTGTTGTCCGGGTTGCTGTTCAGTGCAAGGTTGCGTCTGATCTTCCCAAGCTTGTGGAAGGTTTGAAGAGGCTGGCCAAGTCTGACCCCATGGTTGTCTGCACTATGGAAGAATCTGGTGAGCACATTGTGGCTGGCGCTGGACAACTACATATCGAGATCTGTTTGAAGGATCTACAAGATGATTTCATGGGTGGTGCTGAGATCATAGTATCGGATCCTATTGTCTCGTTACGTGAGACAGTCCTGGAGAAATCTTGCCGCACTGTGATGAGCAAGTCCCCAAACAAGCACAACCGTCTTTACATGGAAGCCAGACCGATGGAGGAAGGTCTTGCAGAGGCCATTGATGACGGTCGCATTGGTCCAAGGGATGATCCCAAGATTCGATCCAAGATCTTGTCAGAAGAGTTTGGGTGGGACAAGGATCTTGCTAAAAAAATCTGGGCCTTTGGACCTGAAACTACAGGGCCAAACATGGTGGTTGACATGTGTAAGGGAGTGCAGTACCTGAATGAAATCAAGGACTCGGTGGTGTCTGGATTCCAAATGGCATCAAAGGAAGGTCCTCTGGCTGAAGAAAACCTGAGAGGGGTCTGCTTTGAGGTGCGGGACGTTGTGCTCCACTCTGATGCCATCCACAGAGGCGGTGGTCAGCTCATTCCCACAGCGAGAAGAGTCATGAACGCATCCCAGATCACTGCCAAACCCAGGCTTCTCGAGCCAGTCTACATGGTGGAGATCCAAGCACCAGAAGGAGCTCTAGGAGGAATCTACAGTGTACTGAATCAAAAGCGTGGACATGTCTTTGAAGAGATGCAGAGGGCGGGAACACCACTGTACAACATCAAAGCGTACCTGCCCGTGGTCGAGTCATTTGGGTTCTCGAGTCAGCTAAGGGCTGCAACCTCTGGACAGGCCTTCCCACAGTGTGTATTTGACCATTGGGAGTTGATGTCATCTGACCCGCTTGAACTGGGCTCTCAGGCCAACACACTGGTCGCTGGTATCAGGAAGAGAAAGGGTCTCAAGGAACAGATGACTCCTCTCTCCGAGTTTGAGGACAAACTCTAATCGCACTATTTGCTTTTAACAAGCTTACTCCTTATTAGACCCTTCTTCCTCTCTCTTTTCTGACAATTTGCTGTTTCTAGTTTTGAATGTGTGTGCGCTTGGATTAGAGTTTTATTTAGTAGCTAAGACTGTTTGCTTTTTGACGCACTGATAAGTCATGTTTGATGTAATCAGGTGACTTGTTGTTTTCTGTTAGTTTCTAGAGGATTACTAATCGGCATATTGAGAACCAGCATTGGTGATAATACCATTCCAGGCCTTGCAAATTGCAATTGTAGAACTCAGGAACTTCCCTTGCAGCATTGATTGTTCTGAGTTTACATCATTCTGTCTGTTTCCTGCCTCTATTTTGGAGTGAGAAAATTTTCAATATCGATTGTTAAACATAAAGAGAGTCGAGGCGTAAATAAAAGGCTAGGTGTAAAATTTGTAAACACATACTCGAGTATCATACTTGCGTCGTTTCTTATGATCAACGAAGATAAAAAGCTCATGGCTTCAGACTCGTAACCTCTACAAATTATAACTTGTGATGCAAGACACGAAGATAGAGAGAGTGTTGGAGAACCAACTAAGTTTAAACCGAGAGTAGGCATACATTTTTTATACACTTGGCTCATTATCTTAACATATTAATATATCTTAAAGTCAGAAAAGTTGATCCAAATTCTAGCAACTAGAGATGAGAAAATAGAAAGACAAAGACAAGATACTGAAATCACTAAGCCTAAAAATAATCGCCGCCTCTATTCCTCTTTCTTGTCTTGTGCATTGAAGTAATGTAAGAAAGTAGTGAAGTTGTATCTATCATCTTAACTTGAGGAGGACAAGGCACCGATTCCATCCATGGTGGGAGCACGAATTGGAATAATACCTCGATCGAATCTCCATAGTCCCAATCTGATGATCTTGATCCCAATATCTCATCCATATACTTGTCACCAATCTGATGATCTTGATCCCCATATCTCATCCAATGAAACAATCTTGATTATATCCATCTCTGAGGATTCTGTAGTTTCGCGTCCGCAAGTTACATGATACCAAATGACGATTCTGCAGACTCCATAGATACACAATACCGCTATCAAATGGATGCATAGCCATGGGTATATAAGTACCGATAATCGGAATGCCGATTTCCCACAAAAGTTGCCAAGATTCATCATCATTGTTCAACCTCCAAACCTTGAAAGCAGTTTCTTCCTTTTGAGCTAAGGCTCTTCTGAATTCCGGGTAATTGTCAACCGAATGGTCCGGGTAATGTACAACCCGAAATTGATGGGATTCAGAATAGAAATCATGACCTACGAATACTCTACGCTCAGATAGAAAAGGGAAGTAAAGCGTACCATTCAGAGTCATGAATTCGGAGTTCATGATTTGATAAGGGCAGTGAATTAGCTTCGAACTCCAAATCCCTGTCTCAGAGGAATACAGAGACACACTCAAAGTATCAGAGACATCTGAATGGTACGCTTTGAAGCTAACAACTTTGAAGCTCAAAACGACACCATCCTCGTCCACACGAGTCACCAAACCAAACAAGGAAGAATCATCTGGAGGTCGTGGGATTTTGACCCACTCTTGTAAAACTGGATTACCCACATAGCAAGCATAACGAGTTCCTTCAATCAAAACCAATCCATTCGAAGAATGAAGATAGAGATTTTGGAAGATCCCATGTCTCGCATCCATGGAAACCTATGAGTTCTTCGGATCTGCTCAATGACATTAGCGACCACGAGGAAGATGAGTTTTTGTGGAGAGAGACAAAGAGACGGCGGAAATACGCAGATTCGAGTGTCGATTTCCATGTCTTACAAACCGATTTGAATCTCGAGATGCTTCTCTGGGGTAATCTCGCTAGGATCTCCGTCAATATCGCCGCTGAGAGATGTGTCATGTTTCTTGGTGTTTCCATCGGAAAAGGATTAGGGATTTTAGGGTTTTCCGGGTTCTAGAGGAGAAAGACGATTGTGGAAGATTTTAGTTAAAAAAAAAAAAACACTACGGAGAATAAAACGCATCGTTTCATCCAACTAAAAACGCATCGTTTCATTCTTTGAAATAAATAAATCTTTGATTCTTTACTTCTTTAGTATGTAGTTTATAATTTGCTTAGATAGTTAGTTAGATGATATAACAAAGAATCAAAGATTTATCTTTTTAGTTTGATGATCTAACAAAGAATCAATGATATTTCAAAGCAATAGTGACCTTTTTTTTTAATCTAATTTGGTTTGATGATCTAACTAAGAATCAATGATATTTCAAAGCGATAGTCTTTTTCTTATATGTTTATCATATTGAAATTTCAAACCACACACATTTCAACTTTGTTAAATGAGGATTAATAATGTTGTTATGTCCCGTTGAAATCGACATTATCATTCACCATATATATTCATATTTAGCAATGGCAACCTGTGATTAAACATTTTTTTGGCAGAAAATTGTATAATCGTGTTTTGGTAGAAAAATACAAAATCGTGTTTAGTTATTAAATGTAAGTTTTAAAATTAATTATTCAATATAAATAATAATTAAATTTAATAATCGAAAATCTACAATACAATCGCAACTTTTAAGTGCCATTCGAATTATGTACAATTTAGAAAAGAACTAATCACACACTAACAATTGATATGAATCACATCGTCATCAAATCACTTGTGTACACAAATTAATTCGCCATGTTAAATCCTACATGTATCCTCTAGTTCGTGTAGCTAATATTTTTTTTTATATTACAATAGATGATTATTACACACTATTTTATTGTGGCTGAAAACTATGTAAGTCAACCCCATTAATGCGTCTCGACTCAAATGCCATGGAGTGAAAAAAAAAAAAAAATTTAAATATTTTGGGAATGTAGAACCATGTCATTTTACTAATACGAAATCAAATAAAAGTATAAAACAAAACGATGAAGATTGATTTTTTTTACAAAGAAACATAAAAGTTAATACCATCATCATCAATTCATCATACAAAGAAGTACACAAGAAATTAAAAACCACTCGAAGATAACGTACAATAGTGAGTGATCAATTTGCAATAAGCTGTGACATTAATTAAATCTTACGTGTATCCATTTGCCAACTACTACAAGATGCGCTCTGCACTCCTTTGTAGAATCTATACGGTATTTACTCAAAATCTGCGCGAATGATGAGCAAATGGTCTGATCAACCAATAAACCATGTTCTTATACATCACATCTAATATTGTAGCTCATATATAGCAAAAAGGGGCCAACGAATTTTTTGCCGGAATCTTTACAATTATGTTTTTTGTTGGTAGATTGTTAAATGAGTAAGTGTGCTGATTAGTTAACTGTCCCAAATCGCAGTTTCGATTATTGCAATTAAAGATATTCCTGTGAATCTTCTCGTTCCGCAATCGATCCCACCATTTGAGCTCTCCAATTGAAGAAACATAACTTTTATTCGATTTACTTTTACATTACAATATTGAATGATAATACCCTGGTTTTTACTAACCTAAAGGGTTCCTACATGAACCTACTTTTACATTGACTAATACAATGCAAGTGGAAAGCGTGTCCACACACTGAATTAGCCAATGGAACATCATCCTCAAAAGATTCTAAAATCATCTGTTGCAATGGGAGCTAGTATAGGGACTATTTCATTCTCTAGGACAAGCTCTCATCCTCTTTTTTTTTTGTTTTTTTTGATAAAATGTTAATTATATTACGAAAAGTAACTTAAGGTTTACACAATATGGATATGTTTTCCTAGGGCCTAAAAAAAAATTAAAAAGCCAAAGAAAAAATTGAATTACAATATGAATAATAAGTCAACATTAATGGTGATTGAACCGTCACTCGTTCTTGCTTCCAAAGGCTCTATCATGACATCAATCCCCATTTGGAGAGGAGACCCCTCCCTTGTTTCCGATACCGGTGTGCTAGCAAGGCGTCTTTAGTTGATCTGTAGATATGACCAAATACAATCTCAGGAGGGGATAAGGTACCACCATGGATTCGAAGATTTCGCTCTTGCCACAGTAGGTAGATGGTTGCTTGGGTTACAAGTTTCTTTAAAGTGGAGGATATGGTTCTCTGGAACAGCCTCAAGCTCATTCACAGGAATCCCTACTATCTAACACATGAGTTCCATATTAGGTGTGTTCATTCTAAAGCCAACGCACCCATTACATAACCTAGAACTAGGATGACTCGGTTTTCAGGTGCAGGTCTACTACTCGAATTGGTATACATCTGGAAAACAAAAATTAGTTTATAAATTACAAACACTTTTCATTGATCAAGATTTTCAAGAGTGATAATTTAATGGTCATCTACAATGTTCTGCATATCATATTACTTTAAAAAAGATAAAAAAGAAATTCGAAACACTAGCAAAATGTGGTTTGTTTTTGCGAATATTGGACGTAATAGGTCCAAAGCAAAATCAAAATTTGCTATTCATTTTTTAATTTTAATTTTTTAGTAATATTAATTCTATAAAATCAATATAATTATATAAAATATTTTTTAAAACATCAAATTAAGATTTTTCAATGAATTTAATGATAACTTATTTTTTACTATAACTCTATCTAATATGTATAAGCTATTTGAATAATAAGAAAAATAAGTTGGCAAAAAATGAGCAAAAAATAAGCAAAACATAACAAAATAGAAATTATAAATTTACCAAAAATAAGAAAACAAAGAGTTGTCCAATAAAAATGATGGTCTTAAGCAAAACAAACAAAAAAACCCAAAATATGGCCTTTTGTAAACAATGAATATCGTATAATAAATTTGCGGTGATAATTTGGAGTTGTAAATATTTTTTTATTAAATATGATCTTAAAAGGTTCTACGATTGTTTGTCTTCTAATGAATAAATCTGTAGTTCCTTGTTTTTTTAAGATTTACAATTCCAATTTATTTGTTATACAAATGACAAAAACAGAAAAAGTACATACAAAAAAAAGTAAGCTGACATGTAGAAAGTAATTTGACAAACCAATATATTTCTAGTTTTTATGGCCCATATACATAGATAATTATGTAATACAAATCATTTTTTTGTGAAAATTTAAAACAATATTTTAAACAATGCATGCATAGGCTTCAAATTTTGTTGGTCCTCGAAATAAAAATATGTGACTCTCGAATAATTAAAATATGTGGTCTCTTCAGTTGTGGTTTAGCCCGCCTATTCTACAGACCGAATCTGCAAAAAAATAACAAAACCTAATTTATAAGAATGAGTTTAGATTATGGTTTATGTAGTTTGTTCCATGAGTTTAGATTATGGTTTATGTAGTTTGTTCCATGAGACCTGGTAGGTATATATGATCCATCGAATATTTTGAAATAATTGGTTCGGATTCGGGGTTCGAGTAATTTTGGATCAGTTCCGATTCAGTTTTTCGATTCCGGATATTCTTTCCAGTTCTATATGGAGTGATGATATAGTTTTCATATGTTTCTCTGGCAGTGAAAATATACACATCAAATATAATCAAACTAAGTCAAGAACTTTCAACAAAAATTCATGTCTTTCTCCTTCTATATTTTTGTACGATTTAGTTAATTTTATATTAATTTTTTTTTTCTGAAACGTCAAGTTGCGATCGCGCTTGTGTGAGGTCTTATTTTGCACAACAAACCGTTGTTCCCAAATAACTTCAAGATACTCTTAGTTAGAGTAGAATCCATGTTGGACTTTGCAATTTCTAGATTAGTTTGGACATTCGAGATTATGATTGTATGTCCAAAGAAATTTGTCATGAAAATATTTCCGTGCCAAAGACACGAAAAAACATAGTATTTTTCTTTAGATTTGAGTACTACATTACCTAGACACAAAATAACATATATATATTTTTTCTTTACATTTGAGAGATTATATGCTACATTAACACGATACGAAAGAATATAATCTTTTTTTTTATATTTGAGAGATTATATAATACATTACCAAAAAGGTTTCTTAGAGTTGTCACTCGATTTTTCACAAAGGAAGACACTTGGGAGAAAATCTTCAACTCTCACGTTTCTCCATTGGGAATCCCATTTTCGTATAACTCTTATCTAATATATATACACTCTTTATATAATAAGAAAAATAAGTTGGAAAAATGAGCAAAAAATAAGCAAAGCATAACAAGAAAATAAAAATTTAGATTTAAGTTTGACACGTTAAACCAAAAATAATAATTATTAATTATCAAACTCTACCAAAAACATAAGAGTACAAAGTGTGAGACCTGTCCAATAGAAATGATGGTCTTAAACAAAAAAACTACAAAATATGGCCTTTTGTAAACAATAAATATCATATCAAATATGCGGTGATAATTTGGAGTGTAAATGTTTTTTATTAAATACGATCTTAAAAGGTTCTAGATTGTTTATGTCTTCTAATGAATAAATCTATAGTTCCTTGTTTTTTTAAGGTTTACAATTCCAATTTATTTGTTATACAAGTGACAAAAACGAAAAAGTAGAAAAAAGGAGCCTGACATGTAGAAAGTAATTTGACTAACCGATATATTTTCTAGTTTTTTATGGCCCATACATAGAAAATTATCTGATACAAACCACCTTTTTATAAACAATTGAAAATATGTATATTTTTAATTGAATGTAAAATTTATTTAAACCAAAAAACCGTTTTTATAACAAATGCATCTTTGAGTTGAACAAAAGATAATACTCGTTTTTACAACTTAGAAAAAAGAAATCATCTCGAAGCAAATCATGCTTCCATTTTTCTATCGTATATGTGATCTCCCAATCCTCTAATAGTTGACAACCTATTTTGGATTTGTTTGTCGATTGATACACAGAGTTTTAACCCTAAAATATCATTGCAAGTACACAGCAAATAAAGTAGTATTTCAAGAATCGAATCCACGAGAACCAAGTGTCACACTGCGAATCTTATGAATGAAACTAAGCTAAGACGAAAAATATGATGGTTGGTAGCAATCTAAAACGAAAATAGTAAATTAAACGGTGTGAAAATCAATTAAAAACAAGCGTTAGGTCAAGGGCAATTCGCAGGAATTCAGATATCATGAACCAGCCAATTATTCAGGGAACGATAAAGCAAAGTCTCAAACTCAAACATGAATGTATAACCAATCCACTTTCGTGGTATCAACTATTTTATCTAGCAATCTAAGAATCTAAACTGTCGTTTGATCTTAGAATTCTAAACAAGCATTAACGAGCAGGTTTGATATGTTCACAAATTGTCTTAACATCAGCTTTCGTTGGCTAAGGACAATTTGCTCACCTACGTTCTATCTAACAACCTATAACAATTTTGATGAATAGATTAAATCTAAAATCAGAGACTAAGTGATCAATTTAATCTAAGCAATGAGAAAAGTGATATGTGAAAACAAGATGATAGATCCCTATCTATGTCTGATTCAATGATTCATAAATTTTCTTGAATGTAGAGTCAGAGTTTCGTCTCCCCAAAGCTTACAAAATTGCAGAAACCCAAAAGTCTGAATAGAATAGAAAGAGTATGTAATGAAAAATAAATGTCTCCCCTAAACAATGGCTAAAAATAACATATAAATAGGTCTAATCATGTTCTGGTCGAAATCTCTGGTAAAACCAAGCCCAATAAGGAAAAACCTGAATTTGTTTTTTTCTTGCACATGTTTCTTTTGCTCGCCAGACGGACATGTATTCACTAAAACTTGCATAACTTTCGATCGCACCATTGGAATGACCTCAAATTACTTCCAAACGACAGCTAACTCGACGCTATATCTTGTGTCAAAATTTCATGTCGATCCATTGGCGGAAACATATTCAACAAGTGCCGAACTTCTGACATTTCCGCACGATCATGCATTTTCACATATCCGTTTGCAACCATTCCTTTCTCTTTATACCTTAGACTCCATCCAAACATTTTTCAACCTTAAAAGACTCTAAACCATAGAAAAACTCGATAAACCGACGAATATCATAGTTGAAAACCAGTTAAAACCATGATATATCATCGATGAATTTGATTAATTCCGTTGCCGTCGTGGAATTTTTCTGTGTCTCATGTTATTGCGTTCCCTCCAAATGGTAGTGTAGTAGCAGCTGCGTGGAGAGACACAAAAGAGTCGTTGATCCCCTAGGATGACGAGTCGCTTGTCGTCTTGATGTCATTGATTAGTAAGAATACTGAAACAAGGAGATAATGAGATGAAAACCTCTTTTCTTATTAATGCAAAAAACTGCAGATACATGAAGGAGCTTCGATCCTATTTATAACACCTTCTAACGATAGGATCGAATCAAGAAGAGATAAACACCAAAACATCTAATTCTAATCTCTTCATAAATTAAAGGGAAGTTTATTCAAACAACCTTACAAAGTTTTTTTTTTACCAAAGTGATGTCTATCTTTCATAATTACCCAAACAACCTCCTCTACCCATTTTATCTTTATTTCCTTTGAAGACAAAAAATGTATTTTACGAAACTGCCATTAATGAGGCAGGACACGTAGGCGTTTTTGGGGAGAAAAGTTTTCGTCAAAAACAATAAGTCTACCGTCCTCGTGATGGTAGATTTATTTAATGGTCGGTAGATTTATAAAGGGTTTGATAGACTTAATTCAAGTCCGTAGACTTAGTCCATGAACGGTAGACTTAATATTCAAATGGTAGACTTATTCTATAGACATTTTTATTTGGTGGTAGAGATATTTGTGAGTGGTAGGCTAATATTATGAGTGGTAGAGTTAACGCCAACGGTGATAGATTTGTTTTCGAGTGATAGACTTAGTAGTTGAATGGTAGATTTATCTCGTATATTTATTTTGTTTGACAGTAGACTAAATATTTGTGGTAGAATTCAATTCATGGGAGGTAGGCTTCATAGACTTATTTATAGTGGTGACAGATTTATAAAATGTCGTAGACTTATTATTGACGCGGTAGAGTTATTCAATCTTTCGAGTTTACTAAAACAACCTTCAG
Source organism: Pseudoturritis turrita (assembly GCA_900406555.1). Taxonomy (NCBI): domain Eukaryota; kingdom Viridiplantae; phylum Streptophyta; class Magnoliopsida; order Brassicales; family Brassicaceae; genus Pseudoturritis; species Pseudoturritis turrita. The sequence goes on along the minus strand of OVBL01000623.1, from coordinate 572,602 downwards.
TTGGTAGATTTATTAGTTACTATGGCGGTAGATTTAATATGGTAGATTTGTATGCTTACATACAATGATGGTAGACTTGTCTGCTTACATACAATGATGGTAGACTTGTATGTATACATATAATGATGGTAGATTTGTATACTGACATACAATGATGGTAGACTTGTATGTTTACATTCAATGATGGTAAACTTGTATGTTAACTTGTATTTAAATACAATGATTTTCTAACGCAAACGCTAATCGCAAACGCCGTTCAATATACAAGTCTACCATCATTTAGAAAACAAGTCTACCATAATTTCAAACACAAACGCAAGTGTCAATCGCAAACGCATATCACAAACGCTAGTCACAAACGCTGATTACAAACGCTAATCGTACACACCAATCGCAAATTACAAACGCCAGTCGCAAATGCTAATCGTCAATCGCAAATGCCAATCGCAATTGCCATTTACAAATAGTGTTTGCTTATCATTTTTTTTTTAAATTAATTTTTTATTAAAATTTTATTTTTATTATTATTTTAATATATATATTTTAAATGCCAATGGCATTTTCGTTATTAAAAAAAAGATGTTTAAAAGTTTTTTACCAACTTTGTAAAGTTGTTTTAGTAAATTTATTTTCTACCAAAGTTGTTTTAGTAATTATGGAATTTTCCAAGATTATTTGAATTATTATCTCAAAATTAAATAACAAATAAAACCAAAAAGAGGCAATAGTCCAAATGGATCAAGCCCAAAACAAGAATACGAAAACCCAAGTAAAGAGGTGTGAGGATAGCTACATCAGGTACGGAGAGTGGTTTGGAACACATACTATAACAGGAAAAGTGGATTTGATCCTACGAAGTATCCACCAGCAGCTCGAGAAGTTGATACATGCATGGTTTTCAAATCCGTTGGTCCTCGAAATAAAAATATTTGGCCATCGAATAATAATAATAAAAATTTATAACAGTAAATTTACTTGTGAAAATAACATACATAAACTTGTAGTTATAATGGATAATCTCAATTATTGCAATAGAGTATATGTTAATAATATACTTCACTATCTAGGTAAAAATAAAACATGTTTAGAACCTCAAAGTTTATAAAAAAGTATGACTACTATCAATATTGATGATAAATTTGAATATGATACCACAATACATTTGGAAGTGATTATGTTGAAAGAATCAATCATCGCGTATAAAAATTTTCAAAATCTGTTTTGGCATATTAAGATTTAAGAAGACAACAACATAAAATTTTGAGTTAATAAGTAAATTAGAGATGAGGTCCAAATATATTTCGTATTAAAAAAAACAAACAACACAAACATTTTAATATATTTTCTTATACAAGTTTATATCATTATTAATTTATTTTATTATGGAACCATATTTTACATAAAAATTTCAAAAAAACTATTATTTTATCGAATTTGGTTCTACTTCCACTTTAGTGTGTATATATATATAACATTTTGTCTCATTGTGAGCAGCTAGTGGTCACCAATACAACAACATCTTTTAAAACACAACAAAAAAAAGTAATAGAATTACTCCATTATTTCTATGATTACGAAACGTCACTCTATACACTGGTCCCTCTAATCCAATTATTAACTTTGTAAGTTTTTGTTTTTTTTTTTCGATTATAGACACTGAAACTTATGTTTTATCTTTTGTCTTCTTTCCCAATATGGATCACCAATAATGGTGGTTTCTTTTTTCTGAATACGAGAGTGTAGTGAAGACTTCTGTTTATCCTTCACGTGGTCTCTTATGAGAAAGTGAGAGGTGGTTGTTTTCAAAATGTGATTGGTTAGGGATGACTTGAATGGCATCATTGGATTATCTGAGTTCACGTGATCATATAATGTTATTGCATATCACAAAAATTCTGAGTTCACGTGATCATATAGAGAGTTGATTTGGAGAGGAAGATCATTGATTGCTAGTACATTTCTTTATTGGCAATACGTGCTTAGACTCTTTCATATGCAACTGTAGGAAAAGACAAGACATGGAATCACAGTTTTATAGTTAAATAGAATGTAAATCTTTTGCTAAACAACAAATGTAGATTATAGATAAAAACTCTAGAATATGCGATTATATATAAGGCTTAATATCCCTGCAAGAGTATATGAGAGTCAAAAAAATCAAATTCATATTCGATCTAAATTATATTGGAGTCACTTTTCTAAAAGAAACAAAAATAAAAATAAACTGTATAACATAATAGAATATAAAATTTCAAAATTGTTGTGACGAATTTATGATTTTTTAGTGCGAGTTGTTATAATGAAAGCTGGATCGTTGATTTGTCCATTATGTAGTTTTAAAGTTATAGTGAGTTTGTTTATTTTCTGAATGTCATAAGTTAAGACTTGAGAGTTTAACCCTTAATGCAACGAAAAGGATTTTAACTCCTCTGTTGTGAAGTTAGGTTTTAACTAACTTCGAATACTAGCACATGTGTATAATATTGTATAAATACGATCTTGGTTTTACTTTAATGTGTATATATAGCATTCATATCGTTGTGAGGAGCTAGTGGTCGCCAATACAACAACATATTTAAAAAAATTATAAAAAAGAAGAAAGTAATAAAATTCGAATATTTCTATGATAACGACACATCAATCCGTACACTACTACACTGGTCCCTCTTGATACCATTAATGGTTTGGTAGGTTTATAATTATAGATTCTCACATTTATTACACATGTTTAAATTATAGATGCATAATTAGTTAATTACTCTTAATGAGCATTTTTATTCTAAAACAAAGCAATGACATCCTTTATAATAAATTTGATCTTAAATGGTAGAGTGCTAAAAATGATTCTCATTTAATAGTATCGAAATATTTTCTTGTGTTTCGAAGGGGTGTATCCTTTGTTTTTTTTCTTGAGCTGATTTATAGGTTGTAACTATTTGTGTCTAACAAAAACTATAAATTGTGTCTAATCGTATGCATGGTTTAATTATAATAATATTGCACTATATATTGTACGTTTTACAAGTAAATGGATAAATTGTTTTGTAATTCCTTTACACGTACGTAAGCACATAGACTCACAACTTTTGTGTGTTAATAACTTAATTAAGGGTGCATTAGTCGCCTTTTAGAACTTTTGTTTCATATAAGAACTTTATGGGGAAGATGCACTTTTCACTATTCGCATATGTTGTTTGTCCAAAATGTCTCTTATTTATTGTTAAAAATGCGCGTGAACATTTTTCGTAGACAAGTTATCATGGATATACACGTATTTTATGAAAAAATATAAACATGGACACGTTATAAAAAAATGCGTGTACAAAAGTTGATGGACAAGAAATCGTAAACGTGTTATTAAGATCTAATAAAAAATTATCTATGGACAAATTATCGTGGACGTGAAAATATTTTTGAAATTGACAAAATAACAAATATAATTTAATCACTTTTTGTTAAAGTACACATATAATAACTTTTATATAATAATTAAAATTATAGTTTTATAAACAAATCAAGAAGAAATAACAAGTATATCAATTTTTTACTTAATTCAAAATTGGGACATAATATCATGAAAATATCATCATAGACAAGTTATTGATTTTGACTTATAGATCATTAGTATCATAAACAAAAATTGTCTATTAAACCCTAATAACATGTCCATGATTTCTTGTCCATCAATTTTTGTCCACACTTTTTTTATAATGTGTCCATATTTATATTTTTTCATAAAACACGTGTATGTCCATGATAACTTGTCAACGAAAAAATTGTCCATGCACTGATTTTTTCTACTGCGACGAAGAAGAGCTTCCTGCGGTCGACATGTGTGTGGATTATATAGACATAAAATTTTCACAATCGCTTTATTTTGGAAAATAAAATAACATGCGTAAACAGTAAAATGGGAAAAAAATGTTTCTTCGGGTGTCCCTCTTAATATAAAAGCCCTACAAAGTGTTACATTGTATAATTATGCTTATATTTATATAGTCTTATCCGCTTTTCTTCCCTTTAGTTTCGCTTCCTTGTCCATATTTTCCACTCTCTCGCGAGGTTTGGCCCTTCTCTTTGTGTGGTTGTTCTATTGCGATACCGATTGACTTATTTATGGTTATCACCGTCTTCTCTTACCCTGGATTTGATTTTACCCTGAGAGATTAGTAAAACCGACAAATTATTCTTTCCTTGGAAAAAATAAGCCTTTTTCTATGAAGACAATATTTTTTCTTGTGATTATGCTTTTGTGGAGGATAAATTTCAAAGCTTGTGGAGAAAAATGTGCTTTTGAATGCTCTGCTGTTATCCTCTTTTGGTTTGATGCTTTACAGTTTCTTCATACAAAGATCGGATTTGACTTTTGCCCTTTATAAGCTTCTTTCCTTGGAAAAAACAAGCCTTTTTCTATGTAGACTTGCGATTATGCTTTTGTGGAGGATAAATTTCAAAGCTTGTAGGAAAAAATGTGCTTTTGAATGCTTCACAGTCTGTTCATATAAGGATCGGGTTTTATTTTTACCCTGTGGACTCAGAGATGACTGAAACCAAGACAAATTTTCAGCTTCTTTCCTCGAAAAAACAAACTTTTGAATGCTCTGCTAGTATCCTTCTTTGATTTGGTACTCTACAGACTGTTCATATAATGACTGCCTTTGATTTTTACCCTTTGGACTTAAAGATGAGTTCCTTGATGATTTATGAATACGTTGTTGGTAGGATAAATGTTGAAAAACAGGTGCTATTGAATATTTTCTTCTTCTTTAATGTTGTTTATCTTCTTGAGACCTGCATATTGTTAACTCGCAAGATTATCTCTTTTGATTATGTTTTCTACTTTAAAAAATATATGATTATTCTAAGGCATTCCTCTTAATCTTTGCAGGTGTTAGGAAAATGGTAAGCCCTCTTGTTTAGAAAAAGAAAAACAAATGTAATTTGTCTTCTGTGTTTGCATATCTAAAAGTATTTTATTTCTCACATCTTGCAGGTAAAGTTCACAGCAGATGAGCTCCGCAAGATTATGGACCGTAAAGACAACATCCGTAACATGTCCGTCATTGCCAATGCCTATAATGGTATTAAATCCTTTTTGATATATATTTTTTCAATGTTTGTTTGTTGGTTGGTGATGAAGCATCATATGTTGTATGAAAACTTATAACATAAATGCAACTTTTGGTTTCATGAATGACAGGAAAATCTGCACTCACCGACACCCTTGTTGCTGCTGCTGGTATTAATTCCCAAGAAGTTGCTGCTGAACTGCATATGACTGATACATGTGCTGAGGCAGAACATGGTATCACGATAAAGTCTACTGGTATTTCTCTCTACTACTCGATGGACGATGCTTTTCTGAAGAGCTTCACGGGAAAGAGGGATGGTAATGAGTTTCTGCTCAATCTCATTGATTCTCCTGGCCACGTTGACTTCTCATCCGAGGTCACAGCTGCACTCAGGATCACTGATGGTGCTCTTTTGGTTGTTGATCTCATTGAGGGTGTCTGTATGCAGACTGAGACTTTGCTTCGACAGGCTTTGGGCGAAAGGATTAAGCCGGTTTTGACAATTAACAAGATGGACAGGTGTTTCCTTGAGCTTCAGGTTGATGGTGAAGAGGCTTACCAGACTTTCCAGAGGGTGATTGAGAGTGCTAATGTCATCATGGCGACGTATGAGGACCCTCTTCTCGGAGATGTTCAGGTTTATCCTGAGAAAGGAACGGTTGCCTTCTCTGCTGGTCTCCACGGTTGGGCCTTCACTCTGACCAACTTTGCTATGATGTATGCTTCCAAGTTTGGGGTTGACGAAAGGAAAATGAGGGAGAGGCTTTGGGGTGATAACTTTTTCGACCCTGCCACCAGGAAATGGACCACCAAACCCACGGGTTCTGCCACCTGCAAGCGTGGGTTTGTTCAGTTCTGCTATGAACCCATCAAGCAAATCATTTCCACTTGCATGAATGGCCAGAAGGACAAGCTATGGACGATGTTGCATAAGCTTGGTCTCCAGATGAAGTCTGGTGAGAAGGAGCTGATGGGTAAACCTTTAATGAAGCGTGTTATGCAGAGATGGCTCCCTGCAAGCACCGCTCTCCTGGAAATGATTATCTTTCACCTTCCTTCACCCTCCACTGCACAGAGGTATCGTGCTGACAACTTGTATGAAGGTCCCCTTGACGATCTGTACGCGAATGCCATCAGAAACTGTGATCCCGAAGGACCTCTCATGCTCTATGTGTCTAAGATGATTCCTTCATCTGTCAAGGGCAGGTTCTTTGCCTTTGGCCGTGTCTTTTCCGGAAAGGTGTCTACTGGTATGAAAGTCAGGATCATGGGTCCTAACTTTGTTCCTGGGGAAAAGAGAGATCTTTATTTCACGACTGTGCAGAGGACTGTCATTTGGATGGGTACGAATTATAAGACAGTGGAACATGTTCCTTGTGGTAACACGGTTGCTTTGGTTGGGCTGGACCACTTCATCACCAAGAATGCTACCTTAACGGATGAAAATGAAGTTGGCGCCCACCCGATTCGTGCCATGAAGTTTTCTGTCTCTCCGGTTGTCCGTGTTGCTGTTCAGTGCAAGGTTGCATCTGACCTTCCCAAGCTTATGAAAGGTCTGAAGTGGCTGGCCAAGTCTGATCCCATGGTTGTCTGCACAATGGAAGAGTCTGGTGAGCTCATTGTTTCTGGTGCTGGACAATTTCATGTCAGGATCTGTCTGAAAGATCTTCAAGATGATTACATGGATGGTACTGAGATCATACTGTCAGATCCTAGTGTCTCGTTACGTGAGACAGTCATGGAGAGGTCTTGCCACACGGTGATGGGCAAGTCCCCAAACAAGCACAACCGTCTGTACATAGAAGCCAGACCGATGGAGGAAGGTCTTGCAGAGGCTATTGATGATGGTCGCATTGGTCCAATGGATGACCCCAAGATCCGATCTAAGATCTTGTCAGAAGAGTTTGGGTGGGACGAGGATCTTGCGAAGAAAATCTGGGCCTTTGGACCTAAAACAACGGGGCCAAACATGGTGGTTGACATGTGTAAGGGAGTGCAATACCTGAATGAAATCAAAGACTCGGTGGTTGCTGGGTTCCAATGGGCATCAGAGGAAGGTCCTTTGGCCGAAGAAAACATGAGAGGAATCTGCTTTGAGGTGCGTGACGTTGTCCTCCATTCTGATGCGATCCACAGAGGCGGCGGTCAGCTTGTTCCTACAACGAGAAGAGTCATGTACGCATCCCAGATCACTGCCAAGCCCAGGTTTCTCGAGCCGGTCTACATGGTGGAGATGCAGGCTGCAGGAGAAGCTTTAGGGGGAATCTGCAGTGTGCTGAAACAGAACCGTGGACATGTTCTTGAAGAGACGCCAAGGCCTGGAACAGGGCTCTACAACATCAAAGCCTACCTGCCCGTGGTCGAGTCGTTTAAGTTCTGGAGTGAGCTAAAGGCTGCAACCTCAGGCTGGCAGGCCTTTACACAGTGTGCCATTAACCATTGGGACTTGATGCCATCTGACCCGCTCGAACCTGGCTCTCAGGCCAACACACTGGTGGCCAATATCAGGAAGAGGAAGGGTTTGAATGAACAGATGACTCCTCTCTCTGAGTTGGAGGACAAAATCTAATCGCACAATTTACTACTATTAAGCTTATAAGACTTTCTCCCTCTATTTTCTGACAATGTTATATGTAGATGCTTATTTGCTGTTTCTAGTTGGTTAGAGTTTTGATTTAGTAGCTGAGAGTGACTGTTTGTGGCTTTTACTTGGAACAGCAATTGTGAGATTCGACTAGAGTCTGACGCTTTAACTTTTGTTAAACCAGGTAGATTGAGTGAGATTAAACTCATTGGTTTAAGTTTACCTTCCACTTCGTCCAACATTGTAATGAAATATAATTCTAGGACATGAATATGGGCTCTTAAAGGTCCGAGGATGGCGGCGACAACAGAAGAGAAGGGCGTGTTATTTCCCATTTTCATTTTGACGATAATCGCAGTTCCATTGGTGCCTTGCACAATTGTGAAGCTAAACCGCGCTTTTTCGAAGAAACAAAGAAGCATACATTGTCAATGTCTTGAGTGTGAACGTTCAGGGAAGTACAAGAAATCCATTTTACAAAGAGTAAGCTTTTCTTTTTCTCCCCTACTGAAAATGATTTATAACTTTGTGCTTTTTAACTTGTTGGTTTTGTAGCAACTTGCCTATTGTGTTACTCTGGTTTGTAATGATCTTCTCGATTTTTTACACAGAGAACATGAGCCGCAAGGTAATTCGCTTTTCAAGCTTAATCCCGAGATTGCTTCTTGTGGTTGAGAATTTCATTTGCTTGTTTGTTTTCTTGGGTAAATATTACAGAGTCAACTCTTTCAACCATTTAGTATACTTGGCTTAGAACCTGGTGCTTCAGATTCAGAAATCAGGAAAGCATATAGAAGACTCTCTATTCAATACCATCCTGATAGAAATTCAGATCCAGGTCGAGAAAATGCTTGAGGTTTTGACTTTCGCTTTAACATAGGAAATTTTTAAAAGATTGACAATATTAATGTTAAAACACGAAACTAATTGACATTGTAAATTTCTTGCAGAGGGCTGTTATACCCCGCAATGAATAAGGGAATGGATGGTTAAGTCCTGCACTCGGAGTAATGGAGCTATCTCAATGCTTTGTTCAGGTATTAAGATTTTTCCAAGTTTACTTTTCCCCAAAACATATAAGATTTTTCAGCTTTATTAATTGTTGTTGTTTGATTGCAGGATGTTCCTCTTAGTGCGAGGAAGTCATTTTCAGAGTGCATTGCTCCTTTCTTGCAACTCCCTCATTTCAATGACTCTATTGCTAAAACGATAGATTTACAAGTTAAATCATTCCAAGAGTTTCAAGAAGTACTGAGCTTGGAAGAGCGTTCTAAACTGCTCAGAGAGGGTGCGAGTTTGTCATAAACCGATGTTCTAGACATTGAAATGGTATTCAAGAAGGCGACGTTACGACAGTTCAAGCCTGGATCACTCTGAAACGTCCCAATGGACTCGTTAGCGCTATTCCTCACTCGCCTTACTTTCCTTTCCACAAAGAGGAAAACTTTTGTGGATGAAGGTGGAGCTGTAACCACTGCATCGAATACTATTAGTGAGACAATGGATGCGTTTAGGAGCAAGCGTCGAGGCAAAAAATGATGCAGTTAGAGAAGCTGTTGAGAAGGTTAAAAGTGGGTCAAGATTGGTAATGGGGAGACTCTTAGCACTTGCAGAAGGTACTTGCAACTTGACTAAGCGATGCTTGGATCGGTTGTGACCGAAAGACATCACTGAAAGTCGAGGTTTTGAAAAGAACTCGTGATTTGGAGGGTGACATTACAGAAGAAGGTATTGAGAAGATAAGAAGGTAAGGTCGAAGAAGAACGCAACTGGAAGGCTATTAAAAAACGTACCAGTTTAGCCATACGAGAAATGATATCAAGCGATCCCTATGTTGTGTTGACATGATGACAACAGGTAATTAAGCGAGTATTTTTGAAATCTTGAAAGGTTTCATCTTTATATGTTCTTACCATTGCTTTAGTGATGTTATGGTCATCTGAGTGCTCATCTTTTTTTTCATCATAGTAATAGGGGAGAGACTTTTAAAACTGTAACTTTATTTTAAAGTTAAGATTTAGCCAATCAAGCTTTAGTGATTTTAAAGTCTTAAGTCATCCTAAAAACATAGTTTTTTGTTTTTCATCCGATATTATATTTAACCGGATAGAAATCCAAAGGAGAACTACATAAGCCAGCCGACAAACTACAGATATGTCACAGAAGCCAAAAGTTCGAAAGAGGGAGAACATCAGCCCAAAAGAGGGAAACGAAACTAATCAAGATAAACAAAGCTACAACATTAATCTTAGAACAACAAGCCTTACAAATAAGCACTACGGCTAAAACCACGCTAGAGAAAAAAACGAAACTAAAGATTTCACAGATTACACAAAAGCAGGTGATTCACTGTTGAGAACGGACTTCTCATTTAACTTTCGTCCCAACCCCATAAAAAACCGGCAAAGCCATGAATGCCATCCGAACAACCAAAACCGATTCATTAGAAAGACCACTTCAAACTGATTCACCAGAAGGACCACTTCAAAACGAACTTGGAAGCAATCAAAAATCAAGCACCAAAGTTCCACAATTCTAGAGCAAGGAAAATATGAAATTACAACAACGATCAACACAACTCCAAATCCAAGTTCGGATATCATTTACCCGTATGTATCAACTTTTGTGTGTTAATAACTTAATTAATATGTACACAATTTTTTTTGTTTGTGTGTGTTTACGTAAACGCTACACGTGCATACAATGGCGCATAAATAATAATTTTGTTGGGTTCGAAACATTATACTATTACTTTTATTGTATGAAATTATGACACACGTTTTATTTTGATAAATATCGACTTATTTACCCTAGCGGCTTCTACTAGACATTCTTCTTTCATAGCAACAAGCATATGTATCATTTTAAATTGCTTATCTCGCTTCGAAATTTTATATAATGTTTATCTCTTATTTGAGCTTTATTGCAAAAAAGAAAAAGAAAATTGCTATCATATTTTTAAGTTGGTTTGATATAGAATACACGTCATAATTGAATATCAATGGTCTCTACCATCCACTAAGTTTTGCAGGTTTTGCTTTTACTCGCTTGGAAGATCCTTTACTCGCTTATAGTGGCCTGAAGTAATATTAACATTTGTTAAATCATAATATAAAATGTCATTATATACTTTTTATTGCCATAAACATGTAAAATCAAGTGGTATTTATATTGTGATTCATGGAAATTAGATGATTTTCATAATTTATGATTTATCGTAAATTAAATACAAAGGAAATTTTGGATAGGGTTGTTTGGTTGCAAGATTAGTTGGAGAGAAATGATTGAGAGTGTTTGATTGCAATGATTGAAATTAGAGTATTTTGGCATAATTACTCTTAATGAGCATTTTTATTCTAAAACAAAACAATGTCATTCTTTATAATAAACTTGATCTTAAATGGTAAAGTGTTAAAAATGATTCTCATTTAATAGTATCGATATATTTTCTTGTGTTCCGAATGGGTGTGTCTTTTTTTTTGAGTTGATTTATAGATTGTAAGTATTTGTGTCTAACAAAAACTATAAATTGTATCTAATCTTATGCATGGTTTAATTATAATAATATTGCACTATATATTGTACGTTTTACAAGTAAGTGGATAAATTGATTTGTAATTTCTTTACACGTATGTAAACACATAGACTTACAACTTTTGTGTGTTGATAACTTCATTAATATGTACATATTTTTTTCTTTCTGTTTACGTAAATGTTACACGTACATACAAATTAAATATACAATGACGCATAAGAAATTGATTTTGTTGCTATAGTTTTAAAATTTCGGATATCATTTAACCGTTTGTATCAATTTTTGTGTGTTAATAACTTAATTAATATGTACACATATTTGTGTGTGTGTGTGTTTACGTAAACGTTACACGACATACAATGGGGCATAATAAATGATTTTGTTGGGATCAAAACATTATACTATTACTTTTATCGTATGAAATTATGAACACACGTTTTACTTTAATAAATATCGACTATTATAAAATCAACGACGGACGACCATATATTTACCATAGCGGCTTCGAATTTCTATATAATGTTTATCTCTTATTTTGAGCTCCATTGCAAAAACTATGCTATCATATTTTTTGGTTTGTTTGATATAGAATATCAGTGGTCCCTATCATCCACTAAGTTTTAAACTGTCGAATTTCTATATATTGCTTATCTCTCATCTTGAGCTCCATTGCAAAAACAAAATGCTCCTCCGTTTATAAAAAATGTCATTCTACAATTTTTTATATAAATTAAAAAAAATATTAAAAAAATTATTATATCTTTTATTAATACACAAAACAAATTTTTCTCTCTAATTAATATATTAAAATAAAAGGATTAAAATTGAAATTTTACCATAAATTCTTTATTGAAAATATAAAACTACATTCTTTTTAAACAAAAATAAAATTTTAAAATGATACTATTTACGAAAGAGAGAGACCCGTCGTATTTTTTTTTGTTTGATATAGAATACACGTTATAATATGAATATCAGTGGTCCCTATCCTCCACTAAGTTTTGCAGGTTTTGCTTTTACTCGCTTGGGAGATCCCTTACTCGCTTATAAGTGACCTGAAAGCTGAAACATATGTTTTAGTTTTTCACTTTTTTGTCTTCTTTCTCAAAATAGAAACCCATTTAATGGTTCACATGTTGGTTGTACAAATTACTACGACACGTCAAGAACACGGACCGAGCGGGTATAAGAAATTCATTTCTCACTTTTTCTTGTTAGGTGCGGACCATTATATATATTAAAAATCTGACAACAATATACGAATCAATTTGAATATAACTCTATTAAAAATATAATTTATGTACCCAGATTACGAAGAATTTTTTTTTAATAACTATTAATAAATTATTATATATATTTCTAATTGTGGAAACAGTATAAATTTTTTAACAAATAACAAAAGTTCGGAAAACATGATATAACGAGATATTTCCGACGATTCTTCGACGCTCAGCTTAAAAAGAGAAGTATAAAAAAAGAAATGCCATAATTATGAAACGTGGAAAGTTTAGAAAAAAACAGGAACACGAAAAAAATAGAGCATAGTGACAACGGATCAAAAAAATAGATCTATAGTATATATGAGAATTTAAGAAGCACGTTGGGGTAAAAGAAGTAAAAAGGATGAGTGTTTTAGGTAAAAAATGACAAACCTTAGTTAAAAAATTAACCAGAGATGGTCACAAAAGATAGTGTTACTGGGTCTAGGGAAGCAAAAAGAGCTAAATGTTTAGAGTAGTGTAGAAAAATGCTAGAGGAAGTGGTAAGGAAAATTTTCCCTTCTCATTAAAGAAAAGAGTATTTACAGAATTTTATTTATTTGGACTATAATACTAGATCACGCATCTATAGTTGGATTGGGTTCGGATCCATCGGTTTGTACGTGTACAAAACATTCGGGTGATTTTCACTTACCACCCTTATCTTTATTAGCCAGTTGATCGATAAGTTAGTCCTGAAATTCAAGATAATGTCCTTGTTGTACGAGGTGCAGTGTGCGATGCAGTGGGTCAGATATATGGAGATTCCTCAAAATCACCTTTATTGTTTTAATTGTTCTGTGGGCATAGATTAATTATTTTATTTATCGCATGCACAAGATAAAATGCTTTTAACCAATTAACTAAAGAAATATTTTGAATATATTTGAACATTGGGAATCGTGTTTATTGAGAATAAAAGATCATACTTTTCTCGGGTTTCTGGTACAAAAACATGGGTTATGTATCAGGCTTTTCATCGGTTTCTTTTATGCTCGTCTGACCACTTAGCCTCCTACGTGGTTTGTCCCTAGCGATGTGGCCATACCATTTGGAAACGAGGGGCAAGACAAGTGGTCTTACTTGTTATTTGGATCATTATAATTCAGGTCCCAATGTCTCTAGGGTCGGTTTAAAAAACCAACTAAGCCAATATCGCTAAAAAATTGCATAAACTAGTTACATGTGGCGTTAAAAGATTCGCCTAAGATAATAGAATAAATTTATCTCAAACAATATTTTTGATGAAAAAGTGTGGAACTTTGTTTTTTGGTGGCAAAAATGCGATTAACCTAAAATCGTTTTAACGGGATATCGCGGAACCGCGTTTTTAGCAAAAATCGTGATTCCATATTTTCATGTCAAACAAAAATGTATTTTCATAATTTAAAATATATGTAATAATTTATGATTAGTTGTTAAAAAAAATTCTTAGCACTCTGAATTAAGGCTAGACGGATTTAGAATATCTTTGAATTTCATAGTACTGCGACCCAAATCCGTCGGATAAACATAACTATCTGAATCCCAATACATGGCTCATTGATATCCAGAATCGGATAACCGCACAAAAATTAGAATATCCACATATATCTGAATCCAAAAATAATAAAATTATTGAAATAACAAAAATAAAATAGTAAAATATTAATTTTTTAATAAAATAAAAATTTTGAATCATAATTTCAAAGTATATATGATATTAGAAAAAAACTAAATGTTGTAAAAAAAGGTACTAATATTGTTTATATATATATAAAAGTAACTTTATACATATCATATTTATACGCTTTTGATGTATTTACCGAATTTGGATCCGGATATATGGACATTAAAATTTTATTATCTGGATCTGTATTCGTTTTCCACAAATCTGAAATTTTACTATATAAATCTTGATCCGAACATTATGAGTATGCTAATTTTGTATCGGATCGAAGTAGATTATGGATAAGATCTCGGATCCCGAATAATTATTTAACTCCTACTTTGGATACATACATTATACTTTTAATATAATTATATATAGTTGTTCGTATAATGTTTTCAAAATTTTAATATATGTATTTGGTAGATAATCGCTTAATATATGTATATTTGGTAAATAATCGTGTAAGCGCATTTTTGCAAAAAAATTATAATATTGCATTTTGGTGAGAAATACTTTTTTGACGAAAACCACGGATGTGTTTTTGATGAAAAATTACGAATCGCGTTTTGTCAGGAAATCACGTGTAGTTCTTAGGTCACTTTTGTTTTTAATATAGGTCTTGGGGTCAAGTTTTGTTTTTGTTTTTTTTGGGTCAAAATCTTGGTGGATAGTTTTTTTTTGAAATTTTTGTTGCATTAAATAAATATTTTGTATTTTTTGATTTTATGAAATTGAAAGACGAGGTCTAACCAACAATTCCATAGTGGATCAGGTACTCCTATCAAATAAAGCTAATGGGTCTAATCCTCAAACATCCAGCCCAAACCAAAGATATGGTTTCGGCAAAACCCTAATTTGGACGACAAACATTAGACCGCCGATGAAGAGGGAGACGCCGCTGCTGCACAAAAACCTGACAACTCAGAAGACTGTCGACGAGCAGGAGGTAGAGACACCTCGAATAAATGTAGTACTGCAAAACACCCTAAGCTGTGATCGCGGCAAAGGAAGAGACTAACCCCAAAAGTACTCTCTAACAAATCCGAGACCCCTACTTGCCGAGAGACGTCGACAGGACTTAGAAGAGGAAATACTCCAAAGACACAGTCTAGACCATCGATCGCAGCAGAAGAAGCAAAACCACAACACACAATTCCACAGTGCGAAGACAAGACAACGAGGAGAAGCTTGACGGATTAGAACTTCCGCCTCAAGCTGCTTAAGAACAACAAACCTATGTCGCGGCTCAAAACCCCAGCTGGCGGAAGTAACAAATCAAGCCGCATCACATGAGGAGAAGACAAAGAAACACATACACCACGGGAGCAAGAACGACGAAAAAAAGGGAAAATACCTTCGGGAAGTAGATCTCACCGGAAAAACTTACACAATTTGAAGATCTCATGTCCCCTAGTAGATCTACATCTCAGGGAAGACATCCGGCGAATCTCCAACCATTGGGCCACTCGCCGCCGCACCACAACGATGATTTCAGAGCCACCGCATCTTCACATAACCAGGCCGAGCCACTACGAAGAGAACACCGCGTCATCTCCTGGAAGAGATCTACTCTAGCCGAATCTCGTCCTCACAGATTTGGCGAGATAGCCTCCTCAAGACACCATCACGGAGCCACCACGAGAGCGCCACGAAGCCGCCGAGAAGCACCATCGAGAAGACAGGCCGCAGAAAACCAGGCCGAGCCACTACGAAGAGAACACCGTGTCTATCTCCTGGAAGAGATCTACTCTAGCCGAATCTCGTCCTCACAGATCCGGTGAGATAGCCTCCTCAAGACAACCACGAAGCCACCACGAAAGCTGCACGAAGCCGCCGAGAAGCACCATCGAGAAGACAGGCCGCATAACTCATCGGACAGGGTTACTTCACCATGGATGAAGTGTCGTAGGCTACAAAAATGACGGATTCGAGGCCTCTCACAGCGCCAGTGGAGTCGAACGCCGAAGTGGCAGAGAGAAGATTTGGTCTGGCGGCTAAGGCGAACTGGGGGAGGGGGTTAGAGAGAAGGGAGAGAAAAATCTCTCTCTCTCTTTTTTTTGTTTTTGCGAAGTGCCGTTCTTGATGGATAATTATTAGTTCGGTTTTTTTTATTGAGTTAAATTGGGGTTGGTGTATATATTAAATACATAAAATATAAAACTTGGTATAAAAGACAATATAATAAACTTATATTTGAAAAACGGATGATATATTAAATGGTTTGCACCTAACCATTTTAAATTTGTAAGCGTAAAAAGAAATGAAAACACGGTCAACAATTTTACTTATGAAAGTGATTTTTATTCATTAATTATTGATAAAATCCAAAAGTGGAAAAAATAATACACTGAGAAATGAAATTATTTTGAGTCACTCCTCTCGCATTCACAAGTCATTGTCGTACGAATTCCAACTTCTTATTCCACTATTGGTTTCTAATTTTGGAAAGAATACAAAAAATAGAAAATATGTTTAAGGTGTCTATAAACAGAAACCTACGAAACTTAATGTAATTATAAGGACCCACTATTGGATTTTCTTTAAAATATGTATTTGTTCCTAGTCTTACTTCCACTAACTCTCTCAATGCTTTTAGTATATATTTTCACTTCTATGAGCTCACTTCTCTCTTGTCAGTTCCTATAGTTTTTTTCCTCTATTAACTCATTCAAAACCAATTTTCTAAGAATTCGCTCTTCTCTTCTTATTTCCAGTAGCTTTTTCTCTCCATGAACTCACTCGAAACCGTTTTTCTTTGAACTCATTCTCCTCACTCTCTCAAATCCTTAAACGGCATATTTATAAAAAAATTGAGGTGAAACTTCTTCATATAGTTTACTTTTTAATTCATCTACTTCTTTGAGAATGGTATATTATGTTTACAAGCTTATGTTTGAACAAATACATATTTTAAAGAAAATCAACTTCGTAAATATTCTTTCATTTTTATTATGATTTTCAATAAATTTAATTATTAGCTTACTAAGTATCATCCATACAAAACTTTTTTAAAAAACATTAACATAGTTTTTATCATGTTCAATTTATATTTAATGATATAGATGACCAAATTGTATTTATCTTTAACAATATAATCATAATTATTGTGTATAGAAATTCAATTAATATACTGAAATCTTGTTCTTTTTGTAGCGACACATAGATAAAATGATTTGTGTAGTCCCCTCATGAACCACAATGATCGCCAATACACTGGCCCGGTTACCTTTGACAATCAAAATTTTCATGTTGTTTTCGATACGGAAGCAACGACACATGATTAACATATGTTACGTAGCATGACGATATCAAATATGCAAAATATAATTCAAGAATATCAAACACTTTCGAGGAACATGAAGGTCTTTCTCTTATTTGAATTTTGTAGCTTTTTTTATATACAAGTTTTATTTTCATTTCATTTCCAAAAACTAACACAATTTTTTTTTTTAAATGCTTTATGATTATCACGTACATGTCTAATTTGAATCTTAGGAAAAATCTGGAATGGGAAGATATAGAAATTGGTAATTTTAATATCCGACACACTTTCACACGAATCTCTCATGCCCGACCAGTTGGTGCGCTTCGACGTTATAATTTTTTGTGACTGACTGGGCTGTCTTTCGCCGATTCTTCAGCGGGAACTCATCCTCCAATTTGGTAAATTTATCACATAGAATTTTTATCTTTTATTTTTGGGCACCAAATAGTAACGTTTCATTTGTATTTCAGAAATACAATGATGAATGACAATCTTTTACTTGAAAATAAATTTTTGATTTGGTTGAGAAGTCACGAACTTGGTCATCAACCAAATAATGGAGGCGCGATAATTTTTGGAGGCTCAAATCATGATCACTACGAGGGTGAGCAATCATCAAAAATGATGTCACAAGATGATTATTGTGGCGTCATTTCTGATGATTGCTCACCCTCGTAGTGATCAGGATTTGAGCCTTCAAAAATTATCTTGTCTCCATTATTTGGTTGATGACCAAGTTCGTGACTTCTCAACCAAATCAAAAATTTATTGTAAAGTAAAAGATTGTTATTCATCATTGTATTTCTGAGATACAAATGACACGTTATTATTTGGTGTCAAAAAATAAAAAATAAAAATTTTATGTAATAAATTTACCAAATTGGAGGATGAGCTCCCACTCAAGAAACGGTGAAAGACAGCCCGATCAGTCTTGAAAAATTATAACGTCGAAGCGCACCAATTGGTCGGGCATGAGAGACTCGTGTGAAAGTGTAACGGATATTTAAATAACCAATTTCTATATCCGTCCATCCTAGATTTCTCCTAAATCCAAACTAGACATATACGTGATAATCATAAAGTTTTAAAAAAAAAATTGTGTTAGTTTTTGGAAATGAAACAGAAAATAAAATTTGTATTAAAAAAAAAGATGAAAAATTCAAAGAGGAGAAAGACTTTCATGTTCTTCTAAAGTGTTTGATATACTTGAATTATATTTTGCATATTTGATATCGTCCGGCAACGTAACATATGCTAACCACGTGTCGGTACTTTCCGTATCGAAAACAACATGAAAATTTTGATTGACAAAAGTAATCAGGACAGTGTATTGGCGATCATTGTGGTTCGTGAGGAGACTACACAAATCATTTTATCTATGTGTCGCTACAAAAAAAACAAGATTTCTGTATATTAATTGAATCATTATACACAATAATTATGTTTTATATTGTTAAAAATAAATAAAATTTGGTCATATATATCATTAAATATAAATTGAACATGATAAAAGCTATGTTAAATTTTGTTTTAAAAGTTTTATATTGATTCAAAGCATTCCAAAATGTAGATCTTGATAAATAAAACTCGTGCAACAGAGCAATGTAAATAGAATCTCTTGTATAAGATCATTAATTAATTATTCAAATAATAAAACGGATTTTTAAAATTAACTGTTTGCTATTTTCTCTTTTAATAAATGGGTGATATTTAGTAAGCTAATAATTAAATTTGTTGAAAATTATAATAAAAAATATGAATATTTATGAAGTTGATTTTCTTTAAATTTTGTAAAATATGCACTTGTTCAAACATAATCTTGTAATCATAATATACCATTCTCAATGAAGTAGATGATTTTTAAAGTAAATTGTATGAAGAAAAAGTTTCACCTCAAATTGTTTTTAAAACTGCCGTTTATGGATTTGAGAAAGAGAGAGAGAGAGCTACTAGAAGTGAGAAGAGGAGAGTGAGTTCAAAGAAGAACGGTTTCGAATGAGTTAATAGAGAAAAAAAACTATAAAAAATGACAAGAAGAGAGTAAGCTCATAGAAAAAAAAAAAAAAATATATATATATATATATATATATATTAAAAGTATTGAGAGAGTTAGCGGAAATAAGAGGAGGAGAGTGAATTCATAGCCGACCCACACTCTATATTAAATGTGTATTTGAAACAATTTTTTGTCTTTTTTCCAAAATTTGAAACCCATATATAGTAGGCTAACAAGTTGAAATTCGTACGACAATGACTTGTGAACACGCATAGAGCGGCTCAAAATAATAAAAAATCACTTATCATAAGTAAAATTATTGACTGTATTTTCATTTCTTCTTACGCTTCAAATTTAAAAAAGTTAAGTGCAAACTATTTAATATATCATCCATTTTTTAGATATTTGTTTATTAGATTGTCTTTCAGACCAAACTTTATATTATACGAATTTAATATATACACCAACCCAAACTTAACTCAATCAAAAAACCGAACTAATAGCTATCCACCAAGATTTTGACCCCAAAAAAATAAACAAAACTTCACACCAAAACTTATATTAAAAACAAAACCGACTGCAGAAAGTTAGAATATAGAAATATAAAATATTTTCTTATTTTTGATAATGACAAATATGTAAAGATATATTTGTAGAGCACTTTTCCTATGCCTATATAAAACTTATGTTAACAACTCTCTACGGAGATTTATAAACTTACATATAAATTATTATATTATATTTTTTATTAATATTTGTTGTTAATAACCTTAGATGCATGATCAGAACAACATCAGATTATCGCGCTACACATTTTACAAGCAAGAACCTCACGTTACTAACCGACTATACAAATTTCACTTACCAACAAAAAAATATAACAATACAAAAAAGTAAAAAAAAAATTCCAATTTACAATGGTGGTCCTAAATCATGGTTTAGGTGGTTTGTGCCGAGGGGCGGATCTACGTTACGACGAAAAGGGACAGCCCCCCGGATGAAAATTTTAAAATTAGTGTATTTTATAATACATCTATTGATAATTCTATTTTAATAATAGATTTTTATAATTTTTCCCCCGGATAAAAACAATTTTTGAATTACCCACAAATAATTTTGTTATTCCATTATTAAATTTAAAAAATAAAGCAAATATGTTCCGGAATAGTATAAAGTCGAACTAAAAAAAAACAAGAATTGGTGAACTGCA
This sequence comes from Pseudoturritis turrita, assembly GCA_900406555.1. Lineage (NCBI taxonomy): Eukaryota > Viridiplantae > Streptophyta > Magnoliopsida > Brassicales > Brassicaceae > Pseudoturritis > Pseudoturritis turrita. Next base: position 552,030 of record OVBL01000623.1, on the reverse strand, counting down.
TAATGATAATTTTTTAAGTCATTAATCATTATACGATTTACAGTGTGTTTATTCACTGCGTGGAAAAGATTTTGCAGGTTTAATAAAACAAAATCCTGATTCTAAGTTTTTTAATCAAAAACTTAATTTGTTTCACGTCAATATATATTGTCATTCCGTTTTATATAAATTTTCTATGATTCCATCAGTTACAAAATATTAGCAATCGAGACTTGTATATAGAAAACTTGTGGTATTAATAATTTGGGTTAAGGAATTAGATATGAAAAAAAATAAAAATAAGAGGAGAAAAAAGAAAAGAATGTACAATATTGGAATTACATGACATCGTCCGTACATACAGTACAAAAGCTAGCCAATCATAATTCGAAAACACATGTTTTCTTATATATATATACTAGTAGTACCATTTGTGGTCCAAATTATCAACTCCAAGACTAAAAAACATGAGTGTGTGATTCATATGATTAACACACATTATTTAATTTTGGGATATATTAAAAAAAAATGGACATGGATGATCGAAACTCCGATTAATGAAGATTTAAATCATGTAACTACGATTTAATAGACGATTTTTTTTAAACTAAAAAAAAAAAAAAAAGAGGATTAAGTTTTACCTTATCGCCATTAGGGACAAGTTCTTGAAGAGATTTCATTCTTTCCGCTATTCTCTCTCTCCGTAACTGTTCCATAAATTTCGAAATATTTCAATAATTACCCCAAAACTATTTTTTAGACTTATACAACCCCCGAATTTCTCGGTAACCGAAAGCGAATAATGAGGAAAAAAAGAAAAAGAGAAAAATCAAACCCGTTCGGCGATACTGTGAGGATCAGTGGCTCGACCTCTCCTAGCTCGAACTTTAGGCTTAGTCTGCGGCGGCGGCGCCGTACCTCCGGTGGCGGTTGACGCCGTCGCCTGCGATTGCGATTGCGTTTGCGTCTAATTCATCAATCCTCCTCCCGATCCCTAATTTGCGATTGCGTTTGCCCTCAATTAATAATTTCCTCTTATAGTGTTCGAAAAATCAAACAGAGAAAAACGAGAGATAGAAAGGGGATTTTCAAACCTGAGGGAGGTGGAAAGGGAGAGATCCGGCGGAGAAAGCCATTGAAGAGAACTTCGTTCGGATGATGGTGATGATTAGACAAAGGCATCATCGTGATCTGATTTCTGGAATCGACGTCGTGATGGTGAAATCCAGCGACGGCGGAATCGGAAGTTGGCGGAGGAGGAGGAGCGTCGTCGAGGACGGAGGAAGGCTAAGGAGTGGAGGAGAAGATGTGGTGGAGGAAGTCATCGTGGTCGAAAGTTGCAGGAGATTGGAGATCTGGAGAAGAAGAAGAAGAAGATGAAGGAGTTCATAGAGAGGAATTCATGGCTTCCGATTTACAAAAGTCTTAGATTTTGAGTGAGAAAATATTGATTGAAATGTTTTGAGGTTTATTTTTTATGGAGGGATGTGGATGATAATATTTGAAATTTATAGGGTTATAAAAGTAAATATACGTTGTTCGTGTATCTTCGTCCTTACTTTCCATATTTTTTTGTTTGGCTGTTATTTTTTTCATTTCTTGATTTTTTTTTATTTCACGATTTCTTCGGTTTTAAAATTCTTTCTTGATTAAAGGAATCAAAATAATTAGTTTGGAATTGGTTGCACTAACTTCACTCAAATTTTTATCAAAAGAACAAAACTTCACTCAGATTATTTATCAATTTTTAATTATTTAATTGTATTTCTGTAAAGCATATATTTTTAAATAGCGTATATCATAATTTCTCAAAAAAGTTTTAGAATATAATATTATCTTAAACCATTTTGAAAAACTTAGTTTTGGATGGAAAATCTTATTTTAACCAAAATAAAAAGTTTTGGATAAATATAATTAAAAATAAAATTATGACGGATTTTTTGGTTTTCGGTTTTTAATTCGACAAATATTTTTTTTTTGTAATTGGGTATTGTATTCTAATAATTTGTATTAGTATCGACATCATCTCGTAATTCATGTTCAAACATGAATGTGAGTTGTAGATGAGAAAAAAAATTATTTACAATTAAAGTATTAATTGGGTTGTTATATTTAACATAAATTTTTAGAGTTTTTTTTATATAACTATTCCTATAAGACATATAATTGTGAGATAGAACATATTAATTTTAAATGAAAAAGTGGAATGTGTTTTTGTCCGTTGGAGTTTGGAAAACATATATCAGGTTACCATTTGGTAAAAATATAGTTGGGTAATTAACCACAGAGTGGTGGTATAGTGACAAAGTTCGAGTATTGAAGGAGTGTTTTGTAAGTCTAGCTAGGGATCAAATTGCATCAACTATATATCTCTATCTATTGACATTGTTTTTTTTTTTTTTTCCGGCCAACTATTATATTGATTAGATAATATATAAAGGATAGACAACATCTCTATAAGAAATGTAGATAAACCACACTTCCGAAAAAATGTGCGAGATACCTAAAATTAATTGGGACTTTTTCCGTATAACGAGATTACAAAGTCTGGTTTCGTCCCTAAATCCAGATTCGGAGAATTCTCATTTATCCTAATTAATCGGTATAAACCGATCTAGGATAATATCATGGATGTGCACCCTAAACGGTGTTCTCCGAATAATACAATAGAGGCAAGCCCGGTCTAAGTGGAGTGGGCATAGAGGCGACGGTCTATGGGCCTTAGAATTTTGAAACAAAATTAGGTTTACAAAAACTCCCATATTTTGATTTTTTTTTTTTTAAAAAAGGGCCCATAATAATTTTTTTTTAAAACAAAAATGCCCAAAATACTCAAAAAAATAAAGAAAAATGATAAAATGGCCGAAATTTTTTTTAAAAGGGCCCAATATAATGATTTTTTTTTTTAAATGGCCTAAAATACTCAATTTTTTTAAAAAAATTAATAAAAGGGGCCAAAAAAATGTTTTTGCCCAAGGGCCGCCATAACTATTGGGCCGGGCCTGAATAGAGGCTGACATAATTATTGACCTAAAAACAAACATACAACCTATTAAACATAATAAAACTATATTATGGCCACGTGGAAGGTTGAAAAAACAGTAACTCCAAAGTGAAGCCGCAGAGATCTTGCCACGTGTTTTAATATTGTTAAAAACCTAGTCTAATTTTTTTTTTTTTTAATGAATTTCTTTTCTTTAAAATTTTTAGATAATTTCATAAAAAATAGTAGAACAGAAAATAACCAAATAAATAATAGAGCATAAAAGAGAACAAATTGTTATAAAACTTGTATAAACTCAAATCATTGTTGACGTTAACAAAAACAAAAACTCAAATCATTGTTTTTTTAATTCAAGTTTGAACAATCTCGATACATTACAAAATAATTGAATTCAATATATCAAACATTTGGATCGTAGAACCAAACCGATCTTTCATGTGTGTCTTGAACCGGTCTTGAATTTGTCTCAAACCCCTATTCAATTAATTAAACTAGTTAGTAAATTAAATCAATAATTAGCTTATGAAATTACATTAGCAATTTCAAGTACTTACATCGTCAACAGCATTCCTCAGAGCTGCAATTTGCTCTGCTGATATTGTGTTCACCTAAATACAAAAAGTTACGGATTTTGCAATTTACATACCCAAAAAATGACATTTGCAATGAATAAAAAAGATTATTATATATACCCTTTTGACGACGGTCCAAATAACACCTTCAGTGCAAGGAGGAACAGTGAGAGAACCAATATATCTATAGAATTTTCTGGTTTGAAATCTAATATCTCGAGGATTCACAATTCCTAGAATTATCTCTTCTTTTCCCACTGCTTTTATTCCATTTAGTAGCTGCATTTAAAAAAAAAAAATTGAAATATTATATATACGATTTTTCAATATATTTAGGATCATTTAGGTAGATATAGAGAGTACAATATAATGTTTTTCTTTTATAAAAAGGTAAAATAGAATGTTATTGTATAATATAACATGTTATTTACAAAAAAAATAGGTTGCGACTTTATCCGAATCGAAGTTTTTGAACCGAACGAAATCGAATCGAAGTTTTTGGTTTTGGTTCGGTTACTTAGGATAAACCGATCCGCATCATTATAAAATAAATTCGAATTTTGGTACGATTCGGTTCGGTTCGGTTCTTCGGTTTTTTCTTTCTAATTTTTCATAATCGACATATACCGAATTTCACGAAAATATATTTAAAATTACGAACCGAAAAACCGAACTAACCGAATTAACCGAAATATATATGAATTTACCCGATTTTATCCGCATTTGAAAAAAAAAACTTCGGTTCAATTCGGTAAAATTTTCAAAATCCAAACTATCCGATACCGATACCGATACCGAACCGGATCATAATTTAGTTCGGTTATTTTCGGTAAAATTCTCCCGAACTAAAAAACTCGAAAAGTCGATCGCATGCCTAAAAAAGTATCATTCAATTTTCTGTTTCTTTTTTTGTTTCTTTTTTTTTGCAAATGAATAAGATTCATAGTCATTTTACCTAACTAAAAAGATGTTCACGGTTAATTAAGCGTAATATAATATTATTTATACCTTTGTGAGGAATTCATTAGGTTTGCCTAATCTAAAAAGAACACCAATCACTGCGAGTTTGCCTCGAGCACTCTTGTGAACCATGTGAAGCTCCATATCGTATCTGTAAACACAATTAGAAAACAAAATTAGTTAAATTTAATGATCATCTAACAATATTCGAAATTAGTTTTTACTTAAATTAAAAATCACAAAACCTTGTTCCGTTAACGCTATGCTCAGACGGTGAATGCCAATGACATTGCAGAAGTTTAAATTCCGTACGACGTATTGTTATTTTCCCAGCATCTCCTTTCCATGATACCTTTTTTTTTATTAGATTTAAATTACCAATGATTAGTGTTGTAATAATAATAATGTAATAACATATAGTTTTAATTATAAGATTTAGTTAATTACCATAACGTCATGTCCTCTATTTTTAATTGTAGCCAAAGCTGGTTTGTATTGTCTACTCCATGCTTCATCATGAATAAGACTAACTCTTTCGTTAGTGAGATCGATCGGAGATTGAAATTTTCCGGTGTTACAAATTTTCCAATGAGGATTTATTTTGCTCCATCCTTCTGGTCCTTTCTCTGTTCTTTGTTCGTATGTAAATGGTGTTTCATCGTCTGTTTTCACATTACATTTTATTAAAAGTCATTTATAAATCTAAAATTTTTGATACAAAAAGGGAAAAAGATGTCGTAAACGTACCAACTTCACCATTATGAGCGAGTAAATTGTTAGGGAATGAAGATAAAAAGAGGAAAAATAAGGCGAAAACGGATATTGTTTTTGCTTTCAGATCCATTTGTGTTTTTTTTTAATTTTCTTCTTCTTTTGAGATTCGATTATGCTAAATGCTTTGTTATGTTCTTGAGTTTGTTTTGGACATTGAAGGGTTTAGTGATAACCTATTTAAAAGAAGGCTTTTGTGTGGTTTGTTTTGGTGTTGTTTTATTATGGTTTTTGCAGTTGCTGCGATTATTAGTTAATAATTTGGTGGAAGTATTTGGAATAAGAACACAAAACTGAATGCTTAGTGAAAGAAAAAAAACAATATATTGGAACCATTTGGTTGAGTTTTCTAATTTGGGTTTTAATAGTAAATAAATGTGAACAATGACAAATTAACAGAGAAGAAAACTTACCTGGATATAATAGAATTAAACTCGTTCATAAGAGAATATGCTTACATGACGGTAACAAACAAAACTTGACTACCAAATTGTATAAAGTTACAGAACTATTATTTTTCATTAAATGACAGGATAACAAAAATAATTTAAACCCTAAATTGCAAATTTTATAAATTTGAATGACTGGTGCAACATGATTCGAGATATTCGAGAGGTATAAGAGCCATAGTAATAACAAAATTTATGTTTTGTCAAACCATGTTCAATGATTTTCCAAAATATACCATGATGATGTTGTTCTAAATCTCCTTTTTGACTCAATGCATATTTGAAAATATTTTCCAAACTATACCATGATATTTTCAAATATGCTTTTAATCATATTTTCAAAGGAAGGAAACCACATAAACTAAGCATAATACATCATAATCAACTTCTAATCATCCTAATCTACATAACCCATAATCACTACTCAAACATTGCAGAAAAATATAAAAATAAAGATTAAATTAAACATAATGAATAGAGATGAAGGGATAGAGAAATAGAAAATCTTCACTAATTTAATTTGATAAAAGCTCCATGATATTGATCTTAAACAAGGTTCTACATCAGTGGCGGATCAAGAATTTTTTTTTACTGGAGTCAAAATATAATTAAAAATATGAATATTAAACGAAAAAAATAATAGAGAAACTGAAGATGCACAATCACGATTATGTTTTCTTGATAGGTTACATTTGTTGGAAAAATTGACTAAGTTAAAAAATTGGGCTAAATTTTGTTTCCAATTTTTAAAGAGAGATAAAAATAGGTTTTTATTAAGTTTTACGGTTAAAGTAAGAAAATGGGTTAGTATTTGTTTTGATGGGTCTAGACCGGATATCCTAAAAAAATCTGGTATCCGCGATCCGTTTCGTTTTGAACGGATATTTGATTTTATGATCCGCTCCGATCCGGTAACTTTCGGATATCCGAATTTTTTTTAAGAATCCGCAGATATCCGATTCGATCCGTTAAAAGTCGAATATCCGAAATTTTTTTAGATATCCGCAGATATCCGATCCGATCCGTTAAAAGTACTCTGAAAACTCAAAATTCTAAAAAAAATAGGTGAGAATGAGTGGTTACACTACAATTCCTTTTGGTTGTATATCTATAATAACAAAAAAATAGCAAATCATATACATTATAATATATGTTACTTTATATAAATGACACATATATATATATATATAATACGCCAATGCGGATCGGAGCGGATATCGGTATTTTCTTAAATAACATTTGCGATTTGCTTTGTTTTTTGCGGATACCACATTTAAGTATTTGCTTTGCTCCGAAACTTTTCGGATATTCGGATTTTTCGGTTCGGATCAAAGCGAATAGCGAATCGAATCAGATTTAACGGATTTTTTGTCCACCCCTAGATGGGTCAAAGTAAAATAGTTTTATGGGTTCAAACTTTTTTTGAAGTGGGTGCAAAATAAATAAATTTACTATTTTACAAAAAAAAAAATTATAGGGGTGTCAGCTGACCCCACAATTTTATTAATGGGTCTGCCCCTGTTCTACATCCAAGAGAAGCATATACCAAATAAAACTAAGGTTTTCTACATGTCTAAAAAGCTATTTATACAAAATTAAATCGAATCAGGTCAATTCGGTTTGAACCGGGTCAGATATTCCAAGCATTGGAAGAACTGTTTCTATTTCAACCCTGGCACCATCAAAATGGTATGCTCGATAAAGGCTCTGGTCAAAACACCAATTTTCTCATATGATCATATCGACCCTTGCACGCCCAAAACGGCCAAGGTTGATATGCCTTCTTCATAATCCACTTTTTCTTCATTTTTGGCTCAACTTTCGACTTTCAATCATCTTCATCTTCATCTTGCTTCCTTCTTCTCCTCTTGGTAATTTCACCCTCATTTTGGCTCCAAATGTGTTCCAAAGTCTCATCTTATTGGTACACCATCCGAATCACCTAATAGAAACAAAACATATGCAAAGACTCCTAGATATGCATAAATGCAAACAAAGTAACCAAAAACAAGGGAAAACAAGTCTTAAACACCTTGATTAATTAAGGTTTATCACTTGCTTCAAAAAGAGATTTCCACGAGTGAATAATGTTAGACTTTATCTCTTCTCACAAACCTATTTGCCTCTGAAACATGCTTGGAAAACCTTAGCTTCTTCAGGTATTGGTGTTAGTGTTCAAAACCAGATGATTTCACTATGCTATAATTTTTGAAAATGGAAACAATGTGATCCAAAAGCAAAATATTGGGAAGAAGTTGTGATTTTTCTTCAGCGTCACTAGTTTGCACCACTTGGAGACCGTAAAACGAGGGAGCGCGTCACCGTTCCATTGCATTATGCCGTGAGTCTAAGTTGATTGAGCAGACGGTTCCCAAATCTGAAGTCCCTCCGACTTAAAGGTAGGCCTAGAGCTAAGATGTTCAAATTGGTACCACCATTTTGGGGAGGGCTCGAGACCCCATGGATCAATGAAATTGCAATATCGAAGTTTGCAGTTGTAAAATCAATTTGATTCAAAAGAATCATCATCGAAGATCTCAAACTAGACGGTGTAGCTATGGCCTTAACAAACACACTCGAAGCTTTTGAACTCAAGTGGTTTTGTGGTTTTACCACGGATGGGCTCATGTCAATAATGAAACGATGCATATACGTTTATCTTCTACCAATAAACTTAAGAAGAATTGGGTTTTCTTAAGGGTTGATTCTTGAATTGGTCTGCGATAGAAGAAGTCAAGGATAAAAAATTTCATTTAACGTTTTTGTTTCAGGATAATAGAGTTTCTTCTAATGGCATGGAGCTGTTTATTAGAAGAAAAAGTGGTGAGTGGCTTCATGAAATTACCTTACGCAACACCTCCTTCAAATTTGTGTACTGTCATTGCACTGTCATGAGACAGACCTTTCAAAAGTTAAGACTTGAAAACTATTGTAGAAAAATGCCGCTCTTTCGTTTCACTAAAATTAGTTATTTTGATATTGTGAAACTAGAAGGGATCCTTAGGGAAGCTAGTCGGCTTGAATAGCTCTACAATGGTTACATCATCGTGGAGCTAGACAATCCAGAAGACAACGACAAGTACATGAATGTAGATAAATCTTTTCCATCCAAACTATGTCGTGTTGGTGACATAGTTGATCTCCATGTTGATGAGATTTCAATTTTGTATGGCTTTACTACCAAAATCTAAAAGATGGATTTGTTTTACACTATGCTAGGCATGATGCCCACTGCCTATTGCTGGAGAGACTCCCAACCTGGAAGTTTTGGGGACGAGCAATTGTATTGGAGACGATGGATTACTTGTCCTTTTTCAATTATGTAAGAACTGAAGGAGTTGAAAATTTTTCTAGCTGCAGATAAAGAAGATCATGAACGTTACCTTTTCATGGACAGAGAAATGCTATATGTTGCTAAAAACTGCAACAAACTAGAATCCATTATTGTATGCATGACAGAGGTCAGCAAAGCATATATATACTAACTATTTCTCAAAACTTGCAAGAATTGTACAACTTCGACATGTTATTGATCCCCACGAGCAGCTTCATGACAGTAGAGCTGCCATTGGACGCTGGAGTTAGAGTTTTCTTGAGCGGATGTGAGAAGCTCAAAAATATTTATATGCATCTGTTTCCAAGATATCTCATTAATATTGAAATCAGTCTTTGTTGATGATTCAGACGTGGGTTTTGATATGTTAGCTAGATGATGTAAAAATTTACAAAAGCTAGAGCTGATGAATTGTCCGTTCAGTGAAAGGGGACTAGCCATTGTCGTGATGAATTTATCTTTGATGAAGTACATATGAGTTTGCGGGTATAAAGATACTGAGAGACGAGATCTATCTATCATGAGTCGTCCATAATGGAGTATCAAGCTCAGTCCATCAACAGTCGAGGAAGATTGCCACCTTGTTGCCTAACCCTCTCTGGGTAATGAGCTAAGTGATTACCACAATTTCGTTGCAAAATTGGAAATTTTGTTGTCTAACGAAAAACCAATCTCATAAATCACATATCAAAAGAAACTGAGAATTGATAAACATTTTTAACCCAAATTTGAAATCGATTCGACAATTTTGATCAGAATCCGATTTGTTTGGAAAACGGGGAAAATGCAGGAACATCTCCAAATCATGTTAAGAATTTGGCTAAATACAAAGAGATAAGAACGTCGTATATGTCGGGAAATAGACAGAGATAGAGAGATCAGTACCTGAGAATTTACGAGAAACGGATTGAGACAGAGATAGTTATGTAAAATTACATGTGAACGACAATTGTGATAGCAATTCACGTAAGTCCTGATTAATGATTATAAATATTTATCTACTTTTAAAACTACTACTGTAAAAAAATTTAGGGTTCACTTCCCTAAACTACACAAATTTTATCCATTAAAACTCAATCCATCCGAACTTTTTTCTTATTCTTAAACTATACACTTATGAATGACATTTTTTGACAACTCGAAATTTTGAACTCATCTTATTTTATAAAATTCGTCAAATCTCGATGATTTCTATTTAAAACTAGATTTAACCGAGAATTATCATCTAATTAAATTCAATTAATAATTAAAAAAAAAATCAAAACAGAAAATCAAAATAATATATGCTTCATATTCTTCCTTATTTTCTCATTCCTCTGATCTTCTTCTAATCTGATTAGCTTGCTACGTACCATGAGATGAAAAAATATATTTCATATATTTCTGTTGCGTATGACCCTACTCGGATTTCAGAGGAAAAAAACAACGATGTTCAAATTGTGGCAAGATGAATTTCAATTTTTCTCTAAATCGAAATCGCCAAAATAGACTATTGCAATGATTTCATTGAATCAACTTTCGGTTGGCCAAATTATATGTCGGAGGAGAAATTTGGATTTGAATCCGACTTGAATTAGGAACTGAAGCTTATGAACAAAACCTAACCCATGGTTCAGATAATGTAGATCTGGGTAATAAGGAGGAAGAAGAAAACTTATCTCTTTTACAGTTATTTTGTGTTTTGTTCGGTTAAATATGATTTTAAAAGGAAATTAACGAAATTCAATAGATTTAATAAAATAGAATGAATTTAAAAATTCGGGTAGTTTAAAAATGTCATTCGTAAGTTTGTATAGTATAGAGACGAGAAAATAAAAACCGGGTAAATTGAATTTTAGTGAATAATATTTGTTTAGTTTACTGAAATGAATTTTTTTTTTTTAAACAATGATGTTTCGGAAGATTGGAGGAGTGTCAAGATTTTAAACCAAACCAAATCAACTCATATCCAAACTAAATTACCATAATCAAATGGAGATGTAGTTAATCTTACCGACTTCACAATCACGATCATGAGCGAGTGAAATATTGGGGAATGAAGACAAATAGAGGAAACACAATGCGAGTTTTTGCTTCCGAATTCTCCAATTCATCAAATGATTTTGCTGCGATTATTAAGTTGATAATTTGGTGCAAGTATTTGGAAAAAGAAAAATAAACTAAATGGTTACATAATTTCTTTTTAATTCATTCATAATTTGCTTACATGACCGTAACAAACAAAACTTAACTGCCGAAATATAACGTTACATAATTTCTTTTTATTTTATTTTTAATTAAAATATAGCATCAAAATAAAATAACTAAACATAAATTGCAAAATCTGTAAAAGATACAAAAAATTCGAAAAAGGACAAGAACAAAATAAATTAAAAAACTCCATTGTTGCTGAAGCCATCAACTCTCAAAAGAAGCTAGAAACCACAAAGACTTAGACCTGAAGAACATTGTATCCAATTAAAGAGATACGTCAATGATTATGCTTCTTATGATATGTTTCAAGCTACAAATAAAGATCATCCATAAAATCCAATTCTAAGTGCTTAATCCAAGCTATATAAATGCCTTTTTAGCTATAATCCAAGTCAAGTTGTTGGTATAAATTACCTGACTTTATCACCAATCAAGCTTGAACATCATCAGCTTTCTTATTATCCTCGGTTTCGTTACTTGTAGCTACGCTTGCTTCTGCTCCCTCCGCGTTCTCCTCAGGTGGCTGTACTTGTTCATCTTCAGGCAACGGTTCCTCGACATAATCATTCTCAAAAGCATCAGGTGGAACCTCATAAATCCTCACTTGAGGCTTCGATGGATCCTTAACTAAAACATATTTCCCTTCGCTTAGTTTCATACACAGATCAACTATAGATTTCACAATCCCCCACATGTTAGAAGTGTTGAGATTAATCTGTCCAGCGAAATCCTTCGGTTTATACCCCAAAACAGATAATATAACATGGTTGAAATGATCACGAGGATGAACCCTAGAGACAAAACCAATCTTCATCATATCAGCATTAGCCAAGAGAGCTTGCGCGGTCCATTTCGCCAACTTATTCCCATTGTTCTTCAATTCGGTAGCTAAAACCGCACCTCTCTGAGTTTCGAGCTTCTGTCTCCAATCAACACCAGAGTATTTCGGATCAAACTCGTTAAGAGCATTCAAAGTAAGGAACGATCTCTGGTTATTAAGATCAACAACACTCTGTAACTCACATCTAGCAACAAGATGCATAGTATCATCAAGTTTCCATCTTCTATACCTATAAGCAACAGAAGCAATATCATCACCTTCATTACCGAATGGATTCGCTTCCTCGAAAGTTTCCTTCTTTCCATCTCTAACCAAAACCTGCTGCGAAAAGTTCTGATTGATATAAGCAGCTTCCACACCTAAAGAATAAGCAGAATTGATATCATCTTTAGCTTCAGGCAATGGCTCTTGAGATGTTTCATGAACAGACAACAGATCAAGCTGTGATCCATCTCTCTTGTCGAAGAACAGTTTGTTCCCAACACGTTGGATAACGATATCCCATGAGTAAACAGATCGAGGAGCACACATAAGAGCAGCTAATATCGCATCAGTAGCGAAAACTGTAGCTTTGTCTTCTTTAGCGAGACGTCTGATCACAGGATCATCACTAGTAGTGACCTTGAAGAAGTTTCTGTTCTTGAAACGCTCGAGCCTTCGCTCGTTTTTCGGCGTTATACGATCGTAAACGCGGTTGTAATACTCGAGACCACCGCAGAGAAGAAGATCTTCTGGTTCTTGAACAGAGAACGAGAGTTTCGAGAACGTCGAGAAAGGGATCTGTTCGAGCATGTTCCATTCCGGTTGGATATCGACGGAGGATTTGAAAGCGGCGGCTTCACGGCGCTGGTGATGGATGTTGTTCCGGTTGAGATTGAAAAGACGATCACGGCGAGCTCGTTCCTTCTCCGCATCGCGTTTCTTCGCTTCGACTTCTTCGTCTCGTCGTTGTGGAAGTTGATTCCTATTGTGGTGAGGATTGAAACGCCATTTAGGTCCGAATTTAGGACGCGGCGGAGGTTTACCGTCGACGAGACGGAACGCTGCGTCGTCATCGGGATTTCCACCGGAGGAAGTGAGACCGAATCCTTCGTCGACGGCGAAAGCGGAGAAATCGAAAACTGCAGACGGATCGGATTTGGATCCGGTGGGAGGACGATTTGAGGGGTTAGAGAGATTACGAGTCCAATCAGCTACACGGCCGAGTTTCTCCGAGCGGGAGAAGGAAGCGAAGGGAACGTTCGGGAGAAGGTTTGCGGCGGCGACGCTGGTTGAAGAGGCGGAGGAAGAAACGTCGGAAGCGTCGGGAGGACCCCAACCATCGGAATTGAAAGGGACAGAGACGACTTCGAAAGCTTCGACTACCATTGTTGAGAAGATAAGTGTTGCAGCCGTGTGTGTGTGGGAAAGCGGAAACCCTAAAATTTAGGGACGATGGTGAAAATGTATAAGAAAACGTATTTGTTAATTTGGTCGGTTTTTTATATTGTTTGGGCTTATGGGCTTTAAAAACAATATTTGGGCCATTTCGATCATCATTTTGTCGTCAATTTTAGCATAGTTTGTTTGAAATAGTAACATAATATTGTTTTTTTTTAATGATCTATTACAAGTTATGATGACTGCTACATAGATGATTCTATCAAGGACAATTTAACCCGACCTTTATAGAAGGCATTATCTGCTTCATGTTCATATGAACACTTTTTATCCTCAATGCGTGGAATCACGGCTAACGGCTCTATTTGCAGGAGATCTCATGTAAGCTTGCTTCCATTAATATGCATAATTGTTAATAAATCGTATTATCTGGAAATCGAACCTTAAATTTTATGGTGTAGAAACATTAATAAATCCTTGGTCAACTATTGGACTTCTACTAGTAACATATATTGTTAATAGATAGTTTTTAGTAATATAAGTGTGGGTATTTTGCTCATTGTAATAAATAAATTACTTATATTGATAATTGATAGTTTAGTAATATAACTATGGTTTGTTATTTTTAATTTTGTTCATAATTTAGTCTTTTAGTAAACTTAAAGATTACAAAATTGATTTTTTTTTTGTTTTTGAAAATTATCATCTCAATCCGAAACCGTTAGTTTAATTGATTGAATCTATGTAGGAGATCGTATGTCCCCACATTAGAGTTATGACTATTGAGAGGGAATTTGATATAATTTTCGGTCCGAAGAAATTATGAATGGAATGTCCATGATTTCTTGATTAACAAAATCAAAAAATATTTTTCTAAATTCCATATATTTCACGGTTTTGAGTACAGATAAAAGATATATATTGGTTTTGATTGGTTATATTTTAGCCGGATAGTACAACTTGTACCATCTCCTGTGTAACCAATAATTAAGAAAAGATTTTTGACGCAAAAAAAAAAAAGACATTCAATAAAATACAACTAAGAACAACAAAAATATCAGAAAAAGCTGCAAGAGAGGAAACAAAGTACACATTAGAGAGAATATTATTTAACACTGTTCACAAACTTCTCCAGTCTCTCATAAACTCTACTCCTAGCTCCATAATCACACTCTTCCACCTACATATATGTAAATTAAAAATGAAATAAAATATTACCCACAATTTATTTTTTTATTTTAAAAACATGAAGGACATCTGAATGTGATTACGGACATAATTTTGACAATTAAAAACGTATTAAAAATGTGATTATGGACATACTCCTAGCTCGTGATGTCTCTATCAATCGGTTTCTAACAATTAAAAACATATATTCTTGACTAAGTTGTATTAGCTCATGTCACCTAACTTTGATCTCATTCCCACTGTGTGTATACAATCTAGATTAGACCTAATTTTAACATAGTAGTAGTAGTAGTAGCAAATTTGATTCCTAAATTCGAGATCAAAAAAATGTTTTCTTGGAATCATACCTTGCAATGAAGAGTGTGGAAGACGGCATCATCAACAATTGAGTATCCAGTATGAGTGATCTCAGCTCCAAATTCCTCAGTGAGAAGACGAATGATCTCATAGAACATAAACTTGTGCTCCAAGCTTGTCACAAGAAAGATGTGAAGAATCGAACCAATCTCTTGAATCTCGATTTTTGGCATCCTTTTAGGCAGGATGACATCGACACTCGAAGAAACCGGTGAAGATCCAGTGGCATTCAATTTCTCGAAACCTGTAGTCGCAACAAGTTTCCTCTTCCTTTCTCTCTTTTTCTCCACGTTCACTTGTAGTTTCTTGATGTAGTTTGCAGCTTCATCTAGCTGATCTGGCAGTGTTAAAGGCTCCTAACCATTAAACAAGAAGAGGGTTTATATATCAGACGTGGAATCAAAGATTATATACGGACCAAGAAGAAGAAGAAGGAAAAACCCTAGAAGTTTGAGGAAGAAGAGAGTTGAGTTCTGAGTAGAGAGCTTTCATTTGGATCCTTCTATTCTTCTCAATCGTTTTGCGATCTGCAGATCTTGATTGACTCGTGTTTGAATGGCTCTGATCCATTGTTTTGTTTTTCTTCCTGAACATCACATACACACATACACCATAATAATATATAAACCCTAATAATATAACCACATTATTTAAAGAAGTTAGTTAGGTATAAAGGGGCATCTTCATTCTCCTAATGATATCTAATTAGTTCTGTGCTATAATGACTATTTAGTGAAAAAGGGTTTGTGATGGAAGAAGGGTATATATACCAAAGGCAAGAAAAGCTAAATATAACAAAAGAAAAATAAAGTAAAAGAGCCAAGTTTTTTCTTTAAATATAATTATTTTCTTGCTATTATTACTAGATTTTTCATGTATTCATAGAGTTATACAATACGCATTTTTAGTCCGTACGTGCATTTTCAGATAAGAGATTATAACTTTTTGTGACAAACAGTCCAATCGAATTAATTTTAGACCATATCATGTTTTTGATACATAATATCACAATATGAGTATTCTTGCTATTAAAATATTTACAATAGCGAAGAAAGAATTACAACAATTTTTTCGTAGATGGTAGAACTCTTTCTTGATTTTGACCCACATGAATTATCTATTCACTTTGCCAAATTATACACTTTTGGTAGATAAATAAATCTCTCTGATTGGTTAAGTTAGCCGTACTTATATTTTTTCCCGAATTCCATCATTGGAAAATACTAAAAACAGGTTTTCTATAAATGCAAAAAGAAGAAGGATAAAAGAAAAGGTAATATGAAATGGAGAGTGGTGGGGTGAGTATGGTCAACTTTTTCGGTAAGGCAATGCGTGGATGTTGTTGAACCACTCGAACATAGAGACATGCTGATAAACTTTTGTCCCCATCACCATTTGTAGATGAATCTTTATCAAATGTTTCTCTATTATTATGTACATACTAGATTGATGTTTTATGTCAGATACTTATAACATATATATTACTACTTTTTAGAATAATAATAAAATATTAACTAAAACTGAAAATAATCATCTAGATGACAATTTGAAGTTATTCGGAACAAAATATTAAAAAATAGTTTTTCTCTATTCGTTCAAAATTAGAAATTTTAATTTGGATCATGTCAATCATGATTTCTCGAGAGATAGATACTTTAAGGAGGTGTTATTGAATCAATGATTTAAAGTCAATTCCATCAGTTTTAAAATCTTCAAAATTTTAATTTTTGATGGAGTGTGTGTGGATTCTAAAATCTCTGCAGTATACCTCGGATTTTGTTTCTAATCATTTGTTCATTAAAATCCATCTACAAGTCATTTCAAATCCATTAAAAAATAAAGATTTTCAGAATTTTTTAATGTTGAATAACACTGGATTTTAATGATGGATTTAAAATCTTTTATTGAATAACACCAGATTTAAAAATCTTCAAGACATGATTTACAAATACCATATACAATAGCACCAGATTTTAAAGTAAGATTTAGAATCATTGATTGAATATCAGTGGATTCTCCTTAGATTTAAACTCTATTAAAATCCATCATTGAATAACACCCCCTAAATTTGCGGATGTTGTCGGTGTAAACTATTTTCCTTCATATTGATCAACCAATCAAAAATATTTATTATTTTAATCTCTACATATATTTTATGTAATATCTAGATACATATTGGTTCCACTTTTCATATTTCAACAAAAAATCCAATATGCTTAATAAAATGTTTGTTGTCCATTAGTTCATATTTCCACCAAAATCCAAAATACTTGTCAAATGTTTTTAGTCCATTAAATTTGTAATGCAATTGAAATCAAAGTTCGTTTTCCATTGATTGTACTTCCCATTCTATTATACATTCTTAAAATTAGTATGCATTTTGCTTTATGAGATCCAATTACATCTGACCTTAGGATACCTATCATGTGTAGGCCATAGAAAGTCGAATCACATTCTCAAGATGTGAACATGTTTTATCCAAAAAAAAAAAAAGATGTGAACATGTTTTATTTTTATTTTTTTAAATAATTTTTTATTAATCCAGTAAAAAATCTGTAAAACCTTAATAACAATGCTTTCAAAAAGTTAAATCTCATGAACTTTTACATTCATACATCAAAACATCAAAGATAGCCTTCTAGCAAAACGCTTCCACCTACTTGCTTAGAATGCAAATCTTTTAAAGGTTTTGATTCTAACCAATTCATCGACGCGAACTGATTCTCATCTTTCGTGCTCCATTCCGGCAAAACCTCAGCCATTATCTTCTGCAACAGTTTCTGCTCAATCCCATCTCTCAAAAGCACTTCAAGGTCTTTGATGTTCCCCCTCAAATCAAACAAGACACTGCATAGTCCTCGGCGATAACAGTACTCCAAAATGGAATCCAAGTTAATATTTTCCAATACCACGGTTTCAACCGTGGTATTGTTTATTCCGGATTCTGCAACCAATTCCTTTTCGGTAAAAAGTACAACTTTCGGACCCGATTCTTCCACGGTGTTGGAAGAAGCAAGGATAGGAGACTGTTGTGCATTGCTTGCTACTATGATTTGAATAGGTTGGATCGATACATTAGCTTCTTGTGAAGAAATGGTCGAGAGTTTATCAGATAACGAGGAAGAAAGTATTATAGCATCATATTCTTGCAATAGCTTTGAGTAGTATCCACCGGTATTCAAAGCCCCTTCCCCAATCTTGTCCATAAAACAACCATTGACAGATATAGAATACCTGCACAAGATTTGAGAAACTTAAAAACAATCTGTGACATTCGGGTTTGTCTCCACTCAAGAGAAGCATGAACTTTATACCTGAGGGCGAGAAAAGGCTTTCCTGTTAACATCCGATGGATAAATCCCTCGTTCATCTTCTTGCATAGATCTTCTTCTACACCCACAGTAACATCAATTCCAGCATCTATCAAACGACTGATACCCGAAGAAGAAACGATTGGATTCGGATCAACCATCCCAATCACAACTCTTTTCACCTTAGCCTTAATCAATGCTTCTGTACACGGCGGTGTTCTCCCGTAATGATTACATGGTTCCAAGCTAACATAAGCAGTGGCATTCTCAGCTAAGTCCCCAGCATCTCTAAGAGCAAACACCTAACAATACCAATAACAACTTTCACCATGAATCAAAACTCATTAACACATACTCGCTTCCAATTTCACAATCATGAAAACACAATGCAATCTATCAAATAAAGTTTTCTCATTTTCAGAAACCCAGTAAGAAAAACTGCATTTTTGTTGTAATCATGGCATGAAATTAACGAAATTGTTACCTCAGCATGAGGCTGACCAGCTTTGGGATGAAACCCTTCACCAACAATCTCTCCGTCTTTAACAACGACACAACCAACCATGGGATTAGGACTAGTACACCCAATTGCTTTCTTCGCCAATTCCACACATTTCCTCATGTAAAACGCATCATCAGCTTCATTTACTTCTTCGCTTCTCATGGCAGCCAAAACAGGATTACTGAAACCAGTTTGAGATTCATGTAATCTTTTGAAAGCTACGGCGAAGAAACCGTGTTTTGGGTTGTTCTGAAATGAAGTGAGGTTGAAAATGCGACGAGGATTTGAGGATAGAAGTGGAATTGAGATTCGAGGAGTGAACAAGGAAATCGGAATTGGGGGACATGTGATCTGCATATCACAAAAAAAAACTCAGCTTTTGGATTTTGATGGCTTTTCTTCACTAAGCAAAACAACAATCCGTAGCCAAATCAAACCTCGACGACTTAATTGCAGATCCAGCCGAAACTCTAACACCAATAGTGTAGAGAAGAGAAGCGGAAGATAAAAAAAAAGGAGAAATCGAAGAAGACGATGAGAAAATTGGATTTCTTAATTCAAAGAGTCGGTTAAGTATAACCGGAAATCATAACCACCGGTTTATCATGCTATTTGATTTGGTTCAGTCTATAATTTATCCGGTTTTGATCAAGAACAAGATTCACCAACTTCCATAAACTTCACTCCAAGGAAAAATGAAAATTTCATTCACTCACGAGACATGAGCAGATTTCGTTTTTTTACAGAGAAATTGTTAGAAAAAAAAAACTAACAGAAGAAGACACAACACACACTACCATGAATCAAGAACATGCTTTCTCCAGAAACAAAAGCATGAAACTTGACAAAGGAGAAACATTAATAGGACCAAACTCGAAACACCATTGGAACCTACAAAACAGAAGAGAAAACAACATTGTTCCTAAATTGAAGAAAGATCTTCATAAATGGTCTTAATACCAGGTCTCTCAGAAACCGATCTTATACACCTCAAAGCAATCCCAAGAACTTCTTTTATGCCTTTCTCTGTAACCGGTGCACTTCCCATCTCTTGAGTCAAGACTGAGTCAAAGCATTCCGAGCCCCGACCTTCTGCAACGCGTAACCTTACCCAATCGGTTAGATCAACACCTTCTTGTTCACCTGTGATCACATCTCCTGCGCATCTTCCTGTAAGGATCTCTAGAAGTATTACACCGAATGCATAGACATCTGATTTGAAAGAAGGTAACGGTTTTCTTGAAGCTGCTAGCTCAGGAGCTCGGTAACCGAGGATGCCTGCATCTAGAATCTGTTCAACTGTGCCTGCTTGTGTCATGAGACGGTGGAGGCAGTAATCTGCTACACGCGCATTTAGCTCTGCTCCATCTAAGAGAATGTTTGTTGCCTTGAGGTTACCGTGTGGAACAGCTCTGTCAAAATGGAGATAGTTTAGCCCACGTGCCACATCAACTGCAATTTTTAACCGTTGGACCCAGGCCAAGGGAGGGCCTTTCCTGCCTGGTCGATCTGAGATCAAACAAGAACAACCGTAAGCTTGAGGAAAATAGTGAAGATACTTAAATATGTTTATTGAAGGGAGTGTTACCGTAAAGGAAGCTGGCGAGGCTTCCAGGCGCTATATAATCTGAAAGAATAAGCTTTTCGTGTTGCGTTGGACCCCAATAGTAACCTCTGAGAGTTACGACATTAGGATGTCTAATGTTAGCAAATTTCTTCACCTCTTTAGCAAACTCTTTTCTCTGCTTTGCGACGCCTTCTCTTAGCCATTTCACGGTTAAAAACACTCCATTATCAAGTGTTGCCCTGTAAGAAGTCCCGTGGCTACTTCTTCCCAGAACTTCAGCGGGTGCCCTCGATAATTCCTCTGGAGTCATTTTGATTGAATCATCCAGAAAATGCAGCTCTCCCACAAGTCTATCTGGTGACCTAACATCAAGCCGTGCTAGCTGCTGATCAGCTGGGAATGAATCTCCTGAGCCAGGTGACCAAGATAAATTGCTGGTCTTGGAAGGAGAGAAGCCGGTTGCAACAGCTAGTTTTTCATCTGGACTGAGGATTTCAGATGACGAGCCTTTTCTTGACGCAACGAGATCCTCGGCAGAAACAACCATACCACCTCCACTGCCTGAGGGGATTGTTTGGGCCCGCCTACTAACTTCTTTACCTGTAATACTACGCTCTTCGCGTCTTCTTGATTTGCAGATGCAAAATAGGAGGATAGCCACAAGGATGAGAATAATTAGAGCAACGGCGCAGGAAACTATTATCACAACCTTAATAAGCAAGTTCATGGGTTTCCTCTTGGAAACTTCTAATGCACTTGAACCAGGGGATCCAGCAGGCAAGAGGAGCTTGCTGTTTCCAGGATAAAAGGAAGGCGGAGGGAAGTTCTTCAGATTCTCTGGCACTGTCCCTGATATATCATTGTATGACACATTAAAGGCCATAAGACTGCGAGATAAGTTGCTTGGGAGGGGTCCAGTGAAATGATTCTGGGATACGTCTAATGAGCTTAGGGAGACCATGTCATTCATGGAGTTGGGCAAAGAGCCAGACAAATTATTTGCTGCGAGATTCAGCACTTGAAGATTGGTCAAAGATCCAAATACACCAGGAAGATCGCCATCAAACCGGTTGTGAGAAAGATCAAGAAGACGGATTCTGGAACCAGAAGAAGGCAGGGGTCCGATATTACCCGTCATGCCATTGTTCTGAAGGTGGATTTCCTCCAAAGTCGGCATGGATAGTAATGCACTTGGGAGTGGACCTTCTAAGCTGTTCGAACTTATATCGAGAACCCGAAGTTTGGGATAATGGGTAGGAATCCTTTCTGGAAGTGAGCCTGCGAGCTTATTGTAGGAAAGATTAAGATGATTTGCTCGCAAAAGCTGAGGAGTTACGTCTGGGAACGGCCCAGTAAAATGGTTCTGGCTGAGATCAAGATACTCGATATTCTCCCACTTTGACCATCTTGTCAGATTTCCTTCAAACTGGTTGTTTGAGAGATCAAGCAAAACACAACTCCCAGTCAAGAGTGGAAGCTCTCCGGTAAGTGAATTGGAAGAAAGATCAAGAGTAATAAGAGTTGTTGACATGATCGCACTTATTGGCCCTGGAACATTAACAAAAAAGGATAAAACATTAGATTTTTAGTTTCTTATGCCACCATTAACACATAAACTAATATCATTCTATAGAAGGAAAAGTGAATAGCATACCTGAGAGATTGTTGCCACTTAAATCCAGTGTTGTTAAAAGCAAGGAGTCACCTTTTAACAAGTTATTGGGAAGGGAACCTGAAAATCTATTGTTGCTGAGCTTGAGTACCTGAAGGTCATAGACATAATTGAAACCCGGTAACTCTCCAGATAACTGGTTGTAGCTAAGATCCAAGACTTTTAAGTTCTGAAACAACTGAAGTCCACTAGTCAATGAACCTTGAAGCTGGTTATGACTGAGATTCAAGTGCTTGATGCTCTCAGAAACACCAGGTAAGAGTTTCCCAGACGTTGTCACCAATCTATTTCCGCTGAAATCGACATAGCTCGCATTAGTTAATAGGAAAAACTCCCCGTCAAGATTACCATCAATCGAGTTGCCATGCAAATCAAGCACTTCGAGACTCGAAATCAACTCGAAGCCCCTTGGAATTTTCCCAGTGAATCCATTAGAAGACAGATTCAAGTACAGCAGATCGTTCAACATTGTCAAGGACTTTGGCAAAGGTCCAGATAAGGAGTTGCGACTCATATCCAACGACTGAAGCGAAATCAACCCGCCCGTAGATTCCGGAATCTCACCAGAAAAGTTGTTACCAGCTAAAGAAAGATTCCTCAAGCTTACTGATCTACCAATCTCCTTTGGCAATGACGAAGAGAACAGATTATCAGATAAATCCAGGAACTGGAGGTTTTTGAAACTGCCTAAATTATTTGGTAAGACACCAGAAATGGAGTTGTTCGACATAGATAGTTTGACAAGCTTTGTCAAGTTGGAAAACATACTGAAATCAGCATCAGCAGACAAACCCAAATTGTCCAAAACAACACCAGCCACATTACCACCATTGCAGACAATACCATTCCACGAAGAAGGACAACCATTGAAGTCGATGGACTCATCGTTCCACGAATTAAGAACAAACCCAGTTGGGTCATGTTTGATCCCTTTCTTGAATTCAAGCAATGCCATGATGTCCTGTGATGGAAGTTGCCCCATTACTGACAGGAAAAACATGGATAGTAACAAAATCCTAGACAGACTCATCCTTAACTTCAAAAAGCTACAGTTTTTGCAGAAACCCAACAACTTTTCCAGCTCACCAACGCAGAATATTCATGGAACTCAAGTAAATCTGAAAGAAATCAAGACAAAACCCATCAGCATTACCCAAAAAGCTTCAATTTTTCCCAAAAAAAGCTCCAATCTTTCTCAAAAAGCATCAATACCCAGAAGGAAAAAACTAACAGGAGTTGAAGAAATCTCACCTTGGATAACGAAATCTTCTGAAAATCCCAATCAAAACAAAGAAAATGCAGGATGCTACTGAGAAGAGACAAGCTTGACGAACCAAAGCAAATCAGCTGAAAAAAACATTAAATGAACAATGGGCTATTCAATATTGGGGTCCCATTCCGAGATCTATAACCTAACCCCAACGCAAAGAGGATAATAAAAGAAAAAAGGAATGATTTTTAATCTTACAGAGATGAAAAAACTAAAACCTTCATTCACTGCAACAACAATGCCGACACAGCTGAAGAAGAAGAAAGACAAAAACTTTGAAGCTGAATCATTTTGTTCTTTTCAGCTCATTCATTGCTACAGAGTTTTTGGCTCAACACAGTAAAAGACTGTAAGCCACTGAGAAATCTTTGTGGGTCACTTTAAAGTCACTGTAAACTGTTTTAAGAACCAAACAAAGAAAGCCAAAACAAAAATAAAGATAGAGAAATTTGCTAGTTTTCACGTACGACAGTGACGAACGACAAGGACTCCGTCAAGAGGTAAAAATGATGTGAGTCTTGAAGCGTGTGAAGGGGAAAATACCAAAAAAAATCAAATATTAAAAACAAAAGAAAAATAGAAAAAATAAATATTTTATTTTCTTGGGTTCACGAGAAAGAAATTATAGTTTAATTTACTTTTTCATAGTCTTTTTTGACTCTTTTCAGTGAGGATAGTGCCTCGGAATAAAAGACGAAAGAGTAGCGGGAGAAAAAAATTGGGTTTTTTTTTTAATGTAATTAGGGATTTACCCGCCAAAGGAATCTAAAAAAGTTATTGATGTTTTTAGCGAGTGAACATGGTGGACGTGAAAGGGTTTATCCAATATGGTTTTTAGGGGTAAAAATGTCATTTACTTGCATAAATATGAAAATGCATTGGGAAAATAAGCGAGAATGGCGCAGGCACGAAAAATTGCAATAATCAATTAAAGTATATATTATAGGGAAAATGTGGAATAACAGAATCATGTATTTTTTTCAACATTCAAACAAAAAAGAGTAATGAATATTTGATCAAGTAGGAGTATGGGTCCCACATTGCTGACCTCGTTGACTCTAGTCAACATGATAAACAAGGGAAGATCAAATATTTTGGGTTTTGTTAATCAATCTAAAAGTAAAAGTCCGTTTTCAGAAGAAGCTAGGAATTTAAGGGGTCTTAATTCAAAAGAGTAAACCTGAGTTTAAAGGATGAGACTACATAGAGAGAGAGAGAGTTTCGTCTTCAGTGGCAATTTGAAGAAATTCATCAATGGCGATTCGCAGAGCGCAAACACTACTTTGCCTTTCTAAACTCAAAACCAATTTCATGTTTTTATCGTCTGGATCATATTTAAGGTCCCACAGATTCTCTTCGTCATCACAATTTCCAAATCAATTCCAGGTTTTGGTAAGTTTTTTCTCTCTGCCTCAGAGGTTTCTTAGTTGTTGACTTTTCTGGGTATTTTTCAAATCTTCTAAATGATCGGAAAATTTCTCTCTTTTTCTCATGGGCCACCGAGAATTGCGTCGAAAACGGACAAAAAACGATCTCATGAATGTTTGATCGTTGAGAGAATTAGAAGAAAAGATCTTAACTTTTACCGGATGTTCCAACTTTTTGACATATCTCGCGCAGAGTTTACAAGATTGAATAGCTATCTCTGCTTGGACGACATGAAATCTCGTTTATATGTTTTGTTTCCAGAATGTTGGTTTCATAGGGCTTGGGAATATGGGATCTAGAATGGTGAATAATCTAGTTGAAGCTGGATATAAAGTTACCGTTCATGACATGTAATATCCTTAGTGCGTTTTGCTCCCTTCCCATTTTTTCATATTTGATTAAATGTTGAGTTATTTGGTGAACTTTTTTGCTCGTATACTTGTGTTTGATTTCACAGAAACAGGGATGTTATGAAGATGTTCTCTGAAATGGGAGTCTCAGCTAGAGATACTCCTTATGAAGTTGCACAAGAAAGCGAAGTTGTGATTACGATGTTACCTTCGTCAGCTCATGTGAGTTATTACTTCTTCTGTCTTGCTGAAAGATCTGCCTCTTTTATATGAAGATCTTCCGGTTGATTGTATGATCAGATACTTTACTAGGAAAATAACAAGTTTACGAGATAGTATTGTTGTGTTATTAGATGGTTGAAACTTGAAAGAATGTGAATATTGAAAATTGTTCTCTTGATTGGAAGTTTTTTTATGAAGAAAATATGTAATTCATGTAGGTGATGGATGTGTACACAGGAACAAATGGGTTGCTTCATGGAGAAAACGCTATAAGACCTGCTTTGTTAATAGATTCATCCACTATTGATCCACAAACGACCCGAAAAATCTCGCTTGCTGTTTCTAATTGTAATTTGAAAGAAAAGAGAGGTAAAGCATGGATAGGATTTGAACAGAAGTTTGTTTCTTATGAGTTAACTATGAGTAACTTTTTTGAGTGGTAGTTAACAACAGCGTCATTTTGTTCTCCTTGTGAACAAGACGAGATTGTTTCATTTTAAATAGCTTCAAGCATCTTTGATGCAGATAATTGGGAAAAGCCAGTCATGTTGGATGCTCCCGTCTCTGGAGGTGTTCTTGCTGCAGAAGCCGGTACACTTACTTTCATGGTGTGTTTTTGACTCTCTTATCACCTCCATTAGTAAATCACATGCTTTATAGATGCTCATAACTATATATACCATATAATTTGGCACATTATCAAAGCACAATGACACTGATACAATTGCACATTTTGTAGGTTGGAGGTCCTGAAGATGCATTCTTAGCCGCTAGACCATTATTTCGGTCAATGGGTAGAACTTCCATCTATTGTGGTGGTTCAGGAAATGGATCTGTAAGTTCACTGCTAGAGCACCTTTCCGTAACTTTGTCTGCTCCAGCACCTCTAATCTCAAAAAAATTTGTATCTTTTTCTTTACAAAGTAGACTGAGAAAGTCTTCTGCATTCATTACATGGCATGTTTTTTTTTTAAACTTAGGCTGCAAAGATTTGTAACAATTTGGCAATGGCTGTGAGTATGCTTGGTACTTCAGAAGCCTTAGCTCTTGGTCAGTCACTTGGAATATCTGCCAGTACTTTAACAAAAGTGTTAAACACATCTAGTGGTCGATGTTGGAGTAGGTATGTAAATGAAATGACCTCTTCGAATTTATCGTTTCTTTCTAATTGAGTACAAACCCCAAATTATTAACTTCATCATATGCTTTAAAACCACAGCGACACATACAATCCAGTTCCAGGGGTGATGAAAGGTGTGCCCTCTTCAAGGGATTATAATGGCGGTTTTGCCTCCAAACTTATGGTCAGTTTCTTAACAAGTGTTGATCCTAAAATTTCTCTGAAGCACATTTCTTTTGCTGCACAAGTCTTTCATTTATATTTGCTATATTCAAAATGCAGGCTAAAGACCTAAACCTCGCAGCAGCCTCAGCTGAAGAAGTTGGACACAGAAGCCCATTAATATCCAAAGCACAAGAAATGTGAGTACTTCAGTAGTCTTTTCTTCTAGAAGTTTTCTCCTTGAAAGATGTGTTGTTGTGAACAAAGAGGGCTTGTGAGTGATGTCTATTGGAAACAACTTAAACTTCTGTTTAAACCTCTTTATGAGCAATGCACACCTCTCATCAAGCTAGAGATTTTTTTGTTTTGCAGTTACAAGAAGATGTGTGAGGATGGCCATGAAACAAAGGACTTCTCTTGTGTTTTCAGACACTTTTACAATGGCAAAGATGAAGTCTAAGACAAATCTTTACAAGGACCCTGCAAAATAATATGCATCCGAATAATCGGTTTCTTCGTGCATTTAGATTTAAAGTTTCGGTTTACCAAAAAAAAAAAAAAAAGTTTTAAAGTTTCAAACTTTCTTTCACCCTTACCCACAAATTAAGGAAAAAACATTAAATAATACCTTCATTTTGATTAATGGACATTAAATAATACTTACCATACATTTTTAATTTTGTTCAAAAACAGAGTTGGGTGGAAATAATAGGCTTAGGCAGTTAGGCCCAAAAAGGGACCATTTTTCTGTCTTCTACAACGTGTAATGACCAGAAAAACCCTCTCTTTCCTCTCACCTCCACGGCTCTACCGCTCTGTTTAAAATCCCCACTTTTCTTCTCTGTTTGGCTCCCTCAAACTAGTTTCCACATGCCATTTCGCTCCACTCAAAGGTACCTACTTGATGATTCTTACTTGCTTTTTCTGCTTATGGGTCCTCTCTGAAATTTGATTTCATCGAACCTATAAGTTTCTGTTCATAACCATTTGTTTCTCTGAATGTTACTCCAACCCTTTTTTTTGTTCTACTTCCTTCGCACCAAAGATCGTTCCTTTTTTTACTCATGTTCTTCTGTTTCATCTCTCCGTTGTCCGTTGCATCTCTGTAAAATCAATTTTAGTTTGTTTTCATGTTTCGTATTTCTGATTTGCTCCTTTGGGTGTACCATTTTTGTTGCTGCTGAACGAAGACTAAACGATACTGAGAACCTTAAGTCATCATCTTAGAAACCCCTTAACTAATCCTGGAATTTAAGTCATCATCTTCTTATATCTCTCTTAGAAACCCTAATTTTGCACTGTTTGTACTAAAGGTACCATTTTTCCTAACAATATATACTTCTTTTGTTTTGTCTTCAGTGTATAAACAAGTTACAGTGAGTAATGGCGGGTGGGGAGAAGCATACTCTTACTCCAAAGGAACTTATTCATCAGAAGTTTGGCGTTGAAGCAAGTTACAGAATTGAGGAAGTTCATGTTTCTTCTCAGAATGATTGTCCAGGATTGGCAATAGCGCAAAAAGGTCCATGTCTCTATCGATGCCACTTGCAGCTACCGGATTTTTCTGTTGTATCAAATGTCTTTAAGAAGAAGAAGGATTCCGAACAATCCGCTGCTGAATTGGCTCTCGAGAAGGTATGCTTTTGTTATGTGTCTCGTGTAATTTGTTATATCTCTTATGTTAACGAAGACATTACTATTCATGTTGCAGCTAGGCATTCGGCCTCGGGATGATGATGATGATGATATTACTGTGGATGAAGCTTGGGATGATATCGTTAGACGCATTAAGTATATATTTTCTGATGAGGTTAGTAGAACAAAATGAATGTAATTATGAGTTTCATCAGCAATATTGAAATAATCTCTTAACATTTTTGTTTATCACTGGACTAAAAGTCTAAAAATTATCTGGGATTTCTCTTTATTTGATCAACCAACTAAGGTTATTGGCATTAATGTGTTAACTTGTTGCCATTGCAGTTTCTTTTAGCTGATCATCCTCTGGGTAGTCACCTTAGAGCGGCATTGCAAAGGGATGGTGAACGTCGCGGATCAGTTCCCGTTTCTGTTATTGCTACATTTGATTCAAAGATTAACAGTCTTTGTAAAGTGATTAATCCTTCTGTGGACTCAAATCCTATCTTGGTCATGTCCTATGTCATGAAGGCTGCTGCTAAGTTATCACACTACATTGTTGTATCTCCGCATGTAGCTTCACTCCGAAGGAAAAATCCATACCCTCCAGAAATTATAGAATCACTGGCTACTCATGTAGAGAACATAAAAGTTGAGGCTGTACATATACAATGTAACCGTGGTTGTGAAGAGGTTGTTGAGCCAGTTACTCTCGATATTTCATCAGGTCGGTATTACTTGGATATTATAGCTGAAAAGCTTGGGTTGAAGGATGGCAACCAAGTGACGATATCCGGGTGGTTAAATTGTCTTTTCTATGAATAAATGGAGCTTACTTGGTGTTAATCTGACATTCGAGCTATTCTTGGTTTTTTCAACAGGACTATTGGCAAAACTTCCTCAGGCTATGAGTGTAGGCTATACTTTACCATTCCTAAGTTAAAGTCTTCCGGTAATTCAACGGAAGCCTATGGAGAAAGTTCAAATAAAAAATCATCACATTGTGATAACTCTCGGAATGCAAAAGCAAGTTTTGTTTGTGGTCAAGATATCCACGGTGATGCGATCTTGGCATCTGTTGGTTACCCATGGAAGTCCCATGATCTTGAACATGATGATGTAACCTTGAAGTCATTTTACAGGTTTCCCTTTACTCCTACCAACTCTTGCTCAGTTATATGTTTGGTAGTTCTTATGTATACCTTTTGTTCTTCAGCTGAAGCACTGCATATCTTATCATGTTTTGGGTTTCTGCAGGATATGTTGTAGTATGTCTCCCAATGGAATCTACAAAATCTCCCGAAAAGCATTAATTGCTGCGCAGTTGCCTTTATTATTCACTACAAAGTCTAATTGGAGAGGTCCATTTCCCAGGGAGATTCTACGCATGTTCTGCCGCCAGCAACAACTAGCAGAACCTGTTTTTACTATATCTACTGCTCCTGTGGAATCATTGTCTGACATATTAAGATCCCACAAGAAGTTGACAGTCTCGGAATGTGATGATACAGACTATCAGTATTTGAGCAGGGCAAAAGAGGAGATACCAGGATCAGGGCAAGGGTATAGATGTGAAGTGAAAGTTCTTTCGAAGTCACAGGATTTGGTTTTAGATTGTTCGTTGAGAAAGTTCTATGAGAAGGAAAATTGTGCTATTCAAAATGCTTCATTGAAATCCCTCTCATGGTTTAGTATGTTTTTCGGCGACATGGATGTAGATTCACTGTCACCATGTTATACAGATGACGACCTGGATGTTCAGTTTAAACAGAGGAACTGTTATAAAGAGAATTTTCCAACTAGTAGAGTATATGAACTCCCCGAGATAATCCGAAATGGAGATTTGTATAAATCAAGGACCACGAGTAGTATGCCATGGGAAGAGAAGCGTGTTCAATCTATATCAAACGGTTCCTTGGTTAGCATATGCTATTCTGTGTCCTTGAAGGTAGATGCTGAATATTCGAGAAATGGTGAATTTTTGAAAGAACTCATCGAAAGCAATGAAGAGATAGAGTTTGAGGTAGGGCATGCATCCATGAATCAACATCTTGAATCAGTTGTTACTCAGATGTCTGTTGGTCAATATGTTTGTTTTTCTACTGGATTGCCTGCTGAGGGCTTGGTTTTGGCTGCTGCCACTGATACTGTGAGAACTCGCTCACTCTTATCAGGTAATGCTTCTAATGTTTTATAGGATTATCTTTCTAACATTGAGTTATGTAGCATCAACATTTAAAATTCCCCTGTTAAGTTTTGGTTCTTCGTATGAACAAGAAATAAACTTATATCCATGGCTAAGATAAGAGATTCCAGTCGAGCCAGGGAGTTATGATGATGAATTTGCTTTGCTTTTAATGCACAGAACTAGGTTTGGAATACAGTGTACTTTTGTTGGGAGTGAAAGGGCCGACAGAAGAACGAATGGAGGCGGCTTGTTTCAAACCTCCACTATCAAAACAGCGCGTCGAATATGCACTGAAACATATAAAGGAATCATCCGCTTCTACGCTGGTATGCTCTTCTTGTTTTTTAGTTCATCATACTGTCTTTCTGCTTATTGTGATTCCGGTCTCTATACTTGTTGCAGGTTGACTTTGGATGCGGATCTGGAAGTTTACTACACTCTTTACTTGACTATCCAACTTCACTTCAAACCATCATCGGTGTTGACATCTCGCAGAAGGGTCTTGCCCGTGCTGCTAAGGTATGGTGAATCTTACACCATCCTGTTTTATTCCACTTGTAGACTTAACTTGATGAGACTAATGCATCAAAATTGCATTTATGTGAGTCAAGTCATAAGTCTGTGTAACATGTGAGGCTCCTTCATGGTTGTATGTTAATATTATCAGAAAGAGATGGTTGAATGAAGATTGTTGATTATTTACATCAATTTATTTTGCATCTTTTTGTTTTAATTTCAGATGCTACATTCAAAATTAAACAAGGGAGCTTGCAACCTCAAATCTACTATACTCTATGATGGTTCCATCCTCGAGTTTGATTCCAGGCTGCATGACATTGACATCGGCACTTGCTTAGAGGTCCCTCTCCTATTTTCTTGTTTCCTTTCTTCATAATCAGCTTTTTTAGTATCTCAACAAAATTTGTGTATGTTCATCAAGAAATCTGTCTGTTTGTCGTCTGGTTTTACTTTACATATAATCTGTTCCTAATCTGTAGGTCATTGAACACATGGAAGAAGATCAAGCCTGTCAATTTGGGGAAACAGTTCTCAGCTTGTTTCGCCCAAAGCTTCTGATTGTCTCAACACCAAACTACGAATACAACACAATTCTCCAGCAGTCTGCTCCAAACCACCCAAAAGACAAATCCAAGTCACATCTGCCCAAATTCAGGAATCTTGACCACAAGTTTGAATGGACAAGGGAACAGTTTAACAAGTGGGCATCTAAGCTCGCCAAACTCCATAACTACAGCGTTGAGTTTAGCGGTGTTGGTGGGTATGGTAAAGCGGATCCTGGGTTTGCTTCTCAGATTGCTCTTTTTAGACGGCAATCTTTGTCGGAGAAGGTCACAGAAGGCTCAGTGCAGCCTTATAAAGCCATATGGGAATGGACAATAGGAAATGGAGAGAAATAGACTAATCTTTGATAAGAGTCTCGACCATAATAGGCATTGAGGTATCTATAAACTCACCATGGTCTTGTGCCTTTCTCTTTATGGTGCTCTCAGAAGACTCATCAACAAGAAAACTCTTAGTTAGAAGACACTCATCACCTGTTTCCCCCACAAGGTTTAAAAGGTGAACTAAACAACCACACACATTTTGGTCATCTTCTAAACATGAATGTGTGTCTAGAGAAAACAAAATGTGGTTGGTTGTTTTAGTGTGGTCTAAACTACAATGTGCAATGTCCTGCAAAATTATATGCATCCGAGTACTCTTTTTGTGCATCTAGATCGTTGGGTTTTGGATGCAAAGATTCAGGGGATGAAATGTTTTAAATGGTTTGTGAAATGTTTATGTTTATGAGAGGTTTAAAAATGGTTTAGTTTTTAGACATTTTTCGACTAGTCAAGTGGTTATTAGCAATGGGTAAAGCATGAACTATAAAAAAATTCCAAACTATCTTTCGATTTTTTAAGGTTTAATATCAAAGCCAACCAATGGATTTAAAAGTTATTAAAAAACCAGGGCTACTCAACCATTGACCTACAAAAATGTTGGTAATTAGATATAATCAATGTTCAATAAATCGTTATGCGGTAAATAGGCAGTGATCCAGAGTTTAGTATCTAAAACGTTTAATTGGAGCCCATGCGATTTTGTAGGCGGTTTAAGCGTTTACAAAATAACATCTTATTATATAAAGGAGAATGCACTCAAAATTATAACTCATTAGATCGTGACATGTGTCATTTTAATTGAGATGATGACACGTGTTAATATATCTTATTATAAAGTTAATTTTAATTTAAACAATATTTCATTTTTATCTAAAAATTAAAAGAAAAATACATCATCGCAAAAAAAAAAAATCCTAACGTAACAAAAAAAAGTCAATGTTCTTCTGTAAAAAAAATTGTCATTAAAAAAAGGGAAAATTTGTAAACAAAATGTCACTAAAAAGGTGGAAGGAAAATTTGTAAAAAATGTCATTTAAAAAAGGTAAAAGAGAAAATTTGTAAAAAATATCATTAAAAAAGTGGAAAATTTTGTTTCAAGTCAATATGTTTAAAAACAAAAAAAGAAAAAATGCCATAACTAATCGAGAAAGAAAGGAAAAAAAATACATAATTGGAAAAATTTGTAAAAAAAAAATGTCATTAAATAAATGTAAATGGGAAAATTTTTAAAAAAAATTATTAAAAAAAAGTAAAAGAGAAAATTTGTAAAAAAAAATTATCACTGAAAATTTGCTTCATGTCAATACGTTTAAAAACAAAAAAAGAAAAACTGTCATAACTAATCGAGAAAGAAAAAAAAACAAAAATACATCATTCAAGCAAATCATGAATTCGAGAGTTCCACAAATCGATCAAAGCAATTTCACTTTAAATTTTTCCCAACGTGAGTGTGACACGTAGGCAAAATCGTAACTCACCATATCGTAAAATGTGTTAATTTTAAATGAGATTGTGACACGTGTCAATATATTAATATAAAAATATAATACATCATCGCCAAAAAAAAAATGTCCTAACGTAACAAAAAAAATCAATGTCCTTCTGTAAAAAAAATTATCATTAAAAAAAGGGAAAATTTGTAAACTAAATGTCACGAAAAAGGTAAAAAGAAAATTGGTAAAAAATGTCATTAAAAAAGGTAAAAAGAGAAAATTTGTAAAAAATATCATTAAAAAAGAAGAAAAATTTGTTTCATGTCAATACGTTTAAAAACAAAAAAAAGAAAAATGCCATAACTAATCGAGAAAGAAAGGAAAAAAAATACATCATTGGAAAAATTTGTAAAAAAAAATGTCATTAAATAAAGGTAAATGGGAAAATTTGTAAAAATGGTTATTAAAAAAACGTAAAAGGGAAAATTTGTAAAAAAAAATACCATTAAAAAAAAAATTAGTTTCATGTCAATACGTTTAAAAACAAAAAACAAAAGAAAAAATGTCATAACTAATCGAGAAATAAAAGCAAAAAAAATACATCATTCAAGCAAATCATGAATTCGAGAGTTCCACAAATCGATCAAAGTTATTTTACTTTAAATTTTATCCAACGTGAGTGTGACACGTAGACAAAATCGTAACTCACCAGATCGTAACATGTGTTAATTTTAATTGAGATTGTGACACGTGTCAATATATTAATATAAAAATATAATATATCATCGCCAAAAAAAAAATGTCCTAACGTAACAAAAAAAAAAGTCAATGTCCTTCTGTAAAAAAAAGTGTCATTAAAAAAAGGGAAAATTTGTAAACTAAATGTCACGAAAAAGGTAAAAGGAAAATTGGTAAAAAATGTCATTAAAAAAGGTAAAAAGAGAAAATTTGTAAAAAATATCATTAAAAAGAGGAAAAATTTGTTTCATGTCAATACGTTTAAAAACAAAAAAAGAAAAAATGTCATAACTAATCGAGAAAGAAAGGAAAAAAATACATCATTGGAAAAATTTGTAAAAAAAAATGTCATTAAATAAAGGTAAATGGGAAAATTTGTAAAAAATGTTATAAAAAAAAGGTAAAAGAGAAAATTTGTAAAAAAAAAATACCATTAAAAAAGAAAAATTTGTTTCATGTCAATACGTTTTAAAAAAAAAAAGGTCATAACTAATCGAGAAAGAAAAGAAAAAAATACATCATTCAAGCAAATCATGAATTCGAGAGTTCCACAAATCGATCAAAGTTATTTTACTTTAAATTTTACCCAACGTGAGTGTGACACGTAGACAAAATCGTAACTCACCAGATCGTGACATGTGTTAATTTTAATTGAGATTGTGACACGTGTCAATATATTAATATAAAAATATAAATTTTCTTTCTCTACATTATTTATTTCTTAAATCAAAGTGTAGTGTAACTAAAAGGAAATAATAGTCTAAAAAAAAAAGACATGTTATTAAAAAAAATGAAAAGGAAATAGTAAATCAAAAAGACTAAAAAAAGGAAAATAACACAAAAATTATTTATAATTGTAGTGTAACTAAAATGAAATAATAGTAAAAAAAAAAACAATAAGACATATTATTAAAAAAATCAAAAGGGAATACTAAATAAAAAAACTAAAAAGGGAAAATAAGACAGATGATTTCCAATTTCTAAAAGTATTAGTGCGGCATATAAAAAATTGATATTCATGAGATTACGACATGTTTTGTTAATACTTTTAAATTTATTTACTAATATATTTTGTTAATTTTCTTACTATTTGTTTAACACTAATGACATATATAGACATAAATTTGATAGAATGCATTATGCATATATTATTTTGATATGAAAATTTTGGGTATTATTGATTGACAAGGAATGCATGGAGTAAAAATATGGGTTTAATATTATGGATGAAATACATGAGTTGTATTGCGAGATGAAATACGTGGAGTTGAAATTCAGTTTGAAACAAAGTTACTAATCAACATCTAAAATAAGTGTGCGAGTAACAATCAAAATCTAAATATTTACATCAACAAGATTTAACATATATTTTTTATATTTTCATAAATTTTATCTTTATGAAATTTAATCGATTATCGACACGATTTACTTTATTTTTTATCATTTATAAATAAGTTATAATTATACGATTATTATTTACGGGTCCTAATCTAGTAATATATATAACAAGATATATAAAATAACATCATTTATAGATAATAAAATTCATTTTATATTTATTATCATTATTTTATAGTATAATATATAAAATATCATGATTTATAAATAATAAAATTTATAATATTTTATTATCATAATACCATAATTTTTTAGGCGGTCTAGAAAGTAATTGCCACAATCTATGAAAGTCTAGCGTATAAACGCCGCCTAGGTGGACGCCTAGAATAATTTTTAGAACACCGGATATAATAGCTTTATTGTTTATATTTAAAGTTTAGTATTTTTATCAGAGTTTATGATTTAAAAAGAAGGAAAGTTGATCATTCAAAATTATAAAAATAATGAAATTTTATTCTAAAAATCTAAATAATTTTTTTTTTTTTATAAAGATAAATAACTATATTTTACAATATTTTATCATATCAAATGAGTTATATTAGGTTTTTTATTTTCAAAAGTTGTAATCAAAATCTGTGTATTTTGATTTAATCTCCTTTTTAACTCAAAACCAGAAAAAAAAAAAAAGCATGAAAAATAGTTAAAGAACATGAACAAAGAAAATGGTGGATATGGGGAATAAAATAAAGTCGAGAAAGAAAAAGATCGGAAGAACAAAAAAAAAAAAACTTTTTTCCCGATTCCAATACTTGTAATGACCAAAACACCCCTCTTTCCTCCCTCTAAAACCCACACAATTTTTCTCTGTTGCTCTCTCCCTCAGTTCTACTTCATGACATTCCCCTAAACTCTTTAAAGGTTCGTACTTTGATTCTTTGCTACTTTGTATGTTTGTGTGTATCATTTTGCAAATTTCTGGGCTTTTTCTTAAATTTCGATTTCATCGACCCATCGTTTCTGTTCATAACGATTCGTTTGTCCTTAATGTTACTCAAAAACCCTTTTTTTTTTTTTTTTAACGCGAACCCTTTAATCTGTACTTCCTTAGAACGAAAAATCGTTGCTTGGCTCGTTTTCTTGTGTTTCGTATCTCTGTTTTTCATCGCATGTTCTTAAAATGGGTTAAATTTAGAACATTGATTCGATTCCAACTTTTTATCATTTGTTAATGTGTTCTATGGCTCTGGTTTCAATTGTCAAGTGTAAGTCATGTTCTTCTTCTCTTAGAAACCCTAATTTCG
Organism: Pseudoturritis turrita; assembly: GCA_900406555.1. NCBI lineage: Eukaryota > Viridiplantae > Streptophyta > Magnoliopsida > Brassicales > Brassicaceae > Pseudoturritis > Pseudoturritis turrita. Next base: position 515,356 of record OVBL01000623.1, on the reverse strand, counting down.
AGGCCCTGTACATTTTGCACACAAAAGGTATCATCTTTTTCTGATCTTTGGCAATATTCATATGACCCTTTGTTTGTCTCAGTGTATTAAAGAAGAGCTACATTGCGTTTGTGATGGCGGGTGGTGGGAAGCTTACTCCAAAGGCAATTATACATCAGAAGTTTGGTGCTAAAGCAAGTTATAGAATTGAGGAAGTTCATGATTCTTCTCAGAGTAGTTGCCCTGGATTGGCAATACCGCAAAAAGGTCCATGTCTCTATCGATGCCACTTGCAGCTACCGGATTTTTCTGTTGTATCAAATGTCTTTACAAAGAAGAAGGATTCCGAACAATCCGCTGCTGAATTGGCTCTCGAGAAGGTATGCTTTTGTTATATATGTCTTTTGTAACTGTTTTTTTGTTTTTCTTAACACTGTTTGTGTTAAACAAGACAATACCATTCATGTTGCAGCTAGGCGTTCGTCCTCGGGATGATGATATTACTGTGGAGGAAGCTTGGGATGATATCTCTGGACGAATTAAGTATATATTTTCTGATGAGGTTAGTAGCTCAAAAGGAGTTTCTGATTTCTATCTTTTTGTAAATATGGGCACATCTTCCATATTGATATTATCATCTATTAACATATTAGTTATCGCTCATCTAAAACATATCTGTGATTTCTGTTTATACAAATATCTATTGGCATTAATGTTTTAAGTTGTTGCGATTGCAGTTTCTTTCAGCTGAACATCCTCTGGGAGCTCACCTTAGAGCAGCATTGCAAAGGGATGGTGATTGTTGCGGCTCAGTTCCTGTTTCTGTCATTGCCACATTTGATGCTAAGATTAACAGTCGTTGTAAAATTATTAATCCTTCTGTGGAATCAGATCCTTCCTTGGTCATTTCTTATGTCATGAAGGCTGCTGCAAAGTTGTCAGAGTACATTGTCGTATATCCGCATGTAGCTTCACTCCGAAGGAAAAATCCATACCCTCCAGAAATTATAGAAGCACTAGCTACTCATGTATCTGACTCCCTAGAAAGCGTAAAAGTCTTTGCTGTATATATACCATATATTGGTAAGGAGATTGTTGAGCCAGATGCTCTTGATATTTCATCAGGCCAATATTACTTGGATATTATTGCTGAAAGGTTTGGTTTGAAAGATGGCAACCAAGTGATGATATCGAGGTGATTAAATTGTTTTTTTTCTACTAATAAGTGGAGCTCTCTCGGTGTTAATCTGGTATTAAGGTATTTTTGGTTTTCAACAGGACTCTTGGCAAAGCTTCCTGTGGCTCTGAATGTAGACTGTACTCTCCTATTCCTAAGTTTAAGTTCTCGGATAATTCATCGGAACCCTCTGGATGTTCAAATGATGAAACTCGAAATGCACGAGCAAGTTACATTTGTGGTCAAGATATTCACGGGGATGCAATCTTGGCATCTGTTGGTTACAGATGGAAGTCCGACAATCTTGACTATGATGATGTAACCGTAAAATCATTTTACAGGTCCATTACTCCCCCCATATTTTGCTTTCCTTTTTAAATTTTGTTTGGAAACAATGCATTACATACATCTTGAACACTGAAGTAATGCATTTGATGTTTGTCTTGGCCTTCTGATGAAGCACCATATCTAATCATGCTCTGATGCTTGACATTAGCTTTTTGGCTTGTGCAGGATATGTTGCGGTATGTCACCCAATGGAATCTACAAAATCTCCAGACAAGCAGTACTCGCTGCGCAGTTGCCTTTTTCATTCACTACAAAGTCTAATTGGAGAGGTCCACTCCCTAGGGAGATTCTCTGCATGTTCTGCCACCAGCACCGACTAGCAGAACCCGTCTTTTCTATAACTGCTGATCCTGTGACATCCTTGACTGACATATTCAGATCTCACAAGAAGCTGAAGGTCTCAGGACTTGATGATGCCGATAATGAGAATTTGAGTAGGGAAAAAGAGGATACACCAGGATTAGGACATGGGTTTAGATGTGGAGTGAAAATTCTTACGAAGTCCCAGGATCTGGTTTTAGATTGTTCACCAAGAAAATTCTATGAGAAGGAAAATGATGCCCTTCAAAATGCTTCTTTGAAAGCCCTCTTATGGTTTAGTAAGTTTTTCGATGATCTGGATGTGGGTGGAGAGCAATTATCTGATACAGATGACGACCAGGATATTAAATCTCCAAGTACTCATGTTTTTTCGCCCCCACCGATTCTCGAAAAAGGAGACAGCTCAAGGACCACGAACATGCCATCGGGTGAGAAGCGTGGTCAATCTATAACAAACGGTTCTGTGGTTAGCATTTGCTATTCTTTGTCTTTGGCAGTGGATCCTGAATATTCGAGTGATGAAAATTTGAGTGATGGTGAATCTCCAAGAGAAGTCATTGAAAGCAACAAAGATATAGAGTCTGAGGTGGAGGCTGAATCCTCAATAGATCTCATTGAAAGCAATGAAGAGATAGAGTTTGAGGTAGGAACTGGAGCGATGAATACACATATTGAATCAGCTGTTACTCAGATGACTGTGGGTGAATATGCTTCTTTTAATACTACACTGCCTGCTGCTGCCGAAGCTTTGATTTTGGCAACAACCACTGATACTGAGAGAATCCGCTGGCTCCTATCAGGTAATGCTTCTAATGTTTACATTTGTTGCAGGTTATAGGATAGTCTCTTTAATCGTTTTTCTGGTTGGAACTTTTCTTTTAATTATCAAATGTTGACATTTGTTGCTGCCTTCACCAGTGAACTTAGGTGTAGAAAATTATGATCTAGTCTAACTAGTAACTAACTACCATGCTCTGGTTCTGACCAATACGAAAAAGAGGTGGAGTCATGTAAGAACCTCACTTAAAGTCTTCTGGTGATTCTAGGAGGGATTGATTTACTTTGCTGCTTACTCTTTTGGCTGAGTATTGTGTTATTTTGATTTAGTGTCATTGTTAACAATTCTCCTTTGCTGTGTCGAATTTTCCAAACTGTTGTAGGTTCTAATTACAGAAACTGTCGGTCTCTTAATTCTTTTTCAAATCACAGAAATCACAGACAAAATTATCAAAGCTCTCATGGCTGTAAACAGAGCATGATAAACAAATCTGTGACTAAGGTAAGAGATTCCATGAACATATATGTGTAATAGTGATGAATTCCTCTGCTTTTCATGCACAGGACATTCACATTTGGATTACAGTATACTTCTGTTGGGAGTGAAAGGGCCGACAGAAGAACGAATGGAGGCAGCTTTTTTCAAACCTCCACTTTCAAAACAGCGTGTGGAATATGCACTGAAACATATAAAAGAATCATCCGCTTCTACTTTGGTATGTTCTTTTTGTTCTCTTTTTTTATTTATTTTACCGTCTTTCTGCTTATCGAGATTCTGAATTCCAGACTTTTTTCGAAACTCTTTATATTGTTTCAGTGTCTTTTTGTCCTTATTGGTAAATCTGTGACAAGCTTGAGATGTCGCCTTTATTATTGTTGCAGGTTGACTTTGGATGTGGTTCTGGAAGTTTATTAGACTCTCTACTTGACTATCCAACTTCACTTCAAACCATTATCGGTGTTGACATCTCACCGAAGGGCCTTGCCCGTGCTGCTAAGGTATGCTTTATTCCACTTGTAGACTTAATTTGATGTGAGTAATGCATCTAAAAACTTGAATGTGTTTGATGAAGACTGCATTTGCTTTAGTCATGAGTCATGTAATATGTGATCTTTGCATATTATGTTATGAAAAAGAACGTTTTTTTGTATCTTTTGCTTCAATTTCAGATGCTGCACTCAAAACTAAACAAGGAAGCTTGCAACGTCAAATCTGCTACACTTTATGATGGTTCCATCCTCGAGTTTGACTCCAGGCTACACGACGTCGACATTGGCACTTGCTTAGAGGTTTCCTGTTAGCTGCTTTCTACTACTTCAAATTTTGTGAAATCTATCTGATTTTGCGTTACATACAATCTGTTCCAAATCTGTAGGTTATTGAACACATGGAAGAAGATCAAGCCTGTCAATTTGGAGAAAAAGTTCTAAGCTTGTTTCGCCCGAAGCTCTTGATTGTCTCCACACCAAACTACGAGTACAACACAATTCTCCAACAGTCTACACCAGCAACCCAAGAAGAGAACCACCAGGAAGACAAATCCGAGTCACAGCTTCCCAAATTCAGGAACCATGACCACAAATTCGAGTGGATAAGAGAACAGTTTAACCAATGGGCTTCTAAACTCGCCGAACGCCATAACTACAGCGTCAAGTTTAGCGGTGTTGGCGGGTCTGGTGAAGTAGATCCCGGGTTTGCTTCTCAGATCGCTGTTTTCAAACGCGAAGCTTTATCCGAAGATAAAGCTGTTGAGAATGTTGCAGAAGGATCAATGCAGCCTTACAAAGTCATATGGGAATGGAAGAAAGGAAATGGAGACAAAAAAGACTAATCTTTGATTAGTGCTAAGTGATATCTAATGATGTGTTTTGATTTATTTTGCCTTGGCCATTTGCAGATTAACCTTAAAAAAATCGAACCTTTATTTTGTCTGCTGACCTCTAAAAGTTTTAAAAAGGTAGATTAATGGAAATTACGCTTTTGCCCCCATCGTCAAAGTTTGTTTATTTATATATCAGTCCTCGTAGTTATTATCATTTTCTCACTTTTTTTTTTCCTCTCTGAGTTTTATAGTCTCTGCTCTTCTTCTCCGACACTGATTCTTTGGGTTTTTCGATCTTGTATTTTTGCTGTGTTCTTGAATAATCCCTCAAATTTTCTCGGAGAAAATTGACGAGAATCGCCGTGAAATGTGTCCCTGCGAAGATCGTCGACCTCCGACAGGAGCTTTCTGGACTCCGCCGCCGACGTCGAACAGAAGAATTAGAGATTATGCGGCGGCGATGCCGATGTCGGAGAGGAGAAGACCACCGTCGTCGGAGAAACGTGATCCTTTTCACATTGTTCACAAGGTTCCTTCTGGTGATTCTCCTTACGTCAGAGCCAAACACGCGCAGGTATTTTGATTTTCCCGGGAAAAAAAAACAAGAAAAGGGAAATTTTCTTTTTCTTTTGCCCTAATTTAGGGTTTCTAAACTCTTCTCTTCTTCTCAATCCCAAACATTTGATCGCTGAAACAAATCTTTAAACTCCATTTTTCAATGATCTTCTTGATTATGTCTGTAACTCTGTCTATGTATATGATTTGTTCTCTAACATATTGGATATTAATCTCGAAGAACAGTTGGTATCTAAAGATCCGAATCGAGCTATATCGTTGTTTTGGGCTGCAATAAACGCTGGAGATCGAGTTGATAGTGCATTGAAAGACATGGCAGTTGTAATGAAACAGTTAAACCGATCTGATGAAGGAATTGAAGCAATCAAATCTTTTCGGTATCTTTGTCCTTTCGAGTCTCAAGACTCCATTGATAACTTACTCCTTGAACTCTACAAGGTAATGAATGAAACACTATGTTTCTTAAAGACAAGTGTTTAATGGAGTTTTGGAATGTTTTCTTCAAATTTGGTTTTGCGTTTTTTCGCAGAAGTCAGGGAGGATCGAAGAAGAAGCTGAATTACTTGAGCACAAGCTGAAAACACTCGAACAAGAAATGGGATTTGGTGGTAGAATCGTGAGAGCAAAAAGGGTTCAAGGAAAACATGTCACAATGACTGTCGAGCAGGAAACAGCAAGGTTTGGAGAAATTATCAGTCTATTTTCGCGCAATCTCGAGAGTAATTTTTCTGTCTCTTGAGCTGGCTTTGAGAGTTTAGATTGTTGGTTTGAACATTTCAGGGTACTAGGGAACTTGGGGTGGGTACATTTACAGCTACATAACTATGGAATTGCAGAACAGCATTACAGGTTTGGTTTTGTTACGAAATCCCAAATTAATTACTTGTTTGGTCTTGTGACACTTCCTTATACAGATGCAATTTTATCCATTGAACAGGAGAGCTTTGTGTTTGGAACCGGACAAGAACAAACTGTGTAACCTTGCGATCTGCTTGATGCGTATGGGTCGAATTCCAGAAGCTAAATCTCTGATTGATGATGTAAGAGACTCTTCTGTAGAGAGTGAATGCGGAGATGAACCTTTCTTGAAGTCTTATGACCGAGCTGTCGAGATGTTGGCAGAAATAGAATCGAAGAATCCAGAAGATGATCTTTCGGATAAGTTCTATGCGGGATGTTCATTTGCAAAAGGAATGAAGGAAAACAAAGCTCCCGGAATCACTTCTCCAGCATCTGTTGGACAAAACTCTGCAGGTCTGTTTACACAACCGCGCGGATGCAAATGGGATCAGAGAAAAGGGATGTATGAAGAAGAGACGAGATGTGCAGCTCGAAAGCTAACGTTTGGGAAACCTTTTGGTTCTCAACATGTAAAGATTTTGAAGAGAGGAGAAGAAGAAGAAGAACTTATGAAGGGAAAGAAACTGGACCAGAACATGATTCATGACCTACACGAATTCATTAAAGATACTGCAGATTGTATGAAGAATGGAACTAAGAAAAGCTGGGCAGATATGGCCGACGAGGAAGAAGAAGAAAAGAGATTGCAGGAAGAGCTTAAAACCGCAGAGATTTAGGATCGGTTATCAAAGTTTGTGGACAGAGAAATTTGTATTAGGCTTTGACACTGAAACATTTTCATAGACAAAAAACAAAGAAGCATAATAGGCAATATGGGATTGATTACACTCCAGAACAAATCTTGGTTTCAGGAAAGAAATTTCGATAACAAAAAAACACACAAGCACAAAAAAAGAGAGAAATTTCAATTCAAAGGAACAAACACAAAAGAAGATAAAAGAAAAGAGTACGATGACTTACAACTTTGTGTGAAGAAGCCTTACAAAAGTAGTAATCAAATCATCTTTTTTCTTTAAGCTTCTTCTTCTTCTTCTTCTTCCTCCTCGTACTCTTCTTCACCGACTGTCGCATCTTGATATTGCTGATACTCTGCAACAAGATCGTTCATGTTACTCTCTGCTTCGGTGAACTCCATCTCGTCCATTCCTTCTCCTGTGTACCAATGAAGGAAAGCTTTTCTCCTGAACATAGCAGTGAACTGTTCACTCACACGCCTAAACATTTCCTGGATCGAAGTAGAGTTTCCTACGAAAGTCGATGCCATTTTTAAACCCGTGGGAGCAATATCGCAGACGCTTGATTTCACGTTGTTTGGAATCCATTCAACAAAGTATGATGAGTTCTTGTTCTGGACATTCATCATCTGTTCATCAACCTCTTTAGTGCTCATCTTTCCACGGAAAACAGCGGAAGCTGTCAAGTAACGGCCATGACGGGGATCAGCTGCACACATCATGTTTTTAGCATCCCACATCTGCTGGGTTAGTTCAGGGACACTTAAGGCACTGTATTGTTGTGATCCTCTTGATGTCAATGGTGCGAAACCAACCATGAAGAAGTGAAGTCGCGGGAAAGGGATAAGGTTCACAGCGAGTTTTCTAAGGTCGGAGTTTAGTTGACCAGGGAACCGGAGACAGCAAGTGACACCACTCATGGTAGCTGAGATGAGGTGGTTAAGATCGCCAACTAAAGAACCACAGAAGAAAGAAGAACAATGTCAGGCTTTTCAAAGTACAATCACAAAAACAAGAGGAGAATTGGTTTTTTAAAAACTCACAAGTCGGATTAGCAAGCTTCAAGGTGCGGAAACAGATATCGTAGAGAGCTTCGTTATCCAAAACCATACATTCGTCAGCATTCTCAACAAGCTGGTGAACAGAAAGGGTAGCATTGTATGGCTCAACCACGGTGTCGGAGACCTTAGGAGAAGGGAAAACCGAAAAGGTCATCATCATACGATCAGGATATTCCTCTCTGATCTTAGAAATAAGAAGTGTTCCCATTCCAGAACCCGTTCCTCCACCCAAAGAATGACAAACTTGAAAACCTGTTCCACAATCATGCATCAGAGAATGTCGTGTCACGAAATCTAAACCAAGAACAACATCAGACGCTAACAAAGCATCATAAGCAGGTTATACAAAAATTTCAGAAGCAATACGCATCTACGGAAGATGATTATCCTTGTCCTGTGTTCAATGGTGCAAGCAAAACCGTAATCACAGAGACACGAAAACGAAACTCGTAAGAAGTATCTACTAGCAGATCTGGATTCGAACGATTACGATTAAGAAATTTATAGATTCAGAAACCTAAAACCTAGAAAAAAATGAAGGCGTAATCTCACCTTGAAGACAATCGCAGTTCTCAGCCTCCTTCCTAACAACATCAAGCACAGAATCAATCAACTCAGCTCCTTCCGTGTAATGACCTTTCGCCCAGTTATTCCCGGCACCGGACTGACCAAACACGAAGTTATCCGGCCGGAAAATCTGACCAAACGGACCGGATCTGAGAGAATCCATGGTTCCAGGCTCCAGATCCATAAGAACAGCGCGAGGAACATACTTCCCTCCGCTAGCTTCGTTGTAATAGACATTGATTCTTTCAAGCTGTAGATCTGCATCGCCACAGTACTGACCGGTGTGATCTATGCCGTGTTCGCCGCAGATAACTTCCCAGAACTTAGCTCCGATCTGGTTTCCGCACTGACCTCCTTGAATATGAAGGATTTCTCTCATTTTTCAGCAGATGTTTTCTCGAGAATCGCTTTGTCTTCTCTTTTTTTTTTCTCGAGAAAATATGAGAAAAAATGGCGACTCCTCTGTTGATTGTTTGATTTTGAGGGGTATAAAAACAAAAGAATCTTTGATTAGGGGTAGTAATCGGCTATATATAGTTTACGTCCTTTTTTTCTTAAGTTTCCGCAATTATTTGCAGTTTAGTCCTTTTATATTTATCAAGGTTTTAAAAATACCCTAATAGTTTTCTATCTTTTCGATTTGGTTTGGTTTCTTTATGTGCTGTATGACAGCGAATCAAGAAAAAATATCTGTGGAAAGATATTTTGATATTAAAATAGAATTAAAATCACTCGTGACTAGAGATATAAAGGAAACTAATTTTCTATGTTATTAAATTTATATTTTTGTTTAGCTTTAAATCTTTTTTTTTCCCCTAGGATTTTGAAATTAAAGACCAAAAGATTCGAATTTGCGTCATCAGTGGAATTTTCCTTGGGTGTTTTTTTAACTAATTTGGTAAGTTGATTAATCTCTTTACACCATTAATAGCCATTTGCTTATTTAGCAAATCACCATTATAAATCTAGATTAGCTGACAATAGAAATTCGAAATAAATGGCTTACAGGCCAATGCCAACCCATAAAAATGCTTCATATAGATAAGTCGAGTATATGAATATAACACTACATTTTTTAAAACGATGATTTATAACGGTTGTTGCATATATTTCAAGTGAGGAAATATGTATATTTAGTTGCTTATATTAACAAAAAGTAGCATTCGAAATTTATGGATCAACAGGTTCAAATTTGTGAACTAGCAAAATGTTTTTTTTGTAAGAAAATCTTTTTTTTTTGTCAGCTGTAAGAAAATCTAAACTATAGACGAAGTTTGTTGATAGTTTTTTTTTTTTTGGTTAAAGTTTGTTGATAGTTTTAAAGATAAAAGAAATGGTTACAAAATATATACAATTACAAAAAAGCGTAAGAATCTTAAAATAGCTAAAACCGATTAACAATGTCTACTAATACTATGGGTAAATACTTTGGTTTTCGGTTAAGTCTGGTTCCAATTATGTAATTTTATGGTTTACGAAAGACAATCGAACAATCACTTAAATTGGTATCGAATTGGTACGTTTTTCTATTTTGTCTTTTAGAATTAAATCCATTTTAGTCTGACTTGAAATATATAAACTGATCGGTTTATTTACAATTTCGATTCGAGATCAACTTTAGAGTTTCGTTTTATTCATTCTGGTTTAAAGGTTAAAACTATAAATCTGGTTAAACCTATAAATATTGTTAAACCGATCGGTTTATTAACATTTTGATCCGATTCGAATTTTGGTTTGGTTTGGTTATTATTTGGTTCGGTTTTAATGTGAAAATGTTAAAAATTCACCTGGCACAGACTGTACATATAAATACTTAAAAAAAATGGAAACTATATAATAAATTATAGAAAAAACAAAAGTAAAAAAGAAACAAATAGTATTATTATATTATTGGTTAAGGCACGCGTCGTCCTCTCAATGTCTTTTTTTGCAGTTTCTCTCTCTCTTTGGCCTTCACTTTCTGCGCAAAGGAAGAGTCTTTTTTTTCTCCATTTATTGTTTCTTCTTCCTCTTTTCTTTCTCTAATGTCTTCTTATTAATGGTTTTGATCTTCCAACCAAATCTTTTCTATCTCTTCGACAAACCCTTTTCTCTGGGTTCTTCGGAGAGGTAATAGTTAAAAAAAAAAAAAAATCATGCCTTTACCTTGGAAGAAATCGAAATCTGGTCGGATGTCGAGATTTGTGTCGGATTTTCAACAATCTCCGAAACACGGTGGATCTCTCGTCGTCGAAACTGGTTTCCCAACTTCTCTAATCGATCTCTTCGTTAAGAATCGCGATCGTCTCAAGAAAACATCTTCAAAACGCAAGACTCAACAAACCGGTCCGAATCATTCTCATCCGACACGACGGCGAGTTTCCTCTCCGCCTCCGTCTCCTCCTCCTTCTCTGTCTTTGCAGCGCCGTAGGTCGCTTCCTCAGAAGCTTGATCAAGCGTCGGTTACGGATGATCTCGCGGCGGGTAAGATCCAGGAAAGTTTCGTTGGTGTTGGCGGCGGTGGTTTAACCGCGGAGGATAGGAATGACGGTGACGGCGAAGACGGCGTTGTTCGCGGCGGAGGAGGAGGGTGCGTTTTGATGGTGGTTGCGTTTAAGGTTTTCGTCGTGGCTGTGCTCGCCTTGAGCACGAAAAGACTCGCCGTCGGGATCACCCTCTCCGCTTTCGCCCTCCTCTTCCTCGAGCTCGCGGTGGCGCGTGTCTTCACGCTCCTCAATCTCTGTCCAGACGCGCAGGTTCGCCTCGATTCGTTGATGGGTAAGCTCATAGGGAAGCGGCGTAAAGAGACTCTAGAAGAAGAAAAATCATCATCACCGACGCACGAGAGAAGAAACAAAGTCACTTTCGAAATCATCGAGGAATCGAGAGATTACAGCGAGGAAATCCGAGTTGTACAATCGAATGTGGATGATTCTTCTTCATCGACATTGGAGAAAGCTAAACCTGTGGTGGTGGCGGAGGAGAGAGAAGTGCAGACGATTAGAGATGTTGTGTTTAAGAAGGAGAAGAGCAAAAGCTCGAAACTTAAATCAAAGATTGTGAAGAAGATTGTGCCGAAGAAGTTGAGGAGTTATAAGAAGAAGAAGAAGATGAAGATCAAAGAAAAAGAAGACGAAGAAGAAGATGTAGAAGTAATAGAAATAATAGGAGAAGAAGAAGAAGAGTCTGTGACGGAAGTGTCGAGCTTATTTTCCGATGAGAGAAACGGAAGCGAAATCTCTGAGAGAGACGAGATTGGTTCGATTCCGCCATTGTTTGAGAGTTGTGAAGAGATTGATGAAGAAGAAGAAGGATCGAAAGGGGATCTGACGAAAGCGATGGTTCTGATTGTGATTGTTCTTACTGGATTGTTGTATGGGAAACTCTTAGCTATTGGTCTGACACTATCTTCGTGTCTGATTCTGAGACTTGTCTGCTTCAAATCTCAAACCAGTCTCTGAAGAAAAAAACTCAGCCTTTTTGTGTGTTTTCGTGGCAGTAGTGGGTCCCATGGGTCGCCGTTAGTTACTTGAAGGTGACGGTGACGGTGACGGTGTTGACGGAAGAGGAAAGTGTTGTTGTTTGGGTGGTTGGCAGTTCGAAGCTACAATTGTTTGCTTATGAAACTGTAATTTTTTTTTTTTTAAACAGAGTTTACTGTTATTATATGATGGTCAAAGGGTCAAAGTTGTTGTTTACTGTGAAGGGAAAAAAGTAATTAATATTAAAAAAAATGGTCATTGTTAATAATGAAAGGCAGAGCGATAAGCCATAAGGTTTTGTGTCGGCAAAAAAAAAGGCACTAACTTGTGATATGTGAAAGAGTGTTTGTTTTATATGTATGTGGCGATATTGACGGAGACACATGATGACATGAGTTACATGACCATATATATTCGATTTTATTTGAGTTCTTATAATATTTGATTACATCCAAAATAATTTTTAGATTTGATAATGGCGTAATTGTATCGGATTAGTCCCTGGCGAATTAATCGTGCGGCTTTAGCATTTCTTTTGTATTTCAAAATAGCTAAATCAACTTTTTCGAAATTGGATCCAATCCATCTAGAAAGAAGAAACTTTTTAAAAAGAGAATGTAGAAACACTGATATTCATATATATTAACGTGATTTACAAACGAGGTACCATATTTTAAAAATATACAAGTTCTTCTCTATTAAAAACAACAACAAAAATATGTTATCAGGATTAATTTATTTTACCTTATGTTACATATTATTATCTTTATTATCTTCATATATTGTAAGGGGTGGCCTCACTTGGTTCCAATGGATCGAGTTGCGAAACAGTAAATTTAGAGGTTACGTATAGAATATTGCATATTCTATATGGAATCGTATCTGTGAAAAATATCTTCCTTGCTGACTACTAAGAAAACAAAATAATGTCTTTTTGTTAAAGTGTTTAAAACATATAATAATGTTGTATGAAGGAATTGCATTGATTGAAATCTCAACCTAATTCAAAGTGCATCATGTAATAATTTATATAGTGGAAAGCCTCATTGCTATATCATGCCTACCATTAAGGCTTTTGGTCATGTCTATTAATTTTTTATATATACATAGACTTGCTAGTTGAGTAGTTCCCAACAAATGTTAAGGGTCCAAATACCCCATGTGTGTATATATATTTTATTTATCAAAAACAACACATCACATCCAAATATATATTTTAATGTGTCTTGAAGCTTTTCTATTCTATTATTTAATCAATGAACCTTATCTCTTTCTCTATAGCTATATAAATACTAATTTGAATTTTTTTAAAAACTTTGAATTAATTGATAGAAGAAATTATATATTTTTATTGTGACTTAATGATTAGCCAAAAGATATGATCCCCTCGTTTTATGCTTTTACAAAAAATAACACAAAACATTTTACGTTTTAATTTTAATTTTAGATCGTTGTATCATCGTCGTATTATCATTGTATAATATGAATTTAAAAAATTTGAAATCGATTATCGAATTCATATATAATTTAGGTGAAATAAAAAAAAATTTGTAATCTAATATTTATATTTAATTTATTTAAACTGAAAATTTACTAACAGAAAAATCAATCGAGTCTCTAATTCAATAAAGTTAAGACCTTAAGAATATCAGGAATGGATTTATCAACCTATTGTATGTGTAGAGGGTCCTCGTTTTTTCGAAAGTGAATTTTGGGAGGTAACAACTCTTCTTTTTTAAGATTTATCTTCTTATATGTCATCCTCTATGTTTTGATTATATCCTTTCTTGGAAATTTGAGCGACCACCACAAAGAGATATAGAATCCAAGCAAACTAAACCAAAGACAATTATGAAACTAAACCAAAAGGAAAATCTGGAATTATCTTCAGATTTTAAACGAAGAAGAATCTGGAACTGACCATCAGATTTTAAGAGATGAATAGAAAATCAAACGAAGAAACAATTCAAAGATACACGAAATAAAACTGAGATTGAACCAAAAACTAAAACTAATAAGGATTCAAAACAAAACACAGAAACGAAACGGGAGAAAAAAATTGAATCGATGCAGTGAAAATCAAACGAATGAACGAGAGCTTTGATACAGAAGAGGTTTCCAATTCCTATGATGCCGAGAAATAGTAAGGCTTGATCGGGGAGCTGAAGAAAAAAACGAATAGGAGAAGGAAAGATTGATAGAAACCTGAAATGAACGACAAAATCAGATTTACACGAATGACGATAATGTAATAAAGAAATCAATCGATCGAAAAGAGAGCGCAGAAGAACAAATGAAACAAATCTGTATCAAACAAACGAAGGGAAAGAATGAGATCAAGATGAACGAATGAAGAATTCGAAAATGATCCTGTGAGAATATGATCCAACTTGAAGAGCCAAGATGGAGAAGGAAATGGGAAGGAGAACAAAGGAGAGGAGCATATTTGGCTGTGTGTTAAAGACACTAAAAGGAGCTAGAAGGTTTGACTAAAGACAAAGGAGTAAAGACTCTACATATATCAGAAGGTCTAAAAGTTCTACTCTAATTGGTCACACACCAAGCCACGTGAGGTCATTAGGGTTTGTTAGACACAAACCACCGACTCTGTTTTTTGGTATAAAAACAGAGGCATTGCTTGCTTTCGAGCGTTTCATGGCATCTCATAGAGAGAGATAGAGTAAGCTAGATAGAGAGGTATTGTCTCTAGTTCTAGGCTTAGCTCGTAGCCATCTTCTTCCATTGATATCTTCTTGTACTCTCTCGGATTGTTTAACCGGAGATAGAGAGAGTGAATGATCTTGTTGTAAACCACATCGGAGGTGTTTTCCGATCTTCATAGTACATGCAGTTGTGGAGGACAGTCTCCACCCCGGATGTAGCTTCGGTGAACCGGGTGAAAAGTCTTGGTGTTCTTTGATTAAGGTCTTCTGTTGTTTAATATTAGTGAATCGACGAATAGTTTTGGGACGGGATTGAAGTATAAATCCCTAACAGATCCGATACCATTTCATATTTTCATAGTGTAAATATATTTTTTTGCACCGTTGTAAAGCTTTTTTGTAATGGCTTACCATTATTATCTAGAAAAACAGAAAAACTTTCATTGAGGGTAATTACAAGCAAACTTGCGGAAAAAAAAAAGAATTCAAGAATATCTCTGGTTTATTTATGCTATAGTTTGGTTTTTTGTCTTTTATTCAAGCAAATTATATATATATATATATATTATAAAAAATCTTAGGGGTAGAAGTACTGATGAGCATAAAGAAGGATCATAAGAATGGCACACCCAATAGAAACATACTCTGGGATTGTCGGCATAGCAGCGATAGTGGAAGACAAAAGGACAATAACTGAGCCGATTCGATCCATCACGAAAGCCATGTTTGGACGCGTCCTGGCAAATATCACATTAGCTACAATTAAGAGCAAAAGGGCTATGCCGAGGAGCCGAGACAGAAGGTTGACTCGGAATGAGACGTTGTCGGGATTTGCCACTTGTGCGACAATTGCGTTGAATTCAAGACCCGCCGCGAAACAATATACAAGAGCCGTCCAGGTAAGTTTGTCCATCAGGTGAGGATCAGGCACTTGGTTGGTAAGATTCATCCGATGCGGTGGTGCCACGTTGAGGGAAGGTCGCAGCGATGGTCTCGATCCCGGCGGTTGTGGTGGTTGTGATATTGGCGGTGGTAATGGAGGTTGTGATCCCAGCGCTTGTGGTGATCCCGGCGGCGGCAGTGGTGGTGGTGATCCCGGCGGCGGCGGTGGTGGTGGTGATCCAGGCGGTTGTGGTGGTCGTAGTGATTTTGGCGGTGGTAATGGAGGTTGTGATCCCGGCGGTTGTGGTGATCCAGGCGGCGGTGGTGGTGGTGATCCAGGCGGCGGCGGCGGTGGTCGTAGTGATCCAGGCGGTTGTGGTGGTCGTAGTGATTTTGGCGGTGGTAATGGAGGTTGTGATTCCAGCGGTGGGAGTTCAATCTGCGGATCCGTAGATTCCTCATGGTTTTGGTTCGGTATAACTAAAAAATGAACTATAAAGCTGAGAAAAGCTACGAGAGACCGCATTTTCTTTTCACAGATATTAAGATTTGCGAAAAGGTGAATGTTTGAGAAAGGTGCATACTGTATTGCATAACGGCCTGGCTCCTTTTTATATGCGAAGGTAATTATTATTTTATTTCTATAGGTAATTGTTTATATAATCTATTTGTCAAATTTCTTCAATTATTTAATTTATATCAATGACACAATCCGGTAATCGACTGTCCTCTCATCTTATATGCGCAGGTATACGTGGAATCAATTTCTCAAATGTCCCTCAATGTTTTGAAGTCAATCTCAAATACCATCATTATAACAAATGACTTATTTTTGATTTTCTTTTAATTCGAAACAAAAGGAAATTACGGAACAGACATAAAAAATCTAAATAATTACTGACCCAACCACTTATATCCATCCGAAACCCCTACCCATTCCGAGTAAATCGGATTAAACCGCCCACGACCCATCCCCTTCTAATATCGGATATCTCGATTATCTTTCAGTTACCTCAAAACCAAATCCTCTTAATTTCCCTCGTATAATCAGACAACTAAGTACAACCAAACCTGCGAATTCGGAGTAAGGTATGCTAAAATCCGGGTTTTCTTTTCAATTTGAAGTAGGTTCCGTTTCGTAATGTACTAATGAGTTTAAATCTATATGATGTAGTGATTTTGCCGTAGAAATGGTGCGAACAAAGAACCCATCGGTTTCGGTAGATGGAATTCCTCCAACCGTAGAAGTTCCACCGGGTCATGGAAGGTATGCATACAGTTCATCGGAAGAAGAGGCAAATGAAGAACAAAGGGTCTCGGACAAAGAAAAAGAAGAGGCAAATGATGAAGAAAGGGTGTCAGACGAAGAAGAAGAGAAAAATGGTTTAGATGCAGAAAAATAGCAAACTGGTTCAGAGAAGGACAATGATAACGAATCACCGGTATGTTGTACTTGGTATAACGAAACTATGCTAAATGAAAAAGTAATACTTGGTATAACTAGGGAAAATAGTAAGACTTGGTATAACTAGGATGATATATAAATTTGAAAATTCTGGAATGAGATAGTAATACTTAGTACCGTTGTTGTTGTATGATTGCAGGATTCGGATGAGGAAACCCAACCATTAGAACCTCTGCAGATGTACTTCAATCGAAGCGAGTATACGAAGACAATAAAGATGTCATCAAGGTGTTTCATTAAGGAGGCAGTGAACACAATCGATGGTCTACTTAACAGAAACGAGAAGAGATGGTTTGAAGAACATCCACAGTTCAAGCATTTCTTCCACATGCATAAGGAGAGCCAGCATAAGGTAATGGGCATGTGGATGCTCCTTCTTCATATGGCTTGTACATCAAAGGTAAAGGAAGCTTGATTTATCGTCAACGGTGTTCCTATTCGATATTCTATTAGAGAACACAGAATCATTTCTGGTTTATACTGTCATAACTATCCACTGGGCTGGGAAAGAATGGGTGGCTTAGAGTTTGTTGGGAGGCATTTCAAGCCTGGGACAACAATAACCCATGAAGCTATCGAGAAAAAGTTCTTGGCGATGAAACCTTGCAGAGATAGGTTGAATATGGCTGTCTTGTACTTCTTATCCAGTGTGATCATTGGAAAGAAAAAGAGAGGAAAGTGAGCACCCTCTGTAGAGCCATTCTTTCTCAGAGCGGCTAATGATCTGGAGTTGTGTCGGACGTTTCCGTGGGGACGATTGTCATTTGATGACAATCTGGCACAAATGACTAATTTGTTTACTAAATTCGGAAGCGTCGTCGAGAAAGATGCATGGTGTTTTCCAAGTTTCAATATTCCTTTGCAGGTAAATCCAAGATGCATTATTTATTTCGTAGATCTTAGTTTGAATTTGTTAACATGTTTATGTCTTATGTGTAGCTTCTAGTGTTTGAGGCAATTCCGGATTCGAAGACCAATTTCCGAGTTGCTCTTCCAGAGGCAGCCTCTGATTGTCCAAGGATGTGCAAGTCCAAATTCAAAAATAGTTCTATGACCGGTTTTCCGCTTTCTGAAATTTATCGAGCACTTGGGACAACTAAGGTTAGTAATACTATTACTATTACTCATGTTAATGCAAATTAGTTATTGGTGAGCTTATGATTGGGTTGTATAATCTTCCACTAATTGTATTTCTTTATATCCACAGAAGATAAACAGTATCTTGATCCCATATCATAATGAGCGACCTCTATTGGCTCAAATCTTTGATGAGGAGGAGAACAATCGAGATGTTGATGACTACATTGTTCAAAGTTGGAAAAAATCAACTTTTTATTGACAGAAAGCCAATTTGGTTTGAAAGGATGTTCGACCTTGATGTCAATGGCCGAAAAGAAGAGGATAATGAGGCTGCGGATGTTCCGTCGGAGGTGGTGGCTTCTGATGAACTGGAAGGTGTAAATAAAGGCTTGTTAGATGTACAACAAGGAATGCTCAAGCTGAATAAAAGTATGGAAGATGGTTTTGAAAGAATGTTGAACATGATTGGTGGGCAGGATACAAGGCTCAAGGCTGTGGAATCAGTTGTGAAGTCTCAGGGATGGAATGATGGGACTGATTTCGGTTTTGCTGCCTCTTGCCCTCGATCTAGGTATTGGAATGATGGTGATTGCTCTGGTGGTGGTGGTGGTGGTGGACAGGAGAAGCTGAAACAGAAGGATGGTGGTGATGATGGAGGAGAAAGTGAGAAGGACAGTGGAGTGGAAAAGGAGAATGAAAAGGAGAAGGAAACTGGAGTGGATGTGGAGAAGGGAAAGGAGAAGGAAACTGGAGTGAAAATACAAAATGACACTCTTTATGAAACAAAAATAATGCCTTAAAATGACACTCTTTGTGAAACGGATGGAGTAACATTTTACATCATCGGTTATATAAACGGTAACAAATAATGGTACTGAAAACAATATTCTCATATTCTTTTTTACTTCTCTTTCTTACGTTTTCGAATTATTTTGATATCGTATAACGTTTCTTTCGTTAATTTTTTTTTTTTTATCAGTTTTGTATCATCAACCGGATCCTATATGTTTTTTTCAATGAAAAATAAGTATTTCAAATTTAAAGTGTGGAATTTACACCGTTTATATAGATTTGAGATATGAAATCTGATCGTTGATTTAGAAGATCTTGTTATCCAAAAAAACCCAAAATTTTGTGGATTACAAGTTTAGTTCGTTTAAAATTTGTTATATGGTACTTCCTTCGTTTCAAAATGATTTATGTTTTAGAAAAAAAAATTGTTTCACAAATATTAATTTTTTACATTTTTATGCGATTTTTATGAAGTAATAATGATGAATTGTAAATTCTAAAACATATTAATTTATTTTATTGAATTATTATTGGTTTAAAGTTATTGGAAATTGTTTAGTACAAAAAATAATATATTTATAATTAAATATAAATTTGTTTTTTTAAATGTGTGAAAATTCTAGAAAATCAATCATTACAGATGGGATATCTGTGTAATAATTATTGTTATTTTTGTCGCCAATTCTGATTTATTTATTTCTTGCTTTTTGTAACCATGGAGGTCTACATCTAATAATAATGCGCAAACTTATTTTCAAGCAAGTAATAATTAACTCCACGTTTGGAAATTGCAATATTTTGTCAGAACGCGTAATTCCCATATATGGTTGTCACTATTCCACATGAAACTTTGAAAATGTCTTCTTTTTGACTCTTAGCTAACGTCTTTGCTTTAGCTACTTGTCACAAATAATCGTATTATATTTCTAATGACGTTAATTTAATATTATGTTCAAATAAAAACAACCAAAATTGAAAATATTTATTGTCTTCTTCAAGCCTTCTTCTTCTTTGCAACTCATTTAGTTTCTCAACAAATCTTAGAAACTTTCTAAACCAGACAAAATCAAGAACACTACTTTCTTCTTTGTCTGAAACTTCAAACACAAGAAACACAAAATTATGATAGAGATTGCTTTGTCTCTGTTTCTTCTCTTCTCAGTTAAATCTGTCAAATCTGATTATTCTCCTCCCACAAGAGAACAGTTTCAAAGTTGCTTGTCGACAAATCATTGCAATTCAACCTTAAACCCTATAAATCTCATCAACTACAAACCAGATTCCCGAATCTACACCGATTTTTCCGAATCTTCATCTCCAAATTCAAGTTTCCTCAACTTGAATTTCACCAGCCTGAAGCCGATTCTGATCGTCAAACCGAAATCGGAATCCGAAATCAAAAGATCAATACTATGCAGCAAGAAACTTGGAGTGCAAGTAAGAACCCTGAGTGGTGGTCATGACTACGAAGGTCTCTCTTACCTCTCTCAATCCCCGTTCATAATCATCGACCTCGTTGACTTCAGATCGATCAACATCAACCTCACAGACGAAACCGCGTGGATCCAATCGGGGGCAACACTCGGCGAACTCTATTACAAAATCGCGAAAACCAGCAAGATCCATGCCTTCGCCGCAGGAATATGTCCAAGTGTTGGAGTTGGTGGGCATATTAGTGGCGGAGGATTCGGTACAATTATGAGAAAACATGGTTTAGCGTCTGATAACGTCGTGGACGCGCGTTTGATGGACGTAAACGGGGTAATTCGCGACCGGAAAGCGATGGACCGGAGCAGAGCTAGACGAAGATTTATTCATAAGAGTCATAATTGACAATACTCAAGAAGGGAATCAAAGAAGTGCGAAAACAACATTTCAAACTCTGTTTCTTGGAGGAATCGATAGATTGATTCCTCTTATGAACCAGAAGTTTCCAGAACTCGGATTACGATCTCAAGACTGCAAGGAAATGAGCTGGATCGAATCGATTATGTTCTTCAACTGGAAATCAGGACAGCCATTAGAGATTATGCTCGACCGAGACCAAAGGTACGAAGATCTTTACTTCAAAGCAAAATCAGATTTTGTTCAAACCCCAGTTCCCGAAAGCGTCTTCGGAGAAGTCTCCAAAAGGTTTCTCGAGAAAGAAACTCCATTGATGATCTTAGAGCCTTTTTGTGTGTTTTCGTGGCAGTAGTGGGTCCCATGGGTCGCCGTTAGTTACTTGAAGGTGACGGTGACGGTGTCGACGGAAGAGGAAAGTGTTGTTGTTTGGGTGGTTGGCAGTTCGAAGCTACAATTGTTTGCTTATGAAACTGTAATTTTTTTTTTTTAAAACAGAGTTTACTGTTATTATATGATGGTCAAAGGGTCAAAGTTGTTGTTTACTGTGAAGGGAAAAAAAGTAATTAATATTAAAAAGATGGTCATTGTTAATTAATAATGAAAGGTAGAGCGATAAGCCATAAGGTTTTGTGTCGGCAAAAAAAAAGGCACTAACTTGTGATATGTGAAAGAGTGTTTGTTTTATATGTATGTGGCGATATTGACGGAGACACATGATGACATGAGTTACATGACCATATATATTCGATTTTATTTGAGTTCTTATAATATTTGATTACATCCAAAATAATTTTTAGATTTGATAATGGCGTAATTGTATCGGATTAGTCCCTGGCGAATTAATCGTGCGGCTTTAGCATTTCTTTTGTATTTCAAAATAGCTAAATCAACTTTTTCGAAATTGGATCCAATCCATCTAGAAAGAAGAAACTTTTTAAAAAGAGAATGTAGAAACACTGATATTCATATATATTAACGTGATTTACAAACGAGGTACCATATTTTAAAAATATACAAGTTCTTCTCTATTAAAAACAACAACAAAAATATGTTATCAGGATTAATTTATTTTACCTTATGTTACATATTATTATCTTTATTATCTTCATATATTGTAAGGGTGGCCTCACTTGGTTCCAATGGATCGAGTTGCGAAACAGTAAATTTAGAGGTTACGTATAGAATATTGCATATTCTATATGGAATCGTATCTGTGAAAAATATCTTCCTTGCTGACTACTAAGAAAACAAAATAATGTCTTTTTGTTAAAGTGTTTAAAACATATAATAATGTTGTATGAAGGAATTGCATTGATTGAAATCTCAACCTAATTCAAAGTGCATCATGTAATAATTTATATAGTGGAAAGCCTCATTGCTATATCATGCCTACCATTAAGGCTTTTGGTCATGTCTATTAATTTTTTATATATACATAGACTTGCTAGTTGAGTAGTTCCCAACAAATGTTAAGGGTCCAAATACCCCATGTGTGTATATATATTTTATTTATCAAAAACAACACATCACATCCAAATATATATTTTAATGTGTCTTGAAGCTTTTCTATTCTATTATTTAATCAATGAACCTTATCTCTTTCTCTATAGCTATATAAATACTAATTTGAATTTTTTTAAAAACTTTGAATTAATTGATAGAAGAAATTATATATTTTTATTGTGACTTAATGATTAGCCAAAAGATATGATCCCCTCGTTTTATGCTTTTACAAAAAATAACACAAAACATTTTACGTTTTAATTTTAATTTTAGATCGTTGTATCATCGTCGTATTATCATTGTATAATATGAATTTAAAAAATTTGAAATCGATTATCGAATTCATATATAATTTAGGTGAAATAAAAAAAAATTTGTAATCTAATATTTATATTTAATTTATTTAAACTGAAAATTTACTAACAGAAAAATCAATCGAGTCTCTAATTCAATAAAGTTAAGACCTTAAGAATATCAGGAATGGATTTATCAACCTATTGTATGTGTAGAGGGTCCTCGTTTTTTCGAAAGTGAATTTTGGGAGGTAACAACTCTTCTTTTTTAAGATTTATCTTCTTATATGTCATCCTCTATGTTTTGATTATATCCTTTCTTGGAAATTTGAGCGACCACCACAAAGAGATATAGAATCCAAGCAAACTAAACCAAAGACAATTATGAAACTAAACCAAAAGGAAAATCTGGAATTATCTTCAGATTTTAAACGAAGAAGAATCTGGAACTGACCATCAGATTTTAAGAGATGAATAGAAAATCAAACGAAGAAACAATTCAAAGATACACGAAATAAAACTGAGATTGAACCAAAAACTAAAACTAATAAGGATTCAAAACAAAACACAGAAACGAAACGGGAGAAAAAAATTGAATCGATGCAGTGAAAATCAAACGAATGAACGAGAGCTTTGATACAGAAGAGGTTTCCAATTCCTATGATGCCGAGAAATAGTAAGGCTTGATCGGGGAGCTGAAGAAAAAAACGAATAGGAGAAGGAAAGATTGATAGAAACCTGAAATGAACGACAAAATCAGATTTACACGAATGACGATAATGTAATAAAGAAATCAATCGATCGAAAAGAGAGCGCAGAAGAACAAATGAAACAAATCTGTATCAAACAAACGAAGGGAAAGAATGAGATCAAGATGAACGAATGAAGAATTCGAAAATGATCCTGTGAGAATATGATCCAACTTGAAGAGCCAAGATGGAGAAGGAAATGGGAAGGAGAACAAAGGAGAGGAGCATATTTGGCTGTGTGTTAAAGACACTAAAAGGAGCTAGAAGGTTTGACTAAAGACAAAGGAGTAAAGACTCTACATATATCAGAAGGTCTAAAAGGTCTACTCTAATTGGTCACACACCAAGCCACGTGAGGTCATTAGGTTTGTTAGACACAAACCACCGACTCTGTTTTTGGTATAAAAACAGAGGCATTGCTTGCTTTCGAGCGTTTCATGGCATCTCATAGAGAGAGATAGAGTAAGCTAGATAGAGAGGTATTGTCTCTAGTTCTAGGCTTAGCTCGTAGCCATCTTCTTCCATTGATATCTTCTTGTACTCTCTCGGATTGTTTAACCGGAGATAGAGAGAGTGAATGATCTTGTTGTAAACCACATCGGAGGTGTTTTCCGATCTTCATAGTACATGCAGTTGTGGAGGACAGTCTCCACCCCGGATGTAGCTTCGGTGAACCGGGTGAAAAGTCTTGGTGTTCTTTGATTAAGGTCTTCTGTTGTTTAATATTAGTGAATCGACGAATAGTTTTGGGACGGGATTGAAGTATAAATCCCTAACAGATCCGATACCATTTCATATTTTCATAGTGTAAATATATTTTTTTGCACCGTTGTAAAGCTTTTTTGTAATGGCTTACCATTATTATCTAGAAAAACAGAAAAACTTTCATTGAGGGTAATTACAAGCAAACTTGCGGAAAAAAAAAAGAATTCAAGAATATCTCTGGTTTATTTATGCTATAGTTTGGTTTTTGTCTTTTATTCAAGCAAATTATATATATATATATATTATAAAAAATCTTAGGGGTAGAAGTACTGATGAGCATAAAGAAGGATCATAAGAATGGCACACCCAATAGAAACATACTCTGGGATTGTCGGCATAGCAGCGATAGTGGAAGACAAAAGGACAATAACTGAGCCGATTCGATCCATCACGAAAGCCATGTTTGGACGCGTCCTGGCAAATATCACATTAGCTACAATTAAGAGCAAAAGGGCTATGCCGAGGAGCCGAGACAGAAGGTTGACTCGGAATGAGACGTTGTCGGGATTTGCCACTTGTGCGACAATTGCGTTGAATTCAAGACCCGCCGCGAAACAATATACAAGAGCCGTCCAGGTAAGTTTGTCCATCAGGTGAGGATCAGGCACTTGGTTGGTAAGATTCATCCGATGCGGTGGTGCCACGTTGAGGAAGGTCGCAGCGATGGTCTCGATCCCGGCGGTTGTGGTGGTTGTGATATTGGCGGTGGTAATGGAGGTTGTGATCCCAGCGCTTGTGGTGATCCCGGCGGCGGCAGTGGTGTGGTGATCCCGGCGGCGGCGGTGGTGGTGGTGATCCAGGCGGTTGTGGTGGTCGTAGTGATTTTGGCGGTGGTAATGGAGGTTGTGATCCCGGCGGTTGTGGTGATCCAGGCGGCGGTGGTGGTGGTGATCCAGGCGCGGCGGCGGTGGTCGTAGTGATCCAGGCGGTTGTGGTGGTCGTAGTGATTTTGGCGGTGGTAATGGAGGTTGTGATTCCAGCGGTGGGAGTTCAATCTGCGGATCCGTAGATTCCTCATGGTTTTGGTTCGGTATAACTAAAAAATGAACTATAAAGCTGAGAAAAGCTACGAGAGACCGCATTTTCTTTTCACAGATATTAAGATTTGCGAAAAGGTGAATGTTTGAGAAAGGTGCATACTGTATTGCATAACGGCCTGGCTCCTTTTTATATGCGAAGGTAATTATTATTTTATTTCTATAGGTAATTGTTTATATAATCTATTTGTCAAATTTCTTCAATTATTTAATTTATATCAATGACACAATCCGGTAATCGACTGTCCTCTCATCTTATATGCGCAGGTATACGTGGAATCAATTTCTCAAATGTCCCTCAATGTTTTGAAGTCAATCTCAAATACCATCATTATAACAAATGACTTATTTTTGATTTTCTTTTAATTCGAAACAAAAGGAAATTACGGAACAGACATAAAAAATCTAAATAATTACTGACCCAACCACTTATATCCATCCGAAACCCCTACCCATTCCGAGTAAATCGGATTAAACCGCCCACGACCCATCCCCTTCTAATATCGGATATCTCGATTATCTTTCAGTTACCTCAAAACCAAATCCTCTTAATTTCCCTCGTATAATCAGACAACTAAGTACAACCAAACCTGCGAATTCGGAGTAAGGTATGCTAAAATCCGGGTTTTCTTTTCAATTTGAAGTAGGTTCCGTTTCGTAATGTACTAATGAGTTTAAATCTATATGATGTAGTGATTTTGCCGTAGAAATGGTGCGAACAAAGAACCCATCGGTTTCGGTAGATGGAATTCCTCCAACCGTAGAAGTTCCACCGGGTCATGGAAGGTATGCATACAGTTCATCGGAAGAAGAGGCAAATGAAGAACAAAGGGTCTCGGACAAAGAAAAAGAAGAGGCAAATGATGAAGAAAGGGTGTCAGACGAAGAAGAAGAGAAAAATGGTTTAGATGCAGAAAAATAGCAAACTGGTTCAGAGAAGGACAATGATAACGAATCACCGGTATGTTGTACTTGGTATAACGAAACTATGCTAAATGAAAAAGTAATACTTGGTATAACTAGGGAAAATAGTAAGACTTGGTATAACTAGGATGATATATAAATTTGAAAATTCTGGAATGAGATAGTAATACTTAGTACCGTTGTTGTTGTATGATTGCAGGATTCGGATGAGGAAACCCAACCATTAGAACCTCTGCAGATGTACTTCAATCGAAGCGAGTATACGAAGACAATAAAGATGTCATCAAGGTGTTTCATTAAGGAGGCAGTGAACACAATCGATGGTCTACTTAACAGAAACGAGAAGAGATGGTTTGAAGAACATCCACAGTTCAAGCATTTCTTCCACATGCATAAGGAGAGCCAGCATAAGGTAATGGGCATGTGGATGCTCCTTCTTCATATGGCTTGTACATCAAAGGTAAAGGAAGCTTGATTTATCGTCAACGGTGTTCCTATTCGATATTCTATTAGAGAACACAGAATCATTTCTGGTTTATACTGTCATAACTATCCACTGGGCTGGGAAAGAATGGGTGGCTTAGAGTTTGTTGGGAGGCATTTCAAGCCTGGGACAACAATAACCCATGAAGCTATCGAGAAAAAGTTCTTGGCGATGAAACCTTGCAGAGATAGGTTGAATATGGCTGTCTTGTACTTCTTATCCAGTGTGATCATTGGAAAGAAAAAGAGAGGAAAGTGAGCACCCTCTGTAGAGCCATTCTTTCTCAGAGCGGCTAATGATCTGGAGTTGTGTCGGACGTTTCCGTGGGGACGATTGTCATTTGATGACAATCTGGCACAAATGACTAATTTGTTTACTAAATTCGGAAGCGTCGTCGAGAAAGATGCATGGTGTTTTCCAAGTTTCAATATTCCTTTGCAGGTAAATCCAAGATGCATTATTTATTTCGTAGATCTTAGTTTGAATTTGTTAACATGTTTATGTCTTATGTGTAGCTTCTAGTGTTTGAGGCAATTCCGGATTCGAAGACCAATTTCCGAGTTGCTCTTCCAGAGGCAGCCTCTGATTGTCCAAGGATGTGCAAGTCCAAATTCAAAAATAGTTCTATGACCGGTTTTCCGCTTTCTGAAATTTATCGAGCACTTGGGACAACTAAGGTTAGTAATACTATTACTATTACTCATGTTAATGCAAATTAGTTATTGGTGAGCTTATGATTGGGTTGTATAATCTTCCACTAATTGTATTTCTTTATATCCACAGAAGATAAACAGTATCTTGATCCCATATCATAATGAGCGACCTCTATTGGCTCAAATCTTTGATGAGGAGGAGAACAATCGAGATGTTGATGACTACATTGTTCAAAGTTGGAAAAATCAACTTTTTATTGACAGAAAGCCAATTTGGTTTGAAAGGATGTTCGACCTTGATGTCAATGGCCGAAAAGAAGAGGATAATGAGGCTGCGGATGTTCCGTCGGAGGTGGTGGCTTCTGATGAACTGGAAGGTGTAAATAAAGGCTTGTTAGATGTACAACAAGGAATGCTCAAGCTGAATAAAAGTATGGAAGATGGTTTTGAAAGAATGTTGAACATGATTGGTGGGCAGGATACAAGGCTCAAGGCTGTGGAATCAGTTGTGAAGTCTCAGGGATGGAATGATGGGACTGATTTCGGTTTTGCTGCCTCTTGCCCTCGATCTAGGTATTGGAATGATGGTGATTGCTCTGGTGGTGGTGGTGGTGGTGGACAGGAGAAGCTGAAACAGAAGGATGGTGGTGATGATGGAGGAGAAAGTGAGAAGGACAGTGGAGTGGAAAAGGAGAATGAAAAGGAGAAGGAAACTGGAGTGGATGTGGAGAAGGGAAAGGAGAAGGAAACTGGAGTGAAAATACAAAATGACACTCTTTATGAAACAAAAATAATGCCTTAAAATGACACTCTTTGTGAAACGGATGGAGTAACATTTTACATCATCGGTTATATAAACGGTAACAAATAATGGTACTGAAAACAATATTCTCATATTCTTTTTTACTTCTCTTTCTTACGTTTTCGAATTATTTTGATATCGTATAACGTTTCTTTCGTTAATTTTTTTTTTTTTTATCAGTTTTGTATCATCAACCGGATCCTATATGTTTTTTTCAATGAAAAATAAGTATTTCAAATTTAAAGTGTGGAATTTACACCGTTTATATAGATTTGAGATATGAAATCTGATCGTTGATTTAGAAGATCTTGTTATCCAAAAAAACCCAAAATTTTGTGGATTACAAGTTTAGTTCGTTTAAAATTTGTTATATGGTACTTCCTTCGTTTCAAAATGATTTATGTTTTAGAAAAAAAAATTGTTTCACAAATATTAATTTTTTACATTTTTATGCGATTTTTATGAAGTAATAATGATGAATTGTAAATTCTAAAACATATTAATTTATTTTATTGAATTATTATTGGTTTAAAGTTATTGGAAATTGTTTAGTACAAAAAATAATATATTTATAATTAAATATAAATTTGTTTTTTTAAATGTGTGAAAATTCTAGAAAATCAATCATTACAGATGGGATATCTGTGTAATAATTATTGTTATTTTTGTCGCCAATTCTGATTTATTTATTTCTTGCTTTTTGTAACCATGGAGGTCTACATCTAATAATAATGCGCAAACTTATTTTCAAGCAAGTAATAATTAACTCCACGTTTGGAAATTGCAATATTTTGTCAGAACGCGTAATTCCCATATATGGTTGTCACTATTCCACATGAAACTTTGAAAATGTCTTCTTTTTGACTCTTAGCTAACGTCTTTGCTTTAGCTACTTGTCACAAATAATCGTATTATATTTCTAATGACGTTAATTTAATATTATGTTCAAATAAAAACAACCAAAATTGAAAATATTTATTGTCTTCTTCAAGCCTTCTTCTTCTTTGCAACTCATTTAGTTTCTCAACAAATCTTAGAAACTTTCTAAACCAGACAAAATCAAGAACACTACTTTCTTCTTTGTCTGAAACTTCAAACACAAGAAACACAAAATTATGATAGAGATTGCTTTGTCTCTGTTTCTTCTCTTCTCAGTTAAATCTGTCAAATCTGATTATTCTCCTCCCACAAGAGAACAGTTTCAAAGTTGCTTGTCGACAAATCATTGCAATTCAACCTTAAACCCTATAAATCTCATCAACTACAAACCAGATTCCCGAATCTACACCGATTTTTCCGAATCTTCATCTCCAAATTCAAGTTTCCTCAACTTGAATTTCACCAGCCTGAAGCCGATTCTGATCGTCAAACCGAAATCGGAATCCGAAATCAAAAGATCAATACTATGCAGCAAGAAACTTGGAGTGCAAGTAAGAACCCTGAGTGGTGGTCATGACTACGAAGGTCTCTCTTACCTCTCTCAATCCCCGTTCATAATCATCGACCTCGTTGACTTCAGATCGATCAACATCAACCTCACAGACGAAACCGCGTGGATCCAATCGGGGGCAACACTCGGCGAACTCTATTACAAAATCGCGAAAACCAGCAAGATCCATGCCTTCGCCGCAGGAATATGTCCAAGTGTTGGAGTTGGTGGGCATATTAGTGGCGGAGGATTCGGTACAATTATGAGAAAACATGGTTTAGCGTCTGATAACGTCGTGGACGCGCGTTTGATGGACGTAAACGGGGTAATTCGCGACCGGAAAGCGATGGACCGGAGCAGAGCTAGACGAAGATTTATTCATAAGAGTCATAATTGACAATACTCAAGAAGGGAATCAAAGAAGTGCGAAAACAACATTTCAAACTCTGTTTCTTGGAGGAATCGATAGATTGATTCCTCTTATGAACCAGAAGTTTCCAGAACTCGGATTACGATCTCAAGACTGCAAGGAAATGAGCTGGATCGAATCGATTATGTTCTTCAACTGGAAATCAGGACAGCCATTAGAGATTATGCTCGACCGAGACCAAAGGTACGAAGATCTTTACTTCAAAGCAAAATCAGATTTTGTTCAAACCCCAGTTCCCGAAAGCGTCTTCGGAGAAGTCTCCAAAAGGTTTCTCGAGAAAGAAACTCCATTGATGATCTTAGAGCCTTTTTGTGTGTTTTCGTGGCAGTAGTGGGTCCCATGGGTCGCCGTTAGTTACTTGAAGGTGACGGTGACGGTGTCGACGGAAGAGGAAAGTGTTGTTGTTTGGGTGGTTGGCAGTTCGAAGCTACAATTGTTTGCTTATGAAACTGTAATTTTTTTTTTTTAAAACAGAGTTTACTGTTATTATATGATGGTCAAAGGGTCAAAGTTGTTGTTTACTGTGAAGGGAAAAAAAGTAATTAATATTAAAAAGATGGTCATTGTTAATTAATAATGAAAGGTAGAGCGATAAGCCATAAGGTTTTGTGTCGGCAAAAAAAAAGGCACTAACTTGTGATATGTGAAAGAGTGTTTGTTTTATATGTATGTGGCGATATTGACGGAGACACATGATGACATGAGTTACATGACCATATATATTCGATTTTATTTGAGTTCTTATAATATTTGATTACATCCAAAATAATTTTTAGATTTGATAATGGCGTAATTGTATCGGATTAGTCCCTGGCGAATTAATCGTGCGGCTTTAGCATTTCTTTTGTATTTCAAAATAGCTAAATCAACTTTTTCGAAATTGGATCCAATCCATCTAGAAAGAAGAAACTTTTTAAAAAGAGAATGTAGAAACACTGATATTCATATATATTAACGTGATTTACAAACGAGGTACCATATTTTAAAAATATACAAGTTCTTCTCTATTAAAAACAACAACAAAAATATGTTATCAGGATTAATTTATTTTACCTTATGTTACATATTATTATCTTTATTATCTTCATATATTGTAAGGGGTGGCCTCACTTGGTTCCAATGGATCGAGTTGCGAAACAGTAAATTTAGAGGTTACGTATAGAATATTGCATATTCTATATGGAATCGTATCTGTGAAAAATATCTTCCTTGCTGACTACTAAGAAAACAAAATAATGTCTTTTTGTTAAAGTGTTTAAAACATATAATAATGTTGTATGAAGGAATTGCATTGATTGAAATCTCAACCTAATTCAAAGTGCATCATGTAATAATTTATATAGTGGAAAGCCTCATTGCTATATCATGCCTACCATTAAGGCTTTTGGTCATGTCTATTAATTTTTTATATATACATAGACTTGCTAGTTGAGTAGTTCCCAACAAATGTTAAGGGTCCAAATACCCCATGTGTGTATATATATTTTATTTATCAAAAACAACACATCACATCCAAATATATATTTTAATGTGTCTTGAAGCTTTTCTATTCTATTATTTAATCAATGAACCTTATCTCTTTCTCTATAGCTATATAAATACTAATTTGAATTTTTTTAAAAACTTTGAATTAATTGATAGAAGAAATTATATATTTTTATTGTGACTTAATGATTAGCCAAAAGATATGATCCCCTCGTTTTATGCTTTTACAAAAAATAACACAAAACATTTTACGTTTTAATTTTAATTTTAGATCGTTGTATCATCGTCGTATTATCATTGTATAATATGAATTTAAAAAATTTGAAATCGATTATCGAATTCATATATAATTTAGGTGAAATAAAAAAAAATTTGTAATCTAATATTTATATTTAATTTATTTAAACTGAAAATTTACTAACAGAAAAATCAATCGAGTCTCTAATTCAATAAAGTTAAGACCTTAAGAATATCAGGAATGGATTTATCAACCTATTGTATGTGTAGAGGGTCCTCGTTTTTTCGAAAGTGAATTTTGGGAGGTAACAACTCTTCTTTTTTAAGATTTATCTTCTTATATGTCATCCTCTATGTTTTGATTATATCCTTTCTTGGAAATTTGAGCGACCACCACAAAGAGATATAGAATCCAAGCAAACTAAACCAAAGACAATTATGAAACTAAACCAAAAGGAAAATCTGGAATTATCTTCAGATTTTAAACGAAGAAGAATCTGGAACTGACCATCAGATTTTAAGAGATGAATAGAAAATCAAACGAAGAAACAATTCAAAGATACACGAAATAAAACTGAGATTGAACCAAAAACTAAAACTAATAAGGATTCAAAACAAAACACAGAAACGAAACGGGAGAAAAAAATTGAATCGATGCAGTGAAAATCAAACGAATGAACGAGAGCTTTGATACAGAAGAGGTTTCCAATTCCTATGATGCCGAGAAATAGTAAGGCTTGATCGGGGAGCTGAAGAAAAAAACGAATAGGAGAAGGAAAGATTGATAGAAACCTGAAATGAACGACAAAATCAGATTTACACGAATGACGATAATGTAATAAAGAAATCAATCGATCGAAAAGAGAGCGCAGAAGAACAAATGAAACAAATCTGTATCAAACAAACGAAGGGAAAGAATGAGATCAAGATGAACGAATGAAGAATTCGAAAATGATCCTGTGAGAATATGATCCAACTTGAAGAGCCAAGATGGAGAAGGAAATGGGAAGGAGAACAAAGGAGAGGAGCATATTTGGCTGTGTGTTAAAGACACTAAAAGGAGCTAGAAGGTTTGACTAAAGACAAAGGAGTAAAGACTCTACATATATCAGAAGGTCTAAAAGGTCTACTCTAATTGGTCACACACCAAGCCACGTGAGGTCATTAGGGTTTGTTAGACACAAACCACCGACTCTGTTTTTTGGTATAAAAACAGAGGCATTGCTTGCTTTCGAGCGTTTCATGGCATCTCATAGAGAGAGATAGAGTAAGCTAGATAGAGAGGTATTGTCTCTAGTTCTAGGCTTAGCTCGTAGCCATCTTCTTCCATTGATATCTTCTTGTACTCTCTCGGATTGTTTAACCGGAGATAGAGAGAGTGAATGATCTTGTTGTAAACCACATCGGAGGTGTTTTCCGATCTTCATAGTACATGCAGTTGTGGAGGACAGTCTCCACCCCGGATGTAGCTTCGGTGAACCGGGTGAAAAGTCTTGGTGTTCTTTGATTAAGGTCTTCTGTTGTTTAATATTAGTGAATCGACGAATAGTTTTGGGACGGGATTGAAGTATAAATCCCTAACAGATCCGATACCATTTCATATTTTCATAGTGTAAATATATTTTTTTGCACCGTTGTAAAGCTTTTTGTAATGGCTTACCATTATTATCTAGAAAAACAGAAAAACTTTCATTGAGGGTAATTACAAGCAAACTTGCGGAAAAAAAAAAAGAATTCAAGAATATCTCTGGTTTATTTATGCTATAGTTTGGTTTTTTGTCTTTTATTCAAGCAAATTATATATATATATATATTATAAAAAATCTTAGGGGTAGAAGTACTGATGAGCATAAAGAAGGATCATAAGAATGGCACACCCAATAGAAACATACTCTGGGATTGTCGGCATAGCAGCGATAGTGGAAGACAAAAGGACAATAACTGAGCCGATTCGATCCATCACGAAAGCCATGTTTGGACGCGTCCTGGCAAATATCACATTAGCTACAATTAAGAGCAAAAGGGCTATGCCGAGGAGCCGAGACAGAAGGTTGACTCGGAATGAGACGTTGTCGGGATTTGCCACTTGTGCGACAATTGCGTTGAATTCAAGACCCGCCGCGAAACAATATACAAGAGCCGTCCAGGTAAGTTTGTCCATCAGGTGAGGATCAGGCACTTGGTTGGTAAGATTCATCCGATGCGGTGGTGCCACGTTGAGGGAAGGTCGCAGCGATGGTCTCGATCCGGCGGTTGTGGTGGTTGTGATATTGCGGTGGTAATGGAGGTTGTGATCCCAGCGCTTGTGGTGATCCCGGCGGGCAGTGGTGGTGGTGATCCCGGCGGCGCGGTGGTGTGGTGATCAGGCGGTTGGTGGTCGTAGTGATTTGGCGGTGGTAATGGAGGTTGTGATCCGGCGGTTGTGGTGATCCAGGCGCGGTGGTGGTGGTGATCCAGGCGGCGCGGCGGTGGTCGTAGTGATCCAGGCGGTTTGGTGGTCGTAGTGATTTGCGGTGGTAATGGAGGTTGTGATTCCAGCGGTGGGAGTTCAATCTGCGGATCCGTAGATTCCTCATGGTTTTGGTTCGGTATAACTAAAAAATGAACTATAAAGCTGAGAAAAGCTACGAGAGACCGCATTTTCTTTTCACAGATATTAAGATTTGCGAAAAGGTGAATGTTTGAGAAAGGTGCATACTGTATTGCATAACGGCCTGGCTCCTTTTTATATGCGAAGGTAATTATTATTTATTTCTATAGGTAATTGTTTATATAATCTATTTGTCAAATTCTTCAATTATTAATTTATATCAATGACACAATCCGGTAATCGACTGTCCTCTCATCTTATATGCGCAGTATAACGTGGAATCAATTTCTCAATGTCCCTCAATGTTTTGAAGTCAATCTCAAATACCATCATTATAACAAATGACTTATTTTTGATTTTCTTTTAATTCGAAACAAAAGGAAATTACGGAACAGACATAAAAATCTAAATAATTACTGACCCAACCACTTATATCCATCCGAAACCCCTACCCATTCCGAGTAAATCGGATTAAACCGCCCACGACCCATCCCCTTCTAATATCGGATATCCGATTATCTTTCAGTTACCTCAAAACAAATCCTCTTAATTTCCCTCGTATAATCGACAACTAAGTACAACCAAACCTGCGAATTCGGAGTAAGGTATGCTAAAATCCGGGTTTCTTTTCAATTTGAAGTAGGTTCCGTTTCGTAATGTACTAATGAGTTTAAATCTATATGATGTAGTGATTTTGCCGTAGAAATGGTGCGAACAAAGAACCCATCGGTTTCGTAGATGAATTCCTCCAACCGTAGAAGTTCCACCGGGTCATGGAAGTATGCATACAGTTCATCGGAAGAAGAGGCAAATGAAGAACAAAGGGTCTCGACAAAGAAAAAGAAGAGCAAATGATGAGAAAGGGTGTCAACGAAGAAGAAGAGAAAAATGGTTTAGATGCAGAAAAATAGCAAACTGGTTCAGAGAAGGACAATGAAACGAATCACCGGTATGTTGTACTTGGTATAACGAAACTATGCTAAATGAAAAAGTAATACTTGGTATAACTAGGGAAAATAGTAAGACTTGGTATAACTAGGATGATATATAAATTGAAATTCTGGAATGAATAGTAATACTTAGTACCGTTGTTGTTGTATGATTGCAGGATTCGGATGAGGAAACCCAACCATTAGAACCTCTGCAGATGTACTTCAATCGAACGAGTATACGAAGACCAATAAAGATGTCATCAAGTGTTTCATTAGGAGGCAGTGAACACAATCGATGTCTACTTAACAGAAACGAGAAGAGATGGTTTGAAGAACATCCACAGTTCAAGCATTTCTTCCACATGCATAAGGAGAGCCAGCATAAGTAATGGGCATGTGGATGCTCCTTCTTCATATGGCTTGTACATCAAAGGTAAAGGAAGCTTGATTTATCGTCAACGGTGTTCCTATTCGATTTCTATTAGAGAACACAGAATCATTTCTGGTTTATACTGTCATAACTATCCACTGGCTGGGAAAGAATGGGTGGCTTAGAGTTTGTTGGGAGGCATTTCAAGCCTGGGACAACAATAACCCATGAAGCTATCGAGAAAAAGTTCTTGCGATGAAACCTTGCAGAGATAGGTTGAATATGGCTGTTTGTACTCTTATCCAGTTGATCATTGGAAAGAAAAAGAGAGGAAAGGAGCACCCTCTGTAGAGCCATTCTTTCTCAGACGGCTAATGATCTGGAGTTGTGTCGGACGTTTCCGTGGGGACGATTGTCATTTGATGACAATCTGGCACAAATGACTAATTTGTTTACTAAATTCGGAAGCGTCGTCGAGAAAGATGCATGGTGTTTTCCAAGTTTCAATATTCCTTTGCAGGTAAATCCAAGATGCATTATTTATTTCGTAGATCTTAGTTTGAATTTGTTAACATGTTTATGTCTTATGTGTAGCTTCTAGTGTTTGAGCAATTCCGATTCGAAGACCAATTTCCGAGTTGCTCTTCCAGAGGCAGCCTCTGATTGTCCAAGGATGTGCAAGTCAAATTCAAAAAATAGTTCTATGACCGGTTTTCCGCTTTCTGAAATTATCGAGCACTTGGGACAACTAAGTTAGTAATACTATTACTATTACTCATGTTAATGCAAATTAGTTATTGTGAGCTTATGATTGGTTGTATAATCTTCCACTAATTGTATTTCTTTATATCCACAGAAGATAAACAGTATCTTGATCCCATATCATAATGAGCGACCTCTATTGGCTCAAATCTTTGATGAGGAGGAGAAACAATCAGATGTTGATGACTACATTGTTCAAAGTTGGAAAAATCAACTTTTTATTGACAGAAAGCCAATTTGGTTTGAAAGGATGTTCGACCTTGATGTCAATGGCCGAAAAGAAGGATAATGAGGCTGCGGATGTTCCGTCGGAGGTGGTGGCTTCTGATGAACTGGAAGGTGTAAAGAAAGGCTTGTTAGATGTACAACAAGGAATGCTCAAGCTGAATAAAAGTATGGAAGATGGTTTTGAAAGAATGTTGAACATGATTGGTGGGCAGGATACAAGGCTCAAGGCTGTGGAATCAGTTGTGAAGTCTCAGGGATGGAATGATGGGACTGATTTCGGTTTTGCTGCTCTTGCCCTCGATCTAGGTATTGGAATGATGGTGATTGCTCTGGTGGTGGTGGTGGTGGTGGACAGAGAGAAGCTGAAACA
This sequence comes from Pseudoturritis turrita, assembly GCA_900406555.1. Lineage (NCBI taxonomy): Eukaryota > Viridiplantae > Streptophyta > Magnoliopsida > Brassicales > Brassicaceae > Pseudoturritis > Pseudoturritis turrita. The sequence continues at coordinate 478,901 of OVBL01000623.1, read as the reverse complement.
GAAGGATGGTGGTGATGAATGGAGGAGAAAGTGAGAAGGACAGTGGATGGAAAAGGAGAATGAAAAGGAGAAGGAAACTGGAGTGGATGTGGAGAAGGGAAAGGAGAAGGAAACTGGAGTGAAAATACAAAATGACACTCTTTATGAAACAAAAATAATGCCTTAAAATGACACTCTTTGTGAAACGGATGGAGTAACATTTTACATCATCGGTTATATAAACGGTAACAAATAATGTACTGAAAACAATATTCCTCATATTCTTTTTTACTTCTCTTTCTTACGTTTTCGAATTATTTTGATATCGTATAACGTTTCTTTCGTTAATTTTTTTTTTTTTATCAGTTTTGTATCATCAACCGGATCCTATATGTTTTTTTCAATGAAAAATAAGTATTTCAAATTTAAAGTGTGGAATTTACACCGTTTATATAGATTTGAGATATGAAATCTGATCGTTGATTTAGAAGATCTTGTTATCCAAAAAAACCCAAAATTTTGTGGATTACAAGTTTAGTTCGTTTAAAATTTGTTATATGGTACTTCCTTCGTTTCAAAATGATTTATGTTTTAGAAAAAAAAATTGTTTCACAAATATTAATTTTTTACATTTTTATGCGATTTTTATGAAGTAATAATGATGAATTGTAAATTCTAAAACATATTAATTTATTTTATTGAATTATTATTGGTTTAAAGTTATTGGAAATTGTTTAGTACAAAAAATAATATATTTATAATTAAATATAAATTTGTTTTTTTAAATGTGTGAAAATTCTAGAAAATCAATCATTACAGATGGGATATCTGTGTAATAATTATTGTTATTTTTGTCGCCAATTCTGATTTATTTATTTCTTGCTTTTTGTAACCATGGAGGTCTACATCTAATAATAATGCGCAAACTTATTTTCAAGCAAGTAATAATTAACTCCACGTTTGGAAATTGCAATATTTTGTCAGAACGCGTAATTCCCATATATGGTTGTCACTATTCCACATGAAACTTTGAAAATGTCTTCTTTTTGACTCTTAGCTAACGTCTTTGCTTTAGCTACTTGTCACAAATAATCGTATTATATTTCTAATGACGTTAATTTAATATTATGTTCAAATAAAAACAACCAAAATTGAAAATATTTATTGTCTTCTTCAAGCCTTCTTCTTCTTTGCAACTCATTTAGTTTCTCAACAAATCTTAGAAACTTTCTAAACCAGACAAAATCAAGAACACTACTTTCTTCTTTGTCTGAAACTTCAAACACAAGAAACACAAAATTATGATAGAGATTGCTTTGTCTCTGTTTCTTCTCTTCTCAGTTAAATCTGTCAAATCTGATTATTCTCCTCCCACAAGAGAACAGTTTCAAAGTTGCTTGTCGACAAATCATTGCAATTCAACCTTAAACCCTATAAATCTCATCAACTACAAACCAGATTCCCGAATCTACACCGATTTTTCCGAATCTTCATCTCCAAATTCAAGTTTCCTCAACTTGAATTTCACCAGCCTGAAGCCGATTCTGATCGTCAAACCGAAATCGGAATCCGAAATCAAAAGATCAATACTATGCAGCAAGAAACTTGGAGTGCAAGTAAGAACCCTGAGTGGTGGTCATGACTACGAAGGTCTCTCTTACCTCTCTCAATCCCCGTTCATAATCATCGACCTCGTTGACTTCAGATCGATCAACATCAACCTCACAGACGAAACCGCGTGGATCCAATCGGGGGCAACACTCGGCGAACTCTATTACAAAATCGCGAAAACCAGCAAGATCCATGCCTTCGCCGCAGGAATATGTCCAAGTGTTGGAGTTGGTGGGCATATTAGTGGCGGAGGATTCGGTACAATTATGAGAAAACATGGTTTAGCGTCTGATAACGTCGTGGACGCGCGTTTGATGGACGTAAACGGGGTAATTCGCGACCGGAAAGCGATGGACCGGAGCAGAGCTAGACGAAGATTTATTCATAAGAGTCATAATTGACAATACTCAAGAAGGGAATCAAAGAAGTGCGAAAACAACATTTCAAACTCTGTTTCTTGGAGGAATCGATAGATTGATTCCTCTTATGAACCAGAAGTTTCCAGAACTCGGATTACGATCTCAAGACTGCAAGGAAATGAGCTGGATCGAATCGATTATGTTCTTCAACTGGAAATCAGGACAGCCATTAGAGATTATGCTCGACCGAGACCAAAGGTACGAAGATCTTTACTTCAAAGCAAAATCAGATTTTGTTCAAACCCCAGTTCCCGAAAGCGTCTTCGGAGAAGTCTCCAAAAGGTTTCTCGAGAAAGAAACTCCATTGATGATCTTAGAGCCTTTTTGTGTGTTTTCGTGGCAGTAGTGGGTCCCATGGGTCGCCGTTAGTTACTTGAAGGTGACGGTGACGGTGTCGACGGAAGAGGAAAGTGTTGTTGTTTGGGTGGTTGCAGTTCGAAGCTACAATTGTTTGCTTATGAAACTGTAATTTTTTTTTTTTTTAAAACAGAGTTTACTGTTATTATATGATGGTCAAGGGGTCAAAGTTGTTGTTACTGTGAAGGGAAAAAAGTAATTAATATTAAAAAGATGGTCATTGTTAATTAATAATGAAAGGTAGAGCGATAAGCCATAAGGTTTTGTGTCGGCAAAAAAAAAGGCACTAACTTGTGATATGTGAAAGAGTGTTTGTTTATATGTATGTGGCGATATTGACGGAGACACATGATGACATGAGTTACATGACCATATATATTCGATTTTATTTGAGTTCTTATAATATTTGATTACATCCAAAATAATTTTTAATTTGATAATGGCGTAATTGTATCGGATTAGTCCCTGGCGAATTAATCGTGCGGCTTTAGCATTTCTTTGTATTTCAAAATAGCTAAATCAACTTTTTCGAAATTGGATCCAATCCATCTAGAAAGAAGAAACTTTTTAAAAAGAGAATGTAGAAACACTGATATTCATATATATTAACGTGATTTACAAACGACGGTACCATATTTTAAAAATATACAAGTCTTCTCTATTAAAAAACAACAACAAAAATATGTTATCAGGATTAATTTATTTTACCTTATGTTACATATTATTATCTTTATTATCTTCATATATTGTAAGGGGTGGCCTCACTTGGTTCCAATGGATCGAGTTGCGAAACAGTAAATTTAGAGGTTACGTATAGAATATTGCATATTCTATATGGAATCGTATCTGTGAAAAATATCTTCCTTGCTGACTACTAAGAAAACAAAATAATGTCTTTTTGTTAAAGTGTTTAAAACATATAATAATTGTTGTATGAAGGAATTGCATTGATTGAAATCTCAACCTAATTCAAAGTGCATCATGTAATAATTTATATAGTGGAAAGCCTCATTGCTATATCATGCCTACCATTAAGGCTTTTGGTCATGTCTATTAATTTTTTATATATACATAGACTTGCTAGTTGAGTAGTTCCCAACAAATGTTAAGGGTCCAAATACCCCATGTGTGTATATATATTTTATTTATCAAAAACAACACATCACATCCAAATATATATTTTAATGTGTCTTGAAGCTTTTCTATTCTATTATTTTAATCAATGAACCTTATCTCTTTCTCTATAGCTATATAAATACTAATTTGAATTTTTTAAAAACTTTGAATTAATTGATAGAAGAAATTATATATTTTTATTGTGACTTAATGATTAGCCAAAAGATATGATCCCCTCGTTTTATGCTTTTACAAAAAATAACACAAAACATTTTACGTTTTAATTTTAATTTTAGATCGTTGTATCATCGTCGTATTATCATTTGTATAATATGAATTTAAAAAATTTGAAATCGATTATCGAATTCATATATAATTTAGGTGAAATAAAAAAAATTTGTAATCTAATATTATATTTAATTTATTTAAACTGAAAATTTACTACAGAAAAATCAATCGAGTCTCTAATTCAATAAAGTTAAGACCTTAAGAATATCAGGAATGGATTTATCAACCTATTGTATGTGTAGAGGGTCCTCGTTTTTTTCGGAAAGTGAATTTTGGGAGGTAACAACTCTTCTTTTTTAAGATTTATCTTCTTATATGTCATCCTCTATGTTTGATTATATCCTTTCTTGGAAATTTGAGCGACCACCACAAAGAGATATAGAATCCAAGCAAACTAAACCAAAGACAATTATGAAACTAAACCAAAAGGAAAATCTGGAATTATCTTCAGATTTTAAACGAAGAAGAATCTGGAACTGACCATCAGATTTTAAGAGATGAATAGAAAATCAAACGAAGAAACAATTCAAAGATACACGAAATAAAACTGAGATTGAACCAAAAACTAAAACTAATAAGGATTCAAAACAAAACACAGAAACGAAACGGGAGAAAAAAATTGAATCGATGCAGTGAAAATCAAACGAATGAACGAGAGCTTTGATACAGAAGAGGTTTCCAATTCCTATGATGCCGAGAAATAGTAAGGCTTGATCGGGGAGCTGAAGAAAAAAACGAATAGGAGAAGGAAAGATTGATAGAAACCTGAAATGAACGACAAAATCAGATTTACACGAATGACGATAATGTAATAAAGAAATCAATCGATCGAAAAGAGAGCGCAGAAGAACAAATGAAACAAATCTGTATCAAACAAACGAAGGGAAAGAATGAGATCAAGATGAACGAATGAAGAATTCGAAAATGATCCTGTGAGAATATGATCCAACTTGAAGAGCCAAGATGGAGAAGGAAATGGGAAGGAGAACAAAGGAGAGGAGCATATTTGGCTGTGTGTTAAAGACACTAAAAGGAGCTAGAAGGTTTGACTAAAGACAAAGGAGTAAAGACTCTACATATATCAGAAGGTCTAAAAGGTCTACTCTAATTGGTCACACACCAAGCCACGTGAGGTCATTAGGGTTTGTTAGACACAAACCACCGACTCTGTTTTTTGGTATAAAAACAGAGGCATTGCTTGCTTTCGAGCGTTTCATGGCATCTCATAGAGAGAGATAGAGTAAGCTAGATAGAGAGGTATTGTCTCTAGTTCTAGGCTTAGCTCGTAGCCATCTTCTTCCATTGATATCTTCTTGTACTCTCTCGGATTGTTTAACCGGAGATAGAGAGAGTGAATGATCTTGTTGTAAACCACATCGGAGGTGTTTTCCGATCTTCATAGTACATGCAGTTGTGGAGGACAGTCTCCACCCCGGATGTAGCTTCGGTGAACCGGGTGAAAAGTCTTGGTGTTCTTTGATTAAGGTCTTCTGTTGTTTAATATTAGTGAATCGACGAATAGTTTTGGGACGGGATTGAAGTATAAATCCCTAACAGATCCGATACCATTTCATATTTTCATAGTGTAAATATATTTTTTTGCACCGTTGTAAAGCTTTTTGTAATGGCTTACCATTATTATCTAGAAAAACAGAAAAACTTTCATTGAGGGTAATTACAAGCAAACTTGCGGAAAAAAAAAAGAATTCAAGAATATCTCTGGTTTATTTATGCTATAGTTTGGTTTTTTGTCTTTTATTCAAGCAAATTATATATATATATATATATTATAAAAATCTTAGGGGTAGAAGTACTGATGAGCATAAAGAAGGATCATAAGAATGGCACACCCAATAGAAACATACTCTGGGATTGTCGGCATAGCAGCGATAGTGGAAGACAAAAGGACAATAACTGAGCCGATTCGATCCATCACGAAAGCCATGTTTGGACGCGTCCTGGCAAATATCACATTAGCTACAATTAAGAGCAAAAGGGCTATGCCGAGGAGCCGAGACAGAAGGTTGACTCGGAATGAGACGTTGTCGGGATTTGCCACTTGTGCGACAATTGCGTTGAATTCAAGACCCGCCGCGAAACAATATACAAGAGCCGTCCAGGTAAGTTTGTCCATCAGGTGAGGATCAGGCACTTGGTTGGTAAGATTCATCCGATGCGGTGGTGCCACGTTGAGGGAAGGTCGCAGCGATGGTCTCGATCCCGGCGGTTGTGGTGGTTGTGATATTGGCGGTGGTAATGGAGGTTGTGATCCCAGCGCTTGTGGTGATCCCGGCGGCGGCAGTGGTGGTGGTGATCCCGGCGGCGGCGGTGGTGGTGGTGATCCAGGCAGTTGTGGTGGTCGTAGTGATTTTGGCGGTGGTAATGGAGGTTGTGATCCCGGCGGTTGTGGTGATCCAGGCGGCGGTGGTGGTGGTGATCCAGGCGGCGGCGGCGGTGGTCGTAGTGATCCAGGCGGTTGTGGTGGTCGTAGTGATTTTGGCGGTGGTAATGGAGGTTGTGATTCCAGCGGTGGGAGTTCAATCTGCGGATCCGTAGATTCCTCATGGTTTTGGTTCGGTATAACTAAAAAATGAACTATAAAGCTGAGAAAAGCTACGAGAGACCGCATTTTCTTTTCACAGATATTAAGATTTGCGAAAAGGTGAATGTTTGAGAAAGGTGCATACTGTATTGCATAACGGCCTGGCTCCTTTTTATATGCGAAGGTAATTATTATTTTATTTCTATAGGTAATTGTTTATATAATCTATTTGTCAAATTTCTTCAATTATTTAATTTATATCAATGACACAATCCGGTAATCGACTGTCCTCTCATCTTATATGCGCAGGTATACGTGGAATCAATTTCTCAAATGTCCCTCAATGTTTTGAAGTCAATCTCAAATACCATCATTATAACAAATGACTTATTTTTGATTTTCTTTTAATTCGAAACAAAAGGAAATTACGGAACAGACATAAAAAATCTAAATAATTACTGACCCAACCACTTATATCCATCCGAAACCCCTACCCATTCCGAGTAAATCGGATTAAACCGCCCACGACCCATCCCCTTCTAATATCGGATATCTCGATTATCTTTCAGTTACCTCAAAACCAAATCCTCTTAATTTCCCTCGTATAATCAGACAACTAAGTACAACCAAACCTGCGAATTCGGAGTAAGGTATGCTAAAATCCGGGTTTTCTTTTCAATTTGAAGTAGGTTCCGTTTCGTAATGTACTAATGAGTTTAAATCTATATGATGTAGTGATTTTGCCGTAGAAATGGTGCGAACAAAGAACCCATCGGTTTCGGTAGATGGAATTCCTCCAACCGTAGAAGTTCCACCGGGTCATGGAAGGTATGCATACAGTTCATCGGAAGAAGAGGCAAATGAAGAACAAAGGGTCTCGGACAAAGAAAAAGAAGAGGCAAATGATGAAGAAAGGGTGTCAGACGAAGAAGAAGAGAAAAATGGTTTAGATGCAGAAAAATAGCAAACTGGTTCAGAGAAGGACAATGATAACGAATCACCGGTATGTTGTACTTGGTATAACGAAACTATGCTAAATGAAAAAGTAATACTTGGTATAACTAGGGAAAATAGTAAGACTTGGTATAACTAGGATGATATATAAATTTGAAAATTCTGGAATGAGATAGTAATACTTAGTACCGTTGTTGTTGTATGATTGCAGGATTCGGATGAGGAAACCCAACCATTAGAACCTCTGCAGATGTACTTCAATCGAAGCGAGTATACGAAGACAATAAAGATGTCATCAAGGTGTTTCATTAAGGAGGCAGTGAACACAATCGATGGTCTACTTAACAGAAACGAGAAGAGATGGTTTGAAGAACATCCACAGTTCAAGCATTTCTTCCACATGCATAAGGAGAGCCAGCATAAGGTAATGGGCATGTGGATGCTCCTTCTTCATATGGCTTGTACATCAAAGGTAAAGGAAGCTTGATTTATCGTCAACGGTGTTCCTATTCGATATTCTATTAGAGAACACAGAATCATTTCTGGTTTATACTGTCATAACTATCCACTGGGCTGGGAAAGAATGGGTGGCTTAGAGTTTGTTGGGAGGCATTTCAAGCCTGGGACAACAATAACCCATGAAGCTATCGAGAAAAAGTTCTTGGCGATGAAACCTTGCAGAGATAGGTTGAATATGGCTGTCTTGTACTTCTTATCCAGTGTGATCATTGGAAAGAAAAAGAGAGGAAAGTGAGCACCCTCTGTAGAGCCATTCTTTCTCAGAGCGGCTAATGATCTGGAGTTGTGTCGGACGTTTCCGTGGGACGATTGTCATTTGATGACAATCTGGCACAAATGACTAATTTGTTTACTAAATTCGGAAGCGTCGTCGAGAAAGATGCATGGTGTTTTCCAAGTTTCAATATTCCTTTGCAGGTAAATCCAAGATGCATTATTTATTTCGTAGATCTTAGTTTGAATTTGTTAACATGTTTATGTCTTATGTGTAGCTTCTAGTGTTTGAGGCAATTCCGGATTCGAAGACCAATTTCCGAGTTGCTCTTCCAGAGGCAGCCTCTGATTGTCCAAGGATGTGCAAGTCCAAATTCAAAAATAGTTCTATGACCGGTTTTCCGCTTTCTGAAATTTATCGAGCACTTGGGACAACTAAGGTTAGTAATACTATTACTATTACTCATGTTAATGCAAATTAGTTATTGGTGAGCTTATGATTGGGTTGTATAATCTTCCACTAATTGTATTTCTTTATATCCACAGAAGATAAACAGTATCTTGATCCCATATCATAATGAGCGACCTCTATTGGCTCAAATCTTTGATGAGGAGGAGAACAATCGAGATGTTGATGACTACATTGTTCAAAGTTGGAAAAATCAACTTTTTATTGACAGAAAGCCAATTTGGTTTGAAAGGATGTTCGACCTTGATGTCAATGGCCGAAAAGAAGAGGATAATGAGGCTGCGGATGTTCCGTCGGAGGTGGTGGCTTCTGATGAACTGGAATGTGTAAATAAAGGCTTGTTAGATGTACAACAAGGAATGCTCAAGCTGAATAAAAGTATGGAAGATGGTTTTGAAAGAATGTTGAACATGATTGGTGGGCAGGATACAAGGCTCAAGGCTGTGGAATCAGTTGTGAAGTCTCAGGGATGGAATGATGGGACTGATTTCGGTTTTGCTGCCTCTTGCCCTCGATCTAGGTATTGGAATGATGGTGATTGCTCTGGTGGTGGTGGTGGTGGTGGACAGGAGAAGCTGAAACAGAAGGATGGTGGTGATGATGGAGGAGAAAGTGAGAAGGACAGTGGAGTGGAAAAGGAGAATGAAAAGGAGAAGGAAACTGGAGTGGATGTGGAGAAGGGAAAGGAGAAGGAAACTGGAGTGAAAATACAAAATGACACTCTTTATGAAACAAAAATAATGCCTTAAAATGACACTCTTTGTGAAACGGATGGAGTAACATTTTACATCATCGGTTATATAAACGGTAACAAATAATGGTACTGAAAACAATATTCTCATATTCTTTTTTACTTCTCTTTCTTACGTTTTCGAATTATTTTGATATCGTATAACGTTTCTTTCGTTAATTTTTTTTTTTTTATCAGTTTTGTATCATCAACCGGATCCTATATGTTTTTTTCAATGAAAAATAAGTATTTCAAATTTAAAGTGTGGAATTTACACCGTTTATATAGATTTGAGATATGAAATCTGATCGTTGATTTAGAAGATCTTGTTATCCAAAAAAACCCAAAATTTTGTGGATTACAAGTTTAGTTCGTTTAAAATTTGTTATATGGTACTTCCTTCGTTTCAAAATGATTTATGTTTTAGAAAAAAAAATTGTTTCACAAATATTAATTTTTTACATTTTTATGCGATTTTATGAAGTAATAATGATGAATTGTAAATTCTAAAACATATTAATTTATTTTATTGAATTATTATTGGTTTAAAGTTATTGGAAATTGTTTAGTACAAAAAATAATATATTTATAATTAAATATAAATTTGTTTTTTTAAATGTGTGAAAATTCTAGAAAATCAATCATTACAGATGGGATATCTGTGTAATAATTATTGTTATTTTTGTCGCCAATTCTGATTTATTTATTTCCTGCTTTTTGTAACCATGGAGGTCTACATCTAATAATAATGCGCAAAATTATTTTCAAGCAAGTAATAATTAACTCCACGTTTGGAAATTGCAATATTTTGTTAGGACGCGTAATCCCCATATATGGTTGTCACTATTCCACATCCAACTTTGAAAATGTCTTCTTTTTGACTCTTAGCTAACGTCTTTGCTTTAGCTACTTGATAAAAATAATCGTATTATATTTCTAATGACGTTAATTTAATATTATGTTCAAATAAAAACAACCAAAATTGAAAATATTTATTGTCTTCTTCAAGCCTTCTTCTTCTTTGCAACTCATTTAGTTTCTCAACAAATCTTAGAAACTTTCTAAACCAGACAAAATCAAGAACACTACTTTCTTCTTTGTCTGAAACTTCAAACACAAGAAACACAAAATTATGATAGAGATTGCTTTGTCTCTGTTTCTTCTCTTCTCAGTTAAATCTGTCAAATCTGATTATTCTCCTCCCACAAGAGAACAGTTTCAAAGTTGCTTGTCGACAAATCATTGCAATTCAACCTTAAACCCTATAAATCTCATCAACTACAAACCAGATTCCCGAATCTACACCGATTTTTCCGAATCTTCATCTCCAAATTCAAGTTTCCTCAACTTGAATTTCACCAGCCTGAAGCCGATTCTGATCGTCAAACCGAAATCGGAATCCGAAATCAAAAGATCAATACTATGCAGCAAGAAACTTGGAGTGCAAGTAAGAACCCTGAGTGGTGGTCATGACTACGAAGGTCTCTCTTACCTCTCTCAATCCCCGTTCATAATCATCGACCTCGTTGACTTCAGATCGATCAACATCAACCTCACAGACGAAACCGCGTGGATCCAATCGGGGGCAACACTCGGCGAACTCTATTACAAAATCGCGAAAACCAGCAAGATCCATGCCTTCGCCGCAGGAATATGTCCAAGTGTTGGAGTTGGTGGGCATATTAGTGGCGGAGGATTCGGTACAATTATGAGAAAACATGGTTTAGCGTCTGATAACGTCGTGGACGCGCGTTTGATGGACGTAAACGGGGTAATTCGCGACCGGAAAGCGATGGACCGGAGCAGAGCTAGACGAAGATTTATTCATAAGAGTCATAATTGACAATACTCAAGAAGGGAATCAAAGAAGTGCGAAAACAACATTTCAAACTCTGTTTCTTGGAGGAATCGATAGATTGATTCCTCTTATGAACCAGAAGTTTCCAGAACTCGGATTACGATCTCAAGACTGCAAGGAAATGAGCTGGATCGAATCGATTATGTTCTTCAACTGGAAATCAGGACAGCCATTAGAGATTATGCTCGACCGAGACCAAAGGTACGAAGATCTTTACTTCAAAGCAAAATCAGATTTTGTTCAAACCCCAGTTCCCGAAAGCGTCTTCGGAGAAGTCTCCAAAAGGTTTCTCGAGAAAGAAACTCCATTGATGATCTTAGAGCCTTTTTGTGTGTTTTCGTGGCAGTAGTGGGTCCCATGGGTCGCCGTTAGTTACTTGAAGGTGACGGTGACGGTGTCGACGGAAGAGGAAAGTGTTGTTGTTTGGGTGGTTGGCAGTTCGAAGCTACAATTGTTTGCTTATGAAACTGTAATTTTTTTTTTTTAAAACAGAGTTTACTGTTATTATATGATGGTCAAAGGGTCAAAGTTGTTGTTTACTGTGAAGGGAAAAAAAGTAATTAATATTAAAAAGATGGTCATTGTTAATTAATAATGAAAGGTAGAGCGATAAGCCATAAGGTTTTGTGTCGGCAAAAAAAAAGGCACTAACTTGTGATATGTGAAAGAGTGTTTGTTTTATATGTATGTGGCGATATTGACGGAGACACATGATGACATGAGTTACATGACCATATATATTCGATTTTATTTGAGTTCTTATAATATTTGATTACATCCAAAATAATTTTTAGATTTGATAATGGCGTAATTGTATCGGATTAGTCCCTGGCGAATTAATCGTGCGGCTTTAGCATTTCTTTTGTATTTCAAAATAGCTAAATCAACTTTTTCGAAATTGGATCCAATCCATCTAGAAAGAAGAAACTTTTTAAAAAGAGAATGTAGAAACACTGATATTCATATATATTAACGTGATTTACAAACGAGGTACCATATTTTAAAAATATACAAGTTCTTCTCTATTAAAAACAACAACAAAAATATGTTATCAGGATTAATTTATTTTACCTTATGTTACATATTATTATCTTTATTATCTTCATATATTGTAAGGGTGGCCTCACTTGGTTCCAATGGATCGAGTTGCGAAACAGTAAATTTAGAGGTTACGTATAGAATATTGCATATTCTATATGGAATCGTATCTGTGAAAAATATCTTCCTTGCTGACTACTAAGAAAACAAAATAATGTCTTTTTGTTAAAGTGTTTAAAACATATAATAATGTTGTATGAAGGAATTGCATTGATTGAAATCTCAACCTAATTCAAAGTGCATCATGTAATAATTTATATAGTGGAAAGCCTCATTGCTATATCATGCCTACCATTAAGGCTTTTGGTCATGTCTATTAATTTTTTATATATACATAGACTTGCTAGTTGAGTAGTTCCCAACAAATGTTAAGGGTCCAAATACCCCATGTGTGTATATATATTTTATTTATCAAAAACAACACATCACATCCAAATATATATTTTAATGTGTCTTGAAGCTTTTCTATTCTATTATTTAATCAATGAACCTTTTCTCTTTCTCTATAGCTATATAAATACTAATTTGAATTTTTTAAAAAACTTTGAATTAATTGATAGAAGAAATTATATATTTTTATTGTGACTTAATGATTAGCCAAAAGATATATGATCCCCTCGTTTTATGCTTTTACAAAAAATAACACAAAACATTTTACGTTTTAATTTTAATTTTAGATCGTTGTATCATCGTCGTATCATCATTGTATAATATGAATTTAAAAATTTTGAAATCCATCGAGTTCATATATAATTTAGGTGAAATAAAAAAAAATTTGTAATCTAATATTTATATTTAATTTATTTAAACTGAAAATTTACTAACAGAAAAATCAATCGAGTCTCTAATTCAATAAAGTTAAGACCTTAAGAATATCAGGAATGGATTTATCAACCTATTGTATGTGTAGAGGGTCCTCGTTTTTTCGAAAGTAAATTTTGGGAGGTAACAACTCTTCTTTTTTAAGATTTATCTTCTTATATGTCATCCTCTATGTTTTGATTATATCCTTTCTTGGAAATTTGAGCGACCATCACAAAGAGATATAGAATCCAAGCAAACTAAACCAAAGACAATTATGAAACTAAACCAAAAGGAAAATCTGGAATTATCTTCAGATTTTAAACGAAGAAGAATCTGGAACTGACCATCAGATTTTAAGAGATGAATAGAAAATCAAACGAAGAAACAATTCAAAGATACACGAAATAAAACTGAGATTGAACCAAAAACTAAAACGAATAAGGATTCAAAACAAAACACAGAAACGAAACGGGAGAAAAAAATTGAATCGATGCGGTGAAAATCAAACGAATGAACGAGAGCTTTGATACAGAAGAGGTTTCCAATTCCTATGATGCCGAGAAATAGTAAGGCTTGATCGAGGAGCTGAAGAAAAAAACGAATAGGAGAAGGAAAGATTGATAGAAACCTGAAATGAACGACAAAATCAGATTTACACGAATGACGATGATGTAATAAAGAAATCAATCGATCAAAAAGAGAGCGCATGCAGAAGAACAAATGAAACAAATCTGTATCAAACAAACGAAGGGAAAGAATGAGATCAAGATGAACGAAGAATTGGAAAATGATCCGATACCATTTCAGATTATTCAAGCAAATTAAAAGACAATAATCAAACTATACCAAAAATAAACTTAGATAATATTTATATTCTCTAATATGTCACTTTTTTATTACGTTACCCATTAAACTATACACCTTTTAAATGATTATATATAACATATATTATATTATAAAAAATCTTAGGGGTAGAAGTACTGATGAGCATAAAGAAGGATCATAAGAATGGCACACCCAATAGAAACATACTCTGGGATTGTCGGCATATCAGCGATGGTGGAAGACACAAGGACAATAACTGAGCCGATTCGATCCATCACGAAAGCCATGTTTGGACGCGTCCTGGCATATATCCCATTAGCTGCAATTAAGAGACAAAGGGCTATGCTGAGGAGCAGAGACAGAAGCTTGACTCGGAAGGAGACGTTGTCGGGATTTGCCACCTGTGCGAGAATTGCGTTGAATTCAAGACCCGCCGTGAAACAATATACAAGAGCCGTCCAGCTAAGTTTGTCCATCAGGTGAGGATCAGGCACTTGGTTGGCAAGATTCATCGGATGCGGTGGTGCCACGTTGAGGGAAGGTGGAAACGATGGTCTCTATCCCGGCGGTTGTGGTGGTCGTAGTGATATTGGCGGTGGTAATGGATGTTTGAGAAAGGTGAATACTGAATAGCATAACGGGGTGGCTCCTTTTTATATGCGAAGGTAATTATTATTTTATTTCTATAGGTAATTGTTTATATCATCTATTTGTCAAATTTCTTCAATTATTTAATTTATATCAATGACACAATCCGGTAATCGACTGTCCTCTCATCTTATATGCGCAGGTATACGTGGAGGTTGGTTGTTATTTTTGCTAATTTCTCTAATTATTGATATTATCTATTGGTCGATTTCCGTTACTTTTGAGTAATTAATTAATGGTTAACCGCATAAACGTCGACCGGGGGGGGGGATGATCACATATTTTGCCATCCTTGGGTCGTGACGCGCAAAACAGATACTTTCCTTTTCTTCTTTACAAAAAAAGAATAAATAATTTTTTTTTTAAATCCTCTTAGTTGGACGGTTCAATTAAAATATATGAACAGTAGCGTCATCTTTTTTGGTAACACTCCCAAAAATATCACTTTTAAATCTGATTTTTACAAAGGTGCTATTTTTGTAAAATCATTTTTATTTATGCTATTTTTTAATAACAAAAAAATTAATATTATCCTTAGAAAAAAAAACCATGAATCGCCTTTCTCTTCTCTCAGATTGCAAATCTGATTTGAAATATATATTTATACAAAACAACACATCATATCCAAATATATATTTTAATGTGTAATGAACCTTAACTCTTTTTCTATAGCTATATAAATATTAATTTGAATTTAAAAAAAACTTTGAATTAGTTGATAGAAGAAATTATATATTTTAAAAGATATATGATCCCTCGGTTTTATGCTTTTACAAAAAATAACACAAAATATTTTACGTTTTAATTTTAGATCGTTGTATCATCATCGTATAGAATGATTTTAAAAATTTTAAAATCGATTATCGAATTCATATATAATTTAGGTGAAATAAAAAAAATTGTAATCTAATATTTATATTTAATTTATTTAAACTGAAAATTTACTAACAGAAAAATCAATCGAGTCTCTAATTCAATAAAGTTAAGACTTTAAGATATAATGCTTAATGATTAAAAAATTAGTCATGCGTGTGGTGGTCGTGTAGGAAAATTACTAATCAATGGTGCAACAAACTGCGTCCACATAAATAATGATTTATTATAATAGAAATTATTATTTATTTATTTTGATAAAAATTTTGCATTAATAAACGAAGCAAGAGTCCTATTTAAAATCATATTGATCCAACAATTGGTAGTAAAGCCCGATGGAAGTAGCCCACGTAAAAGGAATGTAACGAATGAAGCAGATTAGGTTTTCAGCTTGGTTGAGAACGACGATTCAGTTGAGGGAGAACCAGAGCTGCATCAACTCGCTTCATGCATTCGGATTTCGAATCCTACTCGCAGAAATTCGATTTTTGATGGTCAGTTTGATGACCCCGATAATTGCATCTGTTGAACGGTGAGTGTGTCGATGTAGCCTGTTGTTTCTTTCCCTCCATAACTCATAGATCACCGCCTGCCAAGAGATTAGAGTTATATACCTCATCTTTTTGTTTCCTGAATAGGTGACTAGCTCATAGAGAAGGTGATTCCAAACGGAAGTATGTCTCTGAAGCTGTAGCATCAACGAAAGGGATGGCCAGATGACTGTGGAGTTGGAGCATTGGAAGAGAAGATATCTACTCTCTGTGCAACTGTTGCAGAGCAAGCAGTTTGGATCTACTTGTAATCCCCAAGAGAGTAGCCTGTCTTTGGTGGGACAACGATTGTGAACAAATAACCAGGTCAGCGTCTTATGTTTTGGAATTCCTTTGCTAATCCAAACCACTTTGTGCCAACTAACAGTGGGACGAATTTCACGGATGTTATTGTAGATCAAACTTGAGCAGAACAAATGTTTTTCCACTCCGTTGATTACCCACATAGGCTGATCAGCTGCACCGGTAAGGGTCACCGTAGAGAGATGGATGAGCAGTTGTTCAAACCTATCTGATCTAGCAGGAGGGAGCCTCCAGATTCCATTGTTCCAGAGAGAGGAGACTGAAGATGACAGTGGGATGCCGGTTTGCCTAGGCCCTTGCCGTCCAATGAAGTTTATGAGCTTGCCAAAAGGAATCCAAGAATCATTCCAGAAGTTGCAGTTTCCTCCACTCCCTGGTATGATACGAAACCAATTTATAGCAGTATCACGCAGCTTTAGAAGATGCTTGAATGTCCATATTTGCGTTTGAGATGCCTTAAGCATCCAAAAACTTTTATCTTTTATAACATTTTGATGGATCCATGCCATCCAGATTGATTTTGCCTTGAAGAATAATATCCAGAGAAGCTTCAAAGAGCAAGTTTTGTTCCATAATTCCAGGTTCCTAACTCCTAACCCTCCTTCTTCCTTAGGACTAGTAACTGTTTCCCAAGCAATTCTTGCCACATGACGGCCTTCTAGGTTCCCTTTCCACAAATAGGCACTACACATAGAGTTTATAAGCTTTATGCTGCGTTTTGGGAGGATAAAGGATCCACACCAGAAATTTGTTATCCCTGAAATGACTGAATTAAGCAATTGAAGTCTCCCAGCAAAAGACAAATACTTTGAAGTCCACGCTCCTATTTTGCTTTTGATTCTCTACAATAATGGCTCACAATCTAAGAAAATTAGCTTCTTTGTGCATAGGGGTAGACCAAGATATCAGATTGGTAGAAAGCCTTGTGGAATTCCAGATGAAGAGGAAATCTCTGCAATTTCATATTCAGACAAGCCAGAGGGAAAGAAACAATTTTTTTCAACACTAATTGCCATACCAGAGAGAACCTGAAACTCATGGAGCACACGTAATATACCACGGACAGAGGCAAGAGATCCATCAGAGAAGATTAACAGGTTATCGGCAAAGCAGAGATGGGTAAGTTTTGACGCCTTATATCTTGAATGGTAGCCAAATTTGCATGTTTCAGCCGCATCATTTAGCTTTTGGGACAGTATATTCATTGCCAAAACAAACAAGTAAGGGGACATGGGGTCTCCTTGACGAATCCCTTTGCTACCTCTGCTAATAAAAATTATTGGCGATACATACTTAAGTAAAATACTCTTTTATCGGGTGAATAGCTATGCAAAATCGTTTATCAATGGGAGAACGGATGCAAAAGATGGAACTCAGATCAAAATACTCAATGTGTCTTATTTCAAGAAAACCCCATGAAAAATCGGAGTCGCTTTTTTTTTTTACATTTTCTCCGAACAAATTTGAAAAATGCTCACTCGTGGAATCATGAAAAATCACTACTCAGCTGATTGGAATAACATTGTCTCCTTCATATCAGATATTACACGTGACTACATTACTCTATTTATTATGAGATACGTTTTTCGGACCGTAATACATAGCATATGGAGAGAGAAAATAGGAGAAGACATGGGAAAAGCCTTCAATACCAATGAGACTAGTAAGATTCATAGACAAGACGATGAAGAACCGATTCAACTATTCATGCGTTAGGAGATAAATGACATGAGAAATTTTTTGTATTTTGGCTTAGTACTAGAACACATTAAATAGACTTAAATTTTAATTTTAGTTTACATTTAAAAAAAAAACAAAAGAAGAAGTATTCATTGAAAAAATATTTTTTTTATTTAAATAAATTTTACATTCAATTAAAAAAAAACTAATTACTCATTGTCCATAGATACGAATCATACTGATGTAATAAAGAAGTAATAAAGAAGAAGAGATATGAACAGTATATGAATCATACGATGATTAATTTGTAGTTTCTGCGTATTCCGTATGCTGGCAAAAAGAGATAGAAAAAATTGCATCCTTAGCTGTGAGATTTGTCAGAAATGACAAAAAAAAAAAAAAAAAAAAAAAAATCATGAATCATGATCAATATGTTGGCTTAGCCACCACACATTTTGATATTTTACAAAAAAAACGGCTCCTACAAAATGAACATTTAACTTGTGACATTATTTTAGTTTTTTAAGGCAGGTCATTATTATTTTATTTTTTTTAAATATATATGCAAATGAAACAGTTACAAAATGAACATTTAACAAAAAAATATTCTGATATTGTTGTAACAAAAAAAACTTGTGAGCATGCCTTACAATACAAACCAATGAGCATGTGTTATGAGTATAGACATTATTTTTAGACTATACAAATTTTAGACCAGAGAAAAATTTAATACAAACCAATGGACATGTGGTGTAAATTGTAATTTACTATCACGGATAATTTACTTTTAGTAAATTTAATAAAGGGAATTAACAAAATCAGACCAAAAAAAAAGTAATTTTGTTTTTTTTTATCAGTTATTCTTTTGCAAAATTTAAACTTTTTATAGAAAAAAATATATGGTATTTCTTAAAAACGAACTATGTCTATAATATATATATTTTTATAAAAGAAAACTGTTTCATTTGCATATATAATAAACAAATATTTTTTATTTTAATTTTCTAGCACCATAAAAATATTTTTTGCCAACCTTTAATGATGTTATAAACTACTTACACCTTAAATAATAAAATACCAAAGATATAAATGGCTAAAAATAAAATAAAAACAGAAATAAATAAAATAGAAAACGTGGGCCGAACATTATCAAGAGAAGAAGCATAAACCCATCGTTCTGTGACAGAGTGTTCTTCTTCCTTCCCTCTCTCATTGGAGTCTCTTCACGCAGAGAGGCTCAAAGGTAAAAAAGAGCTTCAGATCTTATTCTCATTCTCATTCTCATCGATTTGTTATTCTCTTTTTCAATATCTCCTTCTCGATTTAGATCGTTTCTACCCTTTTTTATTTTCTTGCAAAAAGTTGGGATTTTGTTCGTCAATTCCGAAGAATGCTGGATTTTTTCTCCCTCTAGGTTTCTTAATTCCTCGTGGGATTTTCCTGTCCTTTGATGGGTTTCTTGTGATTTTCGAGGAAATCTGATGTTTGATTTGATATATCCTTCTGAAAAGTTTTGTTCTTTAACACATTGTCGAGGTTCTTCTTCGTTGATTGGCTCTGTCTTTTTAGGTATATGATGAGAATCTTGCAATTTCACGTTACTTTTTGTTGGATCATTGACTCATATGAGATTCTTTATCTGTGTTCCCTTTCTGCAAATCGAGCTTTTGATTTGTATTTAACAAATCTATTTAGATTCCATTAAAGCAATAGAGTTTCTGGGGATTTTTGTTCTGAGGTTGAGTTTTCTTAGTTTGGATGATGAATTTCTCCTGTTATAGGCCTGAAAATATAGTTTTCTGGTAGAAAGTTATGCTCATTTATGCTAAATATGTTCTTGTGAGATGAAGGTTACGTTCGATTTGGATAAGTGCAATTTCAATTTGGCATCACTGTGCTATTACAAATTTAAGATTTTTGCTTTTCATAATAAGAGTTTATGGATTGGTTCTTCTTGCATCAGAAAGATCATGTATTCACTTTTTTTTTTTTCTCCAGCCATTAGTCTCAATAAAGTGGTAAAGATGGTCGCAGAACGGTTCACAGTCGATTTGGATAAGCCACTTGTTTTTCAGGTGATGTACTCTATCACTTCTTTTCGACATAGCCTTTTTATCTGCATTCATCAAATTGCTAATAAAATGTCTGGTAGGTCAGAATCTTTGATGTTTGCAATGCATCAATTTACTAATAAAATGAAACTTCTTTCCTCGTCAGGTTGGTCATCTTGGTGAAGAATATCAGGAATGGATTCATCAACCTATAGTATGTGTAGAGGGTCCTCGTTTTTTCGAAAGTGATTTCTGGGAGGTAACAACTCTTCTTTTTTAAGATTTATCTTCTTATATGTTATCCCCTATGTTTTGATTAAACCCTTTTTGGGAAATTTGAGCAGTTCTTGACTCGCACGGTTTGGTGGGCAATCCCAACAATTTGGCTTCCAGTTGTTTGCTACGTTCTTTCAATATCGGCGAGGAAGGGGCTTACATTTCCCCAGATCGGTTTAATAGTTGTCTTTGGCATACTCACTTGGACACTGCTCGAGTACACGCTTCATCGTTTCCTTTTCCACATCAAAACCAAGAGTTACTGGTTGGTTCAGTATCCATTATTATGCAACATAAAAAACCGAGTTTCATCACGAAGCTGATTCTGTTTTTTTCCTTTAGGGCAAACACCGCGCACTATCTTCTTCATGGATGCCATCATAAGCACCCACAAGACGGCCTTCGTCTTGTTTTCCCTCCTACCGCAACAGCTATTCTTTTGGTTCCAGTAAGATCATCTTCTTGATTCAATTCTGGAATCTTTTCGTTCATTCTGTGTTTTAAAAAAAACGGGAACTTTTATCGATGTTCTTCTTTTTCCCTTGTTAGCTATGGAAGCTTCTCCATCTCTTAGCTACTCCTGCTACAGCCCCTGCGTTGCTTGGAGGCATTTTGTTTGGCTATGTGATGTATGATTGTACTCATTTCTATCTACACCATGGTCAACCCAAAGAACCAACCTTTAAACATCTTAAGGTAAGAAAACCCATCTCGAAAAATCTTTTTTTTTCCCGCATTCAAACTTATTCCTCTTGATAGCTTACGAGTTTTGGTATACGTTTGACAGAAATATCACTTGAATCATCACTTTAGAATTCAGAACAAAGGATATGGAATCACTTCATCTCTCTGGGACAAAGTCTTTGGAACACTTCCCGGCATAAAAGCAGCAGAGAAGAAGAGCTAAACCGAGTTTCTGTTTGCTATTTTCAGAGTGTCGAAAATCTCACTGATCTTGTGTATTCTGATTCATCAGGTGATTCAATATGACTGTAACTACTTCTGTATACCATTTATCACCATATTTGAACATATCTAGTGGTGCCTAAACCGGTTTTCAGTTTAATTTTGGTTTGGTTTTATTGGTTTTCAGATTTTCGGTTTATAAAATATAGCGACCGATTCAGTGTTTTAGCAAATTATATTTTAAATTAAAGGGTTTTTTTAAAGAAATTAGTCGGGTTTTTTTTCCGGTCTTAGACAGAAAAATTGAAATTAAATTGGTTTATTTTTTATTCATTTCGTTCTATGAATCGACTGTTTTTGGTTCAGTTAAACCGTAATGGGCACATATCTACTACAAGAAGACATTTACTTTAACACTTAAAAACACAAAAGGGTGTTATTGAATCAACGATTTAAAGTCAATTCCATCAGTTTTAAAATCTTCAAAATTTTAATTTTTGATGGAGTTTATGTGTGTGGATTATAAAATCTCTGCAGTATACTTTGAATTTTGTTTCTAATCATTTATTCATTAAACTCCATCTACAAGTCATTTCAAATCCACTAAAAACCAAAGATTTCCAAAATCTTATAATGTTGAATAACACTGGATTTTAATGATGGATTTAGAATCATTGATTGAATAACAGTGAATTATGCTTAGATTTAAACTCTATTAAAATTCATCATTAAATAACACCCTCAAAGTTACACAATCTACAAACAAAAAGAAATATAACATCTGTTTAAATCTGGTTTGTTCTTGAGAAATCAAAACAGAGGAGGAATACTCTGTTCGTTCCTGAAGAAATTAGTTGGATCAATCTTCCCTTTAATCAAACCCAATTTCTTGAAGTTACCCTTGAAATACTTCTCACCCCATTTCCTCGCATCTTCGAAACTCGTATTGATTCCTTTGTTCGTCCCCAAATCAAGATCTCTGTAATTCAAATAAGCTCCTCTCGGCGATTTAGAAACGTATGGACTCATGTAATCGTAAAGCGATCTAATCCACCTAACATGTTTGTTCATC
The DNA here is from genome assembly GCA_900406555.1 of Pseudoturritis turrita. Lineage (NCBI taxonomy): Eukaryota > Viridiplantae > Streptophyta > Magnoliopsida > Brassicales > Brassicaceae > Pseudoturritis > Pseudoturritis turrita. The sequence goes on along the minus strand of OVBL01000623.1, from coordinate 456,759 downwards.
TCCTCGACTTCATTCACTTTCCATTTCACCATATACTGTATATTGTACAGATTCCCTTTCCTGTGTGGATACGGAGACTCTGTTTCTGAAATTTTGTTTATTTTCCCACCCAATGGCTCTAAGATCATCAATGGAGTTTCTTTCTCGAGAAACCTTTTGGAGACTTCTCCGAAAACGGTTTCGGGAACTGGGGTTTGAACAAAATCTGATTTTGCTTTGAAGTAAAGATCTTCGTACCTTTGGTCTCGGTCGAGCATAATCTCTAATGGCTGTCCTGATTTCCAGTTGAAGAACATAATCGATTCGATCCAGCTCATTTCCTTGCAGTCTTGAGATCGTAATCCGAGTTCTGGAAACTTCTGGTTCATAAGAGGAATCAATCTATCGATTCCTCCAAGAAACAGAGTTTGAAATGTTGATTTCACACTTCTTTGATTCCCTTCTTGAGTATTGTCAATTATGACTCTTATGAATAAATCTTCGTCTAGCTCTGCTCCTATGTATTGCCATCTATGAACAAGCTTGTTCATCTCAGGTCCCATTGTATGTTGACTTATGAAACAAGTTACCTTTTCAGGAACCCTAACAAGCTTAACCTTCCATGACAATACAACACCAAAACTCGCGGCTCCACCGCCTCTAAGCGCCCAAAACAAATCCTCTCCCATCGCTTTCCGGTCGCGAATTACCCCGTTTACGTCCATCAAACGCGCGTCCACGACGTTATCAGACGCTAAACCATGTTTTCTCATAATTGTACCAAATCCTCCGCCACTAATATGTCCACCAACTCCAACACTTGGACATATTCCTGCGGCGAAGGCATGGATCTTGCTGGTTTTCGCGATTTTGTAATAGAGTTCGCCGAGTGTTGCCCCCGATTGGATCCACGCGGTTTCGTCTGTGAGGTTGATGTTGATCGATCTGAGGTTAACGAGGTCGATGATTATGAACGGGGATTGAGAGAGGTAAGAGAGACCTTCGTAGTCATGACCACCACTCAGGGTTCTTACTTGCACTCCAAGTTTCTTGCTGCATAGTATTGATCTTTTGATTTCGGATTCCGATTTCGGTTTGACGATCAGAATCGGCTTCAGGCTGGTGAAATTCAAGTTGAGGAAACTTGAATTTGGAGAAGAAGATTCGGAAAAGGCGGTGTAGATTCGGGAATCTGGTTTGATGAGATTTATAGGGTTTAAGGTTGAATTGCAATGATTTTTCGACAAGCAAGTTTGAAACTGTTCTCTTGTGGGAGGAGAATAATCAGATTTGACAGATTTAACTGAGAAGAGAAGAAACAGAGACAAAGCAATCTCTATCATAATTTTGTGTTTCTTGTGTTTGAAGTTTCGGACAAAGAAGAAAGTAGTGTTCTTGATTTTGTCTGGTTTAGAAAGTTTCTAAGATTTGTTGAGAAACTAAATGAGTTGCAAAGAAGAAGAAGGCTTGAAGAAGACTATAGATATTTTCAATTTTGGTTGTTTTTATTTGAACATAATATTAAATTAACGTCATTAGAAATATAATACGATTATTTTTATCAAGTAGCTAAAGCAAAGACGTTAGCTAAGAGTCAAAAAGAAGACATTTTCAAAGTTGGATGTGGAATAGTGACAACCATATATGGGGATTACGCGTCCTAACAAAATATTGCAATTTCCAAACGTGGAGTTAATTATTACTTGCTTGAAAATAATTTTGCGCATTATTATTAGATGTAGACCTCCATGGTTACAAAAAGCAGGAAATAAATAAATCAGAATTGGCGACAAAAATAACAATAATAAAATAAATCAGAATTAGCTTTTTAAGGGGCTTTCCTTATACAGCTATATATTCATTTTAAGTATAGTGATTGGTGATTTGTCAAGTGTCATGGTGTAGCTGGATAATTATTACACAAATACTCCATCCGTAATCATTGATTTTCTAGAATTTCCACACATTTTAAAAAATCAAATTAATATTTAATTATAAATGTATTATTTTTTATATTAAACAATTTTCAATAACTTTAAACCAATAATAATTTAATAAAATCAATTAATATATCTTGGAATTTACAATTCATCATCATTACTTCATAAGAACCGTATAGAAAATGTAAAAAATCAATCTTTGTGAAACAATTTTTTTTTCTAAAATATAAATCATTTTGAAACGAAGGGTGTACCATATAACAAGTTTTAAAAGAACTAAACTTGTAATCCACAAAATTTTGGGTTTTTTTGGATAACAAGATCTTCTAAATCAACGATACTTCATATCTCAAATCTATATAAACTGTGTAAATTCCACACTTTAAATTTGAAATACTTATTTTTCATTGAAAAAAAATATATAGGATCCGATTAGTGATACAAAACGGATATAAAAAAAAATTTAACGGAAGAAACGTTATACGATATCAAAATAATTCGAAAACGTAAGAAAGAGAAGTAAAAAAGAATATGAGAATATTGTTTTCAGTACCATTATTTGTTACCGTTTATATAATCGATGATGTAAAATGTTACTCCATCCGTTTTACAAAGAGTGTCATTCTAAGGCATTATTTTTGTTTCGTAAAGAGTGTCATTTTATATTTTCAATGCAAAATTTTAAATAAAATTTCAGTTTTAACGTTACTATTTTAATGTATTAATTAGAGAGATAAATTTATTTAGTGTATTAATGAGAGATATAATAAAAGTTTTAATAGTTTTTTTAATATGTCTGAAAAATCGTAGAATGACACTCTTTGTGAGACGAATGAAATACAATCAAACCAACAAGCGTTATAGATTAATGATTAGTGGACCAAAGTAAAATACATTAAGCTGCTAATGTGAAACAAAGAAAAGTAAACGTCCGATACATTTGAATTCAAAGAATAAATAAAAAAGAACGTCTTTGTTTTTACATTTTTATTTATCTTAAGAGAATATTTATAATGTTAAAGAAAGAAATGAAGCGTTAACGTCGTCAAGCTTGATGTCAACTCTTAAGGCATGATAAAAATATGTCAACGTTCTTATTTTCTGGAAGTATTTGGTGATGCATTGAATGATGATTGATGCATGAATGATTAGTGTTACAAGTTGATTCGTAGCTGTACTTCTTTCACGGCCACAAGTACCTAATCCGAATCAAGATTCCTAGTTGTTTGGACATATTTATCCTAACAAGAAAAAAATCGAGAATAAAAAAAATCTAATAAAGTTTATTTGAAAAACGAGTTTTATTTCTTTTGTTTTTTTTTCAATCACGGGTGATCTATATCTACATTAAGCCTAATCAGCATCGTATTGGGATCCATAATTTAAACATGGTCCAAACCATAATCGATTTAAACCGTTCGACTAATCCTAAGTTAACCCATCGCGAAAACTGTCCACGAGGTTTTTTCAAAAAGAAATTCAAATTTAAGAAAAAACGAATTTACGACATGCTTTGAGATAACAAACGCGTTGGCATTTTTGTTTTGTTTGTTATGATATATATATCATATATAATAAAAATGATATGAAGAACGATTGATTGTTTTTTAGTGTGTGATTCAAAATACCAAAAAATGAAACAATTTTTAATGATTATTATACGAACTTATCATTATTTTATCTTTTTATAATGGAAAAATGAATTATTGGGCAACACCGACAAGTAAACAAACGATAACTAAAACCTCCATTGGTTGTGTAGAGATTCGTTATAGAGAAAATTGGATTGTATACCCTCAATTTTATTAATAATTGGAAATCTATACTAATTTTTTTTAAAATTTGAAATATATCTTCTTTTATTGTTAAATTGACATTTTTGTCCCTAGTCAATCTTAAAATTTCAGAAAAATAACAAAAAAATCTGATTATTTGTATTTTTTTAAAAATATTAGCTAATATTTTTTTAATTAATTTAAATTAATTACGAACTTATAAAAAAAATACTAATTTTATAAAAAAATAACTACGAATTTACATTTTATAATTTAAAATTTAATTTATAATTATAAATTTAATTAATATAGATATAATTTGTTAAGTAAACGAAAATAAAAATTAAGTCAACGAAAATAAAAATTAAGTCAATGGTTTAAACAAGTCGACAAAGTAAAAAATCAACCAACCAAAATATAAATCGACAGTTTAAAATAAATCAACGAAAAAAAATTTAAATCGATAAATAAAAAAATTAAGTCAATGGTTTAAATAAGTCGACAATGTAAAAAATCAAATAACAAAAATATAAATCGACTATTTTAGAATAAGCCGATGAATTAAAAAAATTAAGTCGACAAAGATTAAAAAATAAGTCAACGGTTTAAATAAGTCGACAAAATAAAAAATCAACTATGCAAAATATAAGTCGACAGTTTAAAATAAGTCGGCAAAAAAAAAATTAATCCGACGAACATAAAAAATAAGTCAACAGTTTAAATAAATCGACAAAGTAAAAACTCAACCAACCAAAATACAAGTCGACTGTTTAAAATAAGTCGGTGAAAAACAAATTAAGTCGATGAATATAAAAAATAAGTCAATGGTTTAAATAAGTTGACAAAGTAAAAAATCAATCAATCAAAATATAAATCGACTGTTTAAAATAAGTCGGTGAAAGATAAAATTAAGTCGATGAAATAATAAAATAAGTCAATGGTTTAAATAAGTCGACAAAGTAAAAAATCAACCAACCAAAATATAAGTCGACTATTTTAAAACAAGTCGAGATGACTAATTATTTTTATTTAATCAAAATTTTATATTTTAGATATTGATTAATTAACAATATATTTTATAAAAATATATATTTAAATACGAAATTAAAATTTAGAACTGAAAATTAATTAGTTTAAACATAATTTTGAATTTAAATTAAATAGTTTTAAGTTATTTTTAATTATATTTATTAATATAATAAAGAGTTAAATATATATAGGGGTATTTACGTACTTTAATATAATAAAAAATATAGTTTTCAAATTTCTATAAGATTAAGTGTAGTTTTCAAATTTGCTATAAAATTTGGGGTACTTATCAAAATCCCCTTTATTATATTGTTTAATTGGTTTGCTCAATTATGGAGAAAAAGAAAAGTGCATAATCTATGTTTCCATATTTCTTTAGCAAATTGCTAATCAAATTAACTTGGTGATTTATGTGTTTTCATTTTGAAGCCATGAAAGAAGTGTTGGAGAAATCGAGCCTAAACTTTTGAGCTTAAATTTGGTGATTTTGATTTAGATTTAAGCCGATGTAGTCCGCTGTTTTAGTTTTGAGTTTCGCCCCGTATTATTAGGTTTGGGCATTGTATTTGTATTTGCGTTTGCTTCCATTCCTTTAGGGCTTTGTTCCCGGGGAAATCTTGTCTTACACCGGCTTAGTTTCGGCGAATTTGGTCTAAATTTTGCCGGCTTTGTATTTTATCAAAATTTCTAATAAAAATTCTAGATGACAAAAAAAAATAAAGACATATTTCATATTCATATTTCTGACATCGCCGTTAATCATAGATTTAAATTTTCACTTCATTAGTTTTTCTAGTTTTTTCTGTTGTTGTTGAAATTGGTGGAGAGCGAGGAACAAAATAAAGTGTGAATCAGAAGTAAATTGTTTTGAAACCATGATCATTACAAAATTTTGCTTATTGAACTCATTGATCTTGTGTATCATGATTCTTTCTAAGGTAATTCAATAACTGTTAATTATCACCATATTTGAACATATGTAGTAGTGTCCTTCTGACAATCTAGGATTAAAACTACATTTTGGTCTTTGGATGATTCAACAATATAAAAGATGAAACCATGGTCTTTGGATGGTTTTACTAAGGTTAGTGTTTAATTGTATTTTTAGGTTTATGAAACATAGATTTAACATATCAAACATGAATATCATTTGGTTGGCTAGATAAGGTTTCAGTTTGGATTCAGCTTCTTTAACAAAATACATTTTGGTTTTATTTATTTTTCAAATAAATTGAGGTTTTATATGATTTATTTTCTTTAAGGTGCGGTTTTGGATACGGTTTATTGGGATATAGCAAAAAAGGAAACTAAATTGGTTTATTTCTTATTCGGTTTGGTTATTTTGATACAATCTTGAGAAACATAATCAAAACAGAGGAGGAATGCTCTGTTCGTTCCTGAAGAAATTATTTGGATCAATCTTCCCTTTAACCAAACCCAATCTCTTGAAGTTACCTCTGAAATACCTCTCACCCCATTTCCTAGCATCTTCGAAACTCGTGTTGATCCCTATGTTTGTGCCCAAATCAAGATCTCTATAATTTATATAAGCTCCTCTCGGCGATGCAGAGACGTAGGGATTCATGTAATCGTAAATCGATCTCATCCACCTCACATTCTTATTCATCTCCTCAACTTCATTCACTTTCCATTTCACCATATATTGTATATTATACAGATTTCCTCTCCTGTGTGGATATGGAGTCTCTGTTTCTGAAATCTCACTCATTTTCCTACCTAATGGCTCTAAGATCATCAATGGAGTTTCTTTCTCGAGAAACCTTTTAGAGACTTCTTCGAAAACGTTTTCGGGAATTGGGATTTGAACAAAATCTGATTTTGCTTTGTAATAAAGATCATTGTATCTCTGGTGTCTATCGAGCAAACTCTCTAGCGGTTGTCCTGATTTCCAATTGAAGAACATAACCGATTCGATCCAGCTCATTTCTTTGCAGTCTTGAGATCGTAATCCGAGTTCCGGAAACTTTTGGTTCATTAGAGGAATCAATCTATCGATTCCTCCAAGAAACAGAGCCTGAAATGTAGATTTCAAACTTCTTTGACTGCCTTCTTGAGTATTGTCAATAATAACTCTTATGAATAAATCTTCATCTAGCTCTGCTCCAATGTATTGCCATTTATGAACAAGCTTGTTCATCTCAGGTTTTGTTGTATGTTGACTTAGGAAACAAGTTACCTTTTCAGGAACCCTAACAAGCTTAACCTTCCATGACAATACAACACCAAAACTCGCGGCTCCACCGCCTCTAAGCGCCCAAAACAAATCCTCTCCCATCGATGTCCGGTCGCGAGTTATCCCGTTCGCGTCCATTAAACGCGCGTCCACAACGTTATCAGCCGCTAAACCATGTTTTCTCATAAGTGTACCGAATCCTCCGCCGCTAAAATGTCCACCAACTCCAACACTTGGACATGTTCCTGCCGGGAATCCATGGATCTTGCTGGTATTCGCGATCTTGTCATAAAGTTCGCCGATTGTTGCCCCGGTTTGGATCCATGCGGTTTCGTCTGTGAGGTTGATGTTGATCGATCTTAGGTTAACGAGGTCGATGATTATGAATGGTGATTGTGAGAGGTAAGAGAGACCTTCGTAGTCATGACCACCACTCATTGTTCTTACTTGCACTCCAAGTTTCTTGCTGCATAGTATTGATCTTTGGATTTCGGGCTCCGATTTCGGTTTGACGATCAGAATCGGCTTCAGGCTTGTCATATTCAAGTTGAGGAAACTTGAATTTGGAGAGGAAGATTGAGAAAACTCAGTGTAGATTCGGGAATCTGGTGTGTGGTTGGTGAGATTTTTAGGGTTTTTGAAGATTGAATTGGAGTGATTTATCGACAAGCAACTTTGAAACTGTTCTCTTGTCGGAGGAGAATAATCAGAATTGACACATTTAATTAAGAAGAGAAGAAACATGGCGGACAAAGCAAGCTCTCTCATTTTTTGTTTGTTTGTTTTTTTTGTTTGTTTCTTGTGTTTGAAGTTTCAGGCAAAGAGAAAAATAGTGAGTTTTATAATTTATATTAAATTTATTTTTTAGATGGTTATAAGTATGGTCAACACAATTTGTTCATAAAAAAATGGTCAACATACTTCCTTCCTATAAAGTGCTACTCTCTTCTTTTTTTTCGGGTCAACACAATTTATTGTTATAATATCAAAATGAGCTCTCTTCCTATAAGGGGCGACCAAATAATTAATTTTTAAATTTGTTTTATAGTCTATGTTAAATTTATCATTTATATGGTTTTGAATATGATCTACACAATTATTGTTTTAAATTCGTTTTTAATTAATCGATGAATTCAAAACAAACTAAAATAAACTCTCCTCATTCAAAGTGTTATCTCATTTATATGGTTTTGAATATATTGGATGCTTTGCGACACCGAATTAAAAATTAATATCATATTAGTTTAATTGTGATTTGTTTAGTATATAATAGTTGATCAATAAGTAGCAGTGTTATTGCATAGTCTAAGAGCTCTATTAATTATATATATTTGACCAAGGTTCATTACTTTTTGCATAAAGTAAAGTTTATGTTTGTGGATTACATATGACAATTTGTTTAGCTAAGTAATGGTTAAAATAAATAAATAAATTTCTTAAATTTATTTATGTTTTTTCCATCTAGATGTTTTTTTGGGTTTTTAAGCATCAACTACCAAGAACTAAATGTATTTTAACTTGATGGAAAAGAAAAAAAAGTGGTTGGAATGTTAGCACCAAATATGTAGGGGGCACAGTGGAACAAAGGAAGGAGGATTAAATAGTGAAATTCAAAATAAGTTTGAAATCATAAAGCTTTTTGGAAGCGAAGGAGAACTGGAGGGATGAGGTAGAAGGTAAAACAGGATTGAGAGAATTGAGAAGTTAACAGGTCAAAATAAAGAATACGCCTAATCATGAAAAAGTGAGTTATGTCTTTGTGATGGGGAGGGGAAGGACTGAGAAAGGAAACCAAAGGAGAAGTAGTGGGAGACAATACTTATGATTTGAATATTTCATTCCTCATACTAAATGAAGTCCAACGAAGAAGTCGAGAGGGATAATGCTATGATAACTACATTGGATTTTTACATTCATGTATCAAGATACAAGAATTCAGGATGAAATCTAAGTGGAGCTTTAACCAAGGAAAATTTACAGAATTTTAATTGAAAAAAACTTTTGAGGGTATACATGTAGCGGAGTGTAGTAAATTATTCTCAACTTCAATTTGACATTACAATAGTTTTCATCTATACTTTTAATTCTCTCAAAAAATAATATTCAAATCAAAGATAACATACTCAAAATAATATGAATGAGTACTATTCATAGGGATTCATGTAATACTGATGTTCATTAAAACCAACTTAATATTCGAAGAAATACGAAACTTTCTTGTCAAAATCTTAAATTCTATATAACGGTAATGATAAAAAAAAAATTACTCATCAACTCACTAACTTGTGAGACTATCAAAAGTCAGTGAGTTCCCTGGAAACTGTGGAAAGAGCTTTTGTGTACATGACGTGAGAGGGGTTTCTGGTGCCCTAAAAATATTAAAATAGGTTGCAATTGTACAGATCGTCCACGTTTCCGGAAGGGCCAGCTACGCGTACGTACATGTACATGCCTAACTGATTGCTAAGTTTTATTATCATTCCATAACCCAAAATCTCTTTTACCAACAAATAAGACAAAGTTTTTGCTTTGATATTTGTGAGTTAAAATCCAGATTGTAATAACTCCCTTATATTTATAAAAGAGTTTGTTTTCTCTCAGTTATAAGACTCCACGTGGCTAAGGAATATCGGCCCATGAATTTTTTTTATCCCAAACCTATCACTGCATCCCACATCAGATTTAGTCTCTTTGATATGCCAAAGCCCAAGCCTACGTCGACCAATCAGGGTATTTCAAACATCAAATTATATAATGGTGATCGAAAAATTATTCCTTGGGAAGAGATATAAAATCAACACTTGCAATCAATAATCTATGGATGAAAATGATACCAGTTAAATCTGGCTGAACTACAGAATTTAGCTGAAGTTTTGATGATTTTTTGCAGAATCTGGCGGAATAACTTAAAACTTAAATGATAACAGCTGAATCTCGCTGAATTTTTGAAAAAAACAATTAAATAAACTAATTACATATTAATTTTTACATTGATATATTTAATAATTTTATTAAACATAAAATAAAAAAATTATTAGTAGTTACCTAAAATACCCAAATACGATCTGATCCTTATCCATTTGGTAATCTATTTATTAAATTATCTTTCAAACCTAATTTACTTCAACAATTTTTTTTCGTTTTTATGTTTTTAGCAAAATTTACCCGTATATTTATTATTTATCATTCAAATTAATAAAGAACGTATGTGTTTTTTTAAAACTAATAATATATGAAACAATATATTTAATAAAATTTTAGACCAAAGAAAAGTTTTAATAATGTATGTTTTTTAAAAGAAGAAATTTTCCTCTCGGTTCTTTAACTTTCCTCTCCAAATTCCTCTCAATTCCTCAACTACATTATCACCATTTAAAACCTATGTTTTTAATATGGTCGAATATTCATATTTAGTTTTTGGTTCGGCTAGATAAGGTTTCGATTTGGATTCATCTTTTTAACAAAATACATTTTGGTTTTATGCATTTTTAAAATAAATTAAGGTTTTATATGGTTTATTTTCTTTAAGGTTCGGTTTTGGATATGGTTTATTGGGATATAGAAAAAAATTGAAACTAAAATTGGTTTATTTCTTATTCGGTTTAGTTATTTTGATACAATCTTGAGAAATCAAATCAAAACAGAGGAGGAATGCTCTGTTCGTTCCTGAAGAAATTCATTGGATCAGTCTTTCCTTTAACCAAACCCAATCTCTTGAAGTTACCTTTGAAATACCTCTCACCCCATTTCCTCGCATCTTCGAAACTCGCATTGATTCCTCTGTTTGTGCCCAAATCAAGATCTCTGTAATTCAAATAAGCTTTTCTCGGCGATCTAGAAACGTAGTGACTCATGTAATCGTAACGCGATCTCATCCACCTCACATTCTTATTCATCTCCTCCATTTCATTCACTTTCCATTGTACCATATATTGTATAATATACAAATTCCCTCTCCTGTGTGGATATGGAGTCTCTGTTTCTGAAATCTCACTCATTTTTCCACCCAATGGGTCTAAGAACATCAATGGAGTTTCTTTCTCGAGAAACCTCTTCGAGATTTCTCCGAAAACGTTTTCGGGAATCGGGGTTTGAACAAAATCTGATTTTGCTTTGAAATAATTATTCACGTATCTTTGGTCTCTATCGAGAAGAGTCTCTGACGGTTGTCCTAATTTCGAATTGAAGAACATAACCGATTCGATCCAGCTCATTTCCTTGCAGTCTTGAGATCGTAATCCGAGTTCCGGAAACTTCTTGTTCATAATAGGAATCAATCTATTGATTCCACCAAGAAACAGAGCTTGGAAAGTGGATTTCACTCTTCTTTGATTCTCTTCTCGAGTGTTTCCGATTACGATTCTGAGGAATAAATCTTTGTCTAGGTCTGATCCTATGTATTGCCTGTTGGAACTCGTTTTGACAAAATAATTTTAGATCATTGTCCGGTGAGTTTTCCGGTGGAGACGTTCATCGGAATAACCGGATTGTGGGCACTATATTTATTTGTCAAAATCGGAGTTACTCTGAATGAGAAATTGAGGTCTAAAGTGGGTGACGTTAAATTTGGCTATGTGTAAAAACTAGAAAATGTCACACAGTGGAAATTAGAGATGAAATATCTCAAGTTTATAAAGTGGAGAAATCATAACAAGGCTAAAAACCTTGTGTACATTTTGGTGTATTTGAGAGAAGAGATATCCGAACCGGACTTCGTTTTTTGGATTTCAAAATTTGATAAATGGATTGATGATCCATAAAAATTAAATCTTATGATCCAAATTTAGTCTGGAATATATTGTTGATTAAATCAACAAATAAAATATCTCTTTTTAATTAATTATATATTATATAATATATAGATTAATTAAGTGGGTTTTTGAATTGGTCATTCACGTGTTTGACATCAATTCCACACACTCCACTAAATCCTATGACTCCACTAAGTACTCCACTAATGAATCCATGTGTTGGAACGTGAGTTGTTTTTCTATAAAAGAAACACTTCTCTTTCTCATTTGCAGTAGGAGAACGTTGAGTTGGTGGCAGAGAAGACCATCCTTCTCTCTCTCTCTTCAGAAATAATCGGATGATTATCAAAAATGATGATCAAAAACAAAATCCCTCACAACCCCTTTCTCTCTTTGTTTTATTTGTCTGAGAGTATAACACAGTTCAAAATTGTTCGATAAGTTCTGTTCTTCGGTGTTGGAAGACAGAAACAATGGCGGTTGTATCCTGGGATTCTTAAACGTATCAAACCGGCACACTACGGGCGTTTAAAGAATTAAGGAGAGAGATATTAATCTCGACTCCGCACAAAACCTTCATTATCCGATCAAATATTCGGTATTTGTTTTGCGTTTTAATTCTTGTTTTTCTGTGTAATTCTTCATAATATCAGATTGTGCCTAATGGTGGAATTCGGTTCCTACATTGCCATCTAAGAACAAGCTTGTTTACGTTTGGTCCCATTGTATGTTGACTTATGAAACAAGTTACCTTTTCAGGAACCCTAACAAGCTTAACCTTCCATGACAACACAACACCAAAACTCGCGGCTCCACCTCCTCTAATCGCCCAAAACAATTCTTCTCCCATCGATGTCCGGTCGCGGATTATCCCGTTTGAGTCCATCAACCGCGCGTTCACAACGTTATCAGACGCTAAACCGTGTTTTCTCATAATTGTACCGATTCCTCCGCCGCTAAAATGTCCACCAACTCCAACACTTGGACATGATCCTGCAGGGAATCCATGGATCTTGCTGGTTTTCGCGATCTTGTAATAGAGTTCTCCGATTGTTGCGCTGGATTGGATCCATGCGGTTTCGTCTGTGAGGTTGATGTTGATCGATCTGAGGTTAACGAGGTCGATGATTATGAAAGGTGATTGTGAGAGGTAAGAGAGACCTTCGTAGTCGTGACCACCACTCATGGTTCTTACTTGCACTCCAAGTTTCCTGCTGCATAGTATTGATCTTTGGATTTCCGATTCGGAATTAGGTTTGACGATTAGAATTGGCTTCAGACTGGTTAAATTCAAGCTGAGGAAACTTGAATTTGGAGAGGAATGTTCGGAAAAATCGGTGTAGATTCGGGAATCTGGTGTGTGGTTGGTGAGATTTTTAGGGTTCTTGAATAATGAATTGTAGTGATTTATGGACAAACAACTTTGAAATTGTTCTCTTGTTGGAGGAGAATAATCAGAATTGACACATTTAATTAAGAAGATAAAAAACAGGGACAAAGCAAGCTCTCTCATTCTTGTTTTGTTTTTCTGTTTCTTGTGTTTGAAGTTTCAGACCAAAAAAAAAAGTAGTGAATTTTAGTATCTACAGTAAGTTTATTATTCAATATTCATATGGTTTTAAATATGGTCAATTCAATTGTTGACAAAAAAATAGTCAACACAATTTATTGTTTTATATACTACCAAAATGAGCTATCTTCTTATACAGTGCCACCCTTATTATTATTTTTGTCATATTAAATTTATTGTCTATATTAAAATTTATTATTTAGATGGTTTTAAATATGGTCAGCACAATTTATTGTTTTAAATTATTTTGTTAGTTATGGAAGTTTCTCCATCTCTTAGCTAACCTGCTTTACTTCAACCCATTTTGCTTGGTTATGTGATATATGAGGTTACGCATTACTATTTATATCATGGTCAACCTAAAGAACAATCCTTTAAACATCTTAAGATATGAAAATCCACCTCGAATTTTGTTTTCCGCATTCAATCTCATTTAATTCTAATTTTTTTTGATGAGTTTGACGTTTGACAAAACAATCACATAAGTCATCATTTCATAATACATAACAAAAGATATGTAATCAGAGACTGTTCGTTTCATCATCCAGACGTAGTATCTGAATGCAATTATGAGATGTTGTTCGTTTTTGTCAAATTAAGAAATGCGTCTAGATACAAAAATTAGATGCAAAATGAAACTCATTGAAAATATCTGGATATTTTGGATGAATTTGAAAGTAAAGTTTGGATGCACTAAAGTGCGTTCAAAATTCCAAAAGTCTAAAATATCTTCGTTTATAAACATAACATTAAATTATTTATATTTTATATAAATTTAATATTTTTTTCAAAACCCCTACAATAGCACAGTCAAATCAACAATTATTACAAAAATCGCAAAATAAATTTTATTTTACCAAATACATCATAATAACATTTTTTGCCAAAGCCGCAAAATAGCGATTTTCTGTCAAAACCGTAAAATAGAGGTTATCCCACCAAACCAAAAATTTATGGTTTTCTGCCAAAACCGTAAAATCATGTTTTCTCACTAAAATCACGCATTTTCTGCCAAAACCGCAAACTCGCATTTTTCCACAAAAACCGTAAAATCGTATTTTTCCGTCAAAACCGCAAAATCGGGTTTTTCCGTCAAAACCACAAAATTGTATTTTTTCCGACAAAACCGCAAAATCACTTTTTTAACCAAAACTGCAAAATCGTGTTTTTCCACCAAAACCGCAAAAATCGCGTTTTCTCACCAAAACCGCAAAATTGTATTTTTCGCAAAAACTGCAAAATCGCGTTTTCTCACCAAAACCACAAAATCGCGTTTTCCCGCCAAAACTGCAAAATCGCGTTTTCCCGCCAAAACCGCAAAATCGCGTTTTCCCGCCAAAGCCGCAAAATCGCGTTTTTCCGCCAAAACCGTAAAATCGCGTTTTCCCGCCAAAACCGCAAAATTGCTTTTTCTGCCAAAACCGCAAATTTGCATTTTTTCGCCAAACCCGCAAAATCGTATTTTTAACCAAAACTGCAAAATGCATTTTTCTACTAAAACCGTAAAATTACATTTTTTTTTGCCAAAACCATAAATCGCGTTTTCCCGCCAAAACAGCAAAATCGCGTTTTCCCGCCAAAATCGCAAAATTACATATTTCCACTAAACCCGCAAAATCACATTTTCTCACAAAAACTGCAAAATTGCATTTTCCGCCAAAACCGTAAAATTACAAAAGTAATTATTTAGTTATAAATATAATTTAAATCATAAATAATAGTATTTACACAAAATATGGGGTTTTTGGTCATTTTACATTAAATGCATCCAAATACAAATACAAAAACACCAAACGAACATAACTGCATCCATATACAATTTATGGACGTATGAACCGAAAACACAAACGAACATCATCTCGATGATGCGTCTAGATAATGCGTCCAAATGCTGCGTCTAGATACTGTATCCAGAAATCCAAACGAACAACACCTTGCTTTATCTCTCTAGCTAAAGTCTTTGGAACAATTCATGGTATAAAAGTCGTCGAGAAGAAGATCTAAATCCAGATTTCTGCTTGCCAATTTCAAAATGTCAAATAACTCATTGATTTTGTGTATTTTGATTCTGTTTCAGGTGATTCAGTGACTGTTAACTATGTATACGATTTATTACCATATTCGAACATATCTAGTAGTACCCAAACAAGTCTTGATTCAAGACTATCCTTACAAAAAATGAATCAATCAACACTAGTTATGATCGATTAGATAGTAAAGATATTAATAATATTGATGAAAATAGACAAACTAAAACCGACAAAGAACAATTAGAAATCAATTGTACACACACAAAAAAACTATAGATATAAGTGTTATAGTTCCTTAATAAATTTTATGTCCTTCCTCATTCTCGAGTTCTTCATCACCTTCACGATTCCTTATTTCTTCCTCAATATCCGAAATTATTAGTCTCAAAACTTCTTTTGCTCAACCCAAATCATTAGTCTCCTCGGACAACCAATTTCTTCATGGACTCCATCTTCAGAAAAAGATTTGTCTTAACGACCTAAGAACTTGAGTGTATTACCTGCCTTTTCAAATAAAACTCTACGTATTGTTTCATGCATATCACTGTCACGAGAGATAGCAAATGAATCGATCTGAAATGTGAATAGAAGGGGAAACTTTGTAAATCATATACTCAAATTAGTAAATAATAAGGATTTGTAAAAGATTCACCTCATCAAAAAAATATAATTACACCATCATAGAGCTCATTTGCTTCATGCGGCACATAAAGCAACGGTATGCCTTGGTGAAGAGTAAATCATAATCGAAAGAAATAAAAGTACGAAAAGACCAAAGTGTGGGAGAAACTCTAATCGGGAGAGAAGGTCTCAAGTTTCAGCTCCTAAGAGAAAGACTCTAAAGAAGAAGAGGTTTTTAAACTCTCTCTCTCTCTCTCTCTCTCTCTCTCTCTCTCTCTCTCTCTCTCTCTCTCTCTCTCTCTCTCTCTCTCTCTCTCTCTCTCTCTCTCTCTCTCTCTCTCTCTCTCTCTCTCATTTTACGGTTAAAATTTGATAATAGTGTTTAATTAGGGTTTCGGTTCAGTTTTGGCCTTCCAAAACTGGATGCTCAATGTGTTCTATTTTGTAAATATTGTGGCTTTGAATGTTATTTTTATTCTCAAAATAAGATGCTCAATGTGTTGTATTTTGTAAAAAGTTATATTTCTATTAAAATTCAACTAAAATCGCAAAATTTATTGATTTTTTATTGTTTTTGACTTTGAATTCTAGAAATTGTTTTTTTATATTGGTTGAATTGTGTTTAATGTCGATAAGATAATAATTTAAAAGCCATCTTATTTAAATTATTTATTTATTCCTATATTAAAAAAACTTGTAAAAAATATTTTTGGTAACTAAATAATTTAAAATCAATCTCATTTAAATAATATTTACACATTATTTTAAATACAAAATTTATTTGCGGTAAATTTAGTATGATTGTGTAGGAAGTTATGAAGTTAGAATATTTGTTATTGGTGATTTCGTTTAATTTTATTATTGATATTTATAAATTGATTAACGAGAATGACAGTGAACGTAATTTTATGGAATTTTGTGACCGAATTTTTTAGAATGACAGGTCATAATTTTTTTTTAGAGTGACTGTGGAGCCGACACGTAAGCGAAATTTAAAAAATCACTTCACAAATAATGTTAAAGATATTTATAAATTGATTAATGAGAATGGTAGTGAACGTAATTTTATGGAACTTTGTGACCGAGTTTATTAGAATGACACGTCATAATTTGTTTTTAGAGTGATTGTGAAACCGACACGTAAGCGAAATTTAAAAAATCGCTTCACAAATAATGTTAAGGATTAGTGTGCCAGTTCTTGAAATACAATTTAAGAAAATAAAAAATCTAAAATTAAAACATGGTATACATTCCTAACTTTTGTCAATTTGTTTTTTTTTTTTAATAACAAATTATGTGCTTTGACCCATAATCTTATTTGGTCCATGACTAGTTGTTGGTGATATTTGTTAAGATGCAAATCATCTTTTATAAGCGGAAACTCGAATTCAAAAATAAGAACTCAATCTCCAGTGCTAGGACTCAACTTCATTTCAAAAGAATTTTTGCAACCAAGTGAGCTGTCGGCACTTTGTCTAACTTTGTCAAATTACGTATGCTATGTGACTAATCATCTACAAAGACAGGAAGGTCAATCTCTACGAGACTACAACAAACAAATAAGAAACGATACACTTGTTTTATAACATCAAAAGCACCATACTCATTCATTAATATTGCGGAAAAAACCACCTTCAAAAAGAAGCCAATCTGGAACTAACGAACTTACATGGAAAAGAAAAACTTCGTGTTTCTGCCGTTTTTGCAAGGCAATTCGCACGGATAGTGCACTTTGAGCATTTTTCTTCTGGTTGGTCTGCGGCAGGCTCGTTAGAGTGGTCCACTAAAGACACTTGAGGGGCTTCTTTATCAAAATGCAGAAAAAGGGTGACTATGAGAATGGTATGACATAAATGAGAGTAGGGTGGTATATGATTGATGTTTAGTGAGAACCTGGCATTGTAGACTCTACATTGTTCTCAGGTAATTGTTGGGCCTCTAGCTGCTGTGTTGCCTCCTGAGATGTAGGGTCAGATGATCCACCAATGACAGCCTGAAAATGACATAAAGAGACATAACGAACAACTACCCTTAAGGCGAAAACAGGGTGTACCGTTGATATGGGAGTGCTCTAATCTTTATCATCGAGAAAATTTAAATGACTCATGGGAATGCTCTAATTTTCCTTATCCTTTATGCAGTTTTTGGTATTGTTCTGTTTCATTTCTGTAAGGACACTTGATTTTATTTTCAATAAAAGATGACTTACTTCTTTGGTAGGGACCTCTTTATTTCGGTTGACCTTCGCCTTTTTATTTTGGTTGACCTTGGCCTTACCATCTACACATGATCATGGTATAAACATAAGTTTACAAGAAAGGTGTAACAATCTGTCAAAAGCTTCAATCAGACAAATATGTGGTGGAAATGACGGTCAAATTAAGAGTGGTTGTACCTGTTGCCACAGAAGCATCTTCGGAATTTTTCCTCTTCCTGCCGCAGTGCTCACTCTTCTTCTTAGTTTCATCTACTTCGTCCTTGCTCTCTTCTTGTCCTACAGTGATACATGGTCCCAAGTCATAATTTGAAATTTATATTGATTTAAAGTGTACCCACCTTTGCCACCGGTAACTGAGTTGCCTCACCTCCCAAGCTAGTTGAGAGCCCTGTCTCTCCAGGAGCAGTTTGGTCATCTAAAGTTCCATCTACAGAAGTTTGAGTTTAGTGGCTTGGTAATGGTAGAAAAATCAGAAAAATATTACGTGTGTGCATCATATTTGGTCAAACAATATAATATCAAAGAACTGGAATCTCACCATCCTGATGCGCAGCTTCTGGCCCTGTGGTGTGAGCATCCTCAACTTCCATTGCTTCTGTACCTATGATGATTAAAAGTGGCATGTTATTTTGTATTTACATGGCATAGTACTGTTATATATGAGGTATACTGTATTTACAATTAGGCGGTTGATGCAGTGGTGTCTGGTCAGAAGAGTCCTCCTCGGTCACCGTAGCACTTTGAGTATTTTCTTTTAGTTGGGCTGCAGCAGGGTCAATCGAGTGGTCCACTGAAGGCACTTGCGAGGCTTCTTTATCAAAATGAATGGTATGACATAAATGAATAAGTGAGTAGGGTGTATGATTGATGTTTGGTGAGAACCTGGCATTGCAGATTCTACATTCATCTCAGGTAATTGTTGGGCCTCCAGCTGCTGCGATGCTGCCTCTTGAGATGGGGTGCTTATGAATGGATAAAGAATTAATCCTTGGTCAGTTGCTTCCTCATCCTGATATATGGCATGCCATGAGACCAACTGCATTGTGGGTGTCTCTTAATTAAAAAAAGGAACAAGCAAAAGGAGGAACTCACCAGAATGGTAGGGTTAACATCCATTATCTGTGATACATCTCCCAAATTCTGAGCGTTCTCTCCTCTCTTGCGTTTCCGCGGTTCCCTAGTTGGATTTTCAGAACTTCTTTGATCGTCAGGCTATTTTACAATGACTATGGTTACAAAAGAAAAACCAAAAATTGCAGAGACATATTGAACTAGGCATAAGGCAGAAACGAGAAAATGACTACAATCTAACAGTAAGTAGAGAGAAGTAATACTAAGATAATGTGCACGAGGTGACTTTTGAGAATTGGCTTCATGAACTAAGCACCAGGAAGAAAAAAGAAAATGGGCACAAAATATAACACTAAGTAGAGACTCTTTAACACAAATTCCCTTCTCCAATTCAGAATCATGGTGCACCACGAACTAAGTGAGACTCTTTAACACAACGAAACGTGAAACACACCTGCTTTATACAAAAGCCATGGTTACAAAAGAAAAGTCAACAATCACAGAGACACAGATATTAGACCAGACCTTGTCCTCAAGATGTTTCTTCAACATATTGGCAATATTATTTTGCAACCGTTCTTCTAGAAGCTCATTTAATTCATCACGAGTGATGTACCCCGGTTTGGCTGTGCTTTTCAGTGTAGGTTTCTTGCGAGTTGTTGGATTCTTGACAGCTCCCTGCTCCTTCTTGTCAACAATCACAGAGACACATCTTATTAAGCATAAGTCAGAAAGGAGAAAATGGCCACAGAAACTAGCACTAAGTCCTAAAGCAACATACTACGGTAATATGCATGTGGTGTTTGACTTTTGAGACTTGTCTTCTTGAACTAAGCATAAGGCAGAAAAGAGAAAATGGCCAGAAAGTAAGTGAGAAAATCGAATTAGCAAGGCATATAGGTGTAAGAAACATGAGATAGCAAGGCAGTGAGAAAATGGCATTTCCTCCAACGCCTCCATGATATTACCTTGCTTTATATCCTATGATTACAAAAGAAAGCCAACAATCACAGAGACATATTGAACTAGGCATAAGGCAGAAAAGAAAAAATGGCCACAATCTAACAGTAAGTAGAGAGAAGTAATACTAAGATAATGTGCACGAGGTGACTTTTGAGCATTGGCTTCATGAACTAAGCACCAGGCAGAAAAAAGAAAATGGGCACAAAATCTAACACTAAGTAGAGACTCTTTAACACAAATTCCCTTCTCAAATTCAGAATCATGGTGCACCACAAACTAAGTGAGACTCTTTAACACAACGACAAAAGCCATGGTTACAAAAGAAAAGCCAACAATCACAAAGACACATATATTAGACCATAAACATCATTTCATAAATAATGTTAAATTAAATAAATAAATAAATAAAGGGATTAAAGGGATAAATAAATTAAAGGGCTTAATGTGACAGTTTTTCTTGAAATACAATTTAAGAAAATAAAAAATCTAAAATTAAAACATGGTATACATTTCTAGCTAACTTTTGTCAATTTTTTTTTAATAAAAAATTATGTGCTGTGACCCATAATCTTATTCGGTCCATGACTAGTTGTTGGTGATACTTGTTAAGACGCAAACCATCTTTTATAAGCGGAAACTCGAATTCGAGAATAAAAACTCAATCTCGAGAGCAAGGACTCAACTTCATTTCAAAAGAATTTTTGCAATCAAGTGGGCTATCAACACTTTGTCTAACTTTGTCAAATTACGTATGCTATGTGACTAATCATCTATAAAGAAAGGAAGGTCAATCTCTACAAGATTACAACAGACAAATAAGAAACGACAAACTTATTTTTTAACATCAAAAGTACCATATTCATTTATTAAAGATTGCGGAAAAGACCACTTTCAAAAGGAAACCAATCTAAAACCGACGAATTTACATGGAAAAGAAAAATCTCGTGCTCCTGCCGTTTTTGCAAGGCAACCTGCACGGATATTGATACTACGATGAATAAAATAAATAGAAAAAGGAAAAAAAAAAATTAGCATCCTAAATTGGCGACTCCTCTAATTTGTTGACCACAAAGATCAAATTCGTACAACCAGTTTCAAACATAATCCTAATCATGGAAAAAAGTCAGAAAAATTAGAATTTGAGTATATAAAGTTTCCATATGTAAAGTAAAACTATAGGGTCATATCAAAATCAAATGAAACTAGTAGGAAATTTACCCAAACGCATTGAAACTAGATCACAAATCCAACTACTAATCAATTTTTTTTACTTCAATTTTCACCACAAATAATCAGTAAAAAAAAATTTAGAATGAAAGTCCAAACAAAGGATCCCTGAACCAGAGGATCCTGAACCGATACTCCCATCTTTCCTGAACCCAAAAAATGATACAAACATGGTATGTTATGTAGATGCGGCCTGGAAGAAGGAAGCATCAAACTGTGGTTTAGGCTGGCTTTGCCGCTCAAATGCGGATGAACATCTTGCTGAATTTTCAGACACACATTATGACGTCTACTCTGCCTTATCAGCCGAAGCATAGGCTTTGATCAATGCATTCAAGAAAGCAATCAAAAGGGGTTTTGAATGCTTACATATATTTTCAGATTCACAGGCTTTGATTAACCTAATCCTCAAAAACGAATCGAATACGGAGAATCACAACATAATTTTTGAAATACGTTTGTTAGCTTCGCATTTTCGTAAACTTTCCTTTTTTTTTATTCCATAGCTAAAAGAGCACTTTCGACTCTAACTTTGTCGTTGACAGCGACTTAAGTTATTTAATAAAGATTATGTTTTGACAAAAAAAAAAAAAAAAATGAAAGTCCAAAGTAATTTCGTTATCTATTAGAGCAAAAGCCACCAGTGAGAGTAAGCCACCTTCTTCCACGAGTCACACGATTCGGTCTAGCGAGTGACTCAGCTATTAATTTACCAAAATACCCCTACCACTAATTAAACACACATCCCGAAGATGGATCTGACTCTGCAGCTGCAGGTTCACGGCGCGTTCTTCAAAGTCCCGTCGTGTTCTTCCCTCTCTCTTCTTCCTCGCGATTTCTTCATTTCTCCTCCGTTTCTTCATCGGAGACTCAAATCAATTAGAAGAAGAAGAAGCTGTTCTCGCTCTCTTCGTGGAATTCGGTTAAGACGGAGTGGTTTCTCGGCGATGCCTTGTTCTTCTTCTGAGACTCTTACCGCTTCTCGCGTCGGTTGTGGCGGAGGAGGAGGAGGAGGTGGCGGTGTCGTTGGTGGTGGAGCTGATAAGGCTTCTGCCGCTAGTTTCAAGCTGAACGAATCAACTTTCCTTGCTTCTCTCATGCCTAAGAAAGAAATCCGTGCGGATCGCTTCGTCGAAGCTCATCCTGAGTACGACGGTCGTGGCGTCATTATCGCTATCTTTGGTACTCTCTCATGTCTAATTTTCGTCGCTTGGAATTGATTAATCGTCTGGTTTGTTTATGGAGAAATTTTCCCTGAGGCTTATGTTAGTTAGGGAGATTGTTCTTTGTGACTCTGCAAGTAATATTCTGATTGAGGAACTGACCAATTGAAATTTGATCTATTCTAGATTCTGGTTTTGATCCTTCTGCTGCTGGCTTGCATGTAACTTCTGATGGAAAACCCAAGGTTTTAGACGTCATCGACTGGTATATTTGTGATTTTACTTGAATTTTGCATCTGGTGTTCTTTGTTCATTCGAGTGATTGTGACCTGATGGTATCCTTTTTTTATCATTCAGCACTGGAAGTGGGGATATAGATACATCCACAGTGGTGAAAGCAGATGAAGATGGTCTTATTCGTGGAGCATCAGGTTTGTGTTTTGATCTAGAAAGAGATATTTAGGATTTCTGCATGATACTTTTCTTTCTCATGCTGGCTTGTTGTCCATTCTCTAGCTATTATATATGTTGCTCGTTTCATGTTCCGCTAATTACTTTTGTTTTAAACAAATTTGTTGCAGGGGTACCTTTGGTCGTCAATTCCTCATGGGAAAACCCCACTGGAGAGTGGCGTGTAGGTTGCAAGTTGGTTTACGAGCTATTTACTGATGATTTGACTTCTCGTGTGAAGGTAGCTATTAGAGTTGTGATCTTTTTTGGCTATTGGATTAATTTCATCTACTCATAAAATCTTACACCAAATTTTATGCATCTGTTCTGCAATCCCAATTGTCTAAGACTTCTATCTGTTTTGTCGTCACGCAGAAAGAGAGAAGGAAAACCTGGGATGAAAAGAATCAGGAAGAAATAGCAAAGGCTGTAAAGAACCTGTATGATTTCGATCAGGTACTAAGGAGATGCTACGAGTTAGAAAGTGCTATTCAATTCTATTGTAACCTCATTTGTTATTCTTGCCTCCAGAAGCACAGCAAGGTGGAAGATGCGAAATTGAAGAAGACCCGTGAAGACCTCCAAAGCAGGGTTGATTTTCTGAAAAAACAAGCTGATGTAAGTTTAGAGGCTGTCCTTTACTAGTTTTATTTCTGCATACTTGTTTGCTGTTTCCTTGAATCTGTGCTGTGAATCAATTGTTTTTCTGTAGAAATATGAAGACAAAGGGCCTGTTATTGATGCTGTTGTGTGGCATGATGGAGAAGTATGGAGGGTTGCACTTGATACGCAGAGTCTGGAAGAGGATCCAGATAGTGGGAAACTAGCAGACTTCTCCCCCCTGACTAACTACCGGCAAGTCTCCCTTTAAAGATATATTTCTTATTAAAGCTCAGGAGTTTTTCACTTGGGAGCCAATCACCATTTTTTTTAATCCCAATCTAATACGTACATCAGAATTGAGCGGAAGTATGGTGTGTTTAGCCGACTAGATGCGTGCTCCTTTGTTGCTAACGTGTATGATGAGGGAAAGGTCCTAAGCATTGTAACCGATAGTTCTCCACATGGCACTCATGTTGCTGGGATAGCTACTGCACACCACCCTGAGGTGCTAACACATCTATATAAGTTATTTATATTGATAATTTGTTGCAATCAATTAACTCCCGTTCTATGTTTATGTTAGGAGCACTTGTTAAATGGTGTGGCACCCGGTGCACAGATAATATCTTGCAAAATTGGAGACTCGCGGTTAGGGTCAATGGAGACCGGAACTGGCTTGACACGGGCATTGATAGCTTGCCTGGAGGTAATAATTCATTTAACTGAAAGTAGTATACATACCTTTAGCCGAAAAAATCATTTGTAGCTTCCTAAAATTTATATCCTTTGAAGTTTGAACAAAACAAGTCGTATTTTATCTCTTGAACTACTTTGCAACATCAGCTTGTATGGAACAATTTCATATCTGTGTGGACTGTTACATGTGATTGCTTTGCATTGACACAAGTCAATACGTTCAGTGTTTCTTTTTGTATATGCTGACTTCTGTTATAATGTTACAGCATAATTGTGATCTTGTCAACATGAGCTATGGAGAACCAGCATTACTTCCAGACTATGGACGCTTTGTTGATCTTGTTACTGAAGTATCATTCAAACCTTGTCTTTATTAGGCAGCACTTATGTGCTCGTGTTTTATGATTTTCATCTTGCGTTCTTTGACATTCTACTGTGTATTAGGCAGTGAACAAGAGACGCCTAATATTTGTAAGTAGTGCTGGCAACAGTGGCCCAGCATTGACAACAGTTGGTGCACCTGGTGGAACAACTTCCAGTATCATTGGCGTTGGTGCATATGTATCTCCTGCAATGGCAGCTGGTGCCCATTCGGTGGTGGAACCTCCCGGTGAGGGGCTCGAGTACACTTGGTAATTTCACCTTTTTCATTCTTTCGATTCATTCTATTGTTAGTTGTAGACTTGTAGCTATCATGAAATAGTTATTATTATATTGTAGGTCAAGCCGGGGGCCAACCTCTGATGGAGATCTTGGTGTCTGCATAAGTGCACCTGGTGGGGCTGTTGCTCCTGTTCCTACATGGACGCTTCAAAGACGCATGCTCATGAATGGAACATCAATGGCATCTCCTTCTGCATGTGGAGCAATTGCATTACTTCTAAGTGCTATGAAGGTTCTTCTTCAACATTATTTTTATCATTTGGCACATCTGTTTCTTTTCAGCGCATTTTTCCGCTGCTGAAATCTTGCATGCTTCTGCAGGCTGAGGGCATCCCAGTTAGCCCGTATAGTGTGAGAAGGGCCCTTGAGAATACATCGACTCCTGTAGGTGATCTACCTGAAGATAAACTAACTACTGGACAAGGGCTTATGCAAGTTGATAAGTAAGGTTCTATATCGTGTAATTAGTTTGACACCATAATTTACGTAGTTAGTTCTAATTTATTTTGTTACGACAGGGCATATGAATACTTGAAGCAGTTTCAGGACTGTCCATGCGTATTTTATCAGATAAAGGTCAATCTCTCTGGAAAAACAAGTATGTAAACAAAGTATTTGAACAATTTTTATAAGATTTCAAGGTAGAAGCTTATTGGAAATTTGCTTGCTGAATCCTATCCCACCGTGTCACTAGAGTTATTTATTATATGTTTTGCAAATGCATCTTAGTGGTAATATCTATGTGTAGCTACTAGCGTACTAATCTAAAAGGCCTTCCTGCTTTTGGCGGGGGGAAGTTTCCTCAAGATTTTGATTTTGATTTTTTTTGACAAAACATGTACGTTTCTTTTATGAAGATTATGAACTCTGTAAATGCAGCTCCAACATCACGGGGCATCTACCTGCGGGAGGCTACTTCTTGCAGACAGTCTACTGAGGTGAGATGTTGCGAGATCACAGGAATATGTTCATTCAGGAGTATGCATACTAATCTGCTCGAATGCATGCTAAATTAATTCTATGTAAAAAATTCATTATCTTCCTTTGACATGCCATGTTCGTCCTTTTTCTGGAATATTAAATTGTTTGGATGCCCAGTCATGGAGTCAGAATTTTGCTTCGCAAACTTTATCTCCTACCAGATGTGTAGCATATGTTATTTCAGGTTTTTTTAATCTCTCCTGTCTGTTAAGTGAAAGTTAAACAAGCATAGTTTTGACTTTCCAGTGGACGGTACAAGTTGAGCCGAAGTTCCATGAGGGCGCAAGTAATTTGAAGGAACTTGTTCCTTTTGAGGAATGTCTTGAGTTGCACTCCACAGATGAAGGAGTTGTACGGGTTTCTGACTATCTCCTTCTCACTCATAACGGACGTAGCTTCAAGTTCGTGTTTTCCAATCCTATATCTTGCTGCTTATATTCGGTTTGTTTTTCGTGCCATGTTATCTCTGTAGTAACATTATATCCACTCTTTTCAGTGTTGTTGTGGACCCCACAAATCTGGGGGATGGTGTGCACTACTTTGAAGTTTATGGGATTGATTGCAAAGCGCCACAGCGTGGTCCTCTTTTCAGAATCCCAGTAACAATAATAATTCCCAAGACTGTGGCAAATCGACCTCCAGTTATTTCATTTCAACAGATGTCTTTCATCTCAGGTTATTGTTTGTGGACTTTGTAATGTGTGATTTATAAAGCAAACAAGTCCTCTGAAATGGTAGCCATTTTTTATGTTTGATATTTTCTTCGTCAATAATTTCAACTCTAGGCCACATTGAACGAAGATATATCGAGGTACCACTTGGAGCAACATGGGCTGAGGCTACGATACGAACTTCAGGGTTTGATACTTCACGGAGATTTTATATTGATACGCTTCAGGTAGGGCACATTTAAGGATAATTCAATTTTTTAATGCTGCTGGTTCTAATCTTTACTTGATTTGCAGCTTTGCCCGTTGCGAAGACCTATCAAGTGGGAGAGCGCACCAACTTTCGCATCTCCATCTGCTAAAAGCTTTGCGTTTCCTGTGGTTAGTGGTCAAACGATGGAACTAGCTATAGCTCAATTCTGGTCCAGTGGCCTTGGAAGTCGTGAACCAACTATCGTTGACTTTGAGGTAGGAACTGAGAATTATATACACTGATATATATATATATATATATATATATATATATATATATATATATATGTTGTTAAGGCATTTGCATAAGGAATGTAAAATGCTTGTGTTGTTTTGTCTTTTTTCTTGTCCTGTGTCAGGTGATGAATATTATTTTAGATCTTTTGTCCTACTGGTTTCCTGACTTTCCTTTGTGTTCATCATGCTTGTTTTATCTTTTGGCCCATGTTGCAATACATATTTCTTTCTGCAATTTGGTTCCCTTACCAATTTTAGCCTTTCTTTAGTTGGATGTTAGGTCTCTGGTTTAGCAATAATAGCTCCAGTTTGTGCATTCTCGTTTAGAAATTGTTTTTGAAACGAATTACAGGTGAATATATATAAAAAGTGTTCTGGATCAGTCTTCATGCTGTCACCCTAATGTTATGAACGAAGTTCTATCTTCAGTTCGCTCACACCTGCTAACTATATTGAGTACATTGTGACTTGTTAGAAGTGAGTTGATGCAAGTTGTGTGTGGTATTTTAGATTGCATTCCATGGAATTGGTATCAATAAAGAAGAATTGATACTTGATGGAAGTGAAGCACCAATAAAAGTTGAAGCTGAAGCACTATTGGCATCTGAAAAACTCGTTCCCATAGCTGTTCTGAACAAGGTACAGTGTATTTAAAGATGGTATCTTCTCCTTTTCCTGTAATTGTTTGTAGAATTCCTTATGGACGGTGTTTTGGTTTAACTGCAGATACGAGTTCCATATCAACCTGTTGATGCACAACTCAAGACTCTAGCAACTGGCCGTGATAGACTACTGTCAGGCAAACAGATACTAGCATTGACATTAACGTGGGTTACACTTCTGCTTTCTTGCTGTCGTTGCTTGCCTATCTCTTTATCAAAAAATTTACAGCAATTCTCATCCTTTTGTTTCTGCAGCTACAAGTTCAAATTAGAAGATGCAGCTGAAGTGAAACCGTATATACCATTATTGAACAATCGCATATATGACACTAAATTTGAATCCCAATTTTATATGATCTCTGATGCCAACAAGGTACTCTTCGAACTGTCACCTAAAAGGCTGGGTAGTACAAGTATAGATGAGTTTGTGAATTCTCATTGGCATTGGCAACTAAAAAAACCCTGATACATTTAAATGTGTTAATGAATCCCTAGCTCGGTTATGTACTATGAAAACACTTTTCTGCTTTCGTGTCTAGCAAATTTGGTTATTTCTACTTTTATAGTATTTTCTTGCCTTAACATGCTGTCCTGACATACTTTCAGCGTGTATATGCAATGGGTGATGTCTATCCTGAGTCTTCTAAACTTCCCAAGGGAGAATATAAACTTCAGCTGTATCTAAGGTTTGTGCTACAACTTTGATGGTTGCAGTTTGTTTTAAAAATCTGAAGAGTAGAGTTTGTACATACTAATCTCCAGGCAGAATCGTTCTTCTCAATGTGACTGGTTGACAAGTTCCTTTAAACGATATTTTTTTCTTGGTTGACAACTTTTTTTCACAGTGCATATTTACGTATGTAGTCTTCTATTCTAAAAGCTAATTGCTTTTCACCAGGCATGAAAATGTGCAGCTGCTGGAAAAGTTGAAGCAGCTCATTGTGTTTATTGAAAGAAATATGGGGGTAAGATTGTGACTTACGTAATTTGAAAAGCTAGATGTCATATATGTCAGATAGAAAAAAAAGAATTATGAAACAAAGTTGGAGTTAAATCTTTGCGTGTTTTCTGATGTCAATATTTTCCTTTTTTGTAACATTAGAATTTATGAATAGCTGATTTTTTTCCATCTGTTTTGCTGGCAATGCAGGAGATTCGGCTGAACTTACATTCTGAACCAGATGGTCCGGTCACAGCAAATGGTGCCTTTAAGTCCTCTGTTCTAATGCCAGGGTACTCTTTTGGCTCACTTACCAGTTTAAAGTTTTCTGGCTGCTGCGTTGGTTGTTCTCTGAACTTGTTTCTCACCTCATTTATCACCCTGCAGGGTGAAGGAAGCGTTTTATGTGGGCCCACCAACAAAGGATAAGCTACCCAAGGTTTAGTAGATTGTTGAATAGTATAATTGATGTCCTGATGCATATCTCTCTCAAATGTACAATTTTAATTTTCACCTGCAGAATACTCCCCAAGGATCAGTGTTGGTGGGAGAAATCTCATATGGGAAATTGTCATTTGATGAAAAAGAAGGGAAGAGTCCAAAGGATAATCCTGTATGTTATCCGATATCATATGTGGTTCCACCAAATAAGGTATATAAAGAAACTACCTTTTCTGGTCGGGTTTGCCTGTTAGCATAGGCTTGTGATACGTGATGCTGTACAATCTGGCTACAGGAGCTCTATTTTGTGTTTAGCGTTATCTATTTTTTTCCTTGTAATCCAATTTTTTTGAAACTTTTTTTGTTGTTGTTATTTTGTTCTTTATTCAATAGCCTGAGGAAGATAAGAAGGCAGTTTCTGCTCCAAATAGCTGTAAATCAGTATCAGAACGCTTGGAACAAGAGGTATTATTTGCAGAAGCATGTTTTGTATTGCCTCTTGATTAATTTTATGGTCGATTGTTCTATTGTATAACTGAATCGAGTACTTGTTGGTGAATATTGAGGGGGTTTTTCGTTTCTCACTGTTTTACAAAAGCACTTTCTTGTAATCAGGTTCGTGACACAAAGATCAAATTTCTTGGGAACCTAAAACAAGAAACTGAGGAAGAGCGTTCAGAGTGGAAAAAGTTGTGTGCCTGTCTCAAGGTATGCCAGCTAAAGGCTTTTCTTTTCCCGTTTTGAATAATGATTTGTGCCACTTTAACTTTGAATGTTTTGAAAAAAAGTATGCAAATCTGAAATACTGTTAGGTTAACTTGACCTTATGTTCCTTGGCAGTCTGAATACCCAAACTATACTCCATTGCTTGCTAAGATCTTGGAAGGTTTGCTATCACGGTCTGATGCTGGGGACAAAATCAACCATTACGAAGAGGTAAAGTTTCAAACGAGTTACTAATCTCAAAATTGTGCTCTACTTTCTGTAATTATACATTAAACAATCTTCAAATGAAAAAAGCTCAATTTTCTTCAAATTACTAATCTGTTTACCGATTATAGATGGTTGGGAAATTAGCATGTAAGCTGAAAATCTCTTCTTTCGTTTTTGCAGATTATAGAGGCTGCAAACGTAGTAGTAAGCAGTGTTGACGTAGACGAGTTAGCAAGATTCTTGCTACAAAAAAGTGAACCAGAAGATGAGGAAGCAGAGGTGTGATATTCTATTTATCGCGTTTCCTTACAAATTTGAGCTAGTACTTGCTTTATTTACGACTCTGATAACACCTTTTCTAATTAGATTTTGAAGAAAAAAATGGAGATGACACGTGATCAACTGGCAGATGCACTATACCAGAAAGGGTTAGCCATCGCGAGACTCGAGAATTTGAAGGCAAGAACCAATATTTATCTCACTTATCTCCTCGCTAACTGTTAATAAATTTATCTGACTATATACGATAGTAATACATTAAATGGTGATTTTGTGTATAAAAGTCGAAATGGTGTTAGCTAATATCGGCTCTTGCACACCACTAATTTGTTTGCAGAGTGAGAAGGAAGATGGAGGAGAAGTAAGTAGCCAGAAGGATAAATTCGAAGAGAATTTCAAAGAACTGACAAAATGGGTAGACGTGAAATCATCTAAATTCGGTACTCTCACTGTTATAAGAGAGAAACGGCTCTCACGACTCGGGACCGCATTGAAGGTAAACACATTTATCTAATCTCTATACGTACCAAGAAAAAACTGCAAAAGATGGTCATCTGAAATCACTGACCCACATGACTTTGAAAATTAATTGCAGGCACTTGATGAGTTGATCCAAAATGAGAACGAGATTGCGAATAAGAAACTATACGAACTGAAACTGGGTTTGCTGGAGGAATTAGGTTGGAGCCATTTGGTTACGTATGAGAAGCAATGGATGCAGGTTCGTTTCCCTACAAGCTTACCTCTCTTTTAGTAGTTTGATGCTAAAGTTGTTGTTCAATAAAAGCTTGTCCAGAACATTAGTTTCTTATTTTTCTGAAACCCAAACTACTATTTCATTTTCTCTATCTTTATAAACTCTTATGTTCCTAGTCTATATTGATATTTTTTCCAGTTGTGAATTTGATCAAATAATTGATCAAGTTAGTACTTGTGTCAATGTACAATTCTATATAATCAGATTTTCAAAATTGATATAAATAATTGTTTGTAAAATATTCTTTTTATTTAGAATTGATAATAGTGAAAGTTGGTGTGAAAACCAAATCTGAAGTCTAAATTTGTGAATATCATCTTAACTCAATTAATTGGGCCAGTGACCTATTGTTGGTGTTGTTTAAGTAACGAAATTGCATTTTTATGGAATTGACATTTTATGGAATTGAATTCTATATTTAAAAACAGAATAACAATCTACGTTAAAACTTCTGTTGGGATTTTAAAATTTATATTAATTTATAGAGATTAAACTAATCGATAAATTCTTTGTAGTCAATAATTTTTATAATTTTTTTAATGATGTTATATTAAGTAATATAATTGAATCTATTTAAAAAACAACATGCATAAACTTGAAATTATGATTAATAATTTTGACAGCACATTAGACTGACTATCCATTAGACTATCCTGATAAAAATGATGTTCGTAAATTCAAAATATAGAAGAAATTGTAGCTATTATCATTGATGTTGATGATGAAGTTAAAGATGATATATACTACTGTATATTTGGAAGGAGTTATGCGTAAACAATCAATTCTCGCATCTAGAATTCTTCACAAATTTTGGATACATATAAATAAACAATGATAAGAGTTTTTGATGCAATAAATAAAACTAAACTCCAACGAGATTTTAACTTTAAGTAAAAACAAATAACAGTGAAACCATATTTTAATACACTATCTTAGTTATATATACATAAGTTTATATAATTATTAATTTATGATATTAAAAAATTATTATTTTATTGATTTTTTTTTTTAAGTTTTACAAAGACCCAATTTAAGACCGACAAAATTTATTAATTTATCAAATATTAATTTATAGAGATTTTATTGTATTTTCTTTTTTGTCATTTGAAATTTATGTTACTGAAAATTTTTAAAACATATTACAAAAACCGGTCGAAAAAAATATATTTCCGAAGACGAAAGCGTAAAAGAGAGAGCCAACCGTCCCAGGAAGAAAGTCACAAATTCGATATACCATGTTTTTTTTTTTGGGATAAATTTGACACCCTGGCATCTGGATATTCAAATTGACATTTTGAGATATCAATGCATATCTACCGTAACCTACTCCTTAATCAATGGGTCGGCGCAAGGTCATATCATACCATCACGGAGAATTCGTCAAAGTTATCCTCTCTCACCGTATTTATTTTTACTTTGTGGAGAAGCACTAACGAGCTTTGTAAAGAAGCGCAAATGAATGTTAGTCTAAAAAGCATTAGAGCTGTAAGGAAAAGTTCACGGGTAAACCACATACTTTTCGCCGACGATACAATGTTTTTTGTAAATCAAGTAAGGGAGATTGCAAAATCCTTATAGACATTCTTGGCAAATACGAGAAAGCGTCGGGGCAAAAGATAATGGACAAAAATCATCAATCACTTTCTCTTCCAAGACGTCTCGAGAGACAAAAGAAAGAGCTAAAAGGGATCTAAAAATCGATAATGAAGGAGGGTTTGGAAAATATTTGGGACTACCCGAACACTTTGGCCGACGAAAAAAGGACCTCTTCACTCAAATTGTGGACCGGATCCGACAAAGAGCAAGAAGCTACGCATCGAAGTTCTTTTCCAATGCGGGAAAGATGACCATGATCGATCAAATCGGTGTTGTCCGCTATCCCGACATATACAATGTCGTGTTTCAAACTCTCTCAAGGTCTTTGTAAGAGGATTCAATCGGTTCTTACTCGCTTTTGGTGGGACTCGAACCCGGAGAAAAGAAAGATGTGTTGGATTGCTTGGTCAAAATTAACAAAATCCAAAAGGGAAGGGGGATCGGTTTCAGAGACATTCAAAGCTTTAATGATGCTTTATTAGCAAAACAGAGTTGGAAGATGATCACTAAGCCCTCATGCCTTCTAAGCCAGGGACTTACTAAAACCAAACACCACGAGGTCTATTAGCAATGGTGAGAACACGAAAGTGTGGGAAGATCCCTGGGTTTCGATGATGGAACAGATTAAACCACTCGGACCTTTGAGAGAGGAAGAGATCAACATGAAAGTCGCAGAGCTATTGGATACCAACTCCCTTGAATGGAAGATAGAGAAATTTTAATGGAATCTTACCAGAGCTGGCACAAAAAAGCCTCAATATCAACACCAATTGTGTACATTGCGGAGTTCCGGAGACTACGATCAATCTCCTGTTTCATTGTCCATATGCCGAAAAGGTTTGGTTCCTTTCCCCTTTCAAAAACTTTCTAGATCCCCTGCTTCTACAAGACTTCAAAACAAGGATCAGAATCGGGAAAAAGCTAGAGTGCCTCCCTCCAGTTGGTGTAAGTGACGGACCACTCTTCCCATGGGTGTGTTGGTCCCTGTGGTTTGCCAGGAACAAATTAATCTTCGAGGACAGAAGACTTGCAGAACAAGAAACAATCTCAAAAGTAATTGTCGATGCTCAGGAATGGCATTTAGCACAACGAGAGGGGACAAGGGAAAAAGGAACAAGCCACAAGTCCCCAATGCCCCATAGTCCACCTCATGGTACCATCCTCTGCCACACAGATGGAGCATGGAATGAGGACAAACGGATAGCAGGTTTATGTTGGATTTTCCAAAAGGAAAAACAGAGCAACGCACCTATCACCATCATTGATCAAGGTTCACAAGCGGAAACCTTTGTCCTTTCACCACTGATGTCCGAAGCATTGGCAATACGTCTCGTCCTCTTTAAACAAAAGACAAAGGATTTATGAAGCTAAGTGTTCATTCAGACTCGCAAATGCTGATCGGAGCCATGATTTCAAACAACACAATAAAAGAAATCGGCGGAGTTCTTCAAGATATCAAGAATCTTATTCCTATTTTTGCTTCTATCGAACTAAAAATACTCTGGCCGATGAACTTGCTAAACTTGCCGTAAGAAATTGGTCCATTGTAACACCCACATGATGATGAAATGAATTACAAACTTATTGCTCAAAAACAGGCATGTTCTCATATAGAGGCATATATTAAGATATATTCGCTGGCGTAGAGATTATATTACCAATTGGATAAGCATGATCCATTAAACTAATCACAAGAGTACCAAAAAATTAAGAAGGTTATGTTTATTAATTTTTCCACTATTGACCAGTCTGGCACCATAATGGAAGACTTTTGATCTTGGTTCTTATCATTAAAAATTCATTTTTAATTTCCAGTCAATTATTTTGGTATTTGACTATTAATTGATTAGTTTACTTTTGTAATTTAGTGATTTGTACTAATATTTTCGCCGTGTTATACTTCTGATTCCAATCTAATTTTCCAACTTAATATTGTGGATTCGTGATTATATATGGCAAAACTGTTTTATTAATTAATCCAAGTAAAAATGTAAGACCATTGCACCTCAAGATGGAAGACTATCTCACCTACTTGCTCCTATAACTAAGAGGTTTGGTAATATATGAATACTGCAAATATGTTCTCTCATGATCTTGTTTGAGACTAACATTTTGATAATTGACCACTTTCTAAGAACTTAGTGCTCAATGTATGTATATAGTTATATATTTGCAAGTGTATGAAAGAACAAAGGCCACTCGGAGTTTTTGGCACGCCTTAGATAACTCGATGATCATTGACTCTAAGCAAAAAGTCGATAATTTGACTCAATAATATTGGAATCCTAAATGCATATGCACTAGTTCTGTATAACAAAATAATAATAATTAAATTACAAAAATGTTTAAATTACAACCGATCAATCCATTAGTCTAATCTATACATTAGCATAAGAGTGGACTCGATCACATGTATAATAATGTATGCTCTAAATAAATTTACAACATGATATTTACTTTTTAAGAATATCAAATTTTTGTTTTTGTAAACTTATCTTTTAAAAACTATTTTACAAAATTCATTGTGATTTAGATATGATGCAATTTTCAAATATGTTTTATTCTTTTTTTTTAATTAATTAAAGTATATATATACAAGGTTTTATAAATCAATTTTTTGATCAGTTTATATTTTTTTTTTTTTTTGACCGAAAGTTTAAGTATGTCTATAATCTCCTCCAACTAAGACAAAAATACTCAATTTTCTTCATCTGGATAACCGAATTATATATCGGTTGATAAACTATTGTCAAAATTTTGTTTAAGTTTTATTCGGTGTTAATTATTTTAAAATTTAATAAATAAAATATAAAAACACGGCATATAGAGTTTTTATTAGAAATTTAGTACTCTGAAATTTTCTACTCCAGACAAAAAGTTCAACTTAAACATCCAACTTTTTGCATTTCCAGAACAAACCTCCAACTCAATCATTTTCTGAAATAAATATCTAAATGTTCAAAAGTGTGCGCAATCGAAAATTGACCAACGGTCAACAACAACTCCATTAAACACTCTTAACATCTGTTAAAATAAAATTAAAGACAGTCGCTTTTTAATTGAGTTACGAATTGTGGATGTTGTGATTATAATATTTTTTTCTATTATAATATACAAATAGAGCAATAAAATATAACAAACCAAGATCATAAATTTTACAAAAAATAATCAAAAGCTATAACGGGCTTTATTAGTGTTTAATGGAGTTGTCGTTGACCGTTGGTCAACCTTCGAACGCATACATTTTTGGTCACTTAGAGGTTTATTTCAGAAAAATAATTGAGTTGAAGGTTTGTTCTGGAAACGCAAAAAGTTGGATGTTTAAATTGGAAAAATTTAAAAAGTTGGAGGTTTGTTTTGAAAACGCAAAAAGTTGGAAGTTTAAGTCGAAAAAAATAAAAAGTTTAGGAGATTTTTTATGATAATTTCCGGAAATAAAAACACAAAAAGTTCTTTAATCCTTAAAATTGAAAAACGATAGTCCGTGACAACGTGTGTACTAAGTTGATACATGAATCTACCTACGAAACCAAATCAAATCCCTAATTTCCACAATTTCCGCCACAAATTTCAAAATCAGGTAGCTAAATCTAACAATCAACGGTTTTTCAATTTATGTCTTTATCATCAATACCAAATCCTTTGAAGCTTTTAACTTGATGAAAAAGAATCTTATTGTAGAGTTATGTGAATACAACAAACAATGTTCCAAATCATATATTATATTCTTCTTCACTAAACATTAATATTGGTTTATTAAAAACCAAACCTTTTCAATTATTAAATAAAAAAAGGTAAATCTTTTTATCACTATGCCTTGCTTGGCAAGGTAGGTATACTCTGTTCATTCCTGAAGAAATTCTCTGGATCAACCGCGGTTTTAATCTTCACTAATCGATCGAAATTCTCACCAAAATACTTCCTTCCGTACACCTCACCTTCCTCGTAACTATTCGGCCCATGATTGTTCACCCCGATATCGACATCTCGGTAATTCAAGTAAGCATTTCTAGGGTTCTTGCTCACAAACCCGGTCATGAAACTGTAAAGCACCTTAGCCTGATTCAAGAAACCCTTCTCTATCTCTGCAGATGATTCTTTCCAGTTCACCGAGTACTGAATCTTGAAAAGCTTGTTTCGGTGGGGAAACGGCGTCGCGTTAACCTCAACCTCCGCCATTTTCCCGCCGTACGGGTTGAAAACAAGCCCGATTTTCCCCAATTCGATCATCTTCTTGAACAAAGACTCAATCCCATCTCTAGGAATCTCAGTCGCAACATAATCCGATTTCCTCTTCCCGAAAGAGGCGGAATCAAGATTCCGATCTAGAAACACTTTAGGATCAGTCTGAGTTGCGTTTTCGTCATTATCCCACCATAAAGCGGATTGGATCCAAGTCATCTCCTTGCAATCCCCTTTCTTCAATCCCAATTCAGGAAAATCCTTACGAAGCAGCGAAACGACGTCGTTCGCTCTGCCTAGAAACAGAGCAACCACAGAAGCTCTCACGGTCTTCACTTTCTTCTTCGTCACGGGTTGTATCAACATTCTCATAAACAGATTCGGGTCGGTTTTCGGACCCACGGATTGCCATTTATAAACCATATCCACCGCTCCGGAATCCATGTACTGCTCCACCCGGAAAACTGTAACGGTTTCCGGTACCGGAACGAGCTTGATCTTGTAACCCAAAACGACGCCGAAGCTAGCTCCTCCTCCGCCGCAAATCGCCCAGAAAAGATCTTCACCCATTGCTTTCCGGTCTAAAATCTGACCTTTTACATCGACGATCTTCGCATCCTCAACGTAATCCACCGATAATCCGTATTTCCTCACCATATTACCGTACCCTGCGCCGCTTAAGTGCCCGCCGACACCAACCGTCGGACAAACTCCGGCGGGAAATCCATGGATTTTGCTTTTCTCCCAAATTCCGTAATATACCTCGCCGAGAGTCGCTCCGGCGGAGATCCACGCCGATTGATCGGCGATATCGACGGTGACATCACGGAGATTCGACATGTCGAGGATGAAAAAGGGTTTGTCGGAGATGTAAGAGAGACCATCGTAATCGTGGCCGCCGCTTCTGATTTTGAGGACGAAATTTAGGGTTTTTGAGCAGATCACGGCGGCGCTGACGTGGCTATCGGAGCGAGGAGTGACGATGATCGTGGGTTTCAGAGTAGAAGAAGTGTTGAATCTCGCGTTGCGTATGTAAGCACGGAGAACAGAGGAGAAAGAAGGATTTGTCTGAGAAAAGACATTCTCTGTGATTTGGGTTTGTGGAGATTTCGTCTTGTCGGAGAAACATTGAATAAAGGATTCGTAGACGGAATCCGACGACGGAGGTGCAGCGAATGAGGAGAAAGAGAGAGACAAGAAGAAGACAGAGAAAAAAACAGAGACAAAGGTTTGTGTCGTAATCATTATTGAAATGAAGATTCTTTGGGATTTGTTTGCTTCTTCTTCTCTGTGTACTTTATAACCGCAAAGACGGAGTCACAGAGAGAAGATATGTTTTTTATTATTTCTTTTTACTTTTTAGTAATCATTTTAAACTCCAATATCTGTATTTTTGGTATAATACCTAATTATACGGAAATAGATTTTTAATTCTATACTTTGGTTGATCCGTCGTATTAATAAAAAATTATTTTATTTGAGTTATTAGATTTTATTTAATTAATGTTAACCTTTTAAAGTAGCCAATGGTCGTAAGTCGATGTAGGTGGCAAAATTCTAGTTGAGTTTTGTAGAGTAAAGAATAGCAATTTCAAAGAGAAAATACTTTAAGCATAAAACCAGAATGAAGCTTTTCTGTTTAATCAATTTTAAAAGATATAAAATTTTATGAATATTTATTTTAAGTGATTTTTAAATTATTAGTTATATATATTTATGTTGACCAATTTATATATTTTACTTATTTTGGTGAAATCAAATCAAATTAGATTATTTTCTAGTAAAAATCAATTTTATTTATGTATATTTCCATTGGAGTACATAAACAAATTAGTAAATGACAATCCAATATTGAATACCGATTATAATGTAAATATCTCCGGGAATTAAAATCATGTATATACGCAAATTAGTACACTTCTTAAAAAAGGAAAATATTTTTAAGGTGTATACTTTAGTTATTCCTAAAAAATTTAAACATTTTGAAGAGATGGTTATCTTATGGGGAAATGATTAAAAAAAAAAATTACTTTTTAAAAGTATTTATTTAATACCAGTATTCAAGAAAGCGTTAGGCGTTAAGCGGGCGGTGATCCTCAGCCTAGTGCCTAGAACGCTTAGTCAGGGCCTAGACGATTTTGTAGGCGGGTTAGGCGGTTTTATAATAAAACTATATATATATATATATATATAATCTAATTATATATATTATAAAATATAACATAACGAAATAATCTTAAGAAACATGATCCATGAAAGATAAAATAAACGTAAATGTAGGTTAAAAAATTAAAAAATTAAAAAATTGAGTTTTTAAAAATGAATAAACTCTCATGATGATTCTACTCGCAGTTCTCTTCACCTTATTCCCTCTAAACATGCTCATCATCTGACTCAAATATCAAAACGGTGCTATTTTGAATTTTAAAAAAAAAAAAAAAACAGGCAGATTTAACCCGCCTAGTCCGCCTAGTGGCCGCCCAGCCCGCCTAGTGGCCGCCCAAGCCGCCAAATGACCATTTCCGCCTAATACCACCGCTTAATGTAAAATCCAAGCGGCCTAGGAGCGCCTAGCGCCTAGGCGGCCGCCTAGGCCGCTTTCTTGAACACTGTTTAATACTCATACATTTTTAGAAAATAGTTTTATTCATCTAAAAACAGAAAATTCAACAAATAAATACCAAAATTTTTCTTAAATCATTCGTTTAGAACCCCAGATGTTAATTTCATCAAATGGTAAAAATGTCGGTTTTAATTCGTTAACGGAAGATGCATATGTAATTGGCGAAATTGAATAAACCAACCGTTTCACTTAACTGAATTGAACCATGAAAACTTAAATCTCTTTATCACTTCCTAAAATCGATTTTTGGTGAAGAACCCTCATTTTTAAAAAAAAAAATCAAAGTAATTTGTCATTGTAAATGTCAAGGTATGACGAAAACATGTTGGATTGACATGAAGAAGTATTATGATCTTCTATAAATTTTGAGATTCGAGCAAAAGTGACAATGAAGACATAAATGATGTGTCATTGTAATTTGCCGGTTATTGTAAAAAAGTTTGGACATATTTAAATCCAAGACAGTGATTTTCTGCTGCTATAAGTATAGCGAAAAAAATAACGTGAATTTTTAGATGGAAAGATATTGGTTGTATTTATGGATGACAAAAAAACAATAATGATAGAAACACGAGACGAGTTTCGGAGGATATATACTAGAAACAGAGAGCTGAAAAAGGATAATGAAAAGTTGTATTTGAATTTATTTGAGTATGAAGAATTGAAAAAACGACTCATAGAATGTAAAACTAATCACTCTCTTTATCGCAATTGGCTATGTTCTTCCATCGAAATGACAATGTCATTCCGATTTTCATAAGTTTGAGAAGTTAATAAGTATTGGTCATGGAGTATTCGATCATCTTCGTCGTGAACACTGATAATAAAAAGTTGTGTTTGAATTTATTTGAGTATGAAGAATTGAAAAAACAACTCATGGAATGTAAAACTAATCAATCTCTTTATCGCAATTGGTTATGTTCTTCCATCGAAATGACAATGTCATTCCTATTTTCATAAGTTTGAGAAGTTAATAAGTATTGGTCATGGAGTATTCGATCATCTTCGTCGTGAACACTCTTTTTCTCCATTACATGCCTATGTTGTCGTTACCCATGTTTCTTTTATATTTCAAAAATCATACTGAGACAAGCAAAGACGACATTTATCTTTTCTAATGCTTAATTTTTAAGTCACATGCTTTATAGTAGATTCAGTTAAGTAAAACAGATTAATTTTATTTAATTCCGTCAATTGCATATGCCACGTGTCATCTTCCGTTAACGAATTAAAAACAGTTTTTTGACTATTTGACGAAACTAACATCTAAGATTTTATACAAACACTTTATAAAAAATTGATATTTTTAATTTAAAATATTTTATTTAAAAAAAATAAAACGATTTAAAAAAAATATAGATATTAAATGAACACTCCAATTTTTTTTAATCATTTTCCCCTATCTTATCGCTATAAGCTAATGTCTGTATATAAAATTACATAAAAGGCATATAATATACAATCATATCTAAAGTTTATTAGGTGATAACATATCTAACCCAGCTACCCACTAACACTTCATTATGCTCTGTTTCTGACACAAAATCTCAAATCTTTTAAAACTCTCACAACTTCAGATAACTACGACAGATGTGAAAGTAGTGATGCTCTGATCATTGTATGAATAGATACCATAAGTCAACGATTCAAAACAATACAAAAAACAATCTTACTCTTCTAGAAGACATGTAAGACCACCGTCGCAACTACGGTGGCTCCTCCTGCCCGTGACCACCGTCTCGCCGTTCCCGGCTCAGTCACCACCATTCCCTTCGCAACTGCGACCAAATCGGGTCTAAAAGTCAACACAATCTCATTCATTACACAAAATTGCAGGTCACAAGAATCATCGTTAACTACTCCAAAACCAAACACTAAATTTCCACAATTTTCGCCATGAATTTCAAATGCAGGTAGCTATTTTCAACAATCACCAGAAAATTTGACTTATTACTTGTCTCTCATATACAACCAATCTAGACAAACTTAATTGTAGATTTCCATGAAACATAGAAACTATACAATAGACAATAATCCAAAACGATAAATATATTTCTATATTGCTTCACTAAAACATTACATCAGAGTAAAACCAATCTTTATATCAAATGGTAAATGATCTTTCTATGCCTTACTTGGCAAGGTAGGTATACTCTGTTCATTCCTGAAGAAATTCCCGGGATCAACCGCGGTTTTAATCTTCACCAATCGATCGAAATTCTTTCCAAAATAGTTCCTTCCGTAAACCTCTCCTTCCTTGTAACTATTCGGCCCATGATTGTTCACCCCGATATCGACATCTCGGTAATTGAAGTAGGCATTTCTAGGGTTCTTGCTCACAAACCGGGTCATGAAACTGTGAAGCACTTTAGCCTGATTCAAGAAACCTTTCTCTATCTCTGCAGATGATTCTTGCCAGTTCACCGAGTACTGAATCTTGAAAAGCTTGTTTCGATGCGGAAATGGCGTCGCGTCCTCCGCGATTTCCGCCATTTTCCCGCCGTACGGATTGAAAACCAATCCGATTTTCCCCAATTCGATCATCTTCTTGAACAGAGACTCGATCCCATTCCTAGGAATCTCAGTAGCGACATAATCCGATTTCCTCTTACCGAAACTCGACGAATCGAGATTCCGATCAAGAAACACTTTAGGATCAATCTGAGTAGCGTTAACTCGATTATCCCACCATAAAGCAGACTGAAACCAAGTCATCTCCGTACAATTCTCCTTCTTTAAACCCAACTCTGGAAACTCCTTACGAAGCAGCGAAACGACGTCGTCTGCTTTTCCTAGAAACAGAGCAACCACAGAAGCTCTCACAGTCTTCACCTTCTTCCTCGTCACTGGTTGGATCAACATTCTCATAAACAGATTCGGGTCGGTTTTCGGACCCACGGATTGCCATTTGTAAACCAAATCCACAGCTCCGGTATTCACATACTGCTCCACCCGGAAAACCGTCACGGTTTTTGGTACCGGAACGAGCTTGATCTTGTAACCCAAAACGACGCCGAAGCTACCTCCTCCTCCGCCGGAAATTGCCCAGAAAAGATCTTCACCCATTGCTTTCCGGTCTAAAATCCGACCATTTACATCGACGATCTTCGCATCGATCAAGTAATCGACTGATAACCCGAATTTCCTCACCATATTACCGTACCCACCGCCGCTCAAATGCCCACCGACACCAACCGTCGGACAAACTCCGGCGGGGAATCCTTGGATTTTGCTTTTCTCCCAGATTCGGTAATATACTTCGCCGAGTGTCGCTCCGGCGGAGATCCACGCCGATTGGTCGGCGATATCGACGGAGACGTCGCGGAGATTCGACATGTCGAGGATGAAAAAGGGTTTGTCGGAGATGTAAGAGAGACCATCGTAGTCGTGGCCACCGCTTCTGATTTTGAGGACGAAATTTAGGGGTTTTGAGCAGATCACGGCGGCGCTGACGTGGCTATCGGAGCGAGGAGTGATAATGATTGTGGGTTTTGGAGTAGAAGAAGTGTTGAATCTCGCATTGCG
The DNA here is from genome assembly GCA_900406555.1 of Pseudoturritis turrita. Classification (NCBI taxonomy): domain Eukaryota; kingdom Viridiplantae; phylum Streptophyta; class Magnoliopsida; order Brassicales; family Brassicaceae; genus Pseudoturritis; species Pseudoturritis turrita. The sequence goes on along the minus strand of OVBL01000623.1, from coordinate 413,740 downwards.
TATGTAAGCACGGAGAACGGAGGAGAAAGAAGGATTGCTCTGAGAGAAGACATTGTCGGTGATTTGGGCTAGTGGAGTTTTCGTCTTGTCGGAGAAACACTTGAGGAATGAGTTGTAGACAGATCTCGACGAAGAAGGAGATTGAGAGAGAGATGAGAGAGGGAGAGAGAGGAAGAGGAGAGAGAGGAAGAGAGAGAGAAAGGTTTTTGGTCGTGTCGTGAGCATTTTGTGAAAATGGAATAGTTCTTGGGTCTCGTGTTCCTCATCTGGTTTTATTTATAACCGCAACCGTATGGAGAAGAATATGTATATTTATTTTTTCCTTTTAATTCGTTTAATAACAAAGAGAAATATAGGGAATTAGTGATATGATTGTAGCTTTTTTTTTTTTGAATTTAATCTTATACTAATTTTTATTTTAATTATTATGATGTGGGCAACTAGTATATATGTTTTTTTTTCAGTATAGATTCTTTTTTAGAATTTTGATTTATCAAATACCATTTTTATGGACATTTTTTTCAAGAAAAGTATCAACCAAATTAATTTTTTTCTCTAAAAATACCATTTTCAAACTCATTTTATGCATGAAAATGTATCAAATATGCAGCTTTTTAATTATGGTTATTTATTTTCATTAATAATTTTTAGTTTATTTTAAAATTAAACTTTATTAGCAAATTATGATGGTAAAATATTTGTATCTAAAATAATGATAATATTTGCAAACTAAAAATAAATTAATGGTATTTTTTGTAAATTTTATTTTTATGGTTTGTAGTTTTTTTTTATATAACATGAAATAATCCGAGTTTTTACCATCATACTAATATTTTAGAATGTAGCCGTCGAATAACCTATTCAAATGATTTTATAATGGATTTAAAATGTGACACAATTTTGACTAATCAAATAAATGTACAAATATTTTTAGAAAAAATCGAATACAGTTCTATGGTCTGTAGTTTCTTACATCATTATCCATCCAATCCATATGTTAAGAGTTGTAAAGATCCAAAACCTTAAATTTTTTCGTTTTTGTGATTATTAATTATCAAAAATATTACCGTTAGCGTAAAAGTTTACCAATCAAATCTGTTATATCAAGTTGTTTTGTTTTTATTTAATTTTATTTTCGATGGTTATAAGTCAATGGTCAAAGTCGGTAATGAAACCAATTGGGCTTGTGGGGTAGGACAGTGGAGGAGGAAAGAAAAGTTCAAAGGGAAGACTTTAAACAACGTTGACCGTATATATATGTAGATGTGTATATCAGTATTAATCAACAAAAATTATCATGTGAATGAATAAAATTGACTAGACATTCTGAGATGAGAGGCGTTAATTTTTTTTTTTTTGGACTATTAATATGAATAATTTCATTGTAAATTGTAGTTTTGTACACTAATTTCATTTTCATCTTTGATGTTCTGACTTTTAAGTCTTCTTGTGTTGAGACAAAAAGTCATCTTCTCTTAAGATATATATAAATAAATTTTTGATAATTTTCTCTTAAGATATATACAATTCAATTATATTGCAATTTTCAACATAAAATTTGAGATACACAGATCATGTGGTGCATGTGGGCAATGTTTAGGATACAACAAGTCTAAAGATAAACCCTATAAAATTAAGAAATCTCAGTTGAGATATAAAGAAAAATTCTAAAATTAAACAATAAGTTTTGGTGTGATAAAGCAACCAAAAAAAAGATTTTTATTGTTTTGTTTTGTTGATGTTAAAGTTGAAAATGAAAGGGTTCTTATTTGCGTGGCTTTAATTGAAATACGTTGTGAATATTCCCATCACGAATCCATTTACACGATAACGTGTTTTTCTTCGTTTTCCGTTTACTTCCTTTGGGCCGGAAAGTAGCATTATTTTGCATTTAAAAAAATATATTTTGTCTTTAAGTTGGATAAATAATTTTCCCAAACATAATAGATGTTGTTCAATGAAGGAGGTGCAGAATTCTATCTCAAGGTGGTAAGGAGATTCTCTTGAAGTCTGTGGCTCTAGCTATGCCGGTGTATGCTATGTTATGCTTCAAACTGTCTGTCACCACCATTAATATTCTAACTAGTGCAATGACAGATTTTCTATGGACTTCTTCAGAAGACAAGAGGAAGATACACTGGTTGAACTGGGAGAAACTCTGCCTTAACAAAGATTTGGGAGGGCTAGGGTTAAAGGATATCCAATGCTTTAACCAAGCTCTACTTGGAAAACAAGCATAGAGAATCTTGAACTTTCCGGAGTGCCTTCTAGCTAGATTGTTGAGAAGTAGATACTTCAAATTAGGTGATTTCATGCAAGCAGTTGAAGGAACCAGACCATCCTTTGGATGGAAAAGCATTCTTCATGGTAGGAATTTGCTAGTGAAAGGGCTGAAACTGAAGCTAGGCAATGGGAAATCTTTGAAAGTATGGACAGATAAATGGATAGAAGATGGTCAAATGAAAGCTCCTCTAATAAAGAACTGCTTAATTGATATTTGCCAAACGGTAGATCAGTTAATTGACTTTGGAGCAAGAAAATGGAATTTTAACAGGTTGGACGAGCTGTTCTACCCTTCAGATATCAAACTAATCCGTGCCATGAAGCCTGTTGTGTCTAAAGCAGAATTCTGGATTTGGAAGTACAATAGAAGTGGGGACTACACAGTTAAGTCAGGCTATTGGTTAGCGCATAAAGAGAAAAGTGAGGAGATGATCAGATGGGCTGAGATGCATCCTTCGACTAATGAGATCAAACAACAAATCTGGAAGATTCAGACAGTGCCAAAAATAAAAGCCTTCCTATGGAAAGCTGTTAGTGAGGCAATTCCTGTTGTTGATTTGATTGCCAAAAGAGGAATAAACACTGATTCTAGATGTCAGATTTTTGGTCAGGAGAGAGAATCAGTTAATCATGTTCTATTTTCTTGCTCTTTTGCCAGACAGACTTGGGCCATGTCTTCCTTTCCGTGTCCTGCAGGAGGTTTTGATGAGGTATCTCTGTTCTCTAACCTTCATTATCTCATCAGGGCCTCTAAGTTTAATTATATTCATATTCAGACAAGAAGAATCTTTCCTTGGCTCATGTGGTTCATGTGGAAAAACAGGAATGGCCTTTTCTTCGAAGGGAAAGTGTTGTTGGCATCAGAAGTGGTAACCAAAGCTAGGGAAGAAGCTGAAATGTGGTTTTTAGCACAGACTATTGATAAGGATGTGGATGCAGGAATTGAGCCAGATAGGACTAGGATAAAAAAGAAATGGAAATTGCCTCCGGCTCCATGGTTAAAGTGCAATATTGGTGTCTCATGGTCGAATTTACACAATCTTGGAGGTGCTTCTTGGGTTTTAAGGGATGCTGGAGGTAATGTTCTTCTTCATAGTAGAAGATCTTTCGCTAACATTGACTCTCTGGATGAAGCTAAGTTAGAATCCTTTATTTGGGCCTTTGAAAGCATGATTTCTCATAGAGTAAACAAGGTTATTTTTTGTTCAGATGTTGTGGAGTTGATCAATGCCATTAATAGACCCAAAGAATGGCCATCCTTCTCCCTGCAGGTTGCTGAATTTTTGTTGGTGTTGTCTCGGATTCAAGAATGGAAAATGGAGCTTGAGGATCCTAATTCAAATCGAGGAGCGCTGTTAATAGCTACTAGTGTTACAAAGGATCTTAGAAGCCAATCTTATGTTGCTAAAAGTGCTCCTTCTTGGTTAAAAGAATTTTTTGCTCAAGAAGGAATTTTAGATGGGTATTTTTTGTAATTTTGGATAGGAACATTGTTTACCTGTGGTCTTGTTCCCATAAAAAATGGTGTAATTTTTAACTCAGTTTAATATATATATCAGATGACAAAAAAAAAAAAAAGATGTTGTTTAAAGGTGTGAAAATGAGCTAACTCGCTCAATTTGGTTCAGCTCATCATAAGCTATGGTTTTTCATAACTCAGCTCGACTCAACTTATATATTATATGAGTTTATATTTATAAGCTCGAACTCAGATTATCTAGATCATGAGCTAAATGAGTTAGTTCGCAATCTACTCATAAGTAAATATAATAATAATGATTAGAAAATAAAGGATAATTAAACTGTTATAAAGAGCGAGTTATCTCATTTTGTATCTCTACTTATTATTAAAAAAAATTATCTTCAAGAATTATCTCTCATATATATTTTGGCCGATATATTTAATACGTATCTACAATATATAAATATAATATTTAAAATCTTTATAAAAGTCTTTGTTTGTGAGCTAGTTCATGACTCATTAAAGCTGACTCGCATAACTCGTCAACTCAATTAAGCTCGATCACTTAACTCGTTTATTAAATGAACCTAAAAAACGTAGCTCGAACTCATGAAAATTCGAGATGAGCTGAATCAGCTCATCAGCTAATGGCTTATTTTGACACCTTTAATGTTGTTGACGGTGTATCTCCAACAAACGTCTTCCGTTTTGGTTGTCCGATATAGATATGGTTCGTAGATATGGGCTTATCAGATTTTTAGTCGTGGTTTTTGAGTTGCGATGGTGGCTTGTCCATTTACTCTTCTCCTTTTGTCTCTAGTTGCAGTTTTAGCCTTTTGATTTCACAGTCTAGGATTATGCTATTCTTTTTGGGACTTAGTTTTTTCTTTTTCTTTAGAATCTTTGATTCTTGTTAAGGATAGAGCTTTTGGCTAGGGATTATCCCTCTTCGTTTTCTTAATTTGTTTAAGCTTCATTCGTACATATTTTGGTATTGTATTTGATTTGTGATTTGCTGCTCAGATTTGTTCTTTATGTTTTAGTGTGTGCTTCTCTGAAGCTAACTAAACCGAAACAAATTTGACAAAGGGTAGGATGTAATAGCATCTCCATTGGGAATTTCTTAGTGAGAAACTCACGATTAAAATAAAGAAAAAAGGAAAAAGTAAGAGAGAGTGTGAGAACCGATTTTCATTTGAGAAATCCTTAAGAGACTCTAGAGACACTTGTCACTTTGTGAATGGTTCAATTTTTTATTTTTGAATTAAAATTTAGTTATATAATAAAATTATATTAGAATAATTATATTTTATTTTTGAGAAACCCTTTAGAGGTTTTCACCGATGATGATGCTCTAAAGATTCCTTTTTTCTTCTAGAGACTTGTAATCGTTTTTTTTGTCAAAAATATTCGAAGCCCGTTTTCTGGTAAAATTGTGCGGAAATGCCTTTTAGTCAATCAGTTAGAGACTCGGTGCAAGATCACCAATGTATCTTCAAAGTTGTCCGGTCTCATTAATATGTTGTTGCAGGTTGGCTTTTTTTATTTCTCTTTGTGGTTATTTGTTGGGTCCTTGTATGTTGTAAACCCTTTTGTTGCAGGTTGGCTTTTTTGATTTCTCTTTGTGGTTATTTGTTGGGTCCTTGTATGTTGTAAACCCTTATCCAGATCAATATAAGAAACAGATGAAAAAAAAAAAGATGTTATTGACAAAAATACACTTTTTATGATAAATTGGGACAAAATTATCCAAATGAGAGTTGAAGTCCGGGTCCAGAGCCAACCTCCAAAGAAATACACCGAAATGCTACTACACTAATATACACTTAGTTATATAATACGAAGTTACTGATCTGATTCACGTTGCTATTTCGTATTTTCGAAACATCTGATAAAATTAGAACAAGACAAAAATATTAGATGGTTTATACGTAAGAATGACATACACAAATTGGAAGATAGTCCAAAATTTATCCAAATACGGTTGGTTCAATCGGTTAGAGAGATACTATTTTTTTTATAAAGATTAAAGAGATATTGTTTCAGTGCTATCATACCCAAATTTATGGATTTGTCACGAGTATTATAAAAAATTGGTCTTCGATCTTGGGAGATTATGGATCAAATAATGAACTTTTTAGTTGAAGAAAACAAAACAAAAAATTGCTTTTTTAAAAAAAATGAAGAAAGAATCACAGATTAATCCTTAGAATTCGAATGTTGGATTTACGTCTTGCTTTCTAATGATTACAATGGTCTTCATCAGCATATGTGAGTTTATGACCACTACGATTGCTTCCGACATCAATGTATGTTGTTGCTTCTATCGGTTTACTTCATCGTGCAAGTAACCGTAACGTCATATCGAATTATGTGATTCAGGTTAATGTTAAGAAATACCCTTTTTGTGATATTTTGATATGACATTATGGTTTGTAATCATTGTGATATAATCACATACTTTGATGTCGGAGGCAACAACATACATTGATGTCGTTTTATAAACATTTCTAGAAATATAATCAGCATCGTGCAAGTAACCGTAACATCATATCGAAGTATGTGATTAGATTTAGATCGAACTTGGAGAAATTTTAAGAAATAACTTTTTTAAAAATACTTCTTTTTCAAAAGTTTTTCAAAAATACTCATTTTCAATTTAGCATATAAACACTTATAATTTTTTTTCAATGTTAAAACATCTTATTATATAAAGCAGAATGCATTCAACGTGAACGCAACACATAGACAAAATTATAACTCACAAGATCGTGACACGTGTTAATGTTAATTTAGATTGTGATACGTGTCAATCTAAATAATGTAAAAATAGAAGTTTTATTTCTGTAAATTAGTTATTTCTTAGATCAAATTATTGTGTACCTAAATGGAAATAGTAAGATAAAAACGAAAAATAAGACATATTGTTGGACAATTAAAAGAAAATAGTAAATAAAAAACTAAAAAAATATATATATATATTATTTCATATTGCACAACAAAAATATATTATTTCTAATTTCTAAAAGTATTAAGAATTTTTTTTCCTATACGTGATTTGAAAAAAAAATTCATTTAAAAATAATATAAAAACTTGACGAAAATATAAATTTTTTATTTAAATTTGATGATTAAGTGCAAAACATATGTGATCATTGATATCTATATTATAGATCGATAGTATTGAAAAAATATTTAAAATAATTAAATAAATAGTAAACTTGACTAAATAGAAAATTAAATTTAAATTCGATAAATAAAATTCAATTTTAAAGAATTAGGTAAATGGTAAATTTCACTAAAATAAAAAAATTGAATTTAATATGATGGTTGATTCCATAAAAGAAAAGAAAAAGTTATGAACATGCATACAACTTTATATAATAAGATATATATATATATATATATATATATATATATATATATATATATATATATATCATACGATGATCTTTATTATTATTTTTAATGGTTTTTTGTTTTATATTTCTTAATAGTTCAGAGTAAAATATTTGTATGTTATTCTTTATATATGTATTTATGTGCTCAAACGTTTTGGTGTAAGTGTATATAGATGTGCGGTTTATCTTTCTTAAATTTAATCGATTTCCGACATCGGGTATTTTATTTTGCTTTTTATCATATATAAATAAAATTATTTATTAAAGCTCAGGTATCACTCGGGTCCTAATCTAGTAACTTATAAATATTTATAAACATTTTTTATTACCATATTGTGAATGTTTAAAATTTTGAATCTTTATATATGATCTTATAAAAATGTATAAAATAAGTATTTTTAAAAATTGATAATAAATGATATTTTTGATAAGTGGCATCATAAAAAGGAATATTTTTTGAAATTCTCCCTACTTAATTTCTATATTAATTCAATTTGTCAATATAATTATAAATAAAATATTTGTAAGGATATAATTTTTTTCCTTAAACACCTCATCTTAAATCTTAATATAATTATCTCATGATTGATGTGCACAAGACAACTCAAAGTGTATCAATCACCCAACCGGAGGATATGAACAACAAGAATGCGGGGTTCCTTGAAGTGGTTGCAGCCCTGAATTCCGTAGCACTCACAAGATTATAGAGAGCAAAATGATTAGTTAATGAGAGATATAGAGAGCGATGAGAGATGATTAGTTAATCTTGCAAATACAAAAACTTACAAAATACTTGTTTAGCTCAACCTAGTTTCTTGGGCTACTACTGGGCTTTTTCACTCATTTTCTAATGGACTTGGGCTTGAAGAAAGTGTTCCATTGACTTCTTTACATTAATATTAATTTCGACTTTTGAAATGTGAATATTAGTGACGAAATTGTTTCGACTTTTGAAATGTGAACAGTTTCATTTTATTCTGAAGTTGACAATATCACATTTACCTAACCAAACAAACACATCACTTCATCACTATATGCTCTAAGTGTTCCCACAACCAAAACCCCAAATATTTTCATATATCTTTCAAATAACTTCAAGAGATCTAAAAGGAGGAATGCTCTGTTCATCACAGAAGAAATCAAAAGGATCAACACTCGTCTTCACTCTCACTAATCTCTCGAAATTATTCTTAAAATACTTCACTCCCCAAATCTTTCCTTCCTCGTACTTACTCTTCTCAACTCCAACATACATTCCCAAATCAAGATCTCTTAGATTTATATAAGCTCCTCTCGGAGATTTCGCCACAAACTCACTCATTTCGTCGTAAACTCTCTCGACCCATCTCATATACTTCTCTTTCTCACCTCCTCTCCAGTAATTCAAGTACTGAATCTCGTATACATTCCCTTTACGATGCGGAAATGGCGTATCGTCCTCTTCGATTTCGCTCATTTTACCACCGAATGGAGTGAAGATCACTTGAGCTAGCTCTGCTTCCGGTTCTTGCAATCTTCTCCAAATCCTCGAAATCGCAATCTCCGGTAATGGTTCTTGAACGAAATCGGATTTAGCCTTGAAAGCTAATGAAGCTTGTGTGCGTTTTTTAAGAACATTGATCGATGATTCGTCTCCTAACTCTGCAAACCAAACCACAGACTCAATCCAACTCATCTCTTTACAATCTTCTTTCACCAAACCCAACTCAGGAAATTCTCGGTTTACCAATTCCAACAGATTGTTAACCGGACCAAGATACAGTCCCGGAAACGAAGCTCGAACCATGTTCTTGTCTGATCTCTGCAACATAACTCTTATGAACAAATCATCAGAGACTTTATCAGACACGTGTTGCCAACGATGTATGATCTTTAAACCACTCTGTTCTGAGAATCTCGTGACGTTAAAGACCGTTACTTTCGATGGAACATCGATCAAACCGATCTTCCATGAAAGCACAACGCAAAAGCTCGAGCCACCACCTCCACGAATCGCCCAGAAGAAATCTTCACCCATCTCTCGCCTCCCGAGAATCCTACCCCGCGCGTCGACCACACGCGCGTCCGTGACGTGATCGGCGGCTAAACCGTGTTTTCTCATCAGAGTACCGTAGCCACCGCCGCTAAAGTGTCCTCCGACGCCGACGGTGGGGCAAACTCCGGCGGGAAACCCTAAAGTTCGGTTTTTTATGCCAATCTCGTGGTATAATTCACCGATCGTGGCACCGGTTTGGACCCAAACCGACCGGTTATCGACGTCGATTGTGATAGACCGGATATTTCTTAAATCGAGGATTACGTAGGGTCTGTTGTGTGTAACGTAAGAGAGGCCTTCGTAATCGTGTCCTCCGCTTCGGGTTCTGAGGTGGATACCGTACCGGCGTGCGCATTTAACCGCCGATTGAACATGGGAATGTTGAACCGGAGTGAGGATTAAAACCGGTTTAGTTGTACCGGGAGCGGAGAATCTTGGGTTTTGTATTGATGAAGATAAGACTGAGGAGAAATTAGAGTCGTTTGGTGTGTGTATGACTTTTGAGACGATGTTAGTGTCGTTTAACCGGAGAGAGAGACACTGGAGAAAACCGGACCGGTTAGCTGAAACCGGTTTAGGAATTGATAGAATTAAGAAGATTGTAGTGAAGAAGATTAATAATATAAAGGTAAAGAAGCTTTGGAGTTTCATTTTTGGTTTCTGCAACAATGGAGGTTGCTTTTAGGTTGAAGTAAAGAAAGAGTGAAAGTAGGTTTTATTAGAAAGAAGCAGACAAATATTTTACTATTTTTAAATTAGTTTTTGGAGGATAAATTGAAATTGAAAACATTAATAAATTTGGTAGTGGGATATATGAAAATATGTGGATAGATAGAATCACACGTCTTGATCCAAAAAAAATACATGGATGTTCATGATTTTTGTCATGCATACTCGTAAGAAGCTGAATCATTGAGTGGGACCTATTTTGGATTGATGTGAAAAAGAAAAAAAAATTGTTTTGTTTTGTAGTGAAACTTTAGGTAAATTGTCAAGTTCCCATTTAATTAGTAGTTTAGTGTGTGAAGTCGAAATTTTATGGACAATATATGGGCAAAGAGTAGTTAAGGTGTTTTTTCAGACAAACAAAAAAGTAGTTAAGGTGTTTAATGTTATGGATTATTGTTTGTTATCTCAATATTAGTGTAGTGCTATGACGATATATTTGATGAACTAATAACAAATTGGACCAATTATTTTCTAAGAAATCTTGAGCAACAATGATATATACAAACACCATTGAGAATTACAAATAACAACTTTTCTTGCTAAAATATCTACACACCATTGGATTTACCATTCCTATAAGACAACTTAACAAAAGTGAAACATATTACTCAAACTCCTTATAGCATCGAGGTAATGTTGAAGTTTTAATGGATTCTGGATGTAGACTGAAACGAGGGTAGGTGCAAATTGTTTTTTTTTTGTTTTTTGTTTTTATATAGCAGAAAAACTTTTATAGGTCGTCTTAAATAATTATGATAATTGATTGCGACCGAGATTAGCATACCGTTTTGCATCTAATCATAACGCAAGTATGTATTCTCTCCAATCCTTTTTTTCCGTTCTTATATTTAGTCACGAAAAACTACGAATTCAAATAGTCATGATACTATAACTACAGATTTTATCTGTGGTTTTCTGTGACTATAATATATATAGCCGCGGATATTAAGTCATAGCCATGAAAAAAATATGTGGCTATACGATTTTTTTTAGTAGTGCATATCTCTTCTATTATTATGGTTAAAAACAGGCAGTTACAGAACATACCATCCCATTAATTATGATAAGCTACCCATGAACCGGTAGATTCATGTTTCACAAAAGAAGTCTCTTTAGAAGGTAACTCTTCCATGGCAGCATAAGAAGAAACCCCATTAGTGTCTTCGGACATGGATTTAGTAGCAACTTCCTTAGCAAGAATCTGCCTATAAAAACCAGCAGCTCTTGAAGTGTACTTAGCCTCGATTTTACAACCTTCGTCCCATCCATGTTGTTTGAAGAACACGTGAGCGCGGTTGTTTGTTGCCACCAAACATCATAGTCCTGAGCTGCTTAGGGCTCCATGAGTCTAAAATCGTTTATCAACAAAATCAGAATGAAAACAATTATCAAAACTATCTTTATAATAATTTTGTTTTCTTCGGACCTCTAATAATATTGGGCCGACCCTAATTATTGATATGTAATTGTCTTTTTTAACACAATTATCGATCGTCCTCTCTCCTCTGCATCGTTTCTAATCCTTGTTGTGTTCTTTCTCCAAGGAAGGGTTTGTATCGATTGATGAAACCCTAGTTGCTTTCGTTCCAAGATTGACGAAATGGAAATTTATTCTAGTTTTTAGGTTGCGGAACCTTTTGATATTGAAAATCGCAACTAATTTTCTAGGTTTTTTGTCTATTTTATTCTGCTTTTGTTGATTTAAGTTATCTATGTCCATGATCTTCTGAAAGTTTATGATGTCGATTTTCTCGTGTATGAGCTTATGAAGTGGGATCGTGTTCTCTATTTGATCAAAAGATTTGATTTTTTAAAGTTTATTCTCTATGCAAAAAGTAATATTATGTATCAAATTATGCAGAGTTTGTATCAAACACAAACCTAATACTGGTTCTTCAACTGGTAAATTGTAAGTATTCTGGTTTGTGATATTCCATGGAGATATCAGTCCCGTTGCAAAAAAACCGTTGTGCGCAAGCCATTTATCGAGTAACTCTCTATAACCATACAACTTTTTTTGTTTCTATCCAAATCACACACATAGCTTCATATATACATTGATTTTTTGAAGGCTGGTGAGGCTTGTAGCAAGGGGTTTCTATGTATGCTAAGACAGCAATGGGTTAGAGAAGACGACTTGGCAAGAGATTTGAAGTTGCACGCCAAGCGACTTCGAAAAATAATAAGACACTTTGAAGAACAAAAATTGGTTACGCGTTACCACAGGAAAGAGGTTTGTGCAGAAACTATGTTCTTTCAGATTGATATATAGCACTTATTGCCCAATATTGTTCTTGCTAAGCCTATAACTCAACAATGAATGTTTTCTAAATTTTTCTGTTCGATATTTGTCTGTCCTTAATGCCAAAGGAAGTAAAGTCCACTACTCGTTTCTGTTACAAAATTCTTTACATTTATGTTCACTAAACCTGAATAGATCTTCTCGTTTCTGATATAGATATAGTGCACTGGATGCCCTGAGATTAGTTTCTATGGAAGACGACTCTTTTCATTGTGAAAATTGCTACACTAAATTTGAAGTAGTAGATGGAGATGACAATGGAATGAGAGGGAGACAGGAAAAACTAAAAGATTTGCTTCAGAAGATGGAGGTTATGTCTATTCTGTTTTCGCGGATTAGTTCAATAAATCAGTTTTCTAGAATAGAGGTTTTAGTGTAGTTTATCGTGTTAATTAATTTATAGAAGTTTTACTGTAGTTTGTGCTTTAGACACAATTGAAAATAAAGTGCAGGTTCAAATAAATAGAGTAAAAGACTTACCAGTTCCTGAATCTGAATCTTTTCCGGCATGGGAGGTTCGTGCAGCTAAGGCTGCTCGTGAATACCGTGATCTTAACCCGAATGATCCTTTGAGGTCACAGGGTGGGTATGGTTCAACACCGATGCCATTTCTCGAAGAGATAGAGGTGATCTTAGTTTACACTTGTCATTATAATGTATATAGAAGTTCAATGTTATTATGGAAGATGAGGCAATGTTTTCGTCTTTCATTGTGGTTAGTTGATTCTTTAAATCTTACATGGTTAGGTTGAGGTTAACTTTGGTGAAGGAACAGAAGATGTCAAATCTGAAGATGGAGATTCTGGTCGGAAAGTCTTGCCTCCTCCATGGATCGATGATCAGGCCAGGAATGAATCTGACAGATGAACAAAGAGGAGAGATGATGAGACAGGAAGCAAAGGTTGATGATGTTGCAGCAAAACTTTCAGATGACGAGAAATCAGCCATGGGAAATGGTGATGATGAGGATTTCAAGGCATGCTTTTGGGGGACAAATTCTTTAGATTCCTTTGTGGATTGTGTTTTTGCATAATCTTGATACATTTTATTTCAATTTTGCTTCAGGAAGAGTATCTCAAAGCTTACTACGCCGAACAACTGAAGCAGCAAGAGCTAGCTGAAAAGCAGATTCAGCAAGAATCCGCAGGTGAATTAACCCCTCATGACATCCAAACGTGAAGAAGAAGATGTTGAATGGGAAGAAGGAGGCTCATGTTGCAAGTCGGTTTGACTTCATTTCCAATTCGCTAACTAGTTGATCATATTAAGCGATCTGCTACTTCCGCTCTAGCTTCCTTTGCTATGGCTTTACGACATCTGCATCTTCTTCAAAAGATCAGCTCAGGTCGACCTCTCACAAAATATTCCTCAAGTCCAAATTCCAAGTGCTCAGATCCCTTAACTCTTCTAAATCCCTACCAACAACAAAAACATATATACCAAAATGAGAGATAGAGAGAGATGAGAGATGATTAAGTTAATCTTGCATATACAAAAACTTACATTAACCATAAGTCCACAAGGTAAATCCCTACCAACATCAAAAACATATATACCAAAAATGTGAGAGACAGAGAGAAAGATGATTTAGTTAATCTTGCAAAACTAAATCTTTTAAAACGGCGTCATTTCGTCGAACACCTCATAGGCTCTTATTGCTTGTAAGAAAAAAATTGCAGAAATCTGAGAATCAGACCACAAGTTGGATCTATCTTCAACCTTACGACCTGTCCCCACTAAACCAAACGTTGACTAAATCTCACAATATTCAGATCTGATGAAATCAAGAATGGTGGATAAAGCTCCGACATTTAAACATGTAACACCTGAATCTCTACTAGTCTCTATTCTCAATGATTTGTTTGTAATTTCTAGTAATGGTCACTGGGAAGAAACCACGAATTCAAGCTTTATAGGAAGCTTAAAGTTTGCAAAAGTTGGAAGATTTACTTCAAAGACAGCTCCTTTGACCAAATCTGTAACTCTTGTCCCAAGAGTGGGATTAGATTTTGGTCATCTTCTCAAATCTGCATTAGCAGGTGGAGTTTCATGCGCTTTCTCTGCTTTTCTAATGCATCCACTCGACACTGTCAAGGTAATCTCACTGAGACTCACCTCAGCTTCTTGTGTTAAGTAGTGCTTATGAAAATCCTTGTCATTACTCATGTTTTTGCTCATCAGACACAAGTCCAAGCATCAAGAACATTGTCTTTTCTTGAAATACTGTCGAAGATCCCAGAGATTGGTGCTCGAGGTTTATACAAAGGCTCTATTCCCGCGGTTCTTGGTCAATTTGCAAGGTTGTTTTGCAATTTTATCTCCTCTGCTCTGCCTCACTCACTCCTTTGGTTTTTTTGCTTGTCAATATCATAATTTTCATCTCTTATTTCAAACATTTCAGCCATGGTTTACGAACAAGTATATACGAAGCAAGTAAACTCGCATTACCGCTCGTTGCTCCTGCTCTTTTGGATATCCAAGTTAGTAAAAGCTCATTCTATCTTCTTCCTTTTGATTTGTCTTCCTTGGTGGTGAAATCTTGATTTCTGTAGGTTGAGTCAATCGCGTCTTTTATTGGCACGGTTTTGGGGACAACATTGCGAATACCGTGTGAGGTGTTGAAGCAAAGGTTACAAGCCAACCTGTTTGATAACATAGTGGAAGCTACGGTTTCAACTTGGCATCAAGATGGTCTCAAAGGACTTTTTCGTGGGACCGGTGTTACTCTTTTGCGCGAGGTTCCTTTCTACGTTGCTGGCATGTCACTTTACAACGAATCAAAGAAGGTAAAATCTTTGATTATAGAGAACAATCCACATATACACATCAATGTGTGTTTGACATGGCTTGGTTTTGAGATTTATTAAAAAGGTGGTGGAGAGACAATTAGGGAGAGAGGTTGAGCCGTGGGAAGCTATCGCGGTTGGAGCATTGTCTGGTGGTTTCACGGCTGTCTTAACGACGCCATTCGATGTGATTAAAACGAGAATGATGACGGCTCCACAAGGAGTGGATTTATCAATGTGGATGGCTGCTTATTCCATTCTAACAAATGAAGGTCCTCTTGCTTTCTACAAAGGAGCTTTACCGAGGTTTTTCTGGACTGCTCCTCTTGGAGCCTTGAACTTAGCTGGCTATCAACTTCTTCAAAAGGCTATGATCAGTGATCACACCTCTAAATCAATCACTGCATAGCGACTGACTTTTGTTTTTACGAGTGGGGACTATATCATTTTTGTTCACATGTATTGATTGTTGATAGTATGAGTCTGTAGCTGTATTATAATGTCTCCATTGGTGGTTTGGTATGATGTTCATGGCTACTTCTGATAAGAAAATGTTAATTGTTGCTTTCACAACAATCAATTTAGGGCTTTTGGTTTATGAATAGAGGTCTTACTGTAGTTTATCGTGTTTATTAATTTATAGAAGTGTTAACGTAGTTCGTGCGTTGACACAATTGGAAATAAAGTGCAGGTGCAAATGGAACCTCAGATGGTTCAAATAAATAGAGTAGAAGACCTACCGGTTCCTGAAACTGAATCTTTGGCTCATGCAGCTAAGGCTGCTCGTGAAGTTGGTGATCTTAACCCGAATGATCTTTTGAGGTCACAGGGTGGGTATTTATTCAAGAGAATCAACACCAATGCCATTTCTAGGAGAGACAGAGGTGATCATTAGTTTACACTTGTCATTAATGTATATAGAGAGTTTAATGTTATTATGGAAGATGAGGCAATGGTATTGTAACGAAATTTTGCTCTTACATTGTGGTTAGTTGACTTTCTTAATATCTTACATGGTTAGGTTGAGGTTAAGCTTGGTGAAGGAACAGAAGATGTCAAATCTGAAGGCGGAGATTCTGGTCGGAAAGTGTTGCCTCCATGGATGATCAGGCCAGGTGTGAATCTGACCGATGAACAAAGAGGAGAGATGATGAGACAGGAAGCAAAGGTTGATGATGAGACAGGAAGCATATGAAACAACACATTAGTGAGTTAGAAGGAGCCTTGTTTGAGTTTTTTCAAGTATAAAACCGAAATAGAGCGTTTGCATTTGCGGCAAATACAGAAAAAAGGACAGTTTTCTTTGAATATATTGAGATTGCAGAGCTTCAACATGAAGATACTTGTAAAGACATGCTCATTAGTGGGGGCATAAACATCTTAAACTTGTTTGGTTGTTAATCCGTATGAAATTGTTGCATAGTAATCCGTATGATCTCAGAAACTCTCTCTCTCAAAACTCTTCCACAAGCGCCAAAACGATGAAACTCTTGTTGCTTTTGCTCCACGAAATAATTGGATCACATAACTTTTATTTTATTTTCTTGGTTTCATATGCTCACATAATCTAACATAAAAACCCTAAAAAAAAATTACATTGCACGAACAGGAGGAATACTCTGCTCGTACCTGAAGAAATTATCAGGATCATATTTAGCTTTCACATCCATCAATCTCTTTAGATTCCCCAAGAAATACTTTGATCCATAGATCTTAGATTCTTCAACACTCGTCTCTCCACTCGGATTGCTTCCAACATCAATGTCTCTGTAATTCAAGAAAGCCTCTCTCGGGTTACTTGACACGTACGGCTCCGCTACGTCGTAAAGCTCTTTCATCAAACCCAGATTAGCTTCTGTGGCCTTTACGTCAGTCCATGACGCAAAGTACTGTATCTTGAACAAGTTTCCTTTCCGGTGAGGAAAGGCGGTGGCGTTCGACGGAATCCGGTCCATCACTCCGCCGTAAGGGTTCCATTGCATAAACACATTGTTGAATTTCAACATTGTTTTCCAAATCTTCTCTATTCCTTCTTTTGGGATCGGTTTCTTGACGTAATCCGATTTGCTCTTGTAGAATGCTCCTGGCGGACCAGATGATCTCTTCAGAAGAACGCTTGTAGGTGTCCCGACCGGAAAATTCATCCAAAACGTCGTCGTATTAAGCCACCTCATTTCGTAGCAATCTTCACGTTTTAGCCCTAATTCAGGCAAATTCTTGTTTATAATCGCCACTAGTTTCTCCGCTGGCCCTAAGAACTGTGCGTAGAACTTAACCGCGATGGTTTTTCCGCCGGATTTCGCTCCATTTGCGATTTGAGGCATTGCTCTTAAGAAAAGCTCTTCAGGTAATTTGCTAGAGACAAGCTGCCATTTGTAGAGGACATCAGTGACTCCTTGTTCCAATGTTTTGTTAACCTTAAACACTGTTAAGGTCTCTGGGACCGCGACGAGGTTGATTTTCCAAGCGAGTATAACACCGAAGCTCGCACCGCCACCGCCACGAATCGCCCAAAACAGATCTTCTCCCATGGTGGATCTGTTCAAGATCTTGCCATTAGCATCAACTATTAGAGCATTAACGACATGATCGACTGAGATTCCGTATTTTCTAATCAGATTTCCGTATCCTCCGCCGCTGATGTGTCCTCCCGCTCCTAACGTAGAGCAAACGCCAGCCGGAAACGCTAGCGTTTTGCTCGCTTCAGCGATTTTGGTGTAGACCTCTCCCAAGGTCGCACCAGCTTGAACCCAAGCTTTCTTGTTAGACACGTCAACGGTTATAGATCGGAGATTGTGCATGTCGAGAACAACAAACGGAACAGAGGATATGTAAGAAAGACCCTCGTAGTCGTGACCGCCGCTTCGGATTCGGATCTGGATTCGGTTGGACTTTGCGCAGACCACGGTTGCTTGAATATGAGATTCATGTGTTGCAGCAACGATAGCTATTAGGTTTGTGTCGTTAGGGTTTGAACACCTTTTGTTATTCGTGTAGGACACGTAAGAGGATACGAAGGTGGAGTTGTCGTGAGTAAAGAGGGCTTCAGTGATCGGAGTCTGCGGACTGGTCCGACAGCGAAGGCATCGGAGGAAGTCTCCGATGTTTGGTTTCGTTACTTTTGCATCTGAAACAAAAACAAGAAGAAGAACAAGAAGCAAAACAGAAACCATTTCTTTCATTTTTTGTTGTTTGTTTGAAGAACTCAGAGAAAAAAAAAAAATCCAAGTAATTTGTTTTATGTATTTATTGTGATTTCGATTTATAGAAAAAAACTCTTGGAAAGAAATCTAATTCCAAAGTTTAATTTTTTGCCATATGGGTTTTGCTTTGAATAAACCTACGAAAATACGGAAACTGAAGTAACGAGGGGGAAAGTTGAATATATGTAGATAGACTTTTACTAATGGTACTAAAAAACGTAACGTAAAGGTGAAACTAATTTTTTAAGATTGAAAATAGATTATGATTGAATTTTGGTGATTAGAAATAAAAATAAATCTAGAATACATTAAATATTATTTTCTCTTTTCTTGAAAATTAGTGATTTTTGATGTAAAAACCACAAACGATTAAAGATGTGATCTGAGAAAGTTTGCAATAAATATTTCTTTTATTCAGCAGAAACCGTTGAACTTTTTTCTCTCAAACATTAATGTTAAATTTTTTTTTTTTTGAATGTAATTTGACTTTTATGTGATTTCAATGCGACATCTTTTGGAAGAGTTTTAATTTGTCCGGACCGATCCGAGGATTACAACTTTAATCAACAAAATATAACTATAAGTCTATAACTATATTTGTGTGATTTATCCAAAAAATAAATAAATATTTGTGTGTGTTTGTTTATTAACAAATTGCAAATTTCAAATATCAGTCTCACTACATTGAATTATTCACGTAGGTCTTGTTTCTCTTCGCAAGAAATGCAAAAAGTTTTAAACTTTTAAACAAAATCAATGGACCAAAGACACACGAAATCAATGGACCAAATTTCCAGGATCGCTTTAGTTGTGGTTCTCGATATTCTTGTGTCTCCTTATGTCTCTAACTGTTGATTTTAGTGCTATCTCGTTTCTGCTATTGTTGTTCTACTATCATGTACATTAAATTGCTTTTCAATAAACTTACTTTTATCAACAACAAAAAAAACACGAAATTCTATGAAAAAGGAATTGTATCTCAAGCAAAACGAGATTTTTTTTTTTGAACTAGCAAAACTAGATTATAGATCATTTTTCTTACAACTTTTATTTAATCGCATATACATTACACACATTTTTTAAGCTTTCTCCAAAAATATATTTATTTAATGGGCCACAAAAAAAAAATTGCTTTTATTTGAGGTTACCAAATTTTCCAAATCCAGATTTTTTTTTTCCTATGTTTTTTTTATCAACTGCTTTTTTTTTGTTATGTTTTTTGGAGAAGTTTTTAGTTTGTTGTGAATTTCCCCCTTTTAAGGTAATTTTTGATTACACGTCTATTCCAGATTTCAAAGTAAAATTAACTCTTAAATTCTTTTTTTAATTCCTTTCTATAATATGGCTATATTAAATTAATGTAGATATTTCCAATACTCAAAGACTTTTAAAATATTTATTATTTTCCTCCAATTTTCCCACAAAGATTTTTGAATAATCTTTCAACTTCTAACACACGATCACAAAAAAAAAAAAAAAGGGCGCGTAAAATCTCATCCCACTCTGTTTCAAAATAACCGCCAACTCCTCAAATAACACAAAAACTACCTCTCTGCTTCTCTCTCACATCACAAAAAAAAAAAAAAAAAAAAAACTAACTTTTCTCGCAAATCTCTCCAATGGCGTCTTATCTCTTCATCTTCTTCTTCCTTACTTCGCTCTCACACTTTCATCCTCTCTCAGTACTCTCAGCAACAGTAGTCGAAGATCTCGCTAATCTCAATCCACCTCCTGATTTCAACAACACCATTACCACAAACTGTCTTCGTGATCCATTACTTCGTTACTGCAACAACACTTCCTCTTCTCCAATCGACATTGTCGAGATTTTCAGATCCACAATCGTCGCTAGCCATCTCTGTAACGAGTCCAAAAACCCTAATTGTGTTGAATCTTTCCCCAAAATCAGAATCCATAGCCGTCCTAAAACCGCTGCGCTTTACCTCTCTTTCGATTTCTTCTGGAAATATTGTCCTTTAACCGTCGTCGAAATCGAGCTTGTGAATAACTCTCTCAAGAGTGATTTTCCGACAAATGTTCTGTCTTGTGCTCAGATTCGTTCTCTTGATCTGAGTTACAACCAATTCTCTGGTTTTGTTCCTGTTCAAGATCTCTCCGGGTTAACCAATCTGACCCATTTGAATATTTCGTATAACCAATTTTCGGAGAATAAGATCTCGGATTCGGACTTCTTCAAACGGTTTAACGCCTCGAGTTTCATACAATCTGGTGTTCTTCCCAATGTCAAGCGTTACAAGATGAAAGTTTTGGTCTTGTTGATTGTGTTTCCGTTAATGGTGATTTTGCTCTGTTTTTGCTTTGGTTGGTTATGTCTCAAAAGACCTGATTACTTACCAAGAACTTGCCGGAGAAGCTACAAGTTCACATCCGCGATGCTCGATGCAGCGACCAATGAGTTTTCAGATCAAAAACTTGTGAGCACTAGCAATGGAGTTGATATCTACAAAGGAACGTTAAGGGACGGGACAGAGACAAAAATCGAGGTTTATAAAGAGAAGGTTTCGAGCGAGAAAAGGCGCGAATTCGCGGAGGAATGCGAGGCGGTTTTTAAGTTGAGACACAAGAATTTGGTGAGAGTTTTGGGTTGGTGTAATAGCAGAAACTTGAGAGCTTTGGTTACAGAATGGACTAATGGAGAAAATGTTGAGACTTGGCTAAATTCTTCATCGGCTTTATCATGGAGAAGAAGATTGAAAGTGGTTAAAGGAGTTGTTGAAGGTATTTATTATTTGTCAGATCAATGGCCTGAGATTACATTTGATCTTAGCACAAGCAGTGTTTTGTTATCTGATGATAATCAAGAACCATTGATTTCTCAATTCAAGATTGGAGATGGAAACAACTCATCAACAAGTAAGACTTTTCTTTCTTTCTTCTTCTTCACGTAATCTTGAAAAGATCATTTTTCTAAGTGTTTTTTTGCGTGTGTGTTGTTTAAATACAGATATATTCAACTTTGGATTGTTTCTTTTGGAGATGATTACAAATCTAAGACCTGATAAGGAACAAGAAGATTCAGAAATAAGGTATCTTGAGTATATAAGAGTCCATTATCCGGATAATCTAGAGAGAGTGATTGATGAGAAGATGAAGATGGAAGAGAGAACAATGGAGAAAGCTAAGCAAGCGGTTACACTTGGACTTATGTGTACCGATAAACCGCCATTGAAGCAACCGAGCTTGATCCAGATTTATGACATGGTTGATTCTTTGTATGAGTCTAGCTTAAGACATCATTGAGATATGTAGTTTTAGGGTTAGGGTTACTGAAGAATTTAAGCTTTATTGGTTTTGTTTTGATTTTCAATAGCTAGATGGTATTTTTTTTTAAGGATTTAAAAGACATATTTGTTTGTTTTTTTCTCTTTTGTGAAATTGAATTCCTTATATTATAATTATTGAGAGAAATTTTCAGAAAATGAGCACTTGATTGTATGAAAATGATATATTTCATGGTTTTGTGTGTTCTCTCGACCCGACCCGGCTCGTACGAACGGGTCAACCCATTTTTCTACTTGGCAAATGTGCATTTAAAAATCGGTAACTACTACGACGTGACCTGTCTGTTTTCCGTTGAAAAAGACTAACGACAGTTACGAGAATTTATGTTTATGTAATATGTATCATCAACTTGACGCAATCTCAGTTTAAATTAATCTAAAAGTAAGTAATTAGCCACAAATTAATCCATCATTAAGGCAATTAATCATCTGTAACGAACGAAATATCACTCTTTCCACTGAAACCTGAAATGAAATGTTTTTTTTTTTTCTATCTCGATTTTCTCGGGAAACCAAAATCTTCGAATCCCCAGGAATAAAGATCAGATCTTTTTTTCTCCCCCATTTCGCAAATTGTTCTGAAACATTTTGTAAATTTGCAGCATTTCGAATGAATATGGACTAAAAAAATGTTATTTTGACGTAACATTATTTCAACAAATCATAAAAAAGCCAACCTTTTTTCTTCTCTCATTATGGGTTTCATGTTCGAAGTTTCATACATGGCGGGCCAGACAAAGTCAATGCCGACAAAACCGGACTCATGCCCATAAATTTTTCAATTCCCCCAATTGTTTCTCTTCTATAATTAGACTCCAAAATTTTCTCATCTCAGATTATAATCCCACAACGAAGAAGAAGAAGTATAACGAAGAAGACGATAATGGAGAACAACAACAACAACAACGAGAAGAAGAAAGTTTCGAGACAATCATCTTCGTTTAGGTTACGAAGCCCAAGCTTAAACGCTCTTCGTCTCCAACGAATCTTCGATTTATTCGACAGAAACGGCGACGGATACATCACCGTCGATGAGCTAAGCCAAGCTTTAACTCGTCTCGGTCTCAACGCAGATCTCACAGATCTCAAATCAACCGTCGAATCATACATCCAACCTGGAAACACAGGTCTCAACTTCGACGATTTCTCTTCTCTACACAAAACACTCGACGATAACTTCTTCGGCGGAGCAGGAGCCGATGATTCATCACCGGAGTCCGCCGCAGCTGACGAATCTGATCTCGCGGAGGCGTTTAAGGTTTTCGACGAGAACGGCGACGGATTTATCTCCGCCAGGGAGTTACAAGCTGTTCTGAAGAAACTTGGGTTACCTGAAGGTGGAGAAATGGAGAGAGTGGAGAAGATGATCGTCTCCGTTGACCGGAATCAAGATGGTCGCGTTGACTTTTTCGAGTTTAAGAACATGATGCGTACCGTCGTCATCCCTTCTTCTTGATTTCATCACCAAGAAAAAAAAAACAGAATTTTCCCCAGAAATTAATCATTATTTTACTTTTTTTTTTTTCTTTTTCTTAATTTGTTTTTCTCTCAAATAAATGCAAAATTATAATAAAAATTTGTTTTTTTTATTTGTTACCCAATATTTCTAGTAATTATGATGCGTAGTGGAAGCAATAGGTACGTAGCGAATCTTTTGCGTTTTTGCAGAGAGAAAAAATGTAAACTTTCCGGGAAAATCATACATGGTTTCGTTGTACGGACGGGATTATACAGCGATGTTTATATCTGTAATCGTTTACTGGATTTTTACTTTGAGTGTGGTGGTGATGGAGATTGTGCACGGAAGGTGTTCTACGAAATGCCTGTGAGAGATGTTTATTCGTGGAATGCTTTTTTGACGTTTAGTTGTAAAGTTGGGAATTTGAGGGAAGCTTGTGAGGTGTTTGATGGAATGCCTGAGAGAGATGTTGTGTCGTGGAACAATATGATTAGCGTATTGGTGCGGAATGGGTTTGAGGAGAAGGGTTTGGTTGTTTATGAGAGGATGGTTTCTCAAGGTTTTTCGCCTTCTCGGTTCACGTTAGCTAGTGTTTTGAGCGCTTGTAGCAAGCTTACGGATGGTTTTACCGGTATGAGATGTCACGGGATTGCTGTTAAAACGGGTCTTGACAAGAACATATTTGTTGGGAATGCGTTGTTGTCTGTGTATGCGAAGTGTGGGGGTATGGTGGATTATGGTGTTCGAGTCTTTGAGTGTATCTCTGAGCCTAATGAAGTCTCTTTTACAGCTGTAATCAACGGGTTAGCTCGGGAAAATAAAGCATTGGAGGCAGTTTGCATGTTCAGATCGATGTGCGAGAAAGGTGTCCAGGTGGATTCTGTTTGCTTATCTAATATTCTCAGCATCTCTGCTCCAGGAGAAGAATGTGTCAGCCTGAGTGAGACCTATCGAAATGTGCTCGGGACACAGATCCATAGTCTTGCGTTAAGACTTGGGTTTGTAGGAGATCTTCATCTGAACAATTCGTTGCTCGAAATATATGCAAAGAATAGAGACATGAATGGTGCAGAGCTGATTTTTGCTGAGATGCCTGAAGTGAATGTTGTCTCGTGGAACATAATGATAGCTGGATTTGGCCAGGAATATCGAAGTGACAAGTCGATTGAATATCTACAGAGAATGAGAGATTCTGGATTTGAGCCGAACGAAGTTACGTGCATTAGTGTTCTTGGAGCGTGTTTTCGTTCAGGGGATGTTGAAACCGGTAGGAGAATATTCAGTAGCCTGCCGCACCCAAGTGTTTGCGCATGGAATGCTATGCTTTCTGATTATTCCAAGTATGAACACTATGAGGAAGCAATAAACCATTTCAGACAAATGCAGTTTCAGAATCTGACACCTGACAGAACCACTTTGAGTGTGATACTAAGTTCGTGCGCGAGATTGAGGTTTCTGGAAGGAGGGAAACAGATCCACGGCGTAGCGATAAGGACCAATATTTCTAATAACAGTCGCATAGTTAGTGGTCTTATTGCAGTTTACTCGGAATGCGAGAAGATGGAGATCTCTGAATGTATCTTTGACGATTGTATGAGTGAATTGGATATTGCTTGTTGGAATTCGATGATTGCAGGTCTCAGACGCAATTCGCTGGACACAAAAGCTTTGATGCTCTTCAGAAGAATGCATCAGACTGGTGTGTTGTTTCCTAATGAAACTTCATACGCTACTGTGTTAAATAGCTGTTCAAGGTTATGTAGTTTGCTCCATGGAAGACAGTTTCATGGACAGGTCGTGAAGAGTGGATATGTCAGTGATTCCTTTGTTGAAACCGCTCTTACCGACATGTATTGTAAGTGCGGTGAAATAGATTCAGCTCGACGGTTCTTCGATACTGTATTGAGGAAAAACACGGTCATTTGGAATGAGATGATACATGGGTATGCTCATAACGGACGAGGCGATGAAGCTGTTATACTCTACAGACAGATGATTTCCGCGGGAGAGAAACCTGATGGGATTACCTTTGTCTCTGTCTTGACTGCATGTAGCCATTCAGGACTGGTCGAAACCGGCCTTGAGATACTCAGTTCGATGCAGAGAGATCATGGAGTGGAACCGGAGCTGGATCATTATATATGTATAGTTGATTGTCTTGGAAGAGCTGGTCGGCTAGAGGACGCAGAGACGCTTGCAGAAGCTACACCATACAAAAGCAGCTCTGTTCTATGGGAGATTCTACTTAGTTCATGTAGAGTCCACGGAAATGTGGGCATGGCTAGACTAGTCGCTGAGAAACTCATGCGTCTGGATCCTCAGAACTCAGCAGCTTATGTGCTACTAAGCAACACATATAGTTCTATGAGACAGTGGGATGATGCTGCAGCTCTTCAAGGATTGATAAAGAAGAACAGAGTTCATAAGACTCCAGGTCTTAGCTGGATCACAGAGAGCAATGATTAGACTAAATGTAGCAAATAGCTTGTGGATTACTCAGTTAAACACAATGTAAATAGAAGATTGGACCATTACATTGATTATTAGATACTCGGAAAGCTCTCAGCTTTTGGACACTCACTTCAGGTTATTCGATATTACTCAAAAGGAATTGCTCTCAAACCAATAAAAGGAAAAAATAGACAAGAATTCAATAGAATTTGCAAGAAGTGGCCATGGCAGATTGAGAAAACAATAGAAATCAAGCAATCACCAAGGTATCTCCTGGCCATCCCAAGCAAAGAACTTGCCGTTATCTTGTCGCTTTGCATTGTTGATGATGTGCAATAGTTTCTGAACAGAGTACTCTTTTGTGAAAAGCTTTCCTTCGGGAACATTCCTTTGAAACGGGCGAGAGAGATCAGTGTCTACTGTGCCTGGATGCAGTAGAATGCATACCACAGGATCCTTCCTCCTACCAAGCTCAACTGATACATTTTTGGTAACTGCAAAAGCAACAGTTGGGAACAGATGCCAATG
Source organism: Pseudoturritis turrita (assembly GCA_900406555.1). NCBI lineage: Eukaryota > Viridiplantae > Streptophyta > Magnoliopsida > Brassicales > Brassicaceae > Pseudoturritis > Pseudoturritis turrita. Next base: position 387,799 of record OVBL01000623.1, on the reverse strand, counting down.
GCTTTTTCAGCTCATATCAGATGGAAAAATCAAGAAATCTCCTAAACTTTTTAGTCAACTGTACGTTGATTGAGTGCGGTTTTTGAAGCCCTATAAGAGTGCCAACCACCAAGTCGATTATCTCCAATAGATCCAACTCGGGCGCTTAAATTGGCTACAACAGCAACCTCCCTCTCGGTTCCACTACCTCCACCTGCCTTAAGGAGAGGCCACATATGCTGCAACAGAGCCAAAGACAGAATCATAGCGATTCATGGAGCTTAGAGAGTAAGCGGAACAAGGTAATGCATAACTTAGATTTGTTCTCAAGTTTTCTTTACACACTTTCAGCCATTTCTCTCTCTGTTTCTTATGAGAAAATCGACTCTAACGTATAATCTAAAGACGAAAACATAGAGAATTTGGTGTTCTTACCTTCATCACTAAAATTGGACCAACAGCGTTAACCTCGTATGCAAGCATCAGTGATGACTTTTCAACCTTGTTCAATGTTGTTTCTGTACTGAGATCAAACGGAAGGAAAAAAAAAAACGGGACCTAAGAACAGTCCTTATTTCGCAGGCTTCACTAGCTACCTGAGTTGCGAGTAGAATTGAAACTAACTTCTCTAACACGAGAATAAAACCGCATCCTCGATTGATTGGTGATCAAATGAAAGATTTACTCATACCTGGCTGCAATACACCAGGAATTGAAAGTATACCAGCTGCATTTATAAGTAGATTGAGAGAACCATATCTTTCTCTTACAGATTCCGCTGATTCCTAATCAAAACCGATGACACAGTTTCAGAAAAAAAGGCGTAAAAGCGCGACAAAATGAGCCACAAGGAATCACTTTGATTAATGAAAGGAGACAGATTTTGAGTGTAGAGACAATAACCTCAATGGTAGTTTCATCAGTAACATCAACCTTTTGGATGAAAAGCCTCTCAGAGAAACTGTTCTTCAAATCAATTAGACTCGTTGCTTCTTTCGGATTTCGACAAGTAGCAACAACATAACCTTTCTCATTCTTCTCCAACAATTGCCTCACCTAAACACAAAACGTGAAAAAAAGATCAACTAAAGCAGCCAAATTTGGATCTAATTCCTCATCTCAACTGCAAATATATAAAGATTCTCAAGTGGGTTTCAGTAAATTTGAGGATTTGGGTAAATGAAAGAGAGAGAGATTAAGAAAGAGACTCACAAATTCGAGGCCGATGCCTCTAGAAGCTCCTTGGACCATGGAAACTCCACCTTCCCAATTGGGAATTGAAGATAACGTGGCGAAACCAGCCACTTTCATTCTCCTCCTCAGAGCCGCCGCCAACGACGGCGAGACTAGCCACGCGCCACCGCTCTTCGCCAGAGTATTCATTGAAGAAAGAGTAACCATTTGATACTTTTTTTTTCTGAGTGTGTGATTAAAGATATAAAGCATTGATCATAAATTCGCCACAACGACATTACAACGCCATCGACACGGGAACTTAAAACTGGCATTTCCACAAAGATGGGGATAAAAATCCCAACTTTATTGCAATTTCTGACAATCTAATTTTTTTTTACAAATTCTGACAATTTCAGTGGTCATGTTAAGTTTAGTAGTTTGAAAGTGAGATTTGACAATGAATTATCACTACATAAAAACCATTTGAATGTGATAATGAATTTCACGCAGGGATTTAAAACCGAACCGAACCGAGATTTGTTTTGGCACTGTGCAAGTAAGGAATACGTTGTTGTTTGAAAAAGCCACATCTTCTTAGTCACCTGTTCAGCTGAATGATTTATCAGTCCCAAACTTTAGTTATCGAGTAGTCTGCAACCTTTTGCTCTTAGTTTTGACTCAAGACCGAAAAACTTGATCCCTGAAACCACCAAATCAGCTGTCTTCTTCTTTGTCTGCTCAATGAGCATTTCATCATAGACTACCATATCAGCCTCTGTCATAACTTTGCGCTTTCTCAGCTCTGCAAAGACTTCCCTTGCTGCTTTTATTGTTCCTTGTTTACACATACCAGAGATGATCGCACAGTATATAACTTCACTGATCGAGACACCTTCCTGGTTCATCTCATTTAGTACTTCTATAACCTTCTCGGCGTTACTCCCTTTGCATACATGACAAACCCTAAGAGCGTACTTAAACTCCATAGGACTACTTTCAACGTTTCCCAGACATTCACGAACTAATATCATCACCGCATCAATTTCTCCGATTTGGCTGAGTCCTCTAGTAAGAGAAAGATAAGCAGCTACGGAAGGAACACACGACATCTCGATGATTTTTTCATGACATGAACAGGCCTCTTGGACTTCCCCTTTCTCAACAAAACAACAAATTGCAATACTGTAAGATGATGAATCCGGTTCAAACCCAAAATCCCTCATTTCGTAGAAAAGTGACAAGGACTTGTGAACATCTCCCATCTTGTAAAGAGCCTCCATAAGAATGTTGAACACAGATACACTGCCATGACCTTTACTCTTTAGTACATCAAAGACATCTAAAGCCATCGTTCTCTTTTCTTCGTCGGCACACAACAATCTGAAAAATTGTGAAAGGTAATCTGCAACAGGGTATCTTGATTCCCCAATTCGTTCCATCAAATTCGAAAAATCACTCAGTCTCTTCATCACCACATATGCAACCATAATGGGACTTAGGGTCTCAAAATCTGGTTCTAGTTCTTCCTCAATTGCAATTTGGAAGAGCTTATATGCTTTATCAACCTGCTTCACAGTACATAACCCTTTAATAACTGCATTGTATATCCCTAAATCAGCAATGTACCCAGAATCCACCAGATCCTTCCATAGATCGCAAGCAGATCTAACCTTCCCATCCGCCACAAATCCTTCAATTAAAACCCTGTAGATCTCCCTGTCAATCAAAATCTGCTTTTCCTTCATCTCCATAAACAACTCATAACCTCTTTCAACTCTACCGTCTTTACACAGACCCACAATAAGCGTTCCATACGCCATTACATCCGGTTTTACCTCATCGCGTTTCATTTCATCCCAAACTCGTAAACTTGCATCCATGTTCCCCTCAGAAACCAAAGTCTTGATCATTGCCGTGTAAGCAAAAACATCAGGTTTACACAAATTATCTCTCATCCTCTGCAGAATCTCGAGCATTTCCTCGATTCTGCCTGCTTTACACAATCCTTTTACCAAGATCATGAAAGTAGTACTTTCCTCCACTAACCCATCTTCTTTAAAATCCTCATAAACAGCTAATGCTAAATCAAAGTAGCTATTTTTCATCAGAGCATCCATTATCCTATTATACAAGAAAACCTTAGGCTTAAACCCAAACTTCTTCATCTTCTCGTAAACGTAGTAAACCCTTAAACCTCTCTTATTATCCGAATGCATTCTAATCAAAATCTCAAATTGTTTCTCCGAAGGTGGCTTTCCTTGAGAATCCATCATCTCAGGCAACTGATCCGCCGCACGAAAATTTCCATTTCGATTAAGGCAATACGCAAAAGCATTGTAAGCTGCGAAATCGTGTTTATACCCTTTTTGCTTACCAGCCCAATGGAAAAACTTCGCCGCAACTGAAGCATCGTTACCTACTTTCAAAACCTCGGCGACTATACTCGGCGTGACGCGGCGGAGTTTGCTTAGCTCCGATACCACGGAGGGTCCCCAGTGGTTCCGATTCTTGCGGAATGCGTCGAGGACGAAACGCGCGATCGGAGATAGACGTTCTGAGGCGGCGGAAATCACCGGATAAGAAGGTGTTTTCGAAGGGAGATGGGTTTCTGGATCCCATTTGCGGAGATCGAAAGGCGTTTGGTTAGCGACGGCATTGGATTGCGATTGGGGCGAATCTCTGGAGAGAGATTGGCGATTGGAGAAGAGACCACCGTAGACGACGGGACGATTGTGCGACGGCTTACGGTGGCCGTAGAAGAAATTGGGTTTAAGAGATTTCTCAGGGAGATTCGGAGGTTTTGGTGATTTCATGGCGACGCGATTATTGCTTCTCTCTTCTCACTTGAACACTTCTTTCTATCGCAAGTGTTCAATACGACGACGTCTCTTAGTCTACTTTCAGTCAGATTCGGTCGTGTCCGGTTTGGTACGGTTCGATTTTTTGGTTTTGAAAATGTCTTAAATTCACAATTATGGTTTGGTTTTGGGTCAAAAATAATATGAAAACTGTAAATATATTTATTACATTTACTAATAATATATTTTGTATAAATAAATTTATTTTTTGATATATATTTAATTAATTATCAAAAGAATTTCAGTCTATTAGAGTTGGTTTTTTTATGTATTTAGATGTACTAACTTGGTTTTAGTTTAAAATCAATATCAATATCACTTCACTTTTTAGAAGAAAAATTCCCCAATATTTTTAATTTTATTTTATTTAGGCCACTATTTTCATTAGATCGACTTTGAAAAGAGTTGCAAAAAAATTAGAGGTCACGTTATAAAGAAGGAGTCACAAACTTGTAGGTGACCTAATGATCCACTTGATTCTGAAATTAGAGTTAGGAGAAGCATATTTTAGATTTTCCTAATTAACTAAGTTTCTTTTTGTCTTCATTCTAACTAAGCTATAAGACTACTGAAATTGACGTCTATTTTTATTCCCTTTAAATAGTAAAGGAAAGTCAACCAAAATTTGGCCGCCTAAGGAAAATTAATTTTTAATTAATTTCAACATGAAAAGAAAAATATAATTGACCATTTTCATAACTCACAATCAATTACATAGTGTAATGTGACATACAAATTGAGGGTATTATCAGAAAATGTAAAAGACTCTCCATAACTTTTTTTAGATCGATACGAAACAAAAAAAAAAAATATATATATATATATATATATAGTTTAAATTACAATAACTTTCAAAATAAAAAAATATATATTTATAATCAACAATTTACGTAAATCACTATCGTAATTGTCAATCTTATGCTTTTTTGGGATTTGAAATGAATTTTTTGATGATTTATGTGATTCAAAACTATAGTTGATCAAATTATTATTTCTTGTTCAACTGATTAGATTTGAGATATATGTTTCATTTTTTGTCTTTTCTCGGATTTAAAATGGTTCTGTCTACAATTTCTGTGAAAATTTCAATTAAATTTTAAAACTATCAAAATTGAAAATTTTGAGACATTAAAAACGAACAGATTCCAAAAGATGATATGGGTTATTTAATCGTAAGAAACATCAAAAAGCCTTTGCTTGTGGATCTTTTTTTTTTTTTTTTTTTAAATGCTTGTGGATCTTATGTGGGTAAAGTTTCACTTGTCAAGATTGCTTGGAATATGCACCATTTTCCAATTGAGAAAAGGGTAATACTTGGTGGAAATGGAACAGCGTTTGAGCATATTCATGGTGTTACTTGTAAACTTGTAAGCTTCAGTTTTCTCTTTATAAAATTTATATATTTTTTATTTTAAAAATAATTTATAATTTTAATATCAAGTGCTAAAGTTAGAGAAATTGTGAAGGATGTGTATAGGAATAGTCAGTTTATGAATGCTTCCCCTAATCTTAAGCAAGTAGTTTTAGATATTTGTTCTTACCATAAAATATATATTTCTAATTTTTTACTTAAGTTTTTCTTCCATAAATTCAGTTTGACGATTTCAAAACTGCTGAATCGTGTCATTCCCAGAAACAATTGCTGCTGCACAAACATCATGGATTTTCTCAGATTTGCTTGCAGATCGATGCCCCAATAAACGTCGTTTTAATGTTTAGTTTTCTTTAATTTTTTTTGTTTAAACTGTTAATGGATTCTTCTTGTTTGTTGTTATTTTGTTTAAACAGTTAATGATTCCTCTTTTATGGTTTTTTGTTTAAAAAAATCTTCATTTCTTTAACACCATCTTCACGAGAATTACCTGCCATTATTTCAATTAATGTGGAAGATTACAGTACAATTTTATAATCGTTTATGTGCCAGAAAAATTGTGGCATATATATATATATATATATTTTTTTTTTTTTTATCAAAAAAACTTGCCACAATTTTTATAAATATGTTTGGTATAAATTTTAATATTGAGATTATTGTTTTAATCAACATTTTTATTCTATAAATCATACAAATTTGATAAACCTCATGATTTGTTTTTCGATGCTAAATTGAATTGTACAGATTATCTTGTGAAATTATTAAGTACTAGTATTTTACTATTTTATAATGCAAAGTCTTATCATAACATAAGTCTTAGGAAATTATTTGTCTACGATCGATTCGTTGGCTAATCACGTTAGATGGTTAGGCAGTCGCTACAACTAGGCAGCAAAAACTTGACCACCTTCCATTATTATTTTTTTTCTCCAAATAATTAATTAAAATAACAAAAATGAGGAGTGCAACAAATGATTGCTTACGACAATCATTACATTCGCAATTTCGCATCATAATAAAAAAAAAACCTGCTTGAAATTAATATCCATATGAAAGGAACAAACTCGTTTGTGTCGACATTGTTTTTGTTTGACTTTGATTACACTCACATTTTCTCTCCAATAGTTTCATTCTCATCCATAACAGATTAGAAATAAGGTTCGGGTTTCAATGATATTCTCATGTTTCGATGTGAAATAATGTTCTGAATATTCGCCTAGATGTTAATTATGCCATAACGCCAAGTTTTTTATTTTCACTAGTTTAAGTTTATACTTGGTGACACTTTCATGGGAGAGATGAAAATGAATCGCTTTAAATCTAAATAATTCTTAATTTTGGTCAACACCATTTTAGTTTTTTTTAACTTTGGTTTTAAACGAAACAAAAAAAATATCCTAACACACATTTGGTTTAACGGTTCCGGTTTTTAATGTTATCTTTAATAAGTCTAGCATATTGATTAGTGATTGCACTCATTTTTTTTTTTGTCAACGATTAGTGATTGTACTCTTAATAATTGTGAATCTTTGATTACAAACAAACATCTTACTTACCACTCAATTTTAACCATTTATCTAACAAACAACATTTGTTAATTTCACTCATCAAATGAATACATGTAAAATATAAAACCAAACCAAACCTCTAACAAAATCGAACCGAATTCTAACCAAACCAAAATAATATGGTTAGATTTCAGTTATAATTTTACTAAAACTACCTAACCGAACCGAATAGAATCCAATCCGAATCAAACCCGAGAATAAACCAAAATTGAGGGTAACCGAACCGAATAGAACCCAATCTGAATCAAACCCGAGAATAAACCAAAATCGAGGGATTTTTCCAAAGTTTTGACCAAAATTGAGGGATTTTTTGTCATTTATATTTTGTTTTTGACATTTTGTTTCCCAAAAAAAGAAAAGGTAAGACTTTTGATAGTTTAATTAAACGGAGGAGAAAGTGGTGACCAGGTCGTAGTTGTGCTTTCATTTTGCATTGCACGTTTCTTTCTTTCTTCTTCCTCCGCCTTTCTCTCTCTCTCTGAGTCTCTCTTACGTTCTTCCTCCTTCTTCGTCTCTCTCTCTCTCTCTCACTCCCTTAATAACTCTCGCAATTTTACCCTCTTCAACTATCTCTCTTAACTATCCTTCCTCTCTCTCTCTCTCTCTCAAGCAAATTTCTCAGGTACTCTCTTTCAATCTCTGTCTATTTCCCGACATATACGACGTTCTTGTCTCTTCGTATTTAGCCAAATTCGTAACCTGATTTGTATATGTTTCTGCATTTTTCTCCATTTTTTTTGAACGAAATCGGATTCTGATCAAAATTGTAAAAATGGATTTCAAAATTGGGGTTAGGAAACCTTTATCGATTCTGGGTTTCTTCTGATCCGTGATTACTGAGATGGGTTTGTAATAAGAACGAAATTTCGATCAAATCCGACGACTTTTTCTCAGACTCATTTTGTTTTTTCTTTTCTTTTGTTCTGTTTCTGTTCTTTCTGTGACAAACATGCTCTCTGCCTAAGAGCTTTTCTCTTTCCACTTAACATATAAACTAATATATAATAATACTTGAGACATGTTAATAAAAACTTTGTTCTTATTTCCCATAAATGTAATCAACTTTTTGTCTGTCATTTTCTTTGTTTTTTGATTCTTCCATTGAGGTCCCACTTTCCAACAAATATTATTTATTTTATATGCTTTTGACTTGTATCCATCTGTTTATAACTTAAAATTTTCTTTTTACTCCAAACAGCAATTTGGAGCAGCAGCCATGAGCTTCATGTTTGGTGGCTACTGACTTCTTGAGTTTGTTTCTGGAGTTTTTTTTTGTCTCAATACCAAGAACATAAGACTTTTTGAGGAGTTTTTTAAGTTTAGATTCTTCTGAATCTCCAAATGCTAAGTTTCTCTAGATTTAGAAGTCAAGGAAGAAACACAAGACCTCTTGGAGGAGGTTAGTCATAGAATCACATTTGTATTTGACAATATCGAGTTTCTGAAATGTATGTAATCTTTTTCTTTGATCTTGAATATTCAGGGATGGATTATTTGGAACCTAAAAGGAAGAGCAATGTCGTGGGCAGGATTATCTTGGTAGTTTCTCTTACAGCTTTGTGCATTATTATGCTCAAGCACGCACCGAGTTTCACTTCCCCAACCGCGGTAACTCCACAATCCTATATGCTAAGATCTTTTGATCTATTAATCGTTTTCTCCTGAATCTGGTTCTTAAAAATGGTTCTTAAGATCTTTCTTGTTCTTCACAGTTCTCTCGTAGCGAGGAAGGAGTGACTCATGTGTTAGTCACTGGTGGTGCTGGATATATCGGATCACATGCTGCATTGAGGCTGCTAAAGGATTCATACCGTGTAACCATTGTGGTAAAGTTTCTTTCTTTGATGGTATTTGACAATCCATTTTGGGAAGTAGTCAAACTGCAATGTTTCGGTTTTGTAACACTTGTCTTTTTGTCTCACAAACAGGATAATCTTTCTCGCGGAAATCTTGGCGCTGTCAAGGTTTTACAGGGATTGTTCCCAGAAGCCGGGAGGCTTCAATTCATTTATGCCGACTTAGGAGATGCCAAAGCTGTAATCCTTCATATCCCTAAGATTCTTTTGAGCGTTTTCCCTGGAATTTTGTATAAAGTATGAGTTTTGTTTTCTTAACCGACACATTTCAGGTCGATAAAATATTTTCAGAGAACGCATTTGATGCTGTTATGCATTTTGCCGCAGTAGCCTACGTTGGAGAGAGCACTCTAGATCCTCTAAAGTAACAATCTCTAGCCACTGTTTTGTTCATAACATCTCTGCAAGATTGGAATTCTTTGTGGCTAATCTCGTGTAAAGTTACTGATGAAAAAACCCGATTTTCGTTCTGTAGGTATTACCACAACATTACATCAAACACATTAGTAGTTCTCGAAGCTGTGGCTAGACATAAAGTGAAGAAGTTGATATATTCAAGTACATGTGCCACTTATGGAGAACCTGACAAGATGCCTATCACTGAAGTTACTCCACAGGTACTCAAAACAGTTTCGGAAACCCTCTGTTTCGCATGATCATGTCTCATCAGATTTGGCAATTATCGGTTTTTAGGTCCCGATTAACCCTTATGGAAAAGCTAAGAAGATGGCTGAAGATATGATCCTTGATTTCTCTAAAAACTCTGACATGGCAGTCATGATCCTAAGGTCAAATTCCGTGTTTCTTGATTGTTTCGAAGCCTGAAAAGTCTTTGATTTGATCAACCAACATTGTCTGATGATCTTATGACTTTCACAGATACTTTAACGTGATCGGTTCAGACCCAGAAGGTAGATTAGGAGAAGCTCCAAAGCCCGAGCTACGCGAACACGGAAGAATTTCAGGTGCTTGTTTCGATGCAGCTCGTGGCGTGATTCCAGGCCTGCAGGTAAGAAAACATACATCTCTCAAACTCTCTATGCTTCTTCTTCACTCAACTCTTATAGAAAAATGGATTCAAATCCGGTTTATCTATGAACACAGGTCAAAGGAACAAACTATAAAACAGGAGATGGAACTTGTGTTCGTGACTACATAGACGTTACTGACCTCGTCGATGCTCACGTGAAGGCTCTCGAGAAAGCTAAGCCTAAAAATGTCGGAATCTACAATGTAGGTACCGGAAAAGGAAGATCGGTCAAGGAGTTTGTGGAAGCTTGTAAGAAAGCAACAGGAGTAGAAATCAAAGTAGATTTCTTGCCTCGACGACCTGGAGATTACGCAGAGGTTTACAGTGATCCGGCAAAGATTCTGAGAGATCTAAATTGGTCTGCTCGTTTCACTAATCTTCAAGAAAGTCTTGAAGTTGCTTGGAGGTGGCAAAAGACTCATCCCCATGGATATGCTTCTTCTTAAAAACACAAAAAAAAAAGTTAACTTTTAATTTTTTTGCATAATTGTTTTTGAGAGATTAGTTTATAGAAAAAAAAATTGATTTATTACAGACTTTACCATTCAATAATTAACATTATGGGTATTTAATATAATTTATGTAATAATCAATCAGACGACATTTTGTAATTGTTCAACTATTGCAATGTGGATATCACTAGACTCTCCAAATCTTCAGGCATCTGCAACAACGATTCGCTATCGATAAGGTATGGAAACAAACAGATACAAAAAATCTCACTCCCATTTCATGAAATCAAGAAGCTTTACTGTACCAAATCCATTTTCACTTCTTGTTCTGCAGAAAAAGGACAGATCAAAGTCGAAAGATAGACAAGAAACAAGAACTTCGTTCATGTTTCTCCGTTAGGACAGGACCAATTGCAACAAGGTGCAGCCACTATCACCAAAATCACACAATAACCGATGTCTTTCCAATCAAACACGCGTCTCAGAAACTGTATTCCGGCGGAGAATTGAAGCCATACGCGGCGGAGGAATTGAGATACAGGCGAGCCTTCCGATGAAGTTAACGCCGTTGGCTGGAAATAAGACCAAGCAGCTTGCTTAACGAGACGATTACGAATCGAGTGATAAGCTACAGGTTCCTATGGCACACGTGAAGAAGAAGGTGAGGACCTCTGAGAGATGTGAAGGAAGCTGGTTTCAGAGTGATGAGCTCAAAATCGAACGACGACAAGTCGATCGCGAAAGGAATATCGGAGGTGATCAAAGCCGTCGTCGTGGCTATGGAATTTCTACGACGGAGCGGCGTCGTCGGAGATGGTGACGCCGGAATCTCCATAGTCTATTGTTTTTTTGTGTGAAAGTTTTGTGGGTTTGATTGGGTTATGTGTAAATATGGAGGACCAATTATTGATCTCTATAATACGGACATTTGTCACTATCTTGTGAATAATAATAACGGAAAATTAATAAGCTAACCCAAAAAATATTTAGGTTTCCGCCTTTCCGGTAGTTAATTTCGGAATGGCTTAATCAACATTTCATCCATTAAAAAGACTATTTCTTTAATTTTAAAAGATTTGACTTAGTTTTTTTTATTTTTCTATAAGATTTGGCTTATTTCTTTAATTTTAATATAAACAATTTTGTGGCACTTTCTAATCAAAATACAACAACAAAAATGTACTATTTGAATTTAAAGTTTAAACTATGTGTTCTTTTTGGACTACATAAATCTCATACGAAAATGGCTCTATAACAAATACATATTTTGTGGTCATAAACTCAAACTTCATGTGTTTGGATTTGGACTTACAGGTCCATGACAAATGTCAAAAGTTGTATTAAAATATCATTGAGACAAGTCTATTGTAGTGCCAACAATTCTAGGGAAGTATTAAAAAACCCATGTGTTTAGAGTTTCCTTGCCAATAGATTAGTATTTATGTAACTTTGGCAACTATTTTTGTTTGCTTTGATTAGTCTAAATGATTTGTTATTGTTTTGGTTTATTTATTTGATGTAATTAGGATTTTAGGAAAACCACAAAACCAACCAAAAATCTCATTTCCTTAGCTTAGATTCCTTGTATTTTAATGTGTTAAATTCTTTCTTCTTAATGTTCGACCCTAATGCTATGTTAAAACGATTATTGAATGTGTTTTGAATGTGATCTAGGTTTTATTTGAGGAGTCACACACGACTACATCATGTCTCTTCGTATTTTAGCCAAATTTGTAACTTGATTTGGAAATATTTCTACATTTTCCCCAATTTTTTGATGAAATCAGATTATGATCAAATTGTATATATCAATTTCAAATTAGGGTTAAAAAAATGTTTATAGATTCTGGATTTTTTCTGATCTAGACTTGTGAGTCTTATGTTTTCTTTTCTTTTTATCTATAGATAGATCTAAACGTTTTTTTTGTTTGGTCAGTTACAGAATGTCCTCCTAAAATAAAAGATGAAAAAAGTCAAAGATATGACGAATAAAAAGATTATTAAAGCTATGTTCAACTAGTAAGCAACACATTTACGCCACTGAATATCGTTCTTAATATCGTTCTTCTGTCCGGTGCTATTGATTACATTGATTTTTTCGCCAGCCTTAAGGAAACTGGGAGTTACAATTTGATGTTGGCTTACATTCCGAAATCGTTTTACTATTTAAATTTTTTATTCCACGTTGTCAGTAGACTTTTTTCAACTTTTGTTTCATGGACTTTTTTGGTTGTTATGCTTTGTTTTAATTTTATCTTTTGTTTGTTGTTATCTTTTGTTTTAATTGTGTATTTGTGTTAACGTATGTTCTCCACCACAAAATTTCGATCAAATCTTGCTTTTTGCATTTTTTAGTTTTGTTTTTGCTTTCTTCTTAGATAACAAAATGTCGATCAAACCTTGTCACATAAACAGAGATAAAAAACAAACATGGTCAACACTTTTTGTAACATTTAGAGAAAGATTATCCCAAGGGTAGATAACAAAATCTTGTCAACCTGTATTTTTGTATAACGTTTTTTTTTTAACTTTGGCAACTATTTTTATTTGCTTTGGCAACTACTCATATAAATCTAGACATTTTTAACTTTGGCAACTATTTTTATTTATTTTATGTAACTAAGATTTTAGGAAAACCACAAAACTAACCAAAAATCTCATTCTCTTAGCTTAGATTAGAATCCTTGTAGCTTAATGTGTTAAATTCTTTTCTCCTAGTGTTTGATCATAATACTATGATAAAACGACTAATACTCACAAACGAATTACATCATGTCTCTTCGTATTTAGCCACGCTCGTAACCTGATTTGGAGATATTTTGCAATTTGCACATTTTTTGAACGAAATCGAATTCTGATCAAAATTGTAAATATCGATTTCAAATTGGGGTTAAAAAAAGGTATTCTGGTTTTTTTTTATCTAGACTTGTGAGTTTTATGTTTGGTTTTCTTCTTATCTAGAATTAGATCTAGACATTTTTTCTTGTTTGGTCATTATATATGGACACTGTTTCTGATTTATTCTTCTTGTTTAGTTCGTTTTCTAGTTAGACCTTGACGCTGTTTCTGATTTATTCTTCTTGTTTAGTCTGTTTTTCTAGTTAGATTTAGACTTGTTTCTGATTTTTTTTGTCTGCTTATTTTCGAATGGTTTATATCTTTTGTGTTTATCTTGACACTGCTTCTAATTTATTCTTCTTGTTTAGTTCATTTTCTAGTTAGATCTAGACTTATTTCTGATTTTTCTTGTCTGTTCATTTTCGAACTGTTTGTATATTTTTTGTTTATCTTGACGCTACTTCTGATTTATTGTTACCACATCTTCGATGGCTTGCAGCTAGACTATATTTTGGTAAGCTTTCCCACATTTACATTGCTGGAGATTTGGATATAATTTCAAGGCAGAAAATGCTTGTACTTGAGGGAAGAGAGGAATCAAAACAGTGCATGTTCCACCGGTTTACAAAGATGGAGAAAAGGTCAAAGACTTGGCTGACATAAAAGTGATCGCAGCTATGTTCGATTGGACGAGTAATATCTTTGCTCCAGCTAATATTCTTTTGCTCTCGAGCGACTGTGATTACTACGATGCTTTCCAAATGCTCAAGCATAAAGGTGGTGAGTTTAATCTGGTGCTGTCATACATTCCAGCCAAAACATCTGAGGAGTCAATGAACGCGGTTTTTACTACGTGGATTTTCTCTGAGTTGATTAAGGGTGAAGCCCCTAACAAAAACCAATTTGCTATTGTCGGTTAGGCTTCGATTAATTAAGCATTGGCAACAATTGGCTTGGATTGTTATGATTCTGCATGAGCTTTGTTACATCTACAATTTTGAGTTATTTTGTTTCGGACACACGCTCTCTGCCTTAACTTATAAATTAATACATAACTAGATTTTTAACCCGCGTCTAAACGCGAAATTAGAATATTTGAAAAGAAAAAATCATGATTTTTTTAGTATATCGGAAAAATTAGAAATAACAAAGATCAAATAGTGCATCTTCCATATAGATAAATATATTTTATCTTACAAAAATTAATTTGCATGACACTTAACTTGGATGTAAGCATTTTTTGTGTAAATCGAATACGTTTGAGATTATGGGTTTTCTCAAACTTATTTGAGTTCACTACAACAACAAAAAATCGCGTTAGTACGTAAAAATATTTTAAAATAAAAAAACAAAGAAATAATAAAAAGTGAAACTGTTGATTTTTCGAAGTTCAAGCATTAATTTTTTGTTTTCAATTTATTTTGTATGAACTGTTTGGATTTCACCAATATCAATAAACTTATCGTGCTTTCTGTAAAAATATTTTATTTATAAAGTTGTACGTTTATAACAAAAATTTAATTTTAATTAGAGTAATATAGACACAATTAAGCGATTTAAAAAAAAATTGTATGATCAATCATATTTTCAAATATGGTATCCAAATGGACATTAATACAATTTTTATAAAGTAGTTGACATTGGTAAAAGATTCATCATTAAAACATTATGTTATGTTACATTTTAAAATATTAAAATGCTACGTTTTAGTTGGATTTAAATTTATAATACATATATTTGTGAGTTCATATTAAAAATTAATAATAATATGTAGAGATTTTCACCATTGCATATAGAATTAATTGAAATATTTTGATTGATTAATTTAATTGATGTGTCCCTTAAATTTTGTTTTGATCGACACATAATCTTTTTTGAACTTGTGTTTCTCAATTAACATATATAGATAGGATATATAGGATTAGACTTGGGACATTATTAAAAAAAAAACTTATGATCTTTATTCCCATAAATGTATTCAACTTTTGTCTGTCATTTTCTTTGTTTTTTTATTCTTCCACTCAGTTCCACTTTCCAACAAATATTACTCCCTCTGTTCCATTATATAAGATTTTCTAGCTAAAAGCGCGGAGTTTAAGAAATAGATAAATATTAGTTTTTGTTTTATCTTTTTATATTAAAAACATCATTTAATATCTAATTAAAAATAAATCAACCAATAAGAAAAATTACTGCAGAATATAAATAGTCACAATACATTAAATTTTGCATAGAAACTTAAAAAATCAAATAAAATAGAACAAAAAAATAACTCTAAAACATCTTATATAATGGAACAGAGGGAGTATTTATTTTATATGCTTTTGACTTGTATTCATCTGTTTATAAATTAATTTTCGTTTTACTCAAACAGTAATCTGGAGCAGCATGAGCTTCATGTTTTGCTAGCTACTGACTTCTTGAGTTAGTTTGTTTCCAGAGTTTTTTTTTGTCTCAATACCAAGAACATAAGACTTGGAGGTGCTTTTTAAGTTTAGATTCTTTTGAATCTCCAAATGCTAAGTTTCTCTAGAGTTAGAAGTCAAGGAAGAAACACAAGACCTCTTGGAGGAGGTTAGTCCTAGAATCACATTTCTATTTGCAATATCCAGTTTCTGAAATGTATGTGATAGATTTTGGAGGAAACCTTAGAAGTATAATAGTTTCTCTCAATTTTATTGATTAGCCAATAGGCTTATTTATACAAGGTCATAACTTGTCTAACAAATTCTTACATATATGGAATAGGAAATCTACCTTATACACAATATTAACTTTCCTAATAACTATAAGAAAATATATTCAAGGCGATCTCGTAATCCCCGAGATCTCCTAACACCCTCCCGCAAGCTCATACGTGGTAACACGTATGAGATTGGACAATCATCATGTCATCTTCACGGTCTTCATACCCACTATAGGATCATCAATAGCGTTTATACCTCGCCATAAAGTCATCGATCCGGTGGAGAATACTATAGTAGTCGCCAAAATAACGGCATTTATACTCGGCCGTCGAGTCATCAACGACGTTTATACCCGGTCGTAGGGTTAAATCGGCTACAACACCCAGCCGTCAGGTCATCAACGACATTTATACGGTCGTAGAGTCAAATCGGCTGCAACACCTGCCGTAGGATCAAATCGACGTTTATATCCGGTCGTAGGGTCAAATCGGCTACAACACCCGGCCGTCGGGTCATCTTCGTGGCGTTTATACCCGGCCATAGGGTTTACCAGCGTTTATACCCTGCCGTAGGGTCATCGGTGGAAGATATATTATCATCGTAGTAGGATATCTCCATCGTCTCTATCACTGGGTCAGCATCGTATCCATCGGAATCATCGCCATAATCATTCGAATAACCATCTTTGTCATCGAGAAGATCATGCGACGAGACCACCATTGGTATCGTCATGGTCAAACTCATGGTTAAAAATAAATTGAAATATGGCTTTGTGTTCACCACCAAGACCATCATCGCATCTTCAAGATACTTCTTCTCCAAGGAACTGGGAAGTATGGTTGTCAAAACGCATGCAACATGGTCACAGACCGAATCAACATAGCAAACCACCAATATAATTCATCTTTGATTTGGCTTTTGTAAGTCACCACCAAGTCTCTCTTCGATGTAAGAGACGATCAAATTTTTTTTTTTTGAAATCAATAGAAACAAAACAAATTTGTAAGAAAATATTAAGAGAGTTCCAACGACAAGAGATCGAAGGAAACAAGGTCAAAGAAATAAAGAAGATAAAATCGATAGAAAATCATAACCCACTAGGATTAGGATCTATGCTCTGATACCATGATAGATTTTGGAGAAAACCTTAGAAGTATAATAGTTTCTCTCAATTTTATTGATTAGCCAATAGGCTTATTTATACAAGGTCATAACTTTTCTAACAAGTTCTTTACATATATGGAATAAGAAATCTACCTTATACACAAATATTAACTTTCCTAATAACTATAAGGAAATATATTCAAGGCGATCTCGTAATCCCCGAGATCTCCTAACAGTATGTAATCTTTTTATTTGATTTTGAATATTTAGGGATGGATTATTTGGAACCCAAAAGGAAGACCAATGTCATGGGCAGGATTATCTTGGTAGTTTCTCTTATAGCTTTGTGCATTATTATGCTCAAGCACGCACCGAGTTTCTCATCCCCAACCGCGGTAACTCCACAATCCTATATGCTAAAATCTTTGATCTGTTAATATTTTCTTAATGTCTGGAAATATTTATCCTGAATCTGGTTCTTTTAGTTGATGTTTTGTAATCTCAAGTCTTAAGGTCTTGCTCTAATTTGTTCTTCTTAACAGTTCTCTCGTAGCGAGGAAGGAGTGACTCATGTGTTAGTCACTGGTGGTGCTGGATATATCGGATCACATGCTGCATTGAGGCTGCTAAAGGATTCATACTGTGTAACCATTGTGGTAAAGTTTCTTTCTTTGATGTTATTTGACAATCCATTGGGAAGGGAAGTAGTCAAACTGCAATGTTCTGTTTTGCAACACTTGTCTTTTTGTCTCACAGACAGGATAATCTTACTAGCGGTTTTGTTATGTAGGTATTACCACAGCATCACATCAAACACATTAGTAGTTCTTGAAGTTGTGGCTAGACATAAAGTGAAGAAGTTGATATATTGACTCAAATCTGCTTCGTCAAGGTAAGCAAGTTCACGCCTTTCTAATCGTAAACAGATTTTCCTGTGAGAGCTATATGGCTGAGAATATCTTGGGGATGTATGCAATATGTGGTAGTTTTTCAGATTTTAGAGTTATTGGGTTTCTTCGTGATACGATTTCTTCTCTTTGGATGGACTGTAATGAGTTTGTGGCGAGTTCTCTGATCAAAGCTTACCTTGAGTATGGAAAAATCGATGTGGCCAGTCAATTATTCGATAGAGTTTGTCAGAAAGATTGCGTTATATGGATATTGTTATGAAAGGGTTTTGTGCAATGAGGATGGATCAGATTAGTCCCAATGTTGTCACGTTTGATTGTGTTTTATCGGTTTGCGCCTCTAAGTCATTGATTGATCTTGGTGTTCAGTTTCATGGTCTAGCGGTTGTTTCTGGTTTCGATTCCTGATTGATTTCATCAACCAACAATGTCTGATGATCTTTATAACTTTGACAGATACTTTAACGTGATCGGTTCAGACCCAGAAGGAACTTGTGTTCGTGACTACATTGACGTCACTGACCTCTTCGATGCTCATGTGAAGGCTCACGAGAAAGCTAAACCTAGAAATGTAGGAATCTACAATGTAGGTACCGGTAAAGGAAGATCGGTGAAAGAGTTTGTGGAACCTTGTAAGAAAGTAACATGAGTAGAAATCAAAGTAGATTTCTTGCCTCGACGACCTGGAGATTACGGAGAGGTTTACCTATCCGGCAAAGATTCTGAGAGATCTAAATTGGTCTGCTCGTTTCACTAATCTTCAAGAAAGTCTTGAAGTGGCTTGGAGGTGGCAAAAGACTCATCCCCATGGATATGCTTCTTCTTAAAGACATAATTGTTTTTGAGAGATTAGCTTATAGCTTATAGAAAGGAAAATTGATTTATTACAGACTTTACAGTTCAATAATTAACATTATGGTTATTTTATTCAATTTATGTAAAAATCAATAAGTGACTTTGTATATACATAAAATAATAGATAGAATTTTGTGGCACTTTCTAATCAAATTACAACAACAACAACAAAAAGTGCGCTATTTGGATTTAAACTATGTGTTCTTTTTGGACTACAAGTCTACAATATAAATCTTATACAAAAGTGGCTCCATAACAAATACATATTTTGTGGCCATAAACTCAAAACTTCATGTGCTTGGACTTAAGACAGGTTCATGCGAAATGTCAAAAGTTGTATTAAAACATCTTTGAGACAAGCCCATTGTAGTACTGTGCCCACAAGTCTAGGGAAATGTTAAAAAGCCCATGTGTTTAGAGTTAAGTCATGTTCAAAATTTTGTTAGGCGCTAATTGGACGCTCGGGGTGGACCTAGCACCTAATGAGATAACCGGAGATTAATTAAATGAAAATTAATCTGGGATTAGTTTTTATTTTTTTAATGTCTTTTAACCTCTTCTAATTTCATGAATCCATAATAAACCTATAGTTTTGATATAATTTAGTGTTCAAACTTCAAATCCGTAAAAGAAGAGTTTTGTAACTTTGGCAACTCTCCTTTTTCATATTTTATGATACTCAAACTCTTCAATTTTGGTGTTCTTCTTTTAAGCTTTCCCCTTTTATTTTCCTTCCACTTAATAAAGCTCTTATGAACTATTTCATTTTTTCTGTCTCGTTTTCTAATCTTTTAGGCTCTTATGAGCAAGAATAAACTTGTCTTTGGATTATCTCACAAGTTGGACAGCCATTTTCATCTCTTGTGTAGATATAATTTCGTTTCATAAAGAAAAACCTAGTTGTTCATCTGAGGAATAAATCAAAGCTTACAACAAACACTACACTTAAACGTACTAATAGAAAGGAATTTTAGTGAATTAATTATGAGCTATTTCGATTTTTCGGTCTCGTTTTCTCTTCTTATTAGGCTCTTACGAGTAAAATAAACTTGTCTTTGGATTATCTCACAATTGGAGAGCCATTTTCATCTTTTGTGTAGATATAATTTCGTTTCATAAAGAAAAGCCTAGTTGTCCATCTGAGTAATAAATCAAAGCTTACAACAAACACTAATTGATTTCTTGATCTGAATAAGTAGTTAACATCCGAATCTAACTATTAAAAACTGAGACATGTGATAAGATTCAAGATGTAAACTATGTATTTCTTATCCAAATCCAACTACAATGTATCAATACAAGGGCGAGGCTCTAGAGCTTCACTCTCTAGATCTCAAACACCATTAACAAATGCATATGTCTGTTACAACTTCATCAATACAAGCATACTTCTACTCCAAGCTATATTCCTTATTTATAGACTTCCTATTACCATCACAGGCGGTTACACTTTCTTCTTCGTATCTCTTTGCTCTGATTCAAGCTCTGCTTCATGCGCCTTCACCGACTATGTCTTCCTCTTCATGTGCCTCGACTAACTTCGTTTGAGCTCCCACACGTGCCTACTTCCTTTTTATTAGCTTATCAATATGCAAATCCTTTTGTTATATTTGATGACTTAAAATCTGATAATGTACTGCACTGGGGTCCTGCTTGAGCGAGCATGAGGAATTGCGTTGTTTCATAACTTTCATAAAGAAAATATGAAACAGTTCAGGGCCATCAGGCTTTAACCAGTGGAAATAGTTACAGGCTTACAGCACAGAGCCGTTGAATAAAACCTCCAAATTTGACGGGTTGACATATAAACGTATTATATTATAACATATACTATGCGTGTGTGTACATAGCGAAATATAGGAGACGTGCTTGAAACTCCGAAAGGCATATATGGGAGAAATTCTACACCACCAACAATTTGGCCTCTTCTATATATCATTAAACTTTACACAATTTGGCCTCTTCTTTAGCAAATACGAATATTTTTATACTTTTTAAATTAATCAGCGTCAACCTTCAGGTGATATGTGACATTTTCAAAGCTTATAACGCTCTTTCTCTAAATGTTCATAAATAGCTTTATATCAGAATATTGGCAGTTGCTTGTTGTTATCTTAACATATTTGTAAATGGAGAGTATTCACAGGCTCGTTTTATTGGCCCTGGTAGGGAATTTTTCCATTACTAATCTTGCTAATGCTCAAGGTCAACAAGGTAATTTCATGTCTTATTGCTCTTTTTTTTTAAAGTTTAATTTTCTTTTGAACGTAACCAAAGTTCAGTTATGTCGCAAACTTGGTGTGGCCATATTATTTTTGGATTTGACATATTTGCACATGATTTTTTGGTTATCCGTTTATTTGATCCATGACTTATACCAGGATTCATCAGCTTAGATTGCGGAATGCCCCATAACGAGTCTAGTTATACCGAAGAGTCCACCGGTTTGAATTTCTCATCGGACGCTGGTTTCATTCGCAGCGGAAAAAGCGGTACAATCAAGATCGAGGATCCTGATTTTGGCATGAAATACATAAAGCCATATAAGCGCCTTAGGTATTTTCCGGAAGGAACACGAAACTGCTATAATCTGAATGTCATGCAGGGCACACATTATCTTATCAGAGCTGTGTTCTTATATGGAAATTATGATGACCTTGAACAAAGACCAGGATTTGATCTTTATCTTGGCCCTAACTTCTGGGCATCTATAAATTTGCAAGATGAGAATGTTAATCGAATCCGGGTTATAGATAGTACGATTGAGGAGATAATCCACATGCCAAAGTCAAACACTTTGGATATTTGTCTGGTTAAGACAGGAACAACGACGCCATTCATATCAGCCTTGGAACTACGTCCCTTGAGAGATGACACCTATACTACTAAAACCGGCTCCCTGAAGCTTCTTTCCCGCTCGTCTTTCAGCGGTTCTTTTTTCTCTATGTTTAATACCACCATAAGGTAATTCAACTCACCCTATCTTATTAGTTACTAGCGTAGAATCTGTAGATCCTCTTTGGCCTCTATATATATACAAGATAAAGGACCCGCATATATACGGGTTTCTAATCTAATATTTTATAAGATGTAAAAAAAGTTAATCAATTAAAAAGTAGAAATCAAAATTAAATCACCCGTAAAAATAAATAAAATAAAATTGAAAACGCTGATGCAAAACCACTAATTCAGAAGTCTTAACATTTATTTATTTACTTTGATTATTTTATTATTTAATTTTCAATTATATTTTATCACATACTTTCAAATTATTAGTTTTCCTATTCTATTTGAATTAATATTACTTTTTAATCTATTTTTAAAATCTTGATGAATTTATTCTCATATTTTAGTTGAATTATTTTGACTCCTTTAATATTTTATAAACCGCACAAAAATGAAAAACAAAATCATATCATCCGTAAAAATAAATAAAATAAGATTGAAAACGTCGATGTGAAATCACTCGTAGAAAAGCCTACAAATTATTTATTGATTTTGATTCTCCTACTTTTTTATATTAACTGAATTTTTAATTAATTTTTTCACATATTTCTAAATTATTAGTTTTTCCTATTCCTATTTAAATTATGTTTACTTTTTATTATGTAACTACTCATATATTTTTTTTTTAACTCTTGACAAATCGATTTACGTATTTTTATTTGAATTAAACTTACTCACATTTTTTAATCATTTTGAATTTTTGTTTTTCACTTATGAATCAAGTATTATCTTTCTTCCAATGAAAAGTGAATTATATGTGTTTCATCACTTGGTTTCTTACTTTTTATAATTTTCACAACATGAGAAACTTTCAAAATAAGTTTCTTCCCATACATCAATTTTACAATATTTAGGATGTCTACGTAGTGGTAAGTCTTTAAAAAAACCACAACACAATGTACATTTTTTAGTCTGATTTCAAAATATAATGATATTAATTTTTTTTAAATGGAAAATTTTATTTTGACATGTGGGTAAAGCTAATTGGAAACAAAAATTTTAGAAGAGGTTATTGAAATTTTAAATTGCTTGGTGGGAAGATCGAGAGAATACAAAATTATTTAAACAAAGTTGAAATATTAAAATCCTTAAAGATTTGGGTATGTAAAACTAATTCTATTCAAAAGATATTTACGTGTATTTAATATTCTAATGAGAAAATGTGTTTGATTTTTTTGTCATATCTATTTCTATTTAAAATCAAAATATATGTAAACGTGTATATATGTAGCTTATTTACTTTTTTTCAATGAATTACTAAAATAAGCTAATTGAAAAATGTTGAGATATGTTGTTTTTATCGAATAAGAGAGTAATCGATGGTTTTTTATAAAAAAAAAAGTTCAAAGAAAATTTGTAGAAGAGATTATTGAATTTTGAAATTTTTTGGTGAGAAGATTGGGAGAACAGAAAAACTTGTTATATAAAGGCAAAATATTATAATCTTTGAAGATTTGTGTATGTAAACCTAAATCTATTTGAATTCAAAAAAAATTTACACGTGTATTAATTAATATTTTAATGAGAAAATTTTGAAAGGTAATTCATCTTAATAAACGTAAACGAAAAGAGGGAAAAATGAATGATTGTACGAAAAAAACAAAAGCGAGACATATAATAAAGTCAATATTTAAAGGAATAGACCATGCTTATCAACTAATTATTTTAATGAATTATTTATTAGAAACTAATTATTATTTTTTCATATATATATTGATTTTTATAATCTACTTGATGAATACAAATATATAAGTTTAAAAAGAAATAAGATTTGTGTGACACATGTTAAAATCTAATTGGAAAAAAAATTACGTGTGTCAAAATCCGATCGACCGGCTCACACATGTCACGATCGTGTTAATTACGAAATTTGACACATCAAGCTTTATATAATAAGATATCTATCTTATTATATAGAGTTTGATGCGGCAATCAATCAAATTTTGACACATGTAAAAAACTTTTTCTAATTAAATTTTGTCATACATCACAAAAGTTTTATCTATTTAAAAAAAATCTATTATCATTATATTTTTGAATTAGATGACAAAAATGAATTAAAAATTTTAATATCATTATATTTATGTGCAATACAATGCACTAGATTAGGATCCGCAGATATTTGATAATAATTTTATTTTTATATCATAAAAACGAAAGTAAAATATTTGTTATCAATAACCGATTAATTTAATAAAATACACTTTATAAAAATATAAGAAATAGATGTTAAATTTTATTGATATAAATATTTAATTCTGATTGGTGCAAACTTGTTTTGGATTTTTTTTAAACCAGTTTTCAACTCCACGCACTTCATCTTAAAATACAATCCAACTATTTATTTCATCATATTAAAACTAGATTTCTACTCCACGCATTTCATGTCAATCAATCCATATCTATACATATCATTAGTATTAAAAACAAGGGAAAATTTTCAAATTGACCCTTAAATTTAAAAATTTCTTCTTCCAAATGGCAACCAATTTTTTAATTTTATGCCAAATGGCAAAGTAGGTGGACATGGACATTTTTGCCCTTACAGAAGCTAAGCAGCAAGACATAAGAAAGATGTTTGATTTGCTGTTGTATCTACTTTGTAATTAAAATTATCGCGATATGTTCCGTCAGTCAATGAAATTTTGACATGTGTAAAAAACTTTACATTTTGACACGTGTTAAAAGAGTCTTATTTATTTAAAAAATCTAATACCATTATATTTTTTTAATTAGGTTACAAATAAAGAATTAAAACCTAATAATACTATATTTTTATGTGTGCATTATATTCTTTTTTTTTAAAACATTTAGCATTATGTGGACGCTTACTTGGCTTCACTTGCTGATATCAATGGAAATCACGTGGTAAAATTTGTAAAATTGATGTTTGAGAGTAAATTTATATTGAAAATTTAACATGTAAATAGAAAATAATAAACCAAGTGACGGTTGACAAAAAAAACCAAGTAATAAAATACTTATCATTCGTTTTGAACCAAAAGAAAGATAAAAAAATCGATTAAAAAAAAAATAAATATGATTAAAAACGTAAATCTAATTCAAATAGAACTATAAGAATTAATTCATTAATATTTTGAAAATATAAATATATGAGTAGCTAAATAATAAATATTTAATATAATTCAAATATAAATAGAGAAAAATTAAATATTTGAAACATGTGATTAAATTTTAATTAGAAATAAAATAATAGAAAATACGAAAATCAACATAAATTAATGATTGTTAGCTTTCTCTATCGGTAATACTAATTTCACGTCGGCGTTGTCTATCTTATATTATTTATTTTCACCGGTAATCTGATTTTGTAAAAAAAATTTCGTTTAGAGTTTTTTTTCACGGGTTATAAAATATTAAATTATAAACCGCGTATACGAGATCATAAATCTAATATATAGTTGTTTTATAAACTACATTTTTTTGTGTCAGGTATCCTGATGATGTCCTTGATCGTGTATGGGGCACATTCTTTATCGATGATTGGTGGACGGAAATAAACACCACCACTCCAGTAAATACTACGAATGCCTTTGAAGTACCACAAGTTATAATTTCAAAGGCTTCCATACCCAAAGGCGCTGGTAAGTCATGGAGCAGAGGCTGGTCGATGCAAAACTCGGACGAAGTTCACCTCTACCTTCACTTTGCCGAGATCCAAGCCTTGAAGCCTAATAACACCAGAGAGTTTAGTATTTTGTGGAATGAAAATACAATTAATGATAACTACAGTCCTCCGGAGTTCATGGCTGATACTGTACCTATCAGAACCTCAACTAAATGCGATGATTATTGCTCATTGGAGCTTGTAAAAACTAAGTCATCAACTCTTCCACCATCTCTTAATGCCGTGGAGGTTTTCGGGCTACTCCAGCTTCCTCAGTCAGAAACGGATGAAAACGACGGTTTGTCAACTTTGATTAATTATTTATGTAGCTATATAAACCTTGTTTTTGGTTATTGAACAACATGGAAACTTTAAATCCCCAGTGAGTGCATTCAAGAAAATCCAAGCGAGTTATGGTTTACAGAAACTGAACTGGCATGGCGATCCATGTGCACCTACACAATATATGTGGACTGGGCTAAACTGCAGCAATATGTTTCCGTCTATTCCACCAAGAATCATTTTCCTGTACGTAAGACCATGCAAACACTCAAGTTTTCTTGTTCAAAATAATGTATCTTAATTCTTAAATGTGTTTTGATCTACACACAGAGACTTCGCTTATTATGGATTAAACGGGACAATATCAAGTGACATACAATATCTTAGCCAGCTACAGAAATTGTAAGTTTGTTAATCCTCTATATATTTGCTTTCAAAGGGAAGGAAAATTAAACTACTATTTTACTGCTTTTGTAATGTATGTGATAGTATTCCCTTTGTTCAATAATCACTTCAGTTATTTTTTATGTTGCAGAGACCTGTCAAATAACAACTTAACCGGGAAAGTGCCTGAATTTCTCGCCAAAATGAAGTTCTTGACGGTCATGTAAGTTTTTCCCTTAAAGTAAAAAAACAAATATTTTGGCTTTAAAGCATAAAATGGTTGCATATATGATTAAGTTTATAACAATGTTTTATATACATTAATCGTACAGAAACTTAAGTGGGAACAATCTTAGCGGTTCAGTTCCTCAGATCCTTCGTAACATGGTAAATAATGGGCTAACGTTGATGTATGTTTCTCTTTCTTCCTAACAAAATTTTCTACTCCCTCTTTCCATTATATAAGATTTTTTAACTAAAACGTCGAATTTAAAAATTATATAAATTTTAGTTTTTTGTTTTATTTACATTAAAAATATCATTTGACATCTAATTAAAAATAAAGCAACAAGAAAAGATACCGCAAAATATAAATGGTCACAATATATTAAACTTTACATAAAAACTAGAAAAAATCAAATAAAATAGCACAAAAAATAATCGTAAAACATCTTATATAATGGACAGAGTGAATATTATTATCTAATATACCCATTTTATAACATCGAAAACAATTTTTTTGCACAACTCAATAGTATTCAAGGAAATCCAAATCTGTGCTTGGACCCATCATGCGAAAGTGAAATTGGTGATGGAAATAACAAAAAGAAATTGATGGTACCCATTCTTGCATCCGTTGCTTCTGTGGGTATTATTACAGCTCTGCTTCTTCTCGTCATTCTCTTCTTTAGAAAGAAGAGGCCATCGAAAGGTAAGGTCGAGGACAAATAAAAACTCAATAACTTGGAATTAATCAAGTATATAATGTGTGATTCTAATTTCCAAGCTCTACGCCCATTAATGGTGGCGAACAAGAGAAGCTTTACTTATGAAGAGGTTACAGTAATGACAAATAACTTCGAGAGAAATATTGGCGAAGGAGGGTTTGGAGCCGTGTACCATGGTAACATAAATGGTGATGAACAAGTGGCTGTTAAAGTGCTCTCTCAGTCCTCAGCTCAAGGGTATAAGCAATTTAAGGCTGAGGTACTTTCACCATGTAATTAATTTTATCCAAAGAAAATGTATACTGTATGTTATTTACCAACTTTTGGGTAACATGTGGTTAAATAGGTAGACCTCCTTCTGAGAGTACACCACATAAATTTGGTAAGCCTTGTTGGTTATTGTGACGAGGGACAACACTTGGTCCTTATCTATGAGTACATGTCCAATGGAAACTTAAAACAACACCTATCCGGTAACCTTGATTACCTCATTTTTTGCCTTAGCTTGTGATTTACAAAATTAATGATCGTGTGTCATGTTTTAACACAACACACACATCTTTCTGAGTACAGGAGAAGATGCTAGCTCCCCTTTGAGTTGGGCAAATAGGCTAAGAATTGCAGCAGAGACAGCACAAGGTTCGTTCTAAGTTTTCAATCCCTATTGTGTTTTTTTAATGTGATAAAGCATGAGTGCTCATTGCATTTTCTTTTCCATAGCATTGCAAATTTTTGAGATGTTCTCTTTTCTTGGTGAGTTTACGATAATCTTTTTATGAGTTATTTTTTTTGTAGGAGTGGAGTACTTGCATATCGGCTGCAAACCACCAATGATTCATAGAGATATCAAATCTACGAATATACTTCTTGATAAGAATTTCCAGGCTAAACTTGGCGATTTCGGGCTTTCAAGATCATTTCCAGTGGGAAGTGAAAGTCATGTGTCAACAAATGTTGCTGGATCTCCAGGTTATCTTGACCCTGAGTAAGTGGTCTATAACACAACTTAGTGAACTTAAACTATGTCTTCCTTTTTACCATTGGTAATTTTTATATTTATTTCTATAGATATTACCGAACAAATTGGCTGACAGAGAAGAGCGATGTCTTCAGTTTTGGAGTTGTATTACTGGAAATCATCACAAGCCAGCCAGTGATTGACCAAACTCGTGAAAAGTCTCACATAAGAGAATGGGTAGGATTTAGGTTAACCAATGGAGATATCAAAAACATTGTGGATCCAAGTCTCATTGGGGATTATGACTCTGGTTCATTGTGGAAAGCTCTTGAGCTAGCAATGTCATGCGTTAGTCCATCTTCGTCTGGAAGACCAAACATGTCCCAAGTTGCTAATGAACTACAAGAGTGTCTCTTGTCTGAGAACTCAAGGAAAGGAGGGAAACATGACGTGGATTCCAAAAGTTCTCTTGAAATGAGCAAAAGCTTTGGTCCCGAACATATTCCTGATGCACGCTAGTTCGTGCCAAGAATCCCAATGTGTGTTTGAATAACAAAATAATTACTTCTAAATTTCTTTATTCCATATTTCAGACTTGGTTTAATCGACCAGATCTACTTATAGATATATGTCTTTTAATTGATTGCCATATAAAAACCTTTCTATTTTAGATAAAACTGCATTGGGGTCTCTTTTCTCGCACCACTCGAAATCAATAAATAACAAACCCTAATATTGTGTTGCATTTTCGGACACAAAAATCAGAGGGAAGAAAGAAGGAGATTGTTGTTTGCTTTTTGATGTGTGTATATTCACAATTAGAGAGGAGCTCTCCCTTTTATAGCTTCAGCGAGACTTGGGAAGTAGGCAACGCAATAAATGCATCCATGGAGAGTTAACTTCATATATATCATCCATCGTCCACCTTTCAAAATTGGCGTAACCACAACTCAATCTTCCATATTATTATCCACAACTGTATTTTTAAGTAAGAGGATGTATTCACCTCCAATCACTATCACCGATTCCAGCAGCTGCAAAAGCAAGAAAATATGGAACAGTTCAGGGCAGGCTTTAACCAGTGAAAACAGCAGAGAGCCGTAGAATAATTCTCATAAACAAAAAAGCTCCAAATTTGGCATATAAACGTATTATATTACATAATATGCACATAGAGAAAGACGTGCTCGAAACGGCATTACATGGGAGAAATTCTACACCACCAACCTGGAGGGGCATCTTCTATCGTTAAACTTTACACAACTTGGCCTTTCTTTTGGCAAATACGAATATTTTTATATCGTCAGGCTTCAGGTAACAGGTGACATTTTCAAAGCTGATATAACCCTCTTTCTCTATATGTTTAGCTTTATATCAGAATATTGGCAGCTGCTTGTTCTTATCCTAACAAATTGAAAATGGAGAGTATTCACAAGCTTGTTTTATTGGCCTTAATAGGGATTTTTTTCAATACTAATCTAGCTCAACAAGGTAACTTTATTCTTATTGCTTTAAATTTTTTCTTTATATATAACGTATAACCAAAGTTCATTTATGTCGCCTTATTATCTTTGGACTTAACATATTTGCACAAGATTTTTAGTTTTGCACTTATTTTTCCATTACGAATACCAGGATTTATCAGCTTAGATTGCGGAATGCCCCATAACGAGTCTAGTTACACTGAAGAGTCCACGGGTTTGAGTTTCTCATCGGACGCTGATTTCATTCGCAGCGGAATAAGTGGTACAATCAAGACTGAGGATCCTGATTCTGGCATAAAATACATAAAGCCATATAAGCACCTTAGGTATTTTCCGGAAGGAACGCGAAACTGCTATAATCTGAATGTCAGGCAGGGCACACATTATCTTATCAGAGCTGTGTTCTTATATGGAAATTATGATGACCTTAAACAAAGACCAGGATTTGATCTTTATCTTGGCCCTAACTTCTGGGCATCTATAAATTTTCAAGATCAATCTGGTTTTTTAAATTGGATTTGGTTGGACGATGGTACGATAGAGGAGATAATCCACATGGCAAAGTCAAACACTTTGGATATTTGTCTGGTTAAGACAGGAACAACGACGCCATTCATATCAGCCTTGGAAATACGTCCCTTGAGAGATGACACCTATACTACTAAAACAGGCTCCCTGAAGATTCTTTCCCGCTTCTCTTTCAGAAATTCTAATATCTATATGCCTAATTCCGTCATACGGTAAGTCAACTCACCCCTATCTTAGTAGTTACTAGTGTAGAATCTATAGATCCTCCAAGGCCCTCATTGTTTATATATAGTTGTTCTATAAATTACAATTCTTTAACTAATTTTTTTGTGTGTGTTAAATCTAAGCACGGCCTTGCGTAAACGATTTATATGATTTTTTTTTTTTTGAATTTGTGTGGAAGGACATTTATTATTAGAGTAATGATCCCACATCGGTTTATAAGGTTCATGAACCTTTCCAGTCATTGCCAATTGGTTTTGAGTTAGAAACCCATGATTCTTAAAATTGTATCAAAGTCCACGGTTCCAATTTCTCGGTTGTGGGGCCACCCATGGATGTCCAATCTTTCACACTTCAAATATTTAGCCCTGAACGTGAGGGGATTTATTAGAGTAATTGTTCAACATCGGAAGTTGAGAGATTTGTAGAATAGTATTTGAGGAGTACGCGAGGGGAGTATTTGAGGAGTACGCGAGGGGATGTAGTACGCCGCTTTCTATTCACCACTCACGTATTTATTTATCGATTATAAATTTGTTGTGTTAGGTATCCTGATGATGTCCTTGATCGTCTATGGAGCGTAGACTTTTCGGATGATTGGATGGAAATAAACACGACCACCCCCGTAAATACGGCGAATGCCTTTGAAATACCACAAGCTATAATTTCAAAGGCTTCCATACCCAAAGGCGCTGGTAAGTCATGGAGCAAAGACTGGCTGATGCAAAACTCGGATGAAGTTCACTTTTACCTTCACTTTGCCGAGATCCAAGCTCTAAAACCCAATAACACCAGAGAATTCGATATTTCGTGGAATGAATATACTACTAATTATGACTACAGTCCTCCGAAGTTCATGGTTGATACTGTACCTATCAGAACCTCGACTAAATGCGATGATTATTGCTCATTGGAGCTTGTAAAAACTAAGTCATCAAGTCTTCCACCATCTCTTAATGCCGTGGAGGTTTTCGAGGTACTCCAGCTTCCTCAGTCAGAAACCGATGAAAACGACGGTTTGTCAACTATCATTATATTTTTTTTATGTAGGTATATAAACCCTGTTTTCTGTTTTTTTTTAACAATAAGTTTAAACTAT
The DNA here is from genome assembly GCA_900406555.1 of Pseudoturritis turrita. Lineage (NCBI taxonomy): Eukaryota > Viridiplantae > Streptophyta > Magnoliopsida > Brassicales > Brassicaceae > Pseudoturritis > Pseudoturritis turrita. Next base: position 356,575 of record OVBL01000623.1, on the reverse strand, counting down.
TGACCAACACTGAAACTTTATATCCCCAGTCAGTGCATTCAAGAAAATCCAAGCGAGTTATGGTTTACAGAAACTGAGCTGGCAGGGAGATCCATGTGCACCTTCACAGTATATGTGGACTGGTCTAAACTGCAGCAATATGTTTCCTTCTATTCCACCAAGAATCATTTCCTTGTACGTAAGATCATGCGAACATTCAAGTTTTCTTGTTCAAAATTAATTAGTGTTTTTTTTTGTATCTTAAATGTGTTTTGATCTACACACAGAGACTTCTCTAATTATGGGTTAAATGGGACAATATCAAGTGACATTCAATATCTTAGCCAGCTACAGAAATTGTAAGTATTTTATTCCCTATATATTAAACAACTATTTTACTGCTTTTGTAATATATGTGATGGATATTATCATTTCCTTTGTTCAATAATCACTTCAACTATTTGTATGTTCTAGAGACCTGTCAAATAACAACTTAACCGGGAACGTGCCTGAATTTCTCGCCAAATTGAAGTTGTTGACGGTCATGTAAGTTTTTCCCTTGAAGTAAAAACAAATATTTCGCTTTAAATCATAAAATGATTGCATATATAACAATGTTATATATATATATTAATTGTACAGATTATATATATATATATATATATATATATTAATTGTACAGAAACTTGAGTGGGAACAATCTTAGCGGCTCAATTCCTCGAATCCTTCGTAACATGGAAAAGAATGGGCTAACATTGATGTATGTTTCTCTTTCTCCCAAATAAAGTTTTTCTATTATTATCTAATATACCCTTTTTATAATACCGAAAACAATTTTTTCGGATAACTTAATAGTGTTCAAGGAAATAAAAACATGTGCTTGGATCCATCATGCGAAAGTGAAGCTGGTGATGGAAATAACAAAAAGAAATTGATAGTACCCATTCTTGCATCCGTTGCTTCTGTGGGTATTATTACAGCTCTGCTTCTTCTCATCATTCTCTTCTTTAGAAAGAAGAGGCCATCGAAAGGTAAGGTCGAGGACAAATAAAAACTCAATAACTTGGAATTAATCAAGTATATAATGTGTGATTCTAATTTCCAAGCTCTACGCCCATTAATGGTGGCGAACAAGAGAAGCTTTACTTATGAAGAGGTTACAATAATGACAAATAATTTTGAGAGAACTCTTGGCGAAGGAGGGTTTGGAGCCGTGTACCATGGTAACTTAAATGGTGATGAACAAGTGGCTGTTAAAGTGCTCTCTCCGTCCTCAGCTCAAGGCTATAAGCAATTTAAGGCTGAGGTATTTTCACCATAATTAATTTTATTCAAAATGTATATATGATTTACCATGTTTTGGGTTAGATGTGGTTTAATAGGTAGACCTTCTTTTGAGAGTACACCACATAAATTTGGTAAACCTTGTTGGTTATTGTGACGAAGGACAACACTTGGTCCTCATCTATGAGTACATGTCCAACGGAAACTTAAAACAACATCTATCCGGTAAAATTGATTACCATTTTTCGCCAGACGATTTACAAATTATAATGTTTTAACACACACATACACCCATATTTATGAATACAGGAGAATTTGCTAGCTCCCCTTTGAGTTGGGCAAATAGGGTAAGAATTGCTGCAGAGACAGCACAAGGTTTGTTCTAAGTTTTCAATCCTATTGTGTTTTTTTACCTAATAAAGCATGAGTCCTAATTGCATTTTCTTCTCTTGGTGAGTCTAAGATAATACTATATTAATTATTTTATATAGGACTGGAATACTTGCATATCGGCTGCAAACCACCAATGATTCATAGAGATATCAAATCTACGAATATACTTCTTGACAAGAATTTCCAGGCTAAACTTGGCGATTTCGGGCTTTCAAGATCTTTTCCAGTGGGAAGTGAAAGCCATGTCTCAACAAATGTTGCTGGATCTCCAGGATATCTTGACCCTGAGTAAGTGGTCTATACCACAACTTATGAACTTAAACTATGTCTTTCTTTTTTTCATTTGGTAATTTTTATTTATTTCTTTGTATTATAGATATTACCGAACAAATTGGTTGACAGAGAAGAGCGATGTCTTCAGTTTCGGAGTCGTATTACTAGAGATCATCACAAGCCAGCCAGTGATCGACCAAACTCGTGAAAAGTCTCACATAGGAGAATGGGTAGGTTTTAGGTGAACCAATGGAGATATCAAAAACATTGTGGATCCAAGTCTCATCGGAGATTACGACTCTGGTTCAGTGTGGAAGGCTCTTGAGCTAGCAATGTCATGTGTTAGTCCATCTTCGTCTGGAAGACCAAACATGTCCCAAGTTGCTAATGAACTACAAGAGTGTCTCTTGTCTGAGAACTCAAGGAAAGGAGGGAAACATGACGTGGACTCCAAAAGTTCTCTTGAACCGAGCACAAGCTTTGGTCCCGAACATATTCCTGATGCACGCTAATTCATGCCAAGAATCCCAATGTGTGTTTGAATAAAAAAATAATTTCACAATTTCTTTATTTCATCTGTCTGATTTTGTTTAATTGATCAAATCTACTGATAGATGTCTTTTAATTGAATTTCATACAAAAACCTTTTTATTTTGGGAAAATTACTTTAAACATCTCATATTTTACCAATTATTACTGGTATAACATTCTGAAAATTGTGGTGATAATTTCGTTATTATTGACAATTTTGTACTGATGTGGAAAAAAATAATAATGACAATTCTGAATTTTTTTTTTTAACAAAAACTTAAAAGAATGATATAGGAATAGAATATATTCCCGTAATTAATAACGAAATTATCACCGATAATGCTTTCACCGCTTGGCTTGCAATGCACAATCGGTTGTTTACGGGAGATCGAATGGCGACATGAGACTCTGATGTGTGTCAAATTGTATTTGTACCTAGACTTAGCTATCAACACACTCTAGTTGTTGTAGCATAGCATAGGGTCGAACCACAAGGAGTTAAGAATAACTACACTAGGAATCCAAGTAATCAACTAAGCCAAGTTAATGATATTTTTGGTTTTTCAAAATCCTAATTATGCAACTAAGTAAAAATAGTGAAATGAGAATGCTAAAAGGGGATCAACAAGACTAAACAACTAAATAGAAACTAAACAAGATCAAAGAAAACCATAACCAAGCTTAAACAAATACACAATGCAAAAGTCAATAAAAAGTCAACAAACAAGAATTTGATCCAATATGGAAAACATGGGCTATGGGCAAAGCATTTGACTTGGGATGATCAATGACTAACTAATGATGCTAGGACTAACAATTCAAACTCAATTCTATGACATGAATCACACAAATAGACTAATCCACTCCCATGGTACTAATCCATTTATTAACCATTCAATTAAGCTAATTTTCCAATTGCAATCAAATGATCAATAATCATTAAGCATAAGTTCAATAAGTCACTAATCACCTTAAACATCAATTCCCATTGGTTAAGAATGAAAAGCAAGGTTAGGATTCTCCTAGACATTTTATCGAACACCTTCCGGGCATAAAATGTCAATGATCAAGATTTTGATTAGCTAAATCTAATCTAGCATTAAGAACATCCTAATCTTTAGAAATCATAAGAATCTAAGCCTAGACATCACTAATCATCCATCAAACATTCCTCATCTACTAAGCCCAAAAACCCATTGAAAAACTACTCACTAATCATGATGCAAAACACAAAGATAAACATAATTAAAGACATAAACATGAAGAAGAGGTAAAAGATTAAGAAAACTTCACTAGAAATGGTAAGATGAGAATATCCAAGCCATAATCATAGGAAAGGAGTTTGGAGCATAAAAGAGGAAAAAATCTGATCAAACTTAGGTTTTACAATGCTTAAGAGAGTATTTATACTAAGAAAAATATCTAGTTAAAACAAGAGGTTAAAGAGTCAAAGTCAACATAAAGTCAACCAAAAAATTGTGCAGATTGAGTATCAGATCGATCGATCCAAAATTAGCGAGTATATTGTGGATCGATCGATCCAAACAGATCGATCGATCCGGTGATATGTGTCCAGTAAATCGATGATAACTTTCTGGATATGGCTCCGAATGACTTGAAACCACTTTCACTGGAAAGCTAACTCAATTTCCTATCTCTATACAAAATTTCAGATTAATCCGATCACGGGAAGGCCTTCAACAGAGATTATCTTTGAGCCGGTTCGGACTTTTTCTGCATGTTTTTGCCGATTTGATCCATTCTTCGATTTTTTTTGTTTCCAACTCACTCCAAAGCACCTAAATGAACACAAAACAAACCAAAAAGAATACAAAGACAACCTAGGACATCTAAAATGCAATAAGACTCATTAGGACTCTAAATACAATAAAACATCATGAAAAGCAAAATAAACACAAGAAAGAGAATGAAAACATGAGACCCAAAGTGGTAAAATATATGATTATCAACTTCCCCGGACTTGCCTTTTGCTTGTCCTCAAGCAGACAAACAAAATACAACCCTCGAGAGAGGTTTTAAGGCAGGAACTCAAATCCAAAAGAATCAATAAAAGGGTTCAAAAGAATGTCCTAGGGAGAACTAACTTGATGCACAACAAACTCTACTCAAGAAGCTTTCGCCATACTCATCACAAATCAAACTCTTACTCCTAATCCCGAAACTTAAAAGAACTCTCGCAATTAACTAAAATTCAACTCTTTGACATTCAATTAAGTGTTTGGTGCGTTCTCGCAATTGGACACATGATCAATTCCGTTTGGCTTGGAAAGAAAATGCTTGAAAACATGTTAAGAGGTGGTTTTGAAATCATTTTTGTGGCTAACTCTCAAACAATCAAGTGTTTCATTATGCAAAAACGAGAAAGAAAAGAAACAACCAATGCATACAAGTCTTAACATCTATTTTCTATCCAATCTCTCATGTTGCACTCGCATTTCTTCCTTCTCATTTTCTCTTTTACACTCACCACAAGACTTTGGCTATATTTTCCTTTTCGAAACTTTCAAACCGCACTCATTCTTTCTTTTTCTTCTAAGTCCTAGGGAAGTCTTTTCTTTTTATTTGATTTTTTGCTCTCTTTTCCTTATTTTTCACTTAGCCCCTCTAAACACTTTCTTTAATTTTTCTTTTTGAACCCCCTTTTTTTTTCTTTTCAAAAGAGGACTAAGCAAGCTTTCTTTTTATGCACAATTGGAGCTATTTTCCCTTTATTTCCTTCCCTAAGGTCTCGTTCTTTTCACAACTCTTCTTTCTTTCCACTCACCTCCCTCACCCAAATATATCAATAAATACAACCAATCTCATGAATTCCTTTCCTAAAGACTAGTCTTAGATGCAAGAAACTAGTCTTGAAATGGAGGCTAGTCCTTGTCGTTCTAATGCTTTCAAGGTTTTGCACATAAAACACATAGAAAAGGCCTCACTCGACGAATAAACGCAAGGGCTTCAAGGAAAGGTTTGGGATTTCGGGTGTGGTACCATCCTAAAAGTGAGAATGGCCATTCAAGTCAATCAAAGAGTGGCGAAATAGGGATAAAATGACTTGAATGTAGAGTGTTTAACCACGGTTATGATCAAGGGTCCAAAAGCGAGAGAATTAAGTCACATTAAAGTTCAAGTTAATAGAGTTGATTCTAGATCATGCGAGTTTCTAATGAGTATGGACTTTCAAAGTGATAGATCAAAGCATGGATAAACTTCTACTTCAAGATTGATGATGCATCGAAAGAGTTCTAGTTAGGGCATTGAATTAAAACCTAAAATGAAACTTTACAAGAAAAATTCAGCATCGTTCCCATGCATATGAATGCAAACTACATGCTCTAGACTCAATCCTATTATGCAAGAATCAAGATGACATGTGAAACTAGATGCATTTTTTTTTTTTTTTAATTTTTTTTCAAAATTTTCAAATTTTTATGATTTTGAAGGTTTTATCATGTACAATGCAATACATGAGACTCAAAGATGTAAAATAAAAACAAAACAATTGAAAGACTCATTAGCAAACAATGTCTCTCCCCCGGACTTACTTCTCACCGTCTCGGTGAGAAAATAAAATCAAAGAGAAAGGCATGACTCAAGAGAATGAAAAATAAGGGAATAAAAATGGTATGTACAAAGGATAAATGGTGGTACCTTGGAGTTAGGATTCATTGGGCTTTGTCCTCTTTATTCAAGCTTGTTTTGTGTCACTAGCTTGACAATGATAGGCTTGGGAGAGTTCCCAAGGGCGCGTTTAACGTCGCTAGCTTGACGGAGTTTCTACAACTCAAATACACAAAAACAAAACCAGAGAAAATTAAAAATAACAAGAAATAAAAATATGTACAAGAGATATCTTTGGGAATGCCTCCCAAGAGCGCTTGTTTCACGTCTCTAGCTTGACGTTTTGAGAAGATTATGCGGAGACGGTAGTGGAGCCATCTTCAAAGCATGGTCCCCAATTGGTGAGCTTAATATTCAAAACATTTGCCATTGTCTCCTTGATTATGGCTATCTCTTCTTTACTCAAACCGGGAGTTAAGATCACTTTCGCCTTAGAGAAAGGCTTAGAACCGCTTGTGCTCTTCACTTTGCACTCTATAGCACCATCAACCAACTTCATAGGATACAAGAAGAGGGTTGAATTCTTCTCCTCCTTGGGCTTATCCCTTGTGACTCTAGGTATTTTCAATTCCAAACCCAACTTCAAAGGTTCTTCGAAAAGTAAGCTCAAACAACCTCCATCAAAAACTTCTTCACCAAATTTCTCACCATCAAGGCTTAGAGACACATTCACCACATGAGAAGGTTCATCCTTCACTTAAATCCTCGTCGAATTATCCTCATTGGTGCAAGTGATTGTTCCACACAAATTGGTAGAGATGGGAGTGATGGGATAATATACCTTAGAGTCCACATTGAAGAGTATGGCTCTCTCATTAACAAAATCTATGCTTGCTCCCGCGGTTGCCAAGAATGGGGTTCCAAGTATGAGAGGTAGCTTCCACGTGGTTTCCATCTCCACCACCATGAAGTCCGTTGGAACCACACAATTTCCAACTTTTAGTGGTAGTCTTCAAGCATACCAATTGGACACTTTGAAGATGCATCCGCAAATGAGATTAAGCTAGTGTTCCCTTTCAACTCTTTTATCCCAAGGCTCTTTACCATCTCAAGAGAGATTAAATTGACACAAGAACCCGAATCGCATAAAGCATCTTCTAGCTTCAAATCACCAAGAGAGCAAGGGATTGTGAATTTACCGGGATCATTCTTCTTAAGGATCAACCTTGGCTCAAGTGGTGCCTCATGTTGTTGCTCATAGTTCTTCATCACGTCCATAACCTTTGCATGGTTTTCTAGGACGTCTTTGATGAACTTTCTTTGGTTTGGCACTTGACTCAAGTCATCATTCTTTGGCAAAGACACTCCAACATCACTCATGTCCTTTTTAAACTTTGAGAAGACTTTCTTTTGAGCCTTAGTGTAAACCGGTTGTGGAAATGGAACTTTTGGTACATAGGGAGGAGGTTCATCCTTAGGGAGATTAACTCTAGAGGTACATTCCTTTTCCTTCTTCTTAAGCACCATCTCTTCTTCTTTAGCACTTTCCATAACAACCTCATCAATCTTGACAACTTGTTCATCATTGGGAAACTCAAGAAGCTTGGCTAGTTCCTCCAAGTATTTTTCATCCCCATCCAATTGTAGGTCTCCAATGGGTCTTTGGTGAGTCTCCAAGACTTTCTTTTCATCCAAGAGGACCATGTTACAAAAGGACTTTGGGTTTGACTCGGGCTTACCCGGTAGAGTGTTTATTGGACTCTTTGAAGTTGAAGCAACTTGAGCTATTTGGTTGTCCAAGGTCTTCATATGGGTAGATAGATGCTCAAACTTGGCATTTAGATCATTGTAAGCGCCATCTACCTTGTTGTGTATCTCCACCATTCTCTTGTTCAACTCAATAGCTCCTTTTCCTTGTCCCTCTAGAATTTGCTTAAGAAGAATATTTGTCTCATCATTTTTGGGTGGTGGTTGAGAGGAACTACCTTGTCCTTGGTAGTTTTGATTCCCTTGTGGTTGAAAAGCTTGTTGGTTGGGAACAAATGGAGCATTGGGTTGATAATTCCCTTGTTGTTGGAATTGAGGTCTTGCCACTAACCCTTGTTGTGGAACAAATCCTTGTCCTTGAGACTTGTTTTGAGGATAGACTTGGTCTTGGGGATTCTTCACATTTGTGCTCCTATAGGACAAGTTTGGGTGGCTTCTATAGTTTTGGTTAAAACCCCCTTGTTGGTTGTAACCTCCTTGCATGTAACTCATTTCCTCTTGTCTCTCTTGGAAAACCTCTAGGCAACCCTCTTTATTCCCATCAAACTCTCCTACATAATGCATGGTCTTTTGTGTGGACATGATTAACTTGTCCAACTTCTCATTTAGCTCCTTGATTCTTGTATCTTCTCCCTTAGGCTCTCTCATGGCTCTATCATAGTCTCCACCATAGCATTGGTCACTTTGAGCTAAGTTTTCAACCAATTGCTCTCCTTGCTCCACCGATAGACTCGGGAAACTACCACTACTCGCGGTGTTCAAAGCTATGTGATACTTCTCGTGAACTCCCCGATGAAATATTCCCAAGAGAGCTTCCATTGCCACTCCATGGTGTGGACAAGCTCTTGTATACCCCTTAAGGCGCTCCCAAGCTTCATATAATGACTCATTCGCTCCTTGCTTGAAGCTTGTAATATTGTTTCGAATTTTAGCTGTCCTTTGATTTGAGAAGAACTTGGAGAGAAACCTCTTCTTGCACTCTTCCCAAGTGGTAATGGAAGATGTGACAACACTTTTCTCCCATTGTGAAGCTTTATCTCCAAGAGAGAATGGAAAGAGAGTCAACTTGATGACATCTTCGGGCACTCCATTCATCTTAACCGTTGCACAAAGACGCTCAAAATTATCCACATGCTCTATAGGGTGCTCCATGGGCAAACCGAAGAAACGATTATTTTGCACCATGTTGATCAAGCTTGACTTGATCTCCCAATTGTTGTTCCCGCAAGGTGGAGCTCTAATACCCGTCCTTGTGCCATTGGTTATAGGCTCATCAAAGTCGCCTATTCTTCTTGGTTCTCGTGGTTGGTGAATGGGCTCTCTAGCTCCCATGTTTCCTTGTAATCCAACTCCATGAGCCTCTCGCTCTTGATCATTTCTTGGTGGTTCCATATTTAATCTCCTCAAATGATCTTGTCGTTCATTTTCTCTTCTCGTCTCTCTTTCCAAACGCCTAATGTCCAAAACAAGGGGCTGGAGGTTTGTTGGTCCTCTACTCCTCAAGTTCATGCACCTATGGAGTTTAGGAAAATCAAACTCAAAAGAGACAAGTTAGTATCAAAAAGAAAAATAAAGACTTAGTCTTAATCAAATACCAAATCCTAATGGCTATTGCTAAACTCCCCGGCAACGGCGCCAAATTTGATGTGTGTCAAATTGTATTTGTACCTAGACTTAGCTATCAACACACTCTAGTTGTTGTAGCATAGCATAGGGTCGAACCACAAGGAGTTAAGAATAACTACACTAGGAATCCAAGTAATCAACTAAGCCAAGTTAATGATATTTTTGGTTTTTCAAAATCTTAATTATGCAACTAAGTAAAAATAGTGAAATGAGAATGCTAAAAGGGGATCAACAAGACTAAACAACTAAATAGAAACTAAACAAGATCAAAGAAAACCATAACCAAGCTTAAACAAATACACAATGCAAAAGTCAATAAAAAGTCAACAAACAAGAATTTGATCCAATATGGAAAACATGGGCTATGGGCAAAGCATTTGACTTGGGATGATCAATGACTAACTAATGATGCTAGGACTAACAATTCAAACTCAATTCTATGACATGAATCACACAAATAGACTAATCCACTCCCATGGTACTAATCCATTTATTAACCATTCAATTAAGCTAATTTTCCAATTGCAATCAAATGATCAATAATCATTAAGCATAAGTTCAATAAGTCACTAATCACCTTAAACATCAATTCCCATTGGTTAAGAATGAAAAGCAAGGTTAGGATTCTCCTAGACATTTTATCGAACACCTTCCGGGCATAAAATGTCAATGATCAAGATTTTGATTAGCTAAATCTAATCTAGCATTAAGAACATCCTAATCTTTAGAAATCATAAGAATCTAAGCCTAGACATCACTAATCATCCATCAAACATTCCTCATCTACTAAGCCCAAAAACCCATTGAAAAACTACTCACTAATCATGATGCAAAACACAAAGATAAACATAATTAAAGACATAAACATGAAGAAGAGGTAAAAGATTAAGAAAAATTCACTAGAAATGGTAAGATGAGAATATCCAAGCCATAATCATAGGAAAGGAGTTTGGAGCATAAAAGAGGAAAAAATCTGATCAAACTTAGGTTTTACAATGCTTAAGAGAGTATTTATACTAAGAAAAATATATAGTTAAAACAAGAGGTTAAAGAGTCAAAGTCAACATAAAGTCAACCAAAAAATTGTGCAGATTGAGTATCAGATCGATCGATCCATATATGGATCGATCGATCCAAAATTAGCGAGTATATTGTGGATCGATCGATCCAAACAGATCGATCGATCCGGTGATATGTGTCCAGTAAATCGATGATAACTTTCTGGATATGGCTCCGAATGACTTGAAACCACTTTCACTGGAAAGCTAACTCAATTTCCTATCTCTATACAAAATTTCAGATTAATCCGATCACGGGAAGGCCTTCAACAGAGATTATCTTTGAGCCGGTTCGGACTTTTTCTGCATGTTTTTGCCGATTTGATCCATTCTTCGAATTTTTTTGTTTCCAACTCACTCCAAAGCACCTAAATGAACACAAAACAAACCAAAAAGAATACAAAGACAACTAAAATGCAATAAGACTCATTAGGACTCTAAATACAATAAAACATCATGAAAAGCAAAATAAACACAAGAAAGAGAATGAAAACATGAGACCCAAAGTGGTAAAATATATGATTATCAACTTCCCCGGACTTGCCTTTTGCTTGTCCTCAAGCAGACAAACAAAATACAACCCTCGAGAGAGGTTTTAAGGCAGGAACTCAAATCCAAAAGAATCAATAAAAGGGTTCAAAAGAATGTCCTAGGGAGAACTAACTTGATGCACAACAAACTCTACTCAAGAAGCTTTCGCCATACTCATCACAAATCAAACTCTTACTCCTAATCCCGAAACTTAAAAGAACTCTCGCAATTAACTAAAATTCAACTCTTTGACATTCAATTAAGTGTTTGGTGCGTTCTCGCAATTGGACACATGATCAATTCCGTTTGGCTTGGAAAGAAAATGCTTGAAAACATGTTAAGAGGTGGTTTTGAAATCATTTTTGTGGCTAACTCTCAAACAATCAAGTGTTTCATTATGCAAAAATGAGAAAGAAAAGAAACAACCAATGCATACAAGTCTTAACATCTATTTTCTATCCAATCTCTCATGTTGCACTCGCATTTCTTCCTTCTCATTTTCTCTTTTACACTCACCACAAGACTTTGGCTATATTTTCCTTTTCGAAACTTTCAAACCGCACTCATTCTTTCTTTTTCTTCTAAGTCCTAGGGAAGTCTTTTCTTTTTATTTGATTTTTTGCTCTCTTTTCCTTATTTTTCACTTAGCCCCTCTAAACACTTTCTTTAATTTTTCTTTTTGAACCCCTTTTTTTTTTTCTTTTCAAAAGAGGACTAAGCAAGCTTTCTTTTTATGCACAATTGGAGCTATTTTCCCTTTATTTCCTTCCCTAAGGTCTCGTTCTTTTCACAACTCTTCTTTCTTTCCACTCACCTCCCTCACCCAAATATATCAATAAATACAACCAATCTCATGAATTCCTTTCCTAAAGACTAGTCTTAGATGCAAGAAACTAGTCTTGAAATGGAGGCTAGTCCTTGTCGTTCTAATGCTTTCAAGGTTTTGCACATAAAACACATAGAAAAGGCCTCACTCGACGAATAAACGCAAGGGCTTCAAGGAAAGGTTTGGGATTTCGGGTGTGGTACCATCCTAAAAGTGAGAATGGCCATTCAAGTCAATCAAAGAGTGGCGAAATAGGGATAAAATGACTTGAATGTAGAGTGTTTAACCACGGTTATGATCAAGGGTCCAAAAGCGAGAGAATTAAGTCACATTAAAGTTCAAGTTAATAGAGTTGATTCTAGATCATGCGAGTTTCTAATGAGTATGGACTTTCAAAGTGATAGATCAAAGCATGGATAAACTTCTACTTCAAGATTGATGATGCATCGAAAGAGTTCTAGTTAGGGCATTGAATTAAAACCTAAAATGAAACTTTACAAGAAAAATTCAGCATCGTTCCCATGCATATGAATGCAAACTACATGCTCTAGACTCAATCCTATTATGCAAGAATCAAGATGACATGTGAAACTAGATGCATTTTTTTTTTTTTTAATTTTTTTTCAAAATTTTCAAATTTTTATGATTTTGAAGGTTTTATCATGTACAATGCAATACATGAGACTCAAAGATGTAAAATAAAAACAAAACAATTGAAAGACTCATTAGCAAACAATGTCTCTCCCCCGGACTTACTTCTCACCGTCTCGGTGAGAAAATAAAATCAAAGAGAAAGGCATGACTCAAGAGAATGAAAAATAAGGGAATAAAAATGGTATGTACAAAGGATAAATGGTGGTACCTTGGAGTTAGGATTCATTGGGCTTTGTCCTCTTTATTCAAGCTTGTTTTGTGTCACTAGCTTGACAATGATAGGCTTGGGAGAGTTCCCAAGGGCGCGTTTAACGTCGCTAGCTTGACGGAGTTTCTACAACTCAAATACACAAAAACAAAACCAGAGAAAATTAAAAATAACAAGAAATAAAAATATGTACAAGAGATACCTTTGAGAATGCCTCCCAAGAGCGCTTGTTTCACGTCTCTAGCTTGACGTTTTGAGAAGATTATGCGGAGACGGTAGTGGAGCCATCTTCAAAGCATGGTCCCCAATTGGTGAGCTTAATATTCAAAACATTTGCCATTGTCTCCTTGATTATGGCTATCTCTTCTTTACTCAAACCGGGAGTTAAGATCACTTTCGCCTTAGAGAAAGGCTTAGAACCGCTTGTGCTCTTCACTTTGCACTCTATAGCACCATCAACCAACTTCATAGGATACAAGAAGAGGGTTGAATTCTTCTCCTCCTTGGGCTTATCCCTTGTGACTCTAGGTATTTTCAATTCCAAACCCAACTTCAAAGGTTCTTCGAAAAGTAAGCTCAAACAACCTCCATCAAAAACTTCTTCACCAAATTTCTCACCATCAAGGCTTAGAGACACATTCACCACATGAGAAGGTTCATCCTTCACTTGAATCCTCGTCGAATTATCCTCATTGGTGCAAGTGATTGTTCCACACAAATTGGTAGAGATGGGAGTGATGGGATAATATACCTTAGAGTCCACATTGAAGAGTATGGCTCTCTCATTAACAAAATCTATGCTTGCTCCCGTGGTTGCCAAGAATGGGGTTCCAAGTATGAGAGGTAGCTTCCACGTGGTTTCCATCTCCACCACCATGAAGTCCGTTGGAACCACACAATTTCCAACTTTTAGTGGGTAGTCTTCAAGCATACCAATTGGACACTTTGAAGATGCATCCGCAAATGAGATTAAGCTAGTGTTCCCTTTCAACTCTTTTATCCCAAGGCTCTTTACCATCTCAAGAGAGATTAAATTGACACAAGAACCCGAATCGCATAAAGCATCTTCTAGCTTCAAATCACCAAGAGAGCAAGGGATTGTGAATTTACCGGGATCATTCTTCTTAAGGATCAACCTTGGCTCAAGTGGTGCCTCATGTTGTTGCTCATAGTTCTTCATCACGTCCATAACCTTTGCATGGTTTTCTAGGACGTCTTTGATGAACTTTCTTTGGTTTGGCACTTGACTCAAGTCATCATTCTTTGGCAAAGACACTCCAACATCACTCATGTCCTTTTTAAACTTTGAGAAGACTTTCTTTTGAGCCTTAGTGTAAACCGGTTGTGGAAATGGAACTTTTGGTACATAGGGAGGAGGTTCATCCTTAGGGAGATTAACTCTAGAGGTACATTCCTTTTCCTTCTTCTTAAGCACCATCTCTTCTTATTTAGCACTTTCCATAACAACCTCATCAATCTTGACAACTTGTTCATCATTGGGAAACTCAAGAAGCTTGGCTAGTTCCTCCAAGTATTTTTCATCCCCATCCAATTGTAGGTCTCCAATGGGTCTTTGGTGAGTCTCCAAGACTTTCTTTTCATCCAAGAAGACCATGTTACAAAAGGACTTTGGGTTTGACTCGGGCTTACCCGGTAGAGTGTTTATTGGACTCTTTGAAGTTGAAGCAACTTGAGCTATTTGGTTGTCCAAGGTCTTCATATGGGTAGATAGATGCTCAAACTTGGCATTTAGATCATTGTAAGCGCCATCTACCTTGTTGTGTATCTCCACCATTCTCTTGTTCAACTCAATAGCTCCTTTTCCTTGTCCCTCTAGAATTTGCTTAAGAAGAATATTTGTCTCATCATTTTTGGGTGGTGGTTGAGAGGAACTACCTTGTCCTTGGTAGTTTTGATTCCCTTGTGGTTGAAAAGCTTGTTGGTTGGGAACAAATGGAGCATTGGGTTGATAATTCCCTTGTTGTTGGAATTGAGGTCTTGCCACTAACCCTTGTTTTGGAACAAATCCTTGTCCTTGAGACTTGTTTTGAGGATAGACTTGGTCTTGGGGATTCTTCACATTTGTGCTCCTATAGGACAAGTTTGGGTGGCTTCTATAGTTTTGGTTAAAACCCCCTTGTTGGTTGTAACCTCCTTGCATGTAACTCATTTCCTCTTGTCTCTCTTGGAAAACCTCTAGGCAACCCTCTTTATTCCCATCAAACTCTCCTACATAATGCATGGTCTTTTGTGTGGACATGATTAACTTGTCCAACTTCTCATTTAGCTCCTTGATTCTTGTATCTTCTCCCTTAGGCTCTCTCATGGCTCTATCATAGTCTCCACCATAGCATTGGTCACTTTGAGCTAAGTTTTCAACCAATTGCTCTCCTTGCTCCACCGATAGACTCGGGAAACTACCACTACTCGCGGTGTTCAAAGCTATGTGATACTTCTCGTGAACTCCCCGATGAAATATTCCCAAGAGAGCTTCCATTGCCACTCCATGGTGTGGACAAGCTCTTGTATACCCCTTAAGGCGCTCCCAAGCTTCATATAATGACTCATTCGCTCCTTGCTTGAAGCTTGTAATATCGTTTCGAATTTTAGCTGTCCTTTGATTTGAGAAGAACTTGGAGAGAAACCTCTTCTTGCACTCTTCCCAAGTGGTAATGGAAGATGTGACAACACTCCTCTCCCATTGTGAAGCTTTATCTCCAAGAGAGAATGGAAAGAGAGTCAACTTGATGACATCTTCGGGCACTCCATTCATCTTAACCGTTGCACAAAGACGCTCAAAATTATCCACATGCTCTATAGGGTGCTCCATGGGCAAACCGAAGAAACGATTATTTTGCACCATGTTGATCAAGCTTGACTTGATCTCCCAATTGTTGTTCCCGCAAGGTGGAGCTCTAATACCCGTCCTTGTGCCATTGGTTATAGGCTCATCAAAGTCGCCTATTCTTCTTGGTTCTCGTGGTTGGTGAATGGGCTCTCTAGCTCCCATGTTTCCTTGTAATCCAACTCCATGAGCCTCTCGCTCTTGATCATTTCTTGGTGGTTCCATATTTAATCTCCTCAAATGATCTTGTCGTTCATTTTCTCTTCTCGTCTCTCTTTCCAAACGCCTAATGTCCAAAACAAGGGGCTGGAGGTTTGTTGGTCCTCTACTCCTCAAGTTCATGCACCTATGGAGTTTAGGAAAATCAAACTCAAAAGAGACAAGTTAGTATCAAAAAGAAAAATAAAGACTTAGTCTTAATCAAATACCAAATCCTAATGGCTATTGCTAAACTCCCCGGCAACGGCGCCAAATTTGATGTGTGTCAAATTGTATTTGTACCTAGACTTAGCTATCAACACACTCTAGTTGTTGTAGCATAGCATAGGGTCGAACCACAAAGAGTTAAGAATAACTACACTAGGAATCCAAGTAATCAACTAAGCCAAGTTAATGATATTTTTGGTTTTTCAAAATCTTAATTATGCAACTAAGTAAAAATAGTGAAATGAGAATGCTAAAAGGGGATCAACAAGACTAAACAACTAAATAGAAACTAAACAAGATCAAAGAAAACCATAACCAAGCTTAAACAAATACACAATGCAAAAGTCAATAAAAAGTCAACAAACAAGAATTTGATCCAATATGGAAAACATGGGCTATGGGCAAAGCATTTGACTTGGGATGATCAATGACTAACTAATGATGCTAGGACTAACAATTCAAACTCAATTCTATGACATGAATCACACAAATAGACTAATCCACTCCCATGGTACTAATCCATTTATTAACCATTCAATTAAGCTAATTTTCCAATTGCAATCAAATGATCAATAATCATTAAGCATAAGTTCAATAAGTCACTAATAACCTTAAACATCAATTTCCATTGGTTAAGAATGAAAAGCAAGGTTATGATTCTCCTAGACATTTTATCGAACACCTTCCGGGCATAAAATGTCAATGATCAAGATTTTGATTAGCTAAATCTAATCTAGCATTAAGAACATCCTAATCTTTAGAAATCATAAGAATCTAAGCCTAGACATCACTAATCATCCATCAAACATTCCTCATCTACTAAGCCCAAAAACCCATTGAAAAACTACTCACTAATCATGATGCAAAACACAAAGATAAACATAATTAAAGACATAAACATGAAGAAGAGGTAAAAGATTAAGAAAACTTCACTAGAAATGGTAAGATGAGAATATCCAAGCCATAATCATAGGAAAAGAGTTTGGAGCATAAAAGAGGAAAAAATCTGATCAAACTTAGGTTTTACAATGCTTAAGAGAGTATTTATATTAAGAAAAATATCTAGTTAAAAAGAAGAGGTTAAAGAGTCAAAGTCAACATAAAGTCAACCAAAAAATTGTGCAGATTGAGTATCAGATCGATCGATCTATATATGGATCGATCGATCCAAAATTAGCGAGTATATTGTGGATCGATCGATCTGTTTGGATCGATCGATCCGGTGATATGTGTCTAGTAAATCGATGATAACTTTCTGGATATGGCTCCGAATGACTTGAAACCACTTCTACTGGAAAGCTAACTCAATTTCCTATCTCTATACAAAATGTCAGATTAATCCGATCACGGGAAGGCCTTCAACAGAGATTATCTTTGAGCCAGTTCGAACTTTTTCTGCATGTTTTTGCCGATTTGATCCATTCTTCGAATTTTTTTGTTTCCAACTCACTCCAAAGCACCTAAATGAACACAAAACAAACCAAAAAGAATATAAAGACAACCTAAGACATCTAAAATGCAATAAGACTCATTAGGACTCTAAATGCAATAAAACATCATGAAAAGCAAAATAAACACAAGAAAGAGAATGAAAACATGAGACCTAAAGTGGTAAAATATATGATTATCAGACTCCTCCTACTCACCAGTCTGTGCTCTTTGTCGCAACCCTTTGAAATCTAGAATTCATCTCTTTTTGAATGCCCTTATTCAAGAAAGGTGTGGACAGAACTCGCGCATGGATTTCTAGGTGCGGACGTCACCTCAGATTGGAACAGCTTTGTAATTATCATCACCGATAGTAACCAAGACTATTTACAAACGTTTACCATCGTTATGCATTTCAAATAGTTCTTTACCACACTTGGCGAGAAAGGAATGCTAGGAGACATGGGACTCCTCCAACATCGGAAGAAAGGCTCACAAAGATGATTGATAAAGGTAGTCGAAACATGTTTACTTCGTTAAGAGCTCAAGACGATACGATGATGGACTTCAGTTTTAGTTCTCCTATAGATCCCACGTCACCTAATTTATTTTCGTTCTTAGATTAAATCGTCTCTGATTTTTAAACAAAAATATGCACTCGAATGTAAAACAGTTTTTTGATTGAATATAATTTAACATTCATTTCAAAAAAAAGAAATTATGACTTGTGTGTGACAATTTTAAGCTTTTAAACCAAACAAATATTATATAGCATCATTGAAAAAAATAGAAAAAACTGTCTATTTTCCACGAGAACTATGATATAATGATATATAGAGCCCAAATTTTACCCTCTTTACAGATATTCCTGAGACGAAAGTTCCAAACATATATCTTCCCCAACTAAAAGTTCGAAACATATTTACCCACCAACGCCGATTTAAATCGATTTGAATGGGTTAAGATCTAACCGACACAAAACCATCAAACCAAACAGAATTAAAAATTTGGTTTAATTATTTATTATAATTAATACATTATTTTAAAAAAAAATCATCTTCTAATTCCTCAATCGGTTTTGTTCATAGAAAACAAGGAACTCTCTATTCTTCATGCCACTAACAATCTCAATAAGCATGACCCCAAAGCTGAAAAGATACTCTTCGAGAGGTAAGGTTTACCGTTTCAATCTGGAATCATCGCCGGAGAATCGAAAAAGTTTAGCCTCAATCTCTCCACTTTCTTCGAATCTGGTCCTTCTCTCAAGGTCGCTTACCGTCCAAACGATTCGTGGAACCCTTTCTCTCTAATTATCAAAACTGGGACTGGATCTTTCGATGAACGGATCTGTTTCGGAAGAGGATTCGTTGATCGAAGTTGTGGATTCTCCGGCGGTCAAAGGATGCGGCGGAGGATTTAGAAAAGTCACGGTTATACCGTCGACTTCCATCGGAGATATTGCTGGATTACTCTCCTATGTCGAGGTCGCGGCGAGGACGTCTCTTCCTGTGAGAGGACGAGCCGTCGTAAATTTCCGATGATTGTTAGGGTTCCTACGGAGATAAGGTGTGATTTAATCCAACGGCTGCGATTTCTCTGAGGAGATAAAGTTTCGGATCCAGGTCGTGGCATCGTCACCAATTGCCGAATTTCGTCACTAAAATTGAGCAATTCCATCGCCGCAAATCATCTGCAATCTCCTCTCTCTTAGATGGCAGCTCGGCGGAGAGAAGGGCTGGATCGATTAATCTTTTTCTTCATCCCATTTCTTCTTCTCCCCAATTCTTCCAATTCACTTCTTCGTTTTTTGTTTTTTTATTTTTATTTTATTTTTACTAACTAATAAAAATTGATTGAACCAGATCTAATAAATCGAGTTATCTGGGTTTAATCAGATCATAATCTGGTATAAATCCGGTTAAGAATCATTTTGAATAGTTAAGCTGTAATTTGAAAACAACAAACCAATTAAAACAATGATTGTAGAGATATATGTATATAACTTTGTTTGTATTGGTGGAGATATAGGTATTTAACTTTTAGTTGTGAGAGATATATATTTAGAACTTTCATCTTAGAAATATCTGTAAAGAAAATAAAGTTTAACTCTATGTATTGTTACGTCGTAGTTCGGAAATAGACCGTTTTTCCAAAATAAAATATGGCTAATTGCATCCCAGTCAAATATATTTGGGCCCATAATGAAATTAAGCCCATAGTGGTGAAGTGTGGGTGTATTCTCTTATAAACCCTAGAAATTTCCCACTACGCGATGTGCACAGCCAAAACCCCCAATTTTGGCCTCTTGGTTTATTTTTGAAACCCTACGCTCGATCTGTTCGTTTCGAATCCTCCGGCGTACTCGATTCGCCGGCGAAATCTCTGCTTAAGCGCGTCGCGAGTGTTACTGATTATCCGGCGAAAATGTCGATGTCGAAGAGTTCGAAGATGCTTCAGTTTATCAACTACAGGATGCGAGTTACGATCCAAGACGGAAGACAGCTCGTGGGGAAATTCATGGCTTTCGATCGTCACATGAATCTCGTTCTCGGAGATTGCGAAGAGTTTCGTAAGCTTCCACCGGCGAAAGGTAAGAAAATTAACGAGGAACGAGAAGATCGCCGTACGCTTGGTTTGGTTTTGCTTAGAGGTGAAGAAGTTATCTCCATGACAGTCGAAGGACCACCTCCTCCTGAAGAGTCTCGTGCTAAGGCTGGCTTAGGAACTGCTCTTGCTGGTCCAGGGATCGGTCGTGCCGCTGGGCGCGGTGTACCGACTGCTCCGCTTGTTCAAGCTCAGCCTGGGCTTTCTGGTCCGGTTCGTGGAGTCGGTGGACCAGCTCCGGGAATGATGCAGCCTCAGATCTCTCGTCCGCCGCAGCTTTCGGCTCCTCAGATTATTCGACCTCCAGGACAGATGCTGCCACCGCCTCCAGCTTTTGGTGGTCAAGGTCCTCCACCAATGGGACGAGGTCCTCCTCCGCCTTACGGTATGAGGCCACCACAGCAGTTTCCTGGACCACAGTATGGACAAAGGCCGATGGTTCCTCCGCCTGGTGGTATGATGAGAGGACCTCCACCACCACCTCATGGGATGCAAGGACCGCCTCCGCCTCGCCCTGGAATGCCTCCTCCTCCTGGTGGTTTTGCTCCACCGCGTCCTGGAATGCCGCCACCGCCTAATCCACATAATCAGCAGCAGTGATTAGGTTAGCTATGAATGCATCTTGTCTCGGCTTTTACTGTTTTTTATTCGATGTTTCTTGAGATTGTGAAGGCATTAAGTTGTTTGATTGGAGTGGACTCCCTCAGGTTTACAATGTGGTGCTTTTATGACTTAGCTGCGATCTCTGATCTCTATCTTAGCTTTGAAAAGTTCGTAGATTTGTTTGTGAGTGTCTTTGCCTTGTATTGAGTTGCTTATCTTCTTGTGTTTCTCTTAAGAAAGATCCCATGAAACCTGGTTATCATCACCTTTTCAATTTGAACATCCAACTCTAGGATCCTTATACATTGCTAAACCTTTTAATCATACCAAATTTCTGATGACCTCGGTCGCCATTAGTGATCACATCTGAGTCTTCCTCGAAGAAGGGCTAAATCGGTTCTGACTATTAATCAGTTCTTTGGTCTGTGTTTATGGATGGTTTAGTTAAAAGTTAAAAGTTTTGTTTAGGGAGCTGTGGATGTTGTGGTGAACACATTCAGATTTTTGTGGATGCATCAAAAGATGAGAGTCTGGATTATTCGCAATTACCTTAAGGCAGGCTTATGAATTTGGATATAGAGTCATTATTCTCTGTTTGGAGTCTATTGCTAAAAAAGTTGTTTTTCTAGATTTGGACTGTAGGAGTTTTGTCTCTTCATCATCTTCCAAAGTCACTCTTGGAGGATTGATCAAACTTCTTAGCTCTGATAAATCGAATTCTTCAACTTTTATTCTCCCTAGAGCTCGAGATTCTTTTGTTGTTTGATTTGCATTTGTCATTGGCACTTTTTGTCATTGATTATCTTCCATCGTATGCCTTTTACTCTTGGCGAATTCTTCAACCCCCAAGGTAAAACGGATTAGATGCTGCGATCCCAACCTTACATCTGCAATGCCAAAGCAGATGGATTTGGAAAATGTTAATTTCTTATTAGGAATGGCCATTTTGGTTTATTTTTGGATTTTTGGGTTTACTTCGTGTTTGGTTAGTTTGATTTTAGTAAATATTATAATCGAAATCACGACAAAGTTATTTTGGTTGAGGAGTTTAGTTCGATTTTGTTTCATATTTTACGTGTGGTAAATTTGATAAAATGAAACTTGTTTATAATGCAATTCATGATTAGAATCTTCGAAGCTGTAAATGGACGTTGTAGAAAATCAGAGCTCAATTGTTTAAGCAAGATGGCAAATCTATTAAAGAATTGTATCAACATATGTAAATTTAAGTAACATGTTTAAAGACAAGACACTTCAGATTTTGTTGGGTTTCGATTTTGGCTGAAATTGAATTTTCACCAGTTGTTTCGGTTATGTTTAAACGACCATTCCTAATGCTAATTTGTTATCACCGATCTTGTCTGTTTTGTAAATCCGACCAGTGGTTTAAAAAAACCAGAGGAAGAAACTGAGATTTGTCAAGTAATAACTTTAATTGTATGACTTATAGCCACCATTCCGATTGATTGACTTTGTTTTCTTCAATGACGACGTAGTCGTTGTGATCACATGTGTTGAGATATTTCCTTAGAAAAACAAAAAACAATTTGGCCTCATTACAAAATTGTGCCGTTGAAGGTCCCTAAAAAGAAAGAAATGGAAAAGAATTGAAAAGTAAAAAAAAAAAACAACGGCGTGACCCATTAACACTCCTAATGATTCTCCACGTTTGACCCATCATTGCTAAATCTCAGCTTTAAAATTTTAAAACACCATACAATTATAAAAAAGCTGCTTCAACTTTAATACAATAATAAAATACATAATCGTTACTCACTATTATTTATTTCTCATTCGACGTTAATGTGAAAAAAAAATTCATTAACAAAATAACATAAAAAAAAACCGGTTTTTTTATTTCGTAGAAGTATCCGAAAAACATTGGACCGGCGGGATTATATGATTAGATTATTAATTTGTGGAGTTAATTTTAAATTTAAAACTTAATTAAGTACTAAATAAAAACCAGACCCGACAAGTTCCAACAGCTAAATTTTGCAAAACTCTGTTTTTTTCAACAACACTATGCTCGTCGTTTTCTTTGCCTCTCCTTCTTCTGGGACCCTGTAAGTGTGTGTAGTTTAGTGTACTTAAAACGTTCAAAAATATTCACATAATCCAAGAAAGAAGAAAAAGGTTTTCAGATTCTCGTGAGTTTTGTGTTTTTTTTCTTTCTGCTCAAATAATCCAATCTTGTGTACATATATTATAGTATAAATATGAGGGTGAGCACACACTTCTCTTTCACCTTCTCCAACGCGAAAAAAAATAAAAATTAAAAAGGCAGCTCCTTTTTTTTCTTTCTGCAAATTTCCACTCATTTCACCATGTTTGGTTAATGGGATCTTCTTCTTTTGCAGCTTTCTCTTCTTATTTAACCAATTGTGGTGGGTTTTTTTTTATCAGTGAGTGAGAAATATGACAAGAGTTTTTATGGTGAATTTTGGTGTTTTTCTTCTGTTCTGTTTTGGGTTTTTGTCTAACTCATATGGACAAGATAATGTTGATTCTGATATAAACACTACTACTACGGCTGTTTACATTGTTACTCTGAGACAAGCTCCTACTCTTCATCTTCTCCAACAAGAAGAAGAAGTGAAAAGGGTCAGAGATAAACACCACCAAGGATCTAAACATGGAGACACTTCAAAGTTTACCAGACCAAAACTCCAACCAAGGTAATTGAAATTAGGTACATGCATTGTAATTGTATGATTCTCTTTAACTATATCATAACAGCACTAGAAAACTGGATTCTGTGTATAAAGTTTGACTCTTTTTGGTGTGTAGAATCTTGTTAGTATTGATTTTTAGGTTCTCTGGTTTATATATAGGAACATCTCAAAGTCACGTTATTGGAGGTCATCAATTACTCAAGCTCATGACTCTTTGCTAAGAGACACATTGAAGGGAGAGAAGTATATTAAGCTTTATAGCTTCCATTATCTCATCAATGGTTTTGCTGTCTTTGTTAGCTCACAACAGGTATAATCTTTGATCATACCATATCTCTGTGAGCTTATACTATGTTTGTTATCTTTTATGTAAAATTTCCTTCTTTGCTTCTAAAAGGCTGAGAAGCTTTCAAGGAGAAGGGAAGTAGCAAACATAGTGTTGGATTTTTCTGTAAGGACGGCGACAACTTATACACCTCAGTTCATGGGTTTACCAAAAGGTGCATGGGTTAAAGAAGGTGGATATGAAACTGCTGGAGAAGGGATTGTTATCGGGTTTATCGATACTGGCATTGATCCAACTCACCCTAGTTTCAATGGCACTGACACTTCCAAGCGTCAGTATCCGATCCCTAAACATTTCTCAGGTGTTTGTGAGGTTACACCGGATTTTCCATCGGGCTCATGTAATAGGAAGCTTGTTGGAGCCCGGCATTTCGCGCAGTCAGCTATTACTAGAGGGATTTTCAATTCATCTGAGGACTATGCTTCGCCTTTTGATGGCGATGGTCATGGCACGTAAGTATAACTTGTTGAATCATTTGGCATCTTTTTCACAAACTGCAGCTAAAGATTGTTATCTTGATTATACACAGGCACACAGCTTCCATTGCAGCGGGTAACCACGGGGTCTCAGCTCTAGTTTCAGGCCATAACTTTGGAAGTGCTAGTGGAATCGCTCCTCGTGCGCAGTAAGTAAATGGACACTGATTAACCAAAACATAAATTGCAAAATGGTTTAGCTAATACCATCCGAGCATTGAGTGTACTAATTACGTGTTTCGATATGTACCAGTATATCTGTTTACAAGGCATTGTATAAGAGTTTTGGGGGATTTGCTGCAGATGTTGTTGCTGCTATAGACCAGGTGAAGCATTTTACCATTTTTCTTTTCAATTGACTATTGGAATTTATCTATCTTTCCATGACACTTTTCATTGGTTTATGCACTTTGTTAGGCAGCTCAAGATGGAGTTGACATATTAAGTCTATCCATTACACCTAATCGACGTCCTCCTGGTGTTGCCACGTTCTTTAACCCTCTAGATATGGCTATGCTATCCGCTGTTAAAGCCGGAATATTCGTTGTGCAAGCTGCAGGAAACACAGGTCCTTCTCCTAAGAGCATGTCTTCCTTCAGCCCATGGATTTTCACAGTTGGTGCTGCTTCTCACAATCGAATTTACACCAACTCGATAACCCTTGGAAATAATGTAACTATTACAGGCGTAGGACTTGCACGTAAGTTTCTTTATTTCATTTCAAATCATCAGATAATTTGTAATGGCTTAGCTGTGAATTTGCTGTTTCTGTCTTCTTCTTCTTATAGTTCCTACAGATGAAGGAAAGAGGTACACAATGATCTCTGCTCTTGATGCATTGAAGAACAAAAGCTCTGTAGTAGACAAAGACATGTATGTAGGTGAATGCCAAGACTATGACAGCTTCGATAAGGATCTTGTCTGTGGGAATCTCCTGATATGTAGCTACTCTATCCGTTTCGTGCTCGGGCTTTCCACTATTAAGCAAGCTTTAGCTGTTGCCAAGAATCTTTCTGCTAAGGGTCTTGTGTTCTACATGGATCCATATGTCCTTGGTTTTCAGATCAATCCTACACCGATGAATATGCCCGGCATTATCATTCCATCCTCAGAAGATTCCAAGGTGAGAATATAACTACAAAACATACCACCTGATTCTTCTCGGATAGGCGATCTAACTATATATGTTTTCATAGGTTTTACTCAAGTACTATAACTCTTCTCTTGAAAGAGATGGAACCACCAAGGAGATTGTTAGATTTGGGGCACTTGCAGCCATTTCAGGTGGACAAGATGCTAACTTCAGTAACAGAGCTCCCAAGATTATGTACTACTCAGCAAGAGGACCTGATCCAGAAGACAGCTTTCTTAACGACGCCGACATTTTGAAACCCAATCTTGTAGCTCCCGGAAACTCCATTTGGGGCGCTTGGAGTTCCGCTGCCACCGATTCCACTGAGTTTGAAGGTAAAGAAATATCTCCAAAGCATGACATTATTAAAGTTAAATGACTTTCTTAT
Organism: Pseudoturritis turrita; assembly: GCA_900406555.1. Taxonomy (NCBI): domain Eukaryota; kingdom Viridiplantae; phylum Streptophyta; class Magnoliopsida; order Brassicales; family Brassicaceae; genus Pseudoturritis; species Pseudoturritis turrita. The sequence goes on along the minus strand of OVBL01000623.1, from coordinate 330,952 downwards.
TTAACTTGTTGTGTTCTGTTTTTGCTCGTTTTAGGAGAGAAGTTTGCGATGATGTCTGGTACTAGCATGGCTGCTCCTCATGTAGCTGGTGTGGCTGCATTGATCAAGCAGAAATTCAGAAGATTTAGTCCTTCAGCCATTGCATCTGCACTTTCAACAACTGCTGTTCAATTCGACAATAAAGGCGAGGCGATAATGGCTCAGCGTGCTTATGCCAATCCTGATCAAACCTTATCTCCTGCAACTCCATTTGATATGGGAAATGGCTTTGTGAATGCAACCGCGGCTTTGGATCCCGGCCTAATTTTTGATACTAGTGAGTTAAAAACTTTGATACTAGTGAGGTTTTCGACATTTTAACATTTCTTTCTTCTCTCTCTTTCTGCAGGTTTTGAAGACTATATGTCATTTCTTTGTGGGATCAATGGATCAGCTCCGGTGGTATTCAACTACACCGGCAAGAATTGTTTGCTTAGCAATGCAACAATCATCGGATCTGACCTCAATTTGCCATCCATCACAGTCTCGAGGCTTAATACCACGCGAACTGTCCAAAGACTAATGACAAACATTGCTGGAAATGAGACCTATAGTGTCGGTTTGGTTCCTCCTTACGGTGTTTCGATGAAGGTATCTCCTACTCACTTCTCTATAGCCAATGGAGAGACAAAGTTACTTAGTGTAATCCTCAACTCAAAGAAGAACAGCTCTATTGCTAGTTTTGGGAGAATCAAGCTGCTTGGAAACGCGGGACACATTGTTCAAATTCCTGTCTCTGTCATAGTGAAAATCGCCTCAAAACGATGAACCTCAGAAACCAGTATTACACAGAGCTTGGTAGATAAAGATAAATTGTATTCATTTCATTTTCCATGTAAAATGTCACATAGCATCTTATAGTACATGGTACATTTTATTTGATACAAATATGTAAAACTAGAGGAAAGAAGATTCAACAGTCATTAAACACAATAAGGTTTTAGTACAACATTTGATTACGCGTTGCCTCCATCTCTGTTTCCTTTGTTTGGCGAAGAAGGCACCTTCTCGGTTTCCTCTTCCTCAGCTCCAGTAGACGGTGTTGCGGGAACAGAAGGATTTGTAGGCTTAACCATTGGAAAAGGAGCATACTTGTGGAAAGGCCAGCCTTGGAATGGGAATCTATACCTGAAAAAACCGGATATCGCAGAGTTTGTTGCAGGCTCATCATCAATCTTGGTCATGGATGATGATGATGATGATGAATCAACAACTTTGGTGGATCCAGAAACAAGCATTGCCGGAGAATGAACTTGTTTTTTCTCGAGCTTCTTCTCTATTGCGGCTGACGGTGCTGCCATTTTCGGGCTTCGAGAGCAGAGCACAGTTGGAGAAGTGAGGAAGGTGAGAAAGATTAAGCAGAGATAAACTCTTGACATTGACATTGTAGCTGAAAACTGTTTTTAGTAGCAAGAGAAAAGATTGTTTTGTTGTGTTGATGTTTTGTTTGATGATGTTTGGATTCAATGGTGTTGTAATTTATAGAGTTTGAGATTGTAGATGGAGTTATGAGTTAGGAGAATGTGTTGGATTTCTACTTCTTACCTAAATCTCAATTGTCAAAACCATGCTTATTGTCATGAGCATGATGAAGATTGAAGCAGAGAGGTGAGATGTAAGTTGATATTGGTATAAAGTTTATATTTTTGTTAATAAAGTTGTTAATTTTCATCTAAATTATGAGAATTGAAATCTCACAAAGAACAAAAATCTGGAAATGGTGTAATATTTGACATAATAAAACTCTGTTTTTTTTTTAAAATTGAAAAGGAATATTCTTGGAGTAAAAAAAAGAGTTTTTTTTTTTTTTTTTTGGAGGATAAAGTCGAAAAATTTCTCTGATTATTTTAAGAAAGGAAGATCTTTTGCAAATCCCTTTGATCAGATAGTGGAGCGATTTTAGATTTGAAGATCGATCTCCGAGTTAAGCTAAATCGCCGGGACCTTTACTGAGAATTTGAGTCAGTCATGTCTTCGGATCCTGACAAATTGATGTCCAAAGCCGACAAAATGTATGTTTTCTTCTTCTTCTTCTTCTTCTCTGCCCATATATGTGAATGTCTCTGTACGAGGTTAATGATCGGTGTAAGTAAAATTCGAATCGGGGTTTAGGGCATTTTTGGTTGATCGAGATGATTGTGTTCTTAAGATGTGAGGGTTTTCTTTTGTAACAGTGATCGAGAAACTTCTCGTGTTCCATTCTTGCTACACGATTGAGGTTTTTGTTGGAAAAAGAGAAGAATATAGGATCTCGTGTATTGTTTGCATAGGAACAGTTTAATCTGAGTTTGCTTCAATTTTAGAAACACTTCTTTATTTGATAGAATCATGGAGAGACTCCTAATTTTCAAGTCAAAAATAGGTCTTTTGAGAGTTTGCCCTGCAAATTCCTCTGAATTGCTTCGTTTTGGGACTGTCTTGGCTTCTAAAGTTGATAAGGAGTGGGAAATGTAATATTGTTCTTCGTTTGACAAGGATTGAGAAATCATTTTGGATTGGTTTGATATGGAACATGATCTCTTTTGTTTTCAGATTCCTAAGTTTCAGTGATCTCTTTCTGTTATTAACCTATCCTTCTAAGTATCTTTTAGTTCTTTATTTTCGCAGGACGAAACTCACGCTTACTAGATGGAGTGCTGATTGGAGAGGTGCTACTGAGTTGTATGAGCAAGCAGGTCGGTAACAGTGTGTAGTTTTCCTCTATGGCAGAATCTAATCTCTAAAAGCTTGGAGATTATAAATATTATAAGCATGGAAAAATCTTTACATGCCGAAATGAAAACTGATTTTGTTCTTGTCCTTTTACTCCTTTTCATTGATAAACGACAGCAAATGGGTTTAGGGCATCAAACAAATATGAAAAAGCTAAAGTGGCTCTCGAGAAAGCGTCAAAAGGACAAGAGATGCAAGCTTCGTATCCAAAATTACCCTTTTAAGATTATCATCTGCTGCTAGTTATTTTTGTTGTATGAAAATAGCATCCTATTTAGTGTTATCCTTGATATTAAATAGTCCATGGGATGCTGCAAAGCATATGGAGTCTGCTGCTGCCCTGGCACAGAAGCTAAGTATCTGGAATGAAGTTGCTGATTTTTATAGAAAGGCATCTGAGCTGTATGTTGAGTGTGGAAGGGCACAACCCGCATCAGATGCTCTTGGAAAAGCTGCTCGGTAAGTCTATGTTGACGTCTTTAGTAATATAGGAACTGCATTTTTTTTTCATGATTTTGCATTGTGTCGTATCTAACTATCTATTTTTTAGAGCGATATGACTCTGATGTCTTCTATGTGTTACTGAGTGTGACTTCTCGAGCGTGCTCTGTTTTTTGTTTGTTACATTTTCAATAATTTTATGTTTCAGTGCTTTGGAAGATGTCAAACCAGAGGAGGCCATCCAACTATACACTGATGCTTGTGAAATTCTTGAAGAGGATGGGAGGGACCAAATGGCCTTTGATCTGTACCGCGCTTGTGCAAATGTCTACATAAAGCTCGAGAAGTAAGTTCTTGGCTTCTTGCTTACGTAAAAACACATCCGAGGTTAAAGTTTCATTGTACATGGATATGTCATTACTAACTTGTGATAAAAAAGGCTTCAATATGCATCATCGGTTAGTAACGTAATATGATATTTTCTCCATTTATCGGATAGATAATTGATTGGCTTACATATAAAAAAGTGTAGGTACACAGATGCTGCAACCTTTTTTTTGAGATTGGGTGTAGCTGCTGATAAGTGTGACGCCACAAATAGCCAGTGTAAGGTATGATTATATGGGCTCTGGTTTTAACGGTATCTGGTTCCATCTCTGTTCAAAACTGATACCAATTCTCTTGTATCTCTGAATGCTATTTTTACCAGGTAACTTTTTTTTTGTCTGTAACACCATTTATTTCAGGCCTATCTTAGCGCAATCATTGTATATCTGTATGGTCATGACCTGAAGCAAGCAGAAAAATGCTACAATGACTGTTCACAGTGAGTATCCTCTTATCTCTTTTTGAAATCACTTGGCAGGTCGATGACTAGTAATATCCGGACCATGTAGCAAACGAGAAACATGCAGTTTTGTCAAATATGGAAATGTAATTCTAGTTCTTTTTGTGTGTCTGAAATTCTCTCTTTTTTGTGTGTGCAGGATTGATGCTTTTCTGAAGAGCGATCAGAACCGAAGCGCTACTAGATTGCTCACAGCCTATAATGAAGGTGACATTGAAGAAATCAAGAAGGTGGCGAGCTCAAGCACTGTCTCGAATTTGGATCATGCGGTAATTCATTTAAATGATCTACCTCATCCTAACCATAATCATAATCCTGTATTTGTTCTGCAATTACGGGTTACTGCGAAACCAGAAGATCATAGAAAGTTTCATTAAACAACCGGAATCTAATATGGAGAAGTATTTGTGTGCAGATCATCAAGTTGGCTAGAAAGCTACCCACTGGAGATGTTACTGCGGTTCAGATGAACACTGGTGAAGTTCTCGACGAGGATGATCTCACTTAAAGATTCTTCTCTTTTGTACAGCTTCAGATTCCTACACTTTTGCTTCTTTTCAAGCCAAAGATTTACAGAAAAATAATATCATTGTAGTCTAAAACACTGTGCGAGTGAGTTATAAAGGCTTCAAATTTGGATGTGTGCTTGTTCCTCCATGAAAACCCAATCAAACACTCTTAAAAAGTTTTATTTTGTAACTTCTTCTGCTCATACAGGTTTCAACCTAGGCTGGTTAATTTCTTCATTTAACAATGAAAGACAACACAGTTATTTCAAAATTTCAATCTGGATTTTGTAAAAAATCGTCTACTAATCATAAAAAGCTTTTTCTTTTTCATCAATTAAAGCTGGTACAAATAAGCAAATGAAATACAAATGGTACATAGCAAATGCAATACAATCATTAATCCTAAACCCTTTCTTAAAAAAGGACAGACAAACAAAGTTAACCCTCATGTCTACTTTTGTATTACCTCTCTAGATTTCTCTCTGACTGATACAGAATCACTAAAGCCTGAACACATACATACCAAAGGAAGCAACAACACACCATCAACTTCAAAGAGTGTGTCTGCTTGCTCATCATCAAGGACTTTTCTCCATCTTATCCACTAAAGAAGAGAGCTCTTCCTTGAGCTCGGTGTTGCGTGTCTCGCCGCACAGAAGTCCATGCATCATTACTAGCTCTTCTGGTGTCGCCTTCTTCAACAGTCCACGCAAAAGCCTTGTGTCCCGGTCCATAGAAGGATCTGAAACCCCTCCTTTCTCTGTATCATCCTTTTCTCCTTCCTTTGCTAGTTCGACACCAAACAGTTTTGCTGATTTTTGGTTCCAGTACTCCTCCAATTGATGCTTTGGATCAAGAGCCTCAACCACCTGTGCACCATGTTAAACTCTTAGCCCAGACTCGGTACTCATTTCGACTATTGAGAACGATCACAGAGAAAATGAAAGAAGAGATGGGAATTCTTTTTGATTATCTTCCTCCATCATTCTTAGGTCCCACAGGTGTGATTTGGTCACGCCAACAAGGGGACATGGAACAGAAGATAGGAGTGTTATCACCAGAAAACAACAGGAAAGGATGAACCTTTTCACCGCAAGAAGATTTAGAACACCTTAGTTTTATGGGAGAGTGTGAGAAATTCATTGTTACCTGAATAATGTGCGGGGAGAGAAATCCAAACATTTCAAGCCCATTAATACTCTGCAAAGGCTGTAATGAGGTCAAAGAGCTAACTGGTTGATCACATTTCTTGATGATTTCGAGTTTGAGCCTTTGTATCACCATTTGCCAGCACTTCTCAGCTGATACATTCGAGAAATTCTCACTCGGACATTCTTCTACTGAGACCTAAAAAATATACTGAATGGATCAGTAAGTTACAACCTTCATATGTTATTGAATGATCAAATATACAGATTTTAGCCAATATTCTTGAAACCACTACATAATTAGTGTACCCTGAACAGTGGACCAAGAAGCCCTGCATCCAGAACCTCTGAGATGTAGTTGGTTAGTTTTGTTGGATCAAGGACGCTTAAGAACTTAACACGGCTCTTGAATCCTGTAAAACTCAATCAAAGGCAAAAGTCTTAGCAGGCATAAACAATGCAAAAGTACAAAGCTTATCCGAAATCCTCGATTCATCTCACCTTTTGGGTATATGGCTTGCTTGCTGCACCATAGCTTTTTAACAACGAGAGATCCAGACTTCAAAAGCTCAACAGATGCACTTAAACCATTGGTTGCAGCGTCTCGATCCTTCCCTTCTAAACCACCGTCAACTTTCTTAGGCGGCTCACTACACCCTACATTTGGAACTGAATGTTGGTTTTGAGATTCAACCAAAATCTTCTTCTCATCAAACTTACCTATCTCGCCAAGTTTTACAACCGTCACAGCTGACTTATCAGTGATGCCTTGTACGTGATTTCTTTCACTTTCGTGACCAAGGTAATTTACATCTTGATCATCATCTTGTTTAACTTCCTTGTTTATGACTAGATCACTTTGTAAGCCTTTAGATACTAACTGAAGATTGTTATGTTCTCGCTGCTGTACTTTTGATGAACCACGATTCTTTGAACAGGAGGTAGCTTCTTTTGCTCTTGAATGCTGTGTAGGATACTGGTCACGACATTTACGTGCCCATGTTTCTATGCCATCCGGATCCCCTTCTAGAGCTCTGACCAGTGACCATAACTCATCCAAGGTGTGGCGAAGAAGGACAAATCTCTCCTTGCCTTCACATGAACACAGATCCTTAGCGTGTGTAAGACATGCAAATCGGTTAGGGGAACACTTGCAGCTTGAAGCAGACATATGCAAGTCATAGAAGCACAAGAAGCACTCCCGTTCTCTCTTAATGTCAAAATCCCCCTCCATCTTCAGTAAGCTAAAACTATCCCCAAGGTGGTTTAGTCTTTCTTCCTCCATCTCCACCCGCTTCTGCTAACCTTAGCTATGTTAGTGCCATTGAAGGTGTTTGATTCAATATTATCAACAATCAAGTGGATTAGTCCTCAATTGCTTCAGAGTATACTTATCAGCCTATGAAAATGTGACTCTTTTACCTATGCTTGTTTGGTATATATATTTGTATGCATGCATATGCAGGTGGACGAAAAAGAATCAGCGAACCAGAATTACCTTGACTGCCTTAGTAAGCAATCCATCCTCACCACAAACCCTTTTCCATCTCACAATCACAGGAGTCTTCTTCCTTGAGACTGAAAGCTCCCAGAGGGAATGGGTAGCTTCGAGAGCTGCTCCAAGAAGCAGCTTGTCATGTGACAATGAACTCTTTCGCCGCTGCTTGCTATAGCCTTCCACTGCATTTTGTCCATGCATTAGCCAATCAACTGGTGCAACATTTACAGCTTCTGCACAGTTGAAACCACAATTAAATCCGGAGTGATAGGCCTTAGGGAAGGTTAGGATGAATTCTCCACTGCGCTGAACAGCCCGATAGACAGGTACTCCCTCCTCCTTTAAGATTCTTGGAGATAACTGAGTGACCTGATAAAAAATTGGAGGCGAAGAATGAGATACATATTATCTTAACTGTAAGACAGCTCTCGCCAGTTCATCTCCATAAGGAGTTATAATCAATCACCAAGCTTGAAATGAAAAAAAGAATAGGCAGAAACTTTTCACCAGTTGATGTAGCAAGTCAGGCTGTTCTTCAAACAAATCGGGAAGACACTTTTTCATTGCGTTTTCAAAGGATTCGGCATGGTTTCCAGGGATCCCATACCAAACTTTTGGATCACCCGTGTGTAAATAGTTCAGGGAATAAAGGTGATGATCTTCAACATGCTGTTTCAAGCAAAGTAAAGGAGCAGATTGCGGAGGTTAGTAAATAGATTCCAGAAAGCACAAGACAGATGCATTAATTCCATAATTTTGGTCCCAATGGCTTTGTACTTTCCCGTAAGTAAATATAATTTTGTTTCATCAATAACAAGTTTTTATAGAACTCTTTCATTAGCCTTATATTAAAAGCTGAGCATAACAAAAATTTAAATCCAGGAATATTCATTTTTCCAGGAAATATCAAAAGACTATTCATTCGAACCTATAAAATATAAATAAACAAGAATCTACCCTAAGAAAATTGTAACTTACCCAACAAAAAGTTGAAAAGCACATTCCAACATAAAGCCATGGCACAATAACTCCAGAGATATCGCAGCTCTCAAAAGATAGAACAGATCCGGGTAGACGGGATAAATTATTTAGGTTCCAACCACACTTAGAGTACTGATCTGCTTCACTTTTAGCAGACCCTGGTGAATGCTTTGGGAACCCACTTCCAAATTTCTTTGTTTCCAAGTCAGCTCCATAGTACACCTTTCATAGGCCCAATAACAAGAGTTAGCAAGTTATGCAAACGAAAAATGGTGAAACCAAGAAAGACAGATTCCACCAGAAGATTATCTATGTACATACCTCTACTTCATCAGTTGCTTGCTCCACTATCCGCCAATATTCACCTTCGATGTCCTTAACCTTAGGTTTAAATTTCTTATTTTCCGACGTTCTGGAACCAGATTGATCCTCTACCTGAAAATAACATTCCTTAAAGTATTCATCGTACTTCTGAAATTCATCCAGGGTAAAATCTGGCCCATTCTGGAAACCGAATTTTCCTTCAGACTCATGAGAGGAAGCAGCATCACAGCTTGAATCTCTTCTTCTTCTAGAGTATCCAATTTTAGAGTTTCTTCTCCTCTTTCTCTTCCTGCTTTTGGTAGATTTTTTAATTGGTTCTCTATTTTGAAGCAAGTCAATCAGCTGAATCCGGGTGGGAAATTTAGATTTCTCCCATATTTGTTTCTCTTTCAGAGGGCAGGGAGGCCTCCATGCAACAGGCGGCACAATTCGACATATGCCATATGATTCTGCTTTAGGGCGCAACTTATCTATGTAAGCAAGTGGATCTTCAAAATCCTGATCATGATAGGCATCAAAAGGAGGAAAACTTCAAAAAAAAGACAACACTTAAAGTACCAAGACAGAACCAAAACTGCGGCTATAATTTATTAAAATACCTCATTAGTGGGATAAAATATGGGAGCGTCATCAACCGACGGCCTGCAAGATTCTGATGGATTCCACCTACCAGTTATCTCAAGCACAAAAGAAAACAATAGCATTCAGGAATCAGATTCATCTATTTTTGGACAATCCGATAGGAAACTATAATAAACACATTGTTTATCCATGGATTTTCTGGATAAGATTGCTAAATTCTCGAGAACCAAATAATTGGATAGCTAAACATCAAGCAAAAACAACAAGAACCACTCTCAGAAACTCAGAACATGAGTTTTGCAAAGGAAGACACTCATAAGAATGAACAAAGAATTTGATCAAAATCAGAATTCGATGGATTAAGACTCAATCGGTTGTAGCAAATATATAAGTAGTCATTCCTTAGCATCCATCATCTTTAGCTAACCAATACTTGCAAGAAGCACAATTAACTGAAGACTGATATTAATCATATTTGCTTACTTTCGGACTCGAAGGACTAGAGTCAGGTTCGAGGCTACTCTCCCTTTTAATCGATTCTTTCTCGGAATCTTCCTGTGAAAATACACAATTCCACATTCAGAAAGAGAGAATCATCTCCGAGATTAAATCTACCACACATGCAAATTAGAGTGATTGGGAGAAAGCTAAAAAAAACACACAATTAAAGAAGCAAAAAGGATAAGAACATAACCTCCATAGCCATAGACTCTGCTAGAGATGCAAGCTGGTCCATTTCAAAACTGAAATTAGATTTACAAAAAGCTCGATACTTTAAAACCTGCTGCGACCTAAGAAAGAAAAGATCCGTTAATTAAAAAAAAAAAACCCTTACTTGTGTATCCAGAACAGAAAATGCCGTGCCGTTTCGAAACCCTAAAAACCCAGAACACATAAAGATTTGTCTAAAAGAGAAACAAAAGCAAACCAGAATCTGAAAGTAACCCAGTTACAAGTATTGCTCAAAGGATCCAACTTTACAAAACCCAACTCAAATTATCGCATTTTGGAACCGCTAATCTGGTTAAGAAACCTAATAAAGTCACTCTCTTTGTCCAAACGCAGGGCAAGCCAGAAAGAAATATCTTAGGTCTAAGACATTAAAAGAGGAAGATGAGTGTACCTTCAGGAAGGGGCCAAGATTCCGAAGTTTTCTCAAGAGTCAAAGATTGAAATTTGTAACGTATAACTAAAACCTCTGGTTAAATATCTGTGAAGTTTTTTTTTGTTTTTCTTCTTCTTTTTAGGGGCAAAAAAGTAGAGCAGAGTAAGATTAGGGCAACGATTGAGAAAGGAGCAATCTTGGAGTCCGATCTAAGAAATATCTAAAGGGTTAGAAAAAACAGAAGCTGCCAAATACGATGTTTTAACGAGATTTAACATCTATAGTTTATGTAAGAACCAAATCTTTAATCCATTTATACCAAAAAGGAAAAAAATAATAATATATATATATATGGATTAATTTATTCAATAATCAAAAAAAAATTATAAGCAACCAAATAACCAAAATTGTCCCATGTAATGTAACCAAATAATAGCCATTAGATTTGGTATTTGGTTAAGTTTTTAAATATATTTTTGTTTTTGGTTATTGATTCCAATTATCAGGTATACTTTTTTTTATCTTTTCATTCATCTATAATATTTAATTTCGATAAATTTATCTGATCCACCAAACTAAACCAAAATAATCGAATAAAAAATCAAATTATATTTTAATATGGTTTGTGGATACACTTTTTTAATATCCAAATAATTAAATCCAAACCCAAATCTAAAAAAGAAAATTGAATTAAAACTAATTTTTTTGGAATTTAATGGTACATTTAATTAAAATATAAATCTGAACCGAAATTTAAACATTATGAAAAGTACCAACTCATCTATAATATGTTAGATTTTAGTTTTGATACAATTTTTTTTCTCAACTGAACTGACTAATCAATATGATTAAGTTTTTGTCTCTTTGGGTGTTTGAAACAAATTTGATAAATCCATGTAGAATTTTAGAAATTGAATGCATCTAAAATTAAAGAGAAGTATAAGGACACAAATGAAAATACATACAAGTCGTTTTTTAACAATAAAAAAAACACAAAATATCGACTAAACGATAGTTGTTTAGGATTTTGATGGAGAAATTTTTTAATTAAAATCTCATACTTTAAAATTTTTTCATTAATAATTTAGTTTGAAAATTTTTAAATGAAATCGTCCAACACTTGAGATACACAAACGTTTACATGTATGTATTTTTCATTAAAATCTCTTATATATAATGACATTTTAGATAAAAACAAAATAATGAGAATTTTGATAATCACTTGAGACTTAACAAAACACACAGAGATACACAAACGTTTACATGTTGCTGAATTTTCCCGGCGATGTGTTAGAAGCCGGCGGCTAGAGACGACGGCGATGCGGCGGCAGCTGATTTGTTAGAATGGATTAAGAGGCGAGAAATGGAGACGGCGGAGATGAGGAGCATAAGAATCACGCCGGCGAAGGCGGCGATGAGTGCTCCGCCGCCGTGATCGCAATAAGTGGCGAAGCTATCGCATATTTTGTTCCACTTTGCATGTTTGTTCCCGTTTCTCCCCAACTCCGCCATGAATAGTGCCGCGTTTGCAGCCGCAGATACTAGAGTCGCGTTTAGCTTTTTCCAAACGTTTTTTTAGCAATCAAGAAACCAAGTCAACAACACACATATTGAAGTTTTTAATCCGGATTAAACCAAATCGATTCAATCAAAATCAAACCTAAAAACCCGAAATGAAGCTGAACAAACTGAAACTAAACTGTTAATAGTTGTTTTTTTTCTTGATAACTTCAAAATTCGGGGATATAACCAGTCTATTTCTATGGCCGGAACTGGTCATAATACCATGACACGGCGTAAACCATCATTTCCAAAAAAAATTAAACCCGTGACACAAAAAAACCAACTCTTTGTACTAAACCACCACACATTTGGTTAATAACAGTTTCCATTATAATATTTTATATTGGTTACTATTTTAGTTAAACCCAAAAAACAACCGAAAAACATATTGTTATATGATCATATATCTTACTATATGTTTGTACATAATGTGTATGGATATATGTTTATACCATGTCGAGAATGGCGACGGAGAGGAGACGGAAACATTTGATTTCCAGTTTCCGGTTGAATACCTGAAGAACAATCATCAACAGGTTGTGGAAGCTCACCATTACATTAGCTATAACAAAGAACCTGCATAACATATACACACAATTTTCACCAAGAACTAGTGTTAATAACTTCAAACATTTCGCTTTTGTATCGAATCGTTTATAGGGTTTTATTTCGCTTACACGAAAGCCGGTGCGTGCTGAAACTTAGCGGTTAGAGTAGCTTTAATAGGAATAGTACCAATGGTGGCCACAACCAAAGTCTTTGTCTCTTTGTTCAGTGCCATTACAATAGCTGCAGCTAAAGTGGCCATGAATGCAAATACTCTCAGCCCCAAGAGTAGTTTCCAGCTCTTTGTGGTCCCATCATCCAACAAAAGCTTCTCTCTAGCCATTGTTGATGCAGTGAGTGATCCAGAGAAAAAAGTGATAAATCTCTCTGTATTTATATGAAAAAGGGTTTGTGTTTGTCTTGTTGGAAGGTTTTGTCTGATCATCTAAACTTAAAGGGTATTGATTAGGGTTTGGTTCTCAGAGGGTATTGATTAGGTTTTGGTTGTTTTGACAATATTAGATTTCCATATTTCAAGACTTGCTCTAAGACAAGTCTTACCTACCAAAGCTAAGATCAGTTTTTTTTACCTCTTCTTGTTCCATGTAGCAAATCTTAATGGTGTATTAGATTATAATAATACATACATTAACAATGCCACAAAGGGCCAATGGAGTTTACAAGTCTACAAAGAGAAGAGATAATCAAGTTCCACGGAGCAAAATGATGCCAGATTATTGGAGCAAAAACCTTTGTGTTCATCAACTTTGAAAAAACCCTCAAAAATACAACAAGAGATTCTGAATAAAGTCTTTTTTCCTCGGGTTAAAAAAGGAGTCGGGAGATATATATATAGACATACAGTTATTCCGCGTATGTAATATGCACAAACCAGACGCAGGAATAGACGAAGAACTTTGATTTGATCTTTAAAGATCACTCACTCATTCTTTGGTTATTTTTTATCGGTTGTCACTCCAACCACGACGTTGCTCACCTGTAATACGTGTTTTAAACGACTTTGTCAAATCTTGTTCTAATGTGTAAGTAAAGAAGAACAAAGAAAAAGGCGATATGTGCAAGAGATGAAATACTAATAATACTCACCAACTTCCCACTTTCATCAACGGACATGGGGTTTTCTACAACCACGGTTTGGGTTTGAGACGGTGGTGTTGACTGATGGAAAATGAAAAAAAACCAATGAACATAGTAAGTGCAAGTTCGATAAGAATATACAGAATTATATTACTAAATCATTAATTTGATAACTCACAGTGGATGTAGAGGGCATTGTCCCGGGACAAGCTGTTCCATTTGGCCGGTTAGTTGGGAGAGGCACCCTTCCATTGCTCGTCTGTGGATGAAAATATAAATCAGAAATCAAATCCCAACAGAAAGAAGAGCTTTTCTACTTAACTCAGCACATGCAGAAGCGACTTAATAGATAGGAGTTACTCACATTAACGTTAGTAACGAACTGACAAACAGCGCATTTAACAGATGATGCACCGTAAGGATACACGAGGGTCGTCCGACAATGTCCACAATTGATATGCGCAACCTGATTGGAAGGTGCTGTTGAATTCATAAAAGTCAAGGAAAGGAGTTTCAGCAAACGAACAAAATAACAACACTGGAAAGAAAGATAGTGATCGAAAGAAAAGAAATCAGCAATGTTGTTCTTAAACCGCAATGTACAAAAGAAAACCGTACATCCAAAATGCACAACTTAGAGGCTATTTAAAGGGTTAGAATCTAATGGTACATCAAAAGAAACGGTAATGTTATTATTCAATGAACCCTTCAACAAGCTGTTATGTAGGCTACAGAGACCATCTAAAACCTTTGTTTTACGCATTTTCTGCTCTACTCTACAAATCCCGGCTATTTCAGATGCACATACAACTTTAGGAAAAGCGAAAAAGAGGTGATGCGGACATCTCAACAGAAAAATGCTCTGATCAAACACAAATGTGAAAGACGGATTACTCTAGACAACCAAAAGACCTTTCAAGCAATTCAAGAAAGCTTAGATAATCGATTTGGATTTTCACGATATCATATATATACCTGGTACAAGGTTCAAAGTCTGACAGCAAGCGCATCTTACGCTAGTTGCCCCACGCGTATACATAAGCATTGTTCGACAACCACCACATACAATATGAGCCATGTCCATTACTGCATGACCAATGTTTCAGACACAAACCAAGTTACAATGCAATCGCAAAAACTCAAATCATCTACAAAATCCGCAAAATTACAGAGCGAAGAGATCGATACCGTGAGGAGGATGAGGAGGAGGAGGAGGAGGAGGAACCATGTTGATGGTGTTACACAAGGAACAACACACATTTGTTGCTCCTCTTGGATACATCAATGTATTTCTACATCCATGACACACGAGATGGTCCTGCATATCTGTTTTTGTTTTTAATCCATGAATCAAAACACAATTGCTTCAAGCCTTAACATTTCTCAATAATCAAAATCAATCAAAACTTATGCATGCGTCACTGCATCAAAGCAACGAAAGATCCATAAAACCTAATTAAAATCTCACCTGATTTCTCCTAGAATACAATAAAAGGAGCTGACTTTGAATCGAAACCCAAATCCAATTCAAAGCCGAAACTTCTGCATCCAAAATCAAACGAGAAAGATTTTGTGTATGAATCAAACGAAGAAACTGAACAGTGTTGTTGAGATTACAAATTCCTCGAAAAGGATAAGAATTTGTTCTTGATCTTACCGATTGGAGATGGAAAAGGGAATCGATTGCAAAACCCGGAAACTCAAAAGAGCGATTATGCAAAAAAGCCAATCCAAATTGAGAAATGGACAATAGATTTCGATTTTCCGACACTTTCTCTCTCTCTCCCTAAAATCTCTTACCCGGAGTTATCTCTCTGTCTTTTCGTAATTTACGCTTTTGTTTAATTGATTATTTTTTTTACCTTGATGACGCGTTAAGGCTTTTTTTTCCCGTCAAAAACGCGTTTATAATCTATCGCTCGTGCAATTGCAAACGCAGCGATTGACTTATGCTATCAACTAATTATTGAATATTGCCACCGTAAGATGTGCAAACAAATTTAAAAACTACATAAATTTCATTTTTTTTCCTTCTACATTTATAAAAAGTAATTAAATAGCTAAGTAGAAATAATTTAGTCAGTAATAAATGACAGAAAAAAATAAAAATGGTCACAAAAATTAATAAATTTAAAATTTTCTACGATAATTTGAAAAAACAAAAAATATCCTATTAATAAAATGGAGAGAATAGTTAATATTTTCATGTTTATAAAAATTAGAAGAATTCTTTAAAATACCATTAAAATATGTTTTTTTCCAAATATACCATCATTAAGTTTTTTTTCTAAAAATATCACTAAATTTTTTTTTTAAAAATATTACAAACACTAAAAATGATTTTTAAATATTTATAATTTAATTTTTTTTGGTTTGGGTTTAGTATTTTGAGGTTAGAGTTTAGTTTTTAGGATTTATGGTTTAGTTTTGAGGTTTAGAGTTTAGTATTGAAAATTTAAAATTTAGTTTTAATTTTGTGGTATTTTTGAAAAAACAAAATTTTTAGTGGTATTTTTGGAAAAAAACTTAATGATGGTATATTTGGAACAAAAGCATATTTTTGTGATATTTTTGAAAATTTCTCTAAAAATGATCATATTCAATAATTGTAGTAGATGTTTCAAAAATTCAATAATTCAAAAATGTTAGATTCATAATTACGGTGGCAATAAATGATGTTTTTGTGACATAAAGGATCTTCCCTATTACGGTGGCAATAAAGGATTCATAATTACGGTGACAAATTGGAAAAAAATTATCTTTTATTTCTAATTTTTCCTATTTGATAGATATTAAAGTAAATTGAGTAGAGACTAAGGACCTGATTGGTAAGGACTGTGACTGTAAACTTTTGCTGTAGGCTTTAGGCTGTAGAGATTTTGGCTGTAAAAGCTGTGACTGTTACTTTTAAGTATTATTTAAAGTATGATTGGTAATAGAAACTGTAGAAGCTGTGACTGTTAATTTAAATATTGTAATATTTTTTTGTCAAAAATATAAATTATGACGGATTTGTATTCGAGTGCTGGCATAGCGACGGAAGTCGCACAAACAGTTAACATTAATTTATTAACTAGATAAAATTTTAAAAATGCGACAAAATAAAATTTAATCCAAAAAAAAAAAATTACATAATGGATCTCAAAAGAAAGAGAAAAAAAAATTAATGATTAATTAATTAAAATTGTGTTGTAATAGATTACACATAGATTTATATATGAATTTTAATAATCTTGGGGAAGAAAATAAAAATTTTTTTATTGATTTTTATTTTTCAAAATCTCAATACCCACGTTTTAAAAAATAAAAGCAAAAGAAGAAGAAAAAAATTAAAATCACTGTATAGACTTAAAAAAAAAAAAACAGCTAAAGTATGATTGGATAAAAAAAGGCTGTAAAGACTGTCAAACCTATTAAAGTCCTTACAGTGTAAACTCCAATCACGCCCTAAGCAATATTAATATTAATGTTTTTTCCTTATAAAATTGGCAATGGTGTTGACAAAAAAAAAAAAATTGCGATGGTAATCTTGAGAGATAGATGGTTCCAAAGAGGACATAATTTTCATGAAAATACTATTTTTTCTGTACAAAAAATTTAAAGTTAAAAAAAAAAAAGATTGTATGAGATAAAAAATAAACGTTGACCAACAAAAATAAAAATAAATAATAACAAATTGATTTTAATAATATTTAGGAGGAGTTTTCTACTGTAACGGCTAAGTACCATAGTGCCGTTGCGCTTGATGGGCTAAAAACGAAAAAGAGTGAGTGGAGAAAATAAAGGACACACCTTTTCTCCACTCTTCTTCTTCTTCTTCTTCTCTCTCTCTACTCTCTGCATATCAAACTTCACTTCCTTCTCGAATCAAATTAGGGTTTTTTTCATTCACTCGATTTCAGAGAAGACAATAGCTATGAACATTTTCAAGAAGAAGACCACTCCCAAAGGTAAATCGTGTCTAGGGTTGTAGAAGGATTCTGCAAAAAAAAAATGTCACCTTTAACTTTTTTTTTTTTTTTGGCTAAAAAAATGTCACCTTTAACTTTACCTGTGCTTAAATCTGAAGTTGCGGAGTGATAAATCTTCTGGGCTCTTAAATCCATAAAAGGGTTGTAGAATAATTCTGTAAAAATGTCACATTTATATTATTTATCCTGTGCTTAAATCTGACAGTGTAGTGTGAATAATCTTCTGTTTTTAATTTCTATAGTAAAGCTTACACTTTGTTCGAGTGAATGTGTTCTATCTTAATTAGTAACTTAACCCTGAATCTTTAATCTTATGTTTCTCTTTACTTGCTTTCAATTCTGATTTGATTTCAAATGAAAATGATTTCTTTATGTAGATGCTCTCCGCACCAGTAAGAAAGAAATGGCTGTAGCTACAAGAGGTATGTGTTCTTCTCTTTTGAAAAGTTACTTCTACATTCAGATTATGGCAAAAAAATGGTGTTGCAAGTGGAAGTCTTAGAGGAAAAGCTGTTTTCAATGTTCTTACTTTTTATATGGGATCTTAGTGGATGCTTTAGATCATAGTTAGAAATATTAGTTTCTCCTCAGCAAATAAGTGCTTGGGCCACTATACCGGATTTTCAAGACCGGAGCCATCAACCAAGAACCGATTCTTGCTGGGTATTTGTGTTTGTTTCTTTGGATTATTCTTCTCTGTTGAAAAGTTACTTCTATAAGCAGATCACATTTCTTGTCGATAAAATGATGGTGTAGCAAATGGAAGTCAGAGCTGTGATTGATATCCTATGATTCCATGGAGTTTGAATATAAAGCTGTTTTAAATTTCTATGGAGTTGGTGCTATAGAGTCTCTGTAGTGATTTTGTCTCGGTAGAGTCTAGCTTACTTGAATTTCCGATGTTCTTACTTCTTGCTTGGTTTTTTGTTTTCTTGAGTTTCGACTATAGAGTAGTTGCATCTAGCTAAGCTCTAATTGTAGTATTTTTGTTTGTTTCTATGGATTGCTTTACAAATTTACTCACTCTTTCTTAACATGGATTCTGCAGGTATTGAACGCGAGATCGCATCTCTTCAATTGGAGGTAGATGATATCAACTGGGAGTTTCTTTTCTCTTTTTTTTATCAACTTTTCTTTCTTGATTTTTATCCATTGCGATGCTGTTAAATTACAATTTCTGACGGTTTTTACTGAATATGGAAATTAGGAGAAGAGGCTTGTGGCAGAAATCAAGAAAACAGCTAAGATTGGAAATGAGGTAAAAGCCTTTCTAGTGGAATCGAAATTTTCGTACTCATTTTATGAGAAACTTTGAAGATTTGTCATGCAAACTATTTTTTGGGTGCTAGCTTGTTAAGCCTGCAGAGGATTCAATCGCTATTTCTGGCTATTTAAACTCCTCAAGACTCTTCTCTTCTACATTAATAAGCTTGTTTTGCTTGAAAAATTGTCATAGGCGGCCACCAAGATCTTAGCTCGACAACTTGTTCGATTGAGGCAACAGATCACCAATTTGCAGGGAAGCCGTGCTCAAATCCGGGGTGTAACCACTCATACGCAGGTTAGGTTGCTAAATTTCCCCATTCATCTTCACATGCTTTGATACCATTATTAACTTATTGAATGTTTCCTTGCGGGTTTAGGCATTGTATGCAAGCACCTCAATTTCATCTGGCATGAAAGGTGCAACGAAAGCTATGGTTGCAATGAACAAGGTAATGATCTCACTTTGCTTCATTTACGGTTTTGATGGATTCCCTTACCTCTTTTTTAACATATCTTGCTCTGTTGTTTTCACATTTTCAGCAAATGGCACCGACGAAACAAGCTAAAGTAATCAAGGATTTCCAGAAGCAGTCTGCACAATTGGACATGACGGTAAAATCTTTAAGAGCATGCTTTAAAGCCCGGTGTAATCGCAAAGATTGGCTGTGTCATGTTTGTTTTTTGTGTGTTTGCAGATAGAGATGATGTCAGATGCAATTGATGAAACACTTGACAAAGATGAAGCTGAGGAAGAAACAGAAGATCTCACTAATCAGGTATTTACTGCAACTTCAATCACAAAAATCATTTCTCAACCGCTATTTATCTATTCACTCACATGTATTGCATCGTTCTTATAGGTTCTCGATGAGATTGGTGTTGGTGTTGCATCTCAGGTTGGTTTTTTTATGTAATAGTTTAAGCTAATCTGTCAAGGAAAACATTGCCATCTCGTGTTGGACTAAAAAAAACTGCTTCTTGCTTCTGTCTAAACAGTTATCTTCAGCTCCAAAGGGCCGGATCGCAACAAAAACAGCTGCTCCTGCTCCCACCGTCACCGCAAACAACAACAAGAACGAGTATGTAAATACATATGAATTCACATCATTTACTTGCTCTATAACTTTGAGATGATTCCATTCATTTCATACAATCTTACACTCTTCTTGCAGCTCCGGATCTAGTGAAGTTGATGAACTAGAGAGGAGATTGGCTTCACTACGACGAATCTGAGAGACATGAAACTCTCTATTTGCATGTATCATCACGCATCAAAAGAAAAGCAGCTTCTTCGTATTCTTAGAAATATGTATAAAATCTACTCATGTCACAAACTGATCTCAAGTTTTAAGTCAAACATACACTTGATCTATTGTATCATCAACCTTACATATTGTGCCACTAACGTTAGGTGTCCTTTTGGCTCTTTCTTATAACTAATTTCTCTATCCTCACTCACGGGTCAAAATCAAAAGCCTCGAAGATCAAATTAAGAAAGAGAGAGAGAGAGTATAATATTATAATGGTATGGATTTATAGAAGATAAACCATTGAAGGACCAAGTTGGAGGATGATGACACATGAGATTCCTCGTGTCCACCCCATTACTTATCATGTTCACTTTGTAATAAGAATCTTTCATTAAAAAATCTCATTAGACTAAAACCTATCTCTAATCAGTGTCTAACTCTCTATATATACATACAAAAATATAAACCAAGAGAACAAATAAAGATTTGAGTAAAATGGGAAAGAAAGTTTTTTCACATTTGGGTTTTGTGTTCTTTCTGCTTCTTCTTCTTCGCTGCAACGGTCTTGTTCTTGCTTCTAAACAAGAATCACTCCCAAGAGCTGGTTAGTGTTACAAACACTCTCATAATATACACAATACACACACATACATACATATATATATATATATATATATATATATATATATATATATATATATTCATTAAAACAAATAATAATGATTGTTGTTAGGGAGGAGAGTGAGGAGTTATCAAACAAATGGTGAAATCGAGACAGGCCCATCATACAGTGGAAGAGGTCGTGGTCGTATTCCATAAGCTTCTCTTTCATCTTCTTCTCGATTTTATCTTCACATTTCAACTTTCTTCTTTAGGTTATTTCAATTACGAATATCAGAATGTAATTTTATATTATATGATTCTAATCATAAACTTTCATGATTCACTGTAATGTAAGATATATGTACCATTTAGTTTCAAGCTACTGTAAGCGGTACTAATCTTGGTCAAAGTGAGAAAACCATTAACGTTGAGTACCAAATTCACATCAGAATTGTAACCCTAAAAATTCCGGGTTACGAAAATAAAACATTCATGAGAGCTCAACGCAAGAATCAGTGGAAGGATCAGAAAATCAAGGAATATATAACATTTTGATTCTGAGTTCTTATAGAAAATGGCACAAAAAAAAAAGTAAAAAAAACTCGAAGAGTTTTGTGAATTAAAAAGAGGGAAACAAAAAGAAAGCAAGTAGATATGCTCACTATGTGAAACTCTCTAAAAAACCCATTTTATTTTTATTTTTATAATAAATCATTCGATGATAGACTGAATAACTCCAGCACCAACAGTCTTACCTCCTTCTCTGATTGCAAACCTCATCCCTTGTTCACAAGCAACCGGCACAATAAGCTCAACAACAATCTTGACTCGATCACCGGGCATAACCATCTTCGACTCTTCGTCTTTATCGTTCATAATCTTTGTCACTTTACCCGTAACATCGGTTGTCCTCATGTAGAATTGAGGCCTGTAACCTGCAAAGAATGGAGAATGCCTTCCACCTTCTTCTTTCTTCAACACATACACAATTGCTTCAAACTTTGTATGTGGAGTAATCGATCCGGGCTTAGCTAAAACCATACCTCTCTGAATATCAGCTTTTTGAATACCCCTAAGCAACAATCCTACATTGTCTCCAGCTAAAGCCTCATCGAGTATCTTCTGAAACATTTCGACTCCAGTGACTGTGTAGTTCCTAGTTTCCCTTAAACCCACTAAATCTACAGTCTCTCCTACCTTAACCGTGCCTCTTTCGACACGCCCTGTGGCTACCGTACCACGTCCCGTGATAGAGAACACATCTTCAACAGCTAACAAGAATGGCAACTCAGTTTGTCTCTGAGGGATTGGTATGTAACTATCAACAGCATCCATGAGTTCGTAAATCTTATCTACCCATTTGTTATCACCTCGTTTCAGACTCGGATTCTCGGTTAGAGTCTCTACAGCTAAAAGTGCAGAGCCAGAGATAATCGGAATATCGTCACCGTTAAACTCATACGACGAGAGAAGCTCACGCACCTCAAGCTCAACGAGCTCTAGCAACTCTGCGTCATCTACTTGGTCTTCTTTGTTGAGGAAGACAACCATGTCTGGAACACCAACCTGCTTAGCGAGAAGGATATGTTCTTTAGTCTGTGGCATAGGACCATCGGCGCCGGAGACAACGAGGATAGCTCCGTCCATCTGAGCAGCTCCGGTAATCATGTTCTTAACGTAATCGGCGTGACCAGGACAATCAACGTGAGCGTAATGACGATTCTCAGTCTCGTACTCCACTGTAGCAGTGTTGATTGTGATACCACGAGCTCTCTCCTCCGGTGCGGCGTCAATCTCGTCGTACTTCTTCACGACACTGTTTCCCATGGAAGCTAAAGCCATGGTGAGAGCAGCAGTCAAAGTAGTCTTCCCATGGTCAACATGTCCAATCGTGCCGATGTTAACATGAGGTTTCTTCCTCTCAAACTTCCCACGAGCAGCACGGACGGTGAAGGAACGGCGAGTGGGTTGAGAAGCGGTGGTTGCGGCGGAGAGGCTAGACAATGAGTGAGAAGGTAGGAAGGAAGAAGAGAGAGTTAGGGTTTTGAGCTTACCAGTGGTGGAAATGGCTGGGCAGAGAGAAGGAGAAGAGTATGATGAACAGAGGAATCTAGAGGAGGAAGAACAAGCTGCAGGAGCCGAAATCGCCATTGAAGACGGATTTGAGAAGGAGAAAAATCGAAAAATCTAGGGTTTGAAAATTTTGTGGATTTTGGAGAAGAAGAAGATTTGTTTATAGTGTTTATCTGAAATATTGAAGGGCTCATATTAAATCCTATCCGTTGCAACTTCTTTGTCCTCAAATCGTGCCGTTTTGTACAGTCATAAACGGCAAAACAAACCAATGTCATTAAGAGAAACTACTCGTTGTTTTTGTTATTATTACTTAAAAAACCTGAAGAGATTCTTATGGACTTTGGGCACTAAACGGCAAGTGAGTGAAACTCGAGTTTGGTCTCTGTGAAGAATCTTTTCACCATTTTTTCTTGAATCTTCAGTAGAGTTCTCTGAGTTTGTTGCAGACAAAGCTAAAGCTTCAGCTTCATTAACGACCTGAAGAAGAAAAACCGCAATAAAATAACTGTCGTTTACACCAATGTCACTGCCATTTACATATGCTCAATATGAAAATAGTGGCTTTGTGTTGCACCTGGTCGTAAGATTGTGTTGGACTATCGCTAATTCCGTGGAGGAAATCTGAAAACAAGAGAGGATAATATGCATTAACCGGCTGTTTAAAACTGTTCTTGATTACTCTTCCTGCTCTATGTAGTTAGGCTGTTTAAAACTGTTCTTGATTACTCTTCCTGCTCTATGTAGTTCAAATATGAGTTTTGAAGTTTATAGAGATGAGAATTTTACCTGAGTAAGCTTCATCTTTGAAGATCAGTAAGCTTCGAGGCATCATCAAGACAGAGAACGAGTATTGATTATCTCTCCCAGGCACACAACTCTCTGCACGGGGACATTGCTCTCTGGAAATGACATCATCGCCTGATCTCAATCTCAAATGCAGACTGAAGTCCATAACGACAGATGAGCCTAGAGACAGTATAGCTACAACAGGAAAATAAGCGGGTCCATCTTGGTGCGGCTGTGGAAACAACAACCATGGAAGTAAACAAAACTCCCTCATGAACTTTTTGACAGACAATTAAAACCACTGAATAAGAAAGGAACCATTCAGAGGACGGATAACGGACCATTATCCCTTGGTCAGGATGGTATTCATTGATGAGGACATGATTTATAGCAGAAGGGAACAAACCCGAGCTTTCGTGAATTTTCGCTGTAATCTTTGTCAGCCAAGAAGGCACTGAAACAAAGCGAAAGATATAAATACTCTCGAATTTAGGTTATCAAGAATCATTGGAAGTTTTTCACATCTTTACTTACACTCTTGTGGAACAAGACCCTTTTCATGGACCATACCACCTGCAGAATAAACCATGAAGCTCAAGACTTTTTTTGTTGTTTCTTCAAACATTAACACAAACAATGTAATGATAACAAAGTATGAGTAAGTGTACACAAGTCTCCCTGATTACACACCCCAATTCT
Source organism: Pseudoturritis turrita (assembly GCA_900406555.1). Classification (NCBI taxonomy): domain Eukaryota; kingdom Viridiplantae; phylum Streptophyta; class Magnoliopsida; order Brassicales; family Brassicaceae; genus Pseudoturritis; species Pseudoturritis turrita. The sequence goes on along the minus strand of OVBL01000623.1, from coordinate 306,908 downwards.
GTAATCTTCTGTTCTTTAATGTCTTCCACTTCGAACCAGAAGCTCCATATATCTTGCAAGACAGTAAAAGGTTTTAAAAGAGGAACAAAATCAAGATGTCAAATGCAAAATCATTGGGGAAGAGATTACATGATTTAGGAGCTGAGTTTGTTCTTCATCAGTTACGAAACCAGGAATGTAGAACACTGTTGGGGTAAGACCTACCCTGAAGCTCTCTAACTCCATAGCTGTGTCAAGAATCAAACTTGGTTTGGTAATTTAAACAAATTATAACAGTTTTTACAAAATCAGAGCTATGATCGGAGAAAAGCAATCATCTTTCGGAGAATTACACGATTCGTCTGTCTTCTACTTAACCCATTTGATATAAAATCAAAATGAAGAAAAGAGAAAAGACCAAATCAAAATTGGCGAAAGGAAACAAGAAACTAACCGGGAATGAAATAGGAAACAGAGGAATCGACAAAACCCTAAAAGAGAAGAAACAAAATTGTTGCTTTTTCACTTGAGAGGAAGAAGAATCTGAAAATCACTAAAGATCAATGGCTGAAGAACCAGGTTTTCTCCCGCTTAAGGGGTTCGATAAACGAAATAAAAAAGGTTACATCTTTATTGGGCTTTTGATACGTATAAATAAAATTTATAAGACCCAAAATCTTCTCAAGGGCTCCAAATTATATTTGGTAATTTTAACAGAAAATAGAAATTTCTTTGTTAGGTAAACTAGGCCTCAAAGTCTCAACACCCCCCGCGTGATTTCGCGGAGTGAAAATGTAACAATACAAAGATATTAACATTTTAAATATTTTTAAAAAAAATATTTTTACAGTAGAAGTAAAAATATTTAAATATATATATATATATATATATATATATATATATATGAAAATACACAATTTTTTAGAATTATGGAAAATTGGTTATAAATGAAAAGGCACCAAAAAATTATGAAAACGTGACGCAACCCTATAATGCATTAATAACCATAAAACGGGATTTTCAAAGAAGACGCCACTATATGATTCATTAATAACTATAAAACCGTTTTTTAAAAAGACGCAATCATAAGATTCATTAATAACCATAAAACAGAATTTTCCCGAAAAGACGCAACTCTAAGATGCATTAATAACCATAAAACGATTTTTTCTTGAAATGAGACAACCCTATGATGCATTAACTATACAACATTTTTTTTTATAAAACGCAACTCTATGATGCATTAATAACCATAAAACAGTTTTTTCGAAAATATGCAACCATATGAAACATAATAGTTATAAAACAGTTTTTTTGAAAATATGCATTTTTACATAGACCAATTTTTGAAAAGACGCAATCCTAAGATGCATTGATAATCATAAAACAAAATTTCTCGAAAAAACGCAATCCTAAAATGCATTAATAACCACAAAACAGTTTTTACTCAGAAATACAACCCTAGAATGCATTAATAACACCATAAAATGGTTTTTCGAAAAGACGCAATCCTAGCATTAATAACCATAAAACGGGTTTTTTCGAAAATATGCAACCCTAAGAGAAATTAATAACCATAAAACGGTTTTTTCGAAAAGATGCAAACCTAAGAGACACTAATAACCATAAAACAGTTTTTTTCCGAAAAATGCAACCCTAGCATTAATAATCATAAAACAGTTTTTTTCGAAAAGACGCAACTCTAGAATGTAAACTATAAAAAAAAATTTCAAAAAGATGCATTTTTACATATATCAATTTTTTTTGAAAAGACGCAACCCTAGGATGCATTAATAACCATAAAACAAAATTTCTCGAAAAGATGCAACCCTAAGATGCATTAATAACCACAAAATAATTTTTACTAAGAAGACACAACCATATGATGTATTAATAACCATAAAACAGTTTTTTTCAAAAAGACGCAATTTTAAGAGATATTAATAACCATAAAATAGTTTTTTCGAAAAAACGCAACCCTTAGAGACTAATAACATAACACTTTTTTTTTTAAAAGACGCAACCCTAAGACACATTATTAATAACCATAAAATTGTTGTTTTAAAATGATGCAACCTTAGACACTAATAATCATAAAATGATTTTTTCAAAAAGGCGCAACCCTAAGAGACACTAATAACCATAAAACGGTTTTTTCGAAAAAACGCGACCCTAGCATTAATAACCATAAACGGTTTTTTTTAAAAGACGCAATCCTAGCCATAAAATCTGCATTGTCTAAAGAATTCCAAAAAAATTTACACAAATCAAGAATTTTTGGAACTTCTACAATAGTAAAATGATCAATATTTTTGAATAATTTTAAAATAATAGAATGACATTTTTTATCATTGTTATGCTTTGAGTGAATTTTAAAATTAGTAGCCATAAATAAACAAAAATGTTCAACGAAAAAATATATAGAGTTAAAAACACAAATATATGAGTCAAACGTTTTTTTTCGAAAAGACGCAACCCTTGGAAATAACCATAAATAGCGATTATATTGAAAATACGCAACCCTTGGAAATAACTATAAAGCGGTTATATCGAAAAGACACAATCTTTGAAAATAACCATAAAGCGGTTTTTTCGAAAGGACACAACCATAAAACACAACCATAAAGCGGTTATATCGCAAAGACGCAACCCTTGAAAATAACCATGAATCAATTATATCGGAAAAACGTAACCCTTGAAAAAGCGGTTATATTGAAAAGACACAACCTTTGAAAATAACCATAAAATGGTTATTTTTGAAAAGACACAACCCAAAAATATTTATTTTCTAGGATTGTTATTATTAATAGATTATCTTATTATATAAAGGATAATGCACTCAAAATTATAACTCAGTAGATCGTGACATGTGTCATTTTAATTGAGATGATGACACGTGTTAATATACTAACGTATAAAGCTAATTTTAATTTAAATAATATTTTCTTTTTATCTAAAAGATAAAAGAAAAATACATCATCGCAAAAAAAAAAAATGTCCTAACGTAACAAAAAAAAGTCAATGTCCTTCTGTAAAAAAAAGGGAAAATTTGTAAACAAAATGTCACTAAAAAGGTAAAAGAAAAATTTGTAAAAAATGTCATTAAAAAAGGGTAAAAGAGAAAATTTGTAAAAAATATCATTAAAAAAGAGGAAAAATTTGTTTCATGTCAATACGTTTTAAAAAAAATATATATATCATAACTAATCGAGAAAGAAAAGAAAAAAAATACATCATTGAAACAATTTGTAAAAAAAATGTCATTAAATAAAGGTAAATGGAAAAATTTGTAAAAAATGTTATTAAAATAAAAGTAAAAGAAAAAATTTGTAAAAAAAAATATCTTATTATATAAAGGAGAATACACTCAAAATTATAACTCATTAGATCGTGACATGTGTCATTTTAATTGAGATGATGACACGTGTTAATATACTAACGTATAAAGTTAATTTTAATTTAAATAATATTTCTTTTTATCTAAAAGTTAAAAGAAAAATACATCATCGCAAGAAAAAATGCCATAACTAATCGAGAAAGAAATGAAAAAAATACATCATTGGAAAAATTTGTAAAAAAAATGTCATTAAATAAAGGTAAATGATAGAATTTGTAAAAAATGTTATTAAAATAAAAATAAAAGAGGAAATTTGTAAAAACAAAAGAAATCTTATTATATAAAGGAGAATGCACTCAAAATTATAACTCATTAGATCGTGACATGTGTCATTTTAATTGAGATGATGACACGTGTTAATATACTAACGTATAAAGTTAATTTTAATTTAAATAATATTTCATTTTTATCTAAAAGTTAAAAGAAAAATACATCATCGCAAAAAAAAAATGTCCTAACGTAACAAAAAAAAGTCAATGTCCTTCTGTAAAAAAAATTGTCATTAAAAAAAGGGAAAATTTGTAAACAAAATGTTATTAAAAAGGTAAAAGGAAAATTTGTAAAATGTCATTAAAAAAAGGTAAAAGAGAAAATTTGTAAAAAATATCATTAAAAAAGAAGAAAAATTTGTTTCATGTCAATACGTTTAAAAAAAAAATGCCATAACTAATCGAGAAAGAAAAAAAAAATACATCATTCGAAAAATTTGTAAAAAAAAATGTCATTAAATAAAGGTAAATGGGAAAATTTGTAAAAAATGTTATTAAAATAAAAGTAAAAGAGAAAATTTGTAAAAAAAAATATCATTAAAAATAAAAATTTGTTTCATGTTAATACGTTTAAAAAAAAAAAAATGTCATAACTAATCGAGAAAAAAAAGAAAAAAAATACATCATTCAAGCAAATCATGAATTCGAAAGTTCCACATATCGATCAAAGCTATTTTACTTTAAATTTTGCCCAACGTGAGTGTGACACGTAGGCAAAATCGTAACTCACCAGATCGTGACATGTATTAATTTTAATTGAGATTGTGACACATGTCAATATATTAATATAAAAATATAATACATCATCGCCAAAAAAAAAATGTCCTAACGTAACAAAAAAAAGTCAATGTCCTTCTGTAAAAAAAATTGTCATTAAAAAAAGAGAAAATTTGTAAACAAAATGTCACTAAAAAGGTAAAAGGAAAATTTGTAAAAATTGTCATTAAAAAAAGGTTTGTAAAAAATATCATTAAAAAGAGGAAAATTTTGTTTCATGTCAATACGTTTAAAAAAAAATGGCATAATTAATCAAGAAAGAAAGGAAAAAAATACATCATTGGAAAAATTTGTAAAAAAAAATGTCATTAAATAAAGGTAAATGGGAAAATATGTAAAAAATGTTATTAAAAAAAAGTAAAAGGGAAAATTTGTAAAAAAAAAAAATCATTAAAAAAGGAAAATTTGTTTCATGTCAATACTTTTAGAAACAAAAAAAAAGGAAAAATATCATGACTAATCGAGAAAGAAAAGAAAAAAAATACATCATTCAAGCAAATCATGAATTCGAGAGTTCCACAAATCCATCAAAGCTATTTTACTTTAAATTTTGCCCAACGTGAGTGTGACACGTAGGAAAAATCGTAACTCACCAGATCGTGACATGTGTTAATTTTAATTGAGATTGTGACATGTGTCAATATATTAATATAAAAATATAAATTTTCTTTCTCTACATTATTTATTTCTTAAATCAAAGTGTAGTGTAACTAAAAGGAAATAATAGTCTAAAAAAAAAAGACATGTTATTAAAAAAAATTAAAAGGAAATAGTAAATCAAAAAGACTAAAAAAGGAAAATAAGACAAATTATTTATAATTGTAGTGTAACTAAAATGAAATAATAGTCAAAAAAAGAAAATAAGACATATTATTAAAAAATTAAAAGGGAATACTAAATAAAAAAACTAAAAAAGAAAAATGAGACAAATTATTTCCAATTTCTAAAAGTATTAGTGCGGCATATAAAAACTTGATATTCATGAGATTACAACATGTTTTGTTAATACTTTTAAATTTATTTACTAATATATTTTGTTAATTTTCTTACTATTTGTTTAACACTAATGACATATATAGACATAAATTTGATAGAATGTATTATGCATATATTATTTTGATATGAAAATTTTGGATATTATTGATTGACAAAGAATGCATGGAGTAAAAATATGGTTTGAATATTATGGATGAATTACATGAGTTGTATTGCGAGATGAAATAAGTGGAGTTGAAATTCAGTTTGAAACAAAGTTACTAATCAACATCTAAAATAAGTGTGCGAGTAACAATCAAAATCTAAATATTTACATCAACAAGATTTAACATATATTTCTTACATTTTCATAAATTTTATCTTTATTAAATTTAATCGATTATCGACAAGTTTTACTTTATTTTTTTTATCATTTATAAATAAATTATAATTAAAACCCCGCGTATTACGCGGGTCCTAATCTAGTTAAATATAAAAGAGGATAAATTTGTAAAATAAAGAATAAATAAGTAAAACACAGAAACTCTATGGGTACCCTAAAGTCTATAGGGTAAATTGCATAGGAAGACTACCCTAAAGCCTATAGGATAAATTGCATAGGAAGACTCGCCCATTTTAAACTTCCCATTCTTTTAAGGTAAATGGTAGGGTTGTGGGCTTAAAATTTCAACAGGGTTTATGGTACCATTGGATTTTTACCTATTTTTAACATCCCTAAGTATGTGTGATGATTCGTACTTGTACGAAGGTCCGTGTCTAAAGATGCGTCAACTCATGTTTTTTTTTTAATTTGCAACCCAAACTACAAGATTGTGGCTAAAATCATGGTCTAGTTTCTCCATTAGATCGGTGTAAGTGATTTTTTTTTTAAAAGTAATACCCTAAAATAACACAAAAATAGTTGTTGTTAGGCATGGGCATTCGGGTAACCATTCGGATTCCGGGTCTGTTAATTCGGTTATCGGATTTTCGATTTTAGGAATATAATACCCATTCGGGTATTTTAAAATTTTGGTTCGGTTTCGGTTCGGTTATTTTCGGGTTCGGGTCGGTTTTGGTTTTGGAAACGAAAACCGAAAATAACCGAATTTTTCCGGGTTCGGATTCGTGTTCGGGTATTTTCGAATTTTTTACCCAAAATACTCAAAAATTACCCAAAATACTCATAATTATCCCATTTTTTCCGGATTTGGTTCGATTTAATTATTTTTAACTCGAGTTATCAGAAAATATCCGAAAAATAACAAAAAAAAAATTGAAAAATTCAAATAATATATCTTAAATATAAATATATCTAGGTTAATTTATGTTTCGGATACCCGTTCGATTTTCGGTTCGATTCGGGTTCGGTTTCGGTTTCGGTTTTTTGGTATTAGATGTTGAGAACCCATTCGGGTATTTTAGAAAATCAGATTCGGTTCGGTTCAGATAATTTCGAGTCGGGTTCGGTTTGATGTTTTGATTTCGGATTTTTTGCCCAGTCCTAGTTGTTGTTCTAAATTTAGCGCACTAAGTTTTAAATTCAAAAAATACCACAAATTATTGTGTGAAAAATATTTATTTATTTTAAATTATGTATAAACAATATTAAAACATTAGATTTGTGTTCCCTTTTCTAATTTATTATTTAGATTTCTTTCATTAGGATGAGTTTTTAAATTATTTTGATATTGAATTTATGTTATTATTGAAAATTAAAAACTAGTTGTGTTTTATTTTTAAGAAGAAATTGGAAAAATATACATTTTTTAAAAGTAAATTAGGAAGAGAGCACTTTACTTTTTACATTTTGCACCCTACATTTGCAAATATTTACTTCGTCTCCTAAATCAAAGCTTTTTCTCTCTATCATGGCTGCCTCTCTCTCTTCCGTTTCGACTCCGACCAAGTACTAGCAGCCGAGCTCTACACTTCACTAAATGTTCCCCTCTCTTTTTTTTCCCTTTCCAAATCGTTGGTTTCTCTCTCCACTCAAAATCCCTCTGGTTACGACCACCGATGGCTTCGGGAGGAACAACCCAGATTTAATATTTCAACCCAATTTTACTATTTTTGCTTAAATCTCCTCAAATTCCGACAACGACGACCCAGACGAATCATCAACAACAACAACAACAAGAACAATCCAAACCCGTTAATCAGCTAATCGAAGAGAAACCCATCGCTCTTCGAGAAACAGAGACAATTTTAGGGAAACCCTTTGAAGAAATCAGGAAACTTTACACATTAGGTAACGAATTAGGTTGAGGTCAGTTCGGTATAACCTACACTTGCGAAGAGATTTCAACGGGGAACACATACGCTTGCAAATCGATATTGAAGAGGAAACTAGTGAGAAAGCAAGACAGAGATGATGCGAAGAGAGAGATTCGGATAATGCAACATTTATCAGGACAAGAAAACATTGTTGAGATCAAAGTTGCTTTCGAAGATAGACAATCCATACATCTTGTAATGGAATTGTGTGGTGGCAGTGAATTGTTCGATGGGATTATAGCTCAGGGACATTACTCTGAGAGAGCAGTTGCTTGTGTTATTAGATCGATTGTGAATGTTGTGCAGATTTGTCATTTCATGGGAGTGATGCATCGTGATCTCAAGCCTGAGAATTTCTTGCTCGCTAGTAAAGATGAGAATGCTATGCTTAAAGCTACTGATTTTGGATTGTCTGTTTTCATCGAAGAAGGTAAGCTCTGTAATCAATCTTCTTTCTCTGGTCATGGTTAAGTACAAATGTTTTAACTTTCTTAAGATTTTCGAACGAATGTTGGAGTTATGTTGTGGATAGAAGGATAACTTAAGAATCTGTTCTCACTTCTCATTCAGTGATGTTTTAGTACATAGTGGTAAGCTTTAAAACAGAGGCTTTGCAAGTTTTGTGTGAATTTGGGAATGTGAGACACCGTTAAATTGTCAAGTTATGCCATTTTAGATATTATTGTATGCTTATGCTTGATGTGTTTGTTTCTAAACTGAAAAACAAAATTGCAGGGAAAGTTTACAGGGATATAGTTGGAAGTGCTTACTATGTTGCTCCTGAAGTATTAAGACGAAGTTATGGAAAAGAAATCGATATTTGGAGTGCAGGGATTATTCTATACATCTCTTTGCTTCAGTTCTATTCTTTTTTCTCTAACCTGAGAAGAGAAGCGTTTCTGTATATATTTCAGGCTGATGTAGATGGTAATGGAACAATTGACTACATCGAGTTTATCTCAGCAACGATGAATAGATATAGATTGGATCGAGACGAACACTTATTCAAAGCCTTCCAATACTTTGACAAAGACAACAGTGGGTAAGTGCTTTCAGGTGGAACATAGAAAATATAAACTTAGAAGTTAGAACTATTTCTGAGACATAAAGATGGATTTGGCTTTACACTGATTTATGACAATGGATGAGTTGGAGTTAGCCATGAAAGAGTAGGGAGATGAAGCTAGCATCAAAGAAGTCATAGCGGAAGTCGATACTGATAATGTAAGTTTTGTGTCTTAGCATCAAAGAAATTATGAACAAGTCTTAAGCCAAGATTGAGATTAATAGGTATCTTGTGCAGGATGGAAGAATAAACTATGAAGAATTCTGCGCGATGATGAGAAGTGGTACCACACAGCCACAACAAGGGAAACTTCTTCCAAGTCCGTTGATTGATTAATCGAAAAAGCTTCTCGTGCTTGGTAGAGTAACATAAACATTAATTAGATCCTTACATTTTCAGAATCGTGTAGAGAAGAGTTGCAGGCCTAAACCGGGGAAAAGGGATTAGATTTGATACAAGTTGCAGAAACTTGTTTTTGTTGATCGATCATTCAACAAGTATGAAACAAAGAGGTTATTATAAATGACCATGTAGATTAGCAACATACATACACATACGTACACACAAGCATACATTAGCAACATAATCATTGTGAATCCATCAGTCAATTTGCATACGTCACACATTGATAATCTTACACAAATAAAACATAAGAAATACAAAGGGACCTAAAGTGTACACAACTTACAATGATTTTGTACACAAGGGACCTAAAGGTTTAAGGTTCGTATCCCGCACTCTCCTATCTCCAGTTTCTCATCGTCGACTATGAGCTCAATGACAAATTCGCTGGATTGCACAGTAATTAAAGTTTTAAATAAGTACAGGTGTTTCTTCAAACGTGGAACGATGATTTTCGCCCACCACGAATCATTCAGTTTTATTTTTTTCGTGATGCAATGAGATACTTCCAACATGTTCCCATCGCCAACCTCAACGTCACCCTTATTAACCAGCAGCACGCAAACCTTAAACCAGCCGTGGCTCTGAAAGCGAACTATGCAGGAACTTTTTCTCAGGGTAGGACCGCATATAGACAACTCGATGTGATGATGAGGTCTCTTGCTTCTTGATTCAGTTTGAAGCAGTTACCAAAGTTGTGAAAAGAGCAATCTAGTCTCTCTAGGGACTCACAGTTTTCTGCATCAAGGAAACATAAGGAGTCTGGAAGTTGTGGGAGCGAAACCAGCTTTGTGCATCCCTTGATTACAAGTTTTTCTAGACGAGATAATTCCTTGACCCATGGAGCAATTTCTTGTGTTCTTGTATCGCTCAAGTGCAGCTCTCTGATGTATTTAAAAGCATGCGAGAATTCTCCGAGGTTTTCCGAGTATGACATATACAACCTATCAAGACGAGACCATAACCTGATTGATGAAGGAATATCTTTTATCGCAGTTCCATTGAGCATTAGATGCCTAATGTTTGTGGAAATCTCAGGAAATTTTTTCAACACCGAGCAATCGCTGAGATCAAGTTCATCGAGAGATTCCATGTTGATGTTGATCGGTAGGGCCTCTACCTTTGAGCAACCTTTTAAATTCAAGGTCAACAAATTATGAAGGTTTCCAATAGAAGAAGGTAGCCTCACAAGACTCGAGCAACCACTTAGATCCAAATTCATGAGACGAGTGATATTCCCAATAGAAGATGGAAGCTCCACTAGACTTGAGCAATATCCGAGATCCAATTCCTCGAGATTAATAGCATTCCCAATAGAAGATGGGAGCTCCACTAGACTTGAACAACCACTGAGATTCAATTTCTCGAGATTAATAGCATTCCCAATAGAAGATGGGAGCTCCACTAGACTTGAGCAATATCTGAGATCCAATTCCTCGAGATTAATAGCATTCCCAATAGAAGATGGGAGCTCCACTAGACTTGAGCAATATCTGAGATCCAATTCCTCGAGATTAGTAGCAGTTGAGAGATCAGGAAGCTCCATCAGATTTTTGGAAAAACTCAAATCCATCCACTTGAGATTTCTAATCGTCTGTACAGAGAAACAAAGACAACAAACAAGAAGATGTTAATATAATTAGTAAAATAAAAACTACTCATAGAACACATTTCAATGCCATTGAGATTGAATTCAAATAAAAAGGGTATTGTATAAAAAAGAACAAATTACAGCTACATTCGAATAATACTGAAGTATACACGTAAACAACTTACTTTAATTCCTTCCCACAACTTCTCAAGACTGCTGTTAGGCATGTTTAGTTCGACGAGAAACTCCGGATTGAAATTAGAAGGCAGACATGTCAACGGGAAACGTCGACAATCTAGTAATCTAACTTTTGGAGGTAGATTGTTCAGACTTTGTGGTATGTAAGACATTTCGAGGTGGAGTCTTAAGAATTGGAGACTAGACATTCTTTCCAATGCCCATTCACTTCTATTTAACTCATTCTCGATCTCAGAGAAGTTTATAATTGCGCCTATAACACTTCCACGACTCTGAAAATGAACCCAAAGACACATAAGTAAATAAATATGGTTAGTTATCAAATTTTGTAGGAGCAACATAGTGAAAACTTACTTCTGTACAATTACTCAGTACTTGGTATGTCTCTCTAGCATCAACCAAAAACTGACGTTGCCCAGGGTCATGAATGGATTGTCTACGAACAATTTCTCTACCAAAACTTGCTAGCAAATCATGCATATCTATATTTCCCCAACTGCTGATAGATATGAGAGATTTCTCAGCTAAGACCTCAAGACCTTGACTCACATTAGAGAAATTATTTGCAAGATGCTCTTTCACTTTCTTAATTTGTTCATAGTTGAAAAAGCAGGCTATATAAAGAAATAATTCTTTATCTTCAGCACGTAAGGCATTGTAACTGAACTCTAAAATGCTCTCAATTTCTCCGTCAAGGCTTCTCCTTAACCTTGGTAGTTCCCTTTTCCACTCCTCTTTAGGCCTTCCTTTCAAATAAGATCCCATAACCCTTAGTCCCAACGGAAGTTTACCAGCAAGTTGTGTAACTTCCCAAGCAAGGTTCTCAAAACCATCATGTGGGGATTTTTGACCGAAAGCATACATGCAGAAGATTTCAAGAGCCTCATCGTAAGATGGAAAATCCACCTCGTAAATATGGTTAATTCCATGTGCATTCAAAAGCCTTTTATTTTGCGTTGTGATGATAATCCGACTTCCAGGACCAAACCACCCAGTTCTTTCCGCCATGGCATTTAGTTGCATCAAATGGTCAACATCATCAAGTACGACAAGCACTCTCTTGTCTTTTAACCTGTCTTGTGCAACTCCCAAATGATGAATCTTGATATCCTCATGGTTGATTATTTGAGACAAGAACTCTTTCTGTAATTGCAGTTTTGCACTGTAGTCGTCATAACCATGAATATTTGGATATCGTCTTTTGATATTCTCCATGAAGACACTGAGTTGGAACTGATGAGAGTATTTGCTGTATAGAACTCTGGCGATGGTACTCTTACCAATTCCGGAAGGACCCCAAATCCCTATCATCTTCACTTCATTGGAGTCTAGGCATAAGAACCGATTCATCTTCTCCATATGAGCTCTCATCCCAACTAACCCGTCGAAATCACTTGAGGGCGCAGAATTAATCAGCTTGTTTGAAACATCAGTGGCTATTTTTTCGATCATGGCCGCTTCATTATCCCTAACAAGAAGAAAGATGGATGGAGTACTTTTCCTTAGTCATGAAAAATTCACATACACATTTGTTCTACTTGACTTACAATCAATAGACACGGTTAAGGGGGCACTACTCGAATGAGCACAAGAAGAAATACCACAAGCGGACTATAAATATAGTATTTTATTTTCTTTTTCTAATATGTATATGTTTCGTTTTTTGCTTTACAAGTTCATAAAATTCACCAAAATCACAACATTCAAATCTACATTTTAGCTTTTATTTTCCAAAATTATCAACAAATTTCTAAAATTCTAAGGGTTTATAAAAAATTTAAAAGAAAAGTAACTCTTCATAAATCTGAACTTCGTGGTTTATTTTTTAAGTATTATTTTGATGTGTTTGAAAGATCAAGAGGACTAACCACTTGCTTGAATCATAGCCAGCGATTGTGGCCACTTTCACAAGAGCTTGTCTCCATCTTTCAATGTCCTTCTTACTTTTACCCGCGCAAGTTTTCTCAAAAACCTTCCCAAACTCTCCGGTCAGCTTCTTTACATGAGAGGGATCTACTTTATAGAAAATAGCCATCACAGTTTGACCCAACTCTTCCCTACACTTCATAATCTCCACCAATTCATCAAGACACCATTTTGAAGAAGCGTAGTTCTTGGAGAGCAAGATGACTGCGATCTTAGATCCTCTAATCGCCCGTATGAGTTCAGGACCGATGGATTCTCCTCTCTCGATCTCATTATCAATGAACGGTGTGATTCCCTTTCTTCCAAACTCCTTCTGAATGTGAGTGAGAAAGTCTCTGCGAACATCTTCCCCTCGGAAACTCGGAAAGACATCGTGTATCCAATTATGAGACGAAGAAGATGGAGCTGATGAAGGAGATAAAGAAGATGTAGGTGATGAAGGAGAAGGATCGATTTCTTGGTTTTCTTGATGGAATCTGAATTTTCTGAAAATTACGAAGAAGCCTATTGCAGCAGCAAGGATGGTTATGAAAATTGAACAATCCATTTGTATGGTGGAGAGAGGACTGAGGAGATTTTTAGAGAGATATGTTGAGAAAGAATGAAACAAAGAGGCTTTGTTAATTGAATATAGCGACTCAAAACGTTGACTCTATATATTGATCTTAGCAAGAAAGTAAGCTTTGTGGAAATTTTGTCACCGAAAAAATATAATATAATATATCATTGTACTTATCACTGCATTTCATTTTATTTTTGTCGTGAAGTTGAATTTCAATGTGTGGCTTCACCACTCATCTGTGACCATTAGATTGGGAACAATCCGTTGTGTTTCCAATAACGAAAAAACAAGGAAGAGCAGAGGCAATTTCAAGGAAGCACTGATGAAAATCAATGTCTTCACCAATTTCTTGATGATGAATTCACACATGCAATTTCGCAACAAAGAGATCAATCTCGTTGCCAAGAAACATATACCAGGTTGACCCATTTGCCATCGTTACAAATGTTTGATTCAGAATGAGTTAATCTTTCTTTAATTTATGTAATTGCATAATAATCAGTCCTCTGTTTCGATATTAAAGGAACTGAGACTCGGATCCGAAATCGCGGAGAAAATTATCATAAATTAAATTTTAAATAAAAAATATTAAAATAATTATAAATGAAAATGTATAGAAACGTGAACATCTAACATATTTTATATAATTGTTTTTTATATTAAAGAAAAAATTTGGACTATTTCTCGATTTGTGCATGTCATCCTTCCGCAAGGACCATGCTGATCTTCTCTGTATCGTTCCAATTTTATCAGATGTCCCTGAAGGGACAAATTTTATATAATTGTTATGGTTAAAAGGAAGAAGATAAAAAGATGAAAAGACGCGACTTTTCAAAATATTTTTAAAATATTTAAAATTGGTTATAAATGAAAAGGTATCAAAGAATTATGAGAAAAAGACGTAATCCTCTAAAATATTTTCTAGATATTAAAATAAAGAAATAAAAAGTTATGAGACTCCAAAACAATTTTTGGAGTGTGGAAAACGGTTATATGTAAAAACGTACAATGTGAAAATTATGATGAAAAGACTTGATGTGTCAAAATACATTTAGAAATAGTAAAAACGGTTATAAGAAAAAATATATAAAAAACAATGATAATGATAAAGATGCAACTCTCTAGAGCATTTTTAGGATTATTACGGCTATAAGTGAAAAATTACCAAGCGAAGAATTATAATGAAAACACATGATTCTCAAAATAAAATTAGTATTATAAAAACGGTCATCAGTAAAAATATATAGAACGAAAATGATGATAAAAATGCGATCCTCCTATACATTTTTCAAGATTGTTACTCCATATTAGTGGTAATGGTTACCAAATATAAATATTTTTTTGGTAAAAATAACCATGAACTATAATGTGTGAAACAAAACAAAATAAGTAGAGTTGAATAGATATGATTGTGAAAAGATGGAACCATATGATGCATTAATAAGCATAAAACAGTTTTTTCGAAAAGACGCAACCCTAGGATGCATTAATAACTATAAAATGGTTTTTTAGAAAAGACGCAACCCTGTGATGCATTAATAACCAGAAAATAATTTTTTCGAAAAGACGCAACCTTAGGATGCATTAATAACCATAAACATTTTCCCCGAGAAGACACAACCCTATGATGTATTAATAACCATAAAATGATTTTTTTTAAAGACAGAACCCTATGAGGTTATGAGTGATGTATTGCATTTTTGACGCATTTTAACCCGTGTTTTTCTGTGTTTTTATTGAGTCTTTTTAGTCTTTATCGAGTCTTTTCAGGTTCTAAGTTTTTTTGGAAGAAAACAAGATATTTTGGTTGCAAACGGATAATGTGAAGATGCATGATCGTGCGGAAAGGTCAGAATTTTGACACTCGTTGAATAAATTTCCACCAATGGATCGACCTGAAATCTTGACACAAACTAGAGCATCGAGTTATCTTTCATTTGGAAGTAACTTGAGGTCATTCCAACGGTGAGATCGAAAGTTATGAAAGTTTTAGTAAAGACATGTCATTATGACGAGCAAAAGAAGCATGTGAAGAAAAAGAGGCCAGATTGGTCGATCCACACTTGGATCGATCGATCCATCCCACCATAGCCTTTTAGATCGATCATTTAAGGCATGATCGATCCAAGTGTGGATCGATCGATCTGACCTCTTTTGGCTGGGTTTTGTCAGAGATTTTCGACCATAACGTGAAAAAACCTATTTATTCTAGTTTTAGCCATTGTGGAGGCTACGCTTTATTTTCTATTCATACTTTTGGCTTTTGGAGTTTGTAAGCTTTGGGGAGACGAATCTCTGACTCTACATTTTTTAGATGATTTCTGAACTCCTTTGGATTTCTATTTATTTGATCATGAGTTTATCTTCATCTCCTTGTTGTTTCTCTGCATCTATGTTTGAGTAATTTTCTAATTGGGTTTTAGAGTTTCAAAGGGATTTCAGGGTTTGATTGAATTAAAATGTTGATTTAGGGATTGATAACTTGGTTTCTTCATCTAGGTTGTTCTTATTGCTGAACTTGATTAGCTACCTAGTTTCTGATCTTAGGTTATTTAACGCACCAAAAGTGTTTGTTTAAAAACCTGAAAGAACCTATATGACCAAAGCATCATAGCCAACGAAAACTGATGTTAGGATATTTTGTGAACATATCAAACTTGAATATATTGCATGTTTGATACTACGACAGTGGGTCAATTTGATTTCGTGATTTGAGTTCTAGAACAATTATTAATGCTTTCCCTCATGATTTATCTAATTCTGCATGCATGAATCCCTGCGAATTTCCTAATGCCCAATGCTTTTAATTCATAGTTTATTTCGATTTTCTTAATACTTTCCGTGCATCAAAACAAACAAACCATATTTTTTTGTCTTAGCTTAGTTTCATTTTTTAAAGAATCGTAGTGTGACACTTGATCTTTGTGGATTCGATCCCTGCATTACTACAACATTTGTTGTGCACTTGCAATAGTTTATATAAGGTTAAAACTCTGTGTATCACTGAGGCATTAATAACTATAAAACAGTTTTTTGAAAAGATTCATTTTCACATATAACAGTTTTTTCCGAAAATATGCAATCCTAGGATGCATTAAAACCCATAAACGGTTTTTTTTAAAGACGCAATCCTATGATACATTAATAACCATAAAACAGTTTTTACCGAGAATACGCAACCTTAGGATGCATTAATAATCATAAAACAGTTTTTCTAAAAGACGCAACCCTAGACTTAATAACCATAAAACGGTTTGTTTGAAAAGACGCAATTCTAAGAGACACTAATAACTATAAAATGGTTTTTTCGAAAAGACACAACCCTGAGATGCATTAATAACCATAAAACGGTTTTTTCAAAAAGACGCAACCTTATGATGCATTAATAACCATTACGGTTTTCTCCGAGAAGACGCAGCCCTATGATACATTAATAACCATAAAAACATTTTTTCGAAAAGACAGAATCCTTTGAGGCATTAAAAACTATAAAACAGTTTTTTGAAAAGATGCATTTTTACTTTGAACAGTTTTTTTCCGAAAAGACGCAAGCCTAAGATGCATTAATAACCATAAAACAGTTTTTAAGAAAAGACGCAACTCTATGATGCATTAATAACCATAAAACGATTTTTACCGAGAAGACGCAATCTTAGGATGCATTAATAATCATAAAACAGATTTTTTCGAAAAGACGCAACCATAGCATTAATAACCATAAAATGGTTTTTTCAAAAAGTCGCAACTTTAGGGACACTAATAACTATAAAACTGTTTTTTCGAAAAAATAGAATCCTAAATTGTATTTTATAGGATTGCTATTATTAATATATATTTTTGAAAAGATGCAATCCTAAAATGTATTACCTAGAAAAAATATAAAAACATAGCAAAGTATTCGAAACTGATTATAGCTTAATATATTTAATGGGGACAAAAAACATTCATGGCGATATCTCCCGCTCACCTACTCCTTCTTCTCCTTTTCACTCTTCTTTAACCTATTGCAGTTTGTTACTAATTATCTTCTTCGTTTTCTATGAGATTACGGGTTTCTGGATAGTTGCTAGAACAAACGGTTAGAACTCTTCTTTAACCTATTGCCGTGTCTCATTTTTTATGGTTTCCTTCTTTACTCTCATTTTTTTTTGTTTTTTAAGACTAATTGCTACTTTCAATTTGATGGGTAAATTGACATTAAATAACACCTTGTTTTATTGATTGATATTATTATTTTATTATTATTTAAACAAATTGTAGAACTACATTTACACTTATTTAAGAAAATAACCAATTTGATGTCGTAAATAACACATACTACTACAAAGAAACAAGCACTCACAAGACGATACAATTTTATACTTAGACAATTGAATCATGTTAGTAAAAAACCTTGTTTCCTTGCATTTGCATTTCACGAATTGGAATCATGGCTCTTCGTCTAGCCATGAGAACAATTTCTGGTTTGGTACGCCATTTAAATCGTTTCATCTGACATTTGGCATATTTAAATCGTCCAGTTCATATAAAAAATATAGTTGATAGCCAGATCGCTTGAGGGTATCTTTTCATCTTGGAATCTTGCAGCAATGTTAAGACGGATCAATATTTCGATGAATACAACCCAAAATCTGCTTTCAAATATAAAAAATCAACGTTTCCGTAAAGAATTGTCAAATCCAAAAAACTCACTATATGCACCACCCATTTCTGAGAAAAATATAGTTGGAATTTTCATTAATATTTTATATTTGAAATTAGTCATAAAATCTGCAATGTCATAAGAATTCCAAAATTCCCTACACAAATAAATAATTTTACAAAACTTCTAAAACAATTAAAAGGTCTATACATTTGAATAATTTTTAAAATAATTGAATGACGTTTTTTTATCAACATCATGATTTGATTGAATTTTAAAATTAGTAGCCATAAATGAAAAAATATAGAACGAAAGAACTATGTAGAGTCAACAAAACACAAATGTTAGAAAATGCAACCTTAAATAAATAAGCGGTTTTTTTCCAAAATACGCAACGCTACGATGCATTAATAGCTAAAATTATTTTTCGAAAAATGCAACCCTATGATTTAATAATAACCATAAAACAGTTTTCTCGAAAAGACACAATCCTATGATATATTAATAGCTATAAAATATGATTTTTTTGAAAAGACACGACTCTGGAAAATAACCATAAAACGGTTTTATCGGAAAAACGCAATCCAACATCATGCTTTGATTGAATTTTAAAATTAGTAGCCATAAATGAAAAAACGTAGAACGAAAGAAATATGTAGAGTAAAAAAAATACAAATGTTAGAAAATGCAACCTTAAATAAATAAGCGATTTTTTCATAAATATCCAACGCTACGATGCATTGATAGCTAAAGCGATTTTTTTCAAAAAGACGCAACCCTATGATTTAATAATAACTATAAATGAGTTTTTCGAAAAGACGCAACCCTATGATATATTGATAGCTATAAAATGAGTTTTTTCCGAAAAGACACGACTCATAAAAATAACCATAAAGCGATTTTCTCGAAAAGACGCAACTCTATAATATACGATAACTATAAAACGGTTATTTTCAACACAATCTTAGGATGCATTTTTTTGAATTGTTATTATTAATAGATGAGTGAAAATTTAGGAGATTAAATCATGATAATGATTGGACCGAAATTTTATTTTGCGACTTATCAATCTACATATTTCATTTTGTTCTACATATTAGTTTTTTTTTTTTAATTATTTCGCGATTACAAAGTGCTACACCAATCGGAGCTATTATCTACTTGCATGAATCACTCTTGATAAATATTGTCTAAAGTACATTTCAAAGACTATTCTATGTAGAACACGCTATTCAATATAGAATATGATGTTGTTGTAGTATTGTGTTCTAATTTCCAATACTAAATTAGTTTAGTACCTGCGTGATACACGATTTTTTAATAATAATTTATTTATATATGATAAGAAGCAAAGTAAAATACTCATTATCGGTAATCTATTAGATTTAATAAAGATAAATTTTATGAAAATGTAATAACTATATAGTAAATCATTTATTGATGTAAATATTTCGATTATGATTGGTTAGTTGCACACTTATTTTAAATCCCGATTGGTTACTCGCATACTTATTTTGGATTCTGATTAGTAACTCAAAACTGGATTTCAACTTCACACTATTTATCTCGCAATACAACCCAGCCACTTCTTCCATCATATTCAAACTAAATTTTTACTCCATGCACTCTATGTTATTTAATAAGAGCAAACGTTTAATATCAAAAAAAATATATATATATTCTATCAAATTTATGTCTATGTATATCATTAGTATTAAACAAATCGTTTAGAAAAATAACAAAACATAATTATTAAAGAAATAAAAATATATTAACAAAAATATATGGAAAATTATATTAAAAATTTGACATATATCGTTATCTCATGAGTAGCAATTTTTTCATGTATTACACTAATACTTTTAGAAATTAGAAATAATATGTCATATTTTTCTTTTTTAGTCTTTTTGATTTACTATTTCCTTTTAATTGTCTAATGATATGTCTTATTTTCATTTTTTGGATTATTATATTCTTTTAGTTACACTAAAATTTGATTTAAGAAATAAATAATGTAGAGAACGAAAATTTACATTTTTATATTATTTATATTGACACGTGTCACAATCTAAACTAACAATGACACGTATCGTGATCTGGTGAGTTATAATTATGCATATGTGTCATGCTCACGTTGAGTGCATCCTGCTTTATATAATAAGATAACACAAAATACAACTCCATTCTACCTAATTTATATATTTTAGAACTAACAAAATAGTAAAAATGTATATCCTAAATTCTAAATTTAAAATCTCAACCTTAAAACTAAATTCTAAAAGAATGAAGAGAAATTTTTAAAAATCCACTTTTGAAATACTTCTTTTCAAAAATGCAACTCTTCTAAATTTTTTTCAAAACTACCTCTAAAATTATATCATTTATTCAAAATATCATTAATGTTTGGGTTAATTATTTTATGTTAGGGTTTAGGGTTTGTTAGGGGTCAAACCCCTTTTTAAGGTTTAAAATTTAGGGTTTCAAAACCCTTAATAAGTGATATTTTTGAAAATAGACAATTCATGGTGGCATTTTTTAAATTGTCCCAAAGAAGAAAGGGGGCAAAAAATTCCATTTGTCCACACATGATTAGGGGGTACATTATTTACGGGTAAAAGGTTGGCTAATATATAGCGGATAAGAGTTTGATAAAGACATTTAGGATATCAAAAATCATTAATCGGAATGTATTCTTAAAAATAGATTGAATAATGTAAGAATAATGGAAGAATTGTTTTGTTAAACTTTTGGAAATTTTGGGATAATTTAGAGTGTTTTTCGGTTTTGCAAGAATATATTTTGGTATCTTGTTTGAAACACTAAATAAATTTATAGAGAATTTAGGGAAAATTATTTTTCTTTTATCAAAATCAAGAAAATAGTTCCAAAATCTAAACCCTGAACCCCCTACTCAAAATTTTATGTGATGGGGAAATCACAATAATCATTAGAAGAAACTAAACCCTAGGCTAGGCAAAAAAAAAAAAAGCTCCTCTCTTACGAAACAAGCAAGGAACAAATATCTCCCAAGAGATAACTTACACGAAAGCAATATTGGTTTCTATAATTACTTTCTTCTTTCCAAAAACTTATGGTTCCTCCTCAGAATAAGTATTATCCTGGTTACTACGCTCTGCTCCGCTTTAGGGAATGACTTTCTTCTTCCGATTCCGATTCCAATGCTTCTGGTTCTGGTTTGGTTTCATAACGCTCTTTGCGTTCCTTGTCCGAAAGAGGGGCTCTTCCGAGAGCTAGGTTTTCCCAAAGCCATACTTTAGCTGCAATTGAAATTTGCAGTCCTGTTGAGTATGGAGGCTGGGATAACAAGATATTAAAATCTCTCAAACTTAATTTGCCAAGTTTACGGATGAACTCCGAGTCTTCTGAAATGTCTCCCATTAGCAGCATAAAATTTGTTTTACTTTTGACGAGTGCCCAGCTAAGCATGTCCACAAAAATGTATTTCACCCTCTCAAATTTATCTCCTGAAACCATATATGACAAAACGCAGATCAATATGACAGAGATATAAGAAAAGAAAAACAAGATATCTAAGGGATTCACCTTTTATATGAATGAACTCGACACCAGCTTCGATAAATTGTTCCTTCATATCATCTCTTAAACCACAAGCCATGATTGACATGTCACCATTGTAACCACAGTCTTTAAGTGCCTTTCCAATGTTCTTCAAAACATCACAAACAGTGAGACCCTCAGGAATCTCGCAATCCACTGTGTCCCAGAAGACAAAAACTTGTGATTGCTATAACAGAGGAACACAAACTATTGCACGGAATGATCTATCTTTATTCATAGGTTCCAATGCCTTTTATAGAGAATACATGAAACTGCAGAAACGAGAAATAAGGCATAGCCTCAACTACTTAACGAGAAAAAAGGAAACAGAAATTGACATGTTCTAACTCCGACAAATAGGCCATTATTCAAACCAACTAAGCTTACTCCAACAATTCCTCCCTTGAACTAAACTCGATCAAGAGTTTCAGTTCACAACTCTCATCCCAAACGCTTCTCTGATCCTTTGGAATGAAGCCATCTTCAAAGCCTTTGTCATTATATCGGCCAGTTGCTCCTCAGTATTACAATAGACCAATTCAATGACACCTTCCTTTGTCAACTCTCTGAGAATATGATATCGAACCCTTATGTGTTTTGACTTCCCGTGCATGACTGCATTTTTTGACAACTTGATAGTAGAGGTATTGTCGCAAAACAGAACCAGCTTTCCATCTTGTTCATACCCGCTTTCTTTTAATATCCTCCTCATCCAGATAGCTTGGCAGGCACACGCAGCCGCTGCTACATACTCTGCCTCAGTAGTTGATAGTGTTGCGATCGGTTGCTTTCTTGAAGACCAGGCCACAGCTCCTCCACTCATCAAGAAAACATACCCTGAAGTGCTTCTACTGTCATCCACATCTCCCGCGTAGTCACTATCGGTGTAACCAAAAAATTCACTCTTCTCTTCACGTCTGTACCATATCCCAAACTCCAGAGTTCCCTTCAAGTATCTCATGATTCTTTTTGCAGTAGCAAAGTGCAACTCAGTTGGATTAGCCATAAAACGACTAATAAGACTTACCACAAACATCAAATCAGGTCGTGTGGCTGTGAGATACATTAAACTGCCCACCATTCGCTTATACACCGTTGAGTCGACCTTCACACCGACTTCATCTTTACCAACTTTCTGTCCAGGGACTATCGGATTGCAAACAGAGTTGTAATTCTGCATTCCAAACCTCTCAATTAATTCAGCAGCGTACATATGAATATGCCATCAGATTTTTGCATTACTTCAATACCAAGAAAGTATCTCATCCTCCCTAAGTCAGTCATGTCGAATTCCTCCTTCATGGAGCGCTTGAACTCGCTCAGTAGCTTCTCATCATTACTCGTGAACAGAAGATCATCAACATAAATGCTCACAATTAAAATTTTACCTTCCTTTTGTTTGATGAATAGCGTTTGTTCACTAGAGCTGCTCACGAATCCTTCTTTGATGAAGTAGGCCTCAATGCGACTAAACCAGGCTCTAGGTGCTTGTTTTAGTCCGTAGAGAGCCTTATGTAGTTTGTAGACCATGTCTTCCTTTCCTACAACTTCATAACCTTGTGGTTGTTGAACAAAAACATCTTCCTTTAACTCACCATGTAGAAACGCAGACTTAACGTCTAGTTGAAAGATTCCCCATCCTCTTTGTGCTGTTATAGCAATTATCATTCTCACTGTATCCATACGGACCACTGGTGCAAATCCCTCTGTGTAGTCTACACCATACTCTTGGGCATACCCTTTTACAACAAGTCGAGCTTTGAGCTTGTCTACCTCCCCCATTTCATTTAATTTGGTCTTGTAAATCCACTTAACTCCAATAGCCTTAGCTCCAAGTGGAAGTGCAGTCAGCGACCATGTGTGGTTCCGTTCAATGGATTCTATCTCAACATCCATCGCTTGTTTCCATTTTTGATGTCCTGCTGCTTCACCAAAGTGTGTTGGGTCTGATATCATCATGAATGCTAAGCTTTCAATGTCAACTCTAGCCATGTTTGCTTCTTCTTCTGTATCTGAAAGCTCTTCTCTTGTGATGTAATCTGCCGACCAGATTGGTGGTCTTCTTGCCCTTCCTGTCGTTACTACCGTTTCTCCAGTTGGTGTAACGTTGGTAGGAGGAGCATCATCAGCATCTTCTTCTGCTTCACTCGTTTCTTCTTCGGCATTTGTAACATCTTCATAATCATTTTCCCACTCAAGTTCATCGTTTTCTTCACTAGAATATCCAGCTTCTTCCCACTTCCACTGCTTATCTTCCTCAAATATCACATCTCGGCTGATGTGGACCTTTTTTTCCACTGGATCGAACATCTTAAAAGCCTTAGATTCACTGCTGAAACCTAACAAGACACACTTCACACTTTTTTCATCAAGCTTGCTTCTTTTAACATCAGGGATATGAACATATCCAATACACCCAAAGACCTTAAAATGTTCGACTGATGGCTTTCTTTCACTCCATGCCTCTTCTGGAGTCATGTCCTTTACACTTAGTGTAGGAGATCTGTTGAGAACATGATTCACCCATTGCACTACGTCTGGCCAGAAAGCTCTTGGTACCTCCTTCTCTAACAACGCTGCTCTCACCATGTTCATGATTGTGCGATTCTTGCGTTCTGCAACGCCATTTTGCTGCGGTGTGAAAGCGGTGGTTAGTTGTCGTCTGATTCCATGTTCTCTGCAAAACTCCTTGAACTCATTTGAGTTGTATTCTCCTCCTCTGTCAGTTCTCAGGCATTTGATGTTCAAACCGGTTTGTTTCTCCACAAATGCTTTGAATATCTTGAACTGATGAAATGCTTCAGATTTTTCCAACACAAAGTATATCCAGGTCTTTCTCGAGAAGTCATCAATAAAGTTTATCAAATACCTTATTTGACTGTTTGATGGTGGATTGATTGGACCACAGAGATCGGAGTGAATGAGCTGGAGTTTCTCAGTGGCTCTCCACTTGCTCTGCTTTGGGAATGGAACACGATGGTGTTTCCCTTTGACGCAAGCCTCACATGTGGTTTTTATATCTCCAATATTAGGTAAACCAACCACCATCTCTCTGCTGCATAGTGTGTGAAGTCCCTTGTAGTTGAGATGCCCATATCGGTGATGCCACAGCTCTGCCTTGTTTGAGATGTCAACCTGCAGATATCTCTCCTCCTTTATCTTGTCATTCGATTCACCCAATAAGATAAACATCCTATTAGCACTCATCACAGACTCTGCAATTTTTCCTCTTGATGGATGAAAAATGCTACATGTTTTTCGAACTCCTCCTTTGAACAGCACGTCTAACTCCCTTTCTTGGAGTTGTCCAACACTCAGTAGGTTGTTCTTCAATTCTGGAACGTAGTAAACATTGTTGACCACATAGCTTATCCCATTGAGTATTATCTTCACCACTCCTTTCCCACACACCATTAGTTTGTGATTGTTTCCAAGCTTGACATTGTGTGTGAAACTAGTGTCCAAGCTTGAAAACATTCCTCTTTCTCCACACCTGTGATTTGAACATCCGGAGTCAATGAACCAAGCATCACTTCTCTTCGTTCCATAGAGCTCCACATATGCCATCAATAAGACTTCTTGTTTCTCTTCTAGTTCTGCGTAGTGAGCTCCGGTGTCTCCGTTAGGACACTCATATTGAAAATGCCCTAGTTTGTGACACCGATAGCACTCGATCACTGCTTTGTTGAACGAGCGGCCTCTGCCTCTTCCTCTATAGGATCCTCTTCCCCTGCCTCTGACATTGAGAGCTTGATCTTCTTCTTCATAGCTTTGTCTCTTAAACTTCTTCTCATGTACAGATAACGAGCTCTGCAATTCATCGACGGTCATGTTGCTCGTGTCTCTGGATTCTTCAATAGAAATCACAACATATGTGAATTTGTCGGTCAGAGTGCGAAGGATCTTTTCCACGATCTTTGAGTCGGACATATTTTCACCATTGCTTCTCATCTTGTTTGACACCATCATTACTCTTTTAAAGTAATCGTCAATGGTTTCATCAGCCTTCATTGCGAGAATTTCGAAATCTCTTCTTAGAGTTTAAAGAAGAGATCTCTTCACCCGTTCATTACCCCCAAACTTTCTCTTCATTGACTCCCAGATGATCTTAGATGTTCTGCGATCTAAGATCTGTTCAAACACTACCCGATCAATGGCTTGAAACAGGTAATGTTTCACCTGATGATCCTTCACCTTGAGTTCGTTGAGCTGTTTCTGCTGCGCTGCAGTCGCCACAGTCACCATGTCTCCTTCTGCTGCATCAGTGTAGCCTTCTTCCACCAAATTCCATAACCCTTTGGCACGCAAAAGATTTTCCATCAATTCACTCCAATGATCGTAATGACCATCAAAGTGAGGGATCTTGGTAAGGTTTTTGTCGTCACTCATCTTCTTTCTCTCCTTTCTCTTTGATCACTCCTTTTTTGTGTTTTGGCTCTAATACCAAATGTGATTGCTATAACAGAGGAACACAAACTATTGCACGGAATGATCTATATTTATTCATAGGTTCCAATGCCTTTTATAGAGAATACATGAAACTACAGAAACGAGAAATAAGGCATAGCCTCAACTACTTAACGAGAAAAAGGAAACATAAATTGACCTGTTCTAACTCCGACAAATAGGCCATTATTCAAACCAACTAAGCTTACTCCAACAAAACTTCTGCAAGGAAAAAGGAAAGAAAAAACAATCGACATGAGAAAAAAACACTAAGAACTTCAGATCGTGGATACAACTTGATTAGATCCATTGATTTGCTACGAGTAGATCCCCTAGTTTACTATCACAGATAGATCCGATGAAATTCCACAAAAAGTCTAAAAGGAATGAATACTTAATCAGATCTACTCTAGGTTTTAATCACATAAATCATTGACAAATCCATTTTTAATCCCAGAAATAGCATAAGATCAAGCATCTAATCCAGATATAGACAGTTGAACAAGAGGTAACAGATCTAACCCGAGATATATATAGAGAGAGATATCTTACCTGTGTGATTAGCAGACATGATTTTAAGACTATTTGTTGGCGAAAAAAAAAACAAAGTAAATTAGGGTTAGATCTGTGGCTTTCATGCGGATGTGGTTTTTTATAGCTGCAGATGAAAAGGGTTTAGATCTAAACTGATTTTTCAGCCGTTGGATGTGAGAGACTATTATATAAGGGTTAGATTCTAAACTGGTTTTGTCACAATATTAATCATCAGAAGAAACAAAACCCTAGGCAAAAAGCTCCTCTCTTACGAAGCAAGAACAAATAATATATCCACAGGAGAACCACTTGAAGAATCTCAAATAACAAAACCATTTATCGAAACTGTGTTCTATGAAAAGTGAGAAACTCATATCAGTGAAGAAATTTATAACTCAGAGAGATTTGAAGAGGAAGATAAATCTTTTGATTCCATTCTTTTCATCTTATCTATTACAACCGATTGTAGAAGTTTATTTATACTTAGAGATGAAACCCTAAGTGTGTCTGCCATGTGTCATCATCTTGTTGTATCTAAGGATCCAAGAGCTTCAAATGAATTTGACAGCTTGATGACACAAGCCTCGTTCGTACGGGTCTTGATTGGCTTTGTCTCCAAGTTTTCTTCAAGCCGTACTCTGCTTTTGCAGTGCTTATCCTCATCTAGCCGTTGAGCCTTGCTTTTGAATACAAGAGGGTTCTTGGGCCTATTTACGGTTTCATCAATCTGGCCCATATCTCTTTTTACTTTGGAATCCACTAGTGAGGCCTTATTTGATTTGTTCTCAACCTTGTTCTCTGCTTCTTTCAACTGTGAGACACTTTCTCTAATAGCCCCCCTCAAACTTGGTGTAAGAGGGAAATCAACACCAAGTTTGAACCTGAGAGAGCTAAAAGCTTCAGACGGCAATGACTTAGTGAAGATGTCAGCGATTTGTTGATGAGCAGGGACACAATCAATGAGCTGAGGGTCACTCTTTCTCGAACGTAATGATAGTCTGTTTCAAAGTGTTTAGACCTCTTATGGTAAGTCAGATTGGCAGTAAGGTGAACTGAAGATAGGTTATCCCAGTATAGTTCCGGAGTGGCCTGAAGTGGGACACCGAGTTCACGTAACACATGGCATATCCAAGTTAGCTCCATGGTTGTTTCAGATAACGACCTATACTCTGCTTCCGTTGAACTTCGGGATACGGTCTGTTATTTCTTTGAGGACCAGGAGATCAGGTTAGCTCCAAAAAACGTGCAAAACCCACTTGTAGAACGTCTGGTATGTGGACAGCCAGCCCAATCGCTGTCGCTGTAAGCTCGTAGGGTAAAATCAGTGTCCTTATGGAGAGTAAGTCCCATAGATATAGTGCCTTTTACATACCGAAGTATTCGTTTAAGCAAATGGTAGTCTGAAACAGTAGGTGTGTGCATCTTCTGGCACACATAATTGACGGCAAACTGAAGATCAGGCCGAGTTAGGGTCAGGTACTGAAGTTTTTCTGCCAAACTGCAAAAGTAAGTGGGATTGGGGAAGAATTCATCTTGATTTGGAACCCAATTCAGCTGAATTGGAAGAGGTGTGGCTATTGGAGAGCAATCACTCAAGCCTGTGACTGCGAGCAAATCCTCTGCATATGTTTGTTGAGAGAGGAATAGGCCAGTGTCGAGAAATTTGGCTTGAATTCCCAGGAAATAATGCATTTGACCAAGGTCTTTCATCTTGAACTGTTTGCTAAGTTCCTGCAACAAATTTTCCAAGGCTGTGGAGCTATTCCCAGTGAGGATCATGTCATCAACGTAGAGCAGCAACATGATGACATCCTTTCCTTTTGAGTAGACAAAGAGAGATGGATCTTTGATGCTACAAAGGAAACCAAATTCTAGAAGGAAGTTGCTGAATTTATCGAACCATGCCCTTGGAGATTGCTTGAGTCCATATAAGGCTTTGTGAAGATGACATACAAAATCAGGCTTAGCATGGTCAACAAAGCCTGCAGGCTGTTTCATATAGACCGTTTCAGCTAAGTCGCCATGAAGGAAGGAGTTCTTGACATCCATTTGTTTAATGTCCCATTGCATGACTGTTGCGATATGAAGAACTAGTCTCACTATGGCTGTCCTTACTACAGGGCTGTACGTTTCCAAGTAGTCGATGCCTTCTTCCTGAGCAAACCCTTGTGCAACAAGTCTAGCTCTGAGTTTGTCTAGAGTTCCATCAGCATTCAATTTGGTTCGAAACACCCATTTATTTCCGAGAACATGCATATTAGGTGTAAAAGGAACAAGGGTCCAAGTCTTTACTTCGGTACAGTTATCTATCTCCTCATTCATTGCATTGTGCCATCCTGGATGCTTCAGAGCCTCTGTCACAGTCTGCGGTTGAGGAAAGGAGACATTGTGACTGAGTAAAACATATTTCGGATTTGGTTTTGAGATACCAGATTTTAATCTCGTTATCATAGGATGACCAGAACCTGTTTCATTCTCAACAAGTAATGTACTCTCTGTAGCAGGTGATGCAGGTTGTGAGACACTTTGTGGGGAAGAAGAGGATGAGTCTGACCTGCTTGGGTGAATGGGAGAGCTGATGCCTATAGGAACAGTATCACAGCCTGCCGTACATTCAGGGCTTTCCCATTCAGAAGCAGTAGACACATCATTCATATTTTCTATATGTTGAGAAGGTGAAGAGATCTGAAATTGTTGTAATGGCGGAGCTGAAGTCGTGGCGTGGAGCTGAACATTTGGAGAACTCTCGTCTGCAGAAGCAACTGCGTCAGTTTGATGCGCAGAAGGTTGCTCCATTTCAGAGGGTCTGAAGCTTTTGGTCCAAGCAGACACAAGAGGAGTTTGGGACGTGGAATGCAGATGGAAGTACATATCAAAGAACGGGAAAGAGGTTTCATCGAAAACAAAATGACAACTTATGTAAACTCGGCCTGTTGTAGGGAGTAAGCATCTGAAGCCTTTGTATTTTTCATTATATCCAAGAAAAACACACTTCAGTGATCTTGGATCAAGCTTATTTGTTGCATAATCCCGTAGGGTGGGATAGCAGGCGCAGCCGAACACTCTCAGAGATGAGTATGTTGGTGCTTTTTCATATAGCAGCTCATATGGACTTCGAGACTCAGCTAAGGCAGTATGCGGCAGCAAGTTACTTAGAAAATTTGCAGTAAAGAAGGCTTCAACCCAATACCTTTGTGGAAGTTTGCTCTGAAACATCATGGAAAGGCCAAGCTTAACAATATGTATGTGCTTACGTTCTGCAAATCCATTCTACTGGGGTGTGTACGGGAAGGATATATACTGCTGGATTCCACTTTGTTCTAAGTGTTGGAGGAAGATGTTGCTTGTGAATTCATCTCCTCCATCACATTGAAAGGTTCCAATCTTGGCTTGTAACTGATTTTGTACCAAAGACTGGAATTTGAGAAATGTAAGAAAGAAATATGATTTCAATTTTAGTGGATAAAACCAGCAGAATCTTGAGTAGTTATCAATGAATACTACATAATATCAAAAACCTTGTACAGACGCCATAGGTGATGGCCCCCAGAGATCACAATGGATCCTCTCTAGAGGTCTAGAAGCAACAAAAGATGATGCAGAAAAAGATAGTCTCGAACTCTTCCCAAGTTGACACGCTTCACATAGAAACTTGGTGCTTTTATTGATGAGAATAGACTTGTTTGCAGATAGTTCTTGGAGAATATGCGAATTTGGATGGCCTAATCGTCGATGCCAGACTTCATCACTTGCAGCTTGCTGTCTTGATGAGTAAAACACACTCGGATTTGGATCCTTCAACGCGTATAATCCATCATTGTTTCTTCCCAGAAGAAGAAGCTTCTTGGTTCCCTTATCATACACACGTACATTGTCACAGTCAAAGTTAAAGGAGCAAGGGTAATCCTTTGTGATCTTTGAGACAAATAGTAGGGATTTAGCAATCTGAGGACAAACCAAAATGTCATTTAAAGGGAGATTACCTGATGCAGAAGGGAGTGAGGCAGAGCCAGTGTGGGTAATAGGCAGGTATTCTCCATTTGCGACCATGACCGTATCAGAACCATCATAGGCTTGTGCTTGATGCAGATGCTTAGGAGAGTTTGTTGTGTGAGCAGACGCACCTGTATCAGGGAACCATTCATGTCCTGAACTCTCTGTTACATCTGTGATGCGCATTGCAGCAAGTGCACGCGGCATGTCCTCCAGTTGATAGCTGTTATCAAATCTATGCCAGCAATGAATAGCTTCGTGTCCCAGCTTTCCACAGATTTGGCAGATGGGACGACCTTCATTTTCTGAGGCTACTGGTGAACCAGGAGAAGTGACTACTTGTTGGTGAAATCCTCTGCCACGTGTTGAGAAAGAGCCACGACTCCGATTGCCTCTTCCTCGAAAGGATTGTCCTTTTCCTCTGTTATAAAAACCAGATGGTGAATCCATTCTGACAAGATTGAAAGCAAGATGAGGGGATACGACTGACTCAGTAACATAGATTTGCAGTCTGTCATCAAAGGCAGTAAGGCGAGGGACAATGTCATCAAAGGTCAGATTTGATGAGCTATCGATTGAACCTTCGATACTGGTCTTGATAGGCTCATAGTCTTTTCCCAGACCATGTAGAGCAGTGAAGATCTTCATACGTTCGGTAACTGGACTACCAATAGAGGTAAGCTGATCACAAAGAGCTTTTATCTCTTTAAGATAGTCAATCATCGGCTTCTCCATCTTGGTGATTGTCTGGATCTTGCGTTGGAGCTCAAAAAGACGAGAGGATGACTGGCGATTGTAATGATTGGCAAGAGTGCTCCAAACTTCTTGAGCTGTAGGACATCCGACAACGATGCTCAAGATATCTTCTGAGAAGGACCCGACCAGCCATGACTTGACAACTTGGTCAGTTTGAAACCAAGGTTGATATTCAGAATTTGTGACTAGAGATGAGGTGCTATTGATGCCTGGAACTGTGATTGTCTCGGATGGTTGCGGAGTGGCTCCAGTGACGAACCCGAGGAGACCTTGGCCATTGAGGAAGGCTTCGAACTGAAATTTTCAGAGAATGTAGTTTCTCTCTGTGAGCTTCACTGTGACTGAGTTTGTGATAGTAAGAGAGGGAGGAGAGTAGAGATCCATGGCTTGTTCATCCATAGGCTCTGATACCATGAAGAAATTTATAACTCAGAGAGATTTGAAGAGAAAGATAAATCTTTTGATTCCATTCTTTTCATCTTATCTATTACAACCGATTGTAGAAGTTTATTTATACTTAGAGATGAAACCCTAAGTGTGTCTGCCATGTGTCATCATCTTGTTGTATCTAAGGATCCAAGAGTTTCAAATGAATTTGACAGCTTGATGACACAAGCCTCGTTCTTACGGGTCTTGATTGGCTTTGTCTCCAAGTTTTCTTCAAGCCGTACTCTGCTTTTGCAGTGCTTATCCTCATCTAGCCGTTGAGCCTTGCTTTTGAATACAAGAGGGTTCTTGGGCCTATTTACGGTTTCATCAATCTGGCCCATATCTCTTTTTCCTTTGGAATCCACTAGTGAGGCCTTATTTGATTTGTTCTCAACCTTGTTCTCTGCTTCTTTCAACTGTGAGACACTTTCTCTAATAATCATATGGTCCTCCTATGCATCATACATGACGTACAAAGACGGTTAAACAAAAACCTTTCTCTATACAATCAAAAATGAAACCTTTCTCTATACAAGCATTTGAGATAACAAAGGCGTTTAAACAAAAACCTTTCTCTATACAATCAAAAACCTTTTCAAATGAAACTATGCAATCAGAAATTTGTAACTTAGATTGCATAGTTTCAACTTAGACCAAATGAAACTATTTGGTTCTAATTCGGTAAAAATCCAAAATCGATCACCAAACAAATGATCTTCACAGATTTTTGTTCTCGTTACATTTTCCGATTAAAAATTAAGAAAGATCAAACATATATATGTGCATTCATTCAAATTTCAAACCCAAGTATAATCAGGTACACAAAGATAAAGCATTTGAGATAACATATAACAAATCAAATTCCAAAGTCTTGACATTCAATTGACTGATTTCAT
Organism: Pseudoturritis turrita; assembly: GCA_900406555.1. NCBI lineage: Eukaryota > Viridiplantae > Streptophyta > Magnoliopsida > Brassicales > Brassicaceae > Pseudoturritis > Pseudoturritis turrita. The sequence goes on along the minus strand of OVBL01000623.1, from coordinate 274,214 downwards.
TTTACTAAATCCATTCAATTGATTTATAGTACTTAAGGCATAAGACGCTAATAATGTAGCCACTCAAAGACAATGTATTCTGTCACATCCCAACCCCCACTAAGAGAAAAATATATATATATATATTAAAAGAAGAAAAAGAAAGGATTGGTGAAAAGAACAGGAAGAGAAGAAAAGAAAGGAGAGTGCGTGAGGCAGAAAGTAGAAAGTTAAAAGGATAAAGGAAGAAGAAAAGAAGAGGACAGATCGTGAAGGAGAGGTGAAGAAGAGAAAAGAAGAGAAGAGAAAGGAGAGAGGAGGAAGAAGTTGTCATGGGGAAGAAATACGGAGACGGAGCTGTCGATGGTGGAGGCTAACGCCGACGATGATGGTGCATGTAGGACTCGACGGCATGACTGTCGTGGTAGGAGCAGGAAGAGCTGACGACCGGAGATGGAGAAGTCACTCACTTCCGCCGTAGTGAACCCAAAGAAGAGAGAAGAGGAGAACAGTGCGAAGAAAGTTAGGCAAAACAGACCAGAATCAAACGAAACTATATGGATAAGTAGCCAACTCACAGATCTTGCTATTGCCGAAAACCTTTTATCATTCGGAGTTATGGTCTGAAAGTTATAGGTATTTTTCTGGGGCTGATCTGTGCAGAGTGAACATGCGACCAGCCGACTTCGCGGGAGTTTTCCGGCCTGAGACAATGGAGTTAGATTACGGTCCTTATAAACCTGGATAGATCTTGTTTTCTAGTTTCTGGAATAGGTTTCCGATCTCGATTCCAAGGTAAGACGCAACAGCAATCGTGTTTAAAGTTGACCATAAGTCACCGATTTTCTGCAACCAGAAACCAATTCCAGTTGTCTGTTTCCAGTTTGTTGTTTGTGAGCTAATGTCTCGTTAACCCAGAAGGCTTCAGATCAAATTCTTAGTATATATCCGAAGGTGTTGCGGCAAAGAATATGTTGCAAGTTACCGATATTAGGTAAGGTCAATCCGAAAATCGAATTCAAAGTTGATCAAAAAGAATTGTTTCTGATCCCATAATTTTCTAAGTATAATAATCTATCTCCAGTTTCAAGTTGGGGTTTTTGGAGGACGATTCCGGTCACATCAGAGCACTAAAGTCCAAAAAGATAATTTTTTCAGACAGAGGATATGTCAGAGAATCCACTGGAGTTTTGATAATTGTAGACGGAGATGTATTTTGGCCATTATGAGTTTTGCTTGTTGCGCAAGAATCAGCAGAATCCACCTTTTCTGAAACCCAGGATTCAACAGCAGCGAGTAGAGGTTTTTCGAGGCCATTTCCCAGCGAATCAGAAAGAATTAGATCACTTTCCATGTATCACAGGAAATAGCTTACTGCAAAGAAGCCACAGGAGTTTACGACTTGTCATTTGGAGCTAAGGTGCATCCGCAATTGACAGTGAAATTTGGCCAAAAATCATCGAAATCTGCCAGTTCCATAACCAGTCTAAATGCAGCTGCTTTGAGGGTCTATTTGGAGGATGATACGAGGCCCGATATAGCTGTAATTTTGTATAGTTGGTCATGACAGTACTAAATTTAGAATTAACGGTCAGATTCAAAACTGGACGGTTAGTTTACCATTTATTCACGTTTTGCCAAGCATGTTTAGTACAATTTTATTCGACGACAAGTTTATTGAGTTGCATTGTTTGGGTTGGCAAATGAGCTCGGAACGAGCTGGAACTTTGCAGGCACCTTATGGACTCATAGAATAAGATGTGGTCAAAAGAGAATTGGAGTTGGAGATTGGAAACCCAGTCGAGCAAGGACAGTTTCAGACTACAATTTCAGAGACTCTGGAAGCTTTGGGGCTAAGGTGAGGGTTGAGATTTGTGGATCCATATTATATAATAGTATAATTCTATGAGCATTTATGCTGGATCTATGGAATAGTGATTGATGTGTTGACTGAGATGTTAAGTTGAGATCAGGATGAGATATAACATGCACTACAAGAAAACAAGACAAAATCCTACGGATTTTCCGACGGATTTGTACCGTCGGAAAATTTTTGACGGGTTTCCGACGGGTTTTCGACAAATCAAAAACGGTCAAAAATCCGTAGGATATCGGTCAGATTTTCCGACGGAATTCATGCGATCGGTAATCCGTAGGAAAATTCCTACGGATTTCCGACGGTTTTAGTTTTTTTTTTTAAAACACTTTCCGTCGGAAAATTCCTACGGATTTCCGACGGTTTAAGTTTTTTTTTAAACACTTTTCGTCGGAAAATTCCTACGGATTTCCGACGGTTTTAGGGTTTAGAAAAAAAAAATTCAGTTGGTAATCCGCGGGAAATCCGTCGGAAAATCCGACGGATTTCCAACGGATTTGGGGTTTAGGGTAATAAATTTGATGATTTATGTTATAGATCCGTATAAAAAGTGTGAACAAATATAAAGTGATATCAAAAAATATTTTAAAAGTCATTAATGCACTTTTTCATGTTTACAAAATAGTTTGTACTCTAGACGTTTAATCGGATAGTTTTCTATAAGTTTCATATATGTTTAGTACATTAATATGTTTATTTTGCGGAAGTTGTATGATTTTGTAAATTTGTGTATGAATTCAAAGTATGACATGCTGTATATAGTTGTCAGGATCTGAAACACATTTTTAGCCAATTAACAAAACTCGAAACCCTAAAATGAGAATATTCCGTCTGGATTTCCGACGGAATTGGATTTCCCCTTTTGCCGCCATTTTTTTGGACACGCGCCAAAAAATTTCGCCAAAAAATTTCGGGTGATATATTTTTAAAAAACCGACGGATTCGGCCGTCGGTTTTCGATAAAAAAATATAACCACGTATTTCTTATCTCCTTCTTGCCCAAACTCTTCTTCTTCTTTCTCTCCAGTTCTCTCTGCGATTTCTTCTTCCTTCTCTCCAATTCCGGCGGCGTTTCTCTCGTTCTTTCATCTCCAATCCATTCATCTCACCATTTAAGTCTTCCTTCATCTTTCCTAATGATTCTAACATCTTTTATGTATGGATTTTGTTAGTTTTAGGGATTATTTATGGAATTAGGTGGTTAGTTTTATGGATTTGTGAATGAAATTTTCGGTTTTAATATGTTAGAATCCATTGGATTAGCTTGTGAATTAGTTTTGTATGATTTTATATTTTTAGAATTAAGTTTTGTAATTAGTTTTTTGATATAAAACTTTTTCTTATGTATATAAAACATTTTTTAATGTTTTATAAATTTAAAACGTTTTATTTAATCGTTTTTTATATAAAATTGTTATAATTTTTTTTAAACGATTTGTACAAAACATAGGTTTTTAAATACAAAAATATTTTTTTGTATTTATTTTAAATACAAAGATATTTTAAACATATGTTTTAAAAATATAGTTTCAAAACTTTTTATATAAATCGTTTTTTATGAAAATACAAACTTTATATAAAAGGCTTTATTTAAAAAAAAACCTTTTATGTTATTTTTTTTAATAAAAATATTTTATATTAAAAGTTTATATAAATTTTTTTTTATAATAGCTTTTTAAAGTTTTGTTTTACAAACGTTAGTAACTTATATATATATATATATATATATTTTAATTTCATTTTTTTAATTAAATTATTTTTACTAATGTTTATATTTTTTGTAGGTTTCATTAAACGCTAATCGACGCCAGTTGTCGCTCGAGGAGTTTGTCCAACAACCCGGATGTCACCATTTCTAAGTTTTTCAAAACTAATAACTCTTTCTCTTCCAACAAAAAAGGATCGTAAGTTCGGGTTTGGTCGACTTCCAGATCGAGACGAAGCGACGTCTTCTTCTTCGTCTTACGGCTCTGCGCATTTTGTGGATGAAATCGAGAAGTTGATCGAGCGATTCAACGAGGAGCCGGCGGACCGTGAGAAGAAGGAAAAGGAAAATGAAAAATCCCAAAAAAGTTTGGCGCGGATGAAGGCGTTTCTCGAGGGGGCCCACCCGGGAGTAGAATTTTAGACATTTGATTATTTTAAATGCATTTTATGTTTTCATATTTTCAAAACTAAATTTCATTTATGTTTTAGACAAATTTTAATTTTAATTTTATTATTATTTTAATTAAACTTTATTTTTAATATTTATTTTTAAAATATATTTAAATAATAGTTTTATTAATATATATATATATTGCGAGGCCGTCGGATATAACCCGTCGGATTTCCGTTGGAGATGCCCCGTCGGATGTCCGTCGGAATTTCCTACGGAAAACTAGCGTCGGTAATCTGTCGGGATTTCCTACGGAAAACTAGCGTCGGTAATCCGTTGGAATTTCTGACGGAAAACCAACGGATTTTTTTTTTTTCGATCACACGGATCTGACGGCTTTCACGCGTTAATTTTCCGTCGGAAATGGCTGTTTCCGACGGATATCCGACGGATTTGCTCGTCAGTTTTGCCTTGTTTTCTTGTAGTGATGGTCAATGTATGATAGTTATGTATTTAGATATGATATGTGATGTGTGTGATGTCGGACTAAGGGCGAAGACATGGCGATCCCGCTAAAGTCCGTAAACCGGCTGACGAGCCACAGGTGGCGTACGGCCTTTCGAGGTGACGGCCAGCCCAAGAGTTATGTTGATAAGTGTTGAGATATGTTGATATGTGATGATGAGTTATTTGATATGTATGTTGATGAGTTATGTTAAGCATGTTAGGTTGTATGTTGCATGGTTATTTCTAGATTTAGTATATTTGTTCTTTTGATTATATTATTGTGTAATGTGGATCATGTGGGTAGACATGATCTTCCTCACTATGTAATTTTTCCCCGAATTGCTCACCCCTCTTTTTCCCCTTTTCAGTGTGTGCAGATCTATTTCTTGTGTTATAAGTTAGAGCGCGAGACCATCAAAGTGATCGAGATCGGGTGTTACATATTCTCTGGGATAATGGAAGACAAGCAGATTATTAAATTATAGCGTAAAAAAGATAAACTTGTGGTTGCTCCTCAGAATAAGCATCGTGGTTACTCTGCTCTGTTCTGCTTTCCGGAATGACCTTGTTCTTCCGATTCCAATGCTTCTTGTACCTCGTCATCACAATTATCTGGAAAACATTTCCATACTTCTGGTACATTCACATAATAAGTACGATAAATTTTCCCTGAAAAATGCTTAATGCGATCCGTCTTCGAAATAGGGGGTCCTCCGAAAGCTAGGCTTTTCCAACTCCAGACTTGAGTTGCAGTAGAAAATAGCAATCCTGTTGCACTTGGAGGCTGACATAAAAGGATTTTAAAATTTCTCATACTCAATCTGCCAAGCTGCTGGATGATCTCCATGTCTCGGGAAATGTCTCCCATGACCAGCATCAAATTTGAATCAGGACGGCCAAGTACCCAGACATTCATGTCATAAATAATGCTTTTCACTCTCTGATATTCATCTCCTGAAACCATATATATAAACGAACGCAGATCAATATTACAGACATAAAAGCAAAAAAAAAAAAATGTATATCAAAGGATTCACCTTTTGCATTAATGAGCTTCACACTGGGTTTGATAGATTGACCTTTGAAACAATCCATTTCACCTTAAGCCCTGATTGAAATGTCACCAGAATAACCACAACTTTTAAGTGCCTTTTTAATGTTGTTCAAAACAGCATCAACAGTGAGATCCGCAGGGATCGGGCAATCCACTGTGTCCCAGAAGACGGTGATAGCTTCTACGAGGAAAAAACGCATAACCAATTTCGAAACGCAAAAAGGAATGAAAAAACAATCGACATGAGAAAAAAAAGACAAGCTTGGACACAATTTGATTAGATCCATTGATTTGCTACGAGTAGATATCCGCTAGTTTGCTATCACAGAGAGATCCGATGAAATCCCACAAAAAGTCTAAAAGGCATGAATACTTAATCATATCTACTCTAGTTTTTAATCACCTAAATCATTGACAAATCCATTTTTAATCCCAGAAATAGCATAAGATCAAGCACCTAATCCAGATATAGACAGTTGAACAAGAGGTAACAGATCTAACGCGAGATATAGACAGAGAGAGGGAGATCTTACTGGCGTGATTATCAGACATGATTTTGGACGGATTGAACAAGAAAAATAGAGACTATTTGTTTGGTGAAAAAACAAAGTAAATTAGGGTTAGATCTGTGGCTTTCATGCGGATGTGGTTTTTTAGCCGTTGGATGTGAGAGACTATTATATAAGGGTTAGATTCTAAACTGGTTTTGTCACAATATTAATCATCAGAAGAAACAAAGCCCTAGGCAAAAAGCTCCTCTCGTAGGAAGCAAGAAACAAATAGTATCTCCCAAGAGATAAAAGTACGGAAGAGATTGATAAAACCCTAATTGCTCTCCCGTTCTAATAAGATTGGAGAAATCAATATTTATTGTGATCGACTGGAAACCCTAATTTTTTTATTTTTATTTTTGAAAAATAACCCTAATTTTTTCCAAGCTCTGATTCTACTTTTGTTGATTAAAAGTTACGTGTGTCAATGATCTTCTGAAAACTTACGATGATGTCGATTTTCTCGTGTATGATGATCGCTATGAGATCGTAGCTGATCAAAAGATTTGATTCCGGTTATGTTTATACAAATCATATAAAGAACAATCAAGTTTTTTTTCTTTTTTTTTTTGTTAATTTCCAATTTATACTTTTACTTAATCCATTCATTTGATTGATTGATTTGTGGCGTATGTTGTTTTACAAAAAAATATATAGTAATAAGGCATAAGACGCTAATAATGTTATATATGTACCCACGAATTGCAATCAACAGCGGAATATCAAGAACATATCGATTGTTATATTCGAAGGTAATCAACAACAAAAAAACTCTTATAGATTTTACCGTGTGCGCGATACAAATGCAAAATTATAATTCGTCAGATCGTGACATATGTTAATTTTAATTTAGATTGCTACACGTGTCAAATCTAAATAATATAAAAATAAAAGTTTTCTTTCTGTAAATTAGTTATTTTTTAAATCAAAATTGATGTGTACCTAAATGAAAATGATAAGATAAAAGAAAATGAAAATAAGACATATTATTGGATAATTACAAAAAGTAAATAAAAAACTATAAAAAGAAAAATAAAATATATTATATGTTGCACAAAAAGACATATAATTTCTAATTTTTAAAAGTATTAAGAAGTATTTTTCTATATGTGATTTTAAAAAAAGTTTTCATTTTAAAAATGAAATAAAAGGTAGAAAAAAATTCTTAAAAAATAAAAACTAAATTTGACGAAGATATAAATTTGTAATTTGATGATTAATTACAAAATATATGTGATCATTAATATCTATATAACATATCGTCGATATCGAGAATATTGAAAAGTTTCAAATCTAAATAATGTAAAATATAAATTTTCCTTCTGTAAATTAACATCGTGTGTGTATATATATATATATATATATATATATATATATATATATATATATATATATATCTACGATGATCTTTATTATTATTTTTTATTTTATATTGCTTAATAGTTCATATTGTAATATATTTGTATATTATTTTTTATATATATTTATATTTTCAAACGTTTTTAGTGTAATCGGTTGATCTTTATTAAGTTTAATCGGTTACTGACAACGGGTATTTTACTTTATTTTTATCATATATAAATAAAATTTATTATTAACCCCGCGTATCATGCGGATCCTAATCATATTATTATTTAGCAAGTGCGAAATCCTACGTGGCGGCTCCAGAATCACTCTCAGACTTGTTTTTACCTTTATGCCATTAATGAAATCGTTTAATTACAATCCCTTGCCATCGAAATTTTATGACTAAAATATCCTTATTTCGAACGTATATAATTGCTATGGGTTTGGGTATGTTTTTATTGTGGCCCATCTATTTTACCCATTTTGGGTTTTAGTGTTTATTTTATTGGCTCGTTTGTTAGTGTCGGTTGTTTTAAAACCCTAGGTATTATTTTTATCTTTTGTTATAAATACGATAGAGACTACACATATTGTTTGTTCTGTAATACCTTTTTCTTTTTGCCCTAATGATATCATTTTATTTGTTCTGTTTTTTGGTAGGTTATGTCGCCGTCTTCGAGGTATTATTTTGTTCATTTTTGTGTTTATAAAATATATATTACGCATGTTGTTAGTTTTGTTGTTTATTCGTTTATTTCTTTTTATTTTTCTACTAATTATCGTTCTATTCGTTTTATAGGTTATAACCTCTTCTTAAAGGTATAATTCGTTCTTATATTTGTTGTTTATGTATATGTGTTTTGTTATATGTTATACTGTTCATGTTGTTTGTTATATCGTGAAATCGTTATTTATTTTTTACTCAGGATTATCGTTTAATTCTTTTTTATAGGTTATAAACTCCTCTCTGAGGTATAATTTGTTCTTATTTGTTCTTAAATTTATGTGTTTTGTTCTCTATTATACAACTTGTGTTCTTTTTATCTTATATTTGTTTTTTATTGTCTTAATTATTATCGTTGTATTCGTTTTATAGGTTGTAACGTTTTCGTTAATTTCAAAGTAAGTATAGTCTGTATTTTATTGTATTATTTCTAACCAAAAAAAAATTATTATAAAATCTTATTTATTATTATTAAATTTGGTATGTTTATATTCGTCCTTTTGTTCTAATATTTATTTTCAATTTTTTAATTAATATTAATTTGTTTACGTGTCTTGAATCTATTATGACATACATTTTTTAGTAATTGTGTTTTTGTGTTAGTTCTTTGATCTATTCATTTTCTTGTTCTTGCTATTGTAATGATTCTTATTTATTTTTCTTTTTTCCAGAATTTGACATTTTCTATAAGGTAATTTTCTAATCATATTATCTCTACATCTTTTCGTTTTTCGTTGAAAGGAGTTTGTTATCTAATCCTACTTCTTCTTTTAGGTCTTGCCTCTTCAACAAGATATCTCCTTATAATATTTTTTACCATTTGAGTTTGAAAAGAATTTGTTACATGAACCTATACTTTTTTTTTGTTTAACTGGAACGATACTTGTGGCCTTAAGTTCTGTTTTTGAGTCTTTTATTCGATGAAGAGGTTTGTTCGGATTATGTCTGTTTTGAGGAATAATTCATAGTTCCGATTGTCTTTTTCTCATTTAATTATTTGTCATCTAAATATTTTTTTTGTTTCATTTTATTTTTTATTTTACTATTTAACAAGTTTGTTATTATTCCTTCCCATCAGAAATTGGTTTAATATTATTTTGGTTGTTTATATTGGTTTAATATTATTTTGGTTTTTTCATATTCGTGATTGGCAAGTGATTGCTTTGTATTTTGTTTCTCGAGTTTTTGTTTTTGCTTCTCCTTTTTGTTCGATTCTTATACTCTCAAGCTTCTCGGATTCTTATATTTTTGTTCGATTAATTTACTTTGTAACCGGTTATATTGAAAATGGAAAATATTTTTCTTTTTCACTTAGATTAATAAGTATTGTTCTAATTCAGAAACGGGGTTGTAGGTGATTGTTGTAAAGGTTGGACAAGGTGATGTTCCTGATATTTCTTAATTTAAATTCAGAAAGGTGTTTATTGATTGTCTCATGTCCCTTTTTGTGATATCATAATCTTGAAAAGTTATGTTTACACAAACATAAACACATTCTCACACTTTCTTTAGGTATCTCAATTGATCTAATCGTTGGTCAAATTGTGTACGTGGTTTGAAAAGAATCAAGCATGGAGCCGAGAAAGACATCTTCATCTTTGTCAAGAATACATTACCTCCCACCGGTAAGTATTGATACTCTTACACCATTCAAGACCAAAGTTTCATTCGATAGTTGACAACTGAAATATTTTTTGTGTGCAAGACAAAAATTCAAATTAATCTTGATTTCTCACTTTAGTTTGAACCCTCAGAAATCGTGGTGATAACAAACGACTTGTAATTTCAAATATTTACCTGCAGGACAATTCTGAAAAAAACCCGGGACTTATCTCATGCCTAACGGAACGTGATGATGTGGTAAAGAAGTGAAAGGAGTCTTCGAAAGTTTCAGAGTTGTGCAATTGCTTATAAAATATCAAGATATATGTAATATGTGTTTTTTCGCACGTGTAGAATACTTATTACGAGTAAAGTGTTCACTACGGCCAACATGTTAGTGACGAATCTGATGACACTTTTGGAGACTTATGGTTACGCTCTTAATGGTGCTAGAGTTTATTAGATTCACATGATGTAGTGATAAATTTCATTTTCTTTTTGTCTTCGTCATTGGACTATATATTAGAAATTAAAATGTGTTTATATGTTTTAATTGTTAAAAGCCAACCTCCTATTGAGCTCAGTGCTCTATGAGATTTATAATGTAATCAAAGACGCGGAACTTGTGAAGAAAGCAATACATGTGCTTCTCAAAGAGTAAAGAGTTTTTGGAACTCAGGTTAATTATTTAGTTACAATGGTTTGGTTTAATTATTCTTAAATTTAATTTTTAGATATGTTGTCTTTTTTTTTTTTATGAAAACACAAAGTGCTTTTTACAGACGCTAATGGTTATGATCACATTTTAGATTATTATTACGTTTTCTGAAACCAGCCACGACCTGAATCATCTTTACATCCAACGCATCTCCAGAGAATCATCGTGAATATCTCACCAGACATAGTAACTTAGGCAGATGCACCTCTCATCCCCCAAGGGGACGTAAGTCCTACGTACCATGAGCTCTCTGACTATTCCCATAGGACACTCTAAGGTTTTATACAAGAAATCTACGACTCCGTACGGAGGACCCAAAATCCGATCTGAACAATTAGCGTTAAAGAGGGAAACACCAGACGCTCCACCGAATGAAAAGACAAAACATATATATATTTAAAATTCTTATTATCTAAATCCGAACGGTAAGTTCATGTGTTTCAAATACTTTATGTAGAAACAAGAACAAAAAAAATCAAATTAAAACTCATCGATCGAATTGTTCTATGAAATGATATAATGTGGAGATTTTATTGCTGATAGAGGATCACGATGAATCGAGGAATTGAATCCTAGCCTATGTTTTTCTGTAAACCATCAAATGAGTCTATGTATAATTTTCAATGATTGTGTGCATGGTTAGGGTTTAGACGTTCATGTTAGGGTTTAACATCCCTAATCAAATAATTTGATGGCATATGATTACTATAAAAATCAATATATACGTGTTTGTATTTGGATTTAAGATTTGATGCTAGAGTTTAAGATTTAGAATCTATGTATTGTTTTCAATGTTTACGTGCATTTATAAGGGTTTAGGCTTTCATGTTAAGGTTTAATACCCCTAATTTAAAAAAAAAATTGATGTTACAATGTTAATGAATATTTTATAATGTTCTCTTCAAAAAAATATTAATAAAAAATATAAATAAATACAAACATTTGCGGTGAGTAAATATAATAAATGTGGACACTAGAAAAAAAAAGGATAACAATGATAAGAAAAAAACTTAAAATATCAAAAATAATGAAATTGGTTATCTACAAAATGAAATTTTTTTATTTTATATACAAAAATAAAAATTACTTATAAATTAGAATACTAATTTTAAAAATTAGATCTAAAATTTAAAAATTGAATAATAAATTCAAAATGGTATAAGTGGCATCATTTTCGTAGGAATTATTTTGGTGTGAATGATTATTTCTAATAAATAGTTAATAAATTATTTTTGAACTCTATAAGTTGGTGTGAATCATTTTGGGATAACACATGATATTCGTCGATGCCATTATAAAACATTAATTTAATTGTGAATTTTGTTTACAACAAAAGATATACATTTTAAATTAATACACTTTAGATTAGTTTTTTATAAACGTCCTAACGATTCTTTAGATCCGTCCATACAAAATTTAACATGATTCGTACTTATGTTACAACTAGATTTTGACTAATCGATTTTAATATATAAAAAATTTTAATATTTAAACGTGTATGAAAAAGCATATAAATTCTAACATTTATAAACATACAAAATGATATGTATTGTACATAAATATAATAAAGTTGAATACTTTTGACCAAACATCTGTTAATGTCATTAGTTTTAATATTTTATGTGTAAAATTGATCAAAACATATGCAAATGTAATTTATTTCAATATCTTTTAAGTGTAAAATTGATCTTCATTATTCGTGTAAATTATACAGCATACGATAAATCAGATAAATTTTAGATTTATCTGAATTTGTGGGACATAACAAACGAAAAATATATATTTTTCAATAATGAATTTTATAAATATTTGCAAGTGTGATTAAATATGTATAATAAACTACACCATAATAAAAATATTTGTATAGTATATTAATCTAAATACATATATACACAATAGATAATATTGTTATAAATATAAGAATAAATTTTTTATTAATATATCAGAAAAAAATTAAAAATAGATGATATGGTAAGTCTAAAATACTACATTTAGTTGGGTTTAAATTTGTAAAACATGTATTAATGGGCTTATGTTATAAAATTAATGAGAATATGTAGAGATTTTCACCATGGCATATAGTTTAATTTTAATTGAAATATTCTGATTGGTTAAATTAAATGACATGTCCTCTAAAATGCTCTTTGAACGACAGCTATGATTTTTTTTTGTGAATGTCTCCTCTATTAATATATATAGGATTGTATTGTTTAAATGAGTGGTTTTGAATGGAAGAAAATGAATGTGGTTTATAAGAAAATATCTTAAAGTCTCTAAGATTTTGAGTTTTTAGTTATTCTATGGAATTGAAATTTTTGTTAGTTCTATTTATAATTTATCCATTTCTATTTTGGTTTTTAGTTATGCTTTAGTATTTTTATTCTAAAATATTGTGTTTACGCAAAAGTTATATATCTATATTTCCAATCTCTTTTTTTTTAGTCAATTAGATCCATATTATTTGCAACTACATATAAATATGGAAGAAGTTATATGTTATATATCATTATACGAGATAAGGTGTTCGGTTCAATTGATTTTTATGATTCTCAAATCTTTTTCCGTAGTATTCGATACACGAAAATGTCGTCTTCGATTTGTTTTATTTAAATATGTATTTTTTTAAAATAAATAGATAATCAAAAAATTTATGTTTTAATTTTATTAACATACTAATGTATTTATTCTGCCGCGCAAAACACGGATCTCACCTAGTCTAGTAATAAGGCACGGATCCCATATATATATATATATATATATATAGTAATAAGGCATAAGACGCTAACAATGTCGTAGTAATCGATTGTTGTTACTATGCTCTGCTTCGCTTTCAGGAATTACTTTCTTCTTACTTGGGGCTTAAATGGTAACACATATAGAACATTCCTCCAGATTCAGTAATTCAGTCAGTATCATTTGCAATCTAAAAAATTCAGCCACATTCAAAAATTTAGCAAAAAAATCTGTCAGATTAAACTGAATTTAACTATATTCAACAATTCTTCAAACACCAATTCATACATAAATATATTTATTTCAGATAAAAGATCAAATAATAGCATATATGCGGACCGAATAAGAATATTTAAGATATAAAAAACTATTTCTGCAATATATTTTAAAATTTTAGTCGGACAATACAGGTATGGTATAGATAATTTAAGATATATAAAATCACCACCCAAACGGATAAAGATAAGATTTGTGTTGGGGTAATTAATGTAAATATAAATAACTTTTATGTAAAAAAATTATATTTACAAAACTATCCGAATATATATTTTGGATATCTTTTCTCATACTTGATAAACTAAATTATTATTAAAACTATCAATATCTAATTTTAATATTAGAATTTTTAATATAAGAACTTGTAAACTACATAAATTTAAAAAAAAAAAAAAATTATAAAAAGTAAACAGTTAATAATTAATTTTGATAATTTATAATTTTATATGATAATCATTTTTAATAAAATTATTAAATATGTTAACTTCAAATTCCGTAAAAATTCACATTTACTTTCTTACGAGTTGCAAGCTTTTTCGCCAAATTATGTTGTTATCTTATGTTTAAGAAAATTATTAAATATATCAAATTTAAAATTTAATATTTAATACTTTATTAGTCTATCTAACTAATTTCGGTGACAAACAACATTGTTTAATTAATTTTGCATAAATTTAATTTATTTATTTATTTTTGAAAAATTCAGTCATATTTCGCCAGATTGAGCTGTTACCATTGGAATTCTAATTTATTCCGCCAGATTCTGCAAAAAACCACAAAAAAAATCAGCCAAATTCTGCAATTCAACCAGATTCAGCCGGATTCGGGCGGTACCATTTAGACCCTTGGTTTATCTTTGTTTACTGTGCTATGCTTTTATATTAAAACTAGATTTAGGACCCGCATATATGCGGGTTTATAATTTATTATTTTATAATCTGTGAAAAAATATAAAACAAAATCAGATCCTCCGTAAAAAAAGATTGAGAACTCTAATATAAAACCACTAATTGAGAAATTTAAGAGTTATTTATTTATTTTGATTCATTTATTATCGAATTTTTAATTACATTCTATAACATATTTCAAATAATTAGTTTTCCTATTTCCATTTGAATTAGATTTAGTTTTTTACTATTTTGCTATATCTATTTTTCAAAATTTTGATGAATTGATTATCATATTTTTAGTTGAACTATTGTTACTCTTTTAATATTCTATAAACCGGGGAAAAAAACTAAACACGAAAAAATGGAAAACAAAATCAGATCACCCGTAAAAATAAATAAAATAAGATTAAAAAAATCAATGCGAAAATCACTCATAGAGAAACCTAACAATTAGTTAATTATTTTGATTCTCCTATTTTTTTCTTATATTATATTATTTTCAATTAAATTTTGTCACATTTGTTCAAATAATTAGTTTTTCATATTCCTATTTGAATTAGGTTTACCTTTTATTATGTAGTTAATCATACTTATATATATGTTTTCAAAATTTTGACGAATTGATTCTCATATTTCTATTTGAATTAAATTTACTTATTTTTTAATCATATTTTACTTTTCTTTTTCTTTTCTGAATCGGCATATTATATTTCTTCTAATGAGAAACGAATTATATGTCTTTTATTATCGGATTTTCAATTAAATTCTATAACATATTTCAAATAATTAATTTTTCTATTCCCATTTGAATTAGATTTAGTTTTTTACTATTTCGCTACTCATATATCTTTTTAAAATTTTGATGAATTGATTATCATATTTCTATTTGAACTATTGTTACTCTTTTAATATTTTATAAACCGGAGAAAAAACTAAACATGAAAAAATGGAAAAAAAAATCAGATCACTCGTAAAAATAAATAAAATAAGATTGAAAAAATTGATGTGAAATCACTAATAGAAAAACCTAACAATTATTTATTTATTTTTATTCTCCTATTTTTCTAATATTATATTATTTTTCAATTAAATTTTGTCACATTTTTTCAAATAATTAGTTATTCATATTCCTATTTGAATTAGGTTTACCTTTTATTATGTAGTTACTCATATTTGTATATATTAAAATAATATTTATTTTTTATCTAGGTCAGGATAAAAAAAAATTATAATATGATAAATAGAAATATATAAGGTTTTTTTTTTGAAATAATGTTTTTTTTTGAATCGACATATTATCTTTCTTCTAATGAGAAACGAATTATATATCTTTTATTATCAGATTTTCAATTAAATTCTATAACATATTTCAAATAATTAGTTTTCCTATTCCTATTTGAATTAGATTTAGTTTTTTACTATTTTGCTACTCATATATCTTTTTAAAATTTTGATGAATTGATTATCATATTTCTATTTAAACTATTGTTACTCTTTTAATACTCTATAAACCGGAGAAAAAACTAAACATGAAAAAATGGAAAACAAAATCATCACTCGTAAAAATAAATAAAATAAGATTGAAAAAAATTGATGCGAAATCACTAATAGAAAAACCTAACAATTATTTATTTATTTTGATTTTCTTATTTTTCTAATATTATATTATTTTCAATTAAATTTTGTAACATTTTTTCAAATAATTAGTTATTCATATTCCTATTTGAATTAGGTTTAACTTTTATTATGTAGTTACTCATATTTGTACATATTAAAATAATATTTGTTTTTTATTTGGCTCAGAATAAAATTTGTTTTATAATCTGATAAATACAAATATATAATCTGATAAAAAATTTAATCTATCGGATTCCGTCAGAAATTCCGACGGATTACTGAGACTCTATTTCTGTTGATAATTTCCGATAGTCTCTTTTCCGACGGGAAACCGACAGTGAAACTGGTCAGAACAGAACCGACAGTTATCCGACGTGCATCGGTCGGATAACTATCCTACGGTTATCCGACGGTTGATATCCGACGAGTATATCCGACAGATAACCGACCGACCCGTAAAAATATATAATAATATATATAATAAAAATATATTATAAATGAAAAAAAAAATTAAAATTATTAATTTTGATAATTATAAATATTTAAAATTAAAAAGTCTAAAACATATATAAATGTTGTTTAAAAAAACATAAAATACATGAATTGTTTTTAAATTTCCCAGTAAACTAAACAAACGTCTAAAATTTCTGTTCCGGGAAGGTCATCTCTAGAAACGTCTTTATCCGCGCGAAACTTGTTTGGGTTTTTTCATTTTCCTTTGTCAACCTCTCTCGCTCCGCCTCCCATGGCGCCTTCTCCGCGTTGAGTCGCTCGTTCAAGCGTTTGATTTCTTCCACAAGATGCGAAGAAGACATCGCTTGGTCTCGATCCGAAAGTCGACCAACCCGTACTCTGCTCTGTTCTGCTTTCCAGAATGACCTTCTTCCGATTCCAATGCTTCTTGTACCTCCTCATCCTCATAATCATATGTAAATTTCCATGATTCTGGTTGATTCACATAATAATCAGGAGAGAAATTCCGTGAAAAGAGCTTAATGCGTTCCGTATCCGAAATAGGGGGTCCTCCGAAAGCTAGGCTTTCCCAAGCCCAGACTTTAGTTGCAGGAAAAAATAGCAATCCTGTTGCACTTGGAGGCTGGCATAAAAGGATATTAAAACTTCTCATACTCAATCTGCCAAGCTGCTGGATGATCTCCAAGTCTCGGGAAATGTCTCCCATGACCAGCATCACAACTGAGCGAGGATGCTCAGGTACCCAGAGACACATGTCAAAAATAATGCTTTCCACTCTCTCAGATTCATCTCCTGAAACCACATATAATAACAGACATATAAGCAAAAAGAGAAAAAGAAAAAAAAAAATATCAAAGGATTCACCTTTTGTATCAATGAGATTCACACTGGGATTGGTATATTCATCTTTGAAACATTCCATTTCACCATAAGCCCTGATTGAAATGTGACCACAATAACCACAATCTTTAAGTGCCTTTCCAATGTTGTCCGAAACAGCATCAACACTGAGACTCACAGGGACCGGGTGATCCACTGTGTCCCAGAAGACGACTATGCTAACGTCTGCGAGCAAAAAAAATCGCATAACCAATTACGAAACGCAAAAAAGGAAAGAAAAAACAATCGACATGAGAAAAAAAAAAAAAAAAAAGACTAAAAACTTCAGATCGTGGATACAATTTGATTAGATCCATTGATTTGCTACGACGATGAAATCCCACAAAAAGTCTAAAACGCATGAATACTTAATCACATAAATCATTGACAAATGCATTTTTAATCCCAGAAGTAGCATAAGATCAAGCACCTAATCCAGATATAGACAGTTGAACAAGAGGTAACAGATCTAACGCGAGATATATATATATATAGAGAGAGAGAGATCTTACTGTCGTGATTATCAAACATGATTTTGGACGGATTGAACAAGAAAAATAGAGACTATTTGTTTGGTGGGAAAAAAAAAAGTAAATTAGGGTTAGATCTGTGGCTTTCATGCGGATGTGGTTTTTATATCTGCAGATGAGAAAAGGGTTTAGATCTAAACTGGTTTTCCAGCCGTTGGATGTGAGACACTATTACATAAGGGTTAGATTCTAAACTTGTTTTTCACAATGAACAAAACCCTAGACAAAAAGCTCCTCTCTTAGGAAGCAAGGAACAAATAGCATCTCCCCAGAGATAACGTACGGAAGAGATTGATAAAACCCTAATTGCTCTCCCGTTCTAATAAGATTGGAGAAATCGATACTTATTGTGATCGAGTGGAAACCCTAATTTTTTCCAAGCTCTGATTTCTACTTTTGTTCATTAAAGTTACGTGTGTCAACGATCTTCTGAAAAACTTACGATGATGTCGGTTTTCTCGTGTATGATCGCTATGAAGTGTGATTTGATTACGGGTTTGTTTATACAAATCATATATATAGCTTCTTGGTTAATACATTGAATCTGCTTTAGGTTATTATGGTTTTGATTTCACTAGTTTCTGAAATTTTTTGTTCATAGTCTCATCAAATTATCAAATTTCAGTAGTCTTTGACATTCAGAATATTGATGGTTAGGATTCTTCCTCTAAATGAGAAGCTAGATAAGTTCATGAAACAGCAAGAGAAATGCCAATCTACGCTTTCGAGCATTGCTTCTTCGAAAGCCTCGGGGCCTTCGAGGCCGTCAGTGCCCGCAGCAATCAGTCAGAAGCTTGCTTCAGCAGCTCCTGTCAAGTTTTCAAACGATACCGAGCGACTTCAGCTCATTAACAACATAAGAAAATCTCCTGTTGGAGCTCAAATGAAGCGTGTCATTGATCTTCTGTTTAAGGTTTGTGTCCTTCCTCATATGAGCTATAAATCAGTTATATAATGAAGTTGATTTTGACTTTTCCTTGCAGACAAGGCAAGCCTTTACGCCAGAGCAAATAAACGAAGCGTGTTATGTTGATATGCATGCCAATAAGGCTGTTTTCGATAGTATGAGGAACAACCCGAAAGCGCATTTTGACGGAACAAGGTTCTCTTACAAGGTAACTAAACATTTCATATGTGGATTAGTTTCTCATTGAAAAAAGTTTCACCTGTTTACGTTTCTGCCCTGCTTCCGTCACAGGCTACGCACGATGTCAAGGACAAGAGCCAGCTTCTTTCGTTGGTAAATAAATGAATTTCCGGTTACAATGAATTTCCCAGTATTCAAGATTGTCTTGTATTTTTTGCAGGCTCTGAAAGCTCTAGGAGACATCTGGTTGCTATAAAATTCAAAAGAGAACATTGCGTACCCAAATGATTTCAAGAGTGAGATTAAGGTTGATGACGAGTTTAAAGCTCTGTTCCGCGACATAGATGTCCCGAGCGACATGCTAGACGTGGAGAAAGAGCTGCTGAAGATCGGTTTGAAGCCGGCGACCAACACTGCGGAGAGTAGAGCTGCTTCACAGATGCATGGCATATCGAATAAACCGAAGGAGGAGAAGAAGAAGAAACAAGAGATCAGCAAGAGAACCAAAGTCACCAATTTCCATCTTCCCGAGCTCTTGTAGAGCCTAAAACCGCAGCGTCTAATCTAACCCCGACTAAACGCTCTAGGTGCTAGGCGGAACGGCGTAGTTTCTAGTGATTTCTTGAACACTGACTAATTTGGCAAGGAGTTTCTTGAGGATGACAGATTCTTTATTCATTCTTTCTAAAATCGCCCAAGAAGAAAGTGAATTGGAATGACTTTATTGGTAGACCTTATCCGCAATCTATATTTACATAACTATCACCACATTTTGAATATTAGTAAGAAAAAAACCCAGAAATTTTTAAATGAAATCTCGTCCAACCATTTTTGTTTCAACCTTTTGTCTGCTTCGACAAGTAAAAAATTGATGAGATTGGTGTAGATGATGACCATTCACAATCTATGATGATCAATGGTTGATCCATTTGCTTTCAGCCTTCTTCCCACTCAATGTCGTCGTCTTCTTCTTCTTCTTCCCTACCCGAAGCTTCTGCTTCCACATTCAAGTCCACCTTGTAGTTTCCATTTGCTGCAAATTAAATTACATGAGAAGTAACAAAGCTGAGCATCACATAATCCTTATATATCAGTGAGACATAGGCTAAACTCTCTCTTTATCATTTATGCCCCACTAATATAGTTAAACTATGAGCATGTCTTTAACAAGTATCTTCTTGTTAAAGCTCTGCAATCTCAATATATTTAAAGAAAACTGTCCTTTTTCTGTATTTGGAGCAAATGCAAACACTCTATTTCGGTTTTGTACTTGAAAAAACCTAAACAAGGTTCCTTCTAACTAACTAATGTGTTGTTTCATATGATCAAAACTAGTAAGCGAATTGGAAATAAAGCAAGTAAACTCAAACTGACCTGCAACAGGAGCCTCTTCTTCCCATTCAACATCTTCTTCATGTTCCTCTTCACGTTTAGACTTCATACCAATCTGACGATCTGAGGATGTTGTAGAAGCCGGTTGAATCTCATGAGTGGTTAATTCGCCTCCCGATTCTTGCTGATTCAGCTTTCCAGCTAGCTCTTGGTGCTTCCGTATAGCGGCGTAGTAAGCTTTGAGATACTCGTCCTGAAGGAGATTAAAAATACTTAATTAAGAATTCTACTGTGTGAATCTAAATAGACGCAAAGAATTTGTCCACAAAAGCATGCCTTCACGTCCTCATCATTGCCATTTCCCATGGCTGATTTTTTGTCATCTGAAAGTTTTGCTGCTTCTTCTGAGCCACCATCATTAACCTTTGTTTCCTGTCTCATCTCTCCTCTTTGTTCATCTGTCAGATTCATTCCTGACTTAATCATCCATGGAGGCAAGACTTTCAGACTAGAATCTCCACCTTTAGATTTGACATCTTCTGTTTCTTCGCCAAGGTTAACCTCAACCTAACCATGTAAGATTTAAGGAATCAACTAACCACATTAAAGAGGAAAATTTCGTTACAATACCATTGCCTCATCTTCCATAATAACATTGAACTTCTATACACATTATTGACAAGTGTAACTATTACCTTTGTCTCTCCGAGAAATGGCATCGGTGTTGAATAATACCCACCCTGTAACCTCGAAGGATCATTAGGGTCAAGATCACCATTTTCACGAGCAGCCTTAGCTGCACGAGCCTCCCATGCTGGAAAAGTTTCAGAGGCAGGAAACGGTAGGTCTTTTACTCTATTTATTTGCTCCATCAGAGGTTCCAGTCGATCCTGCACTTTATTTCCAATTTTGTCAATGCACCAACTACATAACTAATGCCAGAATACAGAGAACACCAATCAAGCAAAACTAATCACTAAAACAGTAAGGTATAACATGACATAACAGAGACAATCTTTTCCTACCTCATCAACTTATAAGTAAATATGAGATGAGGTCGAGAGTGAACTAAAATATCAGCATGACTAAAGTGCAGGTCTCTATTCTTAAACCAAAAAAATAAGGACGCATGAACAAAGTAATAGAATATAAGCCATGAATTACTTGTTTCGAAAAAATAATACCAACCACTAAGGAGACATTTAAATACAGCTACAGGCCCTCTTTTTCCTGCAATCTCAAGCATTGGCCATTTAAGAACTGATCTCGTAGAAAACTAAATCAAGATCATATATCATTCTGATGTCATCATGAATACGGAACGATGCACAGCTTCAGTGAAGGCAAATCAATTTCTGTATTATTAAATTTTCATTCAACTGAGCGTCTGAGCCTCTAAAACAGTATACCAAATTCTGAAGCGAATCTTTTAGTTTTTCTTGCTGCCGTCTCCTTGCATTGTCACCTCCATCTACTACTTCTTCGGAAGTTAGCTTGTTACCTTCCACAACAAGTTCACCATTGCAATTTTCACAATGAAAAGAATCGTCTTCCATCGAAATTAATCTCAGGGCATCCAGTGCATTATATCTATACCAGAAATGAGAATCTATTCAGGTTTTGCGAGCATAATACAACTCATAAATGTAAAGATTTTATAACATAAAGAGTAGTGGACTTTACTTCCTTTTGCAGTTAGGACAGCCATACTCCTGAACAGTATTCTTATCTTCTAGATCATCTTTGAGCATTTTTTTAATCCAGTTCAGTTTCAAACGAACAATATCATACATCTGTAAGAGAGAAGAAGTGATATAGGGTAGTTTGGTATTAAAAAAAAAAAAAGCAAAGCAGCAAACTGAAAACAAAAAAAAGTATTAGGGACATGAAGCATACATTTTGATAATCGAGACAGTAATATGAGTGAGCTTGGGGCTTCGCTTTTTCTTCTGCTCGGCCATCAGTTGTAGCAGCCACTGCATAACTATACATCTTGGCATGCTTTGCAGTCTATCGAAAAGATTGAGAATCAATGAAACAGCAAACTAAGGACAGAAGTGTTATGAGATAAAAGACAAGCAAACAATCAAACAGAAAAATGTAGAAAAACCACAAGTTGCAAAAGGGGAAAGAAGTTTACAGGAACTATTGAGCATCAACCCTACAGGATAATAGAAGCACTCAAAACTTGGAAAAAAAGTGCCCAACCTATCATTCTCTCACACTCATGTTCTTCAATCATTGTTATAATCTAGATATTTTATGACAATATGCTACTTATCATAATACTAGAAGAGTTGTTGACTGTTGAGTTATAGGCTTAGCAAGAACAGTATCGTGCATCAATCTGAAAGAAGATAGTTTCTGCACAGACCTCTTTCCTCTCGTGATGCATGACCAATTTTTGTTCTTCAAAGTATCTTAGTAATTTTCGAAGTTGCCTGGTTTGCATCTTCAAATCTTTTGCCAAGTCTTCTTCTCTAACCCATTGCCGCCTAGCAGACATAGAGCAAAAGAAATAGCAGAAATTGACAGGGAGATGTGAGCAATTAACTCAACAAACCTAACAATGCAAAAAGTATTCTGGAAACTTTAGATGTTATAAAAATCCACCTAATAGATTTTTAGGGATGGAATTGAAGAGATGCATACAAACCTCGTAAGCGTGTCCAGCACCTGAACGGCAGTCCCTTTGCTTTCAGTTCTTGCAGATTTCTGCGGATTATCGCTTACCGTAACATAATCATCATAGAAAGCCCTTGCAACAAGCTTAACCAGCCTGAAAAGGAATGCAAAGGAACATAGTAAATTCATCAAAACAATTGATATGAAGATTTTGGACAAAAAGTGTGATTGGATAGAAATAAAAAACGTTTGATGGTACAGAGTGTTACTTGATAAATGGCTCGAGCACAATGGTTTTCCGCACAGTGACTGATTTTTCCATTGGAGATTACCAGTCGAGGAACCAGTATTAGGTTTTTGTTTGATACAAACTCTGCATTGATGCAGAATATTTCTTGAATAAACTTAAAACAGAGCAATCACCGTATAAGTAAACTAACAATATTCTGAATGCAGAGACTACTAAATTTGATGAACACAATTTCAGAAATTTCTTTGAAACAAAACCAAGCAGATTCAGCTAAATAAATACGAGTTGTAGAAACGTAACCAAAATCAAATCTTTAGATCAACAAAAAAGCAATATCCCACTTCGTAGCTCATACACAAGAAAATTGATATCATAATTTTTCCAGAAGATCATGGGCACACATAACTTTAATAAATACATAAAAACCCTAAAAATTAGTTGCGATTTTCAATTATTACAGGTTCCGCAATCTAAACACCACAATAAACTTCCATTTCTTCAGTCTTCTTAGAACGAAATCAATTAGGGTTTTAATCAATCGATACAAACCTTCCTTGGAGAAAGAACACAGAGGAGAAGATTATCGAAGAAAAAGCTTTGATTTTTTTCCTTTAATCGATGAGATGGTTGGGCTCGTGACTCTTTCCTCATTTTATTAAGCCCATCAGAATTAGGCCCAATGATCTCATAATTAAATACGCAATGCTTGGTCTGCTGGTTCAGTGACCAGTAATTTCCTTTTTTTTTTTTTTTTTCACCAACACACTTCACTCGTAAATTTAATTAAATACATTGTCTTGAAACCAATAAGAAACTGAAGTGCCAATAAAAACGAAAATAATATTCCTGCTACGTGCCATCTTTGCAAGCAAATCGGCTTTCGTGTTCCTATCTCGTCTTTGATAGGTAAGATTGAAATCGGGGAAAGATTCATGTAGAACTGCTAATTCCTTGAGTTCTGGTGTAAAACTGGGCCATTCGTCAGGTGCTTCGACCATATTTGTGACCTCCGTCGAATATGTGACAAATAGAGTGCAATGACGTCGCTTCTTTAGAAAACTCATCATATCCCACATCAGGCTATGGAGTTCCGAGTGAACTGGTGAAAGACTCCGTCGGTTATCCTGAAAGCCTAGCAGATCAATTGTGCCATCCTGAAGCTCCAAAACCCAGCCTACTCAGCTGGTAAGGTCATCATTCTTCCACGATCCATCCACAAAATAAGTGAATTAGCTCGGGAATCTGCATTGTAGATGACCGATACTCCTCCATAACATCGGGATAGTTCGCTAGATACCATTCCGCAGCTTCTTTCCTGGAAATTTCCACGACTTCGGCCGGTGATCTGTCAATCGCCTTGAATAATTTATCATTTCGGACCTTCCAGATATAACAAATGATCCATGGAAAAACTCTGGTGACCTCAATCGTCACTGTACCAGGTGGTATTCTCCAAAACAGATGGTTGGATTTCTCTCTAATACTCTCATCTGGTATCCCATCAATGGGCAGAGGTATATTTGAGATTGACCAGCATTGGATGGCCGGTGGGCAAGAGAATAACATATGAGTTGTGGTCTCCTCCGGATCGCGGGCACTCACGATCGATATTCAGATGTCTGTAAGCTAGTCATTCATTTACAGCAACTGCTCCAGAGAGACATTGCCATAGGAAATGACGAATTTTATTTGGGGTCGGTACCTTCCATACATGTGCCTTGAGTGGGTTAATCGATGGTTGTTGCAGTAAGAAACGGGTGTCCACATCACTACAATTTCGAGAGATCTCATACCCCGACTACACTGTGTAACTACCAGATTTTGTATAGTGCCAACAGTAGTCATCATTTTGCATCCTCATAGAAACCCTCGGGCATAAAATCAGCATGATATCCGCTGCCCGAACAAAAGCTTGTAATGCCTGGAGATTCCACGATTGAGTATCCATGCATATGAGGTCGAAGACCTTTAAAACGGGTTTAAACTATGTGTATTTCTCATCGCTGGTCAGGGGTGTATGTCCGGAATCCACCTATCATTCCAGACAGAGGTTGTTGTTCGGTCCCCAATGGTCCTTGACCCACTTAGAACTAGCTCCTTCGCCTCCCAAATGCTTCGCCACCCATATGATGGCCTATACGGTTTTGGTGCATGGAACGGATGTACTGTCCTAAAATATCTTCCTTTCAAAACCCTTGCAGCCAAAGAATTAGGGTGCTGATGTAGTCGCCAGAGTTATTTAGTCAGGAGGACCTGGTTAAAATCCGTGAAAGATTTAAAACCAATACCGTCATCCTTTTTAGATAGACATATGTTCTTCCATGCTATCCAATGCATTCCTCGAGAATTTTGTTTTGAGCTCCATTAAAAATTCTCAATCGCACTCGTTAGCTTTTAACAAAGTCCTTTTGGGAGAAGAAAACACGACATGATGTATGTCGGGAGTGCTTGTGCGACCGATTTGATCATTATCTCTTTTCCCCCTTTTGACAGGAATTTTGCAGTTCAACCGTTTATTTGGGTGTTTAATCTATCCCGGACATAAGTGAAAATTTGTGTTTTAGACCCTTGTAGTTGCTCCAGGATCCCTAAATATTTTCATGTGCCCCCTTCGATCGATATATGTAATCGCTCTTTGATAGCCACCCGTTCAGCATCTGGAACCTCTCTTCCAAAGATTATGCAACATCCACCAGTAATTTCTTCTATATATGCGGCTTTGTTTCTCATTAAAAATATTCGTATAAATTTTCATTCCTAGAAATTCTCCAACTCATAACTAGTGTTTTGTTTTTCTTTCTTCAAATATTAAATTTTGAATGTTTTAATTAACTAAAGTGAATGTGAGACACTAATCCTATAGGTAGGAAAGAGAGTAATTGTTATTTGACGCGAGAGCAATTGTTATTTTCTCGGATGCAAGAAAGCAAGTACTATATATATTTGAATCTTCGTTAAAAATATTCATTTCCCAAATAATTATTCATCAAAGCGCCTATCTAGATATTTTCACATGCGATTATTCATATTTCTCTCTATGGACAACCAAAAATCTCCACTCTCATTATTCTACGAATCTACAATGATTCAGAAAAATATTGTTCATGGCATGGAAGAATCTCTTGTTACTTTTACAGGCTTCAAACATCAGCTGATTGTAAAGTCTTATAAAAAGTGAAGAACGTTGTTGCATTCTACGAATCGGTTTTTGGTGCTATGAAGACCGAAAAATCTCAAGAGCTTCCTCACATTACATGTGCTGAGCTTAATCTCCTTGGCTTTCCCTTCGTTGTCTCTGCCAAATCTTGTTCTCCGTAAGACCTCTCTCTCATATTCGGGTGTTTTGCCGACTAGACCTCCAAGATTTTTTAGTTTTTACTCTTGCCATATTTATTTTCATTTAGATCTATGTTTATTTCTTTGGTAAGAATAATATGTGAAAATATATAATGTTTAGAAGTGTGCATTCTTGAGAATTTTTTTTTGCTTAAATTACGGTCATCAATGCGAATATTGGGCGCACTACTGTAATTCTACGTGTTGGCGCTATCAAAACGACCTCTATCTTGATCTCCATGCTTTTGATTTTGTTTAGATCTAAGGAAGTATCTAATGTTTTTGTTGCAAAAATATCTTTTAATAATTTTTATTAGATAATTACTAAATTTTGTAGAGAGGATGCATAAGGAAAACAATTTGATGTATCAAATGGAAATGGTTTTCTCTTACTTATGTTTGATATGATTAAAAAAGATGTTTCACTAATATACTCAAAACTATAAAAAAATGTATTTTTGAAAACTCTCTCTCTTCTCCTTCTAGGTGATACTCTACAATCTCATTGTTTCGGAGATTTTAGTCCTCTTAAACAACAACTGAGGGAATCCGTTCCTGCGCAATCAACAAATACGTGAAGGCCACGGAAAACACGATTGGGGATGTTTTCCAACAGCTCTAACGCTCAAGTCAGAAAGAGGGTAAATGAGAGAGAGAGAGAGAGAAAAAAGACCACGGGAGTCGTGGAGGTCAAAAGAAAAGAAAGTCAAAAATGGAATAGTAAGAGATGAGTGGCTCCGGGTCAAAAAAGAGATGGCCCGTGGAGTATTTGAGAGAGAAATTTAGGGGAGAAGTAAGAGAAGAAAAGCAGAGTTTCAGTATTTTTCGGCCTGAATAAGAGAAATTTCGAAGAAGATCCGGTGAAAATGGTCCTGAACAACCAGAAGAGAGGCTAAAACTCAAGGGAATCGGTTTTAGACTCTAAAAAATGGGCTTTCTGTATGTATTCTTAGTGAAAAATTTGGATCCCTTGTTATGAATGAAATAGCGTAACATTTGTAGACAGTTACATGTCCGGGCTCCGCGTCCTTTAGTTGGGTCGGGTCTGGTTTTTCGGGTTTGACCCGGTACAATGCACTCGAGTGATTTTTACCTGTTTTCCTTGTCTTCTTTTGCCACTTGACCGACCATACGGCTCTGCAACGCTGCTCCTGACTCTTCGTACCGTTGGCAGCACCTGACACGGCGGATCGACGCCGGGTTGCTCCCTCGGAATCAGTTCCTTTATACTTTAATCGTTCTCCAAGTATGGACCACCTGCTTTTACCCTAGCACGCATAAGGTGAAAGTGCTTTTACTCTTTGACTAGGAATTCAAACATTTAAGTATATAAGAGTTTGAACTTGACGCCTTATAAAATATATTTATTATCTAGCCCGAGTTCTTGATACGAGAACTCGGACTCCGTGATGCATCTTTGGGTGGTGATGCTTAGCTCTGGATCCCTGAATACTTCGGCTCCGGATCTCTGTTACTCCGGGTGGCGAGACATGCTACCCGGGATGCAACTTGGACATGGAGGGCTTCACCTAATTGTTTGGACCATTGTAGATTCAGGTTCAAACTCCTCTACGGCTTTCATTAGTTGATAAGCTCCACCAAAGATTTTAAGGATCTCACAGTGCCGTGTAATACGTGGCATCAGACGATTCGTTTAACCCAAAAAGAATTATTTTATCCCTAACACTCATACTTAATAAGACCAAAATAGAACTTCTCATACTTGATAAGAACAAAATAAAATTATTGATTAATTAATATCAGCTAACATAAAATAAAAATAAAAAATATTGAAATTTTCTATATTGTTTATCTTATTCCGAAATTTTTAGAGAATTTTGTTTTTATTTTGGAACATTAACTAAGAATTTTAAGAAACCAAATCATAAAGATCGTTTGCTAAGATCTACTTTTTTATTAAAAAAAAGTTATCAATGCCTAAAAAATAAAACAAAGTAAAAAAAATTATGGTATTGACATATTACTTTCAAACAGTAAAATATTTAAAACTGAGTTTTTTACTTCATTTAAAAAAAAATTACAGTAGCATAGTATCATCTTATTTCCTAAATAATACATATAACTAGGGGTGGGCATTCGGGTATCCGTTCGGGTTCGGATCGGGTAATTCGGATTTTCGGGTTTTCGGGTTTTCGGGTTTAGGGATATAAAACCCATTTGGGTATTTTGTAACATAAAATTGGAAAAGTGTATTGGTGCTCTTTTTCTTTTTAGTCATTGGGCCTAATTCTGATGGGCTTAGCAAAATGAAGAAAGAGTTTCGAATTCTCAATTTCTGTCTCAAATCAAATTGATAAAAACTCCCAAATCCAAAAAAAACAAAACAAAACAAAAATCAAAGCTTTTTCTTCGATCGTCTTCTCCTCTGTTCTTGTGTTCTTTCTTCAAAGAAAGGTTTGTATCGATTGATTAAACCCTAATTAGTTGCTTTCGTTCTAAGATTGAAGAAAATGGAAATTTATTGTGATTGCGGAACCTATAGATATTGAAAAATCGTAACTAATTTTTAGGGTTCTACAGAATCGGGCCTTGTCTATTTGATTTATACTTTTGTTGATTTTCTCGTGTATGAGCAAAAGATTTGATTACAAATCGTATTTAGCTTCTTGATTATTCAACTGAATCGTATTTAGGTTTGGATTTCTGGTTAGGATTAACGTTTTATCTGTATACTTTAGATGGCTCTAAATGAGAAGCTAGATAAGTTTAAGAAACAGCAAGTGAAATGCCAATCTACGCTTTCGGACATTGCTTCTACAAGAGCCTCGGGGCCTGCTTCGAGGCCGTCCGTGCCTGCAGCAATCAGTCAGAAGCCTGCTGCAACAGCTCCTGTCAAGTTTTCAAACGATACCGAACGACTTCAGCAAATTAATACCATGAGAAAATCTCCCGTTGGAGCTCAGATGAAGCGTGTCATTGATCTTCTGTTTGAGGTTTGTGTCTCCCCCCCTTTTTACAATCATGTTTGCTGAATAGATCTCATTCATATAATGGAGTTGGTTTGTTTTGTTATTGCAGACAAGACAAGCGTTTACGCCAGAGCAAATAAACGAAGCGTGTTATGTTGATATGCGTGCCAATAAGGCTGTTTTTGATAGTATGAGGAACAATTCGAAAGCGCATTTTGACGGGAGAAGGTTCTCTTACAAGGTAACTACACATTTTTCATTCAATGTGGATTAGTTTTGAAAAAAGTTTACAATTCTGCTCTGCTTTCACAGGCTACGCACGATGTCAAAGACAAGAACCAGCTTCTTTCCTTGATAAAAAAATATCCTGATGGGATTGCAGCGAGCGATCTCAAAGACGCTTACCCGAATGTCTTGGAGGATTTGCAGGTATGCATTGTTATAATTGGCGACACAAAGATAAAGTTTTTGGAAATAACTCCATATAAATACTTTAATAATGTATCCAGTAGATTCTTGGTAGCAAATCTGAGGGCAATGTTAGACATGAGAAATGAGATTTCTAAGCATTTCTATGTAGGTTTTTGGTTGGACAAGTTATTTCTATGTTGAGTATGACTAAAATCCATGGCGTAAATTGTGTTTTCTGTGGCGTCAAAACTTGTATGATCTGGTGTATTTGCTAAGCAGATGGAGAAAATATATGTTGGGTTCTTGAAACCAAGACGATAATGGAAGTTGTGAAGATTGTCTTGTATTTTGCAGGCTCTGAAAGCTTCTAAAGACATCTGGTTGCTATCAAATTCAAATGGGGACACTGCGTACCCAAATGATCTCAAGTGTGATATGAAGATTGATGACGACTTTAAAGCTCTTTTCCGCAACATAAACGTCCCGAACGACATGCTGGACGTGGAGAAGGAGCTGCTGAAGATCGGTTTGAAGCCGGCGTCCAACACTGCAGAGAGGAGAGCTGCTGAACAGATGCTTGGCGTACCGAGTAAATCGAAACAAAAGAAGAAGAAGAAACAAGAGATCAGCAAGAGAACCAAACTCACCAATTCCCATCTTCCCGAACTCTTCCAGCACCTTAAGCCCTAATTTTCTTATTAGTCAAGAAACATTTTACACTGGAGAACGAACAAATTATATTTATTTTTGAGTTTACAATGGTTTTCATGTATTTTTTCATCTTCTTGTCTAGCATCGTTGATTCTTACATAACCAAGCAATGTCTTACAAAAGTAATTGTACAAATTTCAGCTAATAAGCAACATTGGTTAGAAACTCAATCACTTTTGAGTTGGTCTATGTTTTAGATGATACTGTTTTTTTTTAATCAATCATTCAACACTTTTTCTTACAAGCTCTTGAAAACATATCCCTTATGTTCTTTGATCCAGTCTCTATCTTTGCTTGCTTTGTCTGTTTTCCAGATTTTCCTTGCTTCTTATTTGTTTTCTCCTAACAAATGCAGACCAGAAAAACTTAAGTCAGCAAGAAAAACAAGGAACACAAAGAGATGGAGTTTAAAACTCTCATCTTATCTACAGTTTCAGCAATGAAACATACACATACCTGTAAAGAATTTGAGGATTCCATGTAATTCTCATTTGCAGATGGAAGATTCTCCATATTGGTTTCTTTCGTCGTTGGGTCAACAAACTCGAGTCTGCAAAACAAGGCAGACATAATGAAAACTTTGGTAAGGAATTATGATTCTCTTCCTGCTGAGTGATGGAGGGATTTTGAGATTTTGATTAAAAAAAAAAGTACCCAAGATGATCATAGAGAAGCTTCAACCAAGGCTCTGTCTTTAAGTACTCTCCCACAATTGAAACCGCATCTACCACTGTACATATTAAAGGTGATATCAGTGAAAAGACATATTACATCACCTCTTCAAGGGTCAACTTCGAGAAAGGACATACACCGACACTTCAAAGAGATGTATCGTTTCTGGAATCAAACACGAGTCAGATGATTTCTGTTCTAGAACTTACATGTTTGTTTCTCATCTTGAGCTGCATAGTTCTTGTCCAATTCTGGTAGAGTCTTCTTTAAACAGCACACCTGCATTCATTATAGCGCATGCACCTTAAGGATCCGAATAAAGCAGATATGTGCTAACCCGAATACTCTTTCCCTCAAATCCATACAGAGATGCAAGAATTATAGAATGTGAAACAAAACCAGTTAGAGTGCAGCATTAAAATCAGCTTCTCTAAAGAAGCTGCAAATTCAGATTTTTCACCAGGCAATATCCAAAACGACATATAAGCATTAAACATGACTCATTCCTGAAACATGTGCGGTGCATGAAAATTTCAATCACTCTTGTTGTAGTGATTCAGACACATACTGTATATCACTTTCAAATGGAGAAGGTATCACGAAAAATTCAACTGGAACGTAGAAAAGGCTGCAATAAATCATCTTCTGACAAGATCATACCTTACAGCTTAACCAACCTAAAACTTTCGAGTTATCAAGCCGATAGAACTTCATAGATCCAACCTCTGCAAAAACAGAAGAAAGAGGAATGAGGAAATCGAAGAACTAGAGATTACCAAGCTCTCCAAGGATGATGAGGAACATTTAGATTATATGTATAATAACAAAGGATTAACAAATTCTACAAGAAGGAAGACCTGGCAATCTGAAAATTCTGGTTCTGTAACCATGTTTTCCGAAACGATAGAGAGCAACAATTTTACCTTGAGTTTGACAAACGATTTCCATACACTTCTCCGCAAGTGACAACAAATGTTGATATCCAGGATATCCTTCCACAAATAAAATCTCATCCACTTGCCTAAACTTTCCAGGATCTTCACCTTTCTACAGATGGACAATTTAAGAACACGGTTAACATTTCCGAGAAATAAAAAAATCAGACAGGAATTAGTAGTCAACTGAGAAGAGCCAAGGAGCATAGAGTGACCTTCATTCTTGCTTCGTCGAAAATAGGCAACAAGATGAAAACAGGATCAACAGGAGTAGCCATATATAAGCTTCCATCTATAACAAAAAAAAACAGTCATGAACATAAAAGGGTAATCAAATTTTTTTAGCTAATGCATATTATCTACACTTAATAATCATCACCTTGAGAAATGTAATCTCCGAGGAACCAAGAACCATAAGATTGCTTAAACCATTGAAGTTCTTGAAGCATTCCATTATTAAAAAGGTAACATGTTCCATTTTCTGACATATAAAGAGAACATATCAAAACCTGTTTTTTTTTTGCCCTACAACACTATCACATAGTCTACATCACATTACCAGATTTTGGATGTCGAAGTGTTAATACTTCTCCGGGTTTGTCTCCGCCACAACCTGAATCTTTTACATATGAAACGAAGATTTTGGATGTTCCAATTTTAGGACATAAATAACAAATCCGTCATAACAAAACAGCTGCAACAGAGAGAGAGATTGGGAAAGAGAACCTGGTGCAATGAGAACTCGTGTCTTCTCAGCTCCTTCCCACCAAACAGTAGAAGTCATCTTCAAAAATCTGATCTTTCAAGCTTTTAGCAAAACCGAAATCCTACGATTCTGACAATATTACTCCCTAAAAACCGAAGTAAAACTTTAAGAAAACCCCAAAGAGTGAAGACTGCGAAACCCTTAATTGTGAGGTAAACGAATCAAGCCAAAATATCTGTAAGACATTTCATCGAACAGTTGGTGTACAAAAAAATAAACCTTAAAAGACTTCACCGATAACTTACGACGCAGCCACTGGCGAAGTAACCAGATTGGCGCCATAACAGAAGCAGCGCGCGCATTTAAATATGGGCCCTGGTCTTGGGCCATTTACAAGAAAGTTCAGGCCCATAAACATATAAAATAAACTATTTCCAAACAGATTCCCAACTATAACAGAAACTAGCCGGATAAGTCCTGTGTTAGTTTTGGTAACATTACAACTAGACCCGGGTAAAATATCCAGATCCGAAAATCTGAACTGAAAAAGGTGGTTTGGAATGGTTTCGAATCCTCGAAATTACTCGATTGAATCTTGTTTTCAAATATTTCGGGTATTGATTCGGATCGGATATTACCCGAGACTCGAACTAGTATCAGCAATATCTGAACCTAGTTAAACATATTTATCCCCTTTTATATAACCTAGGTCTAATGGTTTCCGATATTTCGGATAGTTTGGATAGATTCAGATAGTTTAGATTAAGCCTTTTATGATTTTTTCATGTATTTCGGATAGTTTGGATAGATTTGGATAGTTTGTGTTAAGTTTTTATGTTTTCCGAGTATTTCATGTATTTCGAGTGTTTTTGGATAGTTTGGATAGATTCGGTCCATTCGGATAGTTTGGGTTAAGTTTTCTGTGTTTTTTCCGGATTTTTCGTGTATTTCGGATACTTTCGTACTTTTGGATATGTTCGGATAAAAAGTAATCGAACCGAACCGTAACCGAAAAAAATTCGGTTCTCCAGTCAATTATCCGAACTAATCCGAACCGAATCCAAACTAAAATTTAAAAATACTCGAACGGTATCTCAACCTCTAATACCAAAATATCCGAAACCCCGACCCAAACCCCGAACCGAATATCCGAATGTCCATTCCTAATTACACAACCCAAAGAAACTGAAGAAGCTTTAATGGAGTCTCAGAAAATCTTGACAATAAAACTAGTTATAACCGAGAAAAAAACTACATTAACATGAGAAATCAAACTATGTACCGAACAAAAAGATCGGTACTTCTCTGAAAATGTTTAAAACCATAATAACCCCCCAAAAAAAAACAAAGAGCCACTGATTAAAATACTACAACATAAGAAACCAAGAAACACAACACTCCAAAATATTACCCATTACAAAAGACAAAGGTATATTTTTTCTACTGCTTGTTGTGTTCTTCTTCTTCTTCTCCATAATCTTGAAAACAGCATTATCATAAAACAAAAAGCCAAGCTTTCAAACTGTACAAAATCAGAGCCTTCTCTCTTCCTTCCAAAATCCATGTTAAAAAAAATCCGGATAAAATAGCTTTTTTAAAGAGAGAAGTCATTGTGTTGATGCAGACTCGGTTTCATGAGTAGACACGATCGCATAAACTGTACACAACACTGACTGGCTTTTTCGCTGCGCCTTTCCAGTAAACTTTCTCAAGTTTTCCATTGGAGAGAGGACGTTGAACAACGGTTTCTTGGCAGCTTTGTTGCAGTAGAATGTCTAGTTCTCCACTTGCTGCTCCAATTAGTCCTGATTCAAGAAATGATTCGGGTTTTAAGTATGCGGTTATACAAAGGAAGAAACCGAGAGCTTATGGCTATTTTTCTTTACCTAGAAACAGAGGAGAAGGTTTTCCGGGTCTTGATTTGTACTCAGGATGGAACTGAGCTCCAATGTAAAACGGATGATTAGGCAGCTCAACGATCTGTATTATCAAATGTAAAGAATTATAACCAAGAAGATGACAAATTATCATGTGGTGTTCGGGGTTTATCTATCGGTTTATACCTCCATTCGCTGACCCGTCTCGTCTTTTCCTGTGAATGTGAGTCCAGAGCTCTCGAAACGTGGAACCATAGCTGGATTCACCTGCAAGAGAACATCTTGTTTTAGCTTAAACTGTTAAAGAGATGAGTTTTTAGTATAATCTGAAAGCTGCTTCAATACCTCATATCTGTGTCGGTGTCTTTCATCGACAAAACTTCTGTTCCCATATCTGAAACATTACAAAGAATAAGACATCGGCTAAGCTCTAAGATGCATCAAGTTGAAACTTTTTAGAGTGGAAAATGAATCTCGTGCTTACAGTTTTGCTGATTTGGAGTCCTTAGTTTGAAAATAAGTTCTTCTTGAGCCTAACCTCATAGTGCCTCCCATATGCGTTTTCGAGCCCTGCTTCAAACAAAAAATACACGAAATCCCGAATTAAGTAGAGTGAAGTAATTGAAACTGAAACAGAAAATGTGGAAGGGAACAAACCTCAGGCATGAAAATAACACAAGGGTTTTTGGTGTTGGGATCAAGCTCAGTGCTGTTTGCATCTGGCAAACCGAGTACGGTTCTTGCAAACTCGATCACAGCGAGTTGCATTCCGAGACAGATACCGAGGTATGGAACTCTGTTTTCTCTGGCGTATTTCGCTGCCAGAATCTTTCCTTCTACACCTCTATTGCCAAAACCTCCCGGCACAAGAATACCATCAGCACCCTGAAGACAAATTACATAGACCCGATCAGCAGAAAGTTCATCTTGACACAAGAAACCAGGATTCATTTGATACGAATTAAAGAATGTTCAGACCTTGAGTAACTTCCAGACGGCCTTATACGCATCCGGATTCTGCAGAAGAATCATTTCGATTCCGTTTCTAAGGTTTCATAATTTGTATGGATAATAAAGCTTAGTGTGAAGTGTAAACATACCTCCTTTTTTGTCCCTGGTTCAAGATCACAAGCTGAAATCCAATCTATGACAAGTTTCTTGCGCCTAGCCACAGAAGCGTGCAAGAGAGCCTGCGCATCAAACACATGAGTTCTTCTATCAAATAGCGCAAATGAAGCACAATTGTTGAACAAACGAGATATTATAGAAGAGGGCTTGTGAAGAGTTTGGTCATAGAAAGGCTTTTAGATTTGTGGTTATAGCTGCTGGAATTGATGTTATCCTGCAAAGGTGTACCTTGTGAATGGAAAGATAGGAATCCAAGAGCTCAGTGTACTTCCCAACCACAGCAATTCTTACCTGAAAACCCAAAACATAATGAAGTCAGTCTCTAGCTGAAAACCAGTGAGATAAACTAAGCCTGAAATGTCATGGTAGAACCAGGAACACACCGGAACATGCAACTTGTCGCTCATCTTAGCCATCAAAGACCATTCCTCTAACGCAGGCTCCTTCGCAACTCTGTATATGGAAATTTCACACAATGATTCCCACAAGAATCAATATCTGAATGAATGAACCAATCTATTCGAGAATATGAGTAAGCGAGACACACCCTTTAAGGTTCAAGACACGCAAAATCGCCTCGTGTGCCTTTTGTTCCTGCTCAAACAAGTTAAAATGTAAAGACATTGGTGATGAGAACAACCTGTTTATTGAAACTTCAAAACTATGATGGATGAGAAAGTTACTCACTTTGAGAAGCAATGGAATGTGCCAAATATTGGGACAATCGTAGAGAGTGACAACATTTTCCATCTGCAAACGAGAATTATAGGTTATATAACAGTGTTTATATGTACAAAGAGAAAGAATAAGTCTTCTCCTGCGAATATTACTTACCGGGACATGGCAAAACTGAGAGAGTTTGGCCTTCACATTATCTTCAAGTGGCTACAAAATCAAGTTTCGATGTAAGAACTTAGAGCCAAGATTGAAGAACAAACCTTACCAAAAACAAAAACAAAAAAGACTAACAAGGGATGAAACCTTTGTGCTTCGGCAAGCCAAGATATTAGGGCTCAAGCCAAGGCCTCTTAAGTCTCGAACGCTATGTTGTGTTGGTTTAGTCTTCTGTAAGCAATTAGACATTGTAAGGACAACAAATTCCAAAGAAAAAGCCAACAGATTAAACAAAATATTCAAGAATCAAGAAACTTGCCTGTTCACCAACAACATTCAATACTGGCACAAGACTGACATGGATCAAGCAAAAGTTTTCAGAACCTGACAAAAAAAAAAGAGATAAAAACACATCACTCAATCTTGACATCTTAAGTAAAGTTTCACTGTTATACCTCAATGAACACATACACACAAAAACATTTCTTACCAACGCGATACGAGAACTGCCCAAGAGCTTCAATAAAAGGCATAGACTCTATATCTCCTGCAAAATTCAAAGAGTATCTCCATGTTCTTAAACTAACTATATAAAACTTGACACTAAGTTAAAGTCTCTATGAAGAGAAATCAATTAAAGTACCAATTGTTCCTCCAAGTTCTATGACACAAACATCAGCTGGACCTGACTGTCCATCGACTGGAATCATAGCCGCACGCTCAATCCATTCTTGAATAGCATCAGTGATATGAGGAACAACCTACAAAACCCCCACACAAAGAGCTTTCAATTTTTTCGTCACTC
The DNA here is from genome assembly GCA_900406555.1 of Pseudoturritis turrita. Classification (NCBI taxonomy): domain Eukaryota; kingdom Viridiplantae; phylum Streptophyta; class Magnoliopsida; order Brassicales; family Brassicaceae; genus Pseudoturritis; species Pseudoturritis turrita. The sequence continues at coordinate 236,720 of OVBL01000623.1, read as the reverse complement.
GATTTCTCTCTTTCAGGGGAATTTCATCGAACAGATGGTCTACATATTTCAGCTTGTTGTGTTTTCCTAATTACCTGAACAGTCTTCCCAAGATAATCTCCTCTCCTCTCTTTCTCAAGCACATGCTGTTTTCACAAAAATTTCAAACTTATAAGTTCACTAATCAAAATCAAACATTTCAACAAAGTTTCATAACTTCCCAATAACACACAAACCTTATAAACTTTTCCAGTAGTTATGTTGTTTTCACGGGTCAGCTTAATATCCATGAACCTCTCATAGTTCCCAAGATCAAGATCAACCTTTTATTCACAAAAAAAAGAGAAATTTTCATTTTCATTTTTTATTAACTTCTTGTTGAACAAATTAATTGAAATGACATTTCCTTTTAAAGAAACAGAGCGATTTGGTGAAAGAAGAAGATTCGTTAAATTTTGCAGTACCTCACCACCATCGTCCAAGACATAAACTTCACCATGTTCAATAGGTGACATGGTCCCAGCATCTATATTTAAGTAAGGATCTGCAAAATTTTCACAAAACCCATTTCAATAATCAGTGATTAGTACAGTAATTAACGAAAAAGTGTTCAACTTTTCTTTAAAAAATCATGAAACTTTCAACAGGGTTAAGAGGGAAATTAGAAAAAGATTAATTCCAAGATCTTTTTAACTTTATGTTTATACACTTTTCTACACGCGTGAGAGGGAAAGAGAAAAAAAAAAGTCTTTTTTCATGTTTGTTGTACCAATGGAGCCCAAAATCAAATCTGAAACTTTTCCTTTTTCTCAAATTTGTTATCTTCAACTTGGGAGAAAAAAATCAAAAGCACAAGCGATAAAAAAAAAAAAAAGGAACGAACTTTGTGTGAGAACAGAAAAAAATGGCGAAATGTTCGTTTACATGAAAGAATTGACAACTCTGTTATAAAAAAGAGAGAGAAAGAAAAAGAAAAAAAAGAAGAGACCGATTTTAATGGCGGTGACTCGGAAACCACAGGATTTGAGTATGAGTCCGATGCTACTTGCTGTGACTCCTTTCCCGAGTCCACTCACTACTCCGCCTGAAACCACCACATACTTCATCTTCTTCCTTAATCGCTTATTCGTCTAAAAGATTATTCTTCTCAAGTCAGTTTCCTGCAAAAGATAAAACAGAGCATAAAAACAGAGCATAGAAACAGAGGAGAAACAGAGAGTTTAGCTTTTGGGTTTGTCTCCATAAATTATGGTCCTAGAACTCAAATTCATGTTCAGGTCCATGTCCTGACTACTTATGTTATACAGAATCTAGAATCTGTCCCAAGTAACAAGCAAAAGCAGAGGAAGACTGAGAAAAACTCTGCTTCTTATAGATAAAAGGTAAGCTTTTTGGTTGTTTTTAACAGGAATCTGAGTTCTTGAGCAAATGTTAGGAGTTGAAAGTGAAGGAAACAAGAGAATTTAAGTAGATGAGATATTAGACTTACCTAATTTTAAATCAAAGCAGAGAGATTTTATCCAAATGTGAAGTGAATTGAATGAGAGATGTTGAAGGGGTTTTTATAAGCAGTGTTCTATGTTGAAGAGAAGATGACTCTTTTTTATTTAATTAACAATTAAATTCTTAAACTAATGCATTTCTCTCTCACTCTTTTTTTTTTTTTTTTTTTTTTTTTTCATCTCAGACAAAAAGAAAGAGGACAAAAATCTAAACTGTGTTAACATTTGGAGGTATCTTGATTAGGATTAAGTTTAATTTTTTTCTTAGCTAATTGTCTGTTTTTTTTTCCCTGGAGTAGTAGTGGTAATTTACATTTTACAGATTTTAAAAAGGAGAATTTGTTTTTAACAAATAAAAAGGAGAATTTGTTTTTAACAAATAAAAAGGAGAATGTGTATAGACAATCTCTTTTTATAATATAATTTACTGCGATAACAAATCTACTTTTTTTTTAAATAACTTTTTTCTGACAAAAATGTTTTCATCTCTTATTTTTTCCATGTGGCATAGCTTTCTAATGGTGCGTACGATGAGAGAGAGAGGAGGTAGGATAAGATTCGGCAGTGATGGGTGAATTGCTGCAGTATGAATTCCGGCGAAGTTTATGGCGGCTAATAGGATTTAGAATTTTGGGTTTAGGGTAATGACTTGGTTTTTAATTTTGATGAGGTTTAATATGACGTATAGTAACAAAAATAGCGTTTAGAGAAATAGATTTTAAAATTAGAATATTAAAAACCTTTAAGAATATGGAATTATATATAGCTTAGATTTTATGATCAAAAGTTTAGATCTAAAAGGTAGACTAATAACATGAAGAAGATGAAACAGTTAATTTTTTTTTAAAATTTGTTATATATTCTTTTACAACTATTATATTATTTATCACGGAAAACCGTTTACAGTTAACAACAACTTTGCCAAAAAAAACTAAAACTTGTGAAAAAATTTGAGAAAGTGTAAATTTTTTTGAAAATTTGTACAATCTCCAAAAACTTTTAGAAATTTCAAAAACAAATTTGGTTTTTTGATGATTTCAATAAATTTTTAATTTGCATCATTAGCAGTCTAGCTGAAAAATAGTATTTACCGATAAAAAATATCACGTGTAACAATATATTTTTGTTAAGTCATGAATATATACTTCAGATATGAAAATGTTAGTTAATAAATTAAATTTGACCAAAATTTATTTGAGCAAGAAATTGATAAGTGATAGAATGCATCACACACACCTCTCCAAGCGTTATATAAGCCATCATAGTCGAGATCAATCATGCACGTTTGTTCCGATAGCGTGATTTAAGAACGCTAGTTGCATCGAATCTACAGATCATATACCGACAAGTAGATAATCTATCCACTCTATAAATTGGCGATCCGATATCCGAATCCATTGAAGATAAACAATGGCTATAAATAAACCTACTACACTTCAAAAGGGAAAGAAATGAATAATTTAAAAACTACAAACATTTACTAACAACTATATATTAATTTATTCAGTTTTTATCTTTTTGTTCTCAAATCAAACGCATTATGATTTGAGTGTGGGAAGTTCGTTGAAAAACAACACATTAAAAAAAATTCATGACCTAGTTAAAATAATTTGTGATTTAAAAAAAAAGGGAAAAAAAGTTTTTCATTATTACGATTGTCAATTTCGTGATACAAATGTATTTTTTCCCCCCAACAGTTGTCTCCCAACAATACCAAATGCGTAATGCGGATAATAATTTTTTTATACAAACAATATATATAAAATTAACAGTTTTGACTAATATCAATTTACCATCACCATGGGCCATTGCGTATCTTTTACCTACCACAACATATATTTCGTCCGTTTTATAAAAACTACTTTAAAACATATTCATAAATTATCAAGAATATCATATTAGGTTTTTTTTTAAGACATATACACTATCATAAAAGCTAAATAATTATTAGTTTATAAAAGCACATCTAGAAATATCATATACAATTATGTTAAAAAAATTAGGATACACTAAAAATTAAAGACAAACAAAAAAAAATTTCTTTTCATCTTGAGTATTATATAAAGCATGGATAAATACAAAATCGGGATACACAAATTCCAGAAATTAAGCCAGCGGACAAATATCAATTTCCCGGAAACAAAGCCTTCCGCAAAGGATACATACTAGATTACGTAAAAACAAAGTCAAACCTAAAGAGTAAAGGAAAACATATTCTAAAACCGAAACACAAAAATAGCGTTTTAGGATTGTAGACTAGACGAATTATATAAAAAAATTAAGATATACTGAAAATTAAAGACGAGCAAAAGTTCAAAACTTTATTTTTATACGAAATACAGAAAGTATATTTAAGTGTAAAATTTATAAATATAATTTTCAGCTAAAATTATCGGTTGACAGAAAGAAGAAAATTAAAAGAATTTTTCCTTTTATCGTGTCGGGTCCTACGGATACGGGACTTAGAGCCCTGTGAACCGCAATTCCAGCAACGGTATTAACTAATGCATTATTTTGTTATTATTCTATTGGATCATGGACAATCGTCTCCATCGCCTAGTAAGTAACGATATTTCAACTATGAAAAATCTATGCTATAAGAGAATCATGAAAATGTTCAATTTCCATAACGTATTAGTAATTTAACATATACATTCGATTGCGTATGTAAGCTGTAAAGGTAGATTAATTTTGCAAATAACATGTTATAATAAATTATGATTTATATCTCAATATACATATACGAGAGTTAGTGTTAGAAATTTGGCATCTAAAAATTATATAAAATAGTGTACGAAAAACATTGACCAACTCACTTGCTATCTATTAGTTTTGAATTAGAAAATCTATGCATTATTACAAATATTTAATATCCGTCTAGGACACCAGAATATCAAACCATGAACGAAGAAAAACATGCGAGAAAAACATATTGGTTAGTGATTGTGAGGCTCCATAGTTTGATAGCATAGGTTTAACCAGTTAACGTCTTCAAAATTTTACTAAAAGTTTTTTTTTGACTCGTCTTCTTTTGAAATATTGTAGGAACAAAAAAAATTAAACCGGAACATTAGGAAAAAGCAACTAAAGATATTTTTTTTGCTCCTGAATAACAAAAAAAATAGGAAAGGAAATTTGTTTCTTTTAGTTGCGAATAAATTATAATAATAGTTTTTAAAAACAACGACAAAAAAGTTTCATTATTGCATCTGTTTTGAAATGGTAAACGGCATGTTGTAGTAGCTTCTAAGTTTCTTTATCATGAAATCCATGAGAACGTTGTAGTAACTATGCAAGTTGAAATCATTTGATAGTGTAAACTTTATACAATTTCCTATTAGGTCACTGATTATTTATTTACTACATGCTATGGATATTTCACACATATATATATATATGTGTGTGTGATTTTGTGATGTGGTAATTGCGATGGAAAGTCAATAACAGATTTACGTGGAAATATTTTATATTGAATTAACAATATACAACTGTTTTTTTTTTTTTTTGAAACTTAGTATACGACTATTGTTCTGATATTAGTATCTTCATATCTGACGAATATTCAATCGTAAATCCAAAAAAAAAAAAACAAATTCTTCTATGCATTTTTCTAGCGTAAATACATTGTGTGTGTGTGTGTGTTTTTAACTACTATTTTTTATATGACTACAAACCCTATTAATATTACCATAAATACCATCTTATATGCCCGATGTATACTTGTGATGTAGGCCTTAATTCGTGAGTAAATTTCTCAACAACCAGTATATTATTAGTAGCAAATTTATTGCGAATTTTTATTCACCTCGGATCCTCGGGACTTTATTAAGAATATTATTTTTTTGTTACTTTAATTTAACATATATCGAAGATGTGACAAAATATGTCACATGCACAATAATTTCTCTCTGTTGAAAGGAGACATTTAAAATGGTTTAAATTGACCAACTGAGAAAAGTTATACAATATTAACAAATCGATAAATAACCTAAAAATTAAGAGCTATATATATATATATATATATAGTGTTACTGTTGAGTGTAAATTGTATAAATGAATATCGCCAAAAAACAATAAATTTCAAATGTTAAAACGAAATTTACTGTTTTTTGCGGTATTCGTTTATACAGTTAACACTTAACAGTAACACTATATAGTTCCTAATTTTCAAGTTATTTATCGATTTGTTAAACAGTAACATTATTTCAAATATTAAAACGAGAATTCGAAGAAAAAATTTCAACACAAACGATCTTTTTTCTTCGAGCGAGTTCGCCCAAACTTCTCTTCCGCCGCCGTCAAGTTTGTTCACTGTCATCGCTTCTCCGGTGGCTGGTGCTCCTCGCCGCTGTCGAGAGAGGTCCCCTTTTCTTTTCTAAGCTTCTTAAGTTCGTTTCTTTATATGCTCGAGTCGATTTGCAGTGGAGTTTCCTCCTCAGGTGGATCTTCGTGATGGCTCGGATCTGCAATAAATTTTGGTGATGCAGATCCGGCATCGTCATTGCGGTGGTTCGATTTGGGCAAGCCGCGAGGTAAATCGGCGTCTTCTTCTTCAGGGAGCTCATCACAGGTTCTCGGCTTCGTCGTGTCTTTCACCGAGAAGGAGGCGGATCTGGCCAGATCTAGCCGCCGCTCATCGTTATCTCTGCTGCGACACTCAAGGTTCTAGGCTTGTCGTTGGATCTGTTTCGCCGGAATTGTTTTAGAGGCCCGTGAGGACGAGGCCTCGCCGCCGTTAAAACAGATCTATGATTTTCTCTTGGATTTGGGAGTGTCGATGGTGTGATTTATGGGTTCTACGGTGTCTCTCTACGGCGGTGAGGATTTTGTTGGTCTTGGATAGGCTACTAGATCGGATTGTGCCTCTATGTGGTAGCGGCAAGAGCTCTGACGTCCCTTCCGGCTCTGCTTGTATTCGATTTGTACGGTTAGGGAAGTTTAGGTTGTTCTCTCGATTTGGAAGCTTAGAATTTGTTAGTGAAGATTGTTTAAGGTTGCTTCGGGTTTGGTTGTGTGGTGCTGATTTGGCTTTTGGAGGAACTAGTAAAGCTGTTGATTTTGTTGTTGCTTAGTTAGCTCTAGCCGACATCGAGTAATGGTCTTGGTAGAGTTTGAAAGCATTTCATGGTTCTTTCGGCTAATGTAATCCCGTCTTAGAGCTGGTTTCTAGAGATTGTTGGACGAGTCTCGTTTCACAGTCGTGGAGGACAGCGTTTGTTCGTTTGGTTTGTTAGCTCCTTAGTTTAGAGGTCCTAGTGTCGGGCTATCGGATGAAAGAACTTATGATTGTTTTGTTGACATTTTATGATCGTTCAAGTTGTTTCCTTTCTCTGTCTTCTCGTTTCTTTGTTCCTTTCGAGTTTTCAGGTTTTATCGCTATTTTTTCAGTACGAACTGTTTTGCAGCTCAGCATTCTGGAGAAAGTACCGATTATTATTGCTTCTATGTTTTTATCTTTTTTTTTAAACTTAGCAATTTATTTCAAACAATTTGTAAATTCTAAACTGTTAATGATATTTACATTCTCGAAAAAAAAAATGTTAAAACGAATAAAAGCGAATGCAATAAATAGCATAGAATAATAACCAGCGGCAGTTATGGTATTTTGAAGATCTAAAATGATCATGTGGGTCCATATGCATCTGATCTTGTTGTGCTTATCAAGGAAATTTGATTACAATAGTAAATGCCTACCAAATTTTATTTAAACAATTACTACATAACTATTTGCCACTTTTTCTTTAAAAGATTGATTACAAAAGTAAATTCCTACCAAACTTTTATATTAAGTCAAATATATATTAGCAAATTTTCCTTTTTCCATAAAAATTTGAAAATTTGATCTTAAACTCAAAATTAATTTGCAAGAACTTGTTCATTTCCACGAAACAAACCAAAATATTCATGCATAATTAATTAGAATGTTTTTTTCTAATATTTTTTTCTTAATACTGTATAAAAGTACATATTTGGTATATTTTACTTTTCGAATAAAATTTATAATTATATTTTTCGATAACTATTTTCGACTCTCTCAATCTTTACTATTCTTGTCGTCGTTTTTCAAATATCGTAATAGCTGGTGACCGACATTTTCTCGACAGATCCGATATTTTGTACATATCTATTATATAGAATCTCTCTTTTAATTTTATGTAGAATCTCTCTTTTAATTTTACCGAAATCAGTTACTGGTTGTGTTTGTATCAAAGTTTCCAAAACATAATTTAGTACTAATACTTATTAATTATAATCAACCTTACTGAATGAGATTCACCCAACCTCGACAACAACATGAGAATATGGCCCCTACAGAGAAATTAATAAGACCCTACCAGTAGAGCTAATATTTTCACATCATATATCGGTTAAAAAAAAAAATCTAGATTTGGTTAAATGAATGGATTCCATAGATATTTTCATGTTTTATTAAGATCGATGTGCAATGAAGTCCAAATTAATATTTTATTTATTACTGCATAGAGTGGTGGAAGATTCATCTTTATTATTTTGACTTTACTATTAGTTGATTTGTTTGGATAATGTGCTATTTTATTTATTTATATCAATCCTTCAAAACTTAGGTCCATTTAAAATAACTAAACATTAGGAAAAATTAACTAAACATAGAACCATTAACAATAAAAAGTAGCTAATAAAGATTGTCTTTTCTGATTTTGGGGTGGTTGATGCAAATAGTCATTATTTTTTACTGATAAATAATTAAAAGTTTTTACCCTACGTTTTTTTTTTCAGTTTACTCTATATTTTTGTAAATATTTTATAATTTTTTCTCTCAACAACTTATTAATAATTAAAACGGTTTAGAAATCCAAACTACGGATACAAAATCTACATAACTAGTGTCATGCAGATAAAGTCGAGCACTATATATAAAATGATTTGTAATTTATAAAAATGATTTGTTAAGGCAACGTAAACTATATCGGTGATATATATTGGTAACGACCAAAAAACTTAAAATGATCAATTTTAAAATTCAATATAGTTTTATCATAGTAAGATATATGTGAAATTCTATCATGAATAATTATTTTTTTTATTAAAAATGTTGAAGAAACACGTGTTTTAATATTAGTTTCACTGCAAGAATATATGTCTATTTGCGATTACTTTTTTGTTCATAAATGGAAAATTGCGAGGTTTTTACGAGAAAATCGGTATCGTCGCAATTAGCTGGCCGCAAATGTAAAATCCCCGCAACAGCATCACAAATTTGTGAGGCGAGAAAATTCGTCGCAAAATATTTGCGACCAATTTGCGAGGATGTAGTTTTGCTAGGAGTTTGTGTGGATCTGATTTGCGATCAATTTGCGAGAACATAGTTTTATGAGGCGTTTGCATCTTTAAATTTGCTAGGCATTTGCGTGGAAAATTAGCTAGGCATTTGCGAATAGGTTTTGCGACAATTTTACGTGGCTGTTGAAGTCGCAAATGCCTCACAAAAGTATTTAATTTATTTAGTAAAAATCTATTTTTTTTATTTTTCGTACATAAAAAAATAAAATAAAGTATTTAATCTATTTATTAAAAATCGATTTTTTATTTTTCGTAAATGATTTTTTTTTTTTTAAAATTAATTAATATTATACATCAAACCGAGTATTTTTACAATGAAAATAAAATAATATAAAAACTAGCTATTCGATATCTTCATAATCCGAGGTACTATCGCGGGATGTAGTTGCAGCTGCAGCTTCCTTCTTCTTCCTCATCATCTCACGAATCGCGGGATTCGTATCCCCAAGCAACTCAAATTTCAGGATATGAGAAGTCGATGTAGTAGGACCTCCATGTCATGAGTGAAATCCGCCACGTCGCGGTACAGGTGTACGGAGGCGGATAGAAAACTAGTATACTCATTCCTCGGATCACCCATCTGCAATATAATATTTAAAAAAATTAAATTCTATACTCAATAAAAATGTTTACTAATACATTTAAATGTAAAAACTAATATTTTTAACTTAAATCTAAAATTCCATACGTAAACTAATATTATCTATCTAAATATCTAAAAAATACACGAATTTATTCCATACCTATTTCTATCCTAACCATTCTAAAACAAATATATAATATATTAAAAATTTAAATTAAAAAATACATTGTTTTGTAGAGAGATAAATGTGTAGAGAGAAGGTGGAGAGGATGGTTGTGAAGAGAAAGCAACGAATTTTGCTAGTTATATAGAATTTTACCGAGTCGCATTTTAGTCACAAATCCATCGCAAAAGTTCACCGATTTTTCACCCAATAGTAATTTTTTACCAGATTTGCGAGGCATTTGCCACGTGGCGTCGCAAATGCCTCGCAAATTTTGCCAAAATTTGTGAGGCATTTGCGACTAAAACAATCAAACAGCATACAAATAAGGTTTATGGTAAACTCATAGGTGATACATAGAAACATGCTATAAATATATATTAGGGTTTTGGATTTACGGTTTCGGGCAATTATATAACTGATTCGACAATCAGTTGTAAAGTAATCGATTCATCATGCATGAAGCATATATAGTTATATACGCTTAATCTCTTCAGGTTTAACCAAAATATAGATGTTGTCCAAGAAACTTAAAAATCCATATATGTAACAATATTATTCACAGTTTGCGACTAATTTGCGTCGTTTCCTCGCAAACTCGTCGCAAAATACACATATTGCGACTAATTTGCGACTTGACGCCGCAAACTAGTCGCAATTTGGACTTTTTTAATTTTTAAAAAACACATGATACATAATTCTTGCAAAAACTTACTAAAACACACGATACTAAAAACTACTCATCATCATCAGGATTGAAACATAAGTTTGTCCATTTTCGTCTTCTTCTCGTCATCATCAACTTCGCCCCTTCATCAAACTCGTCGGACTCCGCTTAACCATCGAACTCCTCACATATGACTTCAAGTCCCTATAAAGCGGGTCAATTCTAGTCATATCATTGCTTGAATCGACGGGGATGTAAACTTCTTCTGTCCTTTCAGGTTGAACGGGCAGTAGATCATCATCAGCATCAGGTAACCCCCCGACAATTCAACCCCGTGGATTAACTTTAATAACGGACAACCAATTCTGATCACGTCGGACCCGAGTACGAGGGTAAGGAATGAAAACAACTTGCTCCACCTGAGATGCTAAAATGAACGGCTCGAACTTGGCAGTGTAACTCTTGTGTCCCTGGACATCCACGACTCCGAATTTGCTTGATCTTACGCCAACCCCAATAGTTGGATCAAGCCAATCACTGAAAACGTGTTATACCTACTTGCTAAATATCCTCATAAATCAGTCGCAAAACCTAGAAAATATTTTTCGAGGCAAATGCCTCGCAACTTTGCAACGTTTTTGCCACGAAAACTCTTGTCGTCGCAAATTACTCGCAATTTGGGAGGCATTTGCTACGATCTTTCTTTTCGTCGCAAATTTGCGAGGCATTTGCTACAAAGGATATTTGCCTCGCAAATTAGAAGCAGATCTGCAGATATTTGCGACTAATTCGCGACGAAATTTTTCCACGCAAATTTGCGACCAAAATCGCAAAGTCGTAGAAAACGCCTCGTAAATTTGCGACCACATAATGTGGTCGCAAATGGACATGTTTTCTTGTAGTGTTTTAAGTAGGGATGATAAACGAGAATTTGGTAACAAAAATAGTTGTCCCATTTAAATCCGGAACGAAAATAAGATGTAATAGAACGGAACGAGACGAGATCGAAATGGGAATTTTCAAAAAAAAAAACGTAAGAATCATAAAAGTCAGGATTAAATGATTCGCAGATTTATTGTTCTTCAACAGAGGAATACATTAGTTAAATTTCAAAATATGTTATAATTAATGATTCGCCAGATTTATTGCTTACGAAAGGAGTACTAGATATTTTTCTTTTCTTAAGAAAAGATCAACAATAATAACGATAAGAAGAAAAAAGATCGGTCGGCACAATCTATCCGAAAACTACTTGTAGATATAAAATAAAACAAGAAGAAAATAAAAACTTGAAACAAATGAAATATGAACACGAAAACCCCTTTCTCTTGCATGAAGCAAAGAATAATTCCCCAAATTTTCCGACCAGAGAAATACAATAAGATAAAGGGGAAAAAAATGGATAATGATAATTTTAAGAACAAGTACCGAAAGTTGGAAAGTAGTAGGAAAAGAGGAAAAAGAAGATATATATAATTTATATCTGTTATATATATATAAAAAAAATATATATACAAAACTTATTTAAATAAAAAAATAAAAGATATGGTCAAAGATAAAGAAAGAGGAACCTTCGTTATGAAATCGAAAGGAAACGTCAGCAACGACCAACTAACTTACCTTCCCCCTCATCCTTTATCACGTCGGTCCAACTTTTGTCCTTCCATTTATGTCACTCTTTTATTTACGGTGGTAACTCTAGAAAAGTTTCCCATTTTTAAAATATATATATTCTTTCCGTTTTATATTAATTATCGTTTTAAAATTTCAAATTTATTTCAAATAAAAGTTTTTAATATTTTCAATCCATATTTTTGATAAAATATACAGTTCTATCTCTACTCTACTTATATAACTTATTAATTAGTTATATTAAATTACATAATGTATTTATAAAAGGTAAAAAAAATTAATTGTTTTTAATATGTGTAAATAAACTTTAAATGACATTTATAATAAAAGAATGGAGTATAAATTTATTCCAAATAAGAATCAAACGCAAAAAGCGAATTAACATATCTCAATTAATATTTTTATTTGATCATTATAAAGGTTTAAATATATATAAAATAAACACCGAAGGCGAATATGGAAATGTTAGTTTTGATTTTTCCGGTAAAATATATGTACAGTAATGTGTTGTGTCAGATGACTCATATCCACATGGGTCTTGAGAGCTACATTTCCAGACTAACTATATACTATATATATCTTTTAATTATATTTTATAACATATATATACCTATATATCTTTCTCCCTCTCTGTATATATAATAGATTTGCAAAACTTTTTGTTACTCAAGTTTTATGATTCGGTTATTTGTAGTATTAAGTTAAGCAAATCAAACAAATACCATTCAGAGTAAAAAAGTGGATGTAGACAACTAGACATATAACTATATAAACACACTCTTCTTTTTTAACGACATTAAAACAAAAACAAATGCATACGGGTAGTTTAATTAATGGCCCACGTCAAATTAATATTCCTTTTTCCAAATATATGCTTAAAACGTAGTAACACTATGAAAATCTGGTTTAACTTCGATTAATACAAAAAATTAGTTGACCAAAAGAAAAGGAAAATATTTAGTATTCAGTTTGTTTGTGGTTGTAATGGTAAATTAATGGCTGAAAATTTTAAACTCTATATCTTTGATTCATAACTTTATTTTTAAATTATATGTACATCTTCTAAATTCTTAATATAATTGCTTTGAAAAAGTATAAAAGATAGGGTTATAAATTTTGGGTGGGATATGTAGGAACCGAAAAACGAAATTAAAAAAATATGAATTAAAAAAAGATTAAACGATCAAGAAATATAAAACGATTTAAAAAGAACACAGAGTCGAGATATGATCTCTTTCCTTAATTCATAAAATTTCTCGCAGTGTGGCGGATCTGTGAAATTCTGAATCCCAGGATACAACTGTGTGAGACTATAGTCGCGACATTCGACTATAGAATCTACGAACCAAGAATCTACGCTATACTCTCGAGACACTTACTGAAAAAGAGAGAGAGAGATTGCTGGAGTTTTTCTTTCTGATGTTTCAGAGATGAGTGAGTGAAGAATGAGAAGAGATGAGACTTGTATATATAGCCAAAAGAGAGAAGTGATCAGCTCCTCTATCATAAAGACAGGACGCATATCGTGGGAAATAATCACAAGGCGTAATGTCAGGGCGTGGAGCGCAAGACACGGAGCCATTAAGATTCTGCAAGAAAAGAGAAAAATCAAAACGTGTTGACTTTTGTGTTGACATTGACCAAAAAAATCTGATCATCTTAGAGCCCAAGTGCCCTAAGTGCCAAATATAAAGCCCTCAAACCCACACGCCCTCAAACCCTCAAGCCCACGAGCCTCGAGCCACGAGCCTCGATCCATGAGCCTCGAGCCACGAGCCTCGAGCCACGAGCCTCGAGCCACGAACCTTGAGCCACGAGCCACGAGCCAAGTGCCACGTGCCGAGCCGAGCGAGCTGCGGCGGCGCGCGCATGTGGCTTGGCCATCTCTCTTTCTAGGTGCACACTTTTGAACATAGAAGTGTGTGTCCTCTCTTATATATCACATGATTTTTAATCATCTAAGCGACGTGGGACAAATGTTAAAAACACACTTAACCTTATAAGTTAAATTAACTCTTAGGTCCAAGTGGTTATCATTTGTCCATTTCTCATTCACATTTTACCAATTAATCTTTTTAATTATTTGGCCCATGAAGCCTTAATTAACTTTGATTAACAATTGGTCCAGCAATCCCCACATGAATAGAAATGACTCTAAACAAATGAAGATTTTGACAGACTCGAAGGACTCTACTGACTAGACTAACTAGACTAGACAGACAGACGATTGAGAGTATAAGCAAAAAATCACTGTGTCTGAGATGGTTGCATTTTTCAGCTTTGAACCACTCATTGTTAATATCTGTCGGATTTACTTGGCCAGATGGTGAACATGATGTCTTGAACCATCCGGATTTTTGTGTAAACCTAGACAACAACCATTCTCGTAGAACTTAGTTCTCTATTGTGGCCTTGAACATGCCTGGTATCATGAGTGGATTCAGAGAATATAGCCTTTCGTTCATTCTCCTAGAAACGGCCTTTTTCGCACTCATTATGTCATATGTCATTAGACTTTGTTTTATAAAGTTTCTTGTAATACTTCACGAATATATCAAAGTTATGGTGAATATCATTAAAAGCAACGCTTATCCTTTTTTATACAGGAAGCACTGTATATCATCTTAGGAACTGGGTAATTTCCAGTGCTTATAAGTAGAGTTAGCTTGAATTAGTTGTCCCTTTGAACCTACATCGTGGGATCTCCAGTCATAGTAGGTGAGGTTTCCATCAAAACTTCCTCTTAAGTAATAGGCTTTAAACCCATTCCTTTCGATGATTGAACCACTTGATGTCTTGGCAAACCTTTAGTAAACGGATCAGCTAGATTATCTGCCGATTTTATATAGTCTACTGTGATTACACCAGTTGAGATCAAATATCTAATGGTTTTATGTCGTCGTCTGATATGACGAGATTTACCATTGTAAAGAGTATTCAGTGCCCGTGTGATAGCCGATTGACTACCACAGTGTACTCGTAGTGCCGGGACTGGTTTCTCCCACATGGGGATATCTTCCAAAAAATTGCGAAGCCATTCTGCTTCTTTTGCAGCTTTGCCTAACGCTATGAATTCAGATTCCATGGTTGATCTAGCCAACAGAGTTTGTTTGGAAGATTTCCAGGACACTGCTGCACCGCCTAGAGTAAAGACATATCCACTTGTGGATTTAGAGTTTTTGGAGTCAGATATCCAGTTTGCATCACTGCATCCTTCTAAAACTGCCAGATTTTTATCGTAGTGCAAGCCATAGTTTTTAGTGTATCGCAAGTAGTTTAAAACTCTTGTTATGGCTTTCCAGTGTTGTTTGTCTGGATTACTTGTGTAGCGGCTCAGTACATTGACTGCGTGCGCCAGATCAGGTTGAGTACAATTGGTTAAGTACATCAGACTACCGATAACCCTAACATACTCCACTTTTTGAACTGTTTCCCCCGTATTTTTCGAAAAGGTAAGTTGCAAGTCTAAAAGATTTTTTGCCGTCCCAGTAGAGTGGTTTTTGAACCTCTTTACGATTTTTTTGGCATAATGATCTTGAGACAGAGTTATTCCGTCAGAACTTCTTATGATTTTTATCCCTAGAATGACATCTGCGAGACCCATGTCTTTCATGTAAAACTGTCCACTAAGCATGTTCTTAGTTTGTTGGATAATATCTTTGTTGCTTCCAATAATGAGCATGTTATCTAGATATAGACAAACCAAAATATACGCACTAGGAGTAATTTTGATGTATATGCATTTGTCACATTCACTGATGTGGAATCCATTTGACATCATGACATTGTCAAATTTTTCACGCCATTATTTTGGGGCTTGTTTAAGTCCATATAAAGACTTCACAAGTCGACAGACTTTGTGTTCTTATCCGGGAACTATAAAATCTTCGGGTTGTTTTATATAAATCTCCTCTTCTAAATCACCGTTTAGAAAAGCAGTTTTTACATCCATTTGATGGATTTTGAGGTTTTGTAATGCTGCAGTTCCTATCAGCATTCGAATTGAAGTTATTCTCGTTACCGGAGAATAGGTATCGAAGAAATCCTGACCTTCTTTTTGTCGGAATCCTTGTACCACAAGGCGAGCTCTGTTCTTATCAATTATGCCATCGGTTTTCAATTTTATTTTCAAAATCCATCTACACCCAAGCGGTTTAAAATCTGGTGGTAAATCGGTTAACTCATAAGTATGATGTTGCATAATCGAGTCTATATCACTATTGATGGCTTCCTTCCAATAAGGTGCGTCTGGTGTAGACATGGCTTCAGTGTATGTTATTGGTTCATTCTCGAGGAGAAAGACCATTAAGAAATCTTCACCGAAAGATTTTTCCTTATGAGCTCTTTTGCTTCATCTAGGTTCATCTTCCACTTCTTCAATATCATTAGATGATGTCCCAGAAGTACTTGCCTCATTTATAGAGGTGGTTGCGTCTCTTTCTTCTCGAGTTTGCTTTGAACCTTGTTTATCCTTACAAGGAAACACGTGTTCGAAGAAAGATGCATTTCGTGATTCCATGATTATGTTTAATGGATATCTGGTATGTCTGATTTATGAACCATAAACCGATAAGCACTACTATTGTGTACATATCCGATGAATAAATAATCCACGATTTTAGGTCCAATTGTAGCCTTTTTAGGAGGTGGTACTGCAACTTTTGCTAGGCACCTCCACACTTTGAGATATTTGTATGAAGGTACGTTACTTTTTCAAAGTTCATATAGTGGTTTGCCAGTAACTTTGTGCGGTATTTTGTTAAGAATATAGTTTGTGGTGAGCAAAATTTCCCCCCACAGATTCTGGGCTAACCCAGATTCCTGTAAACATTGCGTTCATCATGTTTTTTAGAATATGGTTTTTTCGTTCCGCAACTCCATTAGATTCTGGTGAGTAGGGAGCAGTGGTTTGATGGATAATGCCTTTTTCAGTACAAAATGCATTAAAAGGTCCATCATATTCACCTCCTCTATCAGTTCTAACTATTTTAATAGTTCTTCCAAGTTGGTTTTCAACTTCGGTTTTGTATTCTTTGAATTTCTCCAAGACTTCGTCTTTGCTACGTAGTAGGTAAACATAGCAGTATATTGTACAATCATCTATGAATGTTACAAAATACTTTTTACCGCCTCTTGTTTGTACAAACTTTAAGTCGCACAAATCTGTGTGTATTAGACCAAGAAGTTCGGTTGTTCTTTCAACATGAGGTGATGGTGTTTTTGTAAGTTTTGCTTGTACACAAATTTCACATTTGTCTTTGTTTATTTTGCATTTTAGAATTAGGTTCAAATTAATTAATTTTTGTATAGATTTATAATTCACATGTCCTAATCGTTCATGCCAAATGTTATCAGACTCAGTCAAATAAGCAACTTGTTTCTTTTTCATTGAAACTTTGGAAGTTGTTACATTATTGTTTCGGAGGACTGTTTGAACTCACATTTTGACAAGTCCATCATTTTCATAACCCTTGCCAACAAAAATATCATGCTTCTTAATGATCAACTTGTCGGACTCGTAGTTGATGGCAAATCCATGCTTGCCCAATACGGTCTCGGATATCAAGTTCTTCCTCATGTCTGGCACGTGTTTCACGTTATTCAGAGTGAGCTCCTTTCTGGAAGTCATCTTCAACACAATTTTCCCATGCTTTCAATCTTGAATTTTGACACGTTCCCAATCCTGAGCTGATTATCACCTTTGCTCTTTTGATAGGTGCTAAACATCATCTTATCGATGCATATATGGGTAGTGGCACCGGTGTCGTACCACCATTTCTTATGGTTTTCCTCAGCCATGTTAGCTTCCGTGACCACCGCGCACATTTCAGCTTCGGCCAGGTTTGCTTGAGCGTCCTTTGCCTTTCTACGACATTCGGAAGCCAAATTGCCCCTTCTTGTTGGTACACTTTCCTGCGAATTTCTTCAGGAATGTCTCCTTCTTGAAGGCCGTGGATGTCTGAGGAGGGATCTTGTTTGGCACAGGTTTGTTAGGAACAAACTTGCCTTTTCTCTTCCTCTTGTACTCCGCTACATTAACATCATGAGTGATATCCGTGATGGATTTTCGTTTGAGCGACTCATTTTACAGCCTAGATATCAAGTTTGAAAAAGTCAAAGCTTTTTGCTTATGATCGAGATAGTTCTTGAAGTCCACCCAATTAGGATGTCACTTTTCGATGAAACAATTCACTGTGAAGGTTTCACAGATCTTCATTCCTTCATCGGCTATCTCTTGGATGATCATTTCAAACTCATGAACTTGCTCTATGATGGGTTTTGAATCCACCATTTTGTAGTTCAGAAATTTCGCAGCAGCAAACTTTCCAGAGCCCACATTGAAAGACTTGTACTTCATATCCAGGCATTCCAGAGAGCCTTGGAGGTTGAAAACTCACTGTACATGTTGTACAGCTGGTCAACCAGGCGGTTCTGGATGTAGCCTTGGCACAAGTAGTCTCCATGGTTCCATGCCTCGACACTAGCCAGAGCTCGGGGATCAGTATTGTCCGAAGGCAAAACATGTTTACTCTTCGTAAGATACTTCTCCAATTTCAATGTGGTTAGAAAAAAATGCATCTTTTTCTGCCACTACTTGAAGTTGGTCCCATCGAACTTATCTGGAGTGATTGCAGCGAGGGAAGGCACAACAGAGGTTTGCAATGGAAGACCATCCCCGATTTGGGGCATCAACGCACTAGATCCTTTTCCGAGAGAACGTTGTCATCACCGGTAGTCATGATCTGTATCAGTAAGATAAACAGAATCAATATCGATAAGTGAAAGTGATAGCCTTATAAAGCGTTTTAATCACTATATAATTCTGTGGAATTTAACCAGAAGGTTTTTCCAAGAAAATATTCAAGAAACGTTTCGCGAAACTCGCCCAAAGGTCTTCACGGAAATCATTTATGAATTTGACATATTAATTAAAAAAAAATTCATATCAGAATGAAACCTTCCACGAAATCGTTATAAAATGTTTGCAGAACTGTTTCAGAGATAAAAAATAAAGAATTTTTTAAAAATCGTTTAAACAACAGATCGCAATTCTCAATCCGATTTAAGCGATAAGCAGGAAGCAGATTTTATGAATTAAGATTGTAGGAACCAAAAAAACAGGATTAAAGAAATGCGAATTAAGGAGAAGATTAAATGATAAAAAAATATAAAACGATTTAAAAGGAACACAGAGTCGAGATATGATATATCTCTCATTAATTCATAAAATCTCCCGCAATGTGGCGGATCTGTGAGATTTTGAATTCCTGTGTGAGACTATAGTCGCGACACTCGACTATAGAATCTACGAACCAAGAATCTACGCTATACTCTCGAGATACTTACTGAAAAAAAAAGAGATTGCTGGAGTTTTTCTTTCTGATGTTTCAGAGATGAGTGAGTGAAGAATGAGAAGAGATGAGGCTTGTATATATAGCCAAGAAAGAGAGGTGATCAACTCCTCTATCATAAAGACATGACGCATATCGTGGGAAATAATCACAAAGCGTAATGTCAGGACGTGTAGCACAAGACACGGAGCCATTAAGATTCTGCAAGAAAGGATAAACGTTTTGATTTCGTTTTTGATTTCAAAATGTGTTGACTTTTCTGTTGACATTGACCAAAAAGAATCTGATCATCTTAGTGCCCAAGTGCCATAAGTACCAAATATAAAGCCCACAAGCCCACGAGCCCTCGAGCCTCAAGCCACGTGCCACGTGCCGTACCGAGCTGAGCGAGCGGCGACGGCGCGCGCGCGTGGCTTGGCCATCTCCCTTTCTAGGTGCACACTTTTGAACATAGAAGTGTGTGTCATCTCTTATATATCGCATGATTTTTAATCATCTAAGCGATGTGGGACAAATGTTAAAAACACACTTAACCTTATGAGTTAAATTAACTCTTAGGCCCAAGTGGTTTATCATTTGTCCATTTCTCATTCACATTTTACCAATTAATCTTTTTAATTATTTGGCCCATGAAACCTTAACTAACTTTGATTAAAAATTGGTCCAACAGGATATACTTACAACTTTTAAATCTTGTTGGATTAGAAATGTTGTAGAAGAAATGTAGATGCCGTGAAAAATTGATTTACAATAGGTCTAATTTATAACTCTTTTTGTTTGTTAATAAGTATGTTATGGGTCTTCGGCCCGTAATCACCTTCGATTCAGAATCATTTGTTGCTACATCACAAACTGTTAAGGCGTAAATCATCACTCCGAATGAAGACTCGGACAATAACAACCCTTTCCAATCATAGATTTTTGTTGTGAGTTCAAATAAATATCACGATGAACTTTAGGTAAAAACTAATAGACAATCGAAATTAGGAAAATATCAGTTATCTAGTATTTTTAATCAATTTTGTGAATAATGAATATAAATTCTAAGATCTTTTTATATAATCTCAAAACCCCCGATATTACTAGAATTGTGTATAGAGAATATTTTTTTTTCTAAGATGTACTGGTGCATGACATTCCTCTCATTTTTTAAGGACTCCTTCGAAATCCACTATGATTTTAAGTCACTTTGAGCAACAAATTCTAATTATGAAAAACCAATGATAATATCTAGTACAATTTCAACGTTCTTATTTTGTCAATCACTTTTTGAAAACAATAAAAAGTAAAACTATGGTAGAGTACTGAATTCGATTGAAAAAAATTTCAATAAATGGACCATAAATTCAGGTGTCCCTAGAATTTATCTAAGTTGTTAACTTGTTGTAACTATGATTGATTTAACTTGTTGTATAATTTGATTGATTTTAAGGTTGAATCTCTGTATGTGGTTTAAGTGTTCTTGATCTTGTGAGACATTAAATTAAGAATGAACGAGAGAGAATTGCATAAATGTAAATGAACACAAGAGTTTTTCTGAGTACAACTAAAATGGAATAGCTTACATTTCTCCGAAAACCATCTCGGAATCCACTATAACTTGAGATTACAAGCGATGTTATTGAGAAATTACAAAGAGACTTTATTTATTGACTTGCTTTGTATTCTCTCTAATATGTGACCTTAATTTCATTCGTGATCCGGCTCTCAGTTTTAGAAGACCGCACTTTAGAGAAAAAATGTTGTTTTGAATATTTTCATATAAAAATGGGCTATTTTGTAAACAAAATCGACCCTAATTTTTAGGAGATCGCAAGCCTATACTTAGGGTCCGACTGGTCGCATGTGGTATCAAAGATGAGTTGTAGTAGATGTTATAATTTAATATAATTTCCAGTAAAAAATATGTGGTAGAAACTGCAGATTTATGCGATGAGTTTGCTGTAAAAATATGAGTTATCATTCTTATAAATACAATTGATTGGTAACTTTTATGATGTATATGTTGCCGTATGTGTATTTAAAGTAAATTAATTTTGAAACTAATAATAATAATAATAATACTTATTATAGTAAAAGTAGATTAAATAAAATAAAAATAACTTAAACATAGTAAATTAAAAAGAAACTATTTTTCGTAAAATAGTAACGAAAAAGAATTAACAAAAAAAATTAAAATGTTACCAAATTATTTTTGGTAGATTCATTGGATTATTGAAATTAACCAAAAAAAAAATTATTGGTAAAAAAATTAAAAAAATAAGTAACTCAATCATAACACATGAAATTTTCCATGATGTTGAATTAATTTTTGATTTACCAATTTCACAAAGGACATAACTCAAATTTGTAAATCAACCATAACACATTATAACTCAAACTTAAATTTGAAATTCTAGTTTAATTCATGATTGGTAATATTTTTGACTTAACTAGTTGAATACCAAGATGCATTTCAGGGTAAGTTTGAATTCCAAGAAGTCAAGAACACCATCTTTCTCCTTTGGATACGAGCAAATGATGGTCATAATCCTTTTCCATCATCATTCTTCTGTAGTACTCTGCTTCAGACATCACATGGAGTTGTCGAAGGCTTGTTGTCTTAAAACCCTTTCTTTTACTGTTCACACTGTCATTAAATCCTTTTGTTCAATCAGTGTCCGTCTGGAGTGTGTTTCGAACCCTTCAGCTCATAAATCGATGTGCACACAGAGAAACAACAATTGACAAACTCTAACTAAAGTGGTTACTGTTTAACCATTTTTTTTGCAATAGAAAATCATCTCTTTATTGATTAAACGAGCATGTCAACATACATCGATAACTAACCAAATGATACATAAATGCTTCCAAACAAAAACAAAAGTTGTTAAACCATTTTAGATGTCAATAATATGAACATTTTATTTTAATGGCTCAACCAGATAGTTAAAGAAATTGTTGAATTAAGTTGTGATATCTTTTCAAACTAGTAGTTATGCAAGAGCTTGTGAGAACAAAACTGTTTTCAAACTAAATTTTTATGAATGAGGTAACAACTTCTTTCTTTTTTGTTAAATCGTGGGAGTTCATGGCTTTCGGTCCATAATTTTTTCCGGTATCCAGAGTCAGACTTTAGATATTCTGGTTTAAAGAATAATCTTCCATCCCAATGAAAAATTAAATTCGGGGCACAAAAGAACCAGTTTTTTTGTGTTACCACTGGATACAAGGGAACTAATCCCTTTTAATTACCACTAGATCACTATCATTGGTAAATGAGGCAACAGCTTACATAAAATATACTGCAATATTTTTTTAAAAAAATCAGAAGATGTAATAAGTTAATATATGCAATCACATGTGTTGGGAAGAAGGTCAATGGTAATGGCAGATCACATGTGTTCGCTTATTTCAATACACTTTTGTTTGTTGGACCTCTTACCTTTTTATTTCTCTTTCCATAGTCACGGGAAATATTTTGTTTCTGATATTTCTTCGTGGACAACAGTTAACAACATATATTAATATATTTTGCTAGTATTCTATATGATTTTTAGCAAATTTATTTAAATACTGGTCAATCCAACATAAAGCTTACATCAAACAATTGAATACCATAATTCTTTTTATGATGTGGGTAGTTATAGATATTCATGTGTTTATCAAAATGTTGTAAAAGCACACATGAAGATGTTGTAAAAAGATCACTCATGGATAGATATTTGAAAAGGTTAAAAGTCTTAAGAAAAAGATGTAAAGTTGGTTGTGAAATTTTCATTGATTTACTGGCTGATAAGAAATTAATGTTTTTACACACTATTCGATTTTTAAAATATACAGTCAGTTGTAGGTTGATGTGTTTGCCATAGTCTCGTAAGTTGTAGTTTTGATTGTGCATTAATTCGTTCCTCTTGTTTTACAAGTTAGAATTTGTGTTTCATATTAGTAAAGGTAAAATATGTTTGTTGTAGACTTTTTATCGATCATCATGTGTAAAGATAGTAAAAAAGATTATTCTAAATGATAATGTAATAATAGACGATAAAAGATGCATAGTTGATTTTACTAGTAAGAAATGTATTGATATTACTAGCTAAACCCTAAATTGTATGTGATATTATATTTGGGAAAATATGGGGTAAAATAGTCATTTTAATTACAGTTCAATTCCACTTCGCATATAATTCACTTGAGTTCTAATATACTTTATATTGTCATATTTAAGGAAAAAATGTTGTGAAATGAAGTATTGATAAATATTTTGCTAAAATTAAACCATTTACATTGAATATAATGAAATGAACATTATATTAATTTCACAAAAAATAGACAAAATTAAAAAAGAATACCCCTCTGTAATTTTAAAATAGAATGAATGAGATGAAATTATCCCTTTCATTTGTATCCCATTCATATTTACTCCATCAATTTTGTTCATGTTTACCATTATAAAATTTATGTAAAAACTCAAATCTCAAAACTTGTCTACAAAATTGCGATTTTGTCTAGTGACATTTGCTCAACTTTTGTAGTAATAAAATCGTGGTTTGAATATTCCAGTACTGTTGTTTAATACTGTATTATAGACCAAAAAAAAAAAGAATTACTACTTAAAAAAAAGATAAGATAATAAATGAAAAAAAGATCACATGGGTGATTTAAAATAGAGAGACCATTCACCAATATTGAGACGTGAAAATGTTAGGTAATGGCAGTTGGGATACCTTTTTGCATGTGCTCTCTCTCTCTCTCTCTCTCATGTACAGTCACAGGCACCTCATTATTCACATACTCTAATACATATCTCCTCAAGTTCGATTACTTGACTAACGTAACGTTTCACATGTAACTACTAGAATGCATGTTTCACTGCTAAAATGCATGTTTCGCTGCTAAAATGCATGTTTGGTTAGCAATAAGATAGATGTTTTGAGTCGCAGATTTGAACAAGTCGTTAGAATTTAACGATTCGGTAAAACCATAAGACATTTGTGACATATTTTAGGGTTGGATGCTGAAATTTTTTTGTAGCTGAAATCATCACAAACAATTTTTGTTATATATGAGTTCTTGTTATGAGCTTTTAGTGTAAAAATTCGATATTCGACCAAATAACAGTTCCACTTCCTTAAAATAACAAAATAATTTTAAATTTTAAAAATAGAAAAACACTTCAGATTTCATAAAAAAAAAAAGAATTATAATACTCATATAAAAACTATTTTAAACACTGCTGTGTCTATAACGAGGTCGTTTTTTTGTAGCTGAAATCATCACAAACAATTTTTGTTATATATGAGTTCTTGTTATGAGCTTTTAGTGCAAAACCTTCAACAACCAACGCTGAGAGAATCTTTGAAAATTCATTACAAGTAGTTTATAATATATTTTCTGCTCAAAACAATGCCATTTGACCGGATATCGGATCAGTTTTTAAATTTATTTTTTGGTCATGACTGGATATATATAATCAGTTTAGGTGTCTGAATATTCGTAAAAATTCGATATTCGACCAAATAACAGTTCCACTTCCTTAAAATAACAAAATATTTTAAAATTTTAAAAATAGCGCTTCAGATTTCATAAAAAAAAAGAATTATAATACTCATATAAAAACTATTTTAAACACTTCTGTTTCTTAACTTTATTTTTTTTTTAATATCTCTTATAACTAATTTGATAACTAAATTTCTTAGATTTATACAAATATAATTAATGTACAATTGCTTAAAAGTTCTTAGATTTACCTGCTCATTGTATAATCTTGACAGTGGAAACAGTTAATCTGCTTCAATTCAATGAGGTTAAAAAAATGTATAGTTCACATTTGAATATTTACCTATATATAAACATGTATATATATATATATATATATGTATTTATTCATAAAATTTTGAGCGAAGTTGATATCAAAGTTTTAAGATTTTAGTATATCTGTGATTTGTTTCGATTCTAAAGAAGATTAATTTGTTATTAATTTTTGCTAATTATTTTGTTTGTAAATTTACAGTGATCTAATTTTTTTGAATCCAAATCAAAACCAATAATAAATTGAAACAAGGAAAAAATAGAAATAAAAGATGTTTTTTTGAAGTTTGTCCATATATACCTTTATTAATGAAGTTTGGTGATTTAAACTTTTGTAATAATTAAAATCATATAATGTCCCTAATTTTCAGAATTAGAATTTCAGATTTGGAAAATTGTTAATTTTCAAAATTGAAAAATTGTTTTTAGAAATTAAATTTAGTATTTTCGAATTTAAAAAAAGGGTTCAAAATTAATGTTTCACTCTTTTAGCTAATGATCGAGAAATTAATGTTTCATTATATTCGTTTAGTTATAGAGTTATAGTTGTAAAAAAAAATGTTATATGATCATATAACTCTATAACTATGTCTTCATATTATATGGTAAAAGCTCGAGGGTAATAGAGTTTTTTAAACTCAATTATAATGTTATATACTAGGTTGCATGGAATCGGAAACGGGTACGCGGAAGCGAAACGTTTGGAAACGCGGAAATTTTTTTTTCAAAAAAATTAGGAAACGGATACGTTTTGGAAACGCATATACAACACACAAGCTATAAAAATATATAATAAAAAAACACAAATTCTGTACATAAATATTAAATAGTTAAACTAAAGATAAATATTATAACGCTCAAAATCAAATATTTAGACTATCATTTTCATTATCATTTTCATCAGCTCCTTCAAACAAAACTGTCTCCAACTCTGGTTCATCAAGAGAAAGATTCTCAAACTCAAGTATCTCAAAATTAGTCTCATTTATTAAATCAAATTGATCACCTCCAATATCTTACATATAATTGAGATAATTTTTGTAAGCAAAACTTATTCTAGAGTGAAGACGAAGATTAGTATACACAAATACCAAATTTTCCACTCGTTATGGAGCAATTTTAATTATTGTTGGAGAATGTAAAAAAAAATTAAGTACTCCAACTCTTTTCACAATATACATATTTCATAATTATATTTTTTAATTATAAAATACCAAATATGTCCATATGTTTCCAAACTATTTATTTATTATGTTTCTAAAAAAAAAAAATTTCAACGTATTTCCAAAACGGAATCGAACGTTTCCATTGTGTTTTCAAATTATTTTTTTAGGAAATGCGTTTCCATAGAGTTTCCTCCCGTTTCTGAGAGTTTCTGTTTTCGAAACGGGAAACGGACCTCGGACGGAGTTTCCATACAACATAGGCTATATATACAAAATAGAAAAATAAAACGAAACGAAAAAAATCTCAAAAAAATTACAAAAATTCAAACGAACCAAACAAAGCATTTAACGTAAAAACATTAAACCAAACTCAAAGTATTTCGATTATTATACTTAATCACTTTGATTCTTCTCTGCATACAAAATTCTTGATCTTATAGTAATCAAATTCATATAAATTTCACCCATAAACAAAATTCATATTCATTTGTATTTTTTGATATTTTTTAAAATTATTAAGAGGAAGAAAATGGAGCAGAACAATTTGGAAAATTGGTGTATGGAAAAGTAAATCGCCACGTCCTCATCTGAACAAGTCTCGAAGGCCTGGTCCTCCTGAAATCAGCTCTCTTTATCCTCTGATTTATCCAAATGTTCATTTAACGAAGTAGGAGAAAATATAATCATTTGAGACATTTGAAATTTAGGGTAATACTCTGCTCTTGTTCTATCCCAAAACATAAACCGGTTATAAATTGAATTGAATTTGAAATTAATTATGGAAAATATAAACCGGTTTTAAACATAAACTAATGAATTCGCAAGTACTGGACAATACTAAAAGTTTAGACAATTAGTTTACTGGACAATAAACATACTCTCTTATTCCTTATCAATACGCACAACCGTATAGTACTCTACCTTTTAAAATACCCAACAAAATTCTGAAGTTGTCGCTGGCTCGTCATAACAACAGGAGGAGAATCAACGCTTAGATCAGTTGGTAGATAACTGAATTCCACATCAACCATACTCTGTTCAATTCTGTAGTCTTCAGAAACCATCATCTTGAACTCTTCAAGAGTTGTAGTGGATTGCAAAGTAATCTCGCACGTTTTTCTTCATCAACCATAAATCTCCACTCCTTCTTCTCAAACGATCGCCATACACCACATGTTATTGAATTCTGAAAAAAGCAGAATACGTATTCTAAAATCCGCATAACGAAATCTAACAATATATTTGATTTCCTAAACTACTAGATTCAGTTTGAAAATTTCGAATATCTATTTTTCTTAATTTTGTGAATTTTGAACTAATTTAGAATTGCTTTTCTAAATTTTGTAGAACATAGAGCAAATTACAGACGACCTATTCTAAAACTGTTTTCTAAACTTCGTAGAACGTAAATGTATTCTACACTTTGTAGAACATGTACAGTGTGTAGATTACATAATCTGAACATTCTATAACATATATAAAATGCAGAAGATATATTCTAAACAAAGCAGAACGAATTTTATAAATCCAAAATCTATTATATCGATTACCAAACAACAATCACAACATTAACAAAAAGTCTTATTCTTTTGTTTTTCACGTATTTGACAAAAAAAAAAATTTTAAATTATTATTTATACTATAAATGGTAATTTAGATATAAATAAAATTTTTGAAATAAATATATATATGGACAAATTGGAAAAAAAAAAATATTTTATTTCCAATTTTCCCTTAAAACAAATACTATAAAGATATTTTGAGTTGAAAAACAGTTATTTTAATTTTCCAAAAGGAAAAGAAGACTTTGTTTCAAAAAAGATACCGGACTTTACGTTGAAAATGAAAAACAGTAATTATAAAAGCTCTTTAAAAAAATAATATATTTATATGAGTCACAGAGAAGTCTTCTCAGTGTAATTGTCAAGAATCGAAATGAGTAATGTTCCTAGAATCTATTGGCTCTTTGTCGCTTAGCTTTAAGCCAATTACACCGACACGTTTGTAAAATCTTCTGACGTATGTTACGAGGCTTCGTGTGTTTTGAATATTATTATTTTTCCAATTCTAAGATCTTTTACTATTAATAACAAGACATTAACATATTTTGAACCTTCGTGAAACCGTCCAAAATCTTGTTCAACTATTGTTTATTTATTTTATGGAGACAAATAAAATAGAATTGGCTCATAATTCATTACCTTTCTCAAAATTACATAAGTATATATGATAAGATTTTGTAGTTCAAACAAAAAGCATATTTATTATGGCCAAAACACTAATCTTTTTTTTTTTTTTTGATAAAGATGAACATAGAATCTTACTAACATATATCGTGTTGATAAAAAAATGAAAAAAAAAACTAACATATACATACTCTCATAATTCATTCAAATTTCGATTCTTCGGTTTATACTTTTACATAGTCCTAATAAAAGAAATAAGCATAAATCTGATTTTAGGTTTTATATGAAAGAAGAAAGACATAAAAAGAAATATAAAAGAAAAAGTACGAGAAAACCTTTCATATGAGCAATTTATGTCTTGATCGCCGGTCGAATCATGGTACGATGAAGAAGCAACCAAACGACCGAGCCATCTCCCCACATGTCTTATTTTAAATTCGTTTTAAAATTTAAACACCATAATCAACTTATCAAAGTCACAAAGTCACTGTTATTATTTTTGAAATGGTGGTCTAGTGGTAATACAAGGGAATAAATTTTTTGTGTTTCGGATTCAAACATTTATTAGGATGGAAGGTTATTCTTTAAATCGGAATATCTAATGTCTGATTCCGGATACCGAAAAAATTATGGGTCGAAGATTCAGAACTTCCTCATTTATTAAAAGAAAAAGAAAAAGGGACCGTTGTTAAAATAAAACTAATTTTTGTGCCGTTTTCTCTCACTTTCTAATAAGGGACAGTTTGCGGAGATTATTGCGGAGATTATTGTGTTCTCCCAAACAAACAAACAACGAAAAAGAAAAAAAACAAAAAGAAAAAGAAAGAGGCGAATTAATGAATGACACGGTGCGTTTTGAATATCAGTTGAGTTGGGCTAAGAAGCAAGCCCAACGTAATTTGAATAGCCTACCCTTGTTTCCTCGTTGGTCCACGTAACGCGTTTCATAGTTTTCTATCAGTTTTAGTGTTTTGTTTTATATTTTTCTTGTCAATTAATTTGGTCTACCTAGTATCTAATGTGAAAATAATCAACATATATACATTCTAAAAAAAAATCAACATATACTATATGCCGACACAATATATATATTTTTTTTGTTTGTGTGTAAGAAAGTATTTAAACAGAAAAATCGAACCGTTGATAATAATATGTTAGATTCACACCATAATACGTAAATTATTATACCAAACGTAATATCTTACTCAACTTTGTTATTTTCTACATAAGATTTTTTTTTTTTGGGTTATTGAATTATTTTCTTACATAAGTTTTTTTTTTTTTTTTTTGGGTTATTGATTTTTTTTTTTTAATTTTTTTATCAGTGAAGGAGAAAAATCATAAATGTAAGGAGGACTAATCTATCAAGAAGGAAAATAATCGTAAAATAATGGACCGTGGACTGAGAAAGTGAGAATCTTATCAATATTGCTCTTTGGATCCCTTTGGTCCACCTTTAAGGTTGTAGTTGGTGTTTCATAATTCGGATTATTCTAGTCATAGTCATAGTCATGTTTTCAAAAACAGAAATATCAAAATATCATCCCCCGTGGGGTTTTGCCATCATTAAATCTCCAACGAACGTTAACATATTAAAATCGAAAATCTGCTAAAGTATATGATCTAATGATATCAAAATCAAATATCAAGTAAAAACAGGTCAACATATAATAAAACCAGCCTAGAGGATCATGATCCAGTGGAAAACTTTAGTTCATATTAGAGATAACTTAGAAAACAATAATAATTCATCCACAAAATGCAAATCTTGTTTTCCAAATTATCTCTAATCGTTTTAAGCATTTTAACGTAATAGTGGTAACCGGGGTAGTGAAATATGTGCTTATTTAAAAGATGCAGGATCCTTACTAGTATGATGTAAAAAATCTGATTTTTTGCTATATAAATGTCTTATGAACTTGAATATCCGTAAAATTAGTCGGATTCATCTAGATTATTCACGAAAAAATGTAATAAACATGGTTATTATATTAGAATATTGCATTGATTTTTCTTTTTTTTTCTGTTCAAACCTTGAATACTTTTACCTGCTCATATTGGCAAGCCAATACCAAACAAACAGACATGACACCAAACTATTGTTTTTATAAATTAAAAAATCATAAATTAAGAAAGGAAAAAAAGAATTTTCTAAAACCTTACAAATCATCGAGTAAGATTGAAAAAACTGTTGAATTTTAATTAAAAATATAATTATTTATCTAGCTCCGAACAATCTGTCTCGAATCTGCTGCACTTCACTCTGAGTTCCACAACACTCTTTCATGTATAATGATCTCAAACTTCAAAGTGTGTCCTTTGGGCTTATTTGCTATTGGATCTTAAATTTTCACTTTGACTAATTCAACACTTTTAAGTGAATTTGAGAATAAGGGCCTAATGCTGCTACTGGACTTTGTCCCACTGAATATGAAAGAGCACATTTGGGTCATAAACAAATATAAAGACCAAAGTGAGATTCATCATAAAAAATTGTGAATCATCAAATCATGTGGATCCAAAGTATGGAACTGATTTTCGATTCTATACAAGTATTACCTACAGTGAAATCAAACATGAACATTCCCAACATGATCCAAGATTTCCATGATTCCTGATCGGTTTCAGTAACCCGCGAATCCGAGTGCAGTTGCATCATTCAACTACCATGTTCATGTCGTATAAGATTTGAGAAATTTTTGAGATTCAAGATTGCGAGCATTTACCATCGGCTCAGAGGTAAACCGATGAGGAAGAGTCTGAAGAAGGCGACGACAGAGAGGAGACTTCCTCCAACAAGGCATACTTGAAGAGCTTTCTTCTTCTTTCTTGGGCTTAACCAAGTGAAATATTGGAGACTAGACTCTAAAATCGATTCTCCATCAAGATAACACACCTAGAAAGAAAAAAATGATACTAAGAGCAAGTAAACAAGATATTAATTTACATGAAGTTTGGTGACGAGTTGGATGTAGAACTTACGGGTAAGCTGTTCAGAAGAACCAGTGCAAGAGAGACATGGAACATGCAGGTCAAACTCTTTTCCAGGATATCCGGGAAGGATTTGCCGAAGAAGTTAAATAGCCAACGGGGTTGGTATGCGGTTAAATGGACTGAATTTGCCATAGCGATCAGATCACCGACAAAAACAAACGTCCCAAGACAATTCGAGCTATTGAAATCCAGACCAAGCCTAGAACAATTCTCTGAAGAGGTTTTTATATAAGTGATCTCTGTCCATGATACGCCTGGAGATTGAATTGCTTGTAAACACGACTCGCCCTGAAACATCAAATGCATTGACAGTCAAAAACGCAATGATATAAATATAATCAATGTTTTGAGGATATTCTCGAGCAATAATCACCTGTGAACAAACGCAGTCACTTTTATTATCTGTGTCTGATGGTGTAACCCATCCATCACCGCATTTGTTAAGCTTGACGATATCCTTTGCATCCAAGCAGATGGAAACCTCTCTTAGAGCTGCATTTGAGCATGGCATAGGTATAAATGCAGTGAGATCACCAGGACAAACAAATCGGTTCTCAACCATTTTCCCCGCGAAACCTTGTTCAATCAGAGAGACAGGGACACAGTAACCCTTCCCGTGATGAAACCTCCTTGAACCTCCGAGATACAAGGAAGCATTCGAGGAGGTTTCACTGTTTTGGTTATCCAAAATCGCTGCCAGTTCAAACCATTCGCTAGGCTTATGGACCCGTATACCATCTAAGGACACGATAACATCTCCAGGAGATAAATAACCAAACAATGGCGACATAGAAGGGACATCCACAACCTATAGAAGAAGCTAAGGTATTAGACTTTTTACAGCGAATCATTAAGGTTAATAACCATACAAAACGTACCGCGAGGCTTTCACCGTGTTTGTAGAACGGAGACAACATCACAGGCAACAGAAACAAAGCGAACGTACAGAGTGCACATAACTGCAGAAAGGAATTCAAAATCAAGGTCTCTCTCTTTATGCAAAAACAAAAAAGAAGATTTGAAGAGAGTAGGAGAAAAAGAGCTAAAACCAACCACTGCATTATGCCAAATACCAGCACAGTAAATACGAAGAGCATTAAAGCTTGGAAGTGATTGTAAAACATCATTATCGAAAGCTACAAGACCGCCCGGAAATATGGCTGCAACGAAAACCGCAATGTATTCCATCTGTATTCCTTCACTGCCGCTCAATCAGAACAAAGCCTAGAATTGAGTAAAGCTTCAAAACAACCTAATCTAATCACCAAAATCCATAACCCTTTTCTCTTAATTCAACTTCACAATGAACATAATAACAAAAGGTTAGAGCTTTTGAGGAACTGACCTAGCAGCAGCAAGAGCGTGACCAATTTCATGAAATGAAACAGTGATAACAGTGGAAACGAATACGTAAACGATGCCGGAAAGTGATAAACGCTGCAAAAACACATCATCACAAAGTAAGTAGCTTTTTTGTCGAATTTTCAAGATGAGATTTTTTTTGTTTAAGTGAGCTGACCATTGAGGGAGAGAATCCGAATATGGAGGAAGCGAGGCGATTGGAGAGTGGGTTAGAGTGGAATTGAAGGAGAAGGAAGATGGTGACGAGGAGAAGAGAGGCGACGCCGAATCCGAGTCCGATTGAGAACCAGATTTTCATCACGCCGGAGAATCGTCGTCCGAGACGGAAGATGGGTTCGTTGAACATCGAGATCTTGAGGTCGCAGTAACAACAGGAGGAGTCGATTTCCGTATTCCCACCATCGTCGTTAATTGAGCGTAAGGTGAGGACGGAACTATCGGCGTGAAGATCTCGTCGGAATCTTCTAACTCGCCGTCCTGAAATTTCCATCGGTTTATTCTGATTTTGATTTCGTTCTCAGGCGATGATGGTTTAAAGTTAAGAGCCGATGAGTTAATAAACCTTTTCGGTTAGGATCGGACCGGATCAGACAATAAAGAATATTCTGGTTAATTACAATTTTAACCCGAAATATAAACCATGAAAATGATGCAAATTAGAGGCAGAACCGAACAGTGAGATGCCTTGACTGACATAACCAAATCAAAATCAATGAGGTTTGATTTTGACGCAAAGAATATTTGACGTAATCATAAATATTCATTAATTGATTATTGTTTTTTTTTTTTGGATTATAAGATTGTCCATCAAAATTTCTACCCTAAATTGATAGAACCAATTTATTTTTATTTTTAAAATAAAAGCCAAAAAAGGAGTTATTTTATTTATTTTTAGACTTAAGCAAAAAAAGAGTTTTGTTTTTGTTTTACGACAGAACCAAAAAAGAGTTTCAAAATAGAGAGAGAGCCCAATTTTCATTCATTTTTTGAATAATTAAAAAGGGTAATTATGATTTATGAAGACGCATCTTCATCTTCTTCTTTTTTTGTACACGAAACGAAAACAAAAAGGAAATTTGGAACCCAAAAAAAAAAAAAGGAAAAATAGAACAAAAGATTTAAAGAAGAAAAAAGAAATAAAAATAGGGGAAAACTTCTCGATAGCTCGCTCCACTGGTTTCGTCCCTTCTCACACGTGCATCACAAACAAGCCACACGTGCGACGACCTCATCCAAATTTGTTCTTTATCCTCGAAAAGAGAAAATGGAAAACCACAGAAAACAGAAGAAGAATTTTACTCAGAGTCTGTGTCCAAATTCTCCATACCTTTCAATCCTCTCCGTTTCTGCTGCTGCAAATAAAAAAAACAGTTTTCATCATTCTCATTAAAACCTCACTTAATCACAACATTTTACCATGTTACATTCGCCGAATTTAAATTCAAAATCATAGATTTAAATCTCCATTAACCAGTAAAATTGATCAAGATTCAGTTTTTGACAAACTTACAAAAAAAAACAACAACAGAGAAACCCACTTGGGTTTATTTTATGCCAAGTAGTATTACTTTGCAAACAATTTATAAATTAGTGTTCTTTGTCTCTTTTCTTTAAGAAAATGAGCCAAAAAAACAGTTAATTATTCTCCATTAGGTGGAAAAGCAGGTCCCACGTCTTGTCCATTTTCTTAATTCCATTCAAACACATATTATTAACTTATTATTAATGAGGCCCACCTAATTTTTGTCCACAATTCACAACCTTCTCAACCACATATATATAATATTTATCAAAATCTATACCTATAGAGATTCATCTAAAAACACATTCCATCTTTTGTTCTTCTATTTTTATAATCTTTACTTATTTAAAAGACTTAATAAATCTCTTTTGTCATTATCAAAAGGGTTTAGTATAAAGTTAATTACCTTCTTCACATTTTTCTTCTCCTTAACTTCGTAACGGTTCTTGGTCAAATCAGACAACCACATCCCTGGAAAACAAAACTGTCCAAACAAAAACACACAAACTTTTCACTATGAGATTAAAAAAGAAAATGAAGACTTTTTTTTTGGGTTTTTTAATTAATTTATTATTATTATTACCTGAAGGGCTTTATCAATGTTCTTAGCTCGTTTCCTGGGTCTATGTGGAAGTTTTGTT
The DNA here is from genome assembly GCA_900406555.1 of Pseudoturritis turrita. Classification (NCBI taxonomy): domain Eukaryota; kingdom Viridiplantae; phylum Streptophyta; class Magnoliopsida; order Brassicales; family Brassicaceae; genus Pseudoturritis; species Pseudoturritis turrita. The sequence goes on along the minus strand of OVBL01000623.1, from coordinate 201,861 downwards.
CCTTTCATAACCAAGAAATCTTCTTCTTTTTCTTTTCTAGACAAAGCAATGTAGATCCTTGGCCACTCTATCACTTCCACTTGTGTTGTTGTTGTTGTTGCTCTCTCTCTCTCTCTCTCTCCATTGTTGTTTGTGTCGACCTCTTGATGAGCATGAGCCGTTGATTCTGATCTGTTCACTCTTTGGTGTTGTTGATTAGGATCAAACCCGTTTTGTCTCTGGTTCTGATCTCTAACGCTTGATCTCTTGTCGATTTGGTCTGGAGATGGTGGAGATCGCTTTGAGCCAGCCGATCTGGAGATCATACGATTGTTGTTGATGTTCCTCGATGGTGATCCGTTGGCTGATCGATCTTCTAGATTCCTGGGCATGATGATGATGATGAAGAGATTAAATCCACAGGTGATTTTGTTTTTTTTTTGTTTTTTTGGCTAAATAAGGTTAAAGTTGTAGACTTTGAGAGAGTTTAATGAAATATGTGAAATGAAGAAAGTTTTTTTTTTCTCGTGTTAAAAAATTGGGAAGAAATTTAGAAATGGAAACTAGTAGTACCCATTACATATTTTTAAGAATCAGAATAAAAAACACAGACCCAAAAAAAAAAAAAAAATTAAAGAGGGACCAAACAGAAATAAGATCAAATTAATATTTGTGATTTTCAAACGAAGAGCCTTTCTTTGAAGAGATTGGGTCAAACAAAGGCAAGAAAAATTCGAGATCTTATATTTAAAAAAAACAAGATTTTAGATTGAAAAATCTGCTATATTTTCACCCAAACTAAAAACAGAGCCAATAAACCTAAGAAACAGAGATTTGGGAAAAAGGCAAAAAAGACACAACTCTGCTGCTTCTTTGTGTTTCCAAGGGTATTATTGTAAATTCCTAAAAAAAGTTTTGGATCACCAAACTTATAGTTAAAAAGCTTGGAACTAAAATCACTTGGATCTCAAAAATCAGACAAAAACGAAAAAAAATAATAATAATAATTTAAAAGAAAGTAAATCAAATAAATGAAAAACTAAATCAGGAAACAGTAAATATCACATGAACATGGATGAACAAAAAAGAAATTATATACCAAAAAAAGACAAAAATCAAAATTTACATTTTAGGTAAATTAATATTTATCAAAATAGGAAATTTAAAAGGAATGAGAAATGAGTTAAGATTTGAGGCTAAACCTGGAAGGGAAGAAAAATCCAGAATACGATTCCTTGCCGCCGACGAAACCATTTCTAGAGTTAGTACTCCGACTAGAGAAAATCGGCGGAGGTGGTGGTGGCATAGACGGATTTACCGATCTTCTTTGTAGCCTATTACCTTGTCCTGAAGAAGAGGACGACTCATCGGCGGTGGTGATAGTGGTGGTTGATCGGATCTCAGCTCTCGAGATTCTCGATCGCTTTCGTTGTCCCCACTGTAAAAGCACATCTCCGCCGCCTCCGCCGCCTCCGCCGCGACTACTAGGGCTAGGATCTTGGGTGGATCTGAATCGGAATCCTTTGGGGACTCCGTCTAAAGATGAGGTGGTGGTGGTGCATGATCCGCCGTTAAATCCTCTTCCGGCGATTGAGGTTGTTGTAGTAATGACGGTGGTGGTGTCTTCGTTTGATGCTATTGAAGGTGAAGGTCTCAAATAAGGCTTTTTGGTTCCATTTGTAAGAGGAAGACAGTCTGGGCTTACTCTCTGATACCTAAAAATCAAAAACCCAAAAATCAGATCGAAAACATGAACAAAATCCAAGTGAAAATTGCGAAATGCGTCTGAAATTTCACCAAAGTTTGGTCTGAGTTGCAAAACCCAAATCAGACTTTTGAGGAAGAAGCTATGAGATTTCTTTTTTTTTTTATCTTTCGTCTTCGAAATCCAATGAAATTTCTTAAACAATTTGGTTGTTTGATTCAATATAGTGATCAAATTGAAAGCTCCTCCAGCTAAAGAAGACGAAAATCCGGAGAAGGACATTTGAGAATCATAAACACCAAATCAAACCCAGATCCATAGAAACCATTAGAAATTCGAAACAAAAAAACAAAAAAAAAACCCAGAAAAAGAAGAACAGAGAAAGAAGAAGAAGAAGAAAGAGAGAAACCTCATCATTATTATATACCAAAGTGAAAAAAACCCGATTACGAATTTTGTAATTTGGTAGGTTTTTCCGATTCCGATCTGTGATTTATTTTTTTAGAAAAATTTATGATTCGTTTCAATTTTCTCTCAACACACACCCAAATTTTGTTCCCTCCGATTAAACGAGGATTAACGACGAAACACACCCTCCTTGTTCTTCCACTATCGAATCACCATAAGAAAAAGAGAAGAAGATTGAAGATATTATGTAGAGAGAGAGAGAGAGGAGAGAGAAGAAACGGAGGCTCTGCGTTTAACAGTGAGGAGGAAGAAGACGAAGAAGAAGAAGGAGAAAGATAGTGGGTGCGTTATTGTGACAAAACTTCATTTTTATTAGTTTTTATTTTTCTAATCGAGTCCTTGAAATTTTTGTAGATTTCTAATTCGTACCCCTTTAGTTTCTTTTCTTACGTTTCGAAACTCGGCCCATTATAAGGCCCACTAGAGACTTTTTTTTTTTTTGTGCCGCAAACGTGTGATCAAAAACGTCTCCGTACCAATTTTTTGACAACGAGACCCAAATTTCTGATCGTGACGGTTTGCAATTAGACCGAAGAACATACAAAAAACTGAAATTATTTGTTATAAGATTCGAATAAGGACAAAAAGTAGGGGTTGGGAAAAAATTGTAGTAATTGAAAATATCAATCATGACTAAACCGAAATGTTTAAATCGTGGCAAAACAGGTCGACCAATTAGTCTAATTAATCTCTATATTTGTAAAGAAAGGGTTTCGATTCCGGATAAGATGGTGCCGCTCCTTGGTGATCATTTAAAAAAATTTGAAATCCAAAAAAAAATTTAAAAAAGAAATGTAAACACAATTGTTGTTTTTTAGACGTAATCAAATAAACCAAGATTATTAAAATTTTAGACTTTTATATATGTAACACAATTGTTTTTTTAATAAAAAAAATATACATATACTTTTTTTGGTCAACAAATTATATATTTATACTTTAGTTTTTTAATAATTAAAACCCAACCAATGCCGATTGCATCAAAACCGAACCAAAACTATACCAAATTACCAATGATTTAATTTGGTAGCAGTCTCTATAGAACCGAAAACGAAACAAAAACCAAACCGTAAACCGGATTTACCACATCTAAACAAATTGATCTTGTATTCAAAGAAAAAGTTGCCACAAAGTTTGAAAAGCATAGAAGAACAATATAATCCACCAGAGAAGCCAAAGAAGTGCCACAAAGTTTCAAGAGCACCGAAGAAGAACGATATAATCCACCAGAAAAGCTAAAGAAGTCCCCTTTTATGATGGAAATCGATAGGCAAATCTCGCCAGCTTAAACCCGTAAAACCCTTATCCGTGGCGCCCGCATAAAGCAAATTCCGAGTCTCGGGCCTAAGAGAAGTTCAAATTTCGGCTCTAGTTCTCTAACTAGCGGAAAAGCCGTGGAACTGATCTTTTAGGCACTTTTCCTTCGAGCTTTAGTCTTCGATAAGACTCTCTGATATGACAAGGTCTAATAGGTCCTGATTCTTTCCTTTCCCCCATAACAACTCGAGCTACAAACAAATGTTTCGATTGAGCCTTAACCAGATTCTATTGTTCCCAACTGTAAATCGAAAAATGTTTCGACGTGTCTTACCTGTTTCCACGAGTTCCCCAACAAACATCTTTGCGATACCACACGAAACGATAACTATTGGCACACTGATATTCTGACTCCCTGTGATGCCCTGTAATAGCTGCATTCAAGAAACACAATAACACAAACACACAAAGGTTCATATTTTGAATGAAACAAAATCGTAAAATCGAATGTGTTCAAAAGAAAAATCGAATGTGTTCATATATATATATATATACCTTCTTCATGTTTCCTCTTTGAAGTGCAGATCTCCTGAAAGATTCATATCTGCTCATTTGATCCTCTGTGAATTGCGATAAAATCGTCCTGACAAAACCAATCATATCATCTTCAGCTCTTTAAAACGAATGAAATCGAAAATCGAAAACCAAAAACACTCACTGCATCTTAGCCATTTTAGCAGGAGCAGCACTAGTTGGGTATTTGGTTAGCTCAACTTCCATATTCTCTTCCTCTTCTTCTTCTTCATCTTCATCTTTGTTCTTAGCTTCAGCAACAACATTAACGGAGGTTTTAGATTTCTTCGTCTGACGTCGAACACCCACAGCTCTCTCTCCTTCTTCTTCTTCTTCTTCTGGATTCTGGTCGATTTCAATCCGTCCCTCGTCACTACCGTCTCCGCCTCTTCCTCCGCCGCCGCCAACTGGTGATTCCGGCGGCGATTCCTCTTGCTCTTCCTCGATTGCTGCTTCAAATGGATCCTTCGAATGCTTCATTGCTGATAAAACCTAAACGAAAAAACCACACAAATCGGATTAAGATACACAGCGACGACACAGTAGGAGAGATCGAGACATGAAAATTAGGGTTTTTAAGAAGTGAGGATCATTGACGAACCTTTTGAGGGATTCTTCGGTGTAAACTCAGATCCAATTTCAGGAATCACGAATCTCTCGATCGTTGTTCAAAACTGGGAAGCTTCCAAAAATTTCCAGGATTGTTCGATTTCAAGTTTCTCATGTGTGTGGTGGTTTCTATAAGAGTGTTCTAGTCGGTTTAGTCTAAATCAAATGATGAATCTAAATTATAAAGCTAAACCGGATATTGTTAAACCGAACCAAAAAGTTTTGTGCCCATATTGATTGATTTTTTTTTTTTGGGATCGAACCCAAATGATTGGGTTGGACTCGGTTCAGAACCGACTACAAATTTTGAATAAAATGTAGCATTAAATCTGGATTTGGATTTTATTTTTTCGGAATTTTTTTTTTCTTTTTTCGTCGCACTTTATTTATTGATCACTTAAATACAATTGTATCCGTCAACTAACAAGGAACCGAAGTACCAATAGTAGAAAAACCGATTTTTTTAGACAAACATTTCTAACAAGTAGATCTACTTTTTCATTCTTTTTCTTAGGGCAATGCACTAGGACGAACTCCGGGAAAGACATCTGTACCTCTTTGAACTCATTCAATTCTGGTTTAAAATGTGGCCAATCTTCCGGGCTTGACACCATGTCGACCAACTCCTTTGAATCTGTAACGAAATATATATTTTTTCCGATATATATATATATATATATATATATATATATATATTTCAGATGTTTTTTTTTAATATATTTCAGATGTTTTTTTTTAATATATTTTTAATATATTTCAGATGTTTTTTTTTAATATATTTCAGATGTTGAAAGAAAAAGTATTAAATGTTGCAAATTCGATTTGGATACATTTTTTTCCAATTAAATTATGGAGTGCATATAACATTTTCAGCGACTAATCAATTTCTTTTACGGATAACTATTTAAAAAATAAATTTATTTGTTGGGAGTGATTTTTCGTTAACCAATGAAAGTAGGTTTGGGAATTCGGGTATTCGATTTGGTTTTGGGTAGAAACCGATCGGTTCCGAATCTTTCGAATAGAGGGATTTAGGACACATATAGATATCGAAACAGTTTCGGTTCGGGTTCGGTTCGGTTTCTATCGGTTCCGGATCGGTTCGGTCTAAATTTTCAGAATCGGTAATTATCCAAAAATACCCAAATACCCAAAATATCCGAAAATAATAATAAAAATCTATAAAAATAAAAATAATACATTTAAATTAGTTATTTTATCCGAATAATCCAAAAATACCTATAAATATCCAAACTAACCGAATTAACCGGAAAAATAACAAAGAAAAAATTGTAAAATTTACCTGAACTACCCAAACATACCCAACCTAAAACCAAAATATCTATGGATTAATTTATGTTTCGGGTATTTCAGGTATCATTCTGTTCTCAGTTCGGTTCTGATTCTAGACATATAGGATCAATCTGATATTTTAAAAAAATCAGTTCGAATTCAGTTCGGATAACTTCAATTCTGGATTTTTTTCTCAGCCCTAAACGAAACCATGGATAATATTTTGTTGCAAATGTTATTAAAAAAGCTGGCAAAATACTACCAATATGAAAAATCGAAAGAAACAAGACTAAAATCGCAACGCACGATTCAATGAATAATCTAATCATTTCAAATATTTAGTCCAAAATTTTGGGCCATACCAATTAAAAATCTATCAACACTCACTCTTCTGTACTAACCACGAGAGAAAAATACGAAGGCCAACTGCTTTTACATGGAATAGGAATACTATATTTTATGTTCTTTATTGTTTTTCAAATATAAATAATGTATTTAGTTAATCGATAAATGAAATGCGTTCGTGAAAAAAAAACACTTACAAACAATTATCTTAATAAATATTTTTGTATTTGATATTAAAACGATACTTAATCTTTCACATCATTCACAAAATTTAAAGTTTTTAATACTATATTTTATGTACTTTATTGGTTTTCAAATACAAATAATGTATTTAGTTAATCGATAAATAAAATGCGTTCGTAAAAAAAAAAAAGCATTTACGAACAATTATCTTAATAAATATTTTTGTATTTGATATTAAAACGATACTTAATCTTTCACATCATTCACAAAATTTAAAGTTCTTTAACATTTGATTGACCGGATATATTATGTTACAAAAAATATAAATCCTAACCCCCTTTTTTCCCCTCATTCTCAATATAAACTCACATCACCAAACCATCATTACAATTCTAAACAAAAAAACTCTATGAAACACATAAAACAGGCAAAAAATATATTTAATTATATATATATAACATCACTGCATTTAGAAAGTATTGGGTTGTTTAGCTTGAGAAATCATCTGGACAACTTCTCTCATGGTCGGTCTCTCAACACTATGTTCTTGAACACATAGCATTGCAACAAAGAACAGTTCCATGGCTTCTCCTAATGGTACATTGCTCAATCTCTGGTCTATTATCTTCACCACACCTTGTCTGTTACAATTTGTCTGAATCTTTGACCATTGCACAATGTCTACACCTTCTTCACCAAAGTTATCTACCGGTTTTCGACCCGTAATTAGCTCCAATAACACTACTCCGAAGCTATACACATCGCTCTTCTCGTCAATTCGCAGTGTATACGCGTATTCTGCATCGAAGAAATTGGATAAAATCGGTTAGATCATACATGAACCAAGCCAAACTAGCTTTGGAACCGAAACCAAAATGCCTAGCCCTAATTTTGAATGATACGTGTGATACAAGAAACGAGTATTTGGAATCAGTCAGGTACCTGGAGCGATGTAGCCATACGAGCCTGCGATCGAGGACATACACTCTGAAGCTCCATTGTCTTGCATCATAAATTTAGCGAGCCCAAAATCAGCGACATGAGCTTCAAACTCAGGACCCAACAAGATGTTGTTGGACTTCACATCGCGATGGATTATAAGCGGCGAGCAATCGTGATGAAGATAACACAATCCCTTAGCCGCTTCCAACGCTATTTGCAACCGCGTTTCCCATTTCAAAAACACTCCAGCTTTCCCGTGCAAGACTTCTCCGAGGCTACCATTAGGCATATACTCGTAAACAAGGAGATTCACGTCTTTGTTTGAACAAAAAGCGAGCAATCTCACTATGTTTCTGTGTCTGATCCTACCTAATGTCTGAATCTCTGCGGCTAAACCGTTATCGTGAGATGATCCTTTGCTTATCGTTAAGAGTTTCTTGACCGCAACTTCTTCTCCGTTTGGCATTAACCCTTTGTAAACAACCCCTGCACCGCCTTTACCGATCACATTGTTCTCTTTAACACATTCTAAAATGTGTTCACTTCTAAATCCGAGCTTCTGAAACCCTATTAGCTTCCATAGATTCGAGCTCTTCCTTCTCATTCTCCGATTCTTGACAACGGCTAAAACCACGAACACCAAGAAAAACCCTAGGAGGCCTAACCCGAATAACAGCTTGAATTTCGAGGAGATTTCGCTGTGGGAGTTTGCGTTGTTCTGGTTTAGAAGCTGAGATTGAGATTGGTTTTGAGGTCCGGTGCAAGGGTTTGAAGAGAATCCGCAGAGAAAAGGGTTTCCGGTGAATGACGTGTTGTTGAAGTAAAAGAATTGACCTGAAGTTGGTACTGAACCGGAGAAGTTGTTGTGTGAGAAATCTGCTGATGTTAAGCTCTTCATGTATCCAATTTCGGGTGGGAGGCTTTGGTTTAAGAGATTCCAAGAAACATTTAGATAGTTTAGAATCCGAATCTGCGAAATCTGAACCGGAATCTGACCAGAGATTTGGTTATGACTCAAATCTAAGTATGTGACTGACTGACAATCACCAAACTCAGGAGGAAACTTGCCTGAGAAGTTGTTTCTGCTCATGTCAATCTTGAGAAGACTCTTCAAACTTCCGATTTCACCCGGGATTTGTCCCGTGAATCGGTTTGCGCCGAGAAGAAGAATCTGAAGGCTCTTGAGGTTTCTGATTGAACCAGGAATCGGTCCGGATAACCGATTGTTGAATAGATTGATCTGAGTGAGGCTCGAAAACCGCTCATTTCCCGCCTCTTCTTCGGGGATTTCTCCAGTCAAGAAGTTGTTTTGAAGCTCGAGAAGCGAAAGATTCGGCAAATAAATCAAACCCCTTGGCAATTTACCTGTCAGAAAGTTCTGACCGAGACGGAATCTCCAGAGCGGTTCGCATTGGCCAAGATCTTCAGAGAGTGGACCGAACAAGAAGTTGTTGAAGAGAATGAGAATCTTGAGTCTTCTTCCGAAACAGAGCGACTCAGGGATCAAACCTGTGAGCTTATTGGTAGACAAATCGATCTCGATCAACTTCCCGTTTGATCCGAGTTTTGCAGGAATCTTCCCGGTGAAATTGTTGTGCCAAAGCTTGAGGATTTCAAGATCAGGAAGCTGAGATACGAACTCAGGGATCTCGCCGTGTAATCTGTTGAAGAAGAGGTTAAACAATTGAAGCTTTTGAAGACCAGATAGCTCCAGAGGAATCTCTCCTTCTAAAAAGTTGTTGGAAAGATCTAAAGTCTTGAGGCTTGTCATGTTCCCTAACTCTCTAGGAACAGAGCCTGTAAGCTCATTGGTCTGAAGAAACAGAATCTCCAAGTTCTTGAGATTCCCTAATTCCGCAGGAATTGATCCTTTCAAGCTGCAATTCGCTAAATCCAAATGAACAAGATTGATCAATTTCCCGAAATCCGAAGGTATCCCGCCGTGGAAATCGTTGTAGTAACCTAAGTAAAGCTTTTCCAGAGTCGTGATGTTCCCTAGCTCGTTAGGGATTCTCCCACTGAGATCATTTCCAGATAAAGAAAGAGACTTGAGACGCAAGAAATCTCCGTAGCTTCTAGGGATCTCACCGGTGAAGTAATTTCCTCCAAGATCTAAGTACTCGAGACGAGTGAGTTTGGTCAGAGACAGAGGAAGCGATCCGTTGAAGTTGTTGTCGTAAGCGTCAAGAGTCACGAGCTGAGTCATTTGACCAAACTCACGTGGCTCAAGCTCTCCTTGGAAGGCGTTCATTGAGATGTTCAAGAACTCGAGGCTCGAGAGCTTATGGATTTCCGGCGAGAGATAGCCGGAGATATTGAGATTAGAGATGTCGAGACGAGTAATGGACTGATTAAAGTTGTCACAAGAAACACCAGTCCAAGAACATAGAGAATTGAAATTAGGAATGTTCCATGAATCAAGAGAAGGATCATAGGAATCAAAGCTTTGCTTTAGAGTGACAAGGACTTTTGCTTGTCTAATTAGTGAGAGATTAAGTGATGAAATCGAAGAAGAAGAAGAACAAAGGAGAGGAGAGAAGAACAGAGAGATCGAAGACAAGATTAGGAAGAAAGTGAAGATCTTGTCTGCCATTGTAACATCTAAAAAAAGTTTAGAGAAGTGAAAGAGAAGAAGGGTCTTGGAAGAAATTGCAAAACCCTAGAGAAATCGATCGAAGAAGATCATGATTATCAGTAGACATCATCATGCTTTACTGTTTTTTTAATGTTTTGGGGCTCACTATGTTCTGGAGTTTGCTGCTTATAGTGAGTGGCTTAATAAGTGAAGAAGATAATCATGATTTCATGCCTCGTTTTTTTTTTGAATATACTAAATTGTGAAAATCATAATTGAAAATTTTAAAAGAAAAGTGAAAAAGAAGTTGTAGTATCCAATGCATTCTTCGTCTTTTGGATTGAGCTTTAGTTTTTTTTTTTTTTTTTTGGATGAGTCTTTTGCTTTTGAGAAAAGCAAAAGCAATATATATACTTTCACAAAAGATGAGAACACACATCATCGCTTTTTTCTTTAATGGAGAAAAAATATAAATATTAAAGATTAGTGCCTCTTGCCTTTTTTTTTTTTCTTTTTTTGACCTTCTCTTTATCTTTTGATTTGATTTCTTTTTTTTTTAAATATTTTTATCTCCAAATTATTGGGATTATTTGAATTAGGTTTCATATATATAGACATAGTCACATAACCCACTAGTTGTTAGATCGATTTACGTCAAGAGAATCAAGATGTTGAAAGGGATTTATTTTTTTGCAAGTTTAGACAAAAACTTAGAAATCAATAAAATACAAAAATAATTTAAAAAGAGAGAGGCAATATCACCTTAGTTTTTGAAAAAACATTAATCATCTACAACAAGACTTGGTTGTGGTCTAACTGTTTCCGCTATTATTTTTCTCAGTCTATTGTTAAAGATTATTAAAAAGTTAAAACTCCATTCATTTTTATTATAAGTCCCACGTTTTAGAATTTGTTACACGTATTAAGAAATTATTTTATTTATTTTTATCATATCCCTCATTAACACACTATAATTTTATCTCTATAATTAATAAATTAAAGTAATAGGGATAAAACAACAAAATTGTTTAAAATTCTACATTAAAAATACATAACGAAACTTTTTGTGAAAAACAATTAAGGTCTAAAACAATATTTATTATGAATTGGAGAAAGGACAACAAGAAAAGATTTATGAATCATTTTTTTTTTGGGTATAATGTAAATTTACATAACACTTATACTTATAAGTGTTTAATTTGTCCAAATAGTCATATTTCACATCCAAACAAAAAAAACAACATCTATTTTTATTCTATCATTTAAAAAATGTCATCTCCAAACCAAATAAGAACACCAATTTAAAAAGCATTGAAAGAGTGTTTATAAAACCTTAAAAATTCTACCAGAAAAAATAAGTATAAAAGAATCAAGTGACTCAAATCCAACTGTCTCATCATTTTAGTCCAAAGCATGGACCAAATTTTGTTTTAATTCATTTAGAATTCACCTATTAACTACAAATCACATAATTACCCCGAACTATGAAACAAACATCGTACCTTTATGTCATTCTAACGTTTTATGTTCAATTAACAAAAAAATAAAAATATAATCCATCAGATTAAGAGGCCATGCATTGTCTTTGTCCAACCACTAAACTAGTACAAACCAAAGTAACTAGAATCTTTGGTAATTGTGCAACTTTTTTGCTTTGTTTTCTTTTGTTGTAGAAGAAACTAAAACTTCTCTGTCAAGGATTCTGTTTCTGTACCCAATGTTTCATCAGCTTGAATTCCTCGAAATTTTCACACCATGAACCTGCAAAAAGATACTATAGATGTACATATCAATCTGCAATTATTATCGAATTATTTCGTAAACTCCCCTTTACGATTATTTTTCCCCTTTTCTAAAATTTTATTTATGTTTTTCTTTGAAAAAGACTTTTCAGATTTATCAAATAAACTATGAAAGCAAATTAATATGGGATTTAATCTAAAAGGAAATTATTTATTGTACACTGATTTTTTTTGTGGTCAATTAATTGAAAGATTCACTTTGTAGGTTAGACTATTGAGATTCGAGTATTTTTCACTACGATTTTAATTATCGTTGACAACTATAAATGTTTTAAATTGTAAAAATATATAGTTTTTACGCATCATTTAAAAGACAAAGTTAGTCTGAATTTCAACATAAATTTCTAGATTATATAAAAATAAAAAACATTTGAAATGGGTGTTATCTACAATTAAGATGGTTGAAATTCTGGGTATTAGTTGAAGGGATAATTATTCAAAAAATAGAAGACATGAGAAATATTTTGATCATAATAACATTATTTAGATTTTTTTTTTTAGTATTAGTTGAGATTCATTTTGTATATACATACTATTTTAAATGTTCTCCCATCATTATATTCACAAATTAAGTCTATAATTAATCTATATAATTATTCATCAACAAGGGTTTGAATTTCGAAGATACTTGGCGTGGAAAAGTGTGATAAAGAAAACCTTAATATATTAGTGAAAATCTAAACCAAATCTATACTTCTTTTGCTATTTCATGGGCTCTTTTTAGTTTTTTTGGATTTTGTTTTTGGTTTTAGATTATTGAGATGCCTAAAATTTGAGAAGAACAAAGAGGAGGCCCCTCGCCCATTAACTTTGCTCGGTTAAAGTGAAAAAGAAAAGCCAAAGATAGTCGATTATTAATTTTGGAGCATGCATGCTTTTTTTCTTTTCTTGTCTAAAAAAGTTTATTTTTATTTTCTAAATAAACGTCTCAATCTTTTACTTTTAATTTTCTTCAAGCATATGAAAGTTGTCAAAATGAAATTTAGAAAACACTCAAGTATTAATAATTGTTCGTCTGGTTTTGAATTTGAATAATACAACCCTTATTTCTATTTAACTATACATGTTTACTCCGCGATTAACAGTCTAAAATATGTCGTAATTCTGACGGATTTAACTGGTCATGTTTAGTTTGAATGTAACTAATTTTATATGAATCGATTTAAAATCATCCATTAACCTACGGGTTTTTAGTCTACCATAACATCCTTGTTGAAAATGCAACACATCAATCACCAATGAAGAACCTAATCCTTCATTTTCTATTCATATGATCTCAGGTGGATGTGAAATTTGGTGTGGGAGAAACCAACGTTTCCATAAAGAACTACATTCATCTTTCTAGGGACTAGGGTTTCAACTTATAAGTCAATAGATTCTTTGTTTGTGCATGTAATTGAGAGAAACGAGACTTGGTGGAGTGGCTACTTTTTTCAATTGGAAACCTTTTTAGCATTTGGCTATGGATTTTGAGAGAAATGAGATTTAATGGAGTGGCAACTTTTTTTTTTTTTTTTTCATTGCAAAACTTTTTTAGTAAATGGCTATGGGTTCTACTTTGTCTCTTTTCCTCCTGCATTTGTTTTTCATTTGTTTTCTTGGCTATTCTGTTCTTTTCATTTTGGGATTATTAACCATCTCAAGATATATGTATCTTTACCATTTCTTAGAAATACACCTTCTTAATTTCTTTACTAATAAAATTTATCAACATTTTCTACTTATTTACCTACATTTTTTCTTTACAAAAAAAAAAGAATTACATAAAAATAAAAATATTTCTAAAATCAATAAAAGATATACATCATGGTATCAAAAGAAATTTTAAAATAGGCAACAAAATATATGAGATGTTAGACAAAAAAAAAAGCAATAAAATATTACTTTTACATTAAACAAAAAGAAATTATTTTCTTAAAATATTTTGTCCCAAAAAAATAATAATACTAGTTTACTATATAGAAACCCGAAAATGGAGATTTACTAATCTAATTGATCTTGAAGATTTACTTGATCGCCAAAAAAGTGCCGAGTCTAACGAGTAGCTTCAATTTTTCATCGGTATCAAAAGACCCAAATTGTAGACTTGGTATGTAACACAACTCTTGACTCCTTATGACAAAAAAAAAAAAAAACACCACTCTTGAATTGATTCTTCTAGGGCTTTAAATTGGGTTTGCATTAAAATCTTCTTTTCTTTTGTTGGGTATTTAGGGTTAGTGATCATTTGATATTGATTTGAGCCAAGTTTCGTCCTTGAAAATGAGATCTTTAGTTCACCAATCTTGTTATTGCTCTGTTTCTCTGTTCTAAACCCTAAAACTTTATAACTCTTTACTGTTGTGTGGGTTAAGATTAGTTCATGGTTAGGCTCACAAGTCACAATCTCACTTAAGCGAAGTCTCTTTTCGATTAAAAAAAAAAAAATGAATCTCTTTGATTTACAAGAAAGAATTTGAAATTGTCAAAAGCTTTATATGATCCTGTCAATTCTTAACTTTTTGGTGTAGTCTCTTCTTCCTCTATCACTTGTTATTGTGTGTGTTTATTTTCCTGTGGAACTAATGTGGCTCTGCTGTTGTGATTTGGGGTTTGTACGATAAGTATATGCTATTGCAGGTCCATCAAATACCAACAACTGTTACTGTCACTGTAGACATTATAAATAACAAGAAAGCCTGGAATTATTTCGGGATTAGTCTGGATTTCAACTTAAAAAATTTACTCGGTTATAAAAAAAAATGAATAGCTCTAGGCTTCTTAGCTCATCAAGACGAACCTGTTAGAGCAACACCTCAATATCATCGTGAATGTCGAATTTTGTCATAAAATTGCTTAATGTTTTTGCCACAAATGGATATGAAACTTGAAAAAAAAAAAAAAAAAAAAAAAAATATATATATATATATATATATTTTATTAATAATAGCGGTTACAAGCTACGACCGAGAGGTCATACAGTTTTTAAAAGATGAATAGCTTAACTTACATGAAATGTTACATAAACAACCGAATCTTCCCCTTTGGTTGAATTAATTAGCAAAGATAAGGAGACACCTAGCTACATCCACCACGGTTCCCACGTCCCATGTTTCCCCGTCCACCGGGTTTAGAAGATGATTGCATCTCCATAGCCTTTATGGACGGTTTCACCGGTCTTTCACGAAGGAGTCTTTGCCCAGATGGAGTCATAAGATCCATCATGTCAGGATCTTCATCCTGATCAGAGGAAGCATAAGATGAAGCATCTACAGTCTCCAAAAAGCCCAAAGCTAAGTATCGATTAGAACCATGCCCAGTCAATGATGTGTTAGTCGATGTCATGGACACTCTAGGAACAACACTGTAATTAGTGCACTCAGAATCTTTAACTCTCGGTATAATGTCTGTAGCAGAAAGTGCTTCTTCTGGAATAACTAAAGTGGACTTCCATAGAGGGAGAATGACATGGAGTATGACATGTGTCTTTTACCGGCTCAGCCGCATGACTAGGAGCTTGCTCTAATATTGGGATAGTGACAGAGTCTGCATTATCAGAGCCTGGTAAGACCTCAACAACATTAGCCTCTAAGGAAACATGTGCTTCTTCAAGGTCACTAGTTATGGCAACCTCCACAATGGAAGCATGAACTGTGACTTGGTTCAGAGTAGCCTCATGGTTAAGGACTTCTTCTTTAAGTGCAACACCATTGGAAGATTTCGTGCTTTTAGTTCCAATGAATGGGGAAGAAACATGGATATCAGAGCCTAGTGTATCTCCTATGAAACGAGATGATTTATGGCCCAAGTGTCCACACCTAGTAACTTTGAAGGCAACCATGAATATAACACATCAACTATTGATATACAGCCACTGACATCTTCAAGCGCAACCCTCTGGGCAAAAGGCATATCTAACTTAACCTCAACCAGGATTTTAGCTTCTCCCATAAGTGTAGGATCAAGCCATGGCTTATGAGTAAGCATTGGCTCTCCAATACCAGAAGCTATCCACTTGATACCTTCAATAGAGTAGAGTTGGTTTGGTATGTTCCTTAGTGTCAACCAAACCGGGATAATGTTGATTTCCGGCAAAATAATGGTTTATGCAGGACTCCAAGCAGAAACAAACATCAAACAATCATCTATGTGCCAAATTCCTCTCTGAATTACCCAATTACGAGTGGCTTCATTAGAAATATGTAACAAATAAGATGATTCTCCTAATTTCCTAGTAAATATCCAGCATTTCCTGCCCCAAATTCTAGTTACAACTGCATGAATTTGTCCTCTAGGAGGTGCTGAGCAACGATAGAACTGTCCTACTACAAATTCTTTTTGATTTTCAATCCCTTGAAGAAGAACATGGCTCGGGACAGTTACCTTAGGGGTTCCATCCTCCATGTAGACAGGAATAGTGACTCTGTGGAGGTTGCACACTGCTTTCATCTTTGCTGCCCACAGATACTCTTGAGAAGCAGCTTTGAGTTTGAGGGTAGACTCACTCTGTACCACCGAAACAGTTGTACCACCGAATTTTGCATGTTGCTTCTCGATAGACAGAGCCGGCCAATGTGTTGCAGAAGATACGCCTGAGAGATAGTTTGGACCTGATTCCTTGAGACATGATGAAATTTGCAGAGGAATTGTCCAAGCTCTTAGGGAAGTAGGAGGAGTCGAAGAAACTGGGATGGGTTTTTGTCCATGAGAAGCCACCATCACCGTCTCCGGCTTGTTCTCTAAAATCAATGAAGCCTTTGGCACAACAAGATCTGCCGTTTGAGGAGGAAATGGAGGAGGCTTCTCCGTCCAGCGCTTCAGATAAAGCCAACGAGGGTCGGCACTAGAAGCGGAGGCACCGGAGACGAAAAATCTAGGTGCAGAACGAGTCTCGCGAAGATCTGAATTGTGTGAATCCATGGATGAAAGAGGAAGACGAGAGTAGGAGGAGTTGAGAGAACTCATCGACGAAGGCTTAGGAGAGCAGCCGGCGATGGAACCACGACGGCGGCGGCTTCGTCGAAAAAGAGTCGAGATTAGGTTTTGCTGAAGTTGTCGCCTGGAGAGAGAAAGATTTTTTGTTCTTAATAGATATGAAACTTGAAGCATGCACATGGAGTTGATTGGGTAAGTCCTCTACGCGGATAACGTTTAGTCGCTATTGTGAACTTAAGAAATATCAAAACACATATTTCCTCAAGATTTAGCTCTATCAAAGCCACTGAAAATCTTTTCATTGGAAAATATTAATAACCAAACTCTATAGACTCTGTTTTATCGAAATTATATGACAGTAAGACAATCCTTAAAAAATTTGTTAGATAACAAAGAATCCTGGGATGATATTTTCACAAAAAATCAGCAATGCAATGAGTATACTTGTATTCGACTTAAACAACCCAAAGCTTTCTTAGTGTCATTAGACATGTCAATTAGAGCTAAAGCCTGAAGTCCGGTTCGGCCCAGCCCTGAAAATTACCGGATTCATACCTAAGAAAATATTAAGTCCAAAAAATATCGAGCCTTTCGGACTAAACCTGTTTGAGCCAAAGGGTTTTTCGGACTTAGCTTAGTCGGGCTCGCAACGTCCCTAAAAACTTGAAAATAAATTTTTTTGACTCAATCAAATGGTTTGTTTAACTATTTATTTGTAGATTTTGTTGGTGATAAAGATTTAGAAGGCACTAAACCAATTCCAAATCTTAGTTTTTACTATCTAAATATGAAATATTTTGTTTTTATGTTTGATTTGGTAGGAGTCTTATACAATTTATTTAGTTTTAAAATTTTGCTTTAAATTGGATTTGGTAAAACATATTTGTGGTGGTTTAAATTTGGATTCATTCGGTGATATGAAAACATTCTTTTCAAAAACTGTTTTAGCAGTTTGATGTGTTCATCAAGTTTCATACATAAAGTCTTATAAATACAGCAATCCGGATATAAACTATGAAAGTAATCATAAATTGTAATTAATACTACAAATAAAAGAATCAAATATTAAATTTAAAAGTCATTAAAATTTATAAAGAAAAGTTTGAAATAACCATGTAACCCAATTCAGACCGGGTTAGATTTTAAAATACAATTTTTTTAAGACCAGACCGGGTTTTAATATATGTGGGCTTTGCGGGTTTTGGGCTGAGTAAGCCCGATTGACATGCTTAATTGAAAGATAAGTATAGGATGGTGAGGAATCAGCCTCTGCTTGGTTCGAAGGCATAAATGGGTTGATCAAGATTAATAAGTATTTTGGAAGTTGCTTCGAGAATTGTTGGTTTGTAATTCTATATATATATTAATAGAGGAGACATTCACACACAAAATTTTAGGTGTCATTCAAATAATATTTTAGGGGACATGTCATTTAATTTAATTAATCAGAACATTTTAATTAAAACTATATGCCATGGTGGAAATCTCTACATATTCTCATTAATTTTATAATATAAATCCATTAATACATGTTTTACAAATTTAAACCCAACTAAATGTAATATTTTAGACTTACCATATCATCTTTTTTTAATTTTTTCTGATATATTAACAAATTTTTTATTATTATATTTATAACAATATTATCTATTGTGTATATATGTATTTAGGTTAGTATACTATACAAATATTTTTATTATGATGTAGTCTATTATACATATTTAATCACACTTGCAAATATTTATACAATTTATTATTGAAAAACATATATTTTTTCGTTTGTTATGTCCCACAAATTCATATAAATCTAAAATTTATCTGATTTATCGTATGCTCTATAATTTACACGAATAATGAAGATCAATTTTATACTCAAAAGATATTGAAATAAATAACATTTTCATATATTTTGATCAATTTTACACATAAAATATTAAAACTAATGATATTAACAGATGCTTGATCAAAAATATTTAATTTTATTACATTTATACACAATACATATCATTTTTGTACGTTTATAGATGTTAGAATTCATATATTTTGTCATACACGTTTAAATATTAAAAATTTATATATGTTAAAATCGATTAATCAATCTATTTAATCATTTAATCATATGCACTTGGTGCATATCAAAATCTAGTTTATGTTGAAAAAGAGACATGGTAAGATTCTGCCATATACCGATTTTAGGTAAAACCGTAAAAGACATCTAACTTTACATAATAAGCTAGTTTAAAGATAGGATTGAATTTGAAAAAAAAAAAATTAAATTGGTCAAGTCAAAACCATGAAAATCTTAAATTCTAACATTGAAAATGATTTGATTTCTTATTAGGCCTCCCGTGGGTGTAGCGGAATATTACGCAACTCTTAAAAAAGAAGAAGGAGAAATTCCAGAGGGGAGATAGTGATTAGTAGATAAGTTGCTTACCACTTCATTTGAATTAAGAAAATTAAAAACTTTTCTTCCATATTATATGTTTCTTTCTTGGTCTGCAATTTAGGTTCCTTATTACTTGCACGTATCAACAATCTTAAACAAATCCGATGTGCTCTCTCCTCTTTCTGCAAGACAAATCAAATTTCACTTGCACCTATAAACACATCCTAATTGGTTTTGTCGATAAAGTATTTTAAACTTTTACTAACAAATTTTTTTTTAGAAACCACATATTTATATCAATTTTTTTTGTATAAAATCAATTGATAATAAATGAATTAATCAGATCAACCGGGATTTGATATCATTTTTGAAATTACATGCTTCTAACTAAAATTCAATTGATAATAAATCAATTGACTCATATCTATTTTATACTATACTACATCTCATCTAATTTCAAATGTGGAATATTCTAATAAAATTCAAATATATATATATATATATATATATAAAAGATAAGTGTTTTTTCATCAATAAAATTACTGTCAAGGTTCATGGAACATTAACAAATTTCACAAGTAAGGTTACATTTCACATAGTAATAAAAGAAAATAGATTACATCGGGTCTGATTGGTAATTTAAAGCGATACAAGTTTTTCAGCTGTAAATTGGAGCGGTAAGCGGTTACAGAATAGTGCAAAATTGTAAGAAGTAGCTGTAAAAAAAACGGTATAAAGAAAGCTGAGTATAACGCTTTTGGTAAAATTTTTGGAACCGCTTTTATGATTGGTAACTACAAAAACGATATACTTTGTACCGCAGCGGTA
The DNA here is from genome assembly GCA_900406555.1 of Pseudoturritis turrita. Classification (NCBI taxonomy): domain Eukaryota; kingdom Viridiplantae; phylum Streptophyta; class Magnoliopsida; order Brassicales; family Brassicaceae; genus Pseudoturritis; species Pseudoturritis turrita. The sequence continues at coordinate 181,999 of OVBL01000623.1, read as the reverse complement.
CAAAGTTACCAATCAAAACTTAAAACGGTACAAGTTTTTCAGCTATAAGTTGGAGTGGTAAACGATTACAGAATAATGCAAAGCTGTAAGAAATAGCTGTAAGAAAAAATGGTATAAAAAAAGCTGAATGTAATACTTTGGATAAAGTTTTTGATACCGATTTTATGATTGGTAACTACAAAAGCAATATACCACAATGATATAAAGTTACCAATCAAAACCATCATTTTGTATTACATATACAAGGAAAACAAGATTAAAGAGACTTATTCAATAAGTAATTTAATATGGTTCGAAGGTATCTTAGATTTGAATCGGATAAGCTTGGTTGAAAGTTGAAACAAACAAGTAAATGTATAGAAAAAACATCAACACATATTTTTCTTACAAATTCACATGAATATAAATTAAAAAACACATTAAAGACTTCCCAAAAAAAATAAAAACAAAGATATTTTATCCACACAAAACCAACCCAAATTAAAAAAAAAAAAAGAATGAAAAATAAGTTTTTTTTTTCTTGTTCCTTTCATTTTTTTTTGTTACGTACAAAAGATGTTTTCATACAACAAGAGAAGCAATCATACCATCTTGAAAACAAATCATGGCTTTGTTGGCTCAGCCACTGGCGCCGCCGTCGTCGTCGTTTCCACCGGAGTTTCAACAACCGCCGGAGCCGGAACCGAAACCGGAGTTTCTTCCTTTTTCACTTCTTCAACAGGCTTCTTCTCCTCTTCCTTCTCTACCTCCGGTTTCTTCTCTTCCACGACCGCCGTTGCAACGGTCTCTTCTTTCTTGGTCTCTTCAACAATCTCCTTCCCTTTCTCACCACTAGTTTCTTCGGTTTTGGCCGGTTCTTCGGTTTTGACCGGTTCTTCGGTTTTCACTTCCTCCACTGGTATTTCTCGTGTCTTTACTTCCTCAGGTAGGAACACGCATACCTTCTCGAATATGAATGTGACTGGTCCTGCCACATAGCCAGCTCCAAAGCTAGACGAAGCGTCTCTCACAGCCGTTGATCCGGGGAATTCTGCATTTACATTTCATATCTTATTAAAGCACAAAGATAAGTAAGAATAAATTCACTATACTTTCATCTAATGAAAGCATGCAAGAACAAAAGTGATCTAATTAGCCAATTTTCTTAGGCAATAACATATATATAAATAAATACTAGCCCCACGTGTAAGCCACTATACATAGTCAGAATCAATCAGCAATAGTGAATTATGACGAAACTTACAACTAATTATTCAATATCTATATACTGAATATAACTTTGATTTTAATATATGAAAGAAATATGATTTGGACTCTAGATATACATGCGTATAAGAATATAACACATGATAAGAATCCAAAGTTGTTTGCCAGCAAATATTTGACTAAAAATCAAATAAGTTTTGTAAATAAGACAAAACAGATAAATATAAGACAACCATATATTGTTGTCGGGATATATATAAATAGACACATGACAAAGTGTAATTAAATCATTACCAATTTTGACAAGCTCCTCGAGATACTTGATCACAGCCGCTGAGTTTTTCTTCAAACCAGCCTCCTTAGGGTCTCTCACCAAAGCCTGCCCAGTTTTAATTGTACTTTTAATGAATAAATTTACACTAAACATAGGATTTGAATGTTAATTAACTTGAATTAGAAAATTAAATAAAATGAAGATTGTGACCTTGACTTCAGCAGACGTGGCCTCATAGGTTTCCACGACCTTTGGTTGGAGTTCTGTCTTTTTCTCCTCAATTTCTTTGTTGATTGTTTCCTATTAATACGTATCCATATTAGCAAACACATAAAAGCCAAATTTTTCGTATAATAAAACAATACTAATAAATATCGCTTGAGTGGATAATTATTGTGGGACAAAAAACCCTGAAATGCTAAAGTCCAATTGATACGTGGTTATTGTTTTTATTCGTCTTCTTTTCTCAGGAATCAAACAAAAACTATTAACTAAACACCTACTATAGAGCAAACAAACATCTATATATTATAGTTTATGATCCAATAATGGTGTCTAATAGGGATCTAATAGAATTATGTAAATAATATTAATACCTTAGACTCATCAAAGGTCTTGCAAGCTTCAGCAGCAGCAGCTTTCTTAGCACTATTCTTCTCGAATAACTTCTTGAATTTTGGAACAACCTTCGAATTCCAGTAACCCATTTTTTAAATTTATTTAAATTTAAATTAACCTTCTCGAAAGATCTGTCAAGAAAATATAAGGAAAATAAATGTTAATTCTAACAAAAATATATATTTGAAACCTCCAATTAGATATAATAATACACCCAAGTTACTTGTGTCTTGTGTGTCACATGTCTATAGTACATATCTACTGATGAAAAAAACAGTAGTACATATCTAATGTTCTACAAAACGACAAAAACCAAAAACAACAACATGAAATTTTTTTTTATGTTTGTTGTAACAGTGTTTCTTCAATCAAAATCTAAAACACTCCTAAAGATAGGTTTATATGGTAATAGTATTTTTGATTGATACCTAAACTAAACCTGGAGACTAAAATTGCTATGTATCCTTAATCTTATTTTATGAATCTAAACCTAAACTAATCCGGCAAAAAAGAGTTTTCCTATGAAAGACGAACTTCTCATATTTCAACGTAGACGATTGAGAACAAAACATGAATCATATATATAAACAAAATACTAAATATTCTTCCTCTATATAATTACTAACTCTGTTTCTCTATATAAATCTGAATAAAATATCGAACAAACCCTAGTAATAAAAACATAGTTCGTTAAGATGAATTAGAAATCGTATCTTTTCACATATCTAAAGGATCGAAACGACGTATTTATATATACCCTTGTATACACGAACACATATTTATATTTTTGATTTGTTTTGATTATGAGTTTGATAAAGAGACTTACTTGAATATTTGGAGATCTTCTTCTTCTTCTTCTCAAAACACACGAAACTGATTAATTGTCTCTCTGAATTTAAGAAAACCTTACGCGTCATATAGACAGGTTTATATACAAATCACCCCTTGTTTTTCTTCTTAATTACGAGTTTTGCCATCCCCTCTTTTCTCGTTTTACCCCTCTTGCCTCGTTGGCATCAGAACCGTTTCAGTTATCTTTTTGTGGACTAATTTTCGGTTAACGCTACTAAACCGGAACATACTCATTCATAATTTTTTAATCCATGGTTCGATCTGAGTGTTGAATGTAAAACCAGGAAATTCTGAAGCCGAGGTGTGATTTGAGTCCCTGAATGTAAACCGGTTTCGGTATAACTGTGATTTCAGTTCCGGTTTACTTAGATAACCGGAAAAGGGTCAAAGACAGCAAAGAAATAATAAATTGGAATAACGGTCAAACAGAAGAGTAACGAGGAGAATAAGGGGTAAATACGTAATTTCAAGAGGATAATTTTGCCAGCTGGCGGTCACATCAATCAGAGTTGGCAAATATCAAAGTAGGGCCCACACCAATCGGATTGTTAATTCTGGATGGTGATCTGTAGGTGTAGCAAATACGCCTCTTATTATCATAATATATAGTATTCAAAATTTCATATTATAACGTATGTTATTCTGTATATTTATCACACAAATTGTATATTATTCGGTTTTAATTATTTCAGTTGATTTATTAGACTAATGTTATATGTCATATACTTTGAGTTGGATAATGATTATCCTTGATTACTGGAAAATATGGTCTAGGTTTATTTTGTTGACTATTATTATTGGTGCTGATGTAAGTCTACTACAACTATTCGGTTTATGCTAGGTATTAATTTCGTTCAATTGGGTTTATATTTTTAATAATTCGAAAAATAATTATACAAAAATAGTAATAATAGTATGGTTAACAATATACCTTATAATAGTTACTAATCACAAAAGTATTATTAATTAGTGGTATCGAAAACAAATTTTTTTCTTTTCTTTTTATTGTTATCTTTTACTGCTATTAGTTCTTCTAACTATTTCAATATTGTTTACCATTTTTTCTCCAAGTTAAAAAATTATTTTCATCGGTTTGTGTATCTAATTTTCCTTATTTGAACTTTCTATTTTATAAAAGAAAAAGTTATAAGAATTTACAAAATCCATCTTTCTAGTGAAAGATACTTTTGGAGGTAGTTTTTTAACTGTTGGAATAGACGAATCTGAGGACGACGATACATGACGGTAGAATATTTTTTAGACACATCAAAGCTCACGGTATTTGATGTTTTCAAAACTAAAGAAAATGAAAGAGTTGTAAAAAAAAAAAAAAAAAAAACTAAAGAAAATGAATTAAACCTGGTTTGATATTTGCCTGCGAAAACTATGGGTTTTTATTTTGGTTTTAAGAAATTGAATGAACAAAATTATATAATTAAAACTCACTGAAAGAAAAAATAATTCACATGGCCTAGCTATTTGAAAGAAATTAGGCTGTCTAAAAAAACCAAAAAGAGAGATTATAATATAATTAAGATGATTGTAGATAATTAATTATTGCACAAGACAAACATCCCACCCGCAATATCTATCACAAACTATGAAATCTCCATCACAACATGGTATACACTCCTCTAACACATTTCGATTTCAATTTCAATTTATCTATTTTTGATGATTCTTTTATACTTATGTACCCATCAATTTTTTTTTTTTTAAAGAAGTACAAAATATCAAACATGAGTTATTTGTTTTTAAATCTGGAATGATTCACCAATGTTGCTATGGTTAAAAATATACTTATATTGGTTTTGTACGTGTCTTTTTCAGTAAAAATAGAAATATAAAATCTATTTTCTATGATTTTGTATATATTTATTGTGTTTAAGAATACAACTTATAAGGTTTCTGAAATGGTAAAATAATGGTGGCCATGGTGACAGTATTACATGCACATGGGTTGCCTTCATTATCTGTTGTCTTCGATGAACAAAACAATGGACAACCACCCATTATAAAAGATCCTATGATATATCATTCGTTTCGTCAGATTTTCACATATTCGTACACACATATATATCTATATATATGCCCACTGTTTTGTTCATCAACATTTACTAATATAACTATTTACCCGAGTGTAATGAACAAGAAGTGTTCATTTACTACTATAAATATTTCTCGGTTTTAAAAAAAAAAATGTTATTTTCATATTTTAAAGAGAATCTTTTGTCTTTCTAAAGAGAATCCTATAACACATCGATACGCATATTTAATTCAAATAAATATTAATTTCCTATATATCCTATTTTTGTTGAAAAATATTATTTTTCATTAAAAATTGTTTGCGATTGTCACTTGAAAAAAATATTTATATTTATAGAAACTTAATACTTCTAACTTGTTCACACGTGGATTTACAAATATCTGTAGATTTAATCGTCATAAAAAAAAAATTGTAGAGAAATAATTTTAGTCGTGAATACAAAGATATATTATAGTTGATGATTTTTCCGGATTGATAATTATTATAATTTTTTAAAAAAAAAGCAGGTTCAGCCCCGATTTAAAGCTCAACAAGCTGGTGTTTTAGATAGCAAAATGATGACAAAAAGAGAGAGTAAAATAATAGTATTATATTTTTAAGGACATTAAATTTTGAGAGATTGAATTATGTAAGGTAAACGGACGAAAATAAGATTAGAGAGATTGAAACCTATGAGAAACCCAAAAAAAAAAAACTATGGGAGCAGATGAAAGCTCTTCTTCATAAAAAAAAATTGAAAACGCAACAACATAGAGATTGTAGAAGTTTAAACAAACTTAGAACAACTAGTTTTCATGATCTTTAAAGGATTAAGTTTAAACAAATTTCGAAGTTTAAACGATTCTTCAAAACACTTTTATTAGATGATCTTTTAGGTAACTTACAAGTTCCAACTAATATCGAAATCAACTAATTTCTCACACGTCTCAGAGATCAACACGATCTCGACACATTATAATCCATAAACTTCATATGTTCGCTAGCCACCAAGATTCAGAGAATGTAGATGAGATGTGTCATCTTTCACTTTCTGAAACTACTTCTTCTTTTTTATAACGATTTTGCTTAAACCCAAATGTAGCTTACTTCGAAAAATCTCTGATTTTTGCTTCTGTTTCGTGATGGCTCCGGTTTTTCTCCAGAATCAAATACTATCTGTCGATGAGTTTCTTCTTCTTTGATCTATTTATAAAACTTACCTTTGGTAATTGGGCTCTAGTTTAGTTTGACCAAACTAAGTTTTATTATTGTTTTGGCCCAAGATAATTATGAAGCCTAAATCATGTGGAGAGAAAATCAAAGAAACCCACAACACTAATCCCCACCTTCAGCTTCATTTTTCTTTTCACGATTGATAAAATCTTTTTTTTTTCATACCAAATCAAGCGGACCTGTGCACTTGATAATTAACTTCGTAATGTCCAAAACCTTTTCACTTGATACATTGATAAACTAATTTTTCACATCTTTTAGAAATCAACATGATCTCGACGCATTAGAATCCTAAGCATTTTGTTTTTGCTATTCTATATTCGAAAACCAAAAACCTTTCCTTAAAAATCTCTCTCTTAATCGTTAATGATCTAAGAGCTAGATGACATCTATTAACACACACATAAATTCATCTACTCAATCATAGCAATTTCCTAATCTCTTTAGGAAAATATCATTTACATAGATATATATATATATTTTTTCTTTTTGGAACATATCCTTTTACCAAAATAGATATTTCTTTTTTCCATTAAACATTTGCGTTCTTCATTATCGTAAGAATAACTGAAATTTTTTGTTTTGTTTTATCCAGCTCAACATCAAGAGATCCATGAGAACAACACTCTAACACCATCAATTGTCCACCTTTCTTTCTGTAGCACTTCGTGTAGCAGTTCTAACTAGTACAGAACTTGAGACAAACTGCTACATCTTCAAAAATTGCTTCCAAAACCTGAAGACTAGTAAATCACTATTACTAAAAATAAAACTTAGATACGTTTGATTAGATCTTTTTTTTACGAGAATTATTTGGTTAGTGCAATGCATTTGTAATTGAATATTTGCCTCTGAATAAAAAGGTTTGTTTGTTGACGAAAATAGAACAAAATTTGTTATTGTTATTCTGTTTGCGAAAAAACTATAGCCTAAATGATGACAGATTAATTGAAGAATCCAGAGAAATGTGGAAGAAGTTTTGGAAAAAAAAAAAATCTTTCAACACTATTTGATGTTTGGGAGGAATATGGAAGAATTTGTGTTTTTTTTTTTCAAAAAACATATACAAACACATAGATCGTATAAAAAATAATTATAAAAAGCACATACTAATATATATTTAAGAATAATATATTTTAAATTTGTAATGTTTTTCAGTTTAAATGTGTAATTTTTAGTTTTTGTTGTTTAATAAATTGTTAATATTATAAATAAATAATAATTTGAGTGGTAAATAATAAAAATAGGGGTAACTTTTACTGAAAAATAAAACCGATACATATTGATGAAGTAAGTTAGGCGTAGATAATTTAACAAATATATTACAAACGGATAAGGATCAGATCGTGTTTGGATATTTAAGGTAACTACGAATAATTTTTTTATAATAAAATGATTAAATATATCAAATATAAAATTTAATACTTAATTAGTTTATTTATCTAAGTTTGTTGAAAAAAAATTGTTTTAACTAATTTTTTCATAAGTTTAATTTAATTAATATTTTATTTTTCAAAAACTCAGCCAGATTCAGTCATATTCAGCAGTTGCCATTTAAATTTTAAGTTATTTCACCGATTCCGCAAAAAACCACCAAAATTTCAGCCAAATTCTACAATTTAGCCAAATTCAGTCGGTACCATATAGATATGTACAAATATTTTTAAGAGAAAAAGTTGTCATCTTTATTACTAGATAACCAATTTGACTAAAGGCTTATATAATACCTTTACACCAGATTTAAAACTCAATTTCTAGAGAATGAGAATCATGCTAATGGAGCCAAGTTTACTTGAGTCTTCATCGCGTAGAAACGTTAGTAGTGATTCCGAGTGTTAAAGGGTAAAATTGTCCATCATGAACATGATGCATGTAGCATCGTCTATCGCATATCTTTGGTGTTGTTCGTCGTGTTTCTAGCTATTGCAGAGAATTAGATTCGCTCATCGTGAATGATAAAATCATCATTTATAAAAACATACCGATTTACAAATATATTTTAAACGATGTGTGACATATGACGAAAAATAAAATTGTCTATAATTATGAGATATATTTATAATAGAGTTTTTCTTTGAACTGTTCCGACCAAATAATATGATTTTTATCTTTTACATTTTAGTTTTAGATTTTGATTTTTGCAGTAGATTTTAAATTTTTAAAAAACTTGAATGGTGATTTCTCACAAAATAATAAAACAAAATGTCTAGGCAAAAAAATTGAATTTCCTAAAAAGAAATCTAAACAGTAGAGTTTTTGGTTTTTCATAAGAATTGGTAAAAACCTTAAAGAACTAGTTTTCTTAATATTTAAAATGTTTATGAAAGTTATTTTTATAACAACTTAAATGGGTAATAAAATAATTTTTCAAAGAAAAAAACATTCTAAAATCTACAACTACAAACATTCACAGAGTCTTATTCTCTAAAATCTTTTTTTTTTTGTAAATGATTTTCTATTAAAATTAAACAATTATTGCGTTTTGACCGGAGCCTTACGAAATAAAACAAAAAAAAGAGTTCAAGAAGGAGTTTAAACATTTTAGTTTAACAGAGAGTCGACCAAACCATATTTGGAGTAGAATCGAAGCAAGTGTCGGTTTGTGATTTCGGAACGAGGAAGCTTTGTTCCGAATAGTTTGGTCCAGAATTTTGAGAAGTAGAGCGACGCAAATTGGAATGAATCCTATTGTTTCTCTCACGCCACAACTCATAAATTGAAGCATGTTGTGAGCGTATTAGAGTATCTTGGTCCATTGTGAGGTTAATCATTGTGAGCTCAGAGTAGAGAAGGACTTGTTGTTCTGTTCTGGCCTCTGGGAGACGCCAAGCTCCATTGCGATAAATGTCGGAAAACTTCGATCTCAAGGATACACCAAGCAAAGAAGGACCATTTTACCCAAAAAAACAGAGAGTAACGACCCATAGCGGTCCAATTGTCCAACCAGAATGAGATAGTTAATTGATCCATTTACCTGGTTTGTAAGAGATATGAATCTTTGGACAAGAGGCCTAAGTTTTAACAACCGTCGAAAAGTCCAAGAGAAAGAAGGCTGCCATTTTATTCTCTAAAATCTTGCAACGAGTTTGTGGGTAGGTTAGAATGTGTTGCACCGATATGCAGGCCCATAGACTCTTACAAACTATATAAGCTTTAGAGAGGCTCATCATGTATATATAGGCCTTTTTTTTTTTTTTGAAAAATTTCATTTGGGTGGCAATTGGACTATTGAGCTGGCCATGGTTAAGGTATAGATTTGTTTTTTCTCAAGAAAACAAAAAACAAAATAAATATAAAACATGACATGTGTAGCAATCTAGTTACTTATAATTGTTCCACGTGTCATGTTGAATATGTCTAACTTTAGATAATAAAATGTATAAGATATCGGGTTATAAAAACATGAGATTCTAATATCTTATTATATAATGAATGATACGTTCAACAAGGAACATGACATGTATATGCAAAATTATAATTCACTAGATCGTGACATATATGTAAAATTATAATTTATCAGATTGTGACATGTGTTATTGTTAGTTTAGATCGTGACATGTGTCAATGTAATCATATAAATTAATATAAACTTTTCTATTGTTAGTAATTTATTTTTGAAAGAAGTCGAAATAATAAAAAAGAAAAAAATTTGGTTTAGAAGATTGAAACTATAAAATAAATAAAAAAGTAAGAGAAAAATAGAAATTAAAGAATTAAAGAATGAAAACTATAAAATTTATATACAATTTATAATGTAATTTATTAGAAAAATAATACTATATACACATTTTCTCTCGTTTTTGTGATTATTTAGTAACAAAATATATTGATATTATTTTTATGATAATTAATGTAATAATTTTTTATTGATGTTAGCTATTTTCAGAATAATTTGTTATTGTGTTTTATGAAATTTATGTTCTAATGTAAAGATTCAAGTTTAAAGTTTACACATCTCAATTTTCATAATTGGATTCAAATATGTAAGAAAAATTCAATTTCAAAAATACTTTTTTTTTTATATAAAAATTGATGTTTATTTATCAATTAAATTTGATTTTAAATTATATAAGATTTGAATATGGTTTTGGAACCTTTTAATTCATTTAGAGGGATTGTTTTTCGGATTTATGGGTAATATGAGCCAATTTCTTTCTTACTCGCGGTTTACAAAATGCAAAGTCTAGATAAATAAACATGGTTTTAATTTAGAATCTAACATATGGGTTACAACTATACATATTATCAATTTCATAACTTAAATACCCGCTATTACGCGGATCATAATCTAGTCATTTTATTATATAAAGAAGAATGCACTCAAAATTATAACTCATTAGATCGTGACATGTGTCATTTTAATTGAGATCATGACACGTATTAATATATTAACGTATAAAGTTAATTTTAATTTAAATAATATTTCCTTTTTATCTAAAAGTTAAAAGAAAAATACATTATCGAAAAAAAAAAAAAAATCCTAACGTAACAAAAAAAAGTCAATGTCTTTTTGTAAAAAAAATTGTCATTAAAAAAGGGAAAATTTGTAAACAAAATGTCACTAAAAAGGTAGGTAAGAGGAAAATTTGTAAAAAATGTCATTAAAAAAGGTAAAAGAGAAAATTTGTAAAAAATATCATTAAAAAAGAGAATTTTGTTTTTCATGTCAATACGTTTAAAAACAAAAAAGCAAAAAATATCATAACTAATTGAGAAAAAAAGGAAAAAAAAATACATCATTGGAAAAATTTGTAAAAAAAAAAGTCATTAAATAAAGGTAAATGGTAAAATTTGTAAAAAATGTTACTAAAAAAAGATAACAGGAAAAATTTGTAAAAAAAAAAATCATTAAAAAAGAAAAATTTGTTTCATGTCAATACATTTAAAAAAAAAAAAAATGTCATAACTAATCGAGAAAGAAAAAAAAATACATCATTCAAGCAATCATGAATTCGAGAGTTTCACAAACTGATCAAAACTATTTTACTTTAAATTTTGCCCAACGTGAGTGTGACACGTATGCAAAATCGTAACTCACCAGATTGTGACATGTGTTAATTTTAATTGACATTGTGACACGTGTCAATATATTAATATAAAAATATAAATTTTCTTTCTCTACATTATTTATTTCTTAAATCAAAGTGTAGTGTAACTAAAAAGAAATAATAGTATAAAAAAAATAAGACATGTTATTAATATAAAAATATAATACATCATCGCCAAAAAAAATATGTCCTAACGTAACAAAAAAAAGTCAATGTCCTTCTGTAAAAAAATTTGTCATTAAAAAAAGGAAAAATTTGTAAACAAAATGTCACTAAAAAGGTAAAAGGAAAATTTGTAAAAAATGTCATTAAAAAAAAGATAAAAGAGAAAATTTGTAAAAAATATCATTAAAAAAGAGAAAAAAATTGTTTCATGTCAATACGTTTAAAAACAAAAAAGGGAAAAATGCCATAACTAATCGAGAAAAAAAGGAAAAAAAAATACATCATTGGAAAAATTTGTAAACAAAAATGTCATTAAACAAAGGTAAATGGGAAAATTTGTAAAAAAAAAAAAATCATTAAAAAAAGAATTTTTTTTCATGTCAATACGTTTAAAAACAAAAAAAGGAAAAATGTCATAACTAATCGAGAAAGAAAAGAAAAAAAAAATACATCATTCAAGCAAATTATGAATTCGAGAGTTCCATAAATCGATCAAAGGTATTTTACTTTAATTTTTGTCCAACGTGAGTGTGACACGTAGGCAAAATCGTAACTCACCAGATTGTGACATGTGTTAATTTTAATTGACATTATGACACGTGTCAATATATTAATATAAAAATATAAATTTTCTTTCTCCACATTATTTATTTCTTAAATCAAAGTGTAGTGTAACTAAAAGGAAATAATAGTCCTAAAAAAAAAGACATGTTATTAAAAAAAATTAAAAGGAAATAGTAAATCAGAAAGACTAAAAAAAGGAAAATAAGACAAATTATTTATAATTGTAGTGTAAGTAAAATGAAATAATAGTAAAAAAAAAAGACATATTATTAAAAAATTAAAATGGAATACTAAATAAAAAAACTAAAAAAGAGAAATAAGACAAATTATTTTCAATTTCTAAAAGTATTAGTGCGGCATATAAAAAAAATTGATATTCATGAGATTATGACATGTTTTGTTAATACTTTTAAATTTATTTACTAATGTATTTTGTTAATTTTCTTACTATTTTTTTAACACTAATGACATATATAGACATAAATTTGATAGAATGCATTATGCATATATTATTTTGATATGAAAATTTTGGGTATTATTGATTGACAAGGAATACATGGAGTAAAAATATGGTTTTAATATTATGGATGAAATACATGAGTTGTATTACGAGATGAAATACGTGGAGTTGAAATTCAGTTTGAAACAAAGTTACTAATCAACATCTAAAATAAGTGTGCGAGTAACAATCAAAATCTAAATATTTACATCAACAAGATTTAACATATATTTCTTACATTTTCATAAATTTTATCTTTATGAAATTTAATCAATTACCGACACATTTTACTTTATTTTTTTTTATCATGTTATAATTAAAATCCCGCGTATTACGCGGATCCTAATCTAGTATTATATAAAACATGATGCGCTCAAGGTAAACGTGACACGTAGACAAAATTATAACTCACCAGATCGTGACATGTGTTAATTTTAATTGAGATTGTGACACGTATCAATATACTAATGTATAAAGTTACTTTTAATTTAGATAATATTTCTTTCTTACCTAAAAATTAATTAATAGTTGTTACAACAATAAAATAAGTTATTAGGAAAATTAATTAATAGTTGTTACAACATATATCATTGATGAAAAAGGAAAATAAGTGTCGTAACAAAAAAAAGGAAAATAAGTGTTATGAAATTAAAAAAAAACACAAAGCAATTGAAAAAAAGAAAAATAAGTGTTGTGACAAAAAAAGAAGGAAAAAAGTGTCATGACATTCAAAAAAACATAAGGCAATTGAAAAAAAGAAAAATTTATTTGATGTCAATACGTTAAAGAAAAAATAAAAAATGCTCAAACACAAGTCATTGAAAAAGGAAAAAAAATATAGATATCATTATGTTGAACAAAAAGTGTTATTACGTTAAAAAAAGTCACAATGCCATATTTTTTATTGGTAGACCAAAGTCTATATAATAACATCAACATCTTTCAGAATTTAATTGTGTGCTCAATCTTTTTATTTTCTTAATCAAATTTAAAATGAGTAAGTCATGAATTCGAGAGTTCCACAAATCGATCAAAGCTATTGTACTTTAAATCAATTTGATCGAAATCGTGTTTATCGTCGTACGTGTTTCTCGAAAATGGGAAGGTAGAAATCTTAAAACAAACAATGTATTCATGAAGTGAAACTTCTATTACTTGATGAAGAGGTTAGTATCTTACTACATTGTCTATATATGTATTTATTACATAGATTCATGTTAAAAGTTTATTTTTTAACAGGAAAATACGATTCAATGTTTTGTGCATCATTCTATGCTTCAGAAATTTTTAATAGGTTTTTATGAGATTATTAACATGAAATTTACCTTTTTCTTATTCAAAAAAAAATTTGAATTATTTTTAATCACATAATTAATAAATATTCATAACACGTAAAAATATGTTTTTTTTGTTATTAAGAATATGATCTGAATTCTGCTTTTATATATTTTTGGATTGCATGATAATATAAATTGATCTCTAATGATTTAAAATTTGCGTTTAATTAATATTTTAAAATATTTTAGCAATTCAACGGATAACTAATTAAAATTTAAATATTTATATCAATAATTTATAATGTAATCCTAATCTAGTAAATTATATAATACAGGTAGAGAAGAGGCCACCATTCACCAAATCATCAGGCATCTACATGAGAGATTCGTTTCAACTCTCATAGCCAGAGATGGAAATGATACTAATCTCTCTTTGCTTAACAACCCTCTTCGCCTTTCTCTTCTTAAAACCACTCCTCAAACGAACCACCACCACCAATCTTAAGCAACCACCGTCTCCGTGGCGGCTTCCGGTAATCGGAAACCTCCACCAGCTCAGCCTCCACCCGCACCGCTCCTTTCGTTCCCTAAGCCTCCGCTATGGCCCGCTCATGCTCCTTCACTTCGGTCGTGTCCCCGTTCTCGTGGTCTCATCCGCTGACGTAGCTCAAGATGTCATGAAAACACACGATCTTAGGTTTGCTAATCGTCCGAAAACGAAAGCTGTTGATATAATTATGAACGGTGGGCGAGATGTGGCTTTTTCCTCCTACGGCGAATACTGGAAACAGATGAAGGTATGATATATTACTTATTTTTTATTATTTATAATTGGGAATCATGAGCCAAAGTCTAGACCTATCTTTGGTGTGAAGAACCGGATGTTTCTACGTGTATTCAATCTAGCATTGATTTGTTTTAATTTATCATATGTTATTGAATCATGAATTTTAAAAAGTCTATTAAAATCCAGTATTATTGAACAAATGATTTGGAAAAGTACATTCAAATATTCAAATCCGCTGTTATTGGAAATATATGAAATATTTGATTTTTAATGATTTCAAAGGGTTTCATAGGGATTTCAGAGTATTTTTTAGTTAAAAATATAAAAAACAAAATCTCATGGTTTTATAATAAATTTTTTAGAATCACAAAAAAATCATTAAAATTATCTAAAAACTCATTAAAACTCAAATCTCAGATTGAATACACCCCTAATGTTTTTACAGTGGCTATTGAAATCACATTAGAAAAATCGAACCATGATTCCGGGGATTTGTATATATTATTATGTAATATTGTGCTTATCTTCAACAGTTAAATAGAGTATTCCACAAACGTGTTAGGTAAGTGAGAGTTATAAACGTAATTGATATAAGCTAGTGACTATTAAATAATCACGTTATAAACATAATTGATATAAGCTAGTGACTATAAAATAATCACATTTCACGCTAATTTACCCCCTTTTCTGGTTTAAGACTAGTTTATCTTTGAATTAACTGATAATATATATATATTTTTTTTAAAATTGTGCTTTGGATGAAGAGTTTATGCACTGTCCATCTCCTTGGCAAGAAAATGGTGAAGTCCTTTGAGAAAGTAAGAGAAGAAGAGATTATTGCAATGATGGAGAAGCTTGAAAAAGCGAGTTCTTCTTCTTTGCCGGTAAATCTAAGTGAATTTCTCCTTAATATGTCTAACAATGTGGTATGTAGAACTGCTATGGGAAGAACTTATAGCCGCGAGGAAAACACTAGCGATTTTGAAAATCAAGTGAGAAAAATCATGGAGCTTCTAGGTGCATATCCCGTGGGGGATTACATCCCGGGTTTAGCGTGGATAGATAAAATCCGCGGTTTGGATCGAAAAATGGTGGAAGTAAGCAAAACGTTTGTGGAGTTTCTAGAAAGAGTGGTACAAGAACATGTAGTTGAAGGTGAAAATAAAGAGACATTTGATTTTGTTGATATTTTGTTACGAATTCAAAGAGAGAAGACAAATGGATTCGAGCTTGAGAGAAGCGACATCAGACTCATCATTTTGGTAACTAAGACAAACCATCCTTTATTTAGCAACAATAATCCTTTTAATAGAAATCTAAGTATAAAATTTGAGAGACACTTGATTTAAATTAATCGTAGTGTTACTAATCATGAAACTTTGTGCTTGTTTTTTAGGATATTTTCTTAGGAGGAACGTCACCAATTTTTACGACCGTCGATTGGGCAATGATGCTTCTTATAAGACATCCAAAATCTATGGAAAAACTCCGAGACGAGATCCGAACATATTCGAGACATAAGTTATATGTATCGGAAGAAGAAGTTGACAATTTGAAATACCTAAAAGCTGTGGTTAAAGAAGTTCTTCGACTACATCCTCCGGGTCCATTGTTAATTCCTAGACAACTTAGTGAAGATGTCAAACTGAAAGGATATGACATTACCGCTGGCACAATGGTAAACATCTAACCTTCAGGAAACAAAGCAACCATTTTTTTTATATATAAGTATATACGACAGTGAAAAGAAAAATACCATGTGTGTGGTTGAGTAGGTAATCATCAATGCTTGGGCGATCCATCGAGACACCGCAACATGGGGACAAGATGCAGAAGAATTTAAGCCAGAGAGACATTTGGATCTACCTTTCGATTTTTCAGGACAAGATTTCAACTTTATTCCATTCGGATCAGGAAGAAGGCTATGTCCTGGAATAGGATTTGGATTGGCATTAATTGAGGTGGCATTGGCCAACCTCGTGAACCGGTTTAACTGGAGAGTCGAGATGAGACCACTTGGAGACGATGATCAATACTATCAGGCTGAAACAACCGGTATCGAAGTTAGCCGCAAGTTCCCTATAATTGCCTTCCCGTCTTCAGCTTTATCCACTATTTAAGGTGCAACTTGAATCAACGTCTAGGCTGAAAAAGCCAGTAAGTTGAATTTTTCCTAAGCAAAAGACTATGTTTTTTTGTTGTCGTCGTCGTCGTCATCATTTTGGGTGGAATAGTTTTTTTATTTCAACTTTTTAGTGATATCCTAAAAAACATCAACGTTTTCATTTAGCTCTTTCATTTTTGTTGTTGTTTTTTATCAACTGAAATAAATATTTACACCCACTATTACTAATAGTTGCTACCGATATTATATATATATATATATATACGGTCTAAATTTTACAGCATCCAAATCCAATTCTGTAGTTGCACACCCAATTCATACACTTAATTAGTAATTATTTTGTTGGTGTCAGTTGTGACCTTTTAAAATACCACATTCTAATGAATACCACATCTTACACGAGGAGATACTGTAAACTATCAAGTGTCAGTTTTTCTAAAATATATGACGGGAGAGATAAATAGAGTATCTATTGACAAATACAAATTGTTTGTGTATCCACTTATGCTCAGACCGAGAAAGCATAACTGCATTTATGTATCCACTTATACCACATTCTAATGAATACCTATGAAAAAAGAAAAAACAACCAACTTATGACGGATTTTTAAGCAGTCGACTAGGCGCTAAGAGCATCTCCAATCCTACTTTATTTTTAACTTCAAAATGGAGTTTGAAATAAAATCCTTTACACTTTTATTCTATTTTAACTCTAGAATAGAGTAAAAAATAAGTTTACTCCAAATATGGAATATTCTTATTCATTACTCCATTTTTTACTCATCACTCCATTTTCTACTCCAAAATGGAGTGGAGTTGGAGTTAAACCCAACTCTATTTTAAAATTACTCTATTTTGGAATAAAAATGGAGTAATGAGTTGGAGCAATAAAAAATCGTGGTAATTTTTAAATACATTTTTAAAATTTAGAATATTTGCTGAACTTTCCCATGTCATTCAAACCGCTAAAAATATGTTCAAACCGCTAAAAATATGCGAGCTCTAAGTCTACTTCAGTTAAATCTTCACTTACTCTAAATCTCAAAACCAAAGAAAACTCTCACAATTAATCAAAACAACTTTTTAACATTTATTCTGATACACGACTAATGAATTAAATCGGTTTAAATCATATGATGGGCTTCTTAAAAAACAAATGCAAGACATTATACAAAAATAAGAGAGAAAGGAAACAATTGATGCTTACAAAATTCTATTCCAATGTTCTACCTATCCCTAAACAATGATACTATCTGATTTGATTCATGTTATGATATTTTTTCAGAAATCTCACTTTTTTTATAATTTTTAGAAATATGTTTTTTCAAAGAAAGTGAGATTTAACAGTTTATTATATAGGTTTTTTTTTTATCAATGAAAGATATATATATATATATATATATATATATATATATCCTGTCTAAACTTTGGTTTATTAAAAATCTGAACCAAAGTTTAGACAGGATTGCAAGGAGTCCTAGACCATATATATATATATATATATATATATATTTGTCGGTTCTTATTTATTTTTTCAATTTTTGTTTGATCAATTTTTTTCTTTTAAAATTGAATCATACCATAATTTTATATTAAAAATTAGATTTTTGGAACATATGCTATGATTTTTTTTAAATGAATACAAATCACTCGACTAGGTCATTAAATATTAAAATGTAGAATAACATATTGTATCATTACAAAATATACTAATATAATGCTATACTCACTGTTCTAAAATACGGTTCAGGCATCCGCATATACGGTGTCCAGGTGTTATACAGTGACTTACCGTACCGTATTTATGCTATACATATTTTTAAATGGAAAAAATTATGTCCACGTATGCGACAATTAAATAACCGAACATATAGTTTTGGGACATAGATTTTTCAAAAACAAATCAAATAAAACAATGTTTTTAGTCTTTTTTTCAAAAACTAATTAAACTTACATCATTTGTCTAAATTATATACACAATATGAATGTAAATGTTTTTCATCTCATTTAATAGTGGATATAATTATTATTTTTGTTACTTGAAACAAATTTTCAAGTATGTCATTTTACTATGTCAATGTTAATTATTTAGTTTTTATAATATTTTTTGATAACAACTTTTCTATTATCTATAAAAATAAAATATATTTATATATCTATATATATATTTATATACAAAAATATCCACCGTATATACCCCGCGTAAACGTCCGCATATTGTTCACTGTCCGACTAGCGTATAGCGTATTTTAGAATATTATACTATGTTTGAATAACATTTTTGTTTGATTTTTGATGTAGATAAAATTTTACAATCCAAATCAAAATCCCAAGTACAAGGTTGGATCGAATTAGTAATCATTGATCATTTCCACAAGAAGATTAGAATAAACACACCATAATGCAATAAACTAAGCTAAGCTAATAGTATTTTTGGGTTTTTGTAACGGTAAATCAAACAAAAATAAAGCAAGTAACAATTGAGAAAGAAAATAAACGAGATAATTCAAAAATCAAAGCAAACGAGTCAACTCAAAGCGAAATAAACTAAAATTGATCAATAAGAGAAGGCATGTACCATGGGCAAAGACAATCGATTAAGGCTGATTAATCATTAATTAATTATGCTAGGATACCAATCAAACTTCATCCCAAGACATGGATTACACAAAGTAGAATAGGAGATAACGTAACGGATTGACCCGGGTCAAACCTAAAAAAGTCAAAGCGAATGTCATCATGATTGGTATAGACCGATCAGCATGACACAAGGAGGATTCTCTTCCGTTTTCGCTTTTCCTCTCTTGATCAGTGTAATTGATCGGTGTCTACACTGATCATGCCTCCTTTCTCGCCTCTAAACGTGAGTTTCTTTGACTTCTCCTCTTGATACAACTC
This sequence comes from Pseudoturritis turrita, assembly GCA_900406555.1. Classification (NCBI taxonomy): domain Eukaryota; kingdom Viridiplantae; phylum Streptophyta; class Magnoliopsida; order Brassicales; family Brassicaceae; genus Pseudoturritis; species Pseudoturritis turrita. The sequence goes on along the minus strand of OVBL01000623.1, from coordinate 162,427 downwards.
ATGTCAACTCCCAAATTCATCCTACCTCCAAAACACCTGAAAACACTTAAAAACACCAAGTAAATGCAAGAAACCATCATATGACTCTAAAATATGCCTACTATACAAAATGAGACAAAATACATGAAAAGACTTTTAAATGATATCAAAGAGAGATCAAAATCAATGCAAATAAATGCTAAGAACAAATACCCAAATATCAACTCTCTCTTTTAAAAAATCAAATCAATTCATCATCTATATAAAAAGTTAAAAATTTTCTCGCATATGTGATTCAAATTTTTGAAAACGGATATAAACGATTCGACCGAGTTATTAAAAGTTGAAACGTAAATAACATGTTATGTGTATTGTGTATGCAAAAGCACTAATAGAAAGTTATACAATATTTTGTAAATATATTACAAAAGCACTAATAGAATGTTATTCTACAATACGGTTAATTTTAAGGATTAAAGATTTAGGATGTAGAGTTTATAGTGCAGACATATACTTTTTCTAATTATTTCTCATAAATATCTATTAGAAAAGCATATAATACATGCTATATTAATACATATGTAAGAAACATAATAATCGAATGTTATAAAACGTTATATTGTATCATTTTAGACAGAAAACATGTTTAATTTTCTAATTAATTTTCATAGTTTTACTGGAAAAACATAGGATAACATCTTATATTAACACATTTATTTAAAAAGAACATAATAGTAGAATTCTATCCGAAAAGACATCAAATTTTATATAAAACATAGAATTCTATCCAAAATACTAATTTGATTAGAAAAACATACAATTATATCCGAAAACCATATATTGTTACAAAATTCTGTTATTTTATGTTTTTGTATAGCATTCTATGACTCGATCAAGCTTGCAATGGTGATGATGAGAAGGATGAAGAAGCTTGCAATGGTGATGATGAGAAGGATGAAGAAGTTGATGATGATGAGAAGGATGAAGAAGCTGCTTATGATGATCAAGATGAAGATGATGATGATGCTGATGATGAGGATGATACTGCCGATGTTGAGAGGCCAAGGGAACCTGATGTAGAAAGAAGAAATGTGATAGGATAAAAGAGCCATGTGAGTCATTAAAAACCAAAGGGAAAGCTACTAAACATGGTAGGATACCACATTGCAGAAATTATGGTGAAGCTGGACATATTAAGAACAGTTGCAAGAATGAGAAAGTTGTTGTGGAATGACCAAAGAACAGACGAGGTAGACCTCATAAACTACCAGAAGAGGTACTTCCTGAAATTATCCCATACTTGATTTGTATTCCTCTTTTTAGTATGACCATGGACTGATTATTTTCATATTCCATCCATTTCAAGGGATTCCAAATGCCCTACGCAAACAAGAAAAAAGAGAAAGACCCCTTCAAGTGGAAGCAACTCTCAACCTGTACAACAAGGTGAATCAAGTTCTTCATATCCGGCTGCATCTAGTGCTCCTCAGCCATCTTTGTTCTCCAAAAAAGCAAAGCCTCATGTGAAGCAGCCACCGCGTAAAAAGCCATTGAAGATCAAAAAAGGTGTTACAATTCCAAACGGAACCGGAGTATTTTGGAGTCCTTTCACCGAGAGACCATTTCAAGACTGGAAACAGAGTTTATGATAGGTCTACGGATCCTCCACACCCTCCACAGCCTCCACACCCTCCACAGACTCCACAGCCTCAACAAACTCCACAACCTCCTGCTTAGATTGGTCTGTCTTTTACGATCTGTACTTTGTAGTAACCTATATATGAATATGTACTTTTGTGTCTCTATGAGATTTTAGATGTTTTGTGTCTGCCTTTTTCATGTTTTATGGTGTTTTCTGATGTTGTATGAACCTAACTAAGATTCTTCTATGTTTGTTTTGTAAAATTATCAAAAGAACCAACGTCCTAAGTTCTTCTTCTAAACTATAATGGCTTTAAAATAACAAGAAAATAGAAGTCTTACAAATTGAGAATTCACTCAGATTCAAAACAACAATAAACAATGACACATACCAAACCATAAGGTCCTAAGGTTTAAACGCAAACTGAAAACACACACCACACCATAAGGTCTTTTTGTAAATTAATTTCACCTACTTCCACATTGCCAACATCACCCCAATCACCACTGCAAATCCAACCGATGATGTTATGATAACATTACGTAAACCCTTGTTCCTTTCCTTTATTATCAACACCTCTTGCTTGAGCATGACACATTCATCACGGGAATTCTTCAACTTATCCGCAAAATCACTCGGAATTTTCATATCTTCAGTCTGACCCTCTCGCATCAGTTCATTTATCGTATCCCTTAACTTTCTAATCTCCTCCTTTTGCTCACGAATGTGATCTCTTGCCTCCAACAATGCAAAGTATTGCCACCCGTGTGGTTTTTCCAAATCAAACCAACGGAAGAATTTGCAAGACTCATATCCGTTAAAAACTTTACGCCCTCTACCACAAGTATAGAAGCATCATCCATGATTCTCATCTGTCCAAGCTTTCACAATCTTTGCTGGACACTTGCAAAGACACACAAACCCATTGTCATTTTTGTATTCAAGGGTTGACGAACTTGAACTTTGAGCCATCTGCACAAAATTCAACTTTACACATCAAATACATTACTAGTTTCCCGCCCACCTTCATCAACCAACAGAATCACCATCAAATTTGATTCCTAAATTTGACAGAAATCGGAACCCTAGATTCAGAAATTTCTAAAACAGACATCAAAGCAATCGGAACATCAGACATCAAAGAAATCGAAACCCTAACTCTACATAATCGAAAACTTACTAGGTATCCTTCGATTGTTGAATCTTTCTCCTTCCTCGCCTCTGGTTTTTTTCTAATTTTTTCCCCCAAATCGTGAAAACCCTAAACACAAATCGATTTGGGTTTTTTATTTAATTATATTTACCACGTTTTTACTTATTAACAAAAACACGTTTTCATTAAAATAACGGAGTTAACTATTCCGTTAACGGAGTTAACTGTTCCGTCCCGTAAAATGTCGGCGCGACCAAAATTCATAGTTTGAGGGTTTAATATGTTAACATTATCACATTGAAGATTTAAAATGTGAGTGATAAACTTTGGAGGTTTAAAATGCTAATGATCGATACTTTGGAGGTTTTTTATGTAATTTTCCCTATTAATATGTACTATCTTTTATTAATTCTTTGGGTGTTTTGATAAGGTTTCCACCCATTCAATGGCGTCATTACTTCCATATAGTGACTACTGACTAGTGCAGTCAATGACTGTGTATATAAGGCTCCGAATTTTTATTTTTATTTTAAAAAATCATCTATAAAATTAAAATAAATACTAATTGAAAAATTTAGAATAAAAAAATCTGAAATCTATAAAAATTTATAAATTAAAAACGAAAAGAAATAATAAAAAAAAAATCACGGATTCTCGTTCTAAATCCCCGAACAAAAATAGTTGCTAAATCCATAACACTCAAATCTGCGACTTAACGACCACAATGAAATTTTTGAGAATATAGAAAAAATTTCTCTTTATTAAAAACAGTTTAACCACCACAAGTTTAATGGATTTATCCGGCACTAAGACAATTCTTTAGTCCGGTACCAATTGTTTTTCAATAAAGATAAAAAACTAATTTAGAATAACTCTAAACATGGTAATTCTATAAGTTCTCTATCTCCCAAAAAAACTTTTGCTCTCAATAAGAATGAAACGTTTATGTTTTGCAAGAATCGGTGATCTAATTCTTTTGAAGTAGTTTTCTTTTTATAGAGACTAGTACACAAGAATTAGGAAATCTTTTCCTTTTCTAAGTTAATTTTCTTTTGCTAATGAACATAGAAAACTAAGGTGATTTCCTTTTACTTCACATAATTTTCTTTTCTTGTAAAACTTTGAATCTGAATTTCCTTTTTGTCTTTGTGCAAGATTTTTTGCTTCAACATTCTCCCCTTTTTTGATTTTGTGTTTCAATCAAGCATCTATAACAATAAAAGAAATAACACGTTTTTTCTCCCCTTGAAATCAATTTAAACGTGCTATTTCTTTTATTGTTATGGATGCTTGATTGAAACACAAAATCAACAAGGGGAGAATGTTGAAGCAAAAAATCTTGTAAACAAAATGGAACCAGTAAGGATTGACACATGCACAAAGACAAAAAAGGAAGTTTTTCTATATTCATTAGAAAAATGAAATTAGCTTGGAAAAGGAAAAGGTTTCCGAATTCATGTGTACTGTCTCTATAAAAGAAGGACTAACTCCAAAGAATTTAATCACCAATTCTTGCATAACATAAACGTTTCCTTTTATTGAGAGCAAGACTTTTTGTGAGAAAGAACTTAAGGAGTTACAAAGTTTAGAGTTGTTCTAAACTAGTTTTTTAATCTTTATTGAAAAACAATTGATATCAGACTAAGGGATTGTCTTAGTGCCGGATAAATCCATTAAACTTGTGTTGCTTAACGTGTTTTTAATAAATAGGAATTTTTTCCATATTCTCAGAAATTTCAATTGGTATCAGAGCAGGTACCTGATCTTAGAACTCAGATTCGTTATCAGGTTGATCCGTGAGAGAAGATGGAAACACAGCGAGAACTTGTTGCTGTCCAGAAGCAATTAATCCTCGATGCAGATAAATATGGTTATTGGAAGGTTCAGATGATGGCTAATATAAGAGGAATTGATGAAGATGCTTGGACTGCAGTGGAAACAGGCTGGAAGCCTCCTACACAAACTACTGGTGTGCTGAAACCAAAATCAGAATGGTCAGACGAGGAAAAGAGACTGGCTAAATTCAATTCAAGGGCTTTGTCAGCAATTTTTAGTTCGATGGAAGTGAATCAATTTAAACTAATTCAAGCATGTACTAATGCAAAAGAAGCCTGGGAGATTTTGCAGAAAACATTCGAAGGAACAACAAGCGTAAAAGATCTAGACTAGACATGTTGGCTACTCAATTTGAAAATCTCAGTTTGGGAGAGCAAGAGAAAGATGGTAAAGAAGCTACTGAGATCATTACCTTGAAAATTTGCAGCACAAAAGGCTGCTATGGGAGTCTCTTTGGATACTGATAGCATTGCATTTGGTGAAATTGTTGGAATGTTTCAATCAAATGGAAATGGATTCTGACACATCTGAAACTAAACCAGGAATAACATTCAAAGCTGTAGAAGATAAAGAAAAAATCAAAGAATTATAAGAAACCATCGCACTAATGACCAGAAACTCTAGAAAATTCGGTAAATCTCTGAAAAGGCTTGAGAAAGGACAAAAGACTCTGAAGAGGCAGGATAATGAAACAAGTACAAGTGTTCAATGTCATGAATGTCAAGGATTTGGACATTTTAAAATTGACTGTCCTACTCACAAGAAAAAGAGGTGTTTCTGAAAAAACAAAAAGAACTACAGTGCTTTGGATGCAAGGGTACGGGACATACCAAATCATAATGCTCAAATATGCAGAAAAAGGGTGAAAAGTCGTACATTACCTTTAATGATTCGGAGTCCGAAGATGAAGATGATGAAGAAGAAGATATGGCCAACTTTGTTTCTTTTCATGGAGAAATCACTGCTGAAGAAAACATCAAAAGTGATTCAGATGGTGATGATGATTGTGATGAAGAAGCTGACTACAAAGAACTCTATGAAAACTGGATTAATATCAGCAACGAGAATGTGAAACTACTGAAAGAAAAGATGAAACTTCAAATAAAAATCACAGAAATCACACAGGAACTTGCTAAGGAAAAAGAAGAGACCAAGCGTTTGTCATTTCTTCAAACAAAAATCACAGAAGTCATGCAAGATTTGGACAAAGAAAAGGAAGAAACCAGACAGCTTCAAATACGGCTCCAAGACACAACAAAGAATCTACGTATGTTGAATAATGGCACAAAAAGTTGGACAACATTCTAAGCATGGGTCAAAATGATAAGACACACTATGGGCTGGGTTTCAAAGGAGAAAGATCTGGTAAAGAAACATACTTTGTACGTGGAACATGAGAGACAATGGAGAAGTCTAAAGAGCTCATCAAGACTGAAAAGACAGCATCCATCAGGTCTGATTCAAAACATATTAATGACATTCCTGTTCGATCTGCACCTGATTTCAGAATCTCTTTCAGAACTGAACCACATCAAACAAACAAATCAAGACCAAGACACAATTATCGTGGTTTCACTTGTTTCTATTGTGGAAAAGCATGTCATATTAAACCATATTGCTACAAGTTTCAAAGAGAAGTTTACACTTTCTGGAATCTTCATCACCAGAAAAAAGATCCAATCAGACACAAGCAAGTGTAGATGAGAAAAGGAGAATTGGTTAGCAATGTTGCTTACACTGCTGCTCTCACTTCTGTAAAAGCTCCATGGTATTTTGATAGCGGATGTTTAAGACATATGACTGGTGAACAAGATTTTTTAGACAAATACAAAGAAGTGAAGGGTGGAAATGTTACTTTTGGAGATGGTGGAATGGGTCATATCAAAGGAAAATGAGAAACCAACAGTAAAGATCTACCACAATTGTGCAATGTGTACTATGTTCAAGGACTTAAAGCTAATCTCATTAGCATAAGTCAGTTGTGTGATGATGATCTAAAAGTATTGTTCAATAAGACTGATGTTAGTGCGTTTGATGATGAGTTCAACATTGCCTTATTCGGAATCATGTCTGGTAATAATTGTTATATGTGGGCTGAATCAGAAAAGTGTTTGACTTCTACAAAAAGGTGATTTTGGAGTTAAATCTCTGGCACCAGAGACTTCGTCACTTAAACATCAGGAGACTCACAAAGTTATTCAATTCAGAGATTGTTCGTGGTGTTCCTGATTTAAAAGAAAAAGACAGCTTTGTATGTGGACCATGTAATCAAGGCAAGCAAGTGAAGGTTCAGCATAAGAAAGTAATGGGTATCTATTCAGAAAAAGTACTAGAACTAGTTCACATGGATCTTATGGGACCTATGCAAGTCAAAAGTCTTGGAGGAAGGAAATATGCGTTTTGGTCGATGATTTCTCAAGATTCACTTGGATTAGGTTCATAAGAGAGAAGTCAGAGGCTGTAGATAGTTTTAAAATTCTGGCTCTGCAACTTATGAATGAAAAAGGCAGCATCATTACTATCAGAAGTGATCGTGGAGGAGAATTTCTAAATGAACAGTTTGAGAAGTTTTGCAATGATCAAGGAATCAAACATCAATATTCAGCTCCCAGAACTCCACAACAAAATGGAATAGTTGAACGAAAGAACCAAACTCTTCAAAAGATGGCTAGATCTATGATACATGCAAACAAAGTACCCTCTTATCTATGGGCAGAAGCTTTAAATACATCTTGCTATACTATTAACAGAGTGTATTTGAGGCCACAGACAAATAAAACTCCATATGAGATACGGAAGGGAAAGACACCAAATCTCAAATATTTTCGTGTTTTTGGTTGCATTTGTTAGATTCTAAACGATAAAGACCAGTTAGGCAAATTTGACTCTAAGAGTGATGAAGGAATTTTTCTAGGTTATGCTACAAACAGTGTGGCATACAGGGTATTAAACAAGAGAACAAAAAAGATAATTGAATCTATGTGGATGAATGGTTACTCAAGAGGTGGTGCAGATCAGACCTTGTTCGTAAGAAACCAAAACTCAGAATTCATGGTAGTGCAAATCTATGTGGATGAATGAGCCTAAGAACATTCGATTGTTCGTAAGGAATATATATTGTCTCACACACGATCACAGTTCATGAATGAACAAACTAATGCACACACACGATCTTTCTTCTCATACAAATGAATCAATCGATTTTTACGATTGCATATTTGTCGAATATTTTCATCCTCTTGGTGCACTACTACAATTGCCGTTTTAGTTGTTTAATGTGTCCTCTCTTGGTTTGCCATGCCATTTTTTGTAGTTCAGTCAATATGTTTTATACTTTTACTCCTATCACTACAAAAAACATGTTATTTTCGATGGATGGTTCCCTTAGAAATATTTTCGATGATTTTCCGACCGTGTTTCGACGATTTATTAATTCCATCGGAAAGCGATCAAAAAATTTCGAAAGGTTGAATTTGTCGGTAATCCGTCAGCAATCCGATTTTCTTTATAAGAAAATTTAAATAAGGGAAATTCTCAAAAATACCACTTTGGAGTTTTGTTTCCAAAAATACCATTTATATTCCAAAGATACCACCAAAAGTTTATGTTTTCCAAAAATACCACAAAATTAAAATTAAAGTTTAAAAACAAAATTCTAAATCCTAAAACTTAAATCCTACCTTCTAAAACTAAACCCTAAACATAAATTAGTTAATCCAAACCCAAAAATTTAAATTCTAAACCTTAAAAATTACTTTTAGTGGTTGTGGTATTTTTAGAAAACATAAATTTTTGGTGGTATCTTTGGAATATAAAACAAATGGTGGTATTCTTGGAAACAAAACTTCAAAATGTGATATTTAAAAAAAAAAATTTTAAATAATTTTTTTTTAAATACCGGTCAAAAATCCGTCAACAATTTAATATTTTTAAATAAATATATTTAAAATTCGGTCGAAAATCCATCCAAAATTTCTGCGTTTTTGGTACGTAGCAACAACTGTTTTTAAATTATTATTTGAGCAACGAATGGTCCTATGTTTGTTAGCTTTTTATTTCCTATCATAAAACTTATCATAAATCAATTCGGTTGGTTTTAAAATACTTAGTTACTAGGTGGGGCCCCGTACCTTGCACGGGAAAATTAATACATTAGTATTTTAATAAAATTAAAACATAATTTTTTTTTATTATCTATTTATTTTTCAAAAATACATATTTCAATAAAACAAATCGAACACGATATTTTCGTGTATCGAATACTACGGAGAAAGATTTGAGAATCATAAAAATCAACTTAACCGATCTTATCTCGTATAATGATATATAATATATAACTTCTTCTATATTTATATGTAGTTGTAAATAATATGGATCTAATTGACTAAAAAAAAAGAGATTGGAAATATAGATATATAACTTTTGCGTAAACACCATATTTTAGAATAAAAATACTAAAATATAACTAAAAAATAAAATAAAAATGGATAATTTATAAATAGAACTAACGAAATGTTCAATTCCATAAAATAACTAAAAACTCAAAATCTTAGAGACTTTAAGATATTTTCTTATAAACCACATTCATTTTCTTCCATTCAAAACCACTCGTTTAAACAATACAATCCTATATATATATTAATTAAGGAGACCTTCACAAAAAAATCATAGCTGTCGTTCAAAAAGAATTTTAGGGGACATGTCATTTAATTTAACCAATCAGAATATTTCAATTAAAACTATATGCCATGGTGGAAATCTCTACATATTCTCATTAATTTTATAACATAAGTCCATTTGTTTTACAAATTTAAACCTAACTAAATGTAATATTTTAGACTTACCAAATCATCTATTTTTTATTTTTTTCTGACTTTTTATTCTTATATTTATAACAATATTATATATTGTGTATATATGTATTTAGATTAATATACTATACAAATATTTTTATTATGATGTAGTCTATTATACATATTTAATCACACTTGCATATATTTATACAATTCATTATTGGAAAAAATATAAATAACATATATCGTGTATCGAGTACTACGGAAAAAAAATTTAGAATCATAAAAATCAAGTTAACCGGACACCTTATCTTGTATAATGATATATAACATATAACCTTTTCATATTTATACGTAGTTGCATATAATATGGATCTAATTGACTAACAAAAGAGATTGAAAATATAGATATATAACTTTTGCGTAAACACCATATTTTAGAATAAAAATACTAAAATATAACTAATAAAATCAAAATATAAATGGATAATTTATAAACAGAACTAACGAAAATCTCAATTCCATAAAATAACTAAAAACTCAAAATTCTAGAGATTTAAATATTTTCATATAAACAACATTCAGTTTCTTCATTCAAAACCACTCGTTTAAAAAATAAAATTGTAGCATTTTAAAATGTTAAATTTGATATGGACGGATTTAAAGAATCGTTGGGAAGTTTATTAAAAAAAAAATATAAAGTGTATTATTTTAAAATGTATATCTTTTGTTGTAAAAAAATTCACAATTAAATGAATATTTTATGTTCGCATCGATGAATATTATGTGCTGTCCCAAAATAATTCACACCAACTTATAGAGTTCAAAAACAATTTATTAAAAATAACCATACACACCAAAATGATGCCACTTATACCATTTTGAATTTATTATTTGTTTTTTTTTAATTTTTAGATCTAATTTAACAAATCAGCACTCTAATTTTATAAGTAATTGTTATTTTGTATATAAGATAAAAAATTCATTTTGAAGATAACCAATTTCAGTATTTTGATATTTTAAATTTTTTTCTTTTATCATTGTTATCCTTTTTCAGTGCACATATTTATTATCTTTAATCACCGCAAATGTTTGTATTTATTTATATTTTTTATGAATATATTTTTTAAAGAGAACATTAGAAAATTATTCATGAACATTATACCATCAATTTGTTTAAAAAAAAATAAGAGGTGCCAAACCCTAATTTGGAAGCCTAAATCCTTACAAATGCAAGTAAATATTAAAAATAATACATAGATCCTAATAGAGAACAAAACACATAAATTTAAGAATAAATAAGAACAAATTATACCTTAGAGAGGAGTTTAAAACCTATAAAAAATGATAATCATGAGTAAAAAATAAATAATGATTTCACGATATAATAAACAACATGAACAGTATAATAGATAACAAAACACATATCCATAAAAAACAAATATAATAACGAATTATACCTCTAAAAAGAGGTTATAACTTATAAAACGAATAGAACGATAATTAGTAGAAAAAAAAGAAATAAACGAATAAACAACAAAACTAACAACATGCGCAATATATATTCTATAAACACAAAAACGAACAAAATAATACCTCGAAGACGGTGACATAACCTACCAAAAAATAGAACAAATAAAACAATATCATTAGGGCAAAAAAAAAAAGTATTACAGAATAAACAATATGTGTAGTCTCTATCGTATTTATAACAAACGATAAAAATAATACCTAGGGTTTTAAAACAACCGACACAAACAAACGGACAAATAAAATAAACACTAAAACCCAAAACGTGTAAAATAGATGGGCCACAATAAAAATATACCCAAACCCATAGCAATTATATACTTTCGAAATAAGGATATTTTAGTCATAAAATTTCGATGGCAAGGGATTGTAAATAAACGATTTCATTGATGACATAAAGGTAAAAACAGGTCTGAAAGTGATTCTGGAGCCGCCACGTTGGATTTTTCACTTGCTAAATAATAGTATGATAAATAAATATATAAAACAAGCATCAAAATACGTCAACTATGAACCAAAAATATAGAAATCCATTATTACGTAGATTTCCCAACTTTGAATATCAATAATATAATGAGTTATTGCTAGTGTTTATTGATATTATTGATAAAATGGGTCGACTGTTTTAATAATATGACCCATTAGTAGGTTTTAATATCATCAGTTAATTATATGGGTCAAGATAAAAAAAAATCAAAACCCAGAAGTCCAATTTAAACGATGGCAGCATATGTAATTAAAACGATTCATTAATGGCATAAGGGTAAAAACAGGTCTGAGAGTGAACCTGGAGCCGCCACGTAAGATTTCGCACTTGCTAAATAATAGTATGATTTGATTCGCAAATCTTTTTATTTACTTTTCACATGCACTTTGTTTGATTTTAAAATCAATGGATTCTACATCGATTTCCAAATCCTATCAAATCCATTAAAATCCATGATCAATATTAACAATTGTTTTTTTTTAATAATTATTATTACAAAGTAGACAACTGCCTTTATTTCAATTAGATTCTTTATGTGTTCTGATAAGCTTTCTAGCCACTCAATGGTGTCATTATTTTTTTTAATTATTTTTCTAAACTAGTGGAGTACTGGGGAGTGAATTTATGTATTTCGACTCGTATCTCAAGCATAAGGAGTTTGACTCCTTCCACTCACATAGTGGGATGAAATAAATAGGCCAGGAAGTCCTGTCTTTAAAAATTCACACAATTAAAATAAACATTGACACCTACCAATAACGCGTTAATATTGATAGTTTGATATCTACCAAAAACTTTGGTGAAGTCATACCAAGAACTAAATCTGCTACTCGCTCAGATTATTTAGTGACTTTAGAAGGGAGTTGATAAACAAGAAGCGACTTCTTTAAAATGGGAATCACGAGTTTTTGGGATAGGGGTCGGGTCAGAAGAAATCCGACTCAATGAGCCGGTGGGGAAGATTCAGAGAACGGATTGATGTTGAACCTAGGTTCAAATCCCTGACGCACTCTATTTTCACTTCTTAACGAGAAAAGCTTCAATAGGCGCTTAAGCTTAATTATCTATAAAGCCTTAAGAAATTTACAAGTGGATGGAATATTGAGAAATATTTAAGGGCCGATCCCACAACGACTAAAGATTGTAATACTAGAGATACGTGAAACATATTATCTTGAACAATTGGTTTTTGATTGGTTTTTTTGTTTTTTGTTCAAAAGGCTAATTTCCACTAAAATCACTCAGGTTCTCATACAAAGGAATTTAAAGAACTTTTGACAAGAGAATTAGCTAATCGATTAGCTTCTCTTGGAACAAAAAGAGAAAGATATTTTTTCAAATTCAGTGGATAGATTAAAGATATCATGTAGAATTCCGTGGAGTTCCTTCGATTGAAACTCTAAATTGATTACTTTGTTGCGAATCTGAAGCGATGACAAGTTTTTTTGTAAGCTGAATCTTTAGCTTGCTGGGTACCTAAGAGAATTGCTAAAGCTTCTGCCATTAGAGGCGATATGTTGTTATCTTGTGATGTGGTTCCTTGTCTTGATATCACGCTCGATTGGGTACTGTATATCCAACCTAGTCCTACAGCTCTAACATCGCTTCTCCAGGCTGCGTCAGCATGACACCAGATTACCTCTGTCCCTATTGCGGGTTGCTCTGTATGTTTTTTTTACTGCAATGTCGTGGTTTCTGTTCTTGCGCAGATTGCCATTCTCCGACATTGCACGTGGCTTGTAACAGAGCTTCCTCCGGCGGTACTTGTTTATCATTGAAGATTTTCTGGTTTCTAACCATCCAAATTGACGAACAGATGCACGCGAAGAGGGGTCCGTCTTCAATTCCAATAGGTGGGAGACATATCATATGTTTGATTTAAAAGCTAAAAAATACAAAAAACTAAAATACAATAAGTAAAACAAGATAAGCATTGGACCATAAGTTCAACTATCATAATAATGGATTAACAACCAGACAACAATGCAATAAATTGAATTAAACAATATCCTAGAACATAGATCTCACAAATATAACTAATCCATTTTCATGACATTAATCATTTCACTAATTATCCAATTAATCTAAGCTTCCGTTTGATATTAGATAATCAATGAACATTTAAAAGGTCCAATTAACTTACTAGACATCCTAATCATCAATTCCCATTAGCATCCATGACTCTAGTTGACTAACCATCTCCACCAAAATTCAACTACTCGGTAGATCCGAATAATTTGTCTTCGGAGGACTCGTCTAGTATTGTTAATTACAAAAAGAAAAAGGAAAAATAGGTTACTCCCGTTTAATTTATATATACGTCATTCTCTCTTCCCGATCAATCTCACCCTCTCTTTCCCTCCCTCTCTCTCACACACACACATGGAATCTCAAACTGTACTGGGTCATGAAAGCGGTCGTACGTTTAGAAAGTTGCAACCCTCTCAATGGGCTGATCACTTCCTCCGTGTTCCGATAGATGAAATGGTGAGTCCATTTACTATTAAAATATATATGTGGTTTGATGCATTATAGTATATCCATATATATGAATATAGACATTAGAAAAAATAAACTAAATTATCTATTGACTTGCGCAAACTTCTAGGAACTAGATGTCCATGCAAACGAACTCGAAGCACTCAAGCCCAAAATTAGGGACATGCTCATGTCCTCTTCCCAAACCGAAGGCCACGACTTGGCGAAAAAGAAAATTCTTTTGATCTATGTGATGGTCAGTCTTGGTGTTGCATATCATTTTGAGAGTGAGATCGAAGAGACCTTGACACACGCCTTTAAAAAGATAGATGATATGATCGCGGATGAACAAGACCTTTACACAATCTCCATCATCTTTTGGGTTTTCAGAACCTATGGTCACAACATGTCGTCAGGTAAGTAATTTTGCCCATCTTTCAATAGATACATACTAATTATATAGTTTGTTCATTTCTTTTTGTATAACAAGATGTTACAATATTCTTTGATGTAAATAGATACGTTCAAGAGATTCCAAGGGGAGGACGGAAAGTTCATGGACTCCCTAACCAAAGATGCCAAGGGTATGTTGAGCTTATACGAAGCCGCTCATTTGAGGACGACAAGAGATTATATAATGGAGAAAGCATTGAGCTTTACAACAAAACACTTGGAGTCGTTGGCAGGACGAGCAAGCCCTCATCTCTCAAGGCTTATACACAATTCTCTTTGCCTATCTCAGCATTGGAACATGGAGATATTAGTCGCGATGGAATATATCTCATTCTACGAACAAGAAAACGACCACAACGAGATGTTACTAAAGTTTTCCAAGCTCAATTTCAAATTACTACAGCTCCTATACCTTAAGGAGCTCAAAATCGTTACAAAGTATGCAATCTCTTCAATTTCAAGTATTTCAATATGACTTGAATAGAGTCCATGAAGAAATTATCTTCACTTATTTTCACCATATATCGATGCAAGGTGGTACAAGGAGCTCAACTTTGCATCTAAGTTGCCACCTTACTTCAGAGACAGAATCGTCGAGTTACATTTCTTTGTGATATCGATGTACTTTGAGCCAGAGTTCTCACGTGCGAGGATTATATTGACTAAGTTCTACACGGCCGAAACCATTATTGACGACACTTTCGATAGATATGCTTCTATTCATGAAGCTGAAAGCCTCGCCAATAGCTTAGAAAGGTAAGCTACTTAGTAATATTTCCACATAAAATATATATGATATTGATTATAATGGTGATATTTTCGTCACGGTGATGATGTACAAGGTGGGCTCCTGATGATGACATGGACAGACACCCATATTATCTTAAATTCGTGTTTAAATTTATATTGGATATATTCGAAGAATTTGAAAGAGAAGTGAAATCAGAAGGAAGATCCTACAGCGTGAAAAGTACACTGGAAGAGGTAACCAATGAAAACTCCTTATTACACTTGTATATTAAATCATTTTAATATGTATGTATATGTAAACTTGCTTAAAATATTCCAAGAATAATTAAGGTTGTTGCAACTTAATTGTTTATTTAATTATTTATCAGGAAAAAAAACTTAGTTTATAATTTTTGAGCATGTAGTTCCAAAGACTCGTGAAATCGAACCTTGACCTTGCCAAATGGGCACAAGCCTCTCACGTGCCTAGCTTTGAGGATTACATGGAAGTTGGTGAGGTAGAGATCACGATGTATGCGACTATGGCAGGCACTTTGATGGGCATGGGACATATTGCTACGGAAGAAGCTTATGAGTGGCTCAAATCAAGACCAAAACTCATCAAATCATTATCTATAAACGGGCGTCTGATGAATGACATGGCCGGCTTCGAGGTACTAAGAAATTATTGGTTTTCTATATATATATATATATAAGTTACTATGAGATTGTGTAGATCAGTCGTATACATGTCCGGTCCTTCCATAAAGCACAGTATAAACATGTGCTTCAAACCACAATGAAATATTTTATTTTAGGGATAACATAATTAAAAACACAAAATAGTTTAGTGGTTGTCTAATTTGCTCCCATGTTACGTTGGTATCCCCTTTATTTGATACCCTTTTCTCTTTCTTTTTTTTTATTCGTTTTTCTTATTTGTCTTGAATTTACATTTTTTTCTTCTGTTTTATAATCTAACTTAGTTGATTTCCTCGAATTTCGATATAGAAATGGCTCTTCTGGTTGCAAATACTGTGTGTTTCCTTCTGAATATTCATATATTGTTTGTTTTTTTTTCATTACAAACTTATGCGACTTGATTAGGATGACATGAGTCGAGGATATGTAACTACTGGGATCAACTGTTATATGAAGCAATATGGAGTTACCAAAAACGAAGCTTTTAGGGAGCTTCATAAAATGCGTGTAGACAACGACAAAATAGTGAACGAAGAGTTGTTGAAGACAAAGAATGTGCCAAGCCGAGTTCTCAAGGAAGCCATCAATTGTGCCCGCATGACCAGCGTTGCCTATGGTTACGGTGAAGGATTAACCCATCCTGAAGGCAAAATTAAAGACTATATTATTTCTCTTTATCTTGATCAGATCCGTCTGTG
Source organism: Pseudoturritis turrita (assembly GCA_900406555.1). Classification (NCBI taxonomy): domain Eukaryota; kingdom Viridiplantae; phylum Streptophyta; class Magnoliopsida; order Brassicales; family Brassicaceae; genus Pseudoturritis; species Pseudoturritis turrita. Next base: position 145,947 of record OVBL01000623.1, on the reverse strand, counting down.
AAGACTTTGATTTGAAACATTGTAACGAGTGTGACCTTTGGTTTGGTATTTGCTGCGGTCTATGTGTGCTTGGTCTTTGACTGTTTCTTATTTTTTTATGTCTTTGAACATGGAAGCTTAGCTAGAGAAGATTTTGTGTCATGGAAAAGGACGTACGTTTAAAATGTTGCAGCCTTCGTAGAGTCCATAGGTACCGCGGTAACAAGGTAGACTTTACTTGAAAAAAGAGAGAGGGGAATTTGCATCTTGGACTTGGAAGTCTCTTTTGAATATGCGCTAGGTGGCAAGAGTTTTATTCGATGTAGAGTTGGAAATAGAAGTTTAGCGAGCTTATGGTATGATTATTGGACCCCTCTAGGTCCTCTAATCAAAGATCTTTGGATAATCTGGTCCAAGCCAAATGAAAGCTGCACTTATTTGCAGAATTGTGGTCCATGGCCTAAAAAAAATCTTGGACGATTTTACCCATTGTTGTTCATGTAACATGTCATAGCGCATGCACTCATATAATAAACAAAAGACATGTTGTTTTAGTCGCGGTGTATACATATGTTATCGTTTAAATAATACTCTATTTGTTTATTATCCATGTGATGTTCATAAATAACCTGCTATGTTGAAGTACGGTTATTTAAACATATAGCAGATATGTTAAAAAATTTAAATAACATGCTACTTTTTACACTGACACACACGCATGTATAAAATAAGAGAAGCTCAAAATTCAGTGGAAAGACCTAGCGAATTAACGTTTAAGGCCCAATAGATTTTGTTGGGTTAAGATTTTGAGTGAAGAACCAAGCAAAAAAAGAAAAAGAAAAAAAAAGACACATGATATAAACATTAATATGATGCTATGTTGAAATGTGCATACAGCCAAACGAACCCCCGAGATGTAACGCAGGTTTAAGGGATTCATGGGTTAGATTTACGTTTATAAGTTACTAAAATTCATATATATTTATTTATAAAACATAAGCTAATTTATATCTATATATTTAAATGTGTCTTTTATTTTTCAGCCATCCTTTAACTTGAATTACGAGTTCACGACGATGATTTATAAAGAATTCAAAACCGTAGCGGATGAGCCGCTGCGGTGACTCGTGTCTGACTGAAAAAGGTGAAGGAAGAAGCCTATATGTATAGATGACAACATATGCCCCCTTCTCTTGGTGCACCAAGTACCAGACCACATCGCGAAGAGCAAGAAGTCTACAACGTCGAGAAAGAGCGACTGAGGCAGTTTAGGGATCTCCAAACAGACCAACAGTTGTTACTAACCAAGTCATGGTGGTCGAGTGCAGGTTGATGATTCACTCTGAATGCCCCTTCTTTGACAGAATTTGAATCTTTCCAGTGCGATTTCAATCATCTTTGGCCACCCGTAGACATTTTCAATATCAAGAAAACCCGGATTTCTATAGGTTTCGGGGGATTAGTCTGAGATTCGGTCTGGGATTCCCTCGGTTAACAAAAAAAAAAACTAATTCAAAAAAGTATTTATATATTTATGTTTATGATATTCTCATATTTTACCACATCTTGATACATTTTCATCACGTTTTCATCTCGCATTTGCATATCATTTAGGCATTTTTAGGTGCATGTGCATCTCTTTTGTATTTTTATAGGATTGGAGATGGCTGTTCCGCAACAAGGCGATATGGAGCGTGTTTGAGTGCAAAAAGATGGAAAAGATAACCAAAAGACAACCACTATGGAGCTTAAAAGGGAGTGATGGAGATGAAGAAACAAATTTGAAGAATTCCGACATGGCACATCGACCATGTGCATCAGCCAGGAGTAGCCCGGAGTGAAGAACTTTAGTTTGGTTTCAGAGTCTACATCGACCTGGTGGCATCGAGCTCGAGTAGGTCGATGCAAGAAAATTTAGAAATTTTCAGAGATTACATCGACCTCGTGTATCGACCACAAGTACCCCGATGCAGACCAGTTTTCTCAAAAGTTTGAAGATCCGACCCGGATCCAACCGGGTCGACCCGGTTCCGTTTTATTTTGATATAAATAGTATTTTGGACTTGTAAAATAAAAGTTTTGATTGCTCTTTTCCCCTTTTATACAAAACCATCTTTTCTTATGATTATCACTTGGATCTTTGCCTTTTTCTACATTTAGTGAAGTTTTCCTTAATCTTTATCAATCTTTTTATGTTTATGTCTTTTATTATGTTTATCTTTGAGTTTAGCATGATGATTAGTGAGTAGTCTTTCAATGGGTTTTTGGGCTTAGTAGATTAGGGATGTTTAGTGGTTGATTAGTGATGCTTAGGTTTAGGTTCTCATGATTTCTAAAGTTTAAGGTGTTCATAATGCTAGATTTGACATGATCAATCAAAATCTATAACATTGTCATTTTGTGCCCGGAATGTGTTCGACAAAATCTCTAGGAGAACCTTAATTCTTGCTTTTCATTCATAACCAATGCGAATTGATGCTTAAGTTCTTTAGTTGGTTATATGAACTTATGCTTAATGATTATTGACAATTTAATTGCAATTAGGAAATTAGCTTAATTAAATGATTAGTAAATAGATTATTTCCATGGAAGTTGATTAGTCTACTTTGTGTGTTTCATGCCATGGAATTGCTTTAGAATTGTAGTCCTATCATCATTACTTAGACATTTATCATCCCGAGTCAATTTCTTTGCCCAAAGCCCATGTTTTCCCATATTTGATCAAGTTTTTGTTTGTTGACTTTACGGTTGACTTTTGTTGACTTTTGCATTTTAATCTGCTTATGCTCGAATTGTCTTGCTTTGATCTTGTTTAGTGCTTGTTTACTTGTTTGGTATTGTTAATCTTTCGTTTGCATCATCGTTTGCTTGTTTCACCTAGTTTTATTTCGTAATTAGGATTTTAAACGCGAAAATATCATTTAACTTAGCTTAATTAATTACTTGCATTCTTAGTGTGTTATTCTTGACTCCTTGTGGTTCGATACCTCGATTACTACTTGATTGCTTGCACTTGGGTATTAGTTTGGGATTAAAATTTGTCACATCAAGTTTTTGGCGCCGTTGCCGGGGAGTTTTCGCAATAACCATTAGGATTTAGTATTTGATTAAGACTAAGCCCCTTTTTATTTTTTTATACTAATCTTTTCTCGTTTATGTTATCTTTCTCAAACTCTATAGGTGCATGAACCTAAGGAGTAGGGGACCAACGAACTTCCAACCCCTTGTTTCGGACATTAGGCGTTTGGAAAGAGAAACAAGAAGAGAAAAGGAACGACAAGATCATTTGAGACGGTTAGCTATGGAAACGAGGAATGATCAAGAAGATGAGTTATGTGGAGTTGGAGTTGAGAACGCGAAAGGTAGAATGCCCGTTCACCAATCCCGTGAGGCAAAAAGGATTGGCGACTTTGATGAGCCTATCACAAATGACACAAGTACGTGTATTCGAGCTCCTCCTTGTGGAAAAAACAGTTGGGAGATCAAGTCAAGCTTGATCAATATGGTGCAAAACAATCGCTTCTTCGGTTTGCCCATGGAGCACCCTATCGAGCATGTGGATAACTTTGAGCGTCTTTGTGCAAAGGTAAAAATGAATGGGGTTCCCGAAGATGTCATCAAATTGACTCTCTTCCCATTTTCTCTTGGGGATAAGGCTTTTCAATGGGAGAAGAGTGTGTTAACCTCCTCCATCACGACATGGGAAGAATGTAAGAAGAGATTCTTGGCCAAGTTCTTCTCCAATCAAAGGACCACAAAGATTAGAAATGATATCACAAACTTCCAACAAGGACCGAATGAAACTTTGTATGAGGCGTGGGAAAGGTTGAAAGGATATACGCATTCTTGCCCCCATCATGGAGTTCCTATGGAAGCCCTTTTAGGGATATTCCACCGAGGTATTGAGGAAAAGTATCACATCGCCCTAAATACCGCTAGTATTGGAGACTTTGCAAGCTTGACCATAGAGCAAGGTGAGCAACTAGTGGAGAATCTCACCCAAAGCAACCATTGCTATGGGAGAGACTATGATAGGGCCGTGAGAGAGCCTAAGGGAGAAGATACAAGAATAAAGGAGCTAAATGAGAAGTTGGACAAATTAATCATGTCCACACAAAAGGTCATGCATTATGTAGGAGAGTTTGATGGGAATAAAGAGGGTTGCCTAAAGGTTTTCCAAGAGAGACAAGAGGAAGTGAGTTACATGCAAAGAGGTTATAACCAACAGGGGGGTTTTAAACAAAACTATAGGAACCATCCCAATCTCTCCTATAGGAGCACAAATATTGAGAACTCCCAAGACCAAATTTACCCTCAACAAAAGCCCCAAGGACAAGGTTTTGTTCCACAACAAAACTTCCAACCACAAAGTTTTGTTGTGAGACCCCAATTTCAACAACAAGGGAATCAACCCTTTCAAGGTCAATGTAGCTCATCCACTCAACCTCTCTCTCAAGATAATGAAGTCAAAAATTTGGTTCAAAGGATATTGGAGGGACAAATCAAGAGTAGTGCGGATAATGGAAAAAGATTTGTTGAGATAAATACCAAGATTGATAAGATTTACAAAGAGTTGGATGGTAAGATCACAAGCCTAGATTCTCACATGAAAACCATTGACTTACAAGTTGCCGCCTCTAATTCCAAGAGTCCAATGGGTACTTTACCGGGTAAGCCCGAGTCAAACCCAAAGTCATTTTGTAATATGGTCCTTTTGGATGAAAATAAATTCTTGGAGACTAACCAAAGATCCATTAGAGACCTATAATTGGATGAGGATGAACAATACTTGGAGGAACTAGCCAAACTTCTTGAGTTTCCCAATGATGAACAAGTTTTCAAGAGTGATGAGGTTATTGTGGAAAGCGCTAAAGGAGAAGATAGGGTGCCTAAGAAGAAGGAAAGGGAAGGAACCCCTAGGTTTGAACCCCCTCTCTATGTACCAAAAGTTCCATTCCCACACCCGGTCTACACTAAGGCACAAAAGAAGGTCCCTCTCCAATTTTAAGAAAGATATGAGTGATGTAGGAGCAACATTGCCAATGAATGATGACTTGAGTCAAGTTCCAAGTCAAAGGAGGTTCGTCAAGAACATCTTAAAGAATCACGCAAGGGTTATGGATGTGATGAAGACTTATGAGCAACAACATGAGGCACCTCTCGGGCCAAGATCGATCCTTAAAAAAAATGATCCCGGTAAATTCATAATCCCTTGCTCTCTTGGTGATTTGAAATTGGATGATGCTTTGTGCGATTTGGGTTCTTGTGTCAATTTGATATCTCATGAGATGGTAAAGAGTCTTGGTATAAAAGAGTTGAAAGGAAACACTAGCTCAATTTCATTTTCGGATGCATCTTCAAAGTGTCCCATTGGCATGCTTGAAGATTACCCACTAAAATTTGGAAATTGTGTGGTTCCAACGGAATTTATGGTAGTGGAGATGGAAACCACGCAGAAGCTACCTCTCATACTTGGAACTCCATTTTTGGCAACCGAGGGAGCAAGCATAGACTTCCTGAATGAGAGAGCCATACTCTTCAATGTGGATTCAAAGGTATATTATCCCATTACTCCCACCACTACCAATTTGTGTGGCACAGTTACATGAACCAAGGAGATGAGTGAGGGTGGTTCCATGAGTATTCAAGTGAATGATGAAACCCCTAAAGTGGTTAAAGAGCCTCTTGTTCTTGATGATGAGGAATTTGGTGAAGAAGTCTTTGATGGAAATTGTTTGAGCTTACTCTTTGAAGAACTTTTGAAGTTGGGATTGGAAGTGAAAGCACCTAGAATCACAAGGGAGAAGTCCAAGGATTACAAGAATTCAACCCTCTTTTTGTATCCTATAAATTTTGTTGATGGTGCCATAGAGTGCAAAGTGAAGAGCACCGGCGGTTTTAAGCCTTTCTCTAAGGCAAAAGTGATCTTAACCTCCGTGTTGAATGAAAAGGAGATTGAGGTAGCTAAGAAGGCAATGACAAGGGTATGGAGCATTGAACTCACCGATTGGAGACCATGCTTTGAAGGTGGCTCCACTTCCAACTCCGCATAATCTCCTCAAAACGTCAAGCTAGAGACGTAAAACAAGCGCGCTTGGGAGGCATTCCCATGGTATCATTTGTATATAACTTCATCCATTTTCACTTTGATTTGTTTGGGTTTTTTTTTTTTATGTGTTTGAGTTGTAGAAACACCGTCAAGCTAGCGACGTTAAACGCGTCCTTGGGAACTCTTCCAAGCCCCCTTTTCTCTACCGCCTACTCCTTACCATGAGCCTCCCGAGTTCTTCTAGAAGCTCCACGGTACACCATTCTCTCTCTTATACATAATTTTCGTTTTTGTTTGTCCTTTGTGTTTTGATCCCTTCTTCATTTCTTGTTTCTCACCGAGATGATGAGAGATAAGTTCGGGGGAGGAAACACATTGCTAATCACATTTTAGTTGTGTTATTTTTCTTTTGTTTTTAGTATTTGCATTGTACATATTTTTAAAACCGAAAAATCCAAAAAAAATTATGTAGTTCACATGACATTTCGAAAAATTAAAAAAAAAAAAAATTCATGTAGTTCACATGACATTCTTGCATGTTAGAATTGACTCTAGTGCATTCATAGGTTGCATTTGCATATGCATTGGAAATCATGATTAACTTTCTTTGTAAATCCATGCCTTAAACCGAGCTTAAACCCCTTTTGATGCTTGAACTTGAAAAACACTCTTGAGACGTTGCAATTGCTAAGATTTGATCATTCACATTCTTGGATTTTCTTAGACTAAAAAAACCTTGAATGATTAGACTTAAGACTCTATCAAGTGAAAACCTTAACGAATGATTAATTATCCTTACCTAGGGATTTGATTTCGCATCTATGGTGCTTTTTAGCTATTCATTCAAGTCTTAAGCTATCTTTTTACCAACCCTTTGAGGGCTTGAATGACCATTCTCATCTTTAGAATGGAACCTCACTAATTACCCTAACCTTCTTCGAAACCCCTTGCATTGTTGAGTGAGGCCTTTTTGCAATGCACTTCAAGTGTAAAATGGTTGAAGATACAGAACGCAAAATCAATGCTTCCATAGGCTAGTTTGGGAATCACATTTAGCTAGCACTTAGGGTCATTGGGAGTGGGTTTGTTTTATTGATTTTTGAGAAGAGTTATCGGTAGTTAAAGCCAAAGTGCTAAAAGAAAGAAAGAAAAAACAAAAACAAAAAACAAAAAAAAAGTGAGGAAAGCAAAGCTAAAACACCGAGTGTGGTGGAATATTTGTGAGAAAGAAAAGGGAAACCAAGTTAAGTAGATAGCGCTTAAACCTTTAAGAAAGATCCTCCCTAGAGCAAGAAGAACAAAAATGAAAAGAAAGAAAAATGATGAGAAAAAGAACAAAGATGCTAGGAAAGAGGATCCAAAACCGAAATAAAAGAGCTTGTGTTTATAAAAAAAAAAAGGCAAGGTTTCCCTAGGTTCACAAAGAAAAGAAAAGAATAGAAAAGCTTGGTTACTTGAAAATTTTGGTTGATATTTGGCTAATGAAAGAGCCTTGGGTTGGGATTACTCTCTTCAAAGGGTAGTTAGGATGTGGTCATTGGGGTAGACTCTAAGATTTGAAGCTTAAGGTTGGGTAGGAAATGGAAGCAAAGGTTTTGTATGAATCAATTGTTCCACCATCTTGAGCTATTTTACGCATTGACAAGTATTGCTCATTTCATTGAGAGAGACCACCGTTATATCAAGTTAGTCATCTTTTCTTTGCATTAGCCCCTTTCTTTCACCCTTGAACCGATTAGAAGCGAAAGATACTCCATTGGTAAGGATTCATGAATCTCGGATAATGAATATTAAAGAGTCTTAAGGATTGGATTGCAAGTGTGGATTTGGTTCTTTTGAATGAAGGTTTGTGCTTTGTGAAATGATTTGGTTGAGAGCATTTGATCATTGAGTTGTTTTGCTAGTAAGATTAGATGTTGGGTATTTAGGCTAAGTTTTTGAGTTTGGTATTGGATATGAATTCCCATTTTCAAACACCTCTCTCGGCTTGTTCTTTTTTTGTTTGTTTGCGGACAAGCAAAAAGCAAGTTTGGGGAAGTTGATATTCTCATATTTTACCACATCTTGATACATTTTCATCACGTTTTCATCTCGCATTTGCATATCATTTAGGCATTTTTAGGTGCATGTGCATCTCTTTTGTGTTTTTATAGGATTGAAGATGGCGGTTCCGCAACAAGGCGATATGGAGCGTGTTTGAGTGCAAAAAGATGGAAAAAGATAACCAAAAGACAACCACTATGGAGCTTAAAAGGGAGTGATGGAGATGAAAAAACAAATTTGAATAATTCGGACATGGCACATCGACCATGTGCATCAGCCAGGAGTAGCCCGGAGTGAAGAACTTTAGTTTGGTTTCAGAGTCTACATCGACTTTGTGGCATCGAGCTCGAGTAGGTCGATGCAAGAAAATTTAGAAATTTCCAAAGATTACATCGACCTCGTGCATTGACTACAAGTACCCCGATGCAGAGCAGTTTTCTCAAAAGTTTGAAGATCCGACCCGGATCCAATTGGGTCGACCCGGTTCCGTTTTATTTTGATATAAATCGTATTTTGGACTTGTAAAAAAAAAGTTTTGATTGCTCTTTTCCCCTTTTATACAAAACCATCTTTTCTTATGATTATCACTTGGATCTTTGCCCTTTTCTACATTTAATGAAGTTTTCCTTAATCTTTATCAATCTTTTTATGTTTATGTCTTTTATTATGTTTATCTTTGAGTTTAGCATGATGATTAGTGAGTAGTCTTTCAATGGGTTTTTGAGCTTAGTAGATTAGGGATGTTTAGTGGTTGATTAGTGATGCTTAGGTTTAGGTTCTCATGATTTATAAAGTTTAAGGTGTTCATAATGCTAGATTTGACATGATCAATCAAATCCTAGAACATGATCATTTTGTGTCCGGAAGGTGTTTGACAAAATGTCTAGGAGAACCTTAATTCTTGCTTTTCATTCTTAACCAATGGAAATTGATGCTTAAAGTGTTTAGTTGGTTATATGAACTTATGCATTGCAATTAGGAAATTAGCATCATTACTTAAATATTTAGTTGGTTATATGAACTAAATGATTAGTAAATGAATTATTGCCATGGAAGTGGATTAGTCTAATTTATGTGTTTCATGCCATGCAATTGCTTTATTATCATTACTTCAACATTTATCATCCCGAATTGCTTTGTCCAAAGCCCATGCTTTCCCATATTTGATCAAGTTTTTGTTTGTTGACTTTTGTTGACTTTTACGTTTTAATTTGCTTATGCTCGAATTGTCTTGCTTTGATCTTGTTTTAGTGATTCACAAGATGATTTCCGTCCACACAATTAATGATAAGAAAGTTGACCAAATCATTGAGATTTCATGTGATTATATCGCTCTCCGAAGAAATAAACAAGCCGGTCCAATCCCGAAGTTGACGAAAAGTATTAAACCTAACATTATTATTTTGTATACGTCAGCTATAACGATAGGATACTATCAAATATACAATAGTAAAAGTATACAAGAGTCAAGAATCACCAAACACAAACGAATTTTTTATAATTACATCACTATTCTATCGTTTAGGTTTATATAGTCTAATAATTTTATCAAATATTTAACATAATAATGTTTTAAAATTACATAAACTCAAAAAAGTAAGAAATTTTATAAACATATTAATTTTCAAATTAGATATTAAGAGTAATTTCTACAAAAAAAAATCGGAAATTTTTGAGAAATAACACTTTTGCGAATCTCTTTTAAAAAAATACCACCATGAGGAAAGTTTTTCAGAAATACCATAAGTTTAAGTTTCACTGTTTTTTTTTGTTCCAGTTCTACTATTTTTACTGTATAAATTTGTGTAATTCTAAAAATAAAATATGTTTTTGGTGAAAAACATAGTAATTTCTGCAATAATAAATAAAATATGTTTTATAGTAATTTCTACAATAATAAATACGTTATAAAAATTTATAAGTAATTTATAATTACTTTATAAAATTTTATAAAAGTGGTATTTTTGAAATATGACCGCAAATAGCTGTATGTTTTGTTTAAACCATATATTTGTGTTATTTTTGAATAGGGAGATTTTTAAAAATACCCCTTTTATGATGATCCTTTTAAAAAATACCACTTTTATAAACCTGTTATACCGTTTTATAAGATATCTTATAAAAAAGTAAATTTTTTTAACATTCATAATAAAGTAATTATGCTAATAAAAGAATGTTTTCTAAATATTTATAAGTATGTTTATAAACATTTAAGTTATTTTTAATGTTAAAACATAATTTATAAATATTTTTTAAAATTTTAAAAGATTGATAAGAGATCTTATAAAACTTTATAAAACTGATATTTTTAAAAATGTTTTTAAACAGAGATATTTTTGAAAAAGAGTATCACAAAAAAAAATATTTTTCAAAAAAAGTCTTTTGAATATCCTCCAAAAAATCGGACTAATGGCATGTATATTTTTTGAATTATAAATGTAGAACATTGTTTCATAATTTAAAAATACAAAATAATTCGTAATTGATAATATTTTTTATTTCAGTATGAGTTATATTCACAATTAAATTTAACAAATATAATAACACATATTATCAACCAAACCTATTATTATATATATTATTTTCCAGTATATTATAACTGTTTTAACGTTCAAAAATTATAAATGTAGAACATTGTTTCATAATTTAAAAATACAAAATAATTCGTAATTGATAATATTTTTTTATTTCAGTATGAGTTATATTCAAAATTAAATTTAACAAGTATAATAACACATATTATCAACCATACCTATTATTATATATATTATTTTTCTAGTATATTATAACTGTTTTAACGTTCAAAAATTATAATCCAATTTAAAGAAGAAATACACATATCACCTACCACACCTTAGAAAAAAAAAAAAAAAAAGCCTTACCACACCTTAATTATTGTTTCGTATATACTATCTCTCTGTTTTATTATATAAGATGTTTTAGAATTATTTTTTGTTCCATTTTATTTATTTTTTTAAATTTTTTATGTAAAATTTAATGTATTGTGGTTATTTATATTGTAAAGTATTTTGTTTTATTGATTAATTTATTTTTAATTAAATATTAAATAATATTTTTAATATAAAAAAATAAAACAAAAATTAATATTTATATATTTTTTGAACTCCGAATATAGCCATAGCGATGATAGCGATGGCATACTAAAAGATATAAAGTAACAGTGTACAAAGACAACAATCACCAAACACATTTAACATAAAAAAACACAAGATGTGAAATTATAAAATAGCAATGATGTGATTTAGTGTCATCATTAAATATTAAATAGTGCCCTTTTTCGATTATGTTTTTTATTTAATTATTACGAAAAACATGATTTTTTGTTTGTTTTTGTAACTTGTTATTTTGCCACTCACAAGTTACAAAATTAGCCAGTCACAAGAAAAAACATGTTACAAGCCACAGTTCACAAATTCCCAAAGTTTGTTTTATTAGATTAATGTCCAAAGGTTTTTGTGAACGTGACAGCTAGTTGATTTTTAGTTGTTGCATGTTCAACCACATGGAACTTTTTGTCAGATCAATTTTAATCAAATTTAATTAAAGTTTTATAGATTAAATAATTAAAAAAATTAATTGATAAAATCTGAATAAAAAATAGATTAATGATAAATCATTTAAATCTAAGAGTTAATTTAACTCATAAGGTTAAGTTTATTTTTAATATTTGTCCCACATCGTTTAGATGATTAAAAATCATGCGATATATAAAAGAGAATACACACTTTAATATTCAAGAGTGTGCACCTAGAAAAAGAGATGGCCAAGCAACACGCGCGCGCCGCCGCCGCTCACTCGGCATGTGGCACGTGGCTCGTAGCTTTATATTTGGCACTTGCGCACTTGAGCTCTAAGATGATCAGATTCTTTTTGGTCAATGTCAACACATTTTGAAATCAAAACCGAAATCAAAACATTTCTCCTTTCTTGCAGAATCATAATGGCTCAGTGTCTTGCGCTCCACTCCCTGATATTACGCCTTGTGATTATTGTCCACGATCTTCCTCCTGTCTTTATGATAGAGGAACTGATCACCTCTCTCTCTTGGCTATATATACAAACCTCATCTCTTCTCATTTTCCACTCACTCATCTCTGAAATATCAGAAAGAAAAACTCCAGCAATCTCTCTCTCTTTTCTCAGTAAGTGTCTCGAGAGTATAACGTAGATTCTTGGTTCGCAGATTCTATACTAGAGTGTCGCGACTATAGTCTCACACAGTTGTATCCTGGGATTCAGAATCTCACAGATCCGCCACACTGCGAGAGATTTTATGAATTAAGGAAAGAGATCATATCTCGACTCTGTGTTCTTTTTAAATCGTTATATATATATATCGTTTAATCTTCTCTTTAATTCGTATTTCTTTAATCCAATTTTTTTGTTTCTACACTTTTTCTCTACTAACTCTCTAAAAATGGTATCTAATAGAAATATTAATAGCACTGTGTTATGACAATGAACAAGTAAGAGTTCATAAGTCATACTATGTGATTATCTTTTCATTCATATTAATTGAGTTATAACAACTCCCAAGCGAGATGTGCTCTGCTTTGGTTATTTGTCTTTTATGCGTTTCAAGTTTTTTCACCAAATTATTGGCATACGTACTTTGTGGTACAAATAATCTTGTCCTTTTGGTTGCTTGATTTGTAATCTTATAGAGTATTTTAGTTCTCCATCCATGTTCATCTCAATTTCTTTTGCTATTGTGTTTATAAAATTGTCTACCAATTTCTAACTTGTTCCACCAAAAATAATACGTGAGAATTTTCATCAACTTTTCCCTAATAATTTTTTTTTACGACATTTTTTGTGCGATATCTTCGATTGTCAACCCAATAACACCCAACTTATCTGTCAAGAAGATTCCATTTTTATCCATCTTTCTAAGGCTTTTTGCTCAGCATTTAATAAACCTTTTTGCTGTATAAATATTCCTAGATTTGTATTCTCCAAAATGCAAATCTATACTATCTAATTTTCCGATCTCGTGCATTGAACCATCTTCTTCTCCCATTGTTTTTTGAACTGCATTTCAAACTGCCCCTAATACAAGTTGTTAGAGACTTTAGGCAATAAATAAATGTACACACAATTTATAGTGATTCACTCTTAACGTGAAAACTATGTCTACTTTTCATCACTGTAGATTTTAATATAATAACAAACTAGAAGTTATAATTTCTTTGTTCTCTAACTTTCTAGCTCATTTTCTTTGTTTTCTTGTTTAAGAGATGATAATATAATCCTATCTATGGGAGAAAGTCTTAATGCAAAAAAAAAAAAGTATCCTTTTATAATAAAGGCAATAGAAAACTACCTAAAACCTTAAAAAAATACTTTAATAAATTTATTAATTATAAAAGAAAAATTGCACTCTATATTAGTCTTTACACCTATAATTAATTATCTAACATCATATAAAACATAATATAGTAACTAGCATTTAGCCCAACTAAAATTCCGATTTTACCATTAATGAAAAACAACAAAGACTCATAAACGTAGTTAACTATGTTCGGAAATCGATATAGTTAACTATGTTCGGAAATTAATAGGTAACTATATTTCTGATAATAGTTAACTATGTATGTTATTTTTCCATTATGCAAACTATAATAGGTAATTACGTTCTGAATGTAGTTAACTATGTTTGTTTAAATAAAAACTATTACAACAATATTTTCAGGTTAGTCAATTATGTCATGAATTTAGATAACTATGCTCTGAAAATAGTTAACTATCTTTTTAAATTGGTAACTATGTGTTTAGATAGTTACAAATAATGTGATTTAGTTAACTATGTTCTGAGATCAATTGAATAGGTAGTTTCGATGAAAATAGTTAACTATATTTTTAAATAGTTACAAATAATATGATATAGTTAACTATACATGGGTAATTTCGTCCAGTTTTATTTCTCTCTGCTATTTACCTAATTCCGAAAATGGAACTACTGCTTTCCCAATTATCTCTCTCAAAAGTAATATTCAGCTAATTAACCCATTATAAAAAGAAAATATTAGACTCCACATAACTCAGGGTCTGACTGGTTTAAACGCAGTGGGTGCGGATACGGTTGTGCGAGTTTGCAGAAGCGGGCGGTAGTGGTTTCTAGCGTTATTGGACAATTTATACGACTGGTAAAGCGGCTGGAAACAGTTGCATTTGCGGAACGATTATGACTGGTTTACAGCGGTGCGATAGCGGATTTACATAAAACTACCAAAAAATACACATAATATATAATTTATATAGAAATCAAAAATATATTATTATAAAAATTAAAATTATATATTTTAAATAAATCATAGAATAATTAAATAAAAATTTTAAAGATGTTTGGAACAATTTATATATATACAATAACATTTTTTATACTTATTAAAATAAAAATTGAAATCAAAATATATTATTATAAAAAATTAGAATTATATATTTTAAATAAATCATAGAATAATTAAATATTATTTTTACAATAATTGTTTTTTATAATTACAAGTTTATTTTAGTTTAAATAAAATATATATCAAGTGTAAATAATTTTATATGATAATATTTGATATAAAAAATAAATTTTTTAAAATAATTTTTTTTTTGTAAATTTTAGTTTATTATTTAAGATAGTATTTTTTTAAAGAAATTTTTTTTTAACCACCCGTAACCGCAAACGCTCGTGGAAAAGAGCTTTTGATTTAGAGCAATTCCAAACAATATAAAACGATATGGAGCGATATAGAGCGGTTTCTGTGATTGTTGTCAAACGCTACCAATAGCAACCCCGCAAACATAGCGTTTGCGGGTAATAGCGGATGAACCAATCAACCCCTCAATACATAATACACACAAACCATTCATTATTAATTGAGTTTAAGTTAAAAACTTATTATATTTTACATAATCTTTTTTTTTTGTCAATATAATTCACTAAACCATTTTTCAACCCTTTACAGAAAGATATAGAATCGAACGCCTATAAAAAAAAACTATAGAAATAAAATTTTAATCACTTGACTAATAACACTCCTCATTATTTTCTCATTTCTTCTATTTTAACATTGAAGTACATAACAAAACAAATTATCCGGTTTGTCAGATTCCTTCATTTGCTAATGCTAATTCACTTTGAGTTAATTACAACAACGAAATAACAAAATGCTAAATTCACTTTAAGGGATTGATACACAAAATTTTTAACTCTAAAATATCACTGTAAGTGCACAGCAAACGAAATAGTATTGAGGAATCGAATCCACGAGAACCAAGTATCACACTACGAATCTTATGAATGAAACTAAGCTAAGATGACAATATGATGGTTGTTGGTAGCAATGATAAAACGAAATAGCAATTAAAAGATGTAAAAATCAATTAAAAACAAGTGTTAGGTCAAGAACAATTCGCAGGAATTCAGAGATCATGAACCAGACAATTATTCAGAGAACAATAAGCGCAGTCTTAAACACAAAGATGAATATATAACCAATCCACTGTCGTGGTATCAATCACTTTATCTAGCAACCTAAGAATCTAAACTGTCATTTGATCTTAGAATTCTAAACAAGCATTAGCGAGCAGGTTTGATATTTTAACGAATTGCCTTATCATCAGCTTTCGTTGGCTAAGGACAATTCACTCACCTATGTTCTATCAGGCAATCTATAGCACTTTTGATGAATAAATAAAACCTTAAATCAGAGATTAAGTGATCAATTTAATCTATAAGCAATAAGAACAACGATAGGTGAAGACAAGATGATAAATCTCTATCTATGTCTGATTCAACGATTCATAAATTCTCTTGAAACCTAACTATGAAACTACTCAGACATGGATGCAGAGAAACAACAAGGAGATGAAGAAAAACTCATGATAATATAATTAGAAATCCAAAAGGTGTTCAGAATCTTCTCAAGAGATGTAAAGTCAGAGTTTCGTCTCTCCAGAGCTTACAAATCACAAAAACCAAAAGTTTGAATAGAATAGAAAGAGTATAATAATCTGTGCATAACGTAAAATATAGTCTAAACAATGTCTCAAAACTCTATATAGGTTTAAACATATTCTGGTCGAAAATAAAAGGCAAAATCCAGCCCAAATAGGAAAAACTGAATTTTTTTTTTTAAAGTGAAATTTGTCGAATTGGGTTTGGATCGATCGATCCAAGGGTAAATCGATCGATCTAAGCATGGAATGGTCGATCTTCTCTTGAATGATTGATCTGAGATGTTACGGCTTGATGGATCGATCGATCCACACTTGGATCGATCGATCAGACCTCTTTTATGCTCATTTGCTTCATTCCTTCCTTTTTATGCCTTAGATTTCATCCAAACGTGTTTCAACCTGAAAAGACTCCAAATACACAGAAAAGATTCGAGAAAACAACGAATATCATGGTTGAAAAACAGGTAAAAACCATGATATATCATGGATTGATTGGTTCTCCCGCTACCACCCGCAAACGTATTTGCGGGCGATTGCGGTTAGTAGCGTTTGACAACAATCACGGAAATCACTCCATACCGCTCTAAATCAAAATGTCATTCCCATGAGCGTTTGCGGTTGCGAATAATTGAAAAATAGATTTAAAAAAATTATTTTAAATACTAAACTAAAATTTACAAAAATAAAAAATATATTTTAAAATTTTACTTTCTTATATCGAATATTATCATATAAAATTATATATATTTGATATTTCTTTTATTAAACTAAATAAAAGAAGTTATTGTATATCCAAAAATATTTCAAACTTAAAAAAAAAAATTTATTCTATGAAAATATATAATTTTAATTGTTTATAATAACATATTTTTGATTTTTATAAAAATTATATATATGTGTATTTTGATATTTTTATATAAACTCGCTATCGCATCTTATGTAAACGAATCATAAACATCCTGCAAATGCATCCGTTTCCAACCGCTTTGTCCGTCGTATAAATTGTCCAATAACACTAAAAACTACTACCATCCGCTTTCGCAAACTCTCGCAATCACATCTACATCCGCAATCGCATTCACATCCGCTATATTTAAATCAAAATCTGAGGAAACGACAAAAAAAAAAAAAACAAAACGCATTTTGACAAATGCCAGCTACTGCGAATAGAAAAATTCCTAAAAATTAACGTGATTTAACTTTAAGTACCGTGCCATTTTTAAATGGAAGGTCTAGGTGCCGGTTACATCCATTATTGTGTAACTACTCAGTTTTATTCATTTTTATATTTTATTTTAACGTAGTTTAACTTTTACCTTTTTTTTTTTTTTACATAATCAGTGATCCGAAATTTTTACCATCCAACTAATCTTCAGAGTGAATGTAGCCGTCGAGTAGTCCATTTACCGAATTTTTTAATGGGCCTAAAAACGTAGCACCATTTCGACTGGTCAAAATAGAGGTGAAAGTGTTTTCACGAGGAATCGAATCTAGATTAGAAAAGTTTACTTTTTCCTCTGAATTTTTTTACTATTAAACCACTGGTTAAACTTTTATATTCTGTAATCAATTTTTTC
This sequence comes from Pseudoturritis turrita, assembly GCA_900406555.1. Taxonomy (NCBI): domain Eukaryota; kingdom Viridiplantae; phylum Streptophyta; class Magnoliopsida; order Brassicales; family Brassicaceae; genus Pseudoturritis; species Pseudoturritis turrita. The sequence continues at coordinate 128,328 of OVBL01000623.1, read as the reverse complement.
TATGTAAAAAAAAAAAATATCCTTTTACTATTTTTTAAAAGTTAATCGAAGAATATTGGACTGAAACTTATATATCTTTCCATTGAAAAACATTTGCCTCGGAAATTGAACTAAACACTCAAATACACTTAACTTTTGGAAGATTTGTCATTAGCGCACGACCCACTTGGTAGAACCATCTATTTTGATATTACAAAATATATGTCAACTAAAACGATGCGTTCCTAAACCCTATAAAACACAAAGTAGAGATATGCTCAAAATCACACTATTATCAACCAGACAAAATATGGAAATGATATTAATTTCTTTTTGCCTACTCATCTTCTTAGCCCTTTTCCTAAAAACACTCCTCAAACTCATCACCACCCCCAAACTTAAGTTACCATCTCCATGGCGACTTCCGGTGATCGGAAACCTCCATCAGCTCAGTCTTAACCCTCACCGCGCTCTCCATGCCCTCAGCCTCCGGTATGGACCACTTATGCTCCTTCATTTCGGCCGTGCTCCTGTTCTCGTGGTCAATTGTCCTGACGTAACTCATGAGATCATGAAAACACACGACCTTAAGTTCGCAAACCGCCAGAAATCAAAAGCTATTGATATATTTATGGATGGTGGACGTGATATTATATTTTCCTCTTGCGGAGAAGATTGGAAGAATAAGAAGGTTTTTTTTCTTGCATCAATTATTCCTTTTTAATTCAATAATTTAGTTTTGCCTGACCTTCCCGTTTATAGAGTTATATGAGATTAATTGATATGACCGGTCTCCAATTTTTAATATGTAAGATTCATCATAGAAAATAGACTATCCACCCAACCATGAATTTATAACATAATTTATATTTTTTTATTTTCAAATCCTACAAAATCAGATACTGTTAAATTTTGTGGTAAGTTAATATGAACTTAATTTATTTTTATGTATTATTACATCTGTTTCAAAATACTATCGTTTTTGCAAAAAAATTATCAAACAAAAAAACACTATCGTTGTAGATTATTTTGTTGTCTCAAAATAAATGTTATTATATGATTTCAACGTAAATTTTGATATGAATCTATCTATTTTAGCCCTATTTATTATTAATAAACAATGTAAAATATAATAGAAATTCTATAGCCAACTGGTTATTTTTTTATTAATTTGTATTGAAACGGAACATTCTAAACATTTGTTTTCAAGGCATCCACTTTAATTTTGCTTTATACCACAATTCTTTTTGTCAACATTTTTTACATCACACTTTAAAATGACGTATTAAGCACAATCATTAAAAAAAAGTTGTTATTTTCTTACAAACAAAAGATTTATAGTGCGATTTTAAGGATTATTTATAAAAAGAAATCTATATTTAAATCTCGAAATTTATACTTAGAAGAAATGTAAAGAAAATTATAAATAAATAAATATGAAGAAACTTTTTAATTGATGGAAATATTGATTAGATTGATTTTGACCATTTCTCTCTCATAATTTTTTCTCTTGGTATGTATAATATATATATATAGAAGCATTATTGTATATCAAATTATTCTGCTTGGGATGCTTGCAGAGTCCGTAGAAAATTGGGTATTTTTGTCATTTATCCCTCAACTTTTATCTTTACCGATGATCAAATTATCCTGCTTGCAGAGTCTGTGCGTGGTGCATCTGCTGAACAACAAAATGGTTCGGTCCTTTGAGAGCCTAAGAGAAGGAGAGATAAAATTAATGACAGATAAACTGGAAGAAGCATGTTCATCTTCTTCATCAGTAAATCTAAGCAATCTCATTATGGCTCTTACAAACGATGTCATATGCAGAATCACCTTTGGAAGAAAATATAACAGCAAGGAAGGTGGAATTGATGTCAAGAAGTTAGTGATGACATCCTCCGAGTTCTTTGGCAAATTCTTTTTTGGAGATTTTATTCCGAGTTTGGCATGGATCGATAGGATCCGCGGCATAGATGATCAAATGAAGGACATAAATAACAAATTAGAGGGGTTTTTAGACAACACGGTGCAAGAACATGTAGATGCTGATCATGAAGACCCATCAGATTTTGTTGATGTGTTGCTATGGCTTCAAAAAGATAAAACCAAAAAGTTTCAGTTTGACAAAAATGACTTAAAACTCATCCTCAAGGTACAAGCCATTCCTTTTTTTTTTTTTCATATTTTCAAGATTTTTTTTTTGAATTTTCTATACATGTCAAATGATTTTAAATGAGATATGTTTGGGTAAAATAAACATTTTTTTACACCAATAAAGAGTTTTTTGTGTGTGTGTGTAGAAAAACATATTAGATATCTGAATTAATTAGTCTTCATTGTTTTACTTTTCCATTGATAACAGAAAATGCATTAAGAAAAAACAAATAAAATTTTACAACCACCAAAAAAATTATCAAATAGAAATTAAGTGTATTCCACGCAAGGATTAAGAATAGCTTTTTTTCATTCACTCTCTCTTATATTCCACATGATTTAAATAAGTTGTTTATCGAGTAATGCTAGACTTCGTACTCTTATATTTCACACAATCTAAATACTAAAAATGGTTGTTTAGAGCGTAACGCTAGACTTCGTACTCATGATTTTGGTTGACAAAAAAAATAAAATGTCCTTTTGATTGAAAATTATACTTGATTTGGATCAAGGGTAAGATGTCAATGGTCTAATAAACCTCTTATTAATTTGGTCCAAACCATTTTTACATATCAATCAATAGCTAAATCATTTTTTTCTTGGTTTTTCAGGATATATTTTTTGCGGGAACAGCCACAACTGCCTCACTACTAGAATGGACAATGACAGAGCTAATTAGGCATCCAAAGTGTATGAAGAAACTTCAAGATGAGATTAAATCAGTTTCGACGCATAATTTAAATGTAACGGAGAAAGAAGTTGAGAAAATAAGCTATTTACATGATGTGATCAAGGAGGGGCTACGGTTGCATCCCTCTGGTCCATTACTCTTTAGACTACCGAGTGAAGATGTCCAATTAAAAGGATATGACATTGCTGCAGGGACACAGGTAAATTTATATATATATAATTTTTTTTTTGTTAATTAGTCCTATAATTAAGACTAAACCTAGATGTAAGAATATAAAATGCTTTACTTGGAATTGGACAATCCTAGGTTATAATCAATGTTTGGGCAATCCAACGAGACCCCGCGATATGGGGACTTGATGCAGAAGAATTTAGACCGGAGAGGCATTTAGACTTGAATTTGGATTTTAACGGTACTGATTCCAAGTTCGTTCCATTTGGAGCGGGGAGAAGACTTTGCCCTGGGATCGGATTTGCTATGGTAATGGCCAAATTGATACTAGCCAACCTTGTGAAACGTTTCAACTGGAGAGTCGAGGTCGGACAGACGGGAGATGATATGCCTGATCTAGTTGAAGCATCTGGTATCGATGTTTGTCGCAAATTCCCTCTCATTGTCTTTCCATCAACTGTGCACGCATGATGTGATTTGATGTATTTGTATGTAGACAAATGTCATTGCTGTGTTTTATGAATAAAAGTACTTGCCTCACAGATTTTAGATTTAGAGAGCAAAAATGTGTTTCTCCTTATATATACAGAAAATGTGAGCAATGATGTTTCTTATTTTGTGAGAAAGTCTTAGAATGCGTTTTTCTAAGTAGGGTTTTTTAATCTTAGTATTAAAATAATCAGTATCGGACTAAGAATTTGTCTTAGGGCCGGATAAATCCATTAAACTAGTGTTTACTTAAGATGTTTTAAACAAAAAAGTTTATTTTTTCATATTCTTAGAAATTTCACTATCACCAAAATTCACTTTCTCTCCAGCAATTCTAGAATAATTACGCAAGGATTTTTAGTTTTTAGTCATATGTCTCTACAAAACCGCTATGGGAATACCAAAGTCATCTCCTGCTTGCCCAAATGACATGTAAGCAACGGTGCAATATATATCGACTTTACTATTCCAAGTTGTATGAAATTAGTATCCAAATGCCCTGACATTCACAGCACTTCAACTTCTTATGTTTAGCCAGAGGACAATCATATTTAAAGTGACTAAGTAATATCTTTGGATTCTTCCCAACCTCTCTCGACATCTGTCCAAGTGTCTTCATATATCCCTCATATACTTGCCATCATCCTTACCTTCCAATACCCGTAATTTGCAACATCGATCTAATATCAAAGGTTTATGAACATCGTAGATGATAAGGTCCCAAAGCAATAAGAACACAAAAAATTTCTTTAACAAATTTCTCTTCCTCTTTTTGCTTGTTATTCATCTTCTTAAATAGAAAACACAAACGAATATAATCCCTACAAAATGGGAAAGTGGGAAACATGGAAGTTACTCCTATATCTAAGAAGAAGACTATTTATTCTCTTAGTAAGAAGAAAATATAATCGTGACTAACTCTTAGATGTTTAGGCCTAATTTCACTCTTTGTGCTCCACATCATCAGATTGGCCCTCACCAGAGATGTATATATTCTTTTAAGGATCTCATATCTTGTTAAGAGATTAGCTCTTTAATATATACATTCTCTGTCATTACTACAAGAATTGGTCAACATAGCTAAAACTTTTTTTATAGTTATGTTGATTTTTTTTGTAACAAATTTCTATTTGCTACGAATTTTCTACAAATAATTCACCGAAACTATAAGTTTGAAACAAATTTACTGTTTATAGCATTGTATCAAGTTGCCACAAATAGTCACCGACATACCGTTATAGCTATTTGAATCAAAATTGTTACAACATATTTCATAACAAATTTGTTACAATTTCGTTACAAATAGTTTGTGAGAAATTGATACAAAATTCTACAAAATTGTTGAAGTAAATACTCACTAATTGCGATAAAATAATCGTGACAATTGCCACAAATGGTGTCAAATATTTAAAAGGTATTGGCCACAGTGAGTTACAATATTTTTGTAACAAATAGCCACATTGAGTTACAAATTTTTTGTAACTAATAACCACACTTAGTTACAAAAGATACATGACTAATCTGTGGTTTTTTTCCCAAAAAAATTGTTTTATTACATTGATATTTTGTAATATATAATAATTGAAATAAAATCAAATATATTTGACAATAATAAAAACGAAAATAAAATATAAAATATGAAAAATATATACATATCGTAAAACATAACATATCTTTATACCAATCCAAATTTATAATCACCTAATTTCCATAATTCTAGTCACCTAATCTCTCTTTGCCCTTTCTCTCTTCGCCACTGAAACCGCATAAGCAACCGCCGCAACCCCCGAGACAAGTTTCCTAACAGATACATGCCGAGATGTTTGCCTGGCTGAATGAAGTCCCATCTGTGTTTCACAAGGAAATGTCAATTACATATATAGTACACTTTGACACTGCAAAATCAAATAATTGCAAGTGTTAATTACCCCCTTGCATAGATCGGGTTGGCTTCATCAGTGACCGGTGTTGAAGTTGAGGAGATCAGAGTCGTGCGGAGCGTTGGCATTGTCGGAGATCTCTTCTAATTTCAACACTCACTTGCCTTGAACATCGTCTATATCCTAAAAAAAATACTTGTTTCATACAAAAGATGTGAGACATGAAAGAAGAAAGGATACCAAAAATTTGAAGGTGGAGAGAGGGACGCCTCTGGTCATTCATTTGAGTCCGATTTTAATCAAAGGCTGAAAATCCAAATTTGATGAGACCTTTGAACCACCCACTAAGAACAAGCTGAAACTAGTATCAAATAGTATCAAATGTTTCATCACTAACAAAGATAGGCAAAGGTTCAGCTTATTACCTGAGCAAATTCCGAGATCCTTCGAAACAAACCGGAGCTCAAGACTCAAACAACCAACAACAAGAGACAACCAAAACGATGGCCCAAAGCGGACGAAGGAAAGCCTAACTAGCCGGAAAGCAGAGCCAAGACCCAATTGAGAAAACGGTAAAGCCTAATCGAACCCCAACAAGCCGGACCTTCTGTATCTGGAGAGAGAAACGAAAAATTAAGCCGAGAAGTAAAAGAACAACAAGCCAACTATGACTCAAGCCACAACCGTAACAAAGCCAACACGACATTGCACCAGACGCACAGACCCGAGACCATCGTTCACCAAGAAAGAGATAAAATTAGAAACCAAACCCAGAACTGAAGAGGCGGCTGCTAGCCTTGGTGGAGAGGACGACGGCTTAGCGACAGAGACAGAGAGGGATAAATAGATAGAGAAACAGAGAGACGTCGACTTGGCGACGCTAGTAGAGAGAGACACGGTAGCTAACTTACGGGGATACAGCGGTGAGATCGGCGGAGACTACTTTTGGATCTGAAAATGTAAGGGAGAAAAGATTGTGGAGGCGGAAATCTCTAAGGACCAGATAATTTACGGCTTTCAGATTAAATATTTTTTTAAATTATTTTGTCAAAAATTTATCCGGGAATAATGAGAGCCATTTCCAAACAAAAAAAATTGAGTTTTTTTCATTCTTTAACACTAATTTCTTTTTAGTTCTGCAAAGATCGATACTTAATAACTTAAGACAAAACACGGTCATGATATAGCACTCTCTAATTCTTTAAGAATGATAATTCACCTAAAAATTAAATATTTCAGTTTTCAAATATGAATGCATAATAAACTTTAATAATAGAGCTTAAGTTTTCATTTCGATTTCGTAATCTACAATTGTAACACTATTATATATACATATATTTGATTGTTTATTATATATATTTATATTTAAGTTGATTTTCTTTTTCAATTTTAGAATAAATTATAATCAAGAAATGATTCAAATTATAATATACGCACGATTATATATCAATCTCTTAATCAAAATTTAAATATGAATTATCACTTTAGTCCTCTTAATCATTTTTTGAACATACTTTTCATCAGAATTATTTGCTTGTAACAAAATCCTAAACTGTAAACCCCCAAAACTAAACCCTAACCCTCAAAACTAAACTTTGAATCATAAATCATAAATTCCAAAACTAAATCCTAATCTTCAAAATTAAACCATGAATTCTAAACCCTAAATCCTAATAATTATAGACTAATACCTTCTCACTATATACAAAATTATAGTTTCGAACTATATAGACCAATACCTTTTCACTTAACCCAATTTCAAATTGTAAAACCAAACCCTAAACCTAAAATTGTGGAAAAAATATTATGGACTACGAAGCTATGGATTTGTAAATCAACGGAAAAAAAAGAGATCGAATATCAAAGAGCGGCAAATTGGGTTTAACACAAAAAAATATGTATATGTTGTAGATATATGTTTTATGGTCAAATTTTTTATTTCATTTTTATTATTATTTTTGATAATTACACAACTTTTTATCCACAACTTTTTATCCACTATCACTGTTTCATAATTTTGATTCCCAAAAACTATACATAGTAGTTTAGTTTAGGGTTGATGATAATATTTTCGACTATCAATTTTATAATAGAGAAAAATAAGAATAATGAACGAAAATTGACCAGAAATTTGCTACACATTTGTTCGGAATATAGTCAAAAATTTTGGTTCGAACTTGGTCAAAAAATTTGGTCAAAACTTGGTCGGAAATTTTGCTCGGAATCTCGTCAGAAATTAGCTACAATAATGTTGTTGTAGCTATTTTTTCACAATTTCGACAATTTTGCTCGTAGCTATTTGTTACAATAGCGTATTTTTTCTAAAATAATTTGTTTGCCACAAATTTGCTACAAATTTTTGTAACTACGTAGCTACAACACTTCATTTGTAACTAAGTTGTAACATTTGCGATTATATTTGTTGTAACTATTTGTAAATAGTTCGAATTTTTCTGAAATATTTTCCTCGGTTTTGATTTTGATTTTTTTTCCCACAACACTATTGAAGCAAGTTGTGGCTTTTGTCACGTATATCTTCGAAAAAAATTGTAGCCATATTTGTCACAAGTTTTTTGAAACCAATTGAAGCAATTTAGCTACTATTTAATATTTGTTGCTATTTTGTTACAAAGTAGCTACTAAAATTGACAAATTTGCTACACATTTATAAATTAATATATTTGTGGCAATTTGTATCCATTTGTAGCAAAATTTTTGCTACAAATTAATGTTGTAGCAAAATTTGTGGTTATGTTACATGATTTTTGTAGTGCATTTAATGTATAAATTAAAAATATTTCAGCCAATGAGAGAGATTGCATAATATAATCGGTTCCACATAATCCAATCCAATAAATTAAAAGTTTGCGTAGCAATATGAAAACATCTTATATTTTTAAAACAAAAAATTTCTAAATTAACAATATATTTTTGTCCTGTTGTTCTGACAGATAATGTCCAGGTTCACCATCAACAAAATTGTTGCTTTCATCAACTCCGAAGGTGTTTACGTTCTCACCTGAACCATTATAGTCTTAATCAATAGAAATTTGTTTACGTGGCCACTACGTGTATGAATCTCATTTCAATCTATTTTAACTTTAAAATACATAACAAAAAGTTGCCCGGTTTTGTCAGATTCCTTCATTTTCTAATGCTAATATTCACTCTGAGTCAACGTCGACAACAACAAAAAAACAAAGATGCATTGAAATGAAAAACACCCATAAAAGTTTAACGTGAAAAACACCCATAAAGTTTAACGTGGTTTACGTGCTTGTTCATTCCATTATTGTGCAACTACTCTGAATAATTGTTTAGCAAAAAACAAAAAAAAACTACTCTGAATAATTGATTCTATACTCTATTTTAGCGTAGTTTAATTTTTAGCTGGACGAAGCTAAATTTTTTTGTAGCGACATAACACTGACACACACACACACTCACAATTGATTAAAAATGTACTTAATTAAGAATAAGTAGGAACATTGGGGCAAGAATTAGGATTAGAGACCATACTAAACAGTGATTGATATGTGGTTCATACAGTTAATACGTTGCCTAAACTCTTGTGAATAACACAAAATATATGGATGCTCAATCGTCGCGCGATTCGTCAGCATGCGACTCGACTTTTAATAGAACGAATTAACTTATATCATAATCGGTTAAGTACCAACCAACAAGAAATAAAGAATAAATTAAAATCCTTCGAATCAATTAAATAGAAATAATGCTGTCAGATGGAATCCTAACCGATTGTGTGGACAAAAAAAAAAATTCAAAACAATATATCGACGATAATATATCTAAAATACATGATTCACGATAATATGCTCATGATCTCTCAAAAAATTTTGGTTTGGTGAGAATTTCTGCTGGATAATTTTCAAAAATACCACAAAAACTCAAATATATCATTACTAGTTTTTTTTTCTAAGATACCACTAAAAGTTTTGTTTTTCTAAAAATACCACAAAATTATAACTAAACTTTAAACTCTTAAAACTAAATCAGAAATGTTCAAAACTAAACCCTAAACCTAAAATACTAAACTCAAACCCAAAATTTTAAATTATAAACACTTAAAAATCATTTTTAGTGTTTGTGATATTTTTGAAAAAACAAAATTTTTAGTGGTAATTTTGAAAAAAAAACTCAATGATGATATATTTATAACTAAAATATATTTTAGTGGTATTTTAAGGAATTCTTCATCTTTGTTTTATAATGTTTCAGTTGTAAAATCTTTGACTGGTTTGAGAACTGATTGTATTTCTTCTTACAATTCTCTTAAACTTTGCTTATTGTTTCCAAGATAATTCTCAAAATCTTTATTTTTAATTATGAATTTTTACTATGAACTCTTTTATGTCTACTTAGCAACGGATACATATTTAAAAACAAATGAACAATATGCGTATTCAAAAACACATGTTGAAAATTTTTTTTGTCAAAAGTGTCTCATTCTAAAAAAATGATTCTTTTGCAATGATGATCTGACGAGTATAACCCCTAAATCATAATCAAAATGCAAAGATAGTGCATCAGGATAGATATTAGAAACGGTTTTGGTTTCAAAGGAAAACAAAAACTCAAAATTCATAAACATAATTTCTACATTTTTGTTTCAATGAATCTCTTTTATAGAAAAACAAAAACGATTAGTCAATTTAAGAAGATGTGGAAAAAGACTTCCTATGTATATTATTTTGCTATAATTTTAGATAATGATTAATTTACAATTTTATATTATTAATTAAATTTAGTTACGAATTTTAAATCTAAAATTTAATTTATCTAGATAATAACTAAGGGTATTTTATTACTTTCACATTTAAAAATGCATTTTCCAAAAAATTTATAAGATTAAGGGTATTTTCAAAGAGTTTATTATGTTTAAAATTTAAAGTATTTATCACCCAAAAAAAAAACATCTATTTTGATATTATGTTATTACAAGATTTGTGTATGGCAGCTAAAAAGATGTGACCTTATAAAACCCAAAGTAGAGAGATGCTCAAAACACACTTAATACTAACCAACCATAATATGGAAATGATATTAATCACTTTGTGCTTAACCACCTTCTTAGCCCTTCTCTTCCTCAAACGAATCACCAGCACCACCAAACTTAACATACCACCGTCTCCGTGGAGGCTTCCGGTAATCGGAAACCTCCACCAGCTCAGTCTCAACACTCACCGCTCCCTCGGTTCCCTCAGCCTCCGGTATGGGCCACTCATGCTCCTTCATTTCGGCCGTGTTCCCATCCTCGTAGTCTCTTCAGCCGACATAGCTCACGACATTATGAAAACACACGATCTTAAGTTTGCAAACCGCCAGGCTTCAAAGCCTATTGATATATTTATGAATGGTGGGCGTGATGTAATCTTTTCCCCCTACGGAGAAGATTGGAAGAACAAGAAGGTTTTTTTTCTTTTCTTGCATTTACTTTATTTTCGTATTAATTAATAATTTAGCAAATTTGAATATGCGGGAGAAAATAGACTAGGCGAATTGCAAAAATAACACTAAATTGTGCATAACTGCATACTTTGCAAAAATACATTTTTTTTTTCTTTCTTAAAAAAATTCTACTATTTTAGATATATTGACCAATTTACTCACATTATTAGTTGATTAAAATTAATAAAAAAATAATAAAACATATTCATCTTTAAAAAGTATTAATCTTCAATAAACAAAAAACTGAACAATTAGTTGATATAATAAAAAGTAGTTTTGAAAAATGTTTAGGTTAATAATATTTTTGAAAAGAGATTCACCAAGTGGTATTTGATGAAATTTCTCAAAAATTATTAATCTTCTATATTGTCAACATGCATTTTTTAAATCACACTTAATATAATTTCCTAAGCAGTCATAAAAAGTTGTTATTCTTACCAAAAAAAAGTTTTATAGTGCATTCTTAAGGATTCTTTATAAAAAAAATTCTATAATTTTAATCTTTTATATTTTATAAAAATAAAAATATAAATAAATATGGAAAAAATTAATCAATGGAAATATTTGATTAGACAGATTTTCACGATTTTCTCTCTCATAATTTTTTTCTGCGTAAGCATTATAGTAAATGTTTCCAATAATCTGAATGCTTCTTTTGTTACCTGTCTAGTTTTTTCTTGATTTTTTTTTGTGTCATTGGGATATATCTTAAACCGAAACCTAAAGTAATATCCAAAACCTGTAGAAAACTTGATATTTTTTGCCATTTATCAGATTAATCTGCTTGCAGAGTCTATGTGTGGTGCATCTGCTGAGCAACAAAATGGTTCGGTCCTTTGAGAACATAAGAGAAGCAGAGATCAAAGTATTGACAGATAAGCTCAAAGAAGCATCTTCATCTTCTTCATCAGTAAATCTAAGCAAACTCCTTATGACTCTTACAAACGATGTCATATGCAAAATCACCTTTGGAAGAAAATATAATAGCGAGGAAGGTGGAATTGATGTCAAGAACTTAGTGATGACATCTTCTGGGTTCTTTGGCAAATTCTTTTTCGGAGATTATATTCCAAGTTTGGCATGGATCGATTGGATCCGAGGCGTAGATGATCAAATGAAGGACATAAATAACAAGTTAGACGGTTTTTTAGACAACATGGTGCAAGAACATGTAGATGCCGATCATGAAGAACCATCAGATTTTGTTGATATGTTGCTATGCCTTCAAAAAGATGAAACCAAACGGTTTCAGTTTGACAGAAGTGACTTAAAACTCATCCTCAAGGTATGACACAAGTCGTTCCTTTTTTTTCCTTGCATATTTTCAAGATTTTTTTTTTGAATTTGCTACATGTCGAATGTTTTTAAGTGAGATATGTTTGGGTAACATAAACTTTTTTTGTTTGGTAGAAAAACATATTAGATATCTGATTTAGCCTCCATTGTTTTATGTTGGGTGATTTGTAAGATAGCAAAAAAAAAAAAAAAAAACCTAATAACTAACCAAAAATCCTAAAATTAGTGGCTAGGATTTTGCCACGTAGGAGTTTTTTTGTTATTTTGTTAGACTGTAAATTATGTTTTTTTATCTTTGGTTATCTCACCTAATTTTCCTTTTATGTTTCCATTGATAACAGAAAATACATTTAAGAAAAACATAAATAATTTTACAAAAATAAAAAAGTACTCCCTCTGTTCTTTTAAAATGATATTTTCAAAAAAAAAAATTATTCCAAACTAAATGTTGTTTTCGTTATTCTATTCAAAATTTATTGATTTTTTATTATTTTTGACTGTTTGAATTATGCAGATTGTTTTTCTATTGGTTGAATTGTGTTTAGGTAGATAATAATTTATATTTTAATTTAGAAAACAATAAAAATTAAATAATTTCTTAATTTGTGTGAAAACCTTAAACATTCACTTAAAAAAAAACAGAGGGAATATTAAATAAAAATTAAGTGTATTCCATGCAAGGATTAAGAATAGCTTTTTTTTTTCTCTCTCTTATATTCCAAAGTTCATTGTTTAGCGCGTCACGCTAGACTTTGTACTTATGATTTTACTTTTGTAAGAACTGTGCCGCCGAGTTGAATTTTTAAACTGTTTTCTTTTGGTTGACAACAAAAAAAGTGTTGAAAATACAAAACCTGATTTGGATCAAAGTTACGATGTCACTAGTCTGATAAACCTCTTATTAATTTGTACCAACCCCAGATTTTTACGTATCAATCAATAGCTAAATCAATTTTGTTTCTCCTTGGTTTTTCAGGATATGTTTTTTGCGGGAACAGCAACAACTGCCTCACTACTAGAATGGACAATGACAGAGTTTATGAGGAATCCAAAGTGCATGAAGAAACTCCAAGATGAGATTAATTCAGTTTCGACGCATAATTTAAATGTAACGGAGAAAGAAATCGAGAAAATGAACTATTTACATGATGTGATCAAGGAGGGGCTACGGTTGCATCCCTCAGGTCCACTACTGTACAGACTACCGAGTGAAAATGTCCAGTTAAAAGGATATGACATTGCTGCAGGGACACAGGTAAATATTTTTAAATCCTATATATAAGACTAAACCTAGATGTAAAAATATAAAATGCTTGACTTTGGAAGTTGGAACACAGGTGATAATCAATGTTTGGGCAATCCAACGAGACCCCGCGATATGGGGACTTGATGCAGAAGAATTTAGACCGGAGAGGCATTTAGGTTCGAATTTGGATTTTAACGGTACTGATTCCAAGTTCGTTCCATTTGGAGCGGGGAGAAGACTTTGCCCTGGGATCGGATTTGCTATGGTCTTGGCCAAAGTGATACTAGCCAACCTTGTGAAACGTTTCAACTGGAGAGTCGAGGTCGGACCAACGGGAGATGATAAGTCCGATCTAGCTGAAGCATCTGGTATCGATGTTTGTCGCAAGTTCCCTCTCATTGTCTTTCCATCAATTGTGCACACATGAAGGTATAGCGTGTTCAATTCACTTCTTTAATGATGATTGAGTGTGACCTTTGCTTTTGTTTTCCTTTATGACGAAATTTGATGTATGTCTTCTGCATTATTCTATCTTCTTTGGGGTGTTTTTTTTTTTTTTTTGGAATTGGAGAATGTTTGATGAAAGATGTTGCTAAACTTTGTGTTCCCATCCATGGTGCTCACCTACTGATATATAAGGCGTCCAATCAATCTTATATAGTATTTCGCAGGTTTCAAAATTTATAAGATTGAGAAGTTGAAAAGACTCTAGAACATCATGAAGGGTTTTTTATCAGCCTCTTTTCACTATTTCACTAAAATTCACCATCAAAGACTCGCATAAACAATAAATGTTTGTGTTCTGAAGTTGCAGCAGGCATTGTCGTTATTAATAGCAAGATAACTTTTCACAGAGAGTTCCAATTTATATGATTCCGCTAAAAACAAAAAAAAAAACTCAAATACCGAGTATTTGAATGCTCAAGACGGAATATATTAAATAGGATTTTCGAACCTTTATAATTTGTAGTTAGTTAACCAGTATTCCTTGTTTATGTGATAACTTTCAGATCTAACTCTAAATGATACTCACTTCTGTTTTTTTTATAAACTAGATGACTTCCCGCATTATACAAGGATTAAATATTATTCAAAATATCAAATAAATCAAACGTTGTTTCAAAGTTACAAATTAATGTTGATTCGATTTAAATTGTCTTGAGTTTTTTTTTTTCTATTTTAAATATTTTCGGTTGAATTCGTCATTTTAGCTTTACTATTAGATTTGAATTGTAGATCCACGATTAGCATGAGTTTCAGATAAACGCAATATAAGTTTCTGTCTTGATTGTATCTCATAACTTTTATGAATTGGTGCTGTGATAATTAGAAATTAAAATTTTAAAAAAAAAATTCTTCATGTAAGTTATTCAATACTCGATACATTGACGACGCTATAGATTCCTCTAAATTTTGCTCTGAATATGTTACAAAATGAATACTATGCATGTTCAAATAAATCATTAGAAAATGACATACACACTTTAGAAACTAAATCAAGCACACATATTTGTTTTTTAGTTTGTATAAAAATATGATGAATTTGATTTTTAACAAACTTTAATGCAAGCATTTGTATTTGTTTCCCTGCCAAAGAAATGAAAGAAATGTTTTTTTTTTGTTTTTGTTAAAAAATGAAAGAAATGGTTAGATTTGGTATGTTAAACAAATATACAAATTAATCTGCTAGAAAACAAAATCTAGATATCGCAAACGAATTATATATATACTTTTGTAGGATTTTTATCTTATAAATGAGATTGAAAGTTGCCATTCTTTAGTTGTTAAATTGCTAAAAAGAATAGCAGAGAAGTCCTTGGTGGTAATGGAGGAGAAGGTTTCGTGAGCTCTTATATAAGAAGAAAATTTTAAATTATTACGTTAAAAGAATGCAGAGACTATAGAAGTTAAGACTTTCTTAAACTTATAAAATATTATTTTGCAAAGATTTTATGGAAATTTGTTGTTTAGATTTCAATAGGTTCATTCCTACGTAATAGGAGAGGAGAATTTTATCGATATTGTTTATTCGAATATATCATACTCATATCCTAGAAATCGTATTTTTGAGTTGTTGCGTTTTTATGAGTATTATATTATTTTTTGTTTTGATGTTATTAGTTTTTTTTCCATTTTTTATGATTTATAATAATTTTATCTTTATCTGATTTTTTTAATGATTTATATTAACTTTTCCATTAGTTATATTATCAAGTATACTTATAGGGTCTAAATGGTAACAGCTGAATCCGGCTGAATTTTGCCGAATTGCTGAATCTGGCTGAATTTTTAGTGATTTCTGACTGAATCTAGCTGAAACTACATAATTAAATGATAACGGCTGAATCTAGATGAATCTCGTTGAATTTGTTTGTAATTTTTTGGCATAATTTATCAAAATAATTAAGGATTTTAACTGGAAAAATGGACGGAATAACAATTTTTAATCTAAATATATAAATAAATAAAATTATATGATGGTTTTAAATAAAATACGAAATTATTTTAATAAATTAGTAGTAATAGAAATAATAATTTGGTTAGTAAAATTGAGTTATTCTCTCATGATTTTGTTTTTGAACTATTAAAAATATGTAAACAATTAAAAAAAAAACTTAGTTAAAGAATTATTAAAAAAAAATTAATTTCAAAAATTAGCATGACAATATAATATAAAATTATGTAGTTTTTTTTTCTCTAGTAGCTAAATCAATAATATGATGAGTAAAATTATTATTGAATTTTGATATTTTGAATAATATTTTAAGCATAGTTAGGAATTGTTTTTGTGAAATTTTAATATTATCTAAAAGTTATTAAAATTATCCAAAATTTCTCAAACCAAAATTTTCAAAAATTATTGTAAATTATCCCTAGTTATCCGAAATACCCAAACATGAATATAACTTTTGTCATTTGGATAATGATTTTATATATATGAACTACACATATACATTAATTTTTGATATTTTTAATATTTTTAATCGGTATGCGCATTTGGTATTATCAGATTTTTACGCAAAATGAATATACCTGCATGTTAGTTGGAATTAAAAAAACGGTTAAATCTAGCTGAATTCAACTAAATTTAATTTTGTACAAATGGTACCAGAAGAATTGCTTAATCTGGCTAAATTCAACTAATTTTTTTTTATGTCACCAGTTACACCCATAAAGGGCACGTGTATAGTCTTCTCCGTCTAGTAAAAATCCAAATCGTTTTTAAGAAGCTATAAAACAAAAATATGAATAATGAAATTAGATTGAGTTATTAAGTTTGATGATTTTATGTTTTGGCCAAAGCAAAAATAATGAAATTAAATTAGAAAAGACAAAACTACCTCCAGCTAGATACTTCTTCTCTAAGAGTATCGAGAGAGACTCTATAACTTCAAATATGAGGTTTTATGTTTTGGCCAAAGCAAACATAAATTTTACGGTTTTGAATAATGAAATTTTATATCTGAAGTTTCCCGGTCCTCGTAGTCTCATCAGCCGACGTAGCTTATGACATCATGAAAACACATGATCTCAAATTTGCCAACCGCCCGAAAATGAAAGCGGTCGACAAAGTTCTGAAAGGTGGGCGAGATCTGGCCTTTTCCTCGTATGGAGAAGCCAAGTGGAGGCCATGGACCCGAATCTATTTGCCCTCAAAGAATAGTACCAAGCAGAAGGCTATGCAATTCCAATCATGGGAAATATATGTCTATATTAGAAAACATAATAATTATTTGTGATATAGTTTTCTATTTTTTTATATAATATTTATATTATATCATTTCATATTTTAATGTAGTTAACTATCTTTACAATATAAACATGTTTATGTTACGTTACAAATAGTTTACTACTTTTTGTGGAAAAAAAAAAATGTAGAATCACCAAAAACAAATTTCCCTTTCATGCATGTTAGTTCCTTAGTTTCACTTCGTGATGTTATTATGATCCTACATCCGAAGTTAGAATGGTGTAGTTATAGTTTTAATTAATTGGTGATTTCTAACTTCTTTAAAATACCTGCTATGGGTGCAGAGTTTATGCACTGTCCATCTCCTCGGAAATAAAATGGTCAAGTCCTTTGAGAAACTAAGAGAAGAAGAGATAAATGTGATGATGGAGAAACTTGAGAAAGCGAGTTCTTCTTCTTCATCTGTAAATCTGAGTGAGATCATCTTTAATTTGGTGAACATTGTGGTGAGTAGAGTTTCCTTGGGACGACAATACAGCGGTGAAAAAAGCATAGTGGATGTCAAGAAGATGATGAGGGCACTGGTAGATACTGTTACTGTCTTCCCAGTGGGGGATTACATTCCTTGTTTGTGCATAAATAGATACATTCCGGGATTTGGATCATAAAATTGAGGAGGCAAGCAAAACGTTTGACGACTTTTTGGAACATGTGGATGCAAGAACATGAAGATAAAGGTGATAATAAAGAGAAATCTGATTTTGTTGATATGTAATTATGGATTCAAAAAGAGAAGACAAATGGATTTGAGATTGATAGACGCGACATCAGACTCATCATTTTGGTAGTAAAAACTATTCCTTCTTCTTACATATGTTTATTTTTTTCCAAGGTAGTAGCTAGTGTTGCTATGGGTTTAGGAATCCTATGTCTGATATAACAGTGGATCTAAAGTAATCTGCTATAGAGCGTATGAGTTAATTCCCTATTACCTAGTTGATTTTGAATTGAAAATCCATGAAACTTAACACTATAAATGCTAGTATATATGCGGTCAAAATGGATATTTTGTTTAATTTTCAGGATATTTTTGTAGCAGGAACAACAACAACTTGGGCACTCTTAGAATGGACAATGACTGAGCTTAGAAGACATCCAGAAACTATGAAAAAACTACAAGACGATATTCGAACATATTCAAGGCTTAATGTTTATGTATCGGAAGAAGAAATTGGAAATATGAACAAATTTTTAAAGGCTGTGATTAAAGAGGTACTCCGGATACATCCACCCGCTCCAATTTTGGTTCCTCGGCAACTGAGCGAAGACGTAAAGTTAAAGGGATATGACATTGCGGCCGCTACACAGGTAGCCTATAAACGAAACGACGAAAATAAAGGAAATTATAATCATATTTAATTTAAGAAAGTAATATAGAAAAACTTACCGCAGGTGATTATCAATGCGTGGGCTATCCAAGACTGCAAGGTGGGGATCTGATGCTGAAGAGCTTAAACCAGAGAGACATTTACATTCACCTTTGGATTTTTAAGGAAAAAATTTCAAGTACATTCCATTCGGATAGGGAAGAAGAATATGTCCCGGAATAAGATTTGCGATGGCATTGGCCGAGGTGACTCTGGCCAACCTGGTCAATCGATTCAACTGGAAAGTCGAGGTTAGAACACTAGGAGATGATGATCAATACGATCTAGCTGAAGCTATTGGTATGAAAGTTAGCCGCAAGTTTCCTCTAATTGCCTTCCCATATTCTCTTTGATTCACTACTTAAGCAACTTTATCATTTTTTGAAATAAATAAGTAACTCGAACGAAATATATTCTTCTCGGTACTTTCTTTAACAATGGTGCATTTGATTACAAAATATTTTGTACTTTTCATATAGGATGTTTAGCAAGATTCATGGTAGATTTTAATATGTATGGATCTTAAGAAAATTATATCAGATTAATGAATGAATGAAATTTAAATTAATATTATATGAAATTAAAGTATTCTATTTCAGCGAACAAAAATAATTCCTAAATTCGCTCTCGTTGCGATATCGTAGCAAAACAAAAAAAACAATTACTTCTCAAATCACACAAATTTATTAGTTGGAGACGACCAACAAAGGAAAGGTATCTTGCTGTCCAACTACTTATCCTTCCTCTAATCTTTTCAAGTAATGGGTTGTAGTCATGGCATGTCATTCGTTTAGTCAAGAGAGGAAGACCCAAGTATCTTACCGGAAGGGAACCAAAATCAAAAGGAAATTGATCTAGAATGTTGTCTTTTAGCTCATCGGAAACACCCGCCAAAAAATGGTAGATTTTTCAAGACTAATTGTCAAACCTGAGTAGGTTGCAAATTCCTTGAAGACGGCCAGAATGCCCTCAATGTAGTGCTTTGTAGCGTCGGAGAAGACTAGCAAATCATCTGCAAAACATAGATGAGTGAGTTTAACGTTTTTACAATTTGGGTGGTATCCGATTTTCCCATCGTTCGCTGCCTTGTCCAACATTCGAGATAGCACATTCATACAGATGACAAAAAGATAGGGCGATAACGACCATCCTTGGCGTAGACCCCTTTCACTTGTAAAGAAACCCGCAAGTGCGAAGTTGACCTAGATCGAGAAAGTGGCCGTTGTGACACATAACTTGATCCAATGAGTGAATCTTTCCTGGACATTGAGCACCGAGAGTGTAGCTAGTAGAAAAGGCCATTGTATCGAGTCAAAAGCTTTTGAGATGTCGATCTTTACTGAGCAGCGTGTTGATATTGTTTGCTTATGGTAATTCTTAACCAGCTCAGACTCTAGGAGAACGTTTTCCATCAACAAACGATCCTTGACAAATGCCGATTGATTCGAGGAGATGAATTTTGGCAAAACAATTTTGAGTCTATTGGCCATAATTTTTGAGATTACCTTGTACAGTACATTGCAACATGATATCGGGCAATAATCTTTCATCTCTTGTGCCTCTTTCTTTTTCGGTATAAGTGCTAGAATTGTTGCATTTATCCCCTTAGGGAGAAAGCCTTTATCAAAAAAAGATTGAACAGCTATGACCACATCTATTCCCACGATTGGCCATGATTCTCTAAAAAATTCAGCTGTGTACCCATCCGGTCCCGGTGATTTATTACTTGGCATGGCAAAAAGGACGTCCCGCACCTCTTTATCTAAAACGGATCCGCTTAACATTTGACCATCTTTCTCACTGCATTCAAACTTTAGTAATTCCCGTATGTAACCATCATTTACACCCATGTAATAAGCGACAGGATTAGAGAGGTGGTTTCGAAAATACATTTCTGCTTCAATCTTTATGTCCTCCTGCGTATCTGAAACTGTACCATCACAACATAGCACTTCCCTTATCGAATTTTGAGATTCTCTATTTTTACAACTTGGTGGAAATAACGATTATTTCCATCTCCTACTTTTAGCCAATGCAACTTTGATTTATGACGAAGAAATCTTTCCTCAAGATCAGCTAGATGTTGCCATTTAGCGAAAGCATGAGCCTCCTCTGCCACTTCATTCTGATTTGGATTCGTCATTGTTTTCAACTGAATTTCACATAACTTCTCGTAAGCTGTGTTGGTTCTTTTTGTTAACTCCCCGAGATAGTCTTTGTTAAGCTTTCGTAACTCAGGTTTCAGTCCTTTTAATTTCTTAGAGAGGCGAAACATCGCTGATGTCGAGTTAAATAAGACCTCTGTTTCATTCCAATAAGCTTCAATAGTGGGTAGAAAACTAGAAGAACCTGTGATAGCGTTCGTGAATTTGAATGGCCTTCTTGGCCTTAGAGGAGTCTTCCCAATCTGGATTCTACATCTCAGATGGTCAGAGCAACCACCAGCTTCAAAAACAGAGTATGATTGACGATACGTATTGTTCCAAGCGTCGTTCATGAGGACACGATCCAACTTTTTGCATATCACTCCTTCCTCTCTTTTATTACACCAAGTAAAAAGTGGACCATGTGATGTCATATCAACTAGAGAGTTGTATCGTACGACGTCCTGAAAGTCTCGCATCCCCGATGTGATCATAGTCGAACCTCTTGAGTGTTCCTCTGCCTCTAGAATCTCATTAAAATCTCCAAATATTATCCACGATTTTTCTCTAAATAAGGGCGAGTCTTGATGGGTTTTTAAGTCCTTCCACAGCTCTTTTCTATCTTCCACCTGATTAGAAGCATAAATGAAAGAACAGAAAAATTCCTCATTCAATCCATCTAGCAAAACCGAGCAAGTTATGATCTGTCCACTTTTGAAGAACGGAGTAACTCGTACTTTAGGACTCCAAACCACCCAAATCCTACCTAGTCGATTGTACTCATAAATTGAAAGGAGAGACCAATTTTTAAACACAGATGATGCGATAATCTCAGATTTTTTCTCCTTGACTCTCGTCTCTATTAGACCACTAAATTGAAACTTAATTTTCTTTATCCATTTCCGGACCACCGATTGTTTATTTGATTGGTTGAATCCTCTAATATTCCAGAAGAAACCTGACATCAACAATTTCTACGGGAAGACCGTGTATTCAATGCACTACGATTTGCATCCATAGTCTTTTGAGTAGTTGGTGTCTCCGCAAGAAATTTATGATTATCTTTCGAGCTTCTTGGCAGTGATTGTCTTACAGGTAACTCCTTCACCATTGAGCTTCCAACCCGACCCTTGTTAACATTACGGATCTCCGCAATCATGACATCTATAACATGCTCTGTTTCCTTTATAAGATGCTATGTTTCCTGCAATTTCTCTTTTTCCTTTTCTGATTTTTCCTCTGCATTTGTAGATGAGTCTGATTCAGTCGGTGTCTGTGTTTCGTTTTCAGTTGGTCCCATTCCCTCTGGTTCTACCTGTTCCGTCTCTCCCTCTTTATTCTCCTCACTCAGCACCGAGAATCTTGAGTTTGAGAGAATTGAAGCCTGACCAAACTCCAGTTGCTTCCTGTTTTTATCCGGGCTGCGACTAATGCGGATTGGGGTGGTCACTCTCCTTCTTCCTTTTCTTTACTTGTGTTTGATGCATCTTGAATTTGTTGTTGTGTTTCTGTTAGCACAGGGATAATCTTTACCACTGTCTCTATAACCGTAGTCACAGCCTCCAACGAATCATTAGTCTCAGTTTGTGAAACTTTAGTCTGGTGAGTTATTGTCTCCTGCACTTCCTTCTGATTCACTTGAATTAGGCAGACAGATGATAAGTGTCCCCATTTATCACAGGTGGAACATCGAGTAGGCTGTCACGGGTAAGAGAAGTCGACCAATGCTTCTTTGCCATCCGGCGAGTTGAATTGCAGAGATTTGGGCAGTTTTTTGGAGAGGTCTGCTTTGACAAAGATTTTTGCAACTTTGAAGTCTTTACACTGAGCCGTATCCGGGTGCATCCTTACTGGCTCACCTACTACGCTTGACACGAAGCTTAGTCCCTTCCAAGAGAACATGTTCAGAGGCACGTTCTTTAGATGGACCCAAATTGGAACCGATTTGACTTCTAGTGAAGTTTTTTCTGCGATTGGAGACCATCTCGACATCACCACAGGTATCTCAGCAAGGTTCCACATACCCTTTCTGATTACCCTATTCCGGATAATCGGATTGCAGATCCTGAACTTCATTGTTGTGGAATCGATTACAAGAACTTCTATCATCTGAGATTTATCCCCAAGTGCCCAAATCTTGTTTACGATTGCGTGTACCTTAGCCACGTGTGGAGCCGTAGCCAAAAACTTGCCGATTAAGAAGCCTTCCCATAGAGGAGACGAGTCTGTGAAAACTTCTTCCGGAACCTGAACTGATCCAACTCCTTCATGGATCGAAACCTTCAACTCGTACTTCGTAAGAGATTTCTTTGACTGGACGATGTTCGACCACGACTGAGAGGCAGCCACGTTCGGACGAGGAGATTGAGCTTCTTGGCTGGTCATGATCTCCGGTATAGCCATTGATCACCGGCGGCGCCGCCGCAGATGCACCACCCTCTGACCGAGGGAAACCAAGAAACAGAGCTGTTGAATCGCACTAATAATCGCACATTTTTAAAGTAACTTTTGACCACTTAAAAAAAACAAAACTTTTCCCACAATCCACATGAATTATAATATTACCATCATCATACAAAAAGTTTATGGGTGGCATTTTTAGATGAATCACGCTTTAGTTTACTAATCCATATAAAACATTATAGATTGGACGTTGGTGTTATATTTCTAAATTCGGATGATTTGTCAAATTAAGCACAATCCAAGAATAGAACGACTAAAAATTGTAATTTGTGTAAATATCATAGTCAATCCATACGTAAATAAATATGGATGGATTTAACTACGGATAATTTTGCGGCCACAAAATTTTAACAGCCACAACTTTATATGTCATGGTCCTAGTGGCGGAGCTACCTAAAGGTGAGGGGTCAGTTGACCCTATAACATTTTAAAATTTTTGTTTGCATACCTTTGATTATAATAATTGATTGATGATTTGGTTTGAAGCATGAAAATATGATCTCTATTGACATGGTTCAAGTCTTTCCTTTGCATCCCTCCATTTTTTTTTCATTTAATCGTTTGTTTTAATATATTTATTCACAATCTCTAAAATCTTGATTCTACCATTCTTTTCTTACTATTGTTTTTTATTCTTTTTCGTTAATTGTTTAATATGATTTATCTAAAACAACTTGATTTTCTCTAGACAACAATATAAACTAACGTGGAACCACTATACAGTTATGTAAATATAGACCAAGAGTCGTCTAGTGGTTTCTTTGAGAGAGGAGAACTCTAGTTCGAGTTTACTTGATAAAAAGGTGGCCAATCGCTCTTCTCTCTCCCAAAGTAAAACCTTAGCCGCAAACTCGTCCTCCCTTTCATCTTGCCTCTTCGGCTTCCGGTGTAGCGATCGGCGGTTGTTAGAGGGCCTTTCCTCCTCCTCCTTTTTCTTTTCGC
This sequence comes from Pseudoturritis turrita, assembly GCA_900406555.1. Classification (NCBI taxonomy): domain Eukaryota; kingdom Viridiplantae; phylum Streptophyta; class Magnoliopsida; order Brassicales; family Brassicaceae; genus Pseudoturritis; species Pseudoturritis turrita. The sequence continues at coordinate 104,283 of OVBL01000623.1, read as the reverse complement.
CTTGTTTTTCAAAAGGGTATGAGGATTTTTTTCATAAGATTGGAGAGTTGTCTTTGCATTTTCGGCGACGGCGCAGTTGGCGGTGGCTCTAGGGATCCGGCTGGCGGTTATCAGAGACACTCTTCCTCGATCCGTCTTCTGGGAGAATGAGAAGCGGTGACTCGAAGGGTTCTCCAGGGTTTAACGAAGGATAAATCGAGCACAGGCGGAGAGACGGCGGCGAGATAGATCTGAGGAAGTGACAGGCGGTGGCGGGGAGACTCTTCCTGATGCCATAATCTTTGGGTTTCACGCTTTCAACAACACGGAGGCGTGTGTTCTTCTTTTCCTCCACTCTGATTTGTTAGAAATCCTTGGGGCTTGAGGACAATCCCTGGATTTCGGACGAGTTTCCCACCGGTTTCAGCGGCAGTCTGTTGCTTATCGGCCATCGTCCTCTCTGTCGTGGACTCGTCTATTCGTCGCGGCCTAGATCCAAAGTGTGGAGGTGTGGGTTGGTCTTTCTCTCCACTCAACACTGAGGGTGCTTGGGTCCCTTAATTTTTCCCGGCGATGGTGACACAAGGACTGGAGTTGAGGTCGAAAAGGGGTCGGTGGAGGCATAGATTTTCCGTTTTGTCTTAGCAGAGGTTGCCGGCTTCTCTAGATTATTAGATCTGATTTTGTAACCTAATCTCATGGTTTGATTCCTAAGACCGGTTACCCTTTGAATATTTTCGGTTAGGCATTTTCTTATATTCTCTTTTAAAAAATTCAATATTCAAGAAAATCTTTTAACAAAAAAAAAAAATATATATATATATTAATAATAATATGCCATATTATTTTCACCAATGTTCAGAAAAAAAAAAAAAAAAAATAGAAATGGATGAATAGCGTAAAAACTACTCATATATTTTATACACAAATTTAAGCACTTTCAAAATTATATATATATTACTGAAAATCAACAATAATTTAAGGGGGTTATAACAAAATGTCATTATCTTTATACTTTTTATTTTTATAAATAAACAAATATATATACCTAAAATGTTAAAAAAAACAAAATTCTTATTTCAAGTAAATAATTTAATATTATAATAATATTGACCCGACAAAAAACAATTCTGGTTCTGCCACTGCGTCCTATCAGTGATTCTGTCGTTATTGGCTGCCATTAGTCACGGATCAATCTCTTTCATAAGTAAGTAAAACGTGCAGTAAAACGTGTAGTAAAACGTGTTAGTTCCACGTGCCCTAATTTGTATGGCTAAAACCAAAATTCAGTAAAATGCTTTTTATAGTTATTACTAGGTGTGTAACGTGTTTGCGTCATGGCATGCGTAGGTATTAAATTTTATATGAAAACATTTTTATATCTAATTGATACTTTCCTGTTTTAATCCAAATAGTATTCTAATTAAATATTAATTTTATTTTGGTTTTTCTATTAATTTATTTACAAAAACCAAAAAAAAAACCAAGTTTTCAAAAACCAATTTAAATATTTTTATAGCTCATTTGCGACCTTACGTGCTCCACAACATCATCGCAATTATTCTTCGTAAATGCCTCGCAAAATAACTCTCACAAACTCCTAGCAAATGTCTACTCGCAAATTCCTAGCAAATTAGTACTCGCAAATCCCTACATCTTGGAACCAAACCAATTTTGGAGCTCCTTTGGTCAGAGCCCATGACTCCTCTCACTGCTTAGGAGCTTGCACTGGATGGACATTACCAAAATTGGTACTAAATACTTTTCGAAAGATTTCTTCCAAATCATTAGGAGTTGTGCGAGATAAAAGTCTCATGCAGCAAATGCCTACACGCAAACTCCTCGCAAAAAAAGTCGCAAACAGGTCGCAAATCTTGGCCTCGCAATACAAGAAATTTCGCGGTGGCAAAAGGAGTTACTGTGGCAGCAACGGCGGCGGATCTATCCGGTGCAGGCGTGTGGCGTTAAGGCGACTTCACCGGCAACGTCTCTGCTTTGTTGGTCTTCGGCTTGTTTGGGCTGAGATGGTGGTTCTGAGTCGCGTCTAGTTATGCTTCTCTACGGTGGTGCTCGTGGGCTTCGAGGACAGGTTCCAGCGCCGGCGAAGATCAGAAGACGTGGCTTGCTCGAAACACGTCGGTTGTGGCAAGTCTCTCCTGCAATAGAGTTTTCACCAACGATAGGTTGTGGCTTGGGCGACAGTCTAGGGCTGTGGTTAAGCTCGGTGTAGGCTATCTCAGCGACGGCTGGCGGTGACACTTCAGTGACGGTTGAAATTCAGAGCTCCTCCTTGGTGTTTACATACTGCTGCTTCTCATATCTGTTTTGGCCTCCGGTGTGGCCCCTTCAACATCGTCCGTTGCGTGTTTGTATTTTCCGGCTTGGTTTGACGGTTCATAGAGAGGCACAAAACTTCGGTAGGGGACTGCTCCGTTTAAAGCTTTGGTGGTGACTTGGTGTCGAATAGAGGCGGCGGTACTGTTTTGGGGACTATTTTACTTCCACGGGAGATGGTTCTTGTAGCTTTGCAAGCTCGAGAATGGCGGCCGGAGGCGACTTCTCTGGCTGTCCGAAGAGGCTCCCGTGCCGCTGATTGTAGAGTGCTCCGTTGAAGTGGTTCTGTTTCTGTGTTTGTCCTCGGAGAAATTGTAGGCGCTGCTTCCTGCGAGGTTTGAGGGCTGGCCTCGGGTAGGGGTTGCTCGTGGCAACGACGATGAGGACTCGAGTTCCAAGAAACTGCAGCAACAACACAAATGTCCGAGCTTAGCTGTTCGAAATTGGTGATTTGTCGGAGATCTTCTGGGTTTGCTAAGGTGTGTGTTTAGTTTGTCGTTTCTTTTGGTCTGTTTCTTTGTTTGTGTTGTAGCTTTGCCACTGCTTGTAGTTTTCGGTCTTTCCATCTTCTAATTTGTCTTTGCAACCGCTGTCTCAAATCATAAAAATGGTATAAAACTTTACATTTGAGTATTTGACCCCCAAAAATATATATATAGATTTTTGTTAATGTTCAGTGCGGTGTGGTGCAGGACAAACCGTCGCCATTCGGAGTCTAAGGGTCCGAATGGTGACATTGAACTCAGCGGTACAGGTAAAAAAATTACGCAGAGCAGTACGGTACAAGTGCGGATCATGCGATATGTAGAACTAGTTGCGGTCTGTGTGTGAAAAGCGGGACAGAACAATGTTTGATTGGTGAAAAAATATTTTGCGGTGCGGATATAATAATTATCAAATTTTGAATATTTTTTAAAATACTTTGGATAATCAAATTTTTTTTTTCAAATAAAATTTTATTGATTCATGCTATTAACTTTCATAATTTTTTTCAAAAAATTAAGCTATTTTTGTATTTTTTCGAAAAACCGCACATAACCTCTACACACACCATAATTGATGTGTACTGATTCCATAGTGCGAATAACTCTTTTCTTTTGTTAAAATAACCTGTTTGAACAATTATTTTTTGGGTTATTAATATATAAATACACTTTTGAAAAATTTTCTTCCAATATAGACATTTTTGGACAATTATGCCCCTGTAGCCGAACTAGAGATGGGGAGAGACATATGTTAGATGAAATGTTCATGGAAAAAAAAAATTTATATTGCAGAAGATCCAGACCGTTGATTTATTTTTATTGGTTTAGATCTATGGTTGTAATTGTACATCTAAAAAACAATTCACGCTTCTTCTTCTTCTTCTTCCTCCTCCCAGCCGAATCTTCTCTACTTCTTCGTTCCTTGAAATTGAGACCAAGCTGTTGAAGCAAGAAGCTTCATGAAGAAACCAAAACCAGAATTCGAACCAAATCGGAGCTAAACCGGAGTTCATCGTATCTGTCAAAAATAAAAAAGAAAATTCAACATCGAAAGATCCTGATGAAGAAAAGAAAATCATATAAAAGGGAAAGAAGAACAAGCTTGAAGAAAAAGAAAAATCTCCATGTTATGAATTGGAAATTATCTAGTTTTATGGGAGAGGTTTGCATTATAAAAAATTAGATTCTAGAATGTTTTAGATATTGAAAAGATAGAGTGCCAAAGAGAAAAAAATCGTTTTTGAGAGTTTGAGAGTTTAAAGGCTTAGGGTGCGCCCTAAAAGTTTTAGAGGAAATCTTTGTGTGGAGTTCACCGTGGGTGATTGCAAGGGATTTTTGTGCTTTGTAGGAAAACATCGGTATCGATCTAAGGGTTTGTCTTAGGATCCAAAAAAACCAATAAGCTATGCGTGTAACGTATGCTTAAAAGTTTTCTATAAAGTGTTGAGAAAGAGTTTCTCAAAATATTCTTGTTTGTGTGTGTTTTCTAATCTCTACAAAACTTTCACAAGCTTCTTATTCTTCTTCTTTTATTGAAATTGAGCCGAAGAATCTGTTTCCCTATAAGAAGAGATGTCGGAGTCATCCCTAACGCTTTCTTCTGCACGTTGGTAGAAGTCGTCGACATTAGAAATCTATGAAAAATAAGGGTTTGTGATGTGAATTTTTCATTGACCAATTTTATTTTGGATAATCACTTGGATTCTTTTTGTTATCTTGTTAAGAGTCACCGATTATCTAGAAGGTTTCAAAATTTCAAAGTGTCAGCGTAGAACATTGCATGAGCTTATGTAATAATGGTGGATTACCTGATTTTTAGGCAAAAGCTTGGAACGACTATAGGGAAACACTTATTTGCCTCCACGATTTCACTTAAGAGAATTGATCGGACCCAATGTGTCTTTGAAGTTTAAAACTAGAACCTCAGACTTGAAACAATGTTGCTCAACAAGTTTTAATTAGGAATCTACGTCTTTCGTTCGCTAATAAATGGACAAAAAATGCTTGCATAGAGAACAAAAATTGAACAAGCGAAGAAGGATAAATCGAAAACGAAGCCTTAGATTTATCTTTCTAAACAATGTCTATCTTGATAAACTAAATTGGACAAAACTAAACTATACATTTATCTTCATCTTTAAATGGACCAAAAAATGCAGTGTTAAATCCGTGTCCATGATTATCTTTCCATGATAATCTGTCTACATAGACTTGTCCATACCATAGCATGAAGAATCAACAAATTAATCAATTTCTAGAAATCATAATCGTGGGCAGGCTAGTGTGGGAAACCTCCAAGTTCTGGGAAACCAAATCGTGGACATGTTATCGGAGTTAACTACGTCTAAATCGCCGACAATCTACATCCCTAAGCTCATCTAATCCCCTTCGATTTACAAGGTGAAGCTTTGGCATCGAAAACTCATGAGAATATATCCAAGATGTCTACGATAATATATCCAAGATGCATATAAACCCTATAAGTGGATTATCCAAAATGACATATAAACCCAGATGTCCACGATAATATATCCAAGATGCATAATCCACGAGAATATATCCATAACATGTCAACAAGTTTTGGTTGGATGAGAGTATTTGTTTCACGATGGACATCTAAGTGTGGACACGTGGATTATGGATGGGTATGTCTGGATATAGTGGCATGGATGATAAAACTTTTTCCGATGTGTATCGCAATCTTACCAAACCATTTTTGATGTTTTGCTCATCGTGGATATGTATTTTTGGATGGATTATTGTGGACATCTATGATGGATGACTACGTAATATATGATTTTTAGAAGCTAAATAATACGAAAATTTGTAATGGTCATCATGTCATGGGCATATTTATGTGTACAGACACAAGTTAAAGAACAACAAATAAAATTATAGTTTTTGTTTTGCGTTTTGTTTTAATTTTTCGTCCACGAAAATTGTCCATCGTAATTTTTAGAGGCTAAAGAGATATTATGGTGGATCGTCTAATTTGGATAAACTAACTCGGACCCGTCCATCCCATATCGAACATTTGTTCTGTGTTGAATGGACACACAATCCATTAATTTTTGTTGAGCATTCAACAATCTTGACTTAATTTATTTGATTAATTTTAATTTGGTTTGAATTTTGGAAACTTAGAAGGTCGTCTTGATTGGTGTTGGACATGTTAGATTCTTCCGATTGCAATCAAATAATGATAATCAAGATCGTATGATTTCCTGTAACCAAGACGATTTCTTCTTTATCTCCATCAAATAATATGTTATATAACTGTTCATCTATTATGTCCATGATAATGTATCCACATATATGAAATTGTCACCGTGGATATGTTACGATGGACACAAGTAACAAATATACTTTAGAAAATGATCGAACAACAAACATCACTAAGCCACATAGTGACTATCCGAAACAGTGAGACGAAGATGACAACAACATCTGCGATTGCAACGGAGACAAAGCTGGCGCCTAATGCATCATGCCTAGTACGCCTCCTCCGAATTCCAGAACATCACGCCGTTCTCCTGATCCGTCGTATTCGTGTGTTCGTCGAGGTTTTTGTTCTTCGTTTAGAAAAGACTCAGATTCGTTTGATGTATAAGCAGAAGAATCGATTCTCATGTTCAATGATGATGATACAAATAACAAGGATTTTTTTCTTATAACTGTTTTAATTTAATTGATGGGAGATATGATAAGGGTTGAGAGATCTATAAGTGGCGTCCAAAAAAAAATGGTAAAAATGGTAATGTACAATAAGAAAGTATACATTCCAGTCTTGTGTGTAATATGTTTCAAAAAGAAGTGTTTATAGAAATAATAAACTCTTATTTTGCAGTTATTTTATTACAAAACACCTGGCAGGTTTATACAATTTTAAATTTGATGAATGGAAACAAGCTCATGGGACCCACCAACTGTTACCAAACCACTTATTGGTTTCCATTCAAGGCCTCAATATGGATAGATTCGACTACGGATGATTTTGCAGCCACAGATTTTTTAACAGCGACAACTTTATGTCTTGGTTGCATTCGTCACGGATTAGCCTACTATGGTCAGGGATCAAACTCTTTCATAAGTAAAACGTGACTTTTACTAGTTAGACGCGCTTTTTCTACGTGTTTGCGTCATGTCATGCGTAGCTATTAAATTTTATATGAAAACATATTTATATCTAATTGATACTCTCGTGTTTTAATCCAAATAGTATGAATCTTAAACCGTTGGTTGAATCCAAAAAGTTACATAAACATTAAGTCAGGTTTGATCAGTTCACAATTCCCCTAACTTCAATTCTCATTGGCTAGAAACAAAAATTACTTATCTAGGTTTTTTCATACATTTAAACAAATATTTTTGATGCATTAAACAAACTAAGATCATAAATTAGGTGACAAACCAAGTTTCATCATTAAATATAACCTAAATGAAAAAATTAAGTGACCATATGCTAAGCACCTCAATCAATTAAACTCAAAAATCCTTTTGAAATCCAATTGGAAAACTACTCAAACATAGCAACAATAAGAAAATATGAAAAAAACATAATTAAATTGAAAATGAATAAAAAACCGATACAAAAATCTTCTCCAAAAATACTTTAGAATAGAGATTCATCTCTTCAAGTTTAGAAACTCAAAACCGAATATAATAGATGACATCCTCTCAAAAATCAAGTTTAATAAAAACATAAAAACGAAAAAATGGAAATTATGCAGTTAGGGTCAATTTGGGCTGAATTTTTGTATCTAGAACTGGGTAGATCAGTTTGAATATGGACAAATAAATCTACCTTTCGCGGGTACAATTTCTACAGATGTGTCTTCTGTTCGTCAAACTGATATTTTAATTTTCACAAAAACACATAATTCTCAATCGCACCATTGTGATGACCTCCAACTATTTCCATATGAAAGCTAACTCAACTTTCTAACTTATGACCAAATTTTAACTTGATTCATCAATCGAGCCTCTTCAATGAATACCAAACTTCTGACGCTTTAGCACGATCCAATGTCTCTTTGCAAATCCAAATTGTTCGTTTTTTTTTCAAAAAATCCTATAACCTGTAAAGACTCGATAAAATTTTAAAAAACTCTAAAAACACAATCTGAATCGATAAAAACACAAAAAAGAATTAGAACAAATGTTAAAAACCGGTATAAACGCAACACATCACTAACAAATTTTATATAGAACTGAAGCTATAATAACTTAAATCCACAAACTAAATTTGGAGTTAATTTTATATTGTATTAGAATATGACCTACTATGGGCGGGTGTTGCTTTACGGTTTTCTTTAATTATTGGCTTCTCTAGTAATTTGTTGTTTGTGTTTGGTAAAACAATAAACTTTTTTTAGATATAAAATCTAATATTTTATTTGAAATTAACAAATTGTATCTATTACTTTCATCATCATGAAAATATGAGTGATAGTTAATCACTTCGAAATTGATGGTTATTATTTTAAATATATATATGAATAAACATATTGACTTGATAGTTAAAACTTTGATGTCTAACTATATTATATTTGACAACTGGATATGAACACATTCATTCAATATATATGAATAAACATATTGACTGAATAGTTAAATATTTATGGATAAACATATTGACTGAATATTTAAATGTTAATACCATAAACAAAGTTATATATTTAGGCTATGATTGGAGTACGCGGGACGGGGCGGATTTTAGTGTGGGACGGGGCAGTTCATTAATAAGTCAAAGAGAATAGTTGGAACGCACGCAGCCATGAGTATACGTTGTATAGGGTGTGGTTCAAGTGTTTAAGTGCGTTTTTTATGTTATTTATTTATTTTTAATTTAAGGTAATTAGTTACCCAAAATAAACACACATATTGCCAACAAAAAAAATGAGAACACACATCTTCTTAACAATTTAACATCATAACACTTGTATCTGGAAGGTAAATTTGTATATCATTTACATAATTCTATATAACACATTTATAGTAAACTAAGAAAATTCATAAAATTAATTTTTTTTGTTATAATTTTGTTGTCCAAAACCTAACCAAACCCAAACCAAACCAAATTCAGAAAAAATGGAATCAAACCGAAATATAATTTAATTTCGGATGAGATTTATTTTCTAGAATCCGAAAAATCCAAAACCTAAACCAAAACGAATCGAATAACTGAATGTTCATCCTAGAAATAATGATAAAAAGGGGGTGCATATAACACATATTATGAACCTAATTTAGGTAAAATGAAAGCTAAAGATAACAAATGACAAACATACGGTGTAAATAATAGATAATATTGCAAATGTGTTATGAGAAAATCAAAGTACTCAATAATTTTTTTTTATTGTGGATTTTTTTTTATTAAACATTTTAATTAATTATTTATTTGTAAAATATTTTTTTTGTAAATAATATATATATATATATATATATATACCAATTTTAATTAGTTATTAAATCAACAATTTTAATTTATGCAAATAGTAATAAAATTATACAATTCTATTTAGTACAATTATTATCTAAAATATGTATTTCAAACCGCTTTTATTGTTTTTTACCAATCAAATAATTTTCTTGTACCGCATGTTATTTTTTCACCAATCAAACATTGTTCCGTCCCGCTTTTTTCACACAAACCGCAGTTATTCCGCAAATACATTTTTTTCGCATGATCCGCAGTTGTACCGTACCGCTCCGCATAATTTTCTTATCCGCACCGCTCAATTTAATGTCACCATTCGAAGCCTTACTCTTGTTGACACATCGATTTATAAAGAAACATTACTGTATATCAAATATAATATTATACTAATAAATAGAATGAACAATTTTGTATTAAACATAATCATATATAATATCTTCTCGCCTCCATCTTCTCTATAGACGACCAATATGAAAACTTAACTATACAGATCTACTTCATTGCATAGAACACCAAAATATATTACATAGTAGTTAAATATTTATGAATAAATATTAATACATTGAAACAAAATTATCCATTTAGTATTCTGAATAAATAGACAACTATACTGGTAAATAAGATAGATAAATTATATATAAAACATAATAACACACTAGATCCGAATTTGGCTATATACTAAATAGACAATTATGTATAAAACGAAGTACTGTAGTTACTATTTAAAATTCATAAATGTAGACAAACCTAATCTTCTCAATTATTCTGCATACGAGAAAGACAAAACAAAAAACAAAAAACCTAATGAATTCAACATAATGGATGACACTAAATCCAAAAACTTACCTGCATGCAAAGAGGGTAGAAAAGCATTTAACACATGTGAAAGAAATGGAGATATTTCCTTCTCCTTTGTCATTTCTCAAAGAAATTAAATGATTAATAATCATTAAGCATAAGTTCATATAACCAACTAAACACCTTAAGCATCAATTCTCATTGGTTAAGAATGAAAAGCAAGAATTAAGGTTCTCCTAGACATTTTGTCGAACACCTTCCGGGCATAAATGACCATGTTCTAGATTTTTGATTGATCATATCAAATCTAACTTTAAGAACACCTTAAACTTTAGAAATCAAGAGAACCTAAGCCTAAGCATCACTAATCAACCACTAAACATCTCTAATCTACTAAGCCCAAAAACCCATTAAAAGAGTACTCATTAATCATCATGCTAAACTCAAAGATAAACATAATAAAATACATAATCATAAAAGAAATGATAGAGTTGAAAGGAAACTTTACTAAATAATGACAAATCCAAAGATTCAAACACAAATCATGAGAAAGGTTTGAAAGCTTAAAAGAGAAATAACATAATCCAACTTATGATATTTTTAGCCCCAAAACACATATATAGGCTTAAAAAAGGTTCTCGGGTCAACCCGGGACAAACCGGGCCGGATCCGGGTCAAACCGAGAAAGTCAACATAAAAACAGAAAAGTCAACATAAAAACATCGATCTGATCGACCTGGATTTCGACCTGGAGGTCGATCAGATTGCACACAGGAAGGGGGTTTCTGGCCATGATTTGATCGATCTAAAATTCGACCTGGAGGTCGATGGGTTGGATTTGATCGATCTGCAGCTCGATGTGTGGGTCGATCAATTGCCGTCTGATCGACTGGCTGATCGACCTGTGGGTCGATCAAAAGGTGGGCAGGAATGGTGATTCTGGACATGATCTGATCGATCTAAATTTCGACCTGCAGGTCAAAATTTGTCTTCATGCAGTTGCAAATTTACTTATTTGGCTCCTTTTGGTCTATCTCTTCAATCGTCTTGAAACTCCTTTGCTCCATTTGAATTTTCCCACTTCTTGAATCCCATTTAGCTCACAAAAGTCTCCTCTAAGTGCAATTCCAAAGTGCCTAGAAAGAGGAACAAAAAATGCACAAAAATGCGAAAAGATGGGTCCTAAACTCTAAAATGATACTAACTATGGAAAGACACTCGAAATGCAAGATAAAACACTAATATGATGCGAAAATAGACTAAATGCACATGAATGTAAGCTAAGAGAATGCACAAAAGCACAACACATCAATTGATATAATCGCTTTAACCTCTCTGTCAAAGGTAAGTACCACATCCGCTTAAATGGGACTGGAACTCTTCCTCATGTATCCTTATACCTAGGATGACCGCAAAATTGACAAGACAGAAGGCCCTCGGTCGATTTCCAATACAACATGCAGTTCTCCTCGCAAATGTCTATCATCTGAAACGGTAAACCAAGACCAGCAACCAATTTTTGTATCTCATAGTACGAAGCTGGTGCAAGGTTATCCTGCGACAAAAGACCTTTAACGAAATCCGCAATCACATCCATAACCTCCTCGCTCAGATTGTATTTCGACTTGATGGTCATCAACTTAGTCGCGGTTGACAAAGGAGAATCACCCTCTCTACAACCTTCGTATAACAGCTGTTTTGCTGCATCCAACATATCAAAAAAACCTTCTATCATCTAAATTAGGCACATGTACCCTTTCAACATCCTCCCCGAATCATGATAAATTTTCTTGAAATGCATCATTGACCATGTGCAGCATACCTATGCTAGGAGGTTCCGTTGCCGTTTCTTCTATCATATCAGTTGCATAAGGTTCACTACAACTACCATAATCTACCATTTCCTCCTTTTCTCCATGTGAATACCAACTTTTGTAACCCGACATAAATCCATGATTATACAAATGCCCATATACACCTTTATACGTTCTTCTCCTACGATTCAAACAATCCGTACAAGGACAAGGAAATTTACCATTTCGAATGACTTGCGGATTTTGCCCAACAAATTCCATAAATTCCTTAATCCCAGCCTCGTACTCCTCTGTTACCAATCCGCTCGCTTGATCTCGCATTGGCTTGTCCATCCACGATCGAAAATAATTAAACGGATTTGAAGAAGAAGAACACATATTTTACTCTCTCTCTCTTTTATAAAATGTTGTTGCATAAGAATGAATGTGAGAAGATGTTTGATGTAGTATAAATACTTAAAAATCGATGGATTTCCGACGGATTTTTAAATTTCAAACGGCCATAAACGGATCTATAAAACGGCTATTTCGGAATTACGAACCGTCGGAAATCCGCCGAAAATAAACCGACGGATTTCCGATGGATTTTTAACTTTCAAACGGAATTACGAACCGTTGGAAATCCGTCGGAAATAAACCGACGGATTCGAATTCTTCGGTTAAAGGTCGGAAAACCGTAGGATATCCGTCGGAATTTCCTACGAATTTTTTGCCATCGGTAATCCATCGGAAAAACCAACGGATATCCTACGGTATTTGATTTGTCGAAAACTCGTCGGAAATATTTCGGAATATTACCGACGGATTACATCCATCGAATTTTGCCTTGTTTTTTTGTAGTGTACAGATCTACTTCATTGCATAGAACACTGAAATATATTACATAGTAGTTATATATTTATGAATAAATATTAATATATTGAAACAAAATTATCCATTTAGTATTTTGAATAAATAGACAACTATACTGGTAAATAAGATAGAGAAATTATATATAAAACATAATAACACACTAGATCCGAATTTGGCTATATACTAAATAGACAATTATGTATAAAACTAAGTACTATAGTTACTATTTAAAATTCATAAATGTAGACAAACCTTTTCTTCTCAATTATTCTGCATACGAGAAAAAATGATTTACATGCACATTATATCATATATATTTCGGAATAAATTAAGAACTTTGCCACATTGTAGTAGAATAGGTGAATATTTTTATAAATAAATTATATTGCGTTACAAATAGCTAACTATTTTTTTAAATAGAATAGGCAAAAACAAAACAAAACAAAAAACCTAAAGAATTCAACATAATGGAAAAGCATTTAACACATGTGAAAGACTGTAACCGAAACCGACACCTTCTCTTCTCCCTTCCTTCTTACGTACCGTCTTCGACTTTTTCTATAGGTTGTCAACAAATCAACAATTATTTAGGGTTTTTAAGATTAGAATAGTCATAATTATGGATGACACTAAATCCAGAAACTTATCTGCACGCAGTAAAGAGGATAGAAAAGCATTTTAACACATGTGAAAGACGGTAACCGAAACCGACACCTTCTCTTCTCCCTTCCTTGTTACCGTCTTCGACTTTTTCTTTAGGTTGTCAACAAATCAACAATTACTTAGGGTTTTTAAGGTTAGAATAGTCATAATTATGGATGACACTAAATCCAGAAACTTACCTGGCTGCATGCAGTAAAGAGGATAGAAAAGCATTTAACACATGTGAAAGAAATGGAGATATTTCCTTCTCCTTTGTCATTTCTCAAAGAAAGATGAAGATGAAATGACCGGAACCGACGTCACCTTCTCTTCTCCCTTGTTACCGTGAGATAATACGGTAACGTCTTCAACTTTTTCTATAGGTTGTCAACAATTATTTAGGGTTTTTAAGGTTAGAATAGTCATTTGGTTTTCAAGATTGTGTTGACTTCAATTGAATGAGATGTTAGTTTCCTAATTTTCAACCCAGAAAATTATATTTTACCAATTAACCATATATTCTAATATAGTGATATATTATAAATATATATGAAATATAAACCCTAGATTTAAAATTCATAGAAGAGAGAAAGAAGTCGGTTTGGATGGAAGCAATATGAATTCAATGGAGAAAAAGAAATTTGGAGATTATGACTAGGTTTAGAGAATTAGTTGCTGCTTAAATATATATAATCGATAATATTTTTTCCTATTTTTATGTATTTTTTAATTCAATGATTTGTCGTGAATTTTGATGAATGTTTTTTTTTTTTTTTGTCAACAGATTTTATATATATTAACGCGGTTCAGAAACCCAAACCGGTAGTTCAAAGTTTACAAAAATAATATCATGCGATTTAGTACGAACACTTCGACCCAACAAATCTGCTTTTGCGTTGCTTTGTCGCGGGATGTGGGACAGAGAGAAGGACGAGAAGACTTCCTTGCACCGCTCTATTTCCTCCAAGTAGACGGCGAAAGCTGGCCACTCCATCGGGTTTGTCACCATGTTAACTAGCTCCGAACAATCTGTTGCAAAGGCTACAGACAGCTTCTGCTGATCAATCATACAATGCATCGCCCAAAGTAGTGCTTCGAACTCGGTGTGGAGTGGAGATAAGCTTGGACGCAGGTTCCGTGCTCCCATTAAGTCATCTGCTGCGTCATCCTGAAAATAATACCATCCTAGACCTGAAAAACGGTCTCCCGCTTTCCAGGACCCATCAATGAAGCATCGAGGACCTGTGACCGCCTGTAATAAGGGGGAGGAATGGTCCTCCACCCGAACATTAGCTTGATGAATGTTGAGTACTAATTTTGTTTTTTTTGTTTTTTTTTAAAAACCATCTCCTATAGTCCGTATAGTCCGCAACAGTAAATGTTTAAAATCGTTTTGATTTACAAGATTTCAAGCCGAATAAAACGTTATAAAATAATTTTTGTGATTGTTAAAAAGAGTCAACAACTGCAACTGTCCACAAACATAGAGTTTGCTAATAGTTATACGGAGAACCAATCAAATTCTATATATTAAAGTTAAGATAGATTTTAATGTGTCATATAGACGATTATATGGTCAAATTAGATGTTGCATCTTTTCTCATATATATTGGATCAGACTTGAAATAATATAAATGGAGAATGCATTGTTTTATTTTTGTTAGCATTACATTTATTATTTAAACTATTTTTAACAGTTAAATTAGATAAAAAAAAATTTAATTCGCTCTATGAATGTTACTAATTTTTTACAGTGTTTTACTTTTTACTACGTAAAATTTAATATATGTAAGATTAATATATTTTATGTGAGGACAAGAAAAACAAGCCAGCACGACTTTGTGGTCCGGTGAACACTATGCCTATAAATTTGATGATGAAAATGTATTCCATATCAATGGTAGTGAACATGGAATCCATAGCAGTTTTTGGATCTCAACCCTTTCTTCCTTCTCCTAACAACTTGTTTCCCGCAAGCAAACTCTCTTGCTTTCCGCTCACGTCACTTCCCACTAAGCCTCAAAAGATTTTTCGTTTGAAGGCAACTTCTACTCCTACTTGTGATGATCGCACCTTCAAGAAATTGCAACCTTCTCCATGGACTGATCAATTCCACTCTGTTTCCAACGATGTCTCGGTAAGTCCATATACATATATGATATATACCATGCATGTGTATAAAGATTAGAAAAGGTTAACGCATGTGTACATATCTTACTTGTAGGAAATGGATGCGCTTAGGAAAGAAATCGATGTACTAAAGCCGAAAGTGAAGAACACACTCATGTCTTACCAAGGCATCGACTCTACAAAGAAGAGAATCCTTATGATATATTTGTTGAGGAGCCTTGGCCTTGCATATCACTTCGAGGAAGAGATCTATGAGACTCTAGAAGAGGGTTTCGAAAATATAGAGGAGATGATGGCCGGTGAAGAAGATTTGTACACAGTTTCCATCATCTTCTGGGTTTTCAGGAGTTACGGTCACAACATATCTTCCGGTAAAGGAGTCTTTTGATCATGATCGACGTTCATACAAGTGTTTGTCATCTCTATTTTATATGTATAACAAGTTGGTCCGTTTTGGTGAATAGATGTCTTTAGAAGATTCAAAGGGATCGACGGGAACTTCAAAGAATCTCTTAACGAGGATGCCAAGGGTATCTTGAGCTTGTATGAAGCTGCGCACTTGAGGACAACGACGGATTATATACTGGACGAAGCATTGAGCTTCGCATCAAGCCATTTGGATTCCTTAGATGCATGTGGGACGTGCCCGCCTCATCTCTCAATGCGTATACGAAATGCTCTCACTATATCTCAGCGTTGGAACATGGAGATGGTAGCCGCAGTGGAATTTATCCCATCCTACGAACAAGAAAAAGATCATGACGAGATGCTACTCAAGTTTGCTAAGCTCAGTTTCAAGTTAGTACAGCTCCAATACATTCAAGAGCTCAAAATCGTTACAAAGTATGTAATCTCCTCATTTACTAGTATTTCTATTGATTCAATTACAATCTTCAAAGAAGTTATTCTAACCACATTTTCTATATCTTTGGATGCAAGATGGTACAAGGAGCAAGAGTTTGCATCTAAGTTCCCACCTTACTTCAGAGACAAAATCGTCGAAAATTATTTCTTTGTGCTAGGAGTGTTCTTCGAGCCACAATTCTCACGTGCAAGGATTATGTGTACTCAGTTTTTCACCATTTTAGAGATTAATGATGACACATTCGACAGATATGCTTCTCTTCCTGAGGCTGTAAGCCTCGCAAACAGCCTGGAAAGGTACACTCTATGTATTAAAATTCCATATAATCAATAATCATGATGGTGATGAACACCATGATGATGATGGATCGACGATGATGATGTACAGGTGGGATCCCGATCATGACATGAATAACCAACCTGGTTATTTGAAATTAGTGTCGAACTTTATAATCAATACTTTCGAAGAGTTTGAAAGAGAGCTTAGGCCAGAAGGAACATCTTACGGTGTAAAAGCCGCTATAGAAGAGGTAACCATTTAAACTCTTCTTTGTAAGTATGATTATATTTAGGGATCCCACATCGGAAGAGGAGAAGGGATCTACGTAATATAATCAACAGTAATATATCGTCCAAGACACTTTCAAGATGATTTTGAAAAACAACATCTTGTAGTCGTAACGGTTTTATATTTTTGAGCCTACAGTTCAAGACACTTGCAAAAGCCCAACGTGATATTGCAAAATGGGTACACGCATCTCACGTGCCTAGCTTTGCGGAGTACATGGAGGTTGGTATGGTGGAGCACGCGGCGTATGCGGGGATGGCATTTTTTTTCACCTGTCTGGGAAAGATGGCTACGGAAGAAGCTTACGAGTGGCTAAAATCCAGACCAAAGCTCGTCCAAACTATAGCTTTCAAATTGCGTCTTGTGAATGATATATACGGATTCGAGGTAAAATATGGATACTTTATTTCTTTAGATCTCGGATATGTTTATCTAACAAAATTATATAAAAAAATTGATTAGGATGACATGGGTAGGGGATATGTACCGAATGCGGTCAACTGTTATATGAGGCAATATGGAGTTACCAAACAAGAAGCTGTTAGGGAGCTTCATAAATTTGTTATAGATGCCGATAAGGCAATAAATGAGGAGCTCTTGAAGACAATTGGTGTGTCACGTTTGGTTCTCAAGGCATTAATGAATTTTTCACAAGTCATCGCCCTCTGCTACAATGGATATGAAGGATTTACCGATCCCGAAGAAAAAATCAAGGAGTATATGACGTTGCTCCTTGTTGATCAGATCTGTCTTTGAATACTTTGGGAAATGTTTTAGCGTGTTCGATTCGTGAGTGTGGCCTTTGTTCTTCTTGTTTTCTTTTACAGCCTCGTGTGTTTAGTTTCTACTATTGTCTATGTTGTCATAATGTTGGTTGGTTTCTTTTAATAATTCAAGTAAAATCCTATGTTGAATCGTGTACAAATCTTCTAAATATTATCAGACTAATTCCAGCATACCCAAATGAATACAGCCGTTCTAAAAAAAATGCCGGACTTAATCCGAGTTTAATGAGTCAAAAGAGTCATAATCTCTAGAAGTTATGTTTACATCAATGGATATTTACATATATTCAATTTTCATAGGAGGTGGAGATGATTTTCTATATTAGTGCTTTTTTTTCTTATCCTAATGACTTATGGTCTTCACTGATGTAGATAACTATCCACCAAACACTTTGGTAATATTATAACAAAGTAGTTCGTGCAGGCAGATCTATCTTTTTGATCTTGGGCATGGTCTCTTGTCAACGACATTGGAATATTTTAACCAAAATATTAATTTTCTTTTTATAGAAGATGAAGTCAACAACACTTTGGGTTATATATTATTATACGTGCGAGTCAGTCACCGACGTGCAACCCATCCTTCTCCGTATTTAAGTATCAATCAATCTGTTTTAGCCTTTTGTCAATATTTGTCTTTTTCAATTTATTCTTCATTTCAATTTCAGGCCAAAGATTTTTTTTTAAATGGCGACAGATGTTCTCAGCTTCAGGGATGATAGTAGTCATGAGGATTGGCATGACTTTGAGGTTCTAGGCCGAGGAGACGAGCCCAAGATTCTGATCAAGAAGACGAGTATGCAATCCGATTCCGAGAGACGGATCTCAGTTGATCCGAAATCGCTATTGTCGAGGAACGGGAGCTTCGATATGATAACCTCGCGGCCGAGAGACATCGACGACGACGAGGACGTGGCATTGTCGTTTCAGCCGTTGGATCATCAAGTGAAGACGAAGTTTATGAGCTGTAGCCTCCCAAACTCAGCAGCAACGTCACCTAGACATAGCTCGATGAGTAACAATTGGAAGAGCAAAACCACTGAGCAAGTTCTTGACCTAATGTTGGTTCAAGACGCGGCCAGTGCGTTTCGAAGAAGCAAATCTTGCGGCGAAGGACGTGTTTGCACGCCATCGCTCGATTTCGACATGCTATTACACAAATCAAGACATGGAAATCATCATCATCATCATAATCATGGCTTCTCTTCCTCAAACCACAAGAGTCTCTCTCACAAGAGTAGCGGTCACAACTCTTTCTTCTCAAAAACAGAGTCTAACAAAAGCAACAGAAGCAATAGCAATACGGCAAACTCGAAAAACATCAATTCATTCGAAGACGGATTCAAATGCAGCGCTTTGTGTCTCTACTTACCCGGTTTCGGCAAAGGAAAACCCGTGAGATCATCTCGAAAAGGCGATTCCTCGTTCACTAGAACCACCACAATGACTTCTACTCAATCTATGGCAAGAACGGCTTCAATTAGAGACACTACGGTGCTCTCGGCTCGAGCCTCCTTAGAGCGGTTCGAGTGCGGTTCATGGACCTCTTCCGCTATGATTTACGACGACAACGCGGATCTCGGTGGCCATTTTTTCGATTTGCCTTCCGAATTGATCAAAGGAGGAGCCGGTGGGAACGACCAAGACGATCCTGTTTCCGCGGCTTTCGTGTTCGACAAGGAACCTAATTTGGAGAAAGAAATCAAAGGGGTTTTGAAGACTTCTGGTTCGAAATCGAGAAGATCTATGGAGTCGCCACGTCATGTTCGGTTCTCAACTTCGTCGCCGGTTTCTTATCCGACGTCTCCGACTCATTCAATCACCCCACGGTTGCTACAAGCCACCGAGGATTTTAGTAGTTTCTTGGAAGCTCAAGCCGTGTGAATAATAAAATGGAAAGTTTTTAACTATTCTTTATTTCATTTTTTCTTAATCAAATGAAAGTTAACTAATTTTTATTGACCTTCTCTTGCTTTTTTTTTTTTTTTTTTTGTAGCAAATGAAACTTTTCCATTGTAAAGAAATGAATACACGAGAGGAAAAGTGAAAAATATTTATTATTTTACTTTTATCTGTGGGATGGATACATGCAAATAATATGATTGGAAATTGTTCCAATACTGACATATTTTTCATATTATTTTAAGATTCTTGAAGCTATTTAATAGCAGTGAGGAAGGACAGACGAGTGGGTTATGCCATGTTGTTAATCCATCATTTTTTTAGTGGAAACAATTACGTTTCAGATTTGGATTGCATCAACCACAACTGATTTGCCGTCCGAAACCATTCCAAACTTTATATTATATGGGGCGAAATTGGCTACTAGCCAAATATATGCTCATATATATAGAATTTTTCAAAATAATTATCCATCATAGAATCGTCCGTAAAAAATTTCATCATCTTTACGGATATCGTAGAAAGTTAGATCATTATTTGTTACGGAATCGTTCCATATGGTCATTGAAGGATAATAGTGGGAACAATGGGTCATGGATGTGGCGCAAAATTCTACAACACCGTACGTTAGCTAAGTCTTTTCATCGGGTAGATATGGGAAACGGCAACAACACTTTCTTCTTGTTTGATGATTGGTCTTCGATGGGTAGTTTGATGGACTTAACTGGGCTAAGAGGCATCGTTGATATGGGAATATCGAGTAACGAAACATTAGCTAGGGTCATCGATACACATCGAAGAAGACGACATAGAAATGAGGCTCTGAACAATATTGAAGATAAGATCAACGAGATGAGGAACAGAAGGTCTATGCTAATAGAGGACAACCATATGTGGCGAAGGCAATCTGGAAATTTAATAAATTTAGCTCCAACGACACATGGAAGCAGATACGGGAAGAGAAACCAAGGGTGACATGGTCCAAAGGAATTTGGTTCAAGTTTGCAACACCTAAGTATTCTTTCACATCTTGGTTAGCTACTCACAATCGATTGTCAACGGGAGATCGAATGATTCATTGGAACATCGGAGCATCATCAACTTGTATTCTATGCGGCACACATGAGGAATCAAGAAGTTATCTCTTTTTCACATGCCAATACTCAAAACACGTTTGGACCCAACTCACAAGAGGCCTCCTTCGACAAGCTTTTGTATCAGACTGGGATTCAATATTAAGACTCATAACGGCACCTCCTTGGAAATGTGTCAAAGCATTCCTACTTAGATACGTTTTCCAAACTACCATATATCATATATGGAGGGAGAGGAATAGTCGACGGCATGGAGATGGACTAATCACATGCCAACAGATGATCAAGATAATCGACAAGAGTGTTCAAAATAGGTTAAGCTCCATACGTGAATCGGATCGAAGATATGACGAAGGCCTCGTCGTATGGTTTGGATCACAAACTTAACTATTTTCGGAAATTGTAAAATGAATAAATAGTTTCATATAAGTATTCTATAATTTTCAAACTTGATGTAAGAAAGGTTTTTTTATTTGAATTAATTTTACATTCTCTTCAAAAAAAAATAAGATAACAAATTAAAAATATCTTGCAAATGATGTATTGGAAATTTTTTTTTTTTTAAAGCATATTACATCTCAAAATTACTAATTAGTTTTTGGAGGTGAAACTTTTTTTTTTTATAGGAGTAAATAAACACTTGTGTTTTCACTTTTCAGAGAATATTGCAGCTGCAGAGATCATGCAGCCTCGGCCACTTTTTATTAATAATCTCCCATAACATCAAATATTAAAATTTTCAAAAAAAAACATCAAATATTATTATATTAATAATTTGAAGAAATAAAAACGTCAATATTAAATTTCTGAACCAAAATAGACCATCAAACATTAAATTGGACCATTGTCTTGACATGATAAATCACATATATATGCACACGTATACATTTATTGATTAACATGTTACCATCAGGAATATGGTAGGGTTCTTGAATGTGATATATTTATCTTACGTGATGATTTGGTGCCGTACCGTCGGTGAGCATCCCTAACCCTAAATCTTAAAAGTTTATTTGGTTTAAATGTTTTGTTGTTAAGCAAAAACCCATTGTTGTTTGTTATGAAAACCAAAGGAAAAGAAGAAACCTTTGTTTTTGTTTTGAGATTGTGTAAATGGTTATTACCTTATTTATTTAATGCTAGTGTCAGGTTTCATTCCACTCGACTCTTTAAGGTGAAAAAAAACTTAAGAGGTGTTATTTAATAATAGATTTTAATAGAGTTTAAATCTAAACAGAATTCACTGTTATACAATAAATAATTCTAAATTCTATTTTAAAATCTGGTGTTATTGGATATGTTATTTGTAAATCATGTCTTAAAATTTTTAAAATAGTGTTATTCAATAAAAAATTTTAAATCCATCTTGAAAATTCAGTGTTATTTAGCATTAAAAAATTCTGGAAATCTTTGTTTTTAATGGATTTGAATAATAGATGGAATTTAATGAACAAATAATTAGAAACAAAATTTAAAATATACTACAGAGATTTTAGAATCCACACAGACTCCATCAAAAATTAAAATTGATGGAATTGATTTTAAATTATTGATTTAATAACACCCTCTTAATTTATTTTAGAAATTCGATCTAGAGAGTAAAAATCTAAATCGACTAAGTATTTAGATCGTCCAGATCGAAGCCCAACAAAGATAGTGAAACTACTATGATCCATGGTTCCAAACACCAAATTAAATAGTTTTGCATAGTGATCAATTTCAATATAACCAAGTACCTAACAAAAGTGGAGGAAAAAATCTTAACGAGAGTGATTACCACATTGTAAATCAATTTTAAAATGAATTCGTTAAGAAAATAATAATTGTGTAGGTCCAAACGTAAATCTCGGTGATTTAAACACCACAAATAAGCAAAAAAAAAACTATATTTTATTAGGAAAAAAATAATCTTTATGATTATGGAACACTTTGTAATATAGTGCAACGAACGACCGCTTTCTAGCGTTTGCGACTTGTGTGATACTTAACAACCACGAAACGTGGGTCCCAGATGTTTTTCAATGTGGGACCCACACGTTTAGGCTCATTCGGTGGTCGTAAAACAAAAAAAAAGTCTAAACGCACGTTCCTAACTACCAAAAGCAAAAGGGAAGCCATCTTCTTTTGTCGTTAATTAATACTACAAACCATATATAATTATGCTCATTAGTTTATGCTTTATAGCATAATCAAACAAACCTTTTTCTATAATAATCAATAAATAAAAACTATAGCCCCCATACAGAATATATACCAAGAGTTTAAGCTGTATTTATGAACCCATACCCAAATTATGATACAATAAAAGAATACCCACAAAAAAAAAACAATAAAGTAATTAAATATCTGCCCCATCTCCATTACTTCTAATTCTTTCTAATGATATGAATACATTAACTATTCGTTTTGTTATATTTTTACTGGCGTGTCCGAAGCAACCGGTCACCAATCGTTCTAATCTCAAACGTCTTCACGGCGAGTCCAACGTCGCGGATCGTAGTGTCAAGCACATAAGGATTGTTCTCGAAAACAACTCGAGAATCATTGAAAAGCTGACGACAAGGCTCACGGCGCTGAGAGATCGAGCCGTGGTAATGGAAGTAACGGATTTTGCTCTCGGCCTTGTGGTATGTTTTCCCTTGTAGATTCTGAGACATGTGGACGCCCGTCGCGAATACATTTTCCGGCTGAACCGCGTATTTCCGGTCCCGTCTTGGAACTTTCTTCACATCTCGATATGCTAGTTTCTCAATTCCCCATTTCCTGAAACATAAAAGAGATCAAATCTCAGTCCATGGCATGAACTAGTAGATGTGATTTAAACCGAAACACGAATAACTCGAACAGAATCAAACCGATAACCGAAAATGTTCTCTCCTAACATATACCATTAAGGATGTTCCGTCTTGATAAATCAAACCAATCCGAATCGAACCGAAGAAAGTAAAAAACTTATAACTCAAATTTGACGCAAATCCTAATCAATCTTAAATGTGACACATTATGTTGTGTTAATTTGAGTAATCAAAAGTTAGAATCTTTGAAAACATTTCTCACTCAAATCATGTGATGTGAAAGAGAAGCAAAAGATCTTGGACCGACATGGGAGACTAATACGTAATCCCCAAAAGACTTTTACAGGCCAAGTGTTGACAGAATCAGATCCTTATTGTATAAAAATATTCAAAACCTCGTGATTTAATTTCTAAGTCACTCAACAACACATGGGTTTTCGTTAAAGTTTCAAACTTTCAATCATTGAGATCAATCAGACAAAATCACGAGAATAATGATATTATTTATTACCTGTAAGTTCTCGCCGGACCATCGCCGGAGTAACAAATCTTGCTACTCATCGGCATTTGTTCAATAGTAAACTGAGAATATTCCTTCAAAGATTCCATAACCGATGAAATCGTGTTCTTCGCCGGAACATAGATAAACTCATCAACGTCGAAGAAGAAGATCCATTTCGACATGAATCTATACCTATGCAAACAATCATTCACAACCATGAATTGATTATGATAATACCCATCGAATCTCTCTTGATCTCTGATATCGTGTATCGTTACTCGTCCGAGCTCAATCCATGGCCGTAAAACCTCGAAAACTTCTTCGTGTATCCCTCCGGCGTCGTGAAGCACGAAATGTGACCGTTCGCCGAAGAATCTCGCGTGGTATGCGATCCATTCTCTAACTCTTTGTGGGCTTAGGTTTCCGTATAGAGACGATCCGCAATAGAGGTAATCGTAGTTTTTCTTCCGGCGAGATTTGGTATCGTAGAGATCGAAATCGACGGAGTTTGGGGTTTCCGTTAGTACTGGGATCGAATCGGTGAGATTCCGATCTGGATCTCCGGTGGTTGCGTGGAGGACGAGATTTCCGCCGGAGTTTTGGGGATTCACGGCGGAGATTGATGAGAAAGTGCAGTTGACGACGACTGTTGTGTAGATCCGTCCGTAACCCCAATCGGTTAAGATTTTAAACCCGTCTGTCGAAATCGGATCCTGAGTCGGGTCGAGTGGGACCCACTCGCAACGGTAAGAAGGGTGACCGTACACGTGGAGAGGTTTCGACGATAAGCCGATAACGGCGAAAGAGTTAACGCCGCCTCTGTAAGCACTCATAGAGACGAAGTTATAAGCTGCAGAGCCGTAGCCAGTAAACGACCGTTTAATAACGCCGTTATCTAAAACTCGATCTAACTCCGGCGGAAATATCGTCTTCTCCGGTGATTCTTCAACGGCGGTGGTGGTGTTAACGGGAACGGCGGAGGAGGAGAAACGTGAGATGCAGAAGCGAAAATCGGAGGTGGAGAGAGAGAATGAAGAAGGTGTGAAAGGTAAGAGAGTGGCTAAAGTGAATAAAACAAGTAAAGCCATGAAAATGAGCTTGAGCTCGGTGGAGAAGTTCCATAAGACGCCGACGAGGAGCTTTTTATCTTTTGGGTCTTTCTCTTTGACCATGGCGGTTCTAAGCTTCCCTTCTTCTTCTTCACTACTGGATCTCTCGAATCAGAGACAGAGAAGATAATGAAAAAAGGAAGAAAATGAAGAGATTTAACGAGTCGGCGAGTCGAGTCACTTTCTATTATGTGTGTACACACCTGTTTTTGTTTGTCTTGTTACCTGCGGCTGCGTTTTGTATTTATGTTTTTTATTATTATTTTAAAGTTTTTTGGGAATATGTAAATTTCTATGATATTTCTCGAATATGCTATTTTTTATATTTTAGTAAGGGATGTTTTTTTTTTAAAACCTTTGTATCTTAGCGACAGATTAGGGTTAAGGAAAACAACTTATAAAAGATTTACTAGAATTAGACAATCACTGAATCCATCAATTAGAACAGCAAACTTTCCTATGAAGGGACAGATATTAGCTACGAGTGTTTAATTAGTGAGTTTTGCTCGCAAAATGAATAACCGAATTTATTTGGTTAGGTTTAGTTTGATTTTAATTAGTTTGATTCTTAATTAAAAAAAATATATTGTAGTAAAGTTTAAAGTTTAGTTTTTATATATCCTCTGGTTACAATTTAAAAAATATTTTTTTTAACAACATACAAATGTATAATTTTTTATGAATTTGAGTAATGACAAAATTAATATAAATTACTAAGCTATATATTCTAATTTAGAAAAAATAGCAGAGAAAAATTCTAGTCGACTTAATTTTATTTATATTACATGATTAATATCTATAGGTTTTTGAGGACATTATTTGTATTTTGGAAATGTATATTTTATAGTCTTTCCTAATAATTTTTGAGTCTTTGACATGTTTCTTGTTGCTTTTTGGTGTCGTTTATGTGCTGCCTTCTTCCTGATTGTAGCTCAACCGGTTAAGTTGTGTTTCGCTCTTTGTTTCTATTTCTCGGACCAGTTTGGAGTCTACTAATTTCTGTGGTTTCTTTTGTGTTGTGGTTCTTGATTAGTTTTTCTCTTGCCATTTTTGGCAAGTTTGTCAAAGTGTAAAGCCTTCGCTTTAAATTTATGAGGTACAATTAATTCGCAATAAGAGGTTTCTAGTTTTGTTTGTCAATATGGTTGTGTTGATTTTAAACTTGCTTGTTTTGGTTTTAGACCTGTTTCAGTTCATTCTCCGGTATAATAAACCGTATACCTTGTAATTTTCTATCCCATTTTGCTTTTCGATTTTTATATTTATATATGTTCCAGATGACGAAAATAATTATTTTCTCTGTTCTATTTTATTTGATGTTTAAAATTATTGCACACAGATTAAAAAATTATTTAATTATTTATTTTTTTCAAAATAAAACATATCTTATTATCAATTCCAAAACAATTCAACCAATAAAAAAATAATATGCAAAATTCAAATAATCAAAAACAACAAAAATACAATTAATATTGCATAAAAATTTTAAAAACATCAATTAATATGAAATAAATTTTTTTATAAAATATCAAATAAAAAGAAACTTAGGGAATATAATTTTTGTTATAACATCACAAATTGGACATGTGCTAAACGCCAACAAGTCCATTAACAACAAAAGATTTTATAATACTTATTATTAGCAACCAATAAATATCCACCACATATAAAGCTAATGGTATACAGCTTTGTCAAATGAGTTATGCCCTTACAAACACAGAACAAGATCCGTTCAAAAACAAAGCCTTTTACTATGCTTAGGGATTTTGAAATCCGAAGGTGGAGATTAAAAAGAAGATAGGGTCAGGAGGTTTTACCAGATAAACCGTGATTCATAGATCTTCATGAAGAGAGTGATTGGTGTTAAGAAATGATTTATCATTCCGTCTACAATTGCTAGTATAGACCATGAAATCAAAATATTCGAATCAAATCAATAAGTCATCTCACCATTTGTTACCTCATATTAAATCACGAAGAAGTTAATTAAACACGAATTAGTAATTGCAACTGTAAATGAGGAATTGAAACTCCATTGTGATTTATCCAGATCCTCCGACACAATATATGTCGATAAAAGAGAACGCGAATACGTATTTTCAATCAAAAATGAAAAACGATGGCTTTTTGCTATAGAAAAGAAGAAAAATGGGATTTCTCTTGAACCTTTGCTTCGTGAACCATTTTGGTTAAAGAGAAATTTACTACTTCATGTATTTTCCTTCACAAAACATGTATTTTTCCAAGGTTCTAATTAACCACCATTTGCACCCTAAAAAAATTGTAAATAGAGTTGATAAAATTTGAAGTAATTTAGTACTATGATAGTTCTGTAAAATTATTCTTTATTTGTGATATAAAATAAATTATTTATTATTAGAGATTAATTTGAGAGAAATTAAACTTATTTTTTATTTATTTGGTAGTAGGATCTACTAAAATTTGGAAAAAAATAAATCCATATGAAATGGTAGATTTTTAAAAAAATTGAAAGAAATAGTCGATTCCACTCATTTTTATTTTTCCAAAGTATTAACCATTTACATCCTTAATACTTAATAGCAAATTACAACTTCTAGAATCAAAAATCTAAAAAGGCAATATTTATTTAGATAATAAATATCTCAATACAAAACTTACGATTATGAGGTTTTAATATAAAATCGAATCAATAAAGATAACCAAAAAATACAAAAAAAATCATGCAGCGTAGTGCATGTATTTATCTAATTACTTTTAAAATGCTTAATTATTTAATCTCGGTCCTCCTTTCTCTCTCTTAAAAACCTACATCTTCTCTCTACACCTTCGAGCTTGAAGACAAAGAACTCCAAATCTAAGTTTTTTTAAGCCGGCGACCGGCTTTATACAATCGCCGGCATCAAACTTAATATTATTATATGTATTTTCTCTCGTTTTTCATTTCTCCTATGTCTTCGGATTTATCTTTGAAGGATTTTCTCAAGGTCTTCAAAAAAACCAGAAATGACTCGCGGTTTAATTCGAAGCTCGTGAGGAAAATTTCCTTATAGTTTTGTTTCAACTCTCACCGAACCCATAGATTTGAAGAGGTGTCGCGGGTTGGATCTGAAAACTTCGTCATGCTGAAAGTTCTTCTCCGACAGAAGATAATGGCGGCGTTTTGCAGTTTCGAAGGTTTCGCTAATCTTCTGACGCCAATGACTCTAATTATGATGTCCTCTATAACCGTCTACGGTGAGGAGCATGAATCGTTGGATTGGTCAGGGAGTAGATGCAGATCGGAGGTTTACCGTAGCGTTGGCTTCGACATATCCGTGAAGCCTCTCGAAGCCTCTCGAAGCTTCAAGATTTGATTGTGTAGACATTATCCGTAAGACCATATGTCTTCCTTTTAAACCGCATAATCTTATTTTTTAATAATAAACTACATTTGGATCCGTGACGATATTAGAATATTTGAATAATTTTTTTTAATATATCAAAAAATTTAGAAATAACAAGATTATACGGTATATCATATTTATAATTTTAATTTATATGATATTTAATTTAAATGTAAGTATTTTTTGTATAAATCGAGATTATGCATTATTTTATTTATTTGAGTTTAAAATCAAAAATTCAAAAAAAAAAATATGAAAACTAATAATTTTTTGAAATTTAAATATTATTTTTTATTTTCAATTTTCTATTATATGAACTGTTTGGATTTTGTTAATATTAGCAACTTGTATATATAGTTAATAGTTTTATAAACTCCAATAATTTGATTGATAGCAAAGAGAGCAATGGTTTTTGTATCTTCTTATAATATAAATTATCAAAACCTTTATATATATATATATATATGTATGTATATATGCATTTATATTTCTATCGATAAATCTATCGTGTTTTTATGTAAAAATATTATATTTATAAAGTTGTATGTTTATAACAAAAGTTCAACTTTAATTAAAGTAATATGGATACAATTAAGTTTTATTAAAAAAAAAATTGTATGATCAATCATATTTTTAAATATAGTATCCAAATGAACATTAATACAATTTTTGTAAAATAAATTTAAATTGACATTGGTAATTCATCGTTAAAACATTATGTTATATAATATTTTAATAGTTGTGTTTAAATTTGTAATACATGTATTTAAGAGCTTATGTAAAAAAATTGATGAGAATATGTAGAGATTTTTACCATGTCATATAGAATTAATTGAAATATTTGTGATTGATTAATTTAATTGGTGTCCCTTAAATTTTTCGTTGATCGACACATATGATTTTTTGCACTTATATATTTTCAATCTTATTATATAAAAGAGGATGAACTCAGTGTGCGCGCAACACATAGGAAAAATAGTAATTCACCAGATCGTGACACGTGTTAAGTTTAGTTTAGCTTGTGACACGTGTCAAATCTAAATAATGTTAAAATAGAAGTTTTATTTCTGTAAATTAGTTATTTCTTAGATCAAATTGTTGCGTACCTAAATAAAAATAGTAAGATAAAAAAAAGAAAATAAAACATACTATTGGACAATTAAAAGAAAATCGTAAATAAAAAACTATAAAAAATAAAATAAAACATATTATTTCACGTTCTACAACAAAAAACTTATTATTGAGATTTATATGCTCACACGTTTTGGTGTAAATATATATAGATGTGCAGTTTATTTTTATTAATTTTAATCGGTTTCCGACAATGGGTATTTTATTTTGCTTTTTATTATGTATAAATAAAATTATTATTAAACTCCGTGTATCACGTAGATCCTTTATATAAAGGATTTAAAAATTGTATACATGTGTTTTTTTTTTTTATAATTATGTTTGTCTTCGTTATTGTATTAATTGGAGATTTTTCACTAGGTTATACATTTCATGATAATATCTCGAATGAGATTTTACAGAATACATGGAATCATCATATATGAAAGTTGGTTAGCACTCTCCATATGTTGCCACCTCATCGCATAAAGAATTAATATGTGTCATTACATTAATTGTAATTATAAAATTAAAATTTATAAACATATATAATAAATAATATGGTGTCATAAAACATAAATTAATACAATTAAATAATATATAATTTGAACTTAGTTTACGTTTTTATTTTTCTTTTTTGTGAAATTTATCATTCATTTAGTCATATTTTCCTACATTTATATGCAAATTACTTTTCTAGATTCAATGATTTTGTAGTATATATTAACTATAAAGTCTATATTAATTATAAATAAGTTTGTTGATATTTTTATAGAGGTAGAAAACAGATTTTCGGGATGGGATTTGCGGTAACAAAAACGTGACGAAAATTTGAGAAGCAAAATAGTTGTTTCATTTATGTCTCATTTAAAATTCGACACATAAACAGGATGAGACGGGACGAAACAAAAATTCTCAAAATATAAAATTCATATAAATTAATTATTATTTTATATAATATAAAATATAAAAATTAATAACCTTGTTACATTTAATGAAAAAAACAAATAAAAATAAAGGTTGTGTATAATATTGTTTCTTTTATATTATTATGAGATACATATTCAATTTTATTCGGTCATCTCTTAGATGAGTAAAATATAATTAGGACACAACTTTAAATTTCGCAACACAACAAGTCGTTGCTGGATGGATTGTCCGAAATTATGACGGGATCTCAAAATATTGGGGATTAGCGAATTTGGGCTCTACAATATCGTCTTTAGAGGCAGAAGAGAAGGTTATATTGATGGCTATGCAAAATATATATTTCATGGTTTTCCATCGATGATTTTTGAAGAAGATTGACAATGTCTGATCAATAATATACATGGCTCTATTCGGGATATAAGTATGGAAAGCATATGCCAAGATATTGGTTTTTTGTTATAAAAATTCAGAGTTTGTTAATTTTACCATGTAAAAAAGTGTTAAAATGCTGCTGCACATACACTTGCAAAACATTGTGTTTTGAATGTTACTTTCTACTCGCATTGTATTTATCTTCTGCATTGACTAATTGGTATTTTGTTTCGTGACTATGTAATTTTTCAATTTCCATAATGTAATGATTTGACGAAAACAAAATGAGATACATGTTCAATTATTTATATGATATTACTTATCAAATTTGTTCGGAATGTAATTTTGGAAATTTTGTTTTCCATTTCGTTCCCAAACGAGAATCAAAAATTTATACCATACGGGAATGCATTTCTGTATGAAATAGAATTTCGAGATAAGAATAAGACGAAACGCGATGAAACAAGACGGGACGGAAATTTTGCTCAACTCTAAATTTTTATTTAAAAAAATCGCGCGTAGGCACGGGTATTGACTTAGTATAGTAGATTTTTCCAAATCTGAGGCCTTGATTGGTATGGCTCATAGTAGAGCAGTAGCATAAAGCAGCATTAGCAATATGCTGCTGGAGCCGTATGCTGTGATTAATATGTACATTTTAAGTGATTGGCAGAGCTGTGAATAATTAGATATTAAATTAAAATAAATTATTTTATTATATTTATTTATATGTATTCTAATGCATTATATATATATATATATAATATATTAGTCATAAGTTATAACAATAATTTTTATTCATTTAAAATATTTTTATTAAATTATTATTTTATTATAATACTATTTAACGAATAGTATGACAAATAAATTAATGGTATATATTCAGTTTTAAATTTAATATAAATATATTTATAAATTATAAATTTTAATATTTAAGTTATATTTTATTAAAATTTATTTAAAAATAATGGAACATATAAAAAATGATAAATATTAATATATATGTTTTATAATTATATAAATTATGTATATTTATTTCCATTGAAATTTATTGTATATATATTATATTTATAAATTATAACATAAGTTTTTAATAATCTTTTCAAATTTAAATTATATTTAATTGAATTATTATTTTATTATAATATTATATTAAAATAATAGAATATATAAAATAATGATAAATATGAACTAAAATAATTAAAAGTTAATATAATTCATTTTTGATATAATATAAAAATAAATAAGTTATATTTAATTTTTTTTTTTTTTAATATATTAGAAGTCAATGGTCCGGAAAATCTCCATTTGAGAACATGAGGGTGAGAGCATTTGGAGAGCATTTATAATTACTAAAAGGATAATTACTCAAACAACTTTGGAAAGTCCCATAGATACTAAAACAACTTTGGCAAAAAATGGGTTTGGTAAAAGACCTTTCAATATTTTTTTTTTTAAATAACGAAAATGCCATTGGTATTTCAAAAAAAAAAATTTAATTTTTTTTAATAAAAACTTAATTAAAAAGAAATATTTTTTTTAGCAAACACTATTTATAATTGGCATTAGCGTTTGCGACTGGCGTTTGTGATATGCATTTGCGATTGACGCATGCGTTTGCTTTTGAAATCATGGTAGACTTGTTTTCTAAATGATGGTAGATTTGTTTTCTAAATGATGGTAGACTTGTATATCGAATGGCGTTTGCGTTAGAAAATCGTTGTATTTAAATACAAGTCTACCATCATTGTATGTCAGTATACAAATCTACCATCATTATATGTATACATACAAGTCTACCATCATTGTATATAAGCATACAAGTCTACCATCATTGTATGTAAGTATACAAATCTACCATATTAAATCTACCGCCGTAGTAACTAATAAATCTACCGTTTTAGTAAACTCGAAAGATTGAATAACTTTACCGCGTTAATAATAAGTCTACAATATATTATAAATTTGCCACCACTATAAATAAGTCTACGATCCAAAACACGTGTAAGTCTACCTCTCATGAATTTAAGTCTACCACAAATATTTAGTCTACCGTCATACAAAATAAATCTACCACTCAATAATACATCTACGAGATAAATCTACCATTCAACTACTAAGTCTACCACTCGAAAACAAATCTATCACCGTTGGCGTAAACTCTACCATTCATAATATAAGTTTATCACTCACAAATATCTCTACCACCAAATAAAAATAAGTCTATAGAATAAGTATACCATTTGAATATTAAGTCTACTATTCATAGACTAAGTCTACGAATTTGAATTAAGTCTACCGATCATTAAATAAATCTACTATCATTAGAACGGTAGACTTTTCATTTTTTTTGAGAAATTTATTATTGGCAGTTTCGTAAATACGTTTTTTGTCTTCAAATGAAATAAGGATAAAATGAATATAGAATATTATTTGAATAATAATAAAAAATTAGCATTGATTTAATAAAAAATAATTTTCCAAAGTCAGGTTATTTGGGTAAATTTCCTATTACTAAATGCTCTATTTTATTTTATGGTGTGACAATATGATTGAATGATAAAAAGCATAACACTATTTCAAATGCTTTTCCAGTCGAGCATTATCGTGACGACGCTAGTAGTTTCGATTACCTTCTTTACGAGGTGTCAATTTTTTTTTTTTTTTACGAAGCATATAAAACGACATCGTGGGGAACCCTAAATCGCGAGATTCCCTTCTCTGCGTCATCTCCTTGTTCTTCTCTCTCTACCTCTGTGCTCGTTTCTCTACCGGCGACGTGACCTCTCTGTCTCTGTCTCCGTCTCTGTTCCGTGCCTGCTTTAGGTACAAAGCTCTCAGCTCAGTGTTCTGTTTCGTAATCTCTTCTCGTAGCTCTGTTCTGTCTCGAAGACTCTCTTATCTCTGCTTGCTATTCTATGGTTTAGTCTTTTATGTGTATCTATGGAACCTTACTATTAGATTGGTGTTTAGGTGAGGAACCAACTTCTCTTTAAGGAAAAATCCAGAAAATTTTATAAAAATCTATGCTTTTTCCAGGAAATCATCAACGAAATTTTGCTTCTTCTTCGATTTCAAATACGAATTTGGTTGGGACCCTTATAGATTTTTAGTGTAGGTATTGTTTTTGGAACCCTGATAATCATATTCCCTCCTTAACAATAGAAAATTAGGCTGTTGATGGGCATAAAGTTTCATGCTTTTAGCTTCTTTTTTGTTTCCTAATGTGTTGCTCGCAAACCAACTTAGGTCTTTGTCTTCTGGAAATCACGGCTAATCGAATTTCTTGGGATTTGTTTGGACAAACTTGAGAGATAATGGACAACGGAAAAGACCAACAAATGGATGTTAGATCGGTGGTTGAAGCTGTTTCCGCCGATCACTCCTTTGGTGTTCCCCTCTATGTAGTTGAGAGCATGTGCATGCGTTGCGGTGAAAATGTAATTCTCCCTCTCACACACATATACTTACATAGTTTCTTTGAGGTTCTTGATTTTGGTTATGTGGTCCTTGATGTTGGTATGAAACACAACTTATTGGCAACATCTTGGTGATGGAAGGAGAAATTTGAGGTGATATATATATATTGATATTTGTGATTCTGTGGCAATCAGTTGGAGACTCTTTATATGGTGAACTTTCAGCTACTAGTGTATTTTTACCGAATTCTTTTACTTCAGTTGTAATAATCTGTCGTATGAGATTTTCTTGGTATTTCTCTTGATCCTTTTTCTGTGCGTAAAATAGCTTCTTATTTCTTTTCCAGGGAACAACTAGATTTCTATTGACCTTAATTCCTCACTTCAGAAAGGTATGTCGACACTGTGAACCGACCAGAGTGCTAAAAATTTTACAAAGTTTTATTAATTTGGTTGAAATAGACTTGTTTCCCTTGTTCTACGTTCTATTTATACCTTGTGCTAGCTGAAAAGCTTACTGCTAAACTACTTCTGGTTACAGGTCCTATTATCTGCATTTGAATGTCCTCATTGCGGAGAAAGGTACAACTTTGAATGATATTGAGATGCTTTTAACTATTCTATATGAGCTGGATTTTTAAAAAATCTCTAAAATATTTTCTGTTTTTCTCAATTGAAAAGAGAAAACCTTTAATCCTATCTCTTATCTGTTTTATAGGAATAATGAAGTTCAGTTTGCGGGAGAGATTCAACCCAGAGGATGCTGTTACCATCTAGAGGTTCAAGCTGGCGATGTGAAGGTTAATACATTGATTCAAATCTAAATTTCGGTTCTTTTCTATCCATTTTCGTTTTTTTTCATCTGGAGATGCACCTACCATGCGGTACAATGTTGCCCTCCATGCTTATTATAAGAATCGCAAATATTTGTCTTTAGTTGTCTCTCATTCTTAAGCTAATTTTACCTTCTTGTTTCTGTGTGAATGCAGATATTTGACCGGCAAGTTGTGAAATCTGAATCAGCCACTATTAAGGTGAGTTGTCTTGCTAATACTGGGCATTTCATTGCTTTTTTCGGTAACAAAATACTATGATTTTGCAAACTCAGGCCGCTTCCTGCATTTATAAGAAATCGCTTCCCCTAATCTTCCTGAAAACTGTGAATTAGTTTGCTTCTCGTATTATGAAAACTGACAGTAATTTATATGCCTTCAGATTCCGGAACTGGATTTTGAGATTCCACCAGAGGCCCAACGTGGAAGTTTGTCTACTGTAAGTCCTTAGTATCTTAACCATCTTGTTATGAACAGTTCGCTTTTTAAGGTAATTATTTATTTGAACAACCTCAAAATCGTCTGGCCTACTCATGAGAACAAATTAGCGTGCATTTAATGGCGATGTAATTATCAACTTGTCACTTGGGCAATGATTATTGGGAAGATCGCCATGAGAGGCGAGACCTATGCAATTTCGTTTCAGATTTTTGGTTCTCCTATTTTCCAGTTCCTTGTCAATAGCTCCCCCTTTTTTTGTTTAATTTACAGGTGGAAGGGGTATTATCGCGTGCTGCCGATGAACTGAGTGCCCTTCAAGAAGAACGCATGGTAATTTCTGACCGGGAGCAGCACATTTATGTTTTATGCCCAGTTTAATTGTTTTACAGTTGGAATCTTAAAACTATATATTTTGCTGGACACAGAAAGTTGATCCTAAAACTGCTGAAGCAATAGACCAATTCTTGTCCAAACTGAGAGCTTACGCTAAAGCAGAGACATCCTTCACTTTCATCTTGGATGATCCTGCCGGAAACAGCTTCATTGAGAACCCGTAAGGATAATCAATTTGGAAAATACTTAAAAATATAATTTATGTTTCTTTTATTTGCTTATGAAAAGTTTACAACATGACAGACATGCTCCATCACCGGATCCCTCTTTAACCATCAAATTCTATGAGCGAACACCAGAGCAACAAGCAACACTTGGATATCTTGCTGACCCATCGCAGGCTGGACAATCAGAAGGAAGCCTTGGTGCACCTTCTGCTAGAACAACTTATGTACCTAATGGAACAATTGGTGCAACAGCTGGTCATCGAGCAATTGCTCAGAGTAATAGCACTGATATTTCCGATAACTTGTTCAGATACACTGCGCCTGAAGAGGTAACTTCTAACTCTTGTAACTTTTCGATTAATTTTGTTGAATGTTCACTCGAGAAAATAAATCAGGGTCAAAAGTTGTATTCGTGAGAGTAAAAATTTTAGATGGTGATTAAGATATTTCATATCACTTTACAATTTCTAACAGGTGATGACTTTCCCTTCAACTTGCGGAGCATGTATGAAGCAATGTGAGACACGGATGTTTGTGACTAGTATCCTTTCAAAGTTTTTCGATCAGTCCACTCCTTGGTTTTCTGCAACAAATTTTCCGTATTTGTGTTTGTTGGTGATCTCCTAGATGTTGTTTACCCCTTGACAGAAAAATAGAAATCCCATACTTTCAGGAGGTTATTGTCATGGCATCTACATGTGAGGAATGTGGCTATCGCAATTCTGAGGTTGGGTTGGTTTGATCTTGTTAGAGATTTTGCAGACATATGCATGGTCTTTTAGTTTATTAACTTTTTTGGGTAATCATGAGCAGTTGAAGCCTGGTGGTGCGATTCCTTCAAAAGGAAAGAAAATTACTCTCTCTGTGAGAAACATCGCTGACCTTAGCCGAGATGTTATCAAGGTTAGTTTTTCGCTTCAATTTGTTTGGATAATGTAGTAGCGGACCAGTTGGATGAGTGGCGGATCGAGAGAGATTTCCCCATATCCATTCTATGTATCTTAAAGTAGCTGAGAAGGTCACAGTTAACTAACCTTATGAATAACTACGTAGGCTAAGAAATGGGTTATAATATTTATATTTTTGGAGCAACAAACTTCAATTATATGTCATCAATGGTTGAAATTTGTTTGTCGCATGTATTAGTCGGACACTGCAGGAGTGATTATCCCAGAACTTGATCTAGAGCTAGCCGGTGGTACACTTGGTGGAATGGTAACAACAGTGGAAGGGTTGGTCACACAAATCAGAGAAAGTGAGTATGACTTTTCAACATTATCCTTTGCCGTCTTAAACACGATCCTTGATCATTTTTAAGTGATTTAAGTACTGTAGAACAGATATATCGAACCATGGCATAAGTCAGTAAGTCAAGTAGTTGATCTAAGCATCCTAATATTCTACCTTACAAAGCTTTCATTGTTTGGATAATGGAAGCGTTTCGAGATTTGTTACTGACCCAAGTGTGGTATGGGTTCTCGCAGGCCTAGCGAGAATTCACGGATTCACTTTTGGTGACAGTCTGGATGAGAATAAGAAGAACAAGTGGAGAGAATTTGGATCAAGGCTCACTAAGGTAGCATCTTTATCGAATTAGCCTTGTCGTGTTCTTGATGTGCAAGAAAAAGCATAAGCAATGAGACCTTGTTTCTATAATGGAGATGGTTTATTTTTCTTTTCTTGCAGCTCCTAAGCTTAGAACAGCCATGGACTTTGATTCTTGATGATGAATTAGCAAATTCCTTTATTGCACCAGTAACAGATGATATCAAAGATGATCATCAGCTCACACGTAAGTTCCTCATTTTCCTTGACTACACAGCCTTAAGTTGGATCCGAACAAGATCGACACAAATATTCAGGCGTTGATTTCGTATCATTTATGTGATGGGTTTTGAATAACAAGTGTTGTTGTTTATGTTTGAATTACAGATGAAGAGTATGAGAGATCATGGGAGCAAAACGAGGAGTTGGGTCTCAACGACATAGATACTTCTTCAGCCGATGCTGCTTATGAATCCACAGAGAACAACTAAATTGTCTGGATAACTTATTTTTGGGATTTATGGCGATGATTAGAGAGATGGATTTGTATGTTTATGTTGTATGTTTTTTTTTTTTTTTTGGGGTCAAACTTCTATGTTGTATGGTTATATTACAGCAACCAGGGTGAGTAATAAGATTTATGATTCTTGGTCACACAAATGATGGATTTTTTTGGTACCTTTGTCTTGAGCATATTGGTTAGGGCTGGGCATCCGGTTCTTTCGGTTTGAATCCGTTTGGTTTGTTCTGCAATCGGTTCTTTCTTTCGAGAATATTCTTGCTGAAATAAACCGAACTGAATCTCGGTTCGATAATTGATTAATTCGGTTCGGTTTTGTGAAAATTTAGTTTGGTTATTCTATTTGGTTTGTCGGTTGAAATCGGTTATTCCAAAGAAAATTTGGTACATTCGATTAAATTCGGTGTTTCTCTGTTGTTACGGAAGCTTGGTTCTTTGGTTATTTGGGTTTCTTTAAGTTTTTTTTGGCTTTTTTGGTTAAATCCGGTTAAGAAAAACTAAAAATAATTATATAAAAAAAAATCGAAGAACCGATCGGTTCGAAGCTGTTGAACTAAATTGAAATCCGAATTAAAAATAAAGTGTTGCCAATCGGTTTAGAAGTGAGAACCGAAAACCCAGAATGTCGGTTTGGTTCCATTCGGTGACAACCGAATGGTGTTCCATTAATAATTATTAGGAGAACAATATTAAGTAGCTAGAAATAGGCCTAGGCACGGATCAGATATCCTAAAAAAATCCGGTATCCGCGATCCGCTCCGTTTTGAATGGATATTTGATTTTATGATCCGTTCCGATCCGGTAACTTTCGGATATCCGAATTTTTTTTAAGAATCCGCGGATATCCGATTCGATCTGTTAAAAGTCGAATATCCGAAATTTTTTTAGATATCCGCGGATATCCGATCGGATCGTTAAAAGTACCTTGAAAACTCAAAATTCTAAAAATTAGGTGAGAATGAGTGGTTAGACTACAATTCCTTTTGGCTGTATATCTATAATAACAAAAAAATAGCAAATCATATACATTAGAATATATGTTACTTTAATGACATATATATATATATATATATATATATATAATACGCCAATGCTGATCGGAGCGAATATCGGTATTTTCTTAAATAATATTTGCGATTTGCTTTGTTTTTTGCTGATACCACATTTAAGTATTTGCTTTGCTCCAAAACTTTTCGGATATTCGGATTTTTCGGTTCGGATCAAAGCAAATAGCGAATCGAATCGGATTTAACGGATTTTTTTCCCACTCCTAGCTAGAAAGACACAACATAAAGATAATATTAAAACTAAAAGGAACAAACAAGAACAAGTAAACACATGCGTTGGCTTCGTGGTTGTGCGATCTTTATGCCGCAACACTTCATTCAGTTTCTTTTTCACACTTTCAGCCCAAATCAACTTCTTCTTTAATTTTTCATCTGACATCAACTGTTTAAAAGAAAGAAAGAAAAAAAATGGTGTTAATAAATCGCTTAAAAAAGTAAATAAATGATTTAGAAAATACAATAAGAAAGTCTCACTTCTTTATGTAAAATCTGGTGACAATCACTACAATGTTGAGCTACTTCCTCCCGTAGCACCTTGATTTTCATACAGTGTAAAGCACCTGTTCATGACAACACATGTTGTAATTTAAATCGATCAAATTTTTGGTTATAAAAAGCAAAAGATTTGGTCGTACGTACCTTTTTTGTTATTTGCCCGGTTATGTTCTTTTGCTTGCTCAAAAAGCATGGCAGCCTCCTCCATGTGAACTTTCTCCTTTTGCTCAAGGGACTCAAGCGTCTTGAGGTGATCATCATACAATGAAGAAACGAAATCAATTAAGAGTTTAGAGAAAAAAAACATATTGAGGTGATTACCGTTTTGTCTAGGGTTTTTCATTGATGAATGAATAATTACAAACACTTATGATTCATATATAAGTCTTGAAACCCGATATATCTAGGAATATGAATGAACAATTACAAACCCGACTTCTTTTTACGGTACATTATCAGATTTTAAGTTATTAAGAACAGCAAAATTATTAGTTGTATGACACTGATACAACTATATATATATATAAAAACTTTTTTTTTAAAGTTCTCAATCAGTCTTAAAATTCCAAAAAAAACATCAATTGTAAAATCCAAGACATATGAAATAGGATGATACCTTGTTTAGGAGGTCAATCGCTTTTTGGAGATCATGCATCGCATCGCTTCGTTTCCAGGGGAGCCAAATCGCAACCATAGTAACCGTCGATGAAGAAAGAAACCCACTCTGATCGACTTGGTTTATATAATAAACAAACCTAATTACATAGTTAAATATTGGGTCGGTCGACTTGGTTTATATAAACTAACCTAATTACATAGTTAAA
This sequence comes from Pseudoturritis turrita, assembly GCA_900406555.1. Lineage (NCBI taxonomy): Eukaryota > Viridiplantae > Streptophyta > Magnoliopsida > Brassicales > Brassicaceae > Pseudoturritis > Pseudoturritis turrita. Next base: position 63,710 of record OVBL01000623.1, on the reverse strand, counting down.
TATTGTGTCGACTTGGTTTATAGGTTTAAACCTCACAAACAGGCTCGGCCCGTTAACAAGGCACATGCATCATGACCATATGGGTTATCTGAAAGTAAGGACTAGGGAGCTGGAGACAACAAAACATGAGAGTATGCTCTTGCGAGTGGTGACTTGTTCACAACTCCTAGAACATAAAGGAGATGGCGCATGGAAGCAAGGAAAGAGCGAAAGTGTTTCGTCGTTGACAACTCTTGGCTTTCATCCTATGATGGTTAAGCCGGAGAATCTACCAGTAGAGTAGCTTCTTCACCGTGTCAAGATTGCTTCAGATAAGAGTAGGAGGTGACTTATTATCAAACTATTTGCTGGAAGTACTATTTATATCTTGAACAGGATTTACCCTGAATATTTAAAGTTTGGTAACAATTAGCTCTTTCTCAGTTATTTTCATTCGCACAAAAGGAGGTATTTAATTTCTAAGGTAGGATAGTAGTGGTGATAGTTGGATGTAATCTCTGCATATAAGTTGTATGATAGGCTAAAGAGGGCCTCGTGTTTATGGCTTTTCAGGTGAATCTGATATGATCGTGAAGATATATTTGCAGCAGCCAATTCAGTTGTCTTTCAAGTTTTAGTACCACAAATTTCCTTCTATATGTATAGATATTGCTTGTTCTGATAAGTTTTGGTAGAAGATGGACCGCATATTTGCTGCCAGACGACATGCAAAACAATGCAGAGTGGGCTACTCGACGGCTACACTCACCATGGAAAATTAGTCGGGTCTCGGTTCGGAACACTTTTTTGGTTTTAGTGTAATAGCTTTTAAAAACACTTTTTGGGGTAAATTTTTTAGCTTTTTAAAACACATATATAATTCCAGTATATATCCAAATCCATTATATATTATCGGGTTGAAGATAACCTACGTTGTTTGCACGATTGCTAATGTGGATTTGCTTAACCAAATATAATCAGTTGAAGTCTATTGGTTGAATAAAACAAACTACATTTTTTTAATTTTATAAATGGCAAACATGTTAAGCAAAAAAGAGAGTTTGTTATGTATATTGTTTCTTGAAACCTAAGAATCAAGAAAAGCTCTCACAACGTCGACGATTGGAGCCATACAAATTGGACATTTCTTACTACTCCATTGCAATTCATGAGCACATTTCAGACACGTACACATATGTCCACACCTGCCAAAAAAAAAATCAAGACCGCAAGTTATTATTTCAGCGTTTGCGATTAGCAATTTTGAAATCGCAAAAGCAAGACGTTCCTACCTATACAGAAGCGAGTCAACAGGCATTTCAGAGCAAACGCAACACTTGCGTTTCAACGGATCATTCTTCGTGTCTACTCGTTGTTCTGCAGATGAGCCTACAAGAGATTTGTCCATCAGTTTGATTTCTTGAAATGAAGAATTTTTCAAAAACGTTTTAATGTGATGAAAATTAAAACTTACCAGAACGAGAAAGATCTTGAGTTACAGATTTTTGGAAATGAATTTGCATATCGATGCAAGATTTAACGGAACTTCGTAATTCGAGCATTTCTCGTTGAAGTTGTTCCATTTGTCCTCTGAGATCACTTATCATCTGCATTTCCTGTGTCTGTTTAAGTTAAGATCTTAGTTTACTTCACCAACACGTAACCTAACTTGATGGAAAAACAGAGAAGGATACAAGACTAAAACTCACAGATTGATTTGTTTGGACTGAAGTTTCTGGAAGAGGCAAAGACGTCGTCGGTTCGAGATCATTGACAATTTCTTGATCTCTGAAACTCCACGAAGATGATTGGCTACAAGCGTCGCTTGCAGCTTCAATATTTGTCTTCTCTGGTTCTTCCTCTGTTTCATTATCTTCTTGGTTCCTTGCTAAACACTCATCTTCCCACTCTTCTTCTTCTTCTTCATCTTCGTCGTCTTCTTCTTGATTGATTTGTACACCTATGTGACCTTGAACGCGATTGATCATCAAATTATCAATCTTTTGCCGCAAATCGCTGTTCAAAAAGTTGGAAACTGTTCGTCTGCGCAGCGATATGCAAATTAAAAGTCAAGTAAAGTTTCAAGTGAATCTTCTAAAGGGATTTGATGAATGATCGGAGAGATACCTCTCAATTAGGTTGCAAATATCTTTTTTCTCTGATTCTGTGTTGAGGACCTCAAGATACCTTTCTTTCCTCAGCTCTTCCCAGTAACTTCGAGGCCGTGATATATCATTAAACCAGTCATAAGTGTTTTCTCCATTGTAATGATAATAATCTCCATATTCATCTTCTTCTTCTTCCATTTCGTTTTCATCCGAATCATGTACAAACTCTATTGCTTCTTTCACATTTTCTTCCTTTTCTTCGCGTTCTACCTTCTTGGTTTCTTCATCTTCCGATTCTTTAATGCCGTTGTGGTCATTTGGATTTCGCAGAATCGACATTTCTTCAGCCTGTAAAGATTTCTTCTCTTTAGCCTTGTCTCTAGAGTCACTCGTAGATGATTCTTCTTGAGAATTGTTTCTATCAATCTCTTTAGTTGACTTAGCTTCTGAATTACGCAGAATCGACATTTCTTCACCGTGTTGTGAAGACTTCTTCTCTTTAGCCCTCTCTCTAGAGTCGTGACTCGCAGATTCTTCTACGGGTGTAACTTCTTGAGGAATCATGTTTTTATCCTCAATAATCTCTTTGAACTTATCTTCTACAGAAGCAAAATCTTCCTCTTTATTTCTTCTTCCTTTATCTTCAGACTCACACCGTGTTGTGTCCCTGTTACTCTCTCTTCTATCAATCATGTCTTTGTTTTCAACTAATTTCTCCACCGTTTCCTTTGAAGTAGCAATGCTTCTCTCCGCAGTTTCAACATTAATGATTCTTCTTGAAGCTTCTTGCAACACTTCATTTGTCTTGGTATTAGCTTTGCCTTCGGTTTTACCTTTACCTTTCTCCATAACTCTTTTCCTATTCTTTTTCTCCTTAGAGTTCCACAGATTCACCTTCTCAGCTATTCCCATCAAAGTGTTTCCTTCTACACTTTCCTCAGTTTCTCGCCTATCTTCTCTACTTTCCTTCTCAATAGGTTTCTTTAAATCACATTTCGCCGTTATCTCTTTCAAAACCTTTTTCTCTGCTTGTGCAGTAACTTCTTGATTAGTGCTTTTATCCTCAATCTCTTTGGACTTGGATTCTACAGAAACACAATCTTCCTTTTTCTTTCTTCTTGCTACTTTCTCAGCAAACTCACACCGCGCCATTGTTTCCTTTGAAGTAGTAATGCTTCTTTCCGCGCTTTCGACATTAATGATTCTTCTTGTAGCTTCTTCCAATACATCATTTTTCTCAACCCTCTCAGTATTATTACCTTTGCCTTCAATTTTACCTTTCTCCATCCCTCTTCTCCCATTCATTTTCTCCTCTGAGTTCCATAGATTCACCTTCTCGGCTATTCCAATCAAAGCATTCCCTTCTACACTTTCCTTACCAATACCTTTCTCCTTCGTCTCTCGCTTTTCGCCTCTCCCTTCAAGACTTTCTTTAGCGATAGCTTTCTCCTTGGTCTCTCGCTTTTCTCCTCTCCCTTCAAGACTTTCTTTAGCGATAGCTTTCTCCTTGGTCTCTCGCTTTTCTCCTCTCCCTTCAAGACTTTCTTTAGCAATACTTTTCTCCTTCGTCTCTCGCTTTTCGCCTCTCCCTTCTGTAGTTTCTTTCTGAATGGTGTCTCCTGAAGATTTCTTTAAACCATTCTTATTCTCCGCAATCTCACTCAAGACAGCTTTCTTCGCGTTCTCATCCGAAGGAATCACCTCCTGAATCTCCTTTATATCACTCTTCTCAATCGTTTCTTGCATAACCTTCTTCTCTGTAGCCTTTTGAGCATCTTTATCCAGATGCCGACCCCGAGAAGACACAGAACTAGACGAAGCTCCAGTCTCAATGTTCTCAGTATTTGTCTTATACTTCTCCCTGCATTTCATTTCATTAACTCCATAGCTCAATAACTCCCCAAGTATTGCAATAAAAATCATAAACTTCAGGTAACCTACCTGAGAAGATGCATCACACCAGACCCTCGTGGCGAGCGGTTTAAATCAGATCCTGCTGATGATGATTTACACCGATGTCTATCTTGAATCGCAATGCACCTTTCGTAACATCGAATCCTAAGCGTCGACTAAACACACAACAAAACACAAAGCAATAAAAATCTTTAGCCCTAATTAAGCCCTAAAATCTCTAACACCATTCTTGATGAAAAGATCAAGAAAATTATATACATACCTGAATCCGTCCGCGATGAGTGAACTTCGAAACACTACGGCGATCTAATAAACAAGCCAGCTCCTTTTCTCGATCACGCGTCATCTGCACCAATAAATCTGCAAATGCTTGACGCCCTCTTATTCTTGGGGAACAAGCAACCTGAGGAAAACATCTCGCTTCTGTTGTCTGAACTTCTTTATAACTGTCGTTGCCGCCGCCGCTTCCATTGTCGTTATTAGCCGTTGTTTCTGAGTCGTTGCTTAGTTTTCGGATAATATCCATAACTCTTACTCCTTCTCTCTCTTTTTCCCCGGAATCTTGAGGAGGAGGAGGAACAAATTGTGAATCACATTCCATCGCTTCTTCTTCTTCTTCTTCTTCTTCTTCCTCGTTGTTACCTTCTTCGATCGGTTGAATCAAATCAGATTCTTTGACGGATTCTTCGTTGAGAGAAATCTCTGAGTTCTCTAAAACGTTTGATCCTGAAGAACTTGTTCTGCTTTCGATTTGGGATTGGTTTTGGTTCGAGCTCGGTGGTTGCTGCGTTGTCCTCGCTTCCCATATCTGAACAAGAGAAGAAGCAGCCATGGTTTCGTTTCTTGACGGATTCTCGGGTTGACCCGGATTGGAAATATTCGGATCCGGGTCGGGCCCTAGAGAAGAGACTTCCTCTGTTTTCGATAGCCGATGATCTGAAACAGAGGATTTGTTGGAAGAAGAAGAAGAACATTCCGGGACCGATTTGGTGGAGGAATCATCATCATTCTCACCAGAGACGCTACATTTTTCGAGATGATCTCTTACAAAAACATTGAGATTCTTCTCGAAGGCGACATGTATGTTTCGGACATTGTTGTTGTTCTTGTTCTTCTTGTTGTTGTCTCCTCGGATGCATCTCTCGTGAGGGGTCAAGACACAATTAAAAGTCTGGCATGAAGACATTTCAACCTCAGAGGAAGCCATTTCCATAAACACCCAAATCAAAAAACACAAATCCTATTAAATCGGATCTTTCTCTGTAATGTTTTTTTATAAATTTCAATGCTCTGTTTTCTTATTTCTTGACCCCTTCTGGGGAAGATGAAGAACAAGAGCGTCGAAACAGATTAAAACCCATTTTATTACAGAGAAATTTCGAACACGAACACGAAGACAAAGTTTTGATTTAAAAAAACAAGAGGAAATCGAAGAGACAGAGGGAAAACGAAGAGACGAAGTCCGAAACAGAGCAATGGAGAAAAGGAGAGAAGAAAAAACAAAAGTCTTTCTGTTTTTTTTTTTTCTCTATTCTTTTGCTTTTTTTTTTTTTTATAGATTTGATGTAATTATCATCCGCCAATATTATTTAGGTAAATAATATTACATTTTGGAGAAAGAAAATAATCCAAATATAGATTAGTCGATGATCTTTGGAGATGTAGTTGTAACTTTAAAACTAAAATAAATAAAAAAAAAAGGTTTATAGGGCAAAGAAGAGAGACAGTGTCAAAGAAAGAGGGAGAGCATAATAATGGCATTTCTCTAAATGAGAGTTGACTCGTTTTATTGATACATGAATAAAGCCTATTTTTCAAATTTAATGACAAAATTAGAGTCACTTACACATTTTTCTTTTTCTTTTTTTTTACTACAATGGATTTTAATTATTTTTAACTAATTATCTAAAATTTCTAAATTTTTTTTTATAATTTAGGAATATAAAATAATTTTTTTATAACAATTATCTAAATTTTTATGTTAGTCAATCGTTTGAGCTGTAAATATACATTATATTTTTTTATTAAATATTTCAGATTATACTTTCTATGATATTATAATATTTTTGTGTTGATGCCTAAAAAAAGAGAGAATAATTTATGTTTTTAATATAAATTATAAATAAAAAGAACCATGTTTCATGGTATTGGCTGATATTTTTCTAAATTCGCAATCTTAGAAATAAAAATTTCACTAATTTTAAAATTAATTAATTAATAAATTTGATTTAATCATGAATTTAATTAGATATGAATCTCAATATAATTAATTGATCATTGCTTTTCAAAATGATTCTAACTTATCTCCTAAAATTTTAAACCACGTGTTCAAGTCGGATTTCGGATCTTCCGTATTGGAGTCATTGATCTCATGCATTAGACATATGATACCTTCTGAGAACAGCTTCGAGAACATCAGATAGAATTTCCATTCTCTGAAAATAAGGAGACACATCATTCCACCATACAAGTTTGAGGAATGATGACAAGACAGACAAGTCGTAGATCCTGCACAAGTAACACGGCCAGGAAGGCCTTCGGGGACGAAAAGGAGTTATCCTCTCAAAGACTCTCTGACGTCCAAGTCAGGTCATCACAAGAAAATAGATTTAATCAGAAGGTAAATGTGGATTTAGTTTGGTGTCACGTCCGAGAATCATGGGCACCATCTATTGTTTGAAGATCAAGATAAGATGAATGAAATGTAATTCTTAGAGAGAGTGAAATTGGAACTCTCTCCCAGAAGAGATTATAAAAATTGGGATCCCGCCGAGGATCTCCTTACCATCTCCATGTATTGCTCTTTCTTTGTCTTTCTCTGGGATATGAGTTCTCTCTCTCTCTTTCGGCTCATGGCCTTTCGCCTCCTTTTCCTTCGCATGGTATTTATAGGAGAAGGTCTTACCTTTGCCTTTGTCCTGGTCTATGTATCTCATGTTGGGTCACATCATTCACCCTCTCTTTCGTAGTGGCCAGCTCTGATTCGGGTGGTGGCAAGTGAGATACGTGCTTAATATGTGAGTCGCCTCTCCGCGGCAGGCCTATTTTGCTAACATTACTTGGAGACAGGACTATGTTATACTCTTAGACGATGAAACGTCTACGCCATCTAACTGACATGGCGACCTCTAGTCGTTGGTGTAAAACTACCCCAAACACTACGTGTTATTGATTTAAATTTTAAAATTTAGTGTTACTCAACATATTTTGTGTTGTTTAAAATATAATATATCTTTATGTTGAAAAATTGAAACAAATCTAATCAGATTTACATGTTTAAATATTTGTTTGCAACTCTTACATTAATGAAATGTAACAAAATCAAAGCTATTATTAATTATCCCATGATTATAAAATCTGCATAAGATAAATCACACTGAGTAGATAAACCAATACATAATTTTTATAAACGCCATCAAATTTATTTTTCTCAGATTATAAAGAGCACATAATTTATTCTGTAAAGTGTCTATTTTATGAATTTTTAAATAATATCAAATAAATTTCCTTTTGCATGTATATGGCAAATTGGCAATGGCAATTCATAGGAATAGATTTATAGTCTTTGACTCGTGTAATTGATGATATACTTCCATTTCATGATAATATTAGGTGGATTTTCTCAAATCAAATATTTTGTTTAGTAATTGTTAAATATGGTAACTATTTTTATAGACTCTGACTAAAGCGACGGGGAAAGTTATAGAGAAGTAATTTAGGGTTTTGACTTAATTACACCTGGAATCAAACTCTGTTCCAATTAACACTGAATCAATCTAACTACTTTAATTTCTACAAAAACATATGTGGCCGTTGCTCAAGTTTAGAAGATGATAAATCACCTAAAACTTGGCATTTGGTAGTTTTTTTTTTTTGTGTCATCTCGATAGATAATATTAATAGGGGTAAAGTATTACACAGAAGACTAAGGCCAGTAAGGGAAAATTCCTCCATAGCCGAGCGATTCGGAAATGAATTCGTTTAGAGACCAACAGCCCAAACAAAGGAAATATGGCCCAAACGATTACCGGAAAACAAAGAAACCAAAATCGAGAGATACAATCTTAACCCAAACAGGAGAAATAAAAGTCAATAATGCATCTAACTGCGACACTCTGGCAAGGAAGATCATTCTGAAGAAACGCAACCTCCAAAATCATAATGGAATGAGGCTAAACCAAAACACTAATCGGCAGATAAAACGATGAAAGCCTAGAAGAAGACGACCCCAACAAGAAGGAAAACAAACCAACCATCCAAAAAGACTTCAAAAGATATTCAACCCAATACCAAACCTATGAGAGGAGATGGCAAGTTGTTGATATACATCGCCGATTGAAGATTTATTCTGAAAATTGTGGGAAGAAAAGAGGAGCTAAACTGCTGGGCGAGGGATATGAGTCTCAGTAACATCTTCTTCAAAGAAAAGACTACCAAAAAGTACCAGAACAATACAACAACACCAAAAGATCCGTTGCGAAAAGCGTCACGACCAAGCAAGACTCCAACGAGGGCGGAAATCACAATCGCTTGATTTGGCACGAATCAAGAGCAGACCAAAGACAAAACAAGAGGCCAAAGACCATACCTCGTAAGCCTCCTGGACTACTCCCATAAACCAACCATCTTCTGCGTACACAAAATCCCAGCCACTACTCCAAACCTGACCCACTTGATGACAAAGACGATCGAGAAGACGGGCAAACTCAGAGGAAAATCGGACGAGGAGGGGAGCCGAGAATAGCCGCCGAAAACAGAAAGAGATAGACAGGATACAAGGACACCACACTCTTCCCGATAAGGGATCCACCTAGACATAACAGCGGAAAGAGAAGATACCCGACACCAAACCCAAACCAAACCATCAACTACCGAACCCAACAAGACCCTAGAGAGAAGGGAAATGAACCATCCCAAAGCCCCACTCAAGCACAGAGAATCATGGAACTCAGTTTCCTATCCATCCGCCGTCCTTAAGCATCCAGAGTCGGAAAAGAATGTGAACCATGGAAATCAATATCAAAAAGCAACCAAGGAATAGAAAACTCCAATGATGCTCCAAAGATCCTCCAAAGACCTGGCTATCCTCCAAGATAAACAAAGCTGTAAACACGGATCAGGAAAAATCAAGGGATAGGCTAAGAGCTCAGCCAAGGCGAGCCACCGGAGACCTGCATCTGAGATACAAGCACACGAACCAAAGGAATGGCGAATCTAGGAATCAAATCTGAAGTAGTCCTCAACCAGCAGAGAAAACTCAATAACTACACCCGAGTTTAACCTCAGAACACAAGACGAGCGGTGTAGCTCGAAAGACGGAGGTAAAAAACCACTGATCTGAAGAAACGAGCCGATCACAAGACTCGACCACAAGCCGCCGTCCTCTAGCATCTTCGTGGTTGAGCCAGCGACAGACCACGAACCCAGAGTGGAGGTAGAGCAACAACTATAAGCCCATGGCGAAATAGATCTAAGACCCAACCTTAGATCAAAGCCCCAAACCCGAGAAACAGAAGCCGATACAGATATTAAAGATGAAAGACGATAAGAGCTTCCCTTTTTCGACGGCGATGAGCTCCACCGTTCACTGGAGAAGGAGATCGGAGGAATAGAAAGAAGCGACTATAGGGTTTAAGATTGGGGGAAATTTTTGCCTCTCAAAGGCTTGAATGGCAGCAACTTTTTGTTCATTTTTGTCTGGCATTTGATAGTTTTTATCCCTTTTATTATTGATAAAACAGTAATTAATAAGTGTATATTTATACAATTATCTTAATTAAAGAATGTTACGAGTAAAGTTAAGAATGCGCCGTCTAGGGTTCCTCCAAGGGTGATTTTGCTAGGGTTTTGGGATTTTCATCCAAAACCTCTCTAGCTTTCTCGTTTTCCTAGATCTGTAACCTTTTCACTGCCTGCTATTACTGAATCCACTCTTTATTGCGTCTTCTGGCTTGGTTTTTGCTTTTGTTACTGGATTTCTGCAATCAAGTTTTGATCTCTCCCTTGTCTTAAGATTTTCTTCTCTGTATCATCCCCTTTCGCGTGGTCCACAAGCGAGAGCTTATCTCCTTCAAAATCGAGCATGTCTTCGCACCGGTTCTCCCGAGCGGAAAAGGGTAAAGCCATTGCAGATACAAGTCAATGGATCCGTGAACCTCCAATCATACTACCTGATGTTGAAGATTCTAACCTTATTGAGGAAAATCGGATGACCCTTATTGGAATGATTATCCACCTAGAAACACAAAATCCATCAGCATTACTCAATTTTTTACCCCAAATCTGGGGCCTAGTGGGAAAAGTTGAAGGTAAATACTTGGAAGGGAACATTTCCAGTTTTGATTTCATGAGGAAGAAGATCTCCTCTCAACACTGCGCAGAGCACCCTTTCATTACAAATGATGAATGTTAGTGCAGCAACGATGGGAGCCGTCGACTTCTCCTTCCTTTCCAAGTGATATTCCTTTTTGGATAAAGATCAATGACCTACCAACTCAGTTCTGGACCGTCAATAACCTTAAAGCAATTGGAAATAATCCTGTAAATACCTAGACCATGATACAAGGGAGGAGAAAGTTCAGGTCCAAGTTAATGCTTTCAAACCTTTGATAATGAAACAATCTGTCCAATCCCGAACCGGAGAGGAGGCTCCTGTGGAATTTGAATATGACCATCTAGAGAAATCTCTTGCTTCGCATTGACTCATGAGGAAAGAGATTGTCCAAAATTGGTAAACTCTTGACCTCTTCTTACGGAGTTGGGTATCAACCAACAAAAGACGATCTCAGTTGCCGAGGAGGATAAGAAAAGAAGGGGTACCTTTCGGTCCACAAAACTGGATGACCCCAAGTTATCGGATCGTCAGGGCTTCCCTAAAAGACGCCGTAGTTACTTCCCTCAAAAACCAATATCACATCCTCGCATAGGGAAAAATACAAGTAAACACGGAGGAAAACTTAGGAACCAATCAAAGATGATAAGAGACCTCAATTCGTCTGGAGAGAGACGGGAATAGACAAAGACCAATCTGAGACTCAACACCAACACCCTAGAGGCAAGATAGCCAGGAAACTGGACTTTAAAACAGGGGAGGTCCAGAGCCATCATCAAAGAAACAGCCCTGAAAGGAGGAGAAGAGAAGATTGGTTTTCGAATCCCCAACAGTGAGGTTGTGACTCTCGACAACACATCAACCAACTACCTCGACACGAGGACACAAATTACTCAAGAATAGAGTCAGGCTATATAGGGTTTCAAATTCAAGATAAAAACAGAGGTCTGGAACAGCAGGCATAAACCTGTGAGACTAAAAAAAGAACTGGTCCAGTGAATGATGGGAGACATGAAATAGCCAAGGCCAACTCCCCACATTCCCGACCACGTGCTCATACACACCCTCTGCCTCACAATGAGGCTTCTGAAAACTCAAAGGCGAGCTCACGAAGACCTGCCCTAGAAAGACTATCACAACCTGGTGATAATGACATGGTAAGATCTTCTCAGTCGACTTCTCCGGCAAAAAGGCCTGCAAAAGAAAGGATGTCCTTCCCTGGAGCTTCTAATGATAGGACAAATCTACCTCCATCATGTGACCATCAATATCGGGAATCTCCACCGAAAGTAGTGCAGCAGGTGGCAACACGTTCTGATGATAGAGAGAAAGCTCAGGAACTGTTAGCAGATTCCGGTAAAATGGCTAATAAGAGAACTACCAGGCAGATCGATTCCTCATCTTCATCGGAAGCTACAATTCCTAACTTACCAGAATTCCAAAGACAGGTAGCACCTCAATTCCCGATTACTACAATATTGGGACGCCGTAAGGAACCGAAAAGGACTGTTACTACATGTCAGATAAGCAAACGCAAGGTCCCTCTAAGACTAGTGGGCAAGAAGAGAGGAGGCAATAGTCTGATACTAGAAGCTAGCTCCAAACTACGTTTGGCTACCAAATCCAACTCAACAGTTCGGAAGAAACTCAACACAACATCGACAAAGGATCTACACATTTTCACCTCTGTACCTCTAAATGAGGATGCTACTAATGTAGTTACTTCGCCTAAGGCCTTAGTGCCGTCATCTTATAAGGGTTTGATGGTTTTCCAGAAACCATCCAATTTTCAATGATTACAACTAGTTAGAACTATCAAGGGTTCGAAAACTCCCTGACAGTTCGACGCCTAAGAAAATTGAGATTATCACTCTTCCCGGACATTATGTTTCTAATAAAGACAAAAAATCAAGATGAATATGTTTTCTCAGTTTTTAATTGGATGGGCTATGATCACAAGTTTACAGTGCCACCAAATAGGTTTAACAGGTGGTTTAGCCCTCTTTTGGAGACAGGATATCGAGTTAAATATTCTATCCTTTTCTCCTAACTACATCGACACAGTGGTTACGGTACAACAACATCGATTCTATCTAACTTTGGTTTACGAACACCCTTCAAGACAACATAGGGCGGATGTTTGGAACACTATCTCAGCTCTTGGAGCTACACGTAATCTCCATTGGCTTTTAACTGGTGATTTTAACAAAATTCTTGAGAACAGTAAAAAATGCGGTGGACCATCAAAACTGGAAGGTTCTTTTGTAGATTTCCAAATTTTTGTTGCTACCAACGACTTATGGGATGTGAAACACTCGGGTAACCCATATTCTTGGTGCGGTATGCGTTCACAATATCTTGTACATGCACAACTAGACAGATTGATGTCTAATAATGCTTGGATTGAGGATTTTCCATCGGGGCATTGTGAATATTTACGATTTGAAGGCTCGGATCACCGACCATTTTTCACGTATATTGATAATACTCGGGTTAAAAAGAAAGGAATGTTTCACTTCGATAAAAGATTAAGAGACAAAGAGGAGATATCCGATCTCATTTCGAATGTGTGGAGTAGATCAAATTCAGGAATAGTGGAGACTAAGATACGACATTGCCGAACCAAACTCACCAAGTGGACGAGAGAGCAAAATCAGAATAGTGCTCTGGTCATTAAGGAAGCACAAGTGGCACTTGAAGCTGTTATTTCGAGTGAAGTTAATGTATAACACACTATATGTCGATCCTTGAGCAAGCTTATTGTGATGAAGAGGCACTGTGGAAACAAAGAAGCAGAATAGCATGGCTGAACAATAGAGACTTAAATACGGCTTACTTCCTAGAAGACTCTTCAGGTACTCCGGTATACAAGGAGAAAAATATAGCGAGAGTTATCACAGAGTACTTCAAGACTATATTTTCCTCTAATGGACAAGTACAACTCGATGTTGTGGAGGAGGTAATACAACCTTGTGTGTCACCAGAAATGAATGCCACTTTAATCACCATTCCCTTCGACGAAGAAATCAGAGCGGTTTCTCTAGCAATTCACGCCGAGAAGGTTCTAGGCCCTGATGGTTTCACAGCGGGGTTTTTCCACTCTTATTGGCAAATCATTGGACCGGATTTAACAAAAGAGATTAAGGAGTTCTTCCTTACGGGCTCTTTCCCTCATAAGATGAACAACACACATATTCACCTTATACCAAAAATCTCTGGGCCGAGGAAAGTAGCCGATTACAGACCTATTGCCTTGTGCAACACCTACTACAAAATTGTAGCAAAAATTTTAACAAAGAGATTTCAACCGATACTCTCTTCTTTAATATGGTAAAACCAGTCTGCCTTTGTACCCCAATGAGCCATATCTAATAATGTGCTCATTACTCATGAGATCCTTCATTTCTTAAAGAGATCGGGAGTTAAAAAGGGAGGAGCGATGGTGGTAAAGCCGACATGAGTAAAGCATATGATCGAATCGAGTGGAATTTTCTCCGATAAGTGTGTACTCGTACGGGTTTCCATGAGATGTGGATCGGGTGGATTATGGAGTGTGTCTCAGCGGTGTCTTATTCATTTCTCATAAATGGCAGTCCACAAGGCTTAGTAACACCATCTTGTGGACTAAGACAAGGAGATCCGCTCTCACCGTATCTATTCATTCTTTGTACGGAGGTACTCTCAGGTTTAAGCAGAGTAGCAGAGGATAATGGAACTCTTTTAGGTGTTAAAGTTGCGAGAAACATCCCGTATGTCAACAACCTCCTTTTTGCGGATGATACGATGTTTTTCTGCAAATCGGATCCTCAAAGTTGCCAGAATCTGGCTGGGATTTTAAGGCGCTATGAAGAAGCATCGGGGCAGTTCATCAATCTAGCCAAATCGTCCATCACATTCGCATCTAAAACACCAAGAAGTTGTAGAGATAGAGTCAAAAGCGATCTCTGTATAACCAAGGAAGGAGGAACGGAACGGGGAAATACTTGGGACTCCCAGAGAATTTTGGAAGAAGAAAATGAGATATTTTTACGTCTTTGGTGGACCGTATAAGGCAAAAATTCATAGTTGGACCTCGCAATTTTTGTCACCGGCCGGTAAACAAATTCTATTCAAATCTGTTTTATCCGCTATGCCATCATACACGATGTCGTATTTCAAGTTGCCTATCTCACTGTGTAAAAGGATTCGGTTGATTCTAACGAGATTCTGGTAGTACGATAAACCGGATAAGAGGAAAATGAGTTGGATCTCATGGGATAAGATGACGATACCAAAGAATGCGGGGGGGGGGGGGTGTTATGCTTCAGGGATATTGAAGAACTCAATGACGCTTTGTTAGCAAAAGTGAGTTGGCATGTACTAACACATCCATAATCTCTTCTATATCGAGTTCTACAAGGAAAATATTGACATAATCTGCCCTTTTTAGATGTGAAGCGACGGCAGAGGCATCCCATGGTTGGCAAAAAATTCTAGCAGGTCGAAATTTTTTAATGAAGGGCCTTGGCTGGTTAGTAGGTGATGGGGAATCAATAAATATGTGGGATGACCCTTGGTTATCAACCACTGAACCGCTACGGCCTTATGGACCTAGACCTCAACAATTACCCAACCTTCTAGTTTTGGATCTCATATCACCGTCCACTAAGAGTTAGAACTGGAGTCTTATTCAGGAATACTTATCGATGTATGAAGACCACATCAAGCGACTGAATCTGGGATTTACACGACATAGAGATTCTCTGGTTTGGTTTCCAACAAAGAATGGTACCTATTCAACTAGAAGTGGCTATGGCTTGACAAAGATCGATTCTGTGCCAAATCCAAGACAAAAATTCAACTGGCAAAAGAAGCTTTGGAGACTCAAAACACAACCAAAAATCAAATCTTTTATTTGGAAAGCCTCAGTTGATGCTTTACCGGTTGGAGAGCAACTTATAAGAAGAGGTATTAGAGATCATCCCGTTTGTACCCGATGTGGTGAGACCGAAACAACTGTTCATGCTCTCTTTCACTGCCAATGGGTAACACAAGTCTGGTCTCTAGCTCCTACCTTGCAGATAAACTGGACTAGTATCTCATCAGTTCTGGAGTTCTTAACTGAGGCGCCACGAGCTTCTGTCCTTCTTCCTATCGGTATTACAACGCAGTTTTATTTGCTTGGATTGCTTTGAATATTTGGACGGCGAGGAACAAGTTGGTATATGAGAATACATTGTTTTCAGCTGAGGAAGTAGTTGCGAAGGCAATACGTGAAGCTAAAGCTTGGCAATCGGCACAAAAAGCTCTGCCGAAACAGAGGAATCGGGACCCAACTATACCATATCACCACACTGGAGAGGAATACGATTTTGAATGTTTTATAGACGTAGCTTGGAAACAGGATGCCACACATTGTGGACTGGGTTGGGTGTTCCGCTCGAATGCGGATGAAACAGTAGAGGAATTCACCGATGTCCACAAAGAAGTCTACTCTGCCTTGTCAGCCAAAGCTTGGGCTTTGATCAAGGCCCTCCAAAAAGCAAGAGAAAAGGGTTTTGAATGCTTACACGTATGCTCAGATTCATAGGTTTTAATTAACTTAATCCGAAAACAAGAATCGAATACGGAGATTCACAACTTCCTTTTCGAAACATGTTTGTTAGCTTCGAATTTTCGCAAGCTTTCCTTTTCGTTTATTCCACGAGAGGCCAATATATTGGCCGATTCTTTAGCCAAAAGAGCCATTTCCGCTCTTTCATTGTCGTTGTATTCGACTTAATTTATTCAATAAAGTTATGTTTTGATAAAAAAAAAATAAGTTTCTATTTTTTTCGGGTTAAACTTACTGACTTTTTAAAACTACTTGATGGGTTGCCTTAATGGTTTATTGATTTTAATTGATTTTGAAATCCAAGCAAAATCACGTCTTATTGGATCATTGATTTTAAAATCCATATCAAAATCCTATGTTATTCGTTATGCGATTTTTAAATCCTATTTAAAATTATGTGTTATTCAATGCTAATAATTTACATAAAGATTTGATTTCGTTGTTGATTTTAATGGATTTTGAAGGATTTCCAAATTAAAAATACAAAGAATCAAATCCGAAAAAAATCTATGGATTTACAAAGATTATTAAATCGTATAGTATTTATAAATCAATTAAAATATATAAACAAATAACATCCAATAAAATTCATTTCTTTATTATAGACTATAAATATTTAAAACCTTTTTCAAGATATGTGTTCGGTTGATTATGTTTTTAAAGAGTGGTGATAAGAATTAGATTATAGACCTAGGTCTATAAAATTACCCACACTAAGCTTTCAAGTCGGAGTGAAAAGTGCACACATCTTTAGCATCCATTTTCACTTTTGTATATATTTGTTTATATAATAATTTATTTTTATTCTATATAAAAAAAAATTTGTTTTGGGAACTCGTAATTTCGATTTGAAATTAATTTTATTAGCTGGAAAAAGAAAAAAAAACGAATTGCATGGGCGGACCAAAGCCCATTGAGAGGCCCAATCATACACTAAAATGGTAATGTAAGTGGGCCCAACACGGTGAAGTTATGTCCGAGAGTATTCACTAAACCGGAGATCGGAGACTAAAAGCCGATAACTAAAAGAAACGAAAACAAAAAAAAATCAATTTTTCGGGAGATCGAAGAAGAAAACGATGCCTCTGAGTGCAACAATGGTCGGAGCTTTACTGGGTCTCGGTACCCAGATGTACTCTAACGCCCTTCGCAAGCTCCCTTACATGCGTCGTAAGTCCACGAATCGAAAAATGCAAAACAAAACCCTAATTTTGTGTTTTTGTCCCATTTCGTTGTCTGATTCTCTGGGTTTTGAAATCTGTGAAATTTGATGTTGAAAATCTGTTAGATCCGTGGGAACATGTGGTGGGTATGGGACTTGGTGCTGTGTTCGCTAACCAGCTTGTGAAATGGGATGTGAAGCTTAAGGAAGATCTTGATGTTATGCTTGATAAAGCCAGAGCTGCGAATGAGCGTCGTTACTTTGGTATATCTTTTTTCTCGTTTTTCGGATTCTCGATTTTTCTTTGTTTTGATTCAAGTCTTTGTGTGGTTGCGGGTTTTACTTGTTGATTTGGCATATACTAATTGGCTACAAGAGTTTCGATTCGACCCTGTTGATTCATGTTTGGCAATGGAATTCTTGGTACAATCACAGTGTTATTACACCAAACACTTGAAAACTTAGGCTACATTCATTTCTTTTTTGTGATTTGGGTGTTCTTGCTTTGCCCAAAGGTTTAATCTTTTAGAAGTTTGTCAACTGAGCGAATCTCGGTGCAGGCTAGCTCGTTGCAAATCCGTTTGGTTCTGTTATGAAAGTTAGACTATTTGGGCAACATTTATTAGCAAGATCTCAATAAGAGTGGAAAAATAGATGCTTTCGATTATTTCTTTGGTTTTAGAGTGAGATAGGTTGCAACTTGCAAGTAATGATATTGCATTATGGGATAAACAGAAACTTGATGTGAGATTGAAGGGAAGCACACTTGTTTTATGTAGATGTGTAATTTTAGTTGGAGCTCGATGGAAGTTTCCGTTTAAAAACGAAGTGGATAAGTTTTCACAAACTCTTCTTAACAAAACTTTTGACATATTTTAAGCTCAAGCTTCTTTAGTTTCATGTTAAAATCTCTATTTGTTGATTTCCACCATTGGCAACTGCCTATTTGTGAGGGTCTAGTGGCATTCCGTGTATTACATTTCTTGTTTTGTTAGGTTGCATACTTTTCTTATATATAGAACTTTTATTTATATGATTTTGGAATATTCAAACTTCTCTTTCGTCTTTGTAATGCAGATGAAGATCGGGATTAATTGTTGAGTCACCTTTGAAGTCTTCAGAAAAGAAATATCGTCCTCTGAAGTCATCTCAAGTGCTTGTTTTGTTTGTTCTCCCTTGTAAAAGCTTTGCTTCTCCTTTTTCTTAGAGCTGATTGTCTTTTGCTTCGGCACTAGAGTACTCTTCATTCAGTGTTTTTGGTGTGAACCGAAAGATTTGTGTTTACACAATCAGAGTCACTCGAATCTGTTTGTACCTGGCTAATAATTTCGAATGAGAAACCTTGCAATGAAAAATTTCAAAAACTCTCTTTCAATTTTGGCTCAAGTTGCATTAGAAAGCAATTGATTTCGTTACTCGGCATTAGCTGATTTGTATAAGCAAATGTGCAGGTGAAGCTAAGAAGTGTTTGTAGTTTGAAACAATCTTTGTATTGAAACTATGACTCTATACAAAGCAAATACAGAATTGAAGGAAAAAAAAATTAAAGTTTGCAGTTTTCATGTCTCCAAAATCATTTGCAGGTATCTGTTTTCACAGCTTCTTATAACCGGCGATTCTATTGTTGAAGACATGGAGAAGGCTATCACATGCTTGTCTAGAAGATGGTCTCTCTTGGGGAGAAGTTTTTGTGCACTTAAGTGCAATCTCAAGAACCTGATAAGCCGCGTCTTCTTCAAATGGCAAAAGTGGCTTAAGCTTTGGATCTATAAGCTTCTCTCTTGCGGAACCAGCTATCTCAAGATTCGTCTCAACCCATCTCACCATATCCATCTCTGCGCCAAACACTGACTCGGTTGGCATTTTCCCGGACACAATCTCCATCAACACTATCCCCATACTGTAAACATCGCTCTTCTCAGTCGCCTTCAACGAGTAAGCATACTCTGGATCCACAATTTTCAAAACATCAGATTTTTAAACAGTGAATATGCAAAAGCTAGGAAACTAAAGAAGAAGATGAGTACCTGGAGCAATGTAGCCGTAAGAGCCTGCAAACCAAGTGTTTGAGTCTGTGTAGCTATCATAGTTCTCAGTTAAGACCTTGGCCAGCCCGAAATCTCCTAAATGTGCTTCCATGTTGGAATCGAGGAGCACGTTACTGGATTTGATATCACGGTGAACGATTGGAGGAACGCAGTCATGATGAAGGTACTCTACTCCTTGAGCCAACCCTACTGCTATCCTCAATCTTGCTTCCCAGTCTAAAAGCTTCTTCTTTTTTTCGATCACTGGTTGATCCTCATGAAACCAATCCCAAACGCTTCCATTCTTCATGTACTCATATATCAAAAGATTCAATCCTTCTGACTTGCTGCTGCAGTAGCCCATCAGCTTAACAAGATGCCTATGTCTGATTCTTCCAAGTGTCTTAACTTCTCTGCTGAAGCTTTTGTTCGACATGAGATCATCTTTCCAGAGAATCTTCTTCACTGCAACAGTCTCACCATTCTCAAGCTCCGCCTTGTAAATCTTCCCAGAGCCTCCAGATCCAATCATGTACTCGTCGCTTAGATTATGCGTGGCTTCCATAATGTCTTCCCACTTGATATCTGACTTTGAAGCAGCTCCTGTTCGAAAGAGAGGCTTGTGTGTAGCTTGTGAAGAAGAGCTTGACGATGAGTACGCAGAGCTTCCATCCCGCACTTTCTTGAAGAAATCATGCCTTTGTTTGAAGAAGAGACCGATTACAAGTATCATCAAAGCAATCGCTGCCAACGCTGACATTGCTGATATTATGACAACTGATCTTGCACTAAGACCCTGTTGCTTCTCGTTTGATCCCGCTCTGTTGCAGTGACTAAGAGGGCTTCCACAGAGACCTGCATTGCCTACAAAGGAATCAGCTGGCCATCTTGAGAACTGTTTCTTGAGTTTGCCTCCAAGGTTATTGAAAGAGAGGTTGAGATACCCCAAACTCTTCATATCCCCTACCGCGCCAGGAACTTCTCCTGTCAGCTGATTGTGAGACAGATCAAGCGTTTCCAGCTTCGGTAATGTCCCAATTGTAGAAGGTATATCTCCGGTAAAGTTATTGTAGCTGAGGTCTAAAGCACTTTGAAGATCCTGAAGCTGTCCAATCTCAAGTGGGATTTCTCCTGTTAAGCTGTTTCTCGATAACCGAAGCTCGTATAGCTTACTAAGCTTCCCCATAGCTTGAGGAAGCAAACCTGAAAACTGGTTCTTATCGAGGTTAAGCACATTTAGAGCTCCCAAGCTACCAATCTCTTGCGGGATCGACCCGTTAAGCGAATTTCCATCGAGAGATAACACAAGCAGCTTTGTACAGTTGAACAGCTCAGTTGGTAAAGACCCAACAAACTGATTAGAAGAAAGCTTGAGCTCTCCTAACTGCGAAAGCTTTCCAAGCCACGGAGGTATGGGTCCTGAAAGAAAATTGTTGTTGAGATCGACGTGTGTCAGTTTCTTGCACAAGACGAGCTGTAGCGGTATGGTTCCCGTGAGAGCATTGCTCGAGATATCCAACAGAGACAAGTCGCGGATTTTCCCTAACGTCCAAGGGATTCTTCCTGTGAACTGATTCTTCCCTAGTCTGAGACGATCAAGATTCGGAGAGTTTCCAAGCTGGAGAGGGATTTCATCTTCAAACTCGTTGTTTGTTACATCGAACGAGAGAAACGAGCTCGAACCACACAACGGAAGTATACTACCATTGAGCTTATTGTGAGAGAGATTGATTCTAGTGAGGTTCTTGAGATTGATAAGTGAATCAGGAAGATTCCCTTGAAGAGAATTGTTGTAAAGCATAAACTGTTCCAATCCCTTTAAGAACCCGAAAGACCAAGGAATCGATCCGGACAGCTGATTATCCGCCAAATCCAAGATTTTCAGTTGGTGACAGTTACCCAAACTGGCGGGAAGTCCACCCGCGAGCTCGTTCTGTCTCAAGTGAAGCAGATTAAGCTCCTTTAATCTTCCTATCGAAGGAGGAATCGCTCCTTGGAAATGATTCCCAAACAGATCAATCATCTTCAGGTTTGTGCAGTTTCCAATCTCTTTTGGTATTTCCCCTGAGAAACGATTCTCGTAAAGAAACAGAACCTCGAGTTTCTTCAACGCGCTGATCTCCTTCGGTAACTTTCCTTCCAAGCTATTATGATACAACACAAGCCATTGTAGATTGGTAAGGTTTGATATCGAAGGAGATAAAGTGCCTTCCAAGGTATTGTTGTGAAGATAAAGATCCGTTAGCTCGACTAGCTGGAATAATGCTTCGGGGATTGAGCCAGCGAGCGAATTGTTCGACAAATCGAGCTGTTTAAGCGATTGACATTTGCTTAATTCCACTGGAATTTCGCCTGAAAGCTGAGTTCCGGACAAAACCAATTGCTCCAAGTTTGTGTTGTTCCAACATATACTCTTTGGTAATGAACCATAGAGATGGTTGTTTGCTAAAACCATATCAACAAGCTGACTCATGTTCCAGAGCTCTTCAGGTAACTCTCCGGTGAGATTATTCGCCGATAAATCAAGCGTTTCGAGATTTCTCAGATTAGCCAAACTCTTGGGGATAAAACCTCCAAGCTTGTTTCCCATCAAGTTAAGATACTCGAGTCGGCTAAGTTCACCGAGCTGACTCGGTATCTCTCCCGATAGACTATTGCTCGCTAAATTGAGTATCTCGAGGTTTTCGAGCCGTCGCAAATCAGCCGGTATCGTCCCGTTGAGCTTGTTCTCCGCCGCGGTGAACACGGTGAGGTCGGAACAGTTTCCTAAATCCGCCGGAATCTGTCCTTCGAGATTGTTGTCTTGCAGTATAAGTGATCGGAGTAGGACGAGTCGACCGAGTTGACTCGGAATGGGACCGGTGAGTCTACACGAGGCGAGAGCAAGCATCTGGAGATTGACGAGATCTCCGAGCGTCTCCGGGATGGTACCGACGAGCTCGTTGTCTCCGATCCTGAGAGATCGGAGATTGACAAGCGAGCCGAGCTGACTCGGAATCTCGCCGGTGAGTTGGTTAGAAAAGAGAAACAGAGACTCCAAAGAAGAAAGGTTGGAGAGAGCAGTTGGGATGGGACCCACAAGATTGTTGGAAGATAGATCAAGGTGGATTAGGTTGTTAAACCGGCCAATCGAAGGCGAAACCGAACCGGTTAATCCTAAACCGGAAAGATTTAAACCAACTACGACACGAAATAAACCGGTATTATCGTCGCATGTGACACCGGTCCAGGAACAGAAATTGATGTTAACAGAGTTCCATTGTCGGAGAAGATCGTCTTCTTCTTCTGGATTTGTAATGAAAGATTTCTTAACTTCGAGAAGAGTTTGAAGATCGCTGTTGATGTTCATACCGGGTTGACCCGAAATCGAAACGAGTGATGAAGAACAGAGGACGAACAGGACAAGAAGAAGAAGAAGAACCAGTGACTTCATGTTTCTATCTCTCTCTCTCTTCTTGTCTTATTCTTCTTCTTCTTCTTTGTTTTATTGGGAAAACAATGGTTTTTTGCAAGTGTATGGAGTTTTTATGGCATTTGTTTGATTCTTGTTACAGAGATCAATGAGGAAGGAGAAATATGATTGGTTATCAGAACGGTGCATAGAGACTCTCTCTCTCTCTCTCTCTCTCTCTCTCTCTGAGTAAATGCAGAGAAAATTTAATGTGATTCGTTCGAGTTTCTTTTATCTATCTCTCTTCTGTGTTTTTGTTTCTCTTTCACTGTTTTATTGAGAGAAGAGAGAGAGTAAATGAAGAGATGGGGAAATCTAGAAAGAGAGGTCAAAGAGGGTCAGAGGAGAGAGAGATATGGGAAGGCTCGTAAATAAAAAGTTTCGTGTTTTTATCAATGGCGGCAAAAAGTCAACGGTCATAGATATACGTGTGTTCATTCTTGTACCGTGTAGACATGTTTATATATGCTGCAATCTAAATAATAAAACTATGCCTAAAAAGTTTGACAAAACATTAGTCTTCTTAGAAACCAGAGTTCCACACTATATTCATATCAAACTTGTAAAAGTTTTTACTTTTCATTATAAGCTTAAGCTAGTTTAAAGAGAATGTATAGTCCGGTATTTTCTCTTTTGAAATTAAGAGACAACTTATACAATATATATAACATTAGTTAGTTACTATAAAATTTACATGCAATGAAAAATGTATTTAAAATCTGATATTTGTCATTCCGAATAAACAAGAATAGTGTAAGGTGGTTTGCATATCTTCTTGTATATGTACATATATTTTTGATGGATATGTAGGCAGTGACAAATATGTTAGTATATGATAAAAGGTTATCGGTAATCCGTTGAAATAACGACGATTTCATACGATTAAGCGAAATCGCAATTTATGTCAATTGACCAGAAAAAAGGAATGTACAAGTTCTTCATGAGCTGAATATTTTGAATGCAAAATGTTGATCGTATTTTTCATTATATTCTATTTGAAGTTGCGTTCATATCTCTTCAATCATTCATTTATTTAAAGTTAAAAGTATTTTACGTCATTCCATTTCACAATTCTATTTTCATTCCGTGGTATTATCTGTTGAACCTAGATTTGACACCAAATTCGATCCGCAAAAATCCATCATAGAAATGGATATTCAAACCCATGAAAGCATCATGTACTGGGGTGTGGCCTATCTCGGTTTGCATAAGAACGCTGCAAGTTGACTTAGAGCTCGATCGAGAGACTGAGTCAACCTTTATCTTAGACGAGTAAAGATACTGAAAGATTTCCGACAAACAAAATGGAGCACGTAAACCCGAGATATGCGAGGTTGTTGAACGAAACTAGAGACTATAAAAGATAAGCATAATCCATTCAGAAAGAGGCCGACTCTGATTAACATTTCTAGACCTAAAACAACTTTACGAGTAGTGGCGAATCTATAGCATGACTAACATGTGCATCTGCATATCCCCATGATTTACTGTTTTTTTTTTAATTTTCTTTGAACAATTAAAATTTATTGGTTGAATGCCCCCAATAATATTTGAAGGATGGGTTTACTGCCCCATGAAAAAGGTTTTTGCATCCGACACTGTCTACAAGCTCTCGGTAAATATATCTTCACGGGATCATTGTGTAACATTCGACTATATAAATCAAATCCAGTTAGTTTGAAACACTTTTCTCAGTATCATTCTTATATTGAATGTCTAACCCAACACTTTCATTATGACAAAATACAAATATTTTGGTGTAGATTTTAGCATCCATATTATCTATCGAAAAATGATTTCTACTATGAATATATGGAGTCTCTCGACTCTACACGATTCCTCTTTTCTTTTTATTTATTGTTTTGAGAACCAATCATATGATTATATCAAAAGTAACCCAATTTCCTGAAAAGTTAATTATAGTTGTTTATTTTTCTGTTTCTTTTCAAGAAGTTTACTTGTTTAAGTAAATACTTATTAATAATGGAATAAAGGAATAATGAAACTTAAATAACTAAAATGGTGATGCATGGCTTTGACCTTGGCCAAGGAAAAAGAGTGGTTGAGACAATGACTTGGTTTTTTTTTTGTATCGTTTTGCTTTGGTGAAGTGAGTTAGCTTCTCATCACTTAAACCCTTCACGATAAAGAGAGCAGTTGTGTTTCCTTTTATATATTTTTATACTTATGAATGCACATTAATTAATATGTCATAATATGATATGCCCTATGTATATTAGTATAACCGGGTCAAATAAAATTGCATCATCAATCTTTTTCATTGTTTGATTCGGTGTTCTTTACCAATTTCGTATTCATTGAAATAAAGAACTGTTTTAAATTTACTAAGCTGTTGACAAACAAACAAAAAAAAATGTATCCCTTTCGGTTAATGATTTTTTTTTTGGTTTCTTGAATAATTCGGGTACTTACATTGTAGATATAGTATTGTTGTCGTTTCGGAATCTAGCTTGAATCTAGCTTGAATATAATCATTCCTATAACTATAAATAAAAATGGAACAATACATCAAGAACTTTACGTCATTTTCAAATATTAGTTAATTACTTAATTATATATAAATTTTGGTTGACTGTGATAATGCAAGATCGAATCAAGTTTACGTACAACAACTTGTTCGATAATTGAAGGGGAAAAACTTATAATTGAAATGTGAATATTCTATTGAATGAGATTCTCAATCCAAAAGAATGAGACAAAGGAATTATCTTCGATCCACCAAAAAGGTCAAGATTCTTAATTTTTATATTTTGTTTCTATTGTTTGGTTGAGTACTTAATCTGATCTTTAAATTCAAAGTCATATATTAAGTAATTTCATTATGCATGGCAAGAATTGTGAAACACATATTGGTTTTACTTCAAGGATAAGATATTCAAAATATTGAAGATATAATAAGATAAGATAAATGATTAAAAACCATATTAGTCAATATATCATACAAGTAGCCAAATGTATGATATGGGTTGCTTATTGTTCTGAATAACTCAGGGTAGGTTTGTTTGGTTTGGACCGTAATTTTTTTTTTTTAAGAGTAATGGTAAACAAAGAGTAGAAGAAAAGCAAGATGATTTGATTAATGAGTCTAATCAAAAGTTTAAGTAAATAATCCATTCAAATTGATACTAATCAAGTAATCATCATACCCCTATTTACTTTTTACAAGTGAGAATTTTTAGCAAGCAACATCAGACCCAATTACCCTAAAACATTTGTGACTAATCATACTAACATGAAAAGGAATACTACATTAAACGAAAGGGAATTAATCAGCCAATAATTAAGGGTTAATTTGAGTCTTAAACTTTTCCCACAAAATGGTTTTTTTACTTGTAACCACCATTTCCAAACCAGAACAAAGGCAATGCATGATTCCAAAACGTTTGTTGGCTAATCAAACCCATTAAAACAGCAAAAAAAGTGATGATTAGTTTGCGATTGCGATTAAAAACAAACTAACACATTTATAGTCTAACTGTTCCATACAAATGCATAAGCTTACACTAAACAGAACCTTTCAATTTCCATGGTGCAGTTTTCTAAGTAGCTCAAAGGGAGCGAGGACCCAAGTACCGAAACTCAGCTCTGAAACCCGAAAGAGAAAAGATCGAATCTCTTTTTGTTTCGGATCAAAATAGTAACCGTTCTTGATAGATGTCAAGTGCCTTGATGATCTTTCCAATGAACATCTTCCTGTGCATTCTATACTTAACCGCTGTCGCAAACGTTGTCCTTGCTTCCGTCATTGAATCTGTTTACAAAACAAGAGTGATAGCTAAAGTTTTGAACTTTATGCGATAGTTACTCCTCAATGTATATATCTTTAATGGTTATAATACCTATCAATTTCTGGTCTTGCTCTGATGTTGTGGGATATTCCGCAAGCATCTTTCGACATTCATCTTGCAACTCTTTAACCGCTTTCCTCTCCGCACTGGGAATTGGAGGCAGATCTATGTCTGACCAAGTGGGCAATGTTCTTGCTGCAGCTATAATTGCTCCATCAACAAAAGAATCACCTCCCGATAACTCGCCTGCCACATAGTATCAACAAAATAAGTAACATTGTTGTTCGTTTCCTCCAATAGAGCGGAAACGAAAGAAAACGAACTTACTATCATGGTAATATTCTTCAGGAAGACCGAAAATATTGAAGACCGATAAAAAAGAATTTAAATGGATACGAGAATCTCCAGAGAACTTTATAGCATCCCACGGATTCTGCAGCAGTCCAAAAAAATTGCGTAAACAAGAAAACTTGAAATGTATCATATTCTGGCTAAAACAAATGTCTTAACAGTGAAAAGTATTACCACAGGAGTTGAAAAGCCGTATCTTTCCATAAGCATGTTGTTTTTCTGGCCTGGCATGTAGTTAATCGTCATCTGCGGAAAGCATTTAAGGAAATGCGAAACATTTTTCAATTTAAACTCTGAAATAGATAAAGCAGTGAAGTGACCTGGCATGCTTATGGAACATTTGAGTCCCTTACCTCTTCGCCTTTCTCAATTGCTTGACCAGCATTTGACATAACCTCAAGCATGCGATCTTTAGGACGCCAATGTAGGAAACAGTTTGGTTGGAAGGAGTGGCTTAGCATGTCTGCAGAGAAGATGATTAAACTGCTGATATATAAATTTCCACGATCAATTGTGAGATTGTCAAACTTAACTTATCAATAACCAAAGAATAAAATCTTCCTTACCAGCATAAGGAATCATCATATTTAACTCTTGAACCAAAGCACCGACCCTAGTCTGCATACTAATGCATCGTGTCTGTGCGATACTAACCGCCCATATAAATCTTTCTGGATCTTTGGCAAGCCTTTTGATTTTGAGAGGAACACCTGAATGCTGAGTTGGAATACAATTTGTCAATGAAAAAAAGATAGACATAACCGAATATCGAGATATGTTGGAAATCAAATATTAGGCTTCATGCCTCGTTACCCAATTCTTTTCCCAAAATTCTAAGACTCGTTTCTGTTGTTGTCTAATAGTTGAAACAAGATCAGGATCTTGAAGCTCCGCAAGATCTTCCTATAGCAAAAACACAGAATCAGATATAACTAGGCATACATTAAAAAGATCAGTTAAAGATACTCTTAACACCGAGAAAAGTAAATGTGATCAGTTTCAAATGAAAAAAATCAATCCACCTCCGTAGCTAGAAGCAAGCTGCTGCACTCATCAGCAGCAGGCAAAAAATCGCCATAAAGTCGCCAGAAGTGATCTTCCCGATCAAAAGAAAACAACAGAAGACACGCTAATCTGAGATCCCAATCTATCTGTAATATCCAAACAGCATAATTGCATTATAATATAATCATAAAACCGAAACAATATGCAACTTTGTTAACAGTGAAAGGACTTTGAGAAAGATGAGAACTTTCGAGTTGATGATATCAAATAACACAAATGCGTTATCATTACCTCAGGATCAGTTGAGTTGATGATATCGAAAATCGGATGACCAATTGGAACAATATCAGGGAAAAACATCCAAGGGTGCTTCTGTCTAATGGTTATCATCAATTCTATAGGAATCTCCATTATCACCTACCAAGAGAGAAAAACAATCAAACTAAAGAGAAGAAGAAAAAACTAAAAAAAGCTGTCAACTTTAAACTAAGAAGAAGACTGACTCTAGCACGACGACGAGGTTCGATATCCTTAGAGGCATAGACACCAAAACCATCAGGTCCTTCTTTAAACTCAACTCCATAAGCTCTCACACTTCGAACATAACCAATTTTGTAGAAATCCGGATCTGCTGGTTCCAGCTAGTAAAGAAGCCAAAACAACAAACCCTAAATCAATCTCACAGATTGAAGTCAAAGCACATAAAGTTACTACCTTTCCGACCTCATATAAACCCTAATCCTAAATTTCAAGGATAGAAATCAAAATCCTACCTCGGACGAGGAGGGTTCCTCAGAAGCAGGAGATTGAAACAAAGGGGAAGGTCGAGTCTCAAGAGAAGCAACTCTGATGGGTTTGACACCATTTTTCCTCTCTCTTACGAAATTGCTTCTGGGTTTTGGCGCTGACACAACTCCATTGCATAAACCCTTTTGTCCGAACAGAAAATATGAGACTTACTCAGATAATTCACAGACACAGAAATATTAAGTATGTAGAGATTAAGAACCTGAGGTTTGGAGATAAAGGTGTTGATTAGGTACTGAAGAGAGACCGAAGAAGCCATTATTGCTCAACTGAAATAGCGCCAGAAACAAAAATGGGTTTAGGAGAGGGGAGACAAAGATCGTTATCCTTTGGTTTTCAAGTTTCGGTTATATTTAAGATATAAATATTTTAGTATGTCATATCGCAAGTAAGCTTTCATAGCTCAGTTGGTTAGAGCACCCGTTTAGTAAGCGGGAGGTCTTGAGTTCAACTCTCAATGAAAGCAAATTTATTATTTTTTTTTTTTTGGATTTTGGATCGGCTTTTTGATTTTTCGATTTTTGGTTTGATTCGGATTTTTAGTGAAATGTATCCTTAATTTTCAAAAAACTTTGGGTATAGATCTATTTTTTCTTTTTCGTTCGGATTCGGTTTTTCGGATATAGAAAAAGTGAATCCATTTAAATCGTATTAAGATGTGGTTCAATTTTCGGATTGGTTATTTGAATTTGGTTCAGATAAGATCGGATCAGTTAATCCGAATTGAACACCCCAAATTTCTTTACACCCAAATGCAAATGTAGAATATATTATTTTGTTTTGGCTATGAAAGTAGACATAACTCTTATCTCTATATCTCACTCTTTTTATTTTGTTTTTACAATGTAAATCATATGTACATTAAATGATCTCAAACATTTCTTTGTGCAATGTAATATTTAGACTGTAGAGTTGTGTGTGAATGGCTCAGCTTCTGATGGAACTTCACGAGCTCTTTGGCTCTCAAGTGGCATATACTGCGACATGATCGTCATAATCTCCGAATCCATGTAAGACTGTTTGCGAAAAACAATTAAAAGTTAGTTTGGGAAAATCCTAAAAAACGTTTGAATTTCAAGAATGGTTTTTGTTGAATCAAGAAAAAGTATACCCTGAACCGGTATTTGTAGAAAAGATAACCAGCTAAACCGGCTACCGCGACGATAGCTAGTATCAAAAGTGTGAGCCACCATGCTGTTTTGGATCCATATCTCTCTGTAAATTATGGTTTAAAACAAATGTAACTTAGTATTATTGTTATGAAGTTATGAAAATTTGAGTCTTTGATTGATAATTTTGTTACCTATACAAGTATCTTGATCGTTTATGTAAAGGCGGTCACCAGAACAACTACATTTGTATCCTCCCCATGAGTTTTTGCATCTGCAACCGCTACATTGACACACCGCGCCCTCTTTACATTCGTTGATATCTGCAATAGAGCCAAAATCAGAACACAAGATCACAGGATTGAGCAAATGTTTCTGTTTTTTTCCGAGATTAAGATCGATAAGTTAATGAGTTAGTGTGACCTTCACAGGTGTGACCATCGCCGCGGAAACCTTCAGGACATTTGCAGCCAGTAGACTCAGAGTCCTGATTGTACATAAATAACAAAAGAGATGATTGGATTGAAACAAGAAATTTGTGAAAGGGAAGGATTTAGTTTTATGATAAGAGAGAATCACTAAACTGAGCAAGCAGAGAAAGTTAAGCCATTTCTTGTATCAGACCAGCAACCTCCATTGTTAATAGTACACCTCGCAGGCCCATAGGCTGCAAAACTCAATCACAAACCGGACATTTTAGAGAAAAAAATCGAGAAACCGGTTTCAAGAAATTGGGGAATTAGGTGAAGTGTGAAAAAACTTACATGTACATGAAGTGTATCCGTCGCCTTTATATTGAACACCTTTTACAACCGGACACTCGCAGATTCTTCCTCTGAATGTGTCCTGATCAAAAGAAAAATCAAGACTTTTCATGTGTTATAGGACTTTTGAGAAACATTTTCAAATCAAATTGATACAAATATAGCGATGAGATGTGATGTGATAAGCTCGGTTTTACGACATACTTTACAAGCAGTTATCTTTGCTCTTGTATCCTGCCAGCAACCACCATTGTTTTCAAGGCACTCATTTGTCTCTAGACCTGTGTTTAAGCAAATGGGAGGATCCGATGTTTCGTTGAATCCAGCACATATCGCCTTTAGAACCGCAGTTCTCTCCAATCTCCCTTCACAATCACAACCAATAACAGAAATTTCAGTATCATCTGAAAGAGAGGCTGGTTTTGAATAGTTAAAGAAGAAAATCTAAACCTCGATATTGGGCGTTATTGATGACTAATGTTGGCAATATCGTAACATCCCCTCGCTCTCCTCGGCCAATCTTTTGAAATTACATACATCACACTATTACAGTTAGTAACCAAACCTGATGAAACCACCTACTAAGGAGAAAGTCGAAAAACCAACCTGAACTTCTTGTTCGGTTTTCAGAACTTGGTTATTGGTATCAGCCTCAGGATCACCGATGCATTTCTTGATCTTCTCAACGGGTAAATCTGAAACAAGTCTTGAGAACTCATAACCCGAAATAAAGAAGAAAGAAAGATAAAAAAGGCTTTCTCTTTAAAGGACTATCTTACTCAGAGATTTGATGACATTTTCAGCACAATCTAAGCTATATTTCTTCTCCTTCATCGAACATCGAGAATGAAAATCAGTAACATAATCCCACCAAACCCAAGCCCGGTTACTCTCATTCGCAACTCTATGCACACAAAGCTGTCTCAAATTCTCAAACACAACATCTTTCCCTTCATACCCTTCTCTAAAATTATGCTCAGGGTCCGGAGCACAATACCTCCCATGGTTTATACACTGAGACTTACACTGTGGACTGTTTATAAACTGAAATGGGCAAAACCAAGTGATATAATGAGGCGTAAACGCGGTATAACCCCCTTTCTCGAGTATCTGAGCATGACCCTTAAAGTTCTTGACAAAATCCATCTGTTCATCGCACCGTGCACCACACTCATCATTGCTATTAGTCCAAAGCTCATATTCAACTCTCTGATCAGGATGAGGCACAGATTCTCTCCAATCTAGCTTCAAGACTATGTCTTTACCTTTCTTAAACCCTTGTCTTATGCTATCTCCAAATGATTTTTCGATTAGTACCGATGGGATTGTTATCTTCTCTATAAACCCATCTGCATCTTTGCTCTCTTCAGGTGAATCCATAGTCAACAATGGCTCGTCTACATTATCCGCTACAAGAACTGCCGCGGCTCCTGCTTGTTGCGCGTGCCACGCCTTTAAGGCAAAGTAGCAGCCTGAAAACCATACATTAATGGATCAAAGGAAACATTTTTCAAGTTAATGAGACAAAACATCAACACAAGTGACTTGAGCGATTAAAGTTTAAATCTTTCAACTCCATAAACCCTATTGGCTTCTACAATTTAAAGTTTGAATCTTTAAACTAAAAATCTAAATTTGCAAGTCAGAACAAACCGTTTTTTTCGAATGTATCAAACAAAGTTTCGATCAAATCTTAGAACAAAGACATGTTTTTAAAAGATGTTTTGAGTTTTTTTTGTTTTGTTTTTATACCTCCACGATCGAGAAGGAGAATAGTGGGACGAGGAAACTTGGGCTTGAAGGTTTTATCAAAAGCAGAGCAACCATCGGTTTTACTATCAGGGTAAACCACTGACCCGATTAAAAACCCGCCGTAATCGGGTAACCCGAAATTAGCGATTGATCCGTCGCGTTTAGACCTCATCTCCTCCGGATTAAGCACGCTTATGCTTTCTTTCTCCACCACGAACCTCGCGTCGACGACGACGACGACCATGGCGATGATGATGATGATGGTCAACGCCGTGAGGAGAGAGGTCAACGCTCTCCCGTTGACTAAACCCATCTCTGTAAAAACACCACCAGAATTGGATTAGACGACCGGTTTTCTCGGACTGTTGTTTCCCGGGAAAATGAAGGAGAGAAAATTGAAAAAAAAAACAGGGGAAAAGAGAAAAAAAAACGAAGCTTTTTGTGTTAACTGTTTCTGATTGAAGAATGAAGATGATAGCATACTGGTTTATATAAAATAAGAAAGAAAATTATATGTTTATGAAAACAAATATTTTCTTTAAAAAATGGAAAAGAATTGGAAGATGTTAGACTTTTGTTTGTTTATGGTTTTTTCCCTATCATGGTGGATGGTAGACTAATAGTCAGAGACTATATCAAAACCTCGAGTTTGAAATAATTAAACATTGTGTGTGACGATAGACAAGATATTTAAATTTTGTAGAGAAAAGAAACTAAAAATATAACCTTTTCTTTGTCAACAAATTTATATCCTTTTAAAATTGCATTTTGACTTAATAATCTCTTTTTCTTTGTTATTTCGAAATAACATTTTGTAATATTCTTATCCGTAATACGACTCTTAAAAGCATCAAAGCAATTTTCTTATTTTTTATAGTCGGAATATGTTTCGGGTCGAAATCCAAACTAATTCACAATATTTTAGAGAAAGTTAGGTATTTTTATCATCAATAAAAATTATATCGATTTTTCGTAGATGCTAGAACCCTTTTTTTTTTTGAAACTTAGATGCTAGATCTTGATTTTTGACATTAGCCTATATGGCGAGACTTCTATCAATTCTATGAAACCAATAGACCACACGCTCTTGATTAAGCATGGATTATGTATACTTTGGTCGGACCTCAGATATCTTCACATATACACAAACATATTTAACATGACCGAACTCGGTTTAATGCTCTTTATCTAAATTTTTCTGGCCGGATTAAACGCAAAATATAATAACACCAACAGTGAGCCACATGCTCTTTGTGATTAGGGATTGTGGTTTTTGAAACACTTCACTTACCATTGAAAGAACAATAATCCCTAGTTCCAATACATAGCTCCATTTTCATGGATAGAGAAGAACAAGAAAAACATTCTACACCTCCCTTTTATTAATTTCCTTTGTTATATATGAAGGAGATTAAGGCCGGTCCAATATTCTAGAAAATTTTCTACTTCCGTTTCATTTTATTTGATGTTTTAGAGATTTTTTTTGTTCTATTTTAATTGATTTTTTTTTGTTTGAATTGAATGTAAAATTTATTTAAACCAAAAAACCTTTTCACAACAAGTGCCTCATGATTTTGATGTTTTTGTCAAGATGAACAATAAATTGAAATTTTCGATAGGAAGTAGTCCTTGTGTTGAACCAATACTCAAGGCTACCGTCAAAAGCTTGATGTCCGAGGTTTCTAATGGAAGAAAGATGGTTTCTTACTTGCTTGTCAATGCTTTGAGATAGTCTATTTGATGGAGTTGGTGCCTCGCCGTGGCGTCGTCCATTTCTTTCTCTCCAAATCTCATATATTACCACTTGGAACACATATCTTGTTAGGAAAGTTTCGAGGCTGTGTCGTGCCCGATATGATCTCCAATAGTCTTGTCCAATCTGTCGAGTAGTTTGACTTGAGAAGTCCCTTCGTGAGAACTCCCCAAACTGCAGTCGAGAAAGAGCACTCGAAAAACAAATGATCTCGAGTCTCCAATGGACTTTGACATAGCACACAAGATGGGTTAGCCTCAGCGTGCCATGACACTATCCTTTCCCCTGTAGCTAGCCGATTGTGTACCGCTAACCAAGTGAGAAAACTGAACCTTGGTGTTGAGAAAGAGTTAATTAATGTTTTCAAGTTTCTATGCAAAATTAATTGTATTTTTGTTGTTTTTTACTGTTTGAATTCTGCAGATTAATTTTTTATTGGTTGAATTGTTTTGGAATTAATGATAAAACATGTTTTATTTTGAGAAAATAGAAAATTAAATGATTTCTAAATCTATGTCCATAAATCTTGATCATCAAATAAAAAAGATATGATCTCTCTCCTTAATTCATAAAATCTCCCGCAGTGTGGCGGATCTGTGAGATTCTGAATCCCAGGATAAAACTGTGTGAGACTATAGTCGCGACACTCGACTATAGAATCTGCGAACCAAATATCTACGCTATACTCTCGAGACACTTACTGAAAAGAGAGAGAGAGATTGCTGGAGAATTTTCTTTCTGATGTTTTTCAGAGATGAGTGAGTGAAGAATGAGAAACTGAGGCTTGTATATATAGCCAAGAGAGAGAGAGGTGATCAGCTCCTCTATCATAAAGACAGGGCGCAAATCATGGGCAATAAATATATGGCGTAATGTCAGGGCGTGGAGCGCAAGACACGGAGCCATTAATATTCTGCAAAAAAGGAGAAACGTTTGATTTCGTTTTTGATTTTAAAACGTGTTGACTTTTGTATTGACTTTGATCAAAAAGAATCTGATCATTCAAGAGCCCAAGATGTCCCAAGTGCCAATTTTAAAGCCCACGAGCCCACGAGCCACGAGCCACGTGCCGTGCCGAGCGAGCGGCGGCGGCGCGCGCGTGTGGCTTAGCCATCTCTCTTTCTAGGTGCACACTTTTGAACATAGAAGTGTGTGTCCTCTCTTATATATCACTTGATTTTTTATAATCTAAGCAATGTGGGACAAATGATAAAACACACTTAAGCTCTTAAGCCCAAGCGGTTGATCATTTGCCCATTTCTCTTCACATTTTACCAATTAATCTTTTAATTAGTTTGGCCCATGAAGCCTTTAATTAAAAAATATTTAATTGGTCCAACAATCCCCCACATGAATAGAAATGACTCTAATCAAAAGAAGATTTTGACAGACTCGAAGGACGCTACTGACTAGACAGACTAGACTAGACAGACGGACTTATCGAGAGTATAAACGAAAAATCACTGTGTCTGAGATGGTTGCATTTTTCAGCTTTGAACCACTCATTGTTAATATCTGTCGGGTTTACTTGGCCAGATGGTGAACATGATGTCTTGAACCATCTGGATTTTTATGTAAACCTAGACAACAGTCATAACCCAGTTTTATTTTCTCGTAGAACTTGGTTCTCTATTGTGTTCATTTTGGCCTTGAACATGCCTGGTATCATGAGTGAATTCAGAGAATATAGCCTTTCGTTCATTCTCCTAGAAATAGCCTTTTCTCACTCACTAGGTGATATGTTATTAGTCTTTGTTTTATGAAGTATCCTGTAATACTCCACGAATATATCAAAGCTATGTTGAATATCATTAAAAGCAATGCTTATCCTTTTTTAGACAGGAAGCACTGTATATCATCTTAGAAACTGGGTAATTTCCAGTGCTTGTAAGTAGAGTTAGTTTGAATTAGTTGTCCCTTTGAACTTATTTTCTGGGATCTCCAGTCATGTAAGTAGGGTTTCCATCAAAACTTCCTCTTTAATTAATAGGCTTTAAACCCATTCCTGTTGATGATTTAACTACTTGATGTCTTGGCAAACCTTTAGTAAACGGATCAGCTAGGTTGTCTGCCGATTTTATGTAGTCTACTGTGATTACACCAGTCGAGATCAAGTGTCGAATGGTTTTATGTCGTCTCCGGATATGACGAGATTTACCATTGTAAAGAGTGTTCAGTGCCCGTGCAATAGCCGATTGACTATCACAGTGTACACGTAGTGCCGGGACTGGTTTCTCCCACATGGGGATATCTTCCAGAAAATTTCGAAGCCACTCTGCTTCTTCTGCAGCTTTGTCCAATGCTATGAATTCAGATTCCATAGTTGATCTAGCCAACAAAGTTTGTTTGGAAGATTTCCAGGACACTGCTGCACCGCCTAGAGTAAAGACATATCCACTTGTGGATTTAGAGTTTTTGGAGTCGGATATCCAGTTTGCATCACTGTATCCTTCCAAAACTGCCGGTTCTTTATCGTAGTGCAAGCCATAATTTTTAGTGTATCGCAAGTAGTTTAAAACTCTTGTTATGGCTTTCCAGTGTTGTTTGCCTAGATTACTTGTGTAGCGGCTCAGTACATTGACTGCGTGTGCTAGATCGGGTCGAGTACAATTGGTTAAGTACATCAGACTACCGATAACCCGAGCATACTCCACTTGTTGAATTGCTTCACCCGTATTTTTCGACAAGGTAAGTTGCAAGTCTAAAGGAGTTTTTGCCGTCCCAATAGAGTGGTTTTTGAACCTCTCTAGGATTTTCTCGGCATAATGATCTTGAGACAGAGTTATTCCGTCAGACCTTCGTATGATTTTTATCCCTAGAATGACATCTGCGAGACCCATGTCTTTCATGTCAAACTGTCCACTAAGCATGTTCTTAGTTTGTTAGATAATATCTTTGTTGCTCCCAATAATGAGCATGTCATCTACATATAGACAGAGCAAAATATACGCACTAGGTGTAATTTTGATGTATATGCATTTATCACATTCATTAATGTGAAATCCATTTGACATCATGACGTTGTCAAACTTTTCATGCCATTGTTTTGGGGCTTGTTTAAGTCCATATAAAGACTTCACAAGTCGACAGACTTTGTGTTCTTGTCCGGGGACTACAAAACCTTCGGGTTGTTTCATATAAATCTCCTCTTCTAAATCACCATTTAGAAAAGCAGTTTTTACATCCATCTGGTAGATTTCGAGGTCTCGTAATGCTGCTATTCCTATTAGCATTCGAATTAAAGTTATTCTCATTACCGAAGAATAGGTATCGAAGAAATCATGACCTTCTTTTTGTCGGAATCCTTGTACCACAAGGCGAGCCTTGTACTTATCAATTAGGCCATCGGTTTTCAATTTTGTTTTGAAAATCCATCTACACCCAAGTGGTTTAAAACCTGGTGGTAACTCGGTTATTTCATAAGTATGATGTTGCATAATCGAGTCCATTTCACTATTGACGGCTTCCTTCCAATAAGGTGCGTCTGGTGTAGACATGGCTTCAGTGTATGTTCTTGGTTCATTCTCGAGGAGAAAGACCATTAAGAAATCTTCACCGAAAGATTTTTCCTTACGAGCTCTTTTGCTACGTCTAGGTTCATCTTCCACTTCTTCTATATCATTAACTGATGTCCCAGAAGTGCTCGCCTCATTTACAGAGGCCGTTGCATCTCTTTCTTCACGAGTTCGCTTTGACCCTTGTTTATCCTTACAAGGAAACACGTGTTCAAAGAAAGATGCATTTCTTGATTCCATGATTGTGTTTACATGAATATCCGGTATGTCTGATTTATGAACCAGAAACCGATAAGCACTACTGTTGTGTGCATATCCAATGAATATACAATCAACGGTTTTAGGTCCGATTGCGGCCTTTTTAGGAGGTGGTACTGCGACTTTTGCGAGGCACCCCCGACACTTTGAGGTATTTGTACGAAGGTACGTTACCTTTCCAAAGTTCATATGGTGTTTTACCAGTGACTTTGTGAGGAATTTTGTTAAGGATATAGTTTGTGGTGAGCAAAGCTTCCCCCCACAGATTCTGGGCTAACCCAGATTCCTATAACATTGCATTCATCATTTCTTTTAGAGTACGGTTCTTTCGTTCCGCAACTCCATTGGATTCTGGTGAATAGGGAGCAGTGGTTTGATGGATAATGCCTTTTTCAGTACAAAATGCATTAAAAGGTCCATCATATTCACCTCCTCTATCACTCCGAACTATTTTAATAGTTTTTCCAAGTTGGTTTTCGACTTCGGTCTTGTATTCTTTGAATTTTTCCAAGACTTCGTCTTTGCTACGTAATAGGTATACATAGCAATATCTTGTACAATCGTCGATGAATGTTACAAAATACTTTTTACCACCTCTTGTTTGTACAAATTTTAAGTCGCACAAATCTGTGTGTATTAAACCGAGAGGTTCGGTTGTTCTTTCAACCTGAGGTGATGGTGTTTTTGTTAGTTTTGCTTGTACACAAATTTCACATTTGTCTTTGTTTATTTTGCATTTCGGAATTAGGTTCAAATTAATTAATCTTTGAATAGATTTATAATTCGCATGTCCTAATCGTTCATGCCAATTTTAAAGCCCACGAGCCACGTGCCGTGCCGTGCCGTGCCGAGCGAGCGGCGGTGGCGCGCGCGTGTGGCTTAACCATCTCTCTTTCTAAGTGCACACTTTTAAACATAGAAGTGTGTGTCCTCTCTTATATATCACTTGATTTTTTATAATCTAAGCAATATGGGACAAATGATAAAACACACTTAAACTCTTAAGCCCAAGTGGTTGATCATTTGCCCATTTCTCTTCACATTTTACCAATTAATCTTTTAATTAGTTTGGCCCATGAAATCTTTAATTAAAAAATGTTTAATTGGTCCAACAAAAACCAGAGGGAGTATAAATTTATAAAATTTCTGAAAATTCATAAAAGTTTTTAGAAGAAAAACTTCAAACCAAACATTCCTCAAAACTTATAATTTTTTTCAAAAAGATTTCAATTTTTTTTGTTTTTTTTTTTGGGTTAATAGATCACTGAAAAGCGTTATTTAAACAATTTCAGTTACTGTCGCAAAAAAAAAAAAAAAAAACAAAATAAAGTTATTTTCGCAAGTGTTTCTTAATTCTTTAACTAATGTCTTTGTTTTTTCATTAGCAATCTTCATATCAACAAATAAACTCTCAATTGATTTGAAAGTCGAATTCGATCTCTATTCTTCTCTCTCTTTCAAAGCCGCAACACAGAGACTTAAGAAGAGCTGCATGATTTTGTCTCCTCTCACTGTCGCGACAACATCAAACATTCGAATCCCCCAAATAAGGGTTTAAGCAAAAAACCCTCCGAGTTTTCATGCCCAAATGCCCATTCCCAATCCGTATCAGCTTCTTCAGCTACTTCGTCAACGAAAGTCGAATCCTTTCGAACAACCCAGTTAAGCTCTCTCTTCTACTTCCCTTCTCTTCTTCTGTTTCAGTTTCTCCGAAAACATCCATGGAAGCTCCCATCTCGGAGAAGATGTTTAAATCGGCTCCCAAAATGGGTTCTTACAAATTAGGTGATTCAACTTTGTCTTCAATGATTGAGAATTACGCCAATTCGGGTGATTTTGCTTCGGTTGAGAATCTTTTGAGTCGAATTAGATTAGAGAACAGAATGATTAGAGAGCATAGTTTTATTGTTGTGTTTAGGGCTTATGGGAAAGCACATTTGCCTAAGAAAGCCGTAGAATTGTTTCATAGGATTGTCGATGAGTTTCGGTGTAAACGTAGTGTTAAGTCCTTTAACTCTGTGCTGAATGTGATTATCAACGAGGGTCTTTATCATCGAGGATTGGAGTTTCATGATTATGTTGTGAATTCCAACATGAACATGAACATTTCTCCTAATGGGTTGAGTTTTAATCTGGTCATTAAGGCTCTGTGCAAGTTGGGGTTTGTGGATCGAGCAATCGAGGTCTTCAGGGAAATGCCTGAGAAAAAGTGTTTGCCTGATGGGTATACGTATTGTACATTGATGGATGGGTTGTGTAAGGAGGAAAGGATCGATGAAGCGGTTTTACTGTTGGATGAGATGCAGAGCGAGGGTTGCTCACCGAGCCCTGTTACGTATAATGTGTTGATCGATGGATTGTGCAAGAAAGGGGATTTGACGCGGGTGACAAAGCTTGTGGATAATATGTTTCTTAAGGGATGTGTTCCTAATGAGGTAACTTATAATACGCTTATTCACGGTCTCTGTCTAAAGGGTAAATTAGATAAAGCTGTTAGTCTCTTAGAGCGGATGGTGTCGAGCAAATGCATACCAAATGATGTCACATATGGAACACTGATTAATGGGTTGGTTAAGCAAAGACGAGCAAGGGATGCGGCTAGGTTGCTGATGTCTATGGAAGAAAGAGGGTATTGTTTGAATCAGCATGTTTATTCGATCCTTATAAGCGGCTTGTTTAAGGAGGGAAAAGCCGAGGAGGCTACGAACTTGTGGAAGCAAATGGCGGAGAAAGGTTGTAAACCCAATATTGTTGTGTACAGTGCTCTAGTGGATGGTTTATGCCGCAATGGGAAACCAAATGAAGCTAAAGATATACTTAATGGAATGATAAGTAATGGCTGCTTGCCCAATGCGTATACGTACAGTTCTCTGATGAAAGGATTCTTCAAAACTGGTCTTAGCGAAGAAGCGATTCAAGTGTGGAGAGAGATGGAGAAAACTGAATGTTCTCGAAACGAGGTTTGTTATAGTGTTTTAATCGATGGTCTTTGTGGGGTTGGGAG
This sequence comes from Pseudoturritis turrita, assembly GCA_900406555.1. Classification (NCBI taxonomy): domain Eukaryota; kingdom Viridiplantae; phylum Streptophyta; class Magnoliopsida; order Brassicales; family Brassicaceae; genus Pseudoturritis; species Pseudoturritis turrita. The sequence continues at coordinate 23,018 of OVBL01000623.1, read as the reverse complement.
GGTTAAGGAGGCTATGATGGTTTGGTCAAAGATGCTCACTATCGGGATCAAACCTGATACGGTAGCTTATAGTTCAATGATTAAAGGTCTTTGCAGTATCGGCTCGATGGATGCGGCATTAAGACTTTACCATGAGATGCTATGCCAAGAGGAACCCAAGTCACAACCTGACGTCGTTACTTACAACATACTTCTGGATGGCTTATGTATGCAGAAGGATGTCTCTAGAGCAGTTGATCTCTTGAACTGTATGTTAGATAGAGGTTGTGATCCCGATGTTATTACGTGTAACACGTTTTTAAAAACTTTGAGTAGCGAGAAGTCAGATTCTTGTGAAGAAGGTAGTCGTTTCCTAGAAGAGCTTGTTGTGAGGCTCTTAAAGCGTCAGAGAGTATCGGGGGCTTGTAAGATTGTGGAAGTAATGCTTGGTAAGTATCTGACACCAAAGGCTTCGACTTGGGCGATGATTGTTCCAGAGATCTGTAAACCGAAGAAGATCAATGCTGCCATTGATAAATGCTGGAGGAACCTGTGTACTTGATCATTTCTGGAGCATTTTTGTGCAGATCGCGCGCTCCTCAAAAGCCTCCATGCTTTGAACGTTTTCACGTATGGAGTTGTGGAATACCAGAAATGCTCGCGAAAAACAGGTAGATTGATAATCCAAATTCGCAATTTAACTTTGTAATTATAATATCTGAATAAGTGGAAACATGACACATTATCTAAAGTTTATCGAGGATATGAAAATCTTGTTTGTTCCTATTGAATCCTCATTGCTACTGTATGTTATGTTTCAGACATGTTTGATTCGAGATCTTCGTCTTGTTTCGTCGTTTTGATTTTACTTTTCTTTCGCAGCTTCAGCCCAAAAGGAAAGATCTTTGAAGTCTGATTGGTCTCGCCATGGTTCAACCTCTCAGGTAATAGAATCTTCTTCATCTTCTTCGTCTTCATAGGTGTCCAAATTTCGAGCTCCTAGGGAAAGAGAAGTCTGCGAAAAACGATCCATAAGCGAAAAGTCTTGAAGATTATTATTATCCGATGCTCTTTGAAATCATTATCTCTTCCTCCACTCACTTCAAGTGTTGTGAGATTACTTGAAACTATTACAAAGACTTATAAGGTTTATATACGAAATTGAGAATTTATTGAAACTAAAGGGAGAGTTTCCAAAACAATTTATTCAATGTCGTCTGAGATCTCAACACTTTTGATAGAGATTAAACTTTATAAAACAACATTCAATAAAAACTAAAACATATCTAGTTTAGATGCTATCTCATTCACTGCCGTCATCATAGTCGGTAATCGTGATATCCTCGGGCTGTGCCGCCTTAGGAGAGATAGCAGGGTTCACATGCCGCGGCTCAGACCGCCGCTGCTGGTTTATACGAGGCGGCATACAAGGGACTGACCGACAGATTTTGCAGAGAAAGTGACGATGCTGGACAGAGTAGATGACATCACTTGAGCTCTCTAAGCATAAGTGACATGTGAAATAAAACATCTCTGAATGAGAAAATTCTGAAACAAGTCGGAGTTAATAATAATAATGTGTGGAAAACTCAGATCCAATATTTTCTATAAAAATTTGTCCGATTCTGTAGTGAATGAGTCTAGAAAAATTGTAACGGTTACCAAAAGAATAGAAACCGAAACAAATAAACAACCAGAATGTCGAGAAGAGTTTTTTTAATGAATTGTATAAAATGAGTCTTTTCCAAATAAAAATCTCTGTTTTTTCCTCTAAAAACCATGAAAAAAAGTAACTTCAACATTGAAATCTTACCATAGAGATCTCAAAGACTGATTCCTGGAACCACTCTGCGTTCTCCTTGAAACCTTAAAACTCTATATCATCAAACCTTTTTGGCCCAACTCTGGTTTTTTTTTTTTTTTCTGTAGAATTAGGGTCTGGTTAATATAATTTGGGGATTTAACAAACAACGTGTAGTTTCTCCTTTTTTTTTGCGAAAACTACAAGCCGTTTTCTTAAAGGTAAGGGTTATAAATGTAATTGAAGAAAATAGATAAGAAACATCACATGACTACACATCCCGACTAAATTAATGCATCAAAACTTATATCAAAAATTGAATTTACATGGTGACATACTGAAACTAACATAGGTTACGTAACTAACACCATAACCATCATTTTCGGCACTATTTCGTTGTAACGCACGACGGAATCCGGTACCATCCAGTTAGATCCAAATTGATTCATAAAATATTCGATTCGGTTAGTATTTATAATCGACCCGACCCAAAAATTAATTTTTGATGTAGGTTTTGATACATTAATTTAGTCTGGATGCATAGCCATGTGCTAGACCATACTTCGTATATTTGACAATCATTTTTCTAATAGATAAACATTTTTTGAATATTATGGTAAAGATTATGGGGAATTGGCTAAAGTAGCCATAAAAAAATTATAATTGGATAAGTAACCATATTAGAACATGGCTATGATATTTGATAAATTATCTACAATATTACCTATATTGTCTTTAATGACATAATCTCATATACAACACACAACGTAACATACAACATACATGTATTTTTTTTTCCTTTGCACTATTCTCTCTCTCCTTTTATTTTTCATCTTATTTTCTTTTCATCTTTTTAAAAATATAATAATTTAAGTTTGCCATTGTACTAAAAATACATAGATTTGTTCGATACATGTTATGGTTTAAATTTTTGAAAACGAACACAAATTTATGAAACCAATAAATTAGTGATTCTACATAGAAACTCTTTATTCTATTCTATGTATTTCTAACACATATTTATTTGTATTCTTTTATCTAGTTTTTGAAAATTTTGTATTCATTTTTTAAATTCAACTCATGAAATATGCAAAAATGACCATATCCACACATACTTGATAAAGTTTGTGCATTACCTATATGGTGTCTGTCTATTTTATTTGGTTATTTTTTTGGTACCATGTACTATGCTATATTGTGCTTTCCGTATTATGTGTGTGGCCGATTATGGTATGGTTTGCAGCTATTTTGGTTTGCTTTTGTACCAGTTTAACTCAGCCTGGTTTTCGATGGCTCTCCATCATACCAATGTATGCATATCGATTGCTTCTACCTTAGCCCGCCTATGAATTCGATTCCGACCCACGTTTCATGTTGCTATATTTATACCATCATTTCTGCCTTTCAATACTCGGAAATAGAATATGTGAGATATTGTCTTATTAACTAGAATAAATAACATATTTGATATGTAAATATCTACATAAACAGAAAATACCCACAATAAATAGCATACTAGTTCAGATGCAATAAATAAAAATGAAAAAAGTGAAAATGCTCTGAATTACCCAGTTCTGAAAAGAATTTAACCTACTTCACTTTGTTGATTGGCCACATAAATATTTGAGGATAATTAAATTTTTTAATTAATTAATATGTCATAGTTATCTTATTGAGCTGGCATTTTGAGAGGAAATGTAAAAAAAAAAACCCTACCCACCTATACCAACGTGGGTTTCACATCTTTTAAGAGTAGAATGGACAATTTTCCCATTATTTAGTTACTTATGTAAATTGTGAATTAATATGGCTACATTCTTTAATAGTTAATTCAATATAGTCATTTCATAAATTAATCCGAAGATTATTAAGCGATTTTTTTCTTCATTTTGACTAGTATTGGAAAGTGTCAAACTTTGAAAAAGTCAAGTCGATATGGTCCCAAATAGGACTGGTCAAATTATTCGTTAGATTCGCTCCGATTCGATCTGAAAAATTCGGATATCTGTTATGAATTAAAGCGGAGCAAATAGTAAAATCTAGTATCCGTCTAAAGTAGAACAAATCACAAATACTAATTTAAAAAATCCGAATATCCGCTCCGATCCGTATATTACTATATATACATATAATATGATAGGTTTATAACGTATATTTGCATTTTCAGACTTTTAAAATACATTTAGCGAAATATTTATAGTAAGAATAGGTAGATAGATACTAGTTTTTTAATTGAAAATAGATTTTTTTTCTTAAATAAAAAACAAATGTTTCATTTTTCACTATCTTAATCTTCCACTTTTTATTTTTATTTAATTATATCGGATAAAATTATGTAGTTTAATATATTTATTTACTAGTTAGTTTAAATATTATATTAAAATAAATTTAAAAAAAAAATATGGTGTTTTGATTATTTTTTTGGGTCAAAACGGATATCCGTGAATATCCGGATATCCGTGAATATCCGGATATCCGAAATTTTTCGGAGCAAAGCAAATCGGAAAACTAGATATCCAACAAAAACAAATCAGATCACAAATACTGTATTTTTTCCGGATATCCGCTTCGTGTCCAGCCATGGTCCCAAATTTTCGTTTTATTGGGAGCACAATAAATCAATTCTTTCTGATAACTACCAAAGAGAAGTTCGGCACCCGTCTAACTCCAAAAAAAATGTGGGTTGAAATGCGTTTTTCAGTGGTCATAGACTCATAATTTTCCGGTCTTAAATTTCTGTTTCATTGGTCATAGATTTTTGTTTTACTTAGGAATGCATTCACATTCTCGCTTGCCACCCCTATGTGTATAATTTTTAAAGCTTGGAAATTTTAAAATAAATTGTAAATATAAAATTTATTGAATATTAAAATTCTATTCAAAACAAAAATTGTTTCGAATACTTATTTTTTGTTTAAAAAAAAACTCAAAATTTGATAATTTTTATACTTTCATTGTATTCGTGATGGTCACCGACTCACCATTTGAACATTGTTTTTTACCATTTGTTTCGTACTATTTTTTTTTTTTTTATTATGCATAATACATTCTTTTCGCATGATCCCATTTGAACCACACAATCTCGTCTGATTGATATGATATCATCATTCAAACCTAAATTTGTAAAAGTCATTTTCCTTAAATATTATAGAGGTCATTTGACCCCATTAAAAGCTTAGTCACTAGGCCATGGCCAACTTGATTCTTAGAGAAAAAGAAAAGTTGTTTCACTAATGTCTCCAATTTATCCTCTAAGATATTTTTCTTAGACTTTTTTGAGAGTTTTAGAGTCGGATGTTTCTCCCCATTTGAAAAGAAGACTAATTTTGATTATAAATGCGACAGCCCAATACGCAACAAAACTAACATGTATTCATCTGTTCTATACGTACTTTTCACACTTATCAACAAAATTACGCGACACCTAATATACACCCTCGTTCTATCATTATGCATAATTACAGTTGATTTATTTATTTTACTTTTAACTAATAGGAATAAATTAAAAAATATCATACAAATTTTTACATTATTAAATATATAAAACACTTGTGTTTGTGAAACAACTTTTCTTTTTCTCAAAACATTCTAATCTTGAGAACTGGAAGAAGTGATAATTAAGTACAACGTTGTTACTGCGAACGGAAACCATCATTCATCAAGACGACAATTGTATGTTTTGATGTAAATGGGTTAACAATTAAGTTACGTACGTAGAAAAAAAAAGTTTGTTATTAATTCAACGAAATAGCATACAACATGATCTTATTATTGACGTTAGGAAGGAAGCCGTCACTAGCTTCTTCCTACGAGTTTATTTGAAAGGAAACAAACGGACACACGTAACCTTAAATCAAGCTAAGGTTACCACACTTACATTCTTAATCTTTTTATGTTCGATACAAGTTTATTTGTAGATTGCAGTGTTTTATTAAGGACCGTAGCAGTGGCAATGGTCTTCGTTGTCATGATGCTCGCACTCTCCTCTACATGTCGCGGGGAACAGCCTCTTGCAACTGGCTAAACATTCGGGTTCCGTACATGGGTTCGACACTGTGCCTTCAGGCCCTTCACCTAAAAACCTGTTACATTTCGCCTCGCTCTTCGGGATTTCTATATATATATTAAACAGTTCAAATTATTATTGTTTTTTTAATAAAAAAAAACAATAATATATATATATATATATGTGTGTTTCTTCCTGTAAATTTATGCATGCATACTGGAAAAGAGTAGAAACGTAATTACCGGCCGAAATCAACAGGACAACGAACAGAAGAGTGGTGAAGCAGATGGAATTGAGGGTCTTTGCCATTTTTATAGCTTTTGCTTCTTCTTTTCTACGCTTAATTAATTGCTTCTTTCTTTTTAAGAAACTTGGGTGATACTAATCAATGGGATTTGTACTCTATTTATAAATAAAATTTCGTTGAATTGTATACTAGCTAGATTTCGTACGCCACCGTTTCATTCACACGTGGATAAGCCTTTTGAGGCACATATTAATTCCATACGTTTGTTAACTATTGAGGAAATTTGGAAAAATACATTGTTTGTGTTTTTTAATTTGAAAAATACATTCTTTAAAAAAAACTTTGAATACTATATATCTTTGTTTGAATACTAATTTACTGAAATAACCTCATTAAAACTGAATAATAACTTATATTATATTTATAAAAGAAATCAATTTTTGTGGTGTTAAAATCAATTTTTTTTTATTTTCTATATTTTTTCTAAAATTTAGTTTTGATTATTATCTTAAGTAACTTCTTAAACAATATATAATATTCAGATTTTGATGTACCAAACATTATGTATTTTTTACGTTAGTTGAACCAAGACCAAACCATTTTGTTGGTTTAAGACAATCAAAATAATTTTGAATAACATATTTTATTTCTAAGATATTTTTGATACATATCAAAATTCTTACAATAATAAAAATAATTATCAATACAAACAAAATCGTAAATAGTATTAAGTAATCATATGTCTGATGATTCTAAAAAGTAACTAGATTTTTCGTGTTTATTTTATTTTTTGAAGTCTATTACAAGCAGTGTTCAAGAAAACGCTAAGCGATAACTAGGCAAAAACTTATAGTCTAACACCTAGAATATTTAATCGGAGTCTAAACGATTTTTAAGCGGTTCAAGCATTTATAGTATATATATTATTATATCAGTTTATAGTTTAGTGCTTATGATAAAATCATTATTACAACCTAAAAAAAATTAATATGGTTCAATATCACAATTATGCCGGATATTAAGTTCTTACCATTTTATAATAATGATTATATATTATGGACGAAATTAGAAGAAAAACAAAACCAAACAAAAATTATAGCCAATAAAATAAAATAAAAACTACTAGGAGAGTTTTAATTTTATTGGGTCTGTTAGAAGCCCATTAAAACTCAATTTACTCACGTGGACAACTAATGGCATGTGATCATCTTCCTCGTTTACAATTAGGCTATTCAAAACAAACTTCGAACAGAGCCGTCGGTTCAACATTGTTTCATGAATTTTTTTTTCTTTTACGCTTATTAGGCGGATTAATTCCGTCTAATCTAATATCTGCCAAATACCACCGATTTTAAAGAAATCCAAGCGGCCAATGGAAGCTTAGAACCTAGGCGATGCCTACCGTCTAGACCACTTTATTTTATCACAAAAAAGAAAAAATTACTTTTAAGTTTAAAGTCTATTCAAATATATGAAAAGACACAACTCTATTATATATTAATAACCATAAAACGAGTTTCTTCGAAAATACGCAACCCTATTATGTATTTTTATGAAAAGATGCGATCCTAGGATGCATTAATAACCATAAAATGGTTTTTTCAAAAAAACGCAATTATAGGATGCATTAATTACCGTAAAACAATTTTTCATGAGAAGATGCAACTCTAGAATGCATTAAGAACCATAAAACGGGTTTTCCCGAGAAGACGCAATCCTATGATGCATTAATAACCGTAAAACGGTTTTTTCAAAAAGATGCAACCCTAGGATTTATTAATAACCATAAAATAGGTTTTTTCGAAAGGACGTAAATCTAGGATGCATTAATAACCATGAAATAGTTTTTCCGAGAAGAAGCAACACTAGAATGCATTAATAACCATAAAACGGTTTTTTCGAAAAGACGCAATCCTTGGATGCATAATAACTATAAAACAGTTTTTTCAAAAAGAAACAACCCTAGGATGAATTTTTTTGAAAAGACGCGACCCTAGCATGCATTAATAACCATAAACAATTTTTTTTTCCGAAAAGATGCAACTCTAAGATGCATTAATAACCATAAAACGGGTTTTTCCGAAAAGATGCAACTCTATGATTCATTAATAACCATAAAATAGTTTTTTTCCGAGAATACGCAACCCTAGGATGCATTAATAACCATAGAACAGTTTTTTTTGAAAAGACGCAGTCCTAAAATGAATTAATAACCATAAAACGGTTTTTTTTTGAAAAGACGCAACCCTAAAATGTACAAATAATAGAATGACATTTTTTGTATCAACCTTATGTTTGAGTGAATTTTAAAATTATTATCCATGAATGAAAAAATATTGTACGAAAAGAAATAAGTATAGTTGAAAAGACACAAATGTTAAAAGATGCAACTTTTAACTAAATAAGCGGTTACAAGAAAAGAAAAAAGCTACAACCATAATAGAGGACTTCCGCAAAAAAGTATGTAGAGTCCAGTAGACACAAAAGTTAAAAGGTGCAACCCTTAGTGAAATAAGCGGCTTCCAAAAAACCATCCATACAAAAATAAAAATAAAATTTATTTATAATGCATTTTAAGAATCTTCTGTTTAATCCATATTTGTTGACTTTTACTCCATAAATATTTTGTTGGAAATTGAACATATGTGATATTTAGTACTTCAAAATCATTTGTATTTATCCTTAACCAAAAAGTAAAAATGCTTCTTTGGAACTCCATATTAGTGGTAATAATTATCAAGTATATATCTTTTTAAGGATTAAATAAGCATGAACTATAATATGTTGAACAAAACAAAACAAGTAGAGTTAAATAGACATGATTGGAAAAAACCTTGCATCTCGCAAGAGGCGACTTTTCTCTGAGGCGGTTATCTTCTTCATCAAGTCCTAAGCAACCTTTTCTGCAATATTCACAGGCCAGCGTAGGCTCCGACGTCGGCCGTATTCCTTCTAATTCCTTTTATAGTTTTAGTTTTATATAAATACAAACTTTCGGTTGTTGATTCCGGTCATGTCTCAATCTCGATTTTTCATGAAGTTCACGAGACGAAGGTGTATAATTGTAATAAGATGAAGAAATTATTGATGTGGTGGGATCCGATGTGTTTCAAAATCGGTGTGATCATCGGTTATGGACTAGCCATTCTCACCGGTCACCGATCTCGATACCCGATCCATCCCATGGTTTGGACTACGCCGCTTCCGGTGCCTTTGCCGTGCTCTTCACCTTCGATTATAACGATTCCACCAATGAGATTGGATTGGTTACGGAAAGCCGTGAGTGGCCACATGTGCAACGAGATGGATTCGTGATGTTGATGATGTTCGTTTTATCGGTGGAGAGGATATGCGTGATTTCCACATGGTGACAAGATCATGTTTGGATTTGGATTATGATGGTTAGATGATGGTGTTCATCCCGAACAGTTTCTACTCACATATAATTGGATGGGTTAGATTATATTGGCCTTCTAAGCAACAACTGTGGAGGATCACATTGACGGTTCGTGATACTGTTTTACGATGGTTTATTCATACGACATCGATGGTTGTTTCAAACGTGGTCCCTTTCAATAGTCGGTTCCACTGTGTAACCGTTTTGTCTCTCAATGGTAGAGTTCCTTTCTAGCAACGTAGCTATAAACCAAGAGGTACAAACAAGGCGTCTGCCGGTTCTCCGAAGCATTTGTATATGTTTGAAGAATGGACATAGCAATGGTTTGTTCTATGATATATATCATTGTATCAAATTCCTTACAGGTGTTCGGATGATACAAAATGAAGGATTCACTTCTTAATATTTCTTTTTATTTGTATTCATCAATTATCTTCAAAGTTTATGTACAAACTCTTAAAGATTCATGGAATGCCTGATGTTAAAAAAAAAGAATAGACATGATTGTGAAAAGACGCAATCCTAGGATATATTAAAAAACATAAAATAGTTTTTTTTCGAAAATATGCAACTCTAGGATGCATTAATAACCATAAAACAGTTTTCCCGAGAAGAAACAACTCTAGGATGCATAATAACCATAAAACAGATTTTTTTTCCGAAAAGATGCAACCCTTGGATGCATTAATAACCATAAAACGGTTTTTTCGGAAAGAAGCAACCCTAGGATGTATTTTTGTGAAAAGACTCAACCCTATGATGCAGTAATAACCATAACATTCTTTTTTTAAAAAGACGCAACTTTAGGATGCATTAATAACCATAATTTTTGTTTCCCAAGAAGACGCAACCCTAGATGCATTAATAACCATAAAAAAGTTTTTTTTAAAGACGCAACCTTATGATGCTTTCATAACCATAAAATGGTTATTTTCGAAAAGATGCAACCTTAGGATGTATTTTATGAAAAGACACGACCCTAACATGCATGAATAACCATAAAACGATTTTTTTTTTCTGAAAAACACAACTTTAAGATGCATTAATAACCATAAAATGAGGTTTCCCGAGAAGACGCAATCGTAGGATGCATTAATAACCATAAAATAGTTTTCTCGAAAAGACGCAACCCTAGGATATATGTTCTAATCCTAAGATGCATTAATAATCATAAAACTATTTTTTTCAAAAAGACGCAACCCTATGATGCATTAATAACCATAAGCGGGTTTTTTCAAAAAGACGAAACCCTATAATGTATTTTTGTGAAAGACACGATTTTATGATGTATTAGTAACCATAAAACGGTTTTTTCCAAAAGACGTAATTATATGATGCATTAATAACCATAAAATAGTTTTTTCAAAAAGATAGAACACTAGGATGCATTAATAACCATTGAGCAACTTTTCATTTATTATGAGCCCAAACAACGCACGATGAAGTGTCCGATTATAGTCCAACGCGAGTTTCTTCATATTCATATTAAATGATTTTCCCGAGAAGAAGCAACTCTAGGATGCATAATAACCATAAAACGGTTTTTATTTTCGAAAGACGCAACCCTTGGATGCATTTATAACCATAAAACAGTTTTTCAAAAATACACCTATGATATATTTTTGTGAAAAGACGCGATCTTGAGATGCATTAATAACTATAAAATGATTTTTTTTAAAGACGCAACTTTAGAATGCATTAATAACCATAAAATGGTTTTTCCCGAGAAGACGCAATCCTAAAATGCATTAATAACCATAAAACGGTTTTTCTTTTAAAAAGACGCAACCTTAGGATTCATTAATAACCACAAAATGGTTTTTTTCGAAAACATGCAATCTTATGATGTATTGTTCTGAAAAAACACGACCCTAAGATGCATTAATAATCATAATTTATTTTTTTACGAAAACACAACTCTGAGATGCATTAATAACAATAAAACGGGGTTTTCCAAGAAGACGCAACCCTAGGATGCATTAATAACCATAAAATTATTTTTTTCGTAAAGATGAAACCCTTAGATACATTAATAACCATAAAACAGTTTTTTCCGAATAGACGCAACCCTAGGATGTATTTTCTAGGATTAATATTATTAAGTAAGTGGGTCTTTACTATTAAATTTTGATCTGATGGAAGTGTAGAACGTTACAAAGCACGACTTGTGGCATGTGGGAATAGTCAAGTTGCCGGCAGTGACTTTGATGAGACTTTTGCTCCGGTTGCCGAAATGACTACGGTAAGATCATTTCTTCAGATTGCTGCGTCGAAGAATTGGGAAGTTCAACAGATGAATGTGCATAATGCATTTCTTCATGGCAATTTAGATAAGGAGGTCTATATGCATCTTCCACCGGGTTTTCGTTGTTCAGATAAGACTAAAGTATGTCGCTTGCGTAAATCACTATATGATCTGCGTCAAGCTCCTAGATGTTGGTTTGCTAAGTTACTTGGTGCCTTACTCGAATATGGATTTCGCCAATCAACTTCTGATTATTCACTGTTTACGTTGACCAAATATGATGATCGTCTTCATGTTCTGGTTTATGTGGATGATTTGATCATATCAGGTACTTCTACTACCTTGATTTCAGTTTTGAAAGACTACTTGAGTAAATGCTTTCATATGAAAGATCTTGGTCTTTCCAAATACCTCGAAGTTGCTCGTAGTCCAAAATGGCTTTATTTATGTCAGTGTAAGTATGCGTTACACATTATTGCTGAAGCTGGTCTTCTCGGTTCACGACCTTCGGCATTTCCACTTGAGCAGAATCACTGTCTCACGTTGGATGATGGGGACGATTTTGTCGATGTTGTTGCTTATCGTCGACTAGTGGGTCGCTTGATCTATCTCGCTGTGACACAACCCTAAGATATTTAAATAACCATAAAACGGTTTTTTTTCGAAAATACGCAACCCTATGATGTATTTTTGTGAAAAAACACGATCCTAGGATGCATTAATAACCATAAAACGGTTTTTTCGAAAAGACGCAACTCTAGGATGCATTAATAACCGTAAAACAATTTTTCATGAGAAGACGCAACTTTAGAATGCATTAATAACCATAAAATGGGTTTTCCCGAGAAGAAGCAATCCTATGATACATTAATAACCATAAAACGGTTTTTCATAAAGACGCAATCCTAGGATGTATTAATAACCATAAAATGGTTTTCTTCGAAAAGACGCAAATCTAGGATGCATTAATAACCATAAAACGGTTTTTCTGAGAAGAACCAACTCTATAATGCATTAATAACCATAAAATAGTTTTTTCGAAAAGACAATCCTTGGATGCATTAATAATCATAGAACGGTTTTTTTGAAAAGACGCAATCTTAGGATGTATTTTTGTGAAAAGATGCGACCCTAGCATGCATTAATAACCATAAAATATTTTTTTCGAAGAGACGCAACTCTAATATGCATTAATAAACATAAAACAGTTTTTTCGAAAAGGCACAATCCTTGGATACATTAATAACCATAAAATATTTTTTTCGAAAAGATGGAACCCTATGATGTATTTTTGTGAAAACACGCGTCCCTAGCATGCATTAATACCCATAAAACAATTTTTTCGAAAAGTCGCAACTTTAAGATGTATTAATAAGCATAAAACGATTTTTCGCGAGAAGACGCAACTCTAGGATGCATTAGTAACCAAAAAAAAAAAAAAAATTTCCGAGAAGACGCAACCCTAGGATGCATTAATAACTATAAAAGGGTTTTTTTGGAAAAGACGCAACCCTAGGATGCATTAATAACCATCAAACGAGTTTTTTTTGAAAAGATGCAACCTTAAGATTTACAAATAATATAATGACATTTTTTTTATCAACATTATGTTTTAAGTAAATTTTAAAATTATTATCAATGGAAAACGAAGAAGCAACATGTTGTATCATGTTCTTCCGCTGAGGCTGAGTATAGAGTTATGAACTTTACGCTTAAGGAGATCTTACACTTAAAAGCTCTTCTTCGTGATTTAGGTGTTGATCACAAGGCTCATATTCCTCTGTTTTATGATAACCAACCGCCTTACATATTGCAGCTAATCCCATTTTTCATGAACGTACTAAACATGTTGAGGTAGATTGTCATAAAATCCGTGAAACAATTGTTCAAGGCATTATTGTTTTTCGACATGTTTCTACTCGTGATCAGCTGGCATATATCTTTACCAAAGCCCTTGGAAAACAAGAATTCGAAGATTTTGTAGATAGGGCTGCGTCTTCTCATGAAAACCCGTTTTATGGTTATTAATGCATCTTAAAGTTGCGTTTTTTTCAAAAAAAATTATTTTATGGTTATTAATACATTTTAGGGTCGCGAATTTTCACAAAAATACATTATAAGTTTGCATCTTTTCGAAAATAACCGTTTTATGGTTATTAATGCATCCGATGGTTGCGTCTTTTTGGAAAAATTGTTTTATGGTTATTAATGCATCCTAGAGTTGCATCTTTTCGAAAAAGCCATTTTATGGTTATTAATACATCCTAGGGTTGCATCTTTTTACAATCATGTCTATTCAACTCTACTTATTTTGTCCAGTTCAACATATTATGGTTAATGCTTATTTTTATCCTTAAAAAGATTTATACTTGCTAACTATTACCACTAATATGAAGTTCCAAAGAAGCATTTTTACTTTTTGGTTAAAGATAAATAGAAATAATCTCGAAATACTAAATATCACACGTTCAATTTCTAACGAAATATTTATGGAGTAAAAGTCTACAAATATGGATTAAACATAAGATTCTTAAAATACATCACATATATATATATATATATATTGTTTCTTTTTGTAGCCGCTTATTTTAATAAGGGTTGTATCTTTTTATTTTTATGTCTACTAAACTCTACATGCTTTTTCGCGCAAATCCGCTTTTATGGTTGCATTTTTTTCTTTTCTTATAAACACTTATTTAATTAAAAATTATATCTTTTAACATTTGTATCTTTTCAACTATACTTTATTTTTCGTACAATATATTTCATTCATGGATAATAATTTAAAATGATTTTGATTGTCTTAAACCAACAAAATGGTTTGGTCTCGGTTCAACTAACGTAAAAAATACATAATGTTTGGTACATCAAAATCTGAATATTAGATATTGTTTAAGAAATTACTTAAGATAATAATCAAGACTAAATTTTTAAAAAAATATAGAAAATAAAAAGGGTTGATTTTAACACCACAAAAAATGATTTCTTTTATAAATATAATATAAATTATTATTCAATGAAGTTAAATTAGTATTCAAAAGAAGGTAGTATTCAAAATTTGTTTTAAAGAATGTACTTTTCAAATTAAGAAACACAAACAATGTATTTTTCCAAATTTCCTCGATATTTAACAAACGTATGGAATTAATATGCCTCAAAAGGCTTATCCCTGTGTGAATGAAACAGTGCCGTACGAAATCTAGCTAGTATACAATTCAACGAAATTTTATTTATAAATAGAGTACAAATCCCATTGATTAGTATCACCCTTAAAAAGAAAGAAGCAATTAATTAAGCGTAGAAAAGAAGAAGCAAAAGCTATAAATATGGCAAAGATCCTCAATTCCATCTGCTTCACCACTCTTCTGTTCGTTGTCCTGTTGATTTCGGCCGGTAATTACGTTTCTACTCTTTTCCAGTATGCATGCATAAATTTACACATATATATAGCAAGAAACATATATATATATATATATGTATGTTTTTTCTATAAAAAAAACAATAATAATTTGAACGGATCTGTTTAATATATATACAGAAATCCCGAAGAGCGAGGCGATATCGCCGAAATGTAACAGGTTTTTAGGTGAAGGGCCTGAAGGCACAGTGTCGAACCCATGTAATGATTCCGAATGTTCAGTCAGCTGCAAGGAGCTGTTCCCCGAGTCATATTGTAGAGGAGTGTGCGAGATTCATGACAACGAAGACCATTGCCACTGCTACGGTCGTTAATAAAACACTGCAATCTACAAATAAACTTGTATCGAACATAAAAAAATTAAGAATGTAAGTGTGGTAACCTTAGCTTGATTTAAGGTTACGTGTGTCCGTTTGTTTCCTTTCAAATAAACTCGTAGGAAGAAGCTAGTGACGGCTTCCTTCCTAACGTCAATAATAAGATCATGTTGTATGCTATTTCGTTGAATTAATAACAAACTTGTTTTGTCTTTCTTTTTCTTTCTACGTAACTTAATTGTTATCCCATTTACATCAAAATTGTCAAGAAATCAAAGGCATATGAAAATGATTTTTTTGTATTGATCATCTAAGATATTCTCGTAAAGGAATATTAATCTAAGATATACACAAATCTATAGAAAATGAATATTCACATATATACGATATCTTCGTAATACCCCCGTCAAGTTGGAGTGTGTAGATCACAAACGCCCAACTTGTCTACAAAATGTTCGAATTCTAGTTTGCCAAGGATTTTGGTAAAGATTTCTGCCAGCTGATCACGAGTAGAAACATGCCGAATAACAATAATACAATTGCTTCACGAATTTTATGACAATCTACCTCAACACGTTTAGTACGTTCCTGAAAGACGAGATAAGCTGCAATATGTAGGCGGCTTGGTTATCACAAAACAGAGGAATATGAACCTTGTGATCAACACCTAAATCACGAAGAAGAGCTTTCAAGTGTAAGATCTCCTTAACCGTAAAGTTCATAGCTCTATACTCAGCCTCAGCGGAAGAACATGATACAACATGTTGCTTCTTCGTTTTCCATGATATAGGTGAGTTGCCTAATGTATAAACCACCCTGTAAAAGAGATCTACGAGTAGTCGGGGATCCGGCCTAATCTTAATCACACCAAGCAACCAAAGAAAGCTCAATCTGGGCATGAAGAAGAATACCTTAACCAGGATTGCCTTTCAAATATCGAACAACGCGCAATGCCGCTTCCTAGAGAGCTAGTTTCAGTTTTTGCATAAATTGGGATAACATAGAGTACGAAAGATCAGGCCATGTCACAGCGACATGGATTAAACGACCAATTAGTCGACGATAAGCAGCAACATCGACAAAATCGTCCCCATCATCCAACGCGAGACGATGATTCTGCTCAAATTGAAATGCCGAAGGTCGTGAACCGAGAAAATCAACTTCAGCAATAATGTTTAACGCATACTTACACTGACATAAATAAATCCTTTTTGGATTAAGTGTGGTAACCTTAGCTTAATTTAAGGTTACGTGTGTCAGTTTCTTTCCTTTCAAATAAACTCGTAGGAAGAAGCTAGTGACCACTTCCTTCCTAACGTCAATAATAAGATCATCTTGTATGCTATTTCGTTGAATTAATAATAAACTTGTTTGTTTCTTTTTCTTTCTACGTAACTTAATTGTTATCCCATTTACATCAAAATTGTCTTGATCATGAGGCGTATGAAATCAAAGGCGTATGAAAAAGATTTTTTGTATTGATTATGAGGCTCGAACTCCTCTATATATATACACAAAGATATTAATCTAAATTTGGTATCTAAGATAATCTAAGATATACACAAATCTATAGAAAATGAATATTCACATATATACGATATCAAATTCACTTGACTATTCCCAGATGCCACAAGTCGTGTTTTGTAACGTTTTACATTGCCATCATATCAAATTTAACTGTAAAGACCCAGTTACTTAATAATAACAATCCTAGAAAATACATCCTAGGGCTTGCGTCTTTTCGAAAAAAACCGTTTTATGGTTATTAATGCATCTAAGGATTGCTCTTTTCGAAAAAACCGTTTTATGGTTATTAATCCATCCTAGGGTTACATCTTTTCGGAAAACCTCATTTTATTGTTATTAATGCATTTTAGAATTGCATTTTTCGTAAAAATTATTTTATGGTTATTAATGCATCTTATGGTCGCTTTTTTCACAAAAATACATCCTAAGGTTGCATCTTTTCGAAAAAACTATTTTGTGGTTATCAATGCATCCTAAGGTTGCGTCTTTAGAAAACAAATTATGGTGATTAATGCATTCTAGGGTTGCGTCTTCTTGGGAAAAATCATTTTATGGTTATTAATACATCCTAAAGTTGCCTCTTTTAAAATAAATTATTTAATGGTTATTAATGCATCTTAGGGCCGCGTCTTTTCACAAAAATACAACCTACGTGTTTTTGAAAAAACTGTTTTATGGTTATAAATGCATCCAAGAGTTGCGTATTTTCGAAAATAAAAACTGTTTTATGGTTCTTAATGCATCATAGAGTTGCATTTTTTCGAAAAAACCATTTTAAGGTTATTAATGCATCCTATAATTGCGTCTTTTCGAAAAAACCGTTTTATGGTTACTAATATATCATAGGATTGCGTCTTTTCACAAAAATACATCATAAGGTTGCGTTTGTTTTTGAAAAACCACGTTTATAGTTATTAATGCATCATAGGGTTTATGGTTATTAATGCATCTTAGGATTAGAAAATACATCCTAGGGTTGCATCTTTTCAAAAAAAAAAACTGTTTTATGGTTAGTAATGCATCATAGGGTTATGTCTTTTGGAAAAAAACCGTTTTATTGTTATTAATGCATCCTAGGGCTGCGTCTTCTCATGAAAACCCGTTTTATGGTTATTAATGCATCTTAAAGTTGCGTTTTTTTCAAAAAAATTATTTTATGGTTATTAATACATTTTAGGTTCGCGTCTTTTCACAAAAATACATTATAAGTTTGCATCTTTTCGAAAATAACCGTTTTATGGTTACTAATGCATAATAAGGTTGCGTCTTTTAAAAAACTGTTTTATGTTTATTAATGCATCCGATGGTTGCGTCTTTTTGGAAAATTATTTTATGGTTATTAATGCATCTTAGAGTTGCATCTTTTCGAAAAAGCCATTTTATGGTTATTAATACATCCTAGGGTTGCATCTTTTTACAATCATGTCTATTCAACTCTACTTATTTTGTCCAGTTCAACATATTATAGTTAATGCTTATTTTTATCCTTAAAAAGATTTATACTTGGTAACTATTACCACTAATATGAAGTTCCAAAGAAGCATTTTTACTTTTTGGTTAAGGATAAATAGAAATAATCTCGAAATACTAAATATCACACGTTCAATTTCTAACGAAATATTTATGGAGTAAAAACCTACAAATATGGATTAAACAGAAGATTCTTAAAATACATCATATATATATATATTGTTTCTTTTTGTAGCCGCTTATTTCAATAAGGGTTGTATCTTTTTATTTTTATGTCTACTGAACTCTATATGCTTTTTCGCGCAAGTCCTCTTTTATGGTTGCATTTTTTTCTTTTCTTGTAAACGCTTATTTAATTAAAAATTGCATCTTTTAACATTTGTATCTTTTCAACTATACTTTATTTTTCGTACAATATATTTCATTCATGGATAATAATTTAAAATGATTTTGATTGTCTTAAACCAACAAAATGCTTTGGTCTTGGTTCAACTAACGTAAAAAATACATAATGTTTGGTACATCAAAATCTGAATATTAGATATTTTTTAAGAAATTACTTAAGATAATAATCAAGACTAAATTTTAAAAAAAATATAGAAAATAAAAAAGTTGATTTTAACACCACAAAAATGATTTCTTTTATAAATATAAAATAAATTATTATTCAATGAAGTTATTTCAGTATTCAAAAGAAGGTAGTATTCAAAATTTGTTTTAAAGAATGTACTTTTCAAATTAAGAAACACAAACAATGTATTTTTCCAAATTTCCTCGATATTTAACAAACGTATGGAATTAATATGCCTCAAAAGGCTTATCCCTGTGTGAATGAAACGGTGCCGTACGAAATCTAGCTAGTATACAATTCAACGAAATCTATTATATTATTAGAGAAGTAATTATGCACCAGAATGAAAGTTGAGTTTTTATTACATCGTATTTTAATGTTGTCTTTATGTGAATTTTATTTTCAACAGATATATTCGATATTTTTTATGATTTAATTATTATGGATATATATTAGAGAGGTAACTATGCACCAGAATGAAAGTTGAGTTTTTATTACATCGTATTTTAATGTTGTCTTTATGTGAATTTTATTTTTAACGGATATATTCGATATTTTTTATGATTTAATTCGATTATTTATTTACAAAATATCTTATACTATATTTGAGAGGTGATTTTTCCTATGTGACGGTCTCACAGCGAGTTTCAGACTTGAAATTACCGTGATGCTATTAATAAAATTATTGTATTTATGCCGTTTGCCATCGATTTTTTCAGACCAAAATACCCTTTTCCTACGTGATGGTGTCACAGCGAGTTTCAGACTTGAAATTACCGTGATGCCATTAATAAAATCGCTGTATCTACGCCCCTTGCCATCGATTTTTTTAGACCAAAATACTCATAATCCGTCTGATTTATGCTTATTAGGTTTGGACCTATTTTTTTTTTGATTATTTTCGTATGGTCCATATGTTTTAAAAAAAAAATGTTTATTTTTGGATATATTCGAAATGTAATGGTAATCTTCCATTATTATCTTATCGTATATAAAAAATACTTTTTATTTTATTTATTTGATAAGAGATTATCATATAAGTGAAACCCTAAAATTTTTGTATATATATATATATGTTTCTTCGGTTCATTGCAAATCATTATTTGACTACGGTATTTTTTAGGTTTGATGTTCTGCTATATTTCACCTCTTATATATTACGTTCGTATGTTTCTTATGGTTTGTAACGAGTTTTGATAATTTCCTAATAATATATTATAATGTTCTAATGTTCTTTGATCTTCTTATTTATAAATTTTAGTTGTCTGTTTTTTAACTCTTTTGATAAATTCTTTGTATATGGACCCTGATTCTTAATGTATTCTGATATAATATTAATAGCGAATTAGAATGATTTATGTTGTTGTTTTGTGTTTTACTTTGCAGATACGTCATGGTCTTGGGTACGTAGGTTATTCTGTCGCCTATCTATTATTATAAATCTCTTAATTATACGTATATTTACGCATTTATTTGAATTCTCTCTATTTAGATCTTTTGTTTTATATTCATCTATTTGAATATTTTATTTGGAATCTCTATTTTTCTAGACGAGTTTATCCTGTGAACGTTGAGTTTGTCTGCCGCATAGTCTATCCGTCTTATTGTATTTTTATTGCTGATAGTATATCCGTCTTATGGTATTTTTATTGCTGATATTTATGTTCTTTATAGTATTATTTTTGTTAAACATTAGTATTTAATTGATCTTTAATACTTTTCTGATATTTTTATTTTTATTTTGTGTAGGATATTTGCGTGGTAATTGGTTCTCCCATCTTCAATATATGATCCTTCGTTTGGATACATGAGTGTTCTTTACATAGAAGGTAAACAAAAATTATGATTAGAATCGTTTTTCGTATATTTATGATTGTTATCTCTTGATAAACTACTTTTATATTTATGTTTGTCATCTCTTGATAACCTATTCCTAAATAAAAAAAATCTAAAACATTAGGTATCTCTTCGCCTTTTATTTTCGATTTGTCGTTGAGGTCTTGGAGATTGACTAACCCTATGCTATGCTGTATCTTGCTAGATCAGTGAGTGTACCTCATCTGTCTTATTATATGTTTGTTCTTTAATTTTTTGTGTAACAATTATATCCTTTGTTAACTATTTTAGCTACTTCCTCGAGATGGTTTTTTATGTCAATGGCTAAGGAGCGAGCGATCTAATCTTTGTTATTCAATGGGTTATTCTTTCCGTTTTGTTTGGGATTCGAAGTCGAGCTCTTGGAGGTTATTATGCTCTAATTGTTTTTTATTTAATGTTTGTTTAAAATTATACAGTTCATATGTGTGTAATTACTTTTTTTTCTTCTTTTAAAGTAGGCGATCGTTTGTACTACTTTGCAGATACGTCATGGTCTCGGATACTTTGCAGAGGTGAATTTTCTACTTTCAAAAATGTCACATTTTCAAAATCTTTTCCAAAATGCCATTAATATTATATCATTTATTCAAAATATCATTTATTTTGGATCAACTATGTTATGTTAGGGTTTAATTTTGAGGATTTAGAGTTTGTTAGGGTCAAAACTATTTTTAAAGTTTTAAATTTTAAGATTTAAGTGTTAAAAAATCATTAATTTGTGGCATTTTTGAAAATAGACAACTCATGGTGGCATTTTTGCAAATTGATATTTCAAAAGTGGTATTTTTGAAATTCTCCCAAATAAATACATACCAAATTATGTGACTGAATTATCAAAAAAATATGTATTCTTTTAATTACAAAAATTTAAAAATATTTAATTACTATTTTTTCTTACATATTGAAATTTGACCCAAAAAAATATGTAAAGTGAAGAATCTATATCAAATACTTTTTTCGAATTCTAAGACACAAAGTATATTATTTTAGTTTGAAAATGTTTTTTACAATTAGGTATGACGTGGATAAAGTATTTTAATACTCAATTTGTATCACTTTAGATGAAGTTTAAGGATGTTGCACACACATTAAAAACAATATAAATAATATAATTTTTACATACTTTCTACATTAAACAATAATTTATTATGTAAATATCATTAATTCAACTTATCACAAAAAATACTGTAAAATTCAAATAATCATAAAAAATAAAAAATATCAATTAATTTGATATAAAAAAAATTAATTTGATATAAAAAACATTTCTCTAAAACATAAATTAATTTGATACAGAGAGAGTATGAGATAATAAAAATGTATCTAAGAAAATTTTCAAGATAACAAATTGCTTTAAATTTATTTTTCAATTATTATCCCGCGTATAACGCGGGAAGTCACCTAGTTTTATTTATTGTTATTAATGCATGTCAGAGTTGTGTTTTCGTAAAAAATTAATTTATGATTATTAATGCATCTTAGGGTCGTGTCTTTTCAAAACAATACATCATAAGATTGCATGTTTTCGAAAAAACCATTTTGTGGTTATTAATGCATCCTAAGGTTGCGTCTTTTTAAAAGAAAAACCGTTTTATGGTTATTAATGCATTTTAGGATTGCGTCTTCTCGGGAAAAACCATTTTATGGTTATTAATGCATTCTAAAGTTGCGTCTTTAAAAAAAATTATTTTATAGTTATTAATGCATCTCAGGATCGCGTCTTTTCAGTAAAATATATCATAGGTGTATTTTTGAAAAAACTGTTTTATGGTTATAAATGCATCCAAGGGTTGCGTCTTTCGAAAATAAAAACCGTTTTATGGTTATTATGCATCCTAGAGTTGCTTCTTCTCGGGAAAATCATTTAATGGTTATTAATGCATCCTAGTGTTTTATCTTTTTGAAAAAACTATTTTATGGTTATTAATGCATCATATAATTACGTCTTTTGGAAAAAACCGTTTTATGGTTACTAATACATCATAAAATCGTGTCTTTCACAAAAATACATTATAGGGTTGCGTCTTTTTGAGAAAACCCACTTATGGTTATTAATGCATCATAGGGTTGCGTCTTTTTGAAAAAAATAGTTTTATGATTATTAATGCATCTTAGGATTAGAACATATATCCTAGGGTTGCGTCTTTTCGAGAAAACCGTTT